>OY725327.1:61104923-62484100 GCA_963242795.1 Inga leiocalycina | reverse complement strand
TCGAAAAGATGAGGCCGCAAGTTCTTCCCTTTCCGTCTATTTGGAGATGTATGGCAAGACCATGGAGCAATATTTGTTTTAGTAATATATTTAATAATGTATGAAAATTTTAGATATGATTAGGTGCAGGCTGTTCTAAAATATTCCTTGCCTTATTAAGAAAAAAAGGCGTGTTGTCTGCGTGGGAAAAAAAAGTTGCGGGTGAAAGGACCCACTTGCATGATACTAATAATTTGGTGGAACAACTCTGTTTTCGTGAAGATCTGTACATGGCTTATGGATTCCTCATGGCATTCTAGATCTCTTCATAATTTCATAATTTAACTCTAGTTTAATTCCTTGCGTAGATTCTGGGGAAAAAAAAAAAAAAGCTTTCTATTTGGTTGTTGGCAAATTAGGAATGTAATCATTAAAAAATGGAAAAATTAGGGAGAAGGACTAAGGAAACAAAATATTAAATATTTATTAATAAGGATCTTAAAAATTATAATTATTTTTAAGGAACAAAAATTAAAATATAATTTTTTAATTACGAAATTAACCTTTTTTATTACATCTGAACTATTTCACCGTAGGTATCAAATTTGATAATATCTCCATGTATATTTTAATAAAAAAAGACTTCTATATGTAGCTCAATATTTTTCTGATATTCTTTTTGGCACACATGGGATTATCTTAAAAGTTACCCAAATTAAAACAGCATCTAAAATCTATAAATAATTAGAAATATACCTCTTTCTAAGTTTTCATTATTTTTAAAAACTTAAAAAAATCACAAAAATTTTATAATAGAGAGAATTGTGAAAAAATACTTCAATGGGAATTTAATTGTCAAAACCTCAGTGTACAAACAATCTTCTAGGTGTGCAGAATATCTTCCTCGTGTACAATATTCTTCCCTATGTGTGTGCAGAAAATCTTTCCCCATGTGCACAATATCTTTCCCCCCATGTGCAGATGATTTTCCCAGGTCCCATTTGATAATTAATTTGGTAATGAGGTCTTTTTTTACAATTCTCCCAAATATTATTTCTTTTAAAAATATGCGCTTTGTCATGAAAAAACTTAAACAATTGGGATGTACCTTAAAAAGAATGTTGTAAAAATAAAAAAAATACTAAAATTTAAAATTCTTAAACAATAGATTCTTAAATAAATTGTCAATATCACGTGAATATCAATTCCTAAGTGAAAGCTAATCCAATTTAAGGATGTAAGGGAACGTCAATTGATAACTAACCGTTAAATAGTTGAGATTGAGTTAGAGAAAATATAAGGAGTTTGGTCATGGTCAATTTCATAACTGAAGATTTTTATTTTAATTTTTGGTCCTTTAAAATATTACATTTTTAAAGTCCTTATTAATAAATATTGATTTTCCTTAGTCCTTCTCCCTAATTTTTCCTTAAACAAATCCCATAATAACTGAAAAATAATATACAACGACAAATTTTTGTATTGAAAATAACAATAGGTTCATGCTTCATACTATTCCCTTACAATTAATTGTTATGTTTTGAGTAAAATATTCTAACATCCCCAGCGTTTTGCCTTAATTACACAGACCTCCTCTATATTTTAAAAGCATACACTTAGTCTAAACTGTTAACTCCATTAAGGATTTTTATTTTTCAATTAAAATTTATATTAAAATAAATTTTATTTACTAATTTATCCTTCATAGTTACTAATTTCCTAATTTTGACTAAAATAGTTTAAGTAATTTAAGAGTTTTCTTTTTCTTTTTCTTAACTTATTTTTTACTTTTGTAAATAGTTACATGTTAAATTTTTTTCATATTAAGATAAATACTTCATTAATTTAATTAATGTAGACATAGAAAACTTAATTCAAAATATGATTAATCCTATTAATCATACTAAAATAAACATGTTTATAAATGTTTGTGCAAAAAATGAATTTAAAAAATTAAAATTTAAAATTAATATAAGTCATACACTGTATCAAATTTACATTATTTATAACATATTGTGAATAAAACATATTTCTTTCTTTTTCTTATGAAAGGCATATTTTTTAGTTATTTAAAAGAATACTAAATAAATAAGTTTCAATAAATATGATAAAAATTTAAAATTTAAAAATTTGATAATATAATAAAAATTAAAAAATTTTATAATATATTGGAAATTTTGAACATACATGTATTAGAATTAATTTTTTTATATAAAAATTTATTTTTAGACAAATATAAATGTTTATTCATTTGTTGAAAAAGGGGTATTTTGGTCAAAGTAAATGTTTAATAGTCAAATTTAATGATCAACTAACTGTTGGGTGGATGGAAGTGTAATATTAAATATGTAAGGGAGCTTTCTGTAACTTTTATTTTAATTTCAAGGAAGGTTTATGTATGTTTTTAAAATATATGGGAGGTTTGTGTAATTTAGGTAAAATATAGGGATGTTGAATGTATTTTACTCTTATTTTTTTATTATTTATACTCATTCCTTAAGATCTAAACCCTACTAGCAATTCTCCAATGTATTAATTACCCGCAAGCTATTTAAAGCAAAATTAACACCGATAAAAAAATATTGCGACTAGAAAGTGAGTATATACGGAAGCAGTTCGACTAGTAGCCCACTAGCCCTTTTGGTCTATACCAAACTGTAATAATATGTTGGGCTAAGGGGGTAATTTTATTTTGAAAGTTTTATCAAGGGATAATTTTGTCTTAAGAGTTTTTTGAGGGGTAATTTTGATTCAGAAGTATAAAAAAGTGAGCAATTTTGCCTTTGCCTTTATGTCAATTAATTTTAACCGTTAGTTTACCAAATATGCTGAGCTAACAATTCACGTATTGTCCACATTATTTTTGTGAAGGTGTAAACTCTTACAGGAAATCCATGTTTCATCTATTTCATCTTTTCTCAAAGTTAGATCTAAAAATTTCGGGACAAATTCACACATTAACAAAAGCGACGTGGATGACACATGGATTGCCAACTCAACATATTTGATTAACTAACGGCCAAAATTAACTGAGATAATAGCAGGGGCAAAATTGCTCCATTTTTTTACACTTCCAAGATAAAATTACCCTTCAGTCAAAACTTTCATGATAAAAATATCCCTAACCCCTAAAAGGTTCACCAAGGTTTTTGATTTTATATACGGTTTTGGTAAATGATACGAATGCGGGTATGTGTCATTTTTGCGTGGATTAAAGGTCTCACAAATGCAGAGATCAGTGTCATATGTCAGTATTATTTGCATATGATACCCTGCAACTTGTTCAATCTTTTCCGTAATTTAGTAATTAATGCAAATTCCCCCCCCCCCCCAAAATATATGCAATTTGTTACAGTAATAATGTGCCACTTTAATGTCCTTTACTTATTATGACATGCAACAATGCAACATATCTTGAAACATTGTGCTATTGTATTTTTATTACGAGGAACCCCATGAATACTGTTTTTCCCTAGCGAAGCCATTCCATTCATTCATATATGTTACATTATTTCATAGCCATCTAGCCAATAAGTAAAGTTTCATGAGTTATGTTGATAGGCCGTAGTTTGTTCCACTGTTTAAACTCTCTGTTGGTCAGTTTAATTAATTATATGCTTAGCTAGGAGAGTTGCCTATATTTAGTGTTTAACGAATCCTCGAACATGATTGTCTTCAATAAGATGATACATGTACCTAACAAAAAATTATATATGCTTAGCTGTAATGATCAGATGCACTATATAATTAATTAACTATAAATATCAGTTCATATGCCACATTTCAGTGCTACACCCACTCACAACTTAATTTGATTCGTTCTCTTGTTTCCTTTAATTTAATTCTCTGACTATGTGTGTGTATATATATATATATATGGTGATCACCTCTCTTTTCCTTAAAAATTAGAATTTTTAGGATTTATAATTATTTTCAAACACACACACACACACACACACACACACAAAAATATATATACACACACACACACATATATATATATATATGGGTTAAGGGGCAAAAATATCCATAAACTTTTCTTAAAAGTGTATCCACCACTATAAACTTTTTTTTTTTGTGCAAAAGTAACAATGAACTTTTGAAAGGGGAGCAAAAGTGACATTTCTGTTAAAACTAACTAACGGCTGTTAACTTCAGTATAAAATTACCAAAATACCCCTATCTAAAAAAAAGGTTAAGGGGCAAAAATACCCTTAAACTTTTTTCAAAAATGCAAAAATACCCATAAAATTTCTTCAAAAGTGCATCCACGATCAAAACATTTTTTTAGATACGGGTATTTTGGTAATTTTGTATTAGAGTTAATGGCCGTTAGTTAGTTTTAACGGAAGTGTCACTTTTACCTCTCTTTTGAAAGTTCATGATTACTTTTGCACCCAAAAAAAATTTATGGTGGTGGATGCACTTTTGAGAAAAGTTTATGGGTATTTTTGCCCCTTAACCCTATATATATATATATATATATATAGAGGATTTCACACGTTAAATATGTCTACTTTCAGTAAGGCATCCCATAAATGCCGCCTTCAATTAATTATATGTTATAAATATAGTAAAACAATTTATTTTAGACGTCGAGTAGTAATTTTAAGTTAAAATGTTATATATGTTTGATAATCTAAATTAATCAAGTCACAGTGGGGCACACACCTCAGCCCAAAACACGAGCTAAAATTAGCAAGACAGCAACTTGCAAACATCTGCTGCAGTCATGTCTAAACAATGTGCTCCTCGGAGCTCTTCAGTCTTCACATGTTTAAATCAATATTATAGCTAAATATAGGTTTTAGTGTATTACAAAAAGGCTTATTTTTAATTCAATTTAATGATAACAGATATTTCTTAATTGCGTTTTCTATATTTTTGCCTTACCTCATCATGCGTTTCCCAAAATGGGAAATGGTGGGGCGGCCAATAGATGGCAGTTGAGCTTATGCCATAAAAACTCTATCAAGTTGATTATTGTATAAATAATGATATGCATTAATTAAATATGTAATGTTAAAAAAAAGCATGTAATAAAAAAAAAGCAAAAAGGTTTGCAAAAAAAGCAAGCAAAAAGAAAAGGAAAGAAAGCAAAGAGCATAGAAGTAATTATGACCATCTTATCGTTCCATCTCATCCATACCAAATGCCTATTGAAGCAATGCTTAGATAAAGGCAGATATAGTCAGAGGGCTGAGGGGATGGTGCATGTATACGTACTCATATACATAATATGTACTTGTTCTTGTTTTTATTATAAAACACTAACTACAATTTCTCTTGAATCTAGGAATAAAAGTTAAGCCATTAAATTGGCCCAAAATTGATGAATATTTCCAATTTTACCCCTATTTTGATGATGTGAATTTAAATAAGTCAGTTAAAAAAGAGCGCATAATAGAAAAATAGTAAAAAAACGAGTTAGTTAAAGACAGTTAGTGTCTTATAATAAGGATAAAAAATTGCTAGTAGTTAGTGCTTTAGTTAAAGATAGTTGGTATCATATAATAAGGACCAGAGACAATATATAGTTCCATTGGTGTAAATTAAAAATGAAACAGATAAGAGCGGGCACACTAATAATTGACCTCGAACTTACCACGCATTAAGACTTACTATTATAAGTTAGTTCTAACTAAAAATGACTACTCTAGTGCTATTATAACGTGCAATTAATTAATTCTCACATGTTAGGAAGAGTTTTTTGACTTATTAATTATGGGTTAAATTTTTAATTTTATCTTTATTTATAAATGGTTCTCAGAGTCAAAATAAATAAATTATTTTTTTATTACAATTAATAGGATAAAATAGTAAAAATCATATTTATCATTGACTTACAATAAAAACCAAATTTTTTATTTTAAAAATGATTTATAAATAGAACGTTAATGGTATAGTTAAGTTACCAATAAAGCCATTAGTTAAGTTGATAGGGATTGGCTTCTCTCCGATGCGGCTTATATCCGCTGCCATCCTATACTTTCCAGCGACGTCATTTTATCTTTTATGTGCAAAGTGACTTTTGGAATTTGCCTTAGTGTCCCCACAATCTTGACCAATATTCATGGTGATGTTTTTATAATTAATAGTAATAATTATATGTTTTGAATTTATGTTTTTATTTTTCAATTTAATGATAGAATAAAACATTTCATCTTCTTATAAAATTTTCAATTTTTATGATTCTTTAATAAATTTACATACTAATTTACTTAAACAAATAAAATTAGATATAATATTTTTTTTAGAAAAATCTCTGAAAAAAAATATATTTTTAAACTGAAATTGAAAAAAAATATTCACTACTACAAAAAGGGTAAAAGGTGGCGCACATTTTGTAGCACTTCTTTAAACAAGTGCCACAGCTTCTCTTTTTTTTTTTTTTACCTCTATAATTTTTTTTTAAAATTTTGGATACCAGCTATGGCGCCTAATAGATTAAGTGTCACAATTGAGGAGGCCTAGTGTGGCGCCTGCCTACGCAGGGGCCACACTTGGGGCCACGAAAGCAGCTGTGGCGCCTAACCCACCAAGCGCCACAGCTGCAGCATTGAATTTTTTTTTTTTTTTTAAAAATGGGCATGTGTGGCGCCTAAATAAATAGGCGCCACACATGATAATTTCTATATCAGCTGTGGCGCCTAAGCATTAGGCGCCACAGCTGATATGAGGCAATGTGTGGCGCCTAATTATTTAGGCGCCACACTTGCCCATTTTCTTAAAAAAAAAAAATTCAAATGGATAGTGTATCTCTTAATTATTTCATTTCTCGCGTAGTGGTCCTGTGTCCGCCCCCCATTCCTTCTCTTTTTGACTACTATTCCACTTTAATTATTTAACTACTCTCTCCTCCATTAAACTACTTTCCCTTTCTCATCTTCTTAGTGGATCCGTCGGCCCCCTCCCTCTATTTCCTATCATCTTCACACTAAAAAACACACCTACACGCTCACTCGTCACTCAAGCTAGCATCACCAACGTGGTCTCCCACTCCCTGCGCTGGTCAATTAATAGATTTGTAAGAAGAAAACTATTTCATTCTAGCTTGCTTTGTTTAAATTTTTTTTTTAGTCAAGATAAACCGTAATATAACGTTTGCCTTTTTGTTCCTAATTTAATAGGAAAGACTGAAAACCTAGCTTGTTTCGTTTGCTTTTTTGCTTTGTTTAAATTTTTTTGCCGACAAGCTTGCGTTTTTAGTAATCTTTTAATTTACTTAATTAGTTGTTGATGTACTGTGTTCACATATCAAGTTCTTGTATTGTGATATTTTTTATGTTAGCTTTGGAGAGTATTAATGTAAGAACATTATTGTTGCGGAACTTGAATTTTAAATGTGAAAATTATATATATATATATATATATATATATATATATATATATATATATATATATAATAGGTTGAAATATAAAATAGAAAGATTGACAATTTGTGGAGATGATAAACATGAAAGCCACTCATTTTATATAAAGCTTCACAATCAGGAAGCATAAAAAAAGGCCACAGGAAAAAAAAGAAGAAGAAGAAGAAGAAAGAAAAAAAAAGAAAAAAAAAAGGGACCCTCCTGTGGCGCTTGTTTGAGGAAGTGCCACAGGAGGGGGCCTGACGCAAGCGCCACAGTAGGACCCCCCTGCTGTGGCGCTTGCTTGAGGCCCCCCTCCTGTGGCACTTCCTCAAACAAGCGCCACAGGAGGGTATTTTTTTTTAAAAAAATTTTTAAAATGTTGTGGCGCTTCCAAGCGCCACAGCTTTTTTTAGTGGCGTCCAGATATGTGGCACTTCTCTAGCGCCACAGTTAATGCAATTATAAGCGCCACAGCTTTACTTTTTTGTAGTAGTGATTATTTTTAATAATTAAATCAATTTAGCTTTATGAAATCATGTAAGCATTTTCTTTTAAGTAAATTGACAATATATTAATGGAGGAAAATTTTTATTTCATTTTAAAATTTAAAAACTAACAATAATTTAATAAAATAAATTATTAAATTGTAATTTAGTGTAAATTGAGAAAAAATAAAGGGTTAAGGTGAAACTAGCATCATGAAGTATTTTTTTAGGTGCATCCAGTGCCATAAAGTAATTTGTAGTGCACTTATTACCAAGAAGTATCTTCTCAGGAGTGTCTATCACCCTGAAATACTTTTTGATGCAATTTTGCACTTAATAATTTATGTAGTTTAGGGTTATAGATACACCTAAAAAAATATTTTAAGGTATTAGATGAACTAAAAAAATAGTTTTTGCTATTGGATGCAATTGAAAAAATACTTCAGGGTACTCAGTGCATTAAAAAAATATTTGAGGATATTGGGTGCACTACAAAATACTTTAAGGGTGTGTTTGGTTTGAGGGGAGGGGAGGGGAGGGGTGGGAGGGAATGAGAGGGTGGGTAAATTACCTTTTTGGGTTGAAGGAATTCAAATTTTGGGCGGGAATCCAAAATTTAAAAAGAATAAGAAAGTAAATTTTGGGCAGGAACCCAAAATTTAAAAAAATGATAGGGTAAATTTTAGGTTTTTTTGGTGCAAAAGTGTACCAACAAGGCTATTACATACATTTTTTCCCACATGCATCACATCAATACTATGTCTCACATCAAGACTACGCCAATATGGAATATCAAAGAAAATTGACCTCTTCTTCCATATGTTCTTCTCACCCGTTGTCTTTTGATTTTTACCAAAGTAGTATTGATTCTTTCCACCTGACTATAAACCTCGTCTCCATTTAATGGCTTTGGAGCCATTCCATTCTCCGGCAAACTCTTAAAAGCCTTCTTTAGCCTATGGTACTGGTAGAACCGAGGAAGAAATCGTCTATGACCAAGGTAGACCGTTTTTCTACCGTGCTTGAGTTGATGGAAGTGTGTGCTTGCTTCACATATTGGATATGCTTTATGACCCTTCACACTATAACCTGACAGGTTCCCATATGCAGGGAAGTCGTTAATCGTGGTGAAAATCATTGCACGTAGCTTAAACGACTGTTGCTTATATGCATCAAACACATCTACGCTATCCTCCACAACTTCTTTAAGTCCTCTATCAGAGGTGCCAAGTAGACATCGATATCATTCCCTGGCTGTTTTGGTCCTAAAATCATCGTATACTTGTGTTTCATACACAACCAAGGAGGTAAGTTGTAAATCACCAGCAGAACCGGCCATGCACTATGTGTACTACTAAAAGTACCATAGGGATTGATTCCGTCTATGCAAAGCCCAAGCAAAAGGTTTCTAGGCTCACTACCAAGTCCATGATACATTTCATCTACTTTCTTCCATTGTGGAGAGTCAGCTGGGTGCCGAAGGTATTTTCCATCACATACTCTATTATCATAATGCCATCTCAGCTTCTTTGCTTCTTTCGCATTAGCAAACATTCGTTTGAACCGCAGAATAATTGGAAGATACCATAAAACCTTTAAAGGTTGCTTCTTACTTGTCTCATCACCACACCCAGCACCTTTCTTCACTTTGTATCTCAAAGTTTTACATTTTGGACACTCACTCAATCCTTCATACTCATTTCTGTACAATACACAATCATTAGGGCAAGCATGTATGTTTTTATACTCCATACCCATCACAGACAAGATTTTCTTGGCCTCATACATACGATTTGGAAGTACATTATCCTCTGGAAACATATCACACAATAGTTCAAGTAACAATGTGAAACTACTGTCGCTCCACCCACAAGTTGCCTTTAAGTTGACCAAGTGCAAAATACCTAACAAGCATGTATACATAGTACACCCAGGGTACAAAGGTGTCTCACCATCACTTCTCACGCTATCATATATAGGCGATTGCAAAAAACATTTTACCTCCACATCATGAATTATTTTCTCCATTCTATCGTCATCTCCAACCTCCAAGACTTCCTTCTCATGTGACGCACAAGCGGTTACTTCCTCACCATGCCATATCCACCTTGTGTACCGAAAAATTTATTCCATCACAACTTAGTGATCTCTTATATCATCAATATCCCATCGACTCTCATTTAAACACTTCACACATGGACAAAAATACTTCCCATTTTTACTAGGCACATTTATTTTAGCATATTCAATAAACTCTTCTACCCCTTTCTCATATTCTTCACTAGTTCTCAATGCATTCATCCAGCTGTGATCCATTTTACTACTCCAGGCCTATTTCATTTTCAACAGTACTCAATTTTAGACCAGTTGTCATTATAATATGAATATAGGTCAAGACGGGGCATGGCTTACTCATTTTTTAAAAATTTCAGCAGCATTTCCCCTTAAATGTAAGACATCCAAAACTTTGAACAATAACCCAAATAACAATAACAAAACTTCGACATACCATAGAGGATTTCAACAGCAGTTATATACAAAAAAAAGCCATTGAAATTGAACAAAACTAAGTTTCTTTCTCTACCCCATATATAGGACCATAGGAGTAAATTTATTAAGATCTTTAGAAATAGCAATTTAATAGACAATCACAGCCATTCTAAATATATAACAAGCTATCATGGGGAGTTGTCATTTACCTGGAAAATGCAGGAAGAATGTTGAAGAGCTAATGCCTAGTCAATAATTATTTTTGAGTCTCTGTGGGACAACCTTGATTCACCAGTTTACTATTTTACGGCTCATACACTTGCAGTGCCTACTTCAAATTTGGTAGCATCAATATAAAAAGAGGAGATTTATTAGAATACACTTGCTCAGGAGGAAGTTTTAAGATTTGGTAAACAAGTATATATGTCTTGAGTGAAGTGTCAAACAAAGAGCATATTTGTCTAACGAAGAGCATATTAAAATATCTCATTGTTCAGTACATACTATTGGCAGGATCAACGAACAAGTATTACCAAAAAAATAAATAAATAGTTGCATTGCTAGGATGATGTGAAAAGGGGATGTAGTGGATTTGGTTTATTAGTAAGTTAAGTAGAGCATCAGGAGTTGGAAAAGCCATTTAACAATTGAAGATACTGTGGAGTGGAAAAGAATAACAATATATTGTTATATGATTGCCCCTTGCTATTAAGGAATATTAATTACTTTGGACTAACGTTTAAATTCCTACCTAATCCAAATTCATTCCACACTCTTACTATTACTTACACTTATGACTTAGGATTGAATTAACTATGTTTTTTTTTAATTGTGGTGAAATCATTGGAGATGCATGAAATTCCCTCGGTTCCCTATTACAAATTCACTTTTAACTAAATCACATGTATAAATAAATAGTTAACAACATTAAATTTGTTTATCAAATTTAATTGATTTCTAATGTAATCATTGTTAACTATATTAACTCTAAAACTTTGCTTCATTATTTTCTAACCTCTCATTGTTCTTGTTAAATATGAGCGTATACACTACAAAAAAAAATGTGATTTATTAGCGGTTAAAAATGGGTATTCGTAGCGGTTCTAACCGTTACAAACTAGATTAGTAGCGGTTACGAAAACCGCTACTAAATCGTACGTTGCAAGCAGTTTTGTAGCGGTTTTATAAAACCGCTACTCAATCAAAAATAACCGCTACAACCTTTGTAGCGGTTTATAGTAACCGCTACAAAATCAAGAGATATTTGTAGCGGTTATATAACCGCTACAAATATAAAAAATTTTATTGAGAGCTTTAAAAAAGAATTTTTTTTTGTAGCGGTTTAAAAACCGCTACAAATATATAAAAATGAAAATTTGTTAAAAATGACATTTTTTATTTGTAGCAGTTAAGAAACCACTACTAATTTTGAATTTCATGAAATTAGTAGCGGTTTTAAAAACCGCTACTAATTTCATGAAATTCAAATTTGGCGTCAAAAAATTTAAATTTAGCTTTAAAAAGGCGTGTTATTTAATAGCGGTTTAATAACCGCTACAAATATTTAAATTTTTTTTTAAAAATATACGTTGATTTTTTTCTTTTTTTTCAATATTATATTAAATAGTTTAATTTGTTATTATTTTATCTATTTCAATTAGTTTATTATTTAATAGTTTAACTTATTAATAAATTAAAAAGAAAAAATGTAATTGAATATGATTAGTATAAAATTTATATTAATAATATTATTAAGGATAGTTAGGTAATAAGGAATTATTATGTTTTATAATATAATGTAATTGTATATGAAAAATAGATGAAAATGAGATAGAGTTATGATATATCTAGAAAAAAAGATGTTTAGAATAAATTTTATAGAAAGGAAAGAAGTATTCTAAAAGAAATTGAAAATCTTGTTACCATATTTGATCGTATTATTCAGCTCCTCTACTCATATGAAAGAAGTTGTAAATGAGAGGAAATGAAAGAAGGGTAAGGTGAAAAGAAATTGGGGAGTATTTGAAATGAGTTGTGATAAGGGTATTTATAGGGATTCACGTATTATTTGTAGCGGTTAATGTAGCGGTTATTAATTAGTAGCGGTTATTTATATTTTTGTAGCGGTTTAATTATTTGTAGCGGTTAATGTAGCGGTTAATGTAGCGGTTATTATTTAGTAGCGGTTATTTATTTTTTTGTAGCGGTTTAATAACCGCTACAAATATTATATTAATTTTTTTTTAAAATTTTTTTTTACATTTTATTTTAACACAAATTTTTTGCATTTTTTGTAAAGAAAAATTTTTTACACTTGAATTCTACAAATATTATTTTAATTTTTTTTTACATTTTATTTTAACACAAATTTTTTGCATTTTTTGTAAAGACAAATTTTTTACAATTGAATTTGATCACTCATCATCGCCATCCCTATAGAAATTTTGTAGAAAAATTATTGTTATTGATGTATTATTAAATTTAAAAAATTTAATTGAAATGACGTGGACTTAAAAAAACACACCGCAGTAGAGGTAAATTGTCATCGCCTTCAGGGAAGTAGTTTTCAAAATCAACTGGCTGAAATGGCTCACTCTCGTAGGCGATGTTATCGCCTTCACCCATGTCGTAAAGGTCTCTTGGCTTTAAATGAACGACCATGTGCCAATCCCTATGCCGCTCGTCCTCGACATAATAAACCTGATGTGCCTCTGAAGCTAGAATATACGGCTTATCATCTTGAGAAATACCAGTATGAATCGGGCGTGAGAAATTGACTGATGTGATCCCTAGGTCGTCAGTTGTCAGTCCCCGAGAAGTAGTGGTATTTGCCCACAAACACTTGAACAGCGTCACGGTGAAACGGCCTTGATAATTAAGCTCGACCACATCAAGAAGCTTGCCATAGTAAGGGACGCCTCCGAACTGCATGTTGGCGTCACTGCTGCTCGCATAACTCCTTGTCCCAAATGTGCCATAAACACCCGAATTCTGTGTTTGCAATCCCTGATCCCGTGAAACCATGCAAAACTTAAAACGATTGACATTGTATGCTGTAAACCATTTTGCATGATCAAGAGGGCCGATTGCGAGAGCTCTAAAATCTGGTGAGTGTGGGTTGTGGTCATTTAGTATTCTGCGAGCAAACCAGCCCGGGAATTTTCTGTGCACCCTCCTATCAACTTCCAAGGATGTCTGTGTACGGATCCTGAGCTGACGCTTGACATGACTTCTGAATTCCCTGCAATTAATAATGGAAAGGCGTTAGTGAAATGAAAGTGAGAAATGTTACGAAAGATATAGATCGAATAACATACATGTGAGTGTACAATTCTTACCGTATGAAAGGCTCAACTTGAGTGCAATTAATCAAGACATGTCTATGTGCTTGGAACTTCTCAATTGCCGTTAGTTTGAAGTTCTCAGTTGCTCCAACTGGTTTACCAACACGAGGGATAAATTCTCCTGATGTCGGCGCAGGTTCAGGACAATCGTCAACACGAGGCGGGCGGTTGAAAGCCGTCTCAAGATCATCAAAGTACCTTGAGCAAAAATATAGCACCTCATCCCCTATATAGCCTTCAGCTATAGAACCTTCTGGCCACGCCTTATTCCTCAAGTAAGATTTTAATTTCCCAAGGAACCTACGAAGTACATAAGAGAAAATTGATATAAAATGATGAAAAGGACGACGAGCAAACATTAAATACGGACAATAAATGAAAGCACATATTTAAAATGAGTACCTCTCAATCGGATACATCTAACGATATTTTACTGGTCCAGCGAGCTTTGTTTCATGAACGAGGTGAACTGTGAGGTGAACCATCACAGTAAAAAAGGACGGAGGAAAGATCATCTCCAAGTGACAAAGCGTAAGAATGATTTTCGACTGCAGCTGATCGAGCTCCTCAATGATCAAAACCTTAGAACACAACTTCCGAAAGAAAGAACAAAGTTCCACTAAAACGATGGAAACATCGGGAGGAAGTGTATTCTTTATAGCCAGAGGGAGTAACTGCTGCATAAGAACATGTGAGTCGTGACTCTTCAGGCCAGCAACCTTTCGAGCCTGCAAGTCGACACATCGAGAAATGTTGCTTGAATACCCATCAGGAACTTTTAATTTCTTCAACGTCACGAGGAACACATCCTTGTTCAGTTTTGTGAGGGTAAACTTTGCCGGTGTAAATCTGTCATGCTCATCTGGCCAAGCGTCTTCACGAACTCCCATGTCGCGTAAATCTTTCCTAGCTTGAAGGTGATCTTTTGTCTTGCCGGGTTCATTAAGCAGCGTATACAGCACATTGTCGCAAACATTCTTTTCAATGTGCATTACATCAAGACTGTGGCGAAGTAAATTAGATCTCCAATACGGAAGCGTGAAGAAGATACTTATCTTCTTCCACTACTGAGGCGCCGAAGTCCTGCGCGTCTTTTGGCGAGTTTGTGCTGAATCGTCGCTTTTTCCAAACTCGAAGCCAACATGCTCAAGCTGCTGTAAGATATCTGTACCGGACAAAGTCTGAGGTGGTCCTCTTTTCTCTGGTTTCCCATTGAAGCGATTCCGTTGCAATCTGAACTTATGCATTCCATCGAGAAACCTCCGATGCCCCATAAAGTACTACTTTTGGCTGTGGGGAAGGCGCAATGCGTCAGAGTCGAAATTGTAAGCCGGACACGCCGACCCAGTGTGCACATTCCAACCAGATAATGTGCTAAGGCCAGGAAAGTCACTGATCATCCACATCAAGGCTGCACGCATGTTGAACAAAGTCTTGCTGTGAGCGTCGTACGTCTCCAAACCGACATTCCACAGGTCAAGCAATTCCGCAATAAGCGGTTGGAGATACACATCGATGTCATTGCCCGGTGCCTTTTTGCCTGGAATGATCATAGACATAATGAAAGAGCTTTGTTTCATACACATCCAGGGGGTAAGTTGTAGGGAACTAAGACTACCGGCCAAATGCTGTAACTTGTGCTAAGATTCTCGAAAGGATTGAAACCGTCGGTCGCCAACGCAAGCCGGACATTTCTGGGGTCAGTCGCAAAATTTGGAAAGTCGTTGTCAAACATTTTCCAAGCAGCGCATCCCGCGGATGTCTTAATTTACCGTCTTCGTTTTTATCAACGGCATGCCACCTCATGTGCTCAGCAGTTTTAGACGATATAAATAATCTTTGTAGACGAGGTTTCAAAGGGAAATACCTGAGAATCTTTGCAGGTTTCTTCTTCTGCTTTTTCCCCTTCCGAATTGTCTTGTACCTCGATGTGTGACATCTCTTGCACGTCTCCCTGCTGGAATCGTCTCCCCAATACAGCATACAATCATTTGGGCACGCATCAATCTTTTGATAATTCAACCCCAACCTGTTGATGATCTTCTTGACCTCGTAGAAGGTTGTGGGAATCTCGGCGTCGGGGAATGCATCTTGTAATAAGTCGAGCAACATCGACATTCCCTTATCCGTGATCCCACACAAGCACTTGATATGATACAATTTGATCAAGAAAGATAATTTAGAATATTTGCGACAACCTTGATATAAAGGACGATCTGCCTCATCCATCAAGCTAAAAAAATCCCGAGCTGCTTCATTCCCCATAAAAGCCGGCTCAGAGCCGTGCACTTCTTCGTTGAAGTTGTCGCCTTGAAATCCAAACGCATCACGCACAGCATCATTCACAGGATCATCTTCATCTACTTGAACGCCTACTTGAGAACTTCGAGGAAGAGCCTCGTCATATCTAATGCCGGCCTTCTCACCATGAACTGCCCAGAACGTATAGTCCTCAGGGAAAGGCTTCACAAGCAAATGTTCCTTCACAACATTTCATGGATGCCACTTCTTGAACTTGCATTTCGGACACGGACAGACGATCTTGCCGTTACAGCTGGCGTGAGTGAATGCGAAATCCAAGAAACTGTTTAATCCGTATAAATATTCAGGAGAATTGCGCGGCAACCGTATCCATGATTTATCCATAGCTACAAGTGAGAGAGAAGAAAGTATAGAGAAGAAGATGAGTGAGAAGATAATGACGAATGCCTAGAACCTTATATTCTGAAAATCCAACGTTTATAACTTTGTAGCGGTTATTAAACCGCTACACCAACCGCTACAGAAATTCCAACGTTTATAATTTTGTAGCGGTTACATATACAAAACCGCTACTAATATTCAAGCCGTTAATTGGTGGGAAATTCAAAATGTACTTGTTGAGTATTAGTAGCGGTTATATATATATAACCGCTACTAATGTTCAACGTATTAGTAGCGGTTACATATATTGAACCGCTACTAATATTAAAGCCGTTGGACATTAAATATAAAAATAATTTTTTAATTTGTAGCGGTTATACATAAGATAACCGCTACAAATGTGCACAAAGGCGGCAAATTTCAAAATTCAAATGATTTGAGTGTTTGTAGCGGTTATTAGGGTATAACCGCTACAAACATATATATTTGTAGCGGTTTCTGAAGGGAAACCGCTACAAATATATAAGTAAATTTGTAGCGGTTATGAGTTCATAACCGCTACAAATGTATATCTTTGTAGCGGTTATGCACTAATAACCGCTACAAAGATATACATTTGTAGCGGTTATGAACTCATAACCGCTACAAATATATATAATTTTTTTTTTAAATTTAGATATTAATCATTTATAAATTATTTCAATGCGACCTAATAATATAAATATAATTATATAAAACACAATAAGAAAATTCTGAAATAAAATCTCATAAATATTTACAAATTTTTAAAAGAAAAGAAAATGTCCTAAACTAAGGAGCTGGGGGCTGATCCTCTGGTGCTCCCTCAGGTGGGGCTCCCTCATATGCCGCTGGATCGGGCCGCTGCGCAGACTGAACCGCACCATCGTCATCAGCAGGAGGAGGAGCTGTAGCAGGAGGAGTAGTACTCGGGACGACTTAGCGAGGGACAGGGGGGACCGCTGGATGCTGCTCGTTCGGGAACAGCCGACTCCATGCTCCCTCGAGCATAGTGTTCGCAATCTCACGCCACTGCGTCTGCTGCGCGTACATAGCGTCTGCGTGGATCTGCAGCTGCTGCTGCTGCTGCACCTGCATCTGCTGCATCTGCTGCTGCTGCTGCGCCATCTGCTGCTGCGTCTGCTCCAAATCTGACCGCAGCTGGTCAATAGACTCGTCCCTCCGACGTCTGACCCCTCTAGAGCTGCCAGCCTCAGAGGCGACGCTCCTGCCATAGATCATGCTGGGTCTGGCGCCTATCCCCATCCCCCGCACGCGTCCGGGGTGCTCAGGCTGAGCCAGACCTGCCTTCAAAGGAGCCGTCGGGTCCACTGACCCCTGTGACTCCTCAGGCTGGGTCTGTCGTAGCTCAGCCTGCGACTGCTGCATCCGCTCCTGCCATTTTATGAAACAATTAATAATTACCATTTTTCATTATTAACTTGGTTTTATAAAAACTATAATAATAAAATAACTTACAATGGCCGCCTCTGCCTGCTGAGAGGTCGCAGTCCCGTCACGGTGTCTGTGTGTGATGGCGTACAGCTCCGCATAGTCCATCTGACGGTTCTCCTGCTGTGCCTTCGTCTCCTGAAACAATTACAAAACAATAATTAGTGTTATGAATTAATCAGCTAAAAGTAAGTGATATTTTGAAAACTTACCAGCTCGCTGTAGGTCACAGCGAAGGTCTTCGATCCTGCTGTGTGGTGGATCGTCTGCTGCACCCGGATCTCAGTGTTCCTCTGAGAAAGCTCCTGGAAAAGCAAATAATTAAATGTATCATAATTTAAAATTAAATACAAATTAAATTGAAATTATAATTTAATATTTAATAATTACAAAATTATATATAAAAAATATAATAAATACGTTACCTGCGCCGGAGGGCTCCTCCTGAACTGGACGAAACGCGCTCAGTCGTTCGGCGGCACGCCGTCCGGGACGCTCTCCTGCAGCTGCTCCAGAGGCATCGTCCCGTCCCCGTCCACCCTGTGGAAGAGACGGTTCCTCCTGTTCCTCCAGGCGTCGCCCATCTTCACGAGGGCGTACCTCTTCCGGTTGGCCCGGAGGGCAAACCGCAGCTGAAAAAAATACATTTAAATATCAATAATTATAAAAACCATAATTTAAATAAAATAATTAAATAGAATTAATTAAAAAAATATTAATTAAATAGTTTTAATTACCTGAATCACCTCCTCCCAAGCCTGGTCCTTCGGCCCCCTCGGAACGTGCCTCCAGGTCGGGAAGTGAAGGGGGAACCGCATCCAATTCGCTCCCAGGTTGCTCAGGAAGCGGTTGAGCAGGTGACCCCCATTGTGAATTGGCTGGTCAGTGCCCTCGTTCCACGGCACTATAACTCGCAGGGACCGGTCCATGCTGTTCAGACCGGCTACATCCAGCCTCCTCGTCGACACGTTCCCCTGCTCATCTGCACAGTTGACCGCACGTTAGATAAATTATAATTCAAAGTTAACATTTCTAATTTAAATAAATAATTTACTAAATTAAAAAATTAATTTACCTTCGACCTGCACCTCAAACCCAGTGGACCGCGAAGACGACCCTCGTGGGTTGTTCTGCTCCCGAGCGTCCTCTTCATCGAGGAACCGCTCCATCTCCCTGAACCCCATCGGCATCTCGAACTCCTCCTCGTTGAGGAAGTCCTCAACGCTAATCTCTGGCCCCTCCACCTCAGGCACCTCTGCTGCGGTCGTCGCCTGTGGGATCGTCTGCGGTTCCTGTGGGGGGATGGGCTGAGATGCCTCGGTAGCCCTGCCTGCGCGCTGCCCCCTCCCTCTGCCCCCTGCCCGGCTGCTGCCACCCCGTAAAGTCGGTCTGGGGAGCACAGGGGCCTTCCCCTTATCCTGTCCTGAAGCCATATCAACTGTACAAATTTAAAAAAAAAATTAGTCCATTATTATACAAAAATATAATAAAAATACAAATATAAATAAAAATACGTGTTATATACGTACCTCAAGTGTAAATACTGCGGAATACTGACCAAAAACTCCTATAGAGACGTCTGAACGCTCAAATCTCGAAGAAATCACTCAGAGAAACCTCAGGAAACAAAATGAGCAAACGGAGAAATGAAGGAGGTGGGGGGTTTAAATAGGCCAGTAATTAGTAGCGGTTATTAAAATAACCGCTACTCTAACCGCTACAAATATCCAAATTTGTAGCGGTTCTACAATAACCGCTACAAATCTTCACAACGTTTGAAATTCTGTAGTGTTTATTGCCCAGAACCGCTACAAATTTGGAGTTTCTTGAAATTCTGTAGCGGTTTTTACTGAAAATCGCTACAAAATTCTGACCTTTGGGATTTTGTAGCGGTTTATGTGCATTAACCGCTACAAAATAACCGCTACAAGTTTTGGCGGGAATTTCGCGCCAAATTTGTAGCGGTTTTTTGTAGGAAACCGCTACAAAATATCTTGCCGCTACAAATTCTATAATTTGTAGTGGTTATATTAAACCGCTACAAATGCACCGCTACAAAATACCTTTTTTTTTGTAGTGATATATGGAAAACATTTTTATGCTCCTTGAAACTAGCAAATACTCTTCCTTATAAAATGGACTAATAACTCCTTGGAAGTATTTATATCAGGACATGAAGGCGATAAGGATTGGAGGTACTTATACAAGCGATGGATCAAGACAAATATTAAACAAACAAATAAATTAATTAAAGAGATATGAAGAATGACACTTCATGATATATAGAGCACCCGTTAAGAAAATTAGAACTACTCAATAAGATTCTGTTTATACTTTAAATGTTTTATCTCACAATTTCTTTTGTAATTTATCTTGAAACAATAATAATTACAAATTTAGAAACATGTGGCGTACTACATAGCATCTTATCGAAGTTAATAATTTTATAAAGCTCCTTTAAACTTTTGGTCAATTGCATATAAGCCCCGTAATATTTCAAAATTTAAATTTAACCTCTTAGAGTTAGGAAGTTTTCTATAACTGGCATGAAGTTTAAGGGAGTTTTACAAAATTATTAACTTGCATAGGAAAGTAGTAAGATGCCGTGAGTCTTTTATTAAGCCAATGTAGCATTTCCTGTCAAGAAGATAATGCTGGTAACTTAATGGCAATGGGTCCATGATAAATAAATGAAAATGTTTTATCTAACTTCTATATTTGGAAATGAGATAATATTTAATTTTCCAAACATATACTATGGATGGTTGAAATCTCCTGCTTTCGCCTACCGTGATGCAGAAGTCCTTCTAACCTTGACAGCAAATTCAAAATTCTGCAGAATATTTGTTCATCTCATCAGATCTAAAAACTCTCAAAATCTAAGCTCGCGTGGGGATGACTTAAAGTTCACACATTAACTCACTTTAACTACCAATTTCGCAAGAGATATACTGATCTAGAGCCTGCCCTGGATGTAAAAGAGCCCCTAAATACAGCTAAGCACAGTCGTTCAAAGGAATCTTTCAAAGATAAAGTGGCAACAAGAGACTCATTCTAGTCCTACCCCTCTTCCCCAAAGACTTTCACACGATTGAACTTCTTCTTGGGTTCTTGGTAGTCATAAATTGAACCTCAACAATATAATCACAGAGAAACTAGGAAAACGAAGAAATAACAACTACCCAAAGATTGAAAAACAAAGGGATTTGTCATTTACCTGGAAAATGCAGGACGCACGTTGAAGAGCTACAGGCCTACGACACACCGTAGTGGAGAGGCGGATGGAGAACGATGAAGTAGAGTACAAACTAAGACTTCATGACTTGCGAAGAACAAGTGAGGGACGAAGAAGAGTGGGCAGCAGGGAGAAGGACGCGCAAATGAAGAGCAAAAGCAAACTAAGAGAGGAACAGAGACGAGGGAGAAGGAGGTGCGAATTGAAAGCAAAAGGTAAAGTAATGTCAACAGTGGCGGTAATGGGGACAGATTCAATGACCATTCTATGAGAACGGTCGTTGAATCATTGCTTACAACGACCGTTCCTAGGGAACGGTTGTTGAAAGATTATTACAACGACCGTTCTGGTGAACAGTCGTTGTATCATATGCATTCAATGACCATTTTCAGTTAAACGGTCGTTGAAAAGCTTGCCAGAATTACACCTTTGCCACCGCTCTCCTTTCTACTACTGTTTTTTCTTGAAAACGGACGTTGTTTGGTGTCGTAGAATCATCTTCCTGTAGTAGTGTATTTACTCTTAATAGCTCTTTTTATCTTAAGAAAGGCATTTTAAGCTTAATTATCATGATAAAATCCCTAAATAAAATATGAAAATATATAATAAAATATGGATTTGTCACAGCCTCGATTTAGGGATTTTAGGAGTGTTTTTGTAATTACTCTTTTTCAGGATTTTCTGAAAAAGTGACTAACTGTAACCCCACATATTTTTGCTCATGAATCCAATGGAATCATCAAATCATTGAAAATCTCACTTCTTCCCCCAAATTTGGTGTTGGCCGAAACTTTGATCAAGAAAAGGGAAAAATTGGACTTTTGTGTTCTAGCTTTCAAAGCTTGTACCTTTTCATTTCTAATCCCTTATTAACTCATTTAAACACATTCTAATCATGATTTAAAGAAATCTGGGCATCATAACCCCTTAGAGTTAGGACTTTTCCAAATTTACAAACTTGACAAAAATCACCAAATCCAACAACAACCATCAACAACAACTTCATACTTGTATAAATTTGAGTTTTGTGAAGTTACCTCTTGAGTTCTTGGATTTTCTCTCTCTAGGCGTCCTCCTCTCTCTCTTCTTGAGTTCAAAATGTGTCTTCTAAATCATGGATTCCATGAATAGAAAGGTTTAGAGAAGGTTTTTCATGGAAGAATTGCAAAGAAATGCTTAAGAGATCATTATATACCTGGCCTTAAGCTCCTTCTTCCTTCTCTCTTGAACTTGAGAGCTCTTGAACTCTCTCTCTCTCTTCCTTTCTTGTGCTTGGCCGAAATGTATGAAGGGAAAAGAAAGGAAAAAGGCTTCATAAAATTTCTCCCTTCATCCTACACCATTTGATTTCATCAAGGGATATTATGGTGACACTTGTCACAATCCACACCTCCTTCACTTTTATGTCATAAATCATAATTGCTTCAATTAGCTTTGAACTAATTTCCTTCCCCTTTGGTAAGCATAGAAAACCGTCCCCCTCTTATGCTCCACTAACCAAATTGGTTTCCTCCAACTAATCCAACTTTGCACTCAAGTAGTGTACCATTATCATGATTACTATGTCCATGTAACATTATTTTAATGCAATTAGACATGTGTTCATCCAAATCAATTATAAACTAATCCCCTCTTCATATGATAATGACATTTGGCATGTTTAATCCCAAAGATCATTTTTCCTTCCATGTTCTTTGTGCTAGGAGAAAATTTGAAAGAAAAAGGGAAGAAAATTTGTTTCAACATTTTCCATTATTCAATTAAATGAATTATGCATAATTCCTTCTAATTTCACAATTCTTGATTTATTCCATCAAGAATATTCCAATTATACATGTTCCTTTATTTTCCTTGATTAATTGAAATTAACTCCAATTAATTAGAAAATAATTCATCTTGGGCTAAATTGGCAAAATTATGGCTTCGCTATTACAATTGATATCTAATTTTCTTCTTGAATTAATTTGCCCATTAGCTCATTAATATGAATATTTCTAAAATTCACAAGTTCCAAATTTATAAATATTCACCATTTTATTAAATTTCTTGAATAATTACAATATATATTCAGTGAATATAAAATTTGGGGTGTTACACTGTGATTAGGATCCTCGCCTTTTCTAGGTATTGTGAAATTGTTATTATGGAGCGGAGCTCCTCTTGACTATATTAGGTTATTGTAGAATTTTCGTGAGATCTTACTCTCAGGCAAGATTCTCCAGAAATTTCTATAGAAAGTCTATAATTTTTGTAATATGAAATGTATTCATTGTCATTATATTATGTGTTGTAAATATGTGTATATATAAAGTATGAAAAAATTTTATATATTTAAGACTTTAGGGATATGGGTTTTCTCATATTCCAAGCTTATCACATCTCGATTTTTGGGAGGTGACATAATATTTATTTGGATTATCAGTGAAAAATTGATTTTGTACTTGTTGTACAAGATATATATGTGTAACATGAGTTCTGTCTTATCAAACACAAAAACACAATTTTTTTTAAGCTAGCTCAGACAAACATGAATTGTATTTGTCTCTTCCGACTACTGTAAGTGGGATGACTATTGCTTTACCTTTTTAGATAAAAATGGTTATTAAACAGCCCAAATTAAATTGTGGAAAATTTTAATTTAATTTTATTAAACTGCCCTTATTTATTTAGTATTTTTTTCTACGTAAGACTTGCTCTACCTGCCATTGATAATTTTATTAACAAGTTTAAGTGGTCCAAAAATAATAAATACTTAATTGAAATTATAACTTATAAGATTACAAATTACTAATTTAAAATAAAATTAAAACTTCAAAGTGTCAGACATTTTGAGAAGGAGAAGGTAATTTTAACTATACTTATAATATATTCCACACTCATACAAACACGATATTAGTATCACAACATCCAATTTCAACTACAGTTTAAGCATATGTAAATCCAAGGGAAAATCCTACTAAAAGACGGTTGAATTGCCTAAATTATAATTTAGGTTACTAAATTTAACAAATTATAAATAAAGTTACGTGGCAAAAATGGGGATTTTAAAATTTGATGAAATGTCCATAATGGCCCTATATAAATGAGAAGGAGTGCCTTGAAAATGCCAAGATTAAGAACCACATGGTCAATTCTCGACGGCAACAACCATCTTGCTGGCTTCTAGAAGCTTCTATAGATGATCACGAACAGAAACAGACGAACAGTAGAAATCACGAGCAACCTGAAACAGACGATCTGAGACGTGTCCGAGGACACTGTCCTATAGAGTTACTCTGCGACCACCGGCAGAGAGGAAGCGGTACTCCCCAAGATTAAACAGACCCTTCTTGATACAATCAAGGCAACAGAACTGGCGAAAGGTAATGGCAACGACAGCCAAAAAAAATTGAACAGAGGAGAGGAGATGAGATTGTGATGTTCTGAGCACCCCGCCTGTGTCTTTTTTATAGGCGTTTTCATGAAGAGCCATCGCTCATGAAGGAACCCGGACAATACGTCTATTGAGACCGGATAGCCACCACCGAACAAACAAGCCTGTGAGTTGCCAACGGAAAGGTCTCTTGACGAAGCACCGGACCGTCAACAATTTCCAGTCACGGAGGGTCATGAATTTTAAACCACAAAATATAGCGACTTTTCGGCAAGCCAAAATAAATATTATTTTTATTATCTAAAAAATAATATTTCCTGTGATAAAAAATATTTTACAAAAAGTGCCAGTGCCACGTATTTATTCAAGCACAGGGGGGTAAATCACCGGATTTCAACTACGTTTGCCTTCTGGTGGCCCGTTGTTGTGCGCGCGAGCCCACCACTCCTCTAAGCCTCTTTACAAGCCCAAGTTAGTATAGTACTATATATATATATATAGGCTTGTGACCTCTTACTCCCAAGCAATGTGGGACTAGCTTCTTTGACACACCCACTCAAACACTCATATTTTACAACAATCCCCGACATGTGTCAAAGAAACCCGCTGTGTTACCTACAGAATATAACCATTGTATCGGTGGTCCGTAGAACTATGAACCAGACCTAGACCAATAATACTTGATACACAGAAATGTCAGTGAAGCATGCTTCTATGAACTAACAAATCTTGGTGTGTAGTAGAGGCATTAAGAGTCAGATTATATCCTAACATTTCCGCTGTTAACGATGATTTTGATCGTTATGTCGGCCATGCGCGTGCCTGGTGTGCAATGAATGCTCTAGAGATTTTGCCATAATCTCATAGGAGCGGCCACACTCCACATTCATAGAGGTGATTTCATATAAGTGTACCTGCACTATGCACACTATCTCGTTGGACTATGAAATTATTAAGAGCTTTGCTCAACCTACAATAATGCAGTCTAGCACATTCAAAGTGTCATAGGAAGGAACGTAGAATATTTGTGCTAGTCAGAACTAACGAGCGACTTGTTCTTACCCATGGAACCTTCTTCATGGGATCACCAATCACAAAGGTTGGGTTGCCATCGCTGTCAATTAGTAGTCGGCTTTAGTCCCATTCCTTTTGACGTTTCAACAACCATTTTCCTCCCAAGAGGTTTTGTTAACGAATCCGGCAAATTCATTTCTAACTTTACATAATCAATTGAGATAACACCATCCTTTAGCAGCTGCCTTATAATATTATGTCTCAATCGTATGTGTCTACTCTTACCATTGAGGTTTTATTCTTAGCTATGGCTATTGCTGCTTTATTATCACAGTGTAACGACACTGATGGTGTTGGTTTGTCACCTAATGGGATATTTGCTAAGTTCTTCAACCACTCAGCCTCAGTACCAGCCAACTCCATAGCAATAAACTCAGAGTCCCTAGAAGACGGTGTTATTATGTTTTGCTTGGCTGACTTCCATGTGATAGTACCACCACCAAGAATAAAGACATAGCCACTAGTGGATTTTGTCTCATCTGAATCTGAGATCCAGTTAGCATTACTGTACCCTTCTAATACATCAGGAAATCCACTATATTGTATACCATAATTTATGGTACCTCTCAAATATCGTAATAATCTTATAAGAGCCTCCCAATGCTTACTGCCTGGGCAGTGAGTATACCTGTTCAATCTACACACAACATATGCTATGTCTGGCCTAGTATAATTCATTAAATGCAACAAACTCCCAATGATTTGTGCATATTTAGATTGAGCTATTGGATCTCCTTCATGTTTTTTCAAATGTATACTGCCATCATAAGGAGTACTTAAAGGCTCTTCATCAAACTGTTTAAACCTTTTCAAAATCTTTTCAACATAATGTTCTTGAGAAAGCTGAATACCATGTTCATTCCTTATGATTTTTACACCCAAGATTACCTTTGGTTCTCCAAGATCTTTCATATCAAAGTTTGAAGCAAGGAAACTTTTTGTTTCAATTACTACCTTTAAACTAGTACCAAAGATAAGCATATCATCCACATATAAGCAAATAATCACACAATCATTATTCAAAACTTTTATGTAAACACATCTTTCTACTTCAATAGTAGAGAAACCACACTTGTTAAAACTTGATCTAATTTCTCATGCCACTGCTTGGGTGCTTGCTTTAAACCATAATGACTTATTTAATTTGCAAACTTTGTTTTCTTGCCCAGGAACAATACACCCTTCAGGTTGAATCATATAAATTTCCCCTTCTAAATCACCATTTAAAAATGCCGTTTTAACATCCATTTGATGAATAACAAGATTATGAATTGATGCTAACGCAATTAGAAATCTAACAGAGGAAATCCTGGTTACAGGGGAGAAGGTATCAAAATAATCAATGTTTTCTTTTCGGGTAAAACCTTTGGCAACTAATCTAGCTTTATATTTGTCTATAGACCCATCAGGAAAGTATTTTTTCCTAAATACCCATTTACACCCAATAGGTTTTGCTCCTAGAGGCAAGCCTACTAAAACCCAAGTTTTATTTTGATTCAAAGAGTTGATCTCAGCTTTAATAGCTTCTTTCCAAAAATTTTCATCCGGAGAAGAAACAGCTTCATAAAAATTCTTAGGTTCGTTTTGCACTAAGTATGGATAAAAATCATCTTCAAAAGATGTTTCTTTTCTTTGTCTTTTAATTCTCCGTAAATTTTCAACTACATCTTCATTTTGTTCAGAAAGTTGTTCAACTCTTTTAGGAATATGCTCAACTTTTAAAGGAAAAGTATTTTCAAAAAAATTCTGCATCTTTGGTTTCAATAATAGTATTATACTCTAAAATATCACTTTTCAAAACTAGAAAACGATATGCAGGACTTTTGTTGAGCATAACCAATAAACATACAATCAGCAGTTTTTGAACCTATCCTTTTTCTTTTTAGTTTAGGTAATAACACCTTTTCTAGACACCCCCACACTTTCAAATATTTTAGGTTTGGTGTAAAACCTTTCCACAATTCATATGGTGTCAACTTTGTTTTCCTATGGGGTATTTTATTTTATAAGAAACATGCAGACAATAAAGCTTCCCCCCCATAAATTATTAGGTGCAGTATAACTTACAAGTAAAGCATTCATCATTTCCTTCAAGGTTCTTTTTTTCCTTTCAGCAATACCATTAGATTCAGGTGAGTATGGGGGAGTTACTTCATGGATTATTCCTTCCTTTTCACAAAAATCATTAAGCAATAAGTATTCTCCTCCTCTATTTGACCTAACCCTTTTGATCTTTTTATTTAATTGATTTTCAACTTCTGCTTTGTATAAAAGGAATTTTTCAAAGGCCTCATCTTTATTTCTAAGTAAACATACTCTAGTATATCTTGAGAAATCATCAATAAACGTAACATAATATCTTTTTCCATCTCTTGTCTCAGTTTGTTTTAAATCTCCTAAATTAGTGTGTATTAAAGACAGAAGTTCAGTTTCTCTTTGAGTGACAAAATGTGTTTTCTTAGTTTGCTTTGTTTCTGCACATACTTCACATTTATTAACATTATTTATGTTAATTCTAGAAATTATCCCAAGATTTTGCAATCGCTTTATATAAGATTTATGTATATGTCCTAGTCTAACATGCCATAAATCAAAGGAATCAATCAAGTAAGCAGAAGAGGATGCATTATTATTATTTTCATCAACACTCAGTACAAAAAGACCCTGATTACAATAACCCTTTCCTATCAGAACATTGTTCTTAGTCATAATGATCTTATCTAATTCAAATGACACCTTGACCCCAAATTTTCCTAATAGAGCCATAGATATCAAATTTGCTCTAAGTTCAGGCACATACAAAACATCATTCAGTGCTAATGTCTTCCCAAATGTGAGTTTCAGCACCACTTTTCCTTTCCCTTGAGCTTTTGCAGTTCGTGAATCAGCTAAATAAATGTGGTCTTCTCCTTCTTCAAAGGAGGCAAACATGTCCCTATTGGCACATATGTGCTTAGTAGCACTAGAATCTACCACCCATTTCTTCACATCAGAGACCAATAAGTCTTAAGAGACTACTGCAACAATGACTTCATCATCACTGTTTCCATCTCCTTCAACCAAATTTACTTTTGGCTTTGGAGGATTTTCGTCTATTTTACGATTTTCAACTTTTGCCTTTTTCCTACACTGAGCAGCAAAGTGACCTAGCTTTCCATAGAAATAAAAACTCCCTTTCTCGTTGAAATTGGGGTTAGGGTTAGAATCATTAGGCTTGTAATTAGACTTCTTTTTGTGCTGTTGTTTAGAGCCATACCTCTTGTCATGCGGCTTTCCTTCCACTAAGTTTGCTTTTGCAGTCATTTGCCTCCCCTTTGCTGCTTGGATTGCTTTTTTGTTGGTATCTTTAATGATAATATGCGTAATGAGATCCAACAACGACAACTGCTTCTGCTTGTGCTTTAATTGTTGCTTGTAATCATTCCACGTTTCTAGCAACTTTTCTATTAAGACTCCCGCTACAAACTCATCTGGTAGATTGATCTTTTCAGCCCAGAGTTCTTCAAGAAATTTATGATACTCATTGATTTGTAGTTTGATGTCCTTATCCTTGACCATTTCCCATTTGTAGAAATTTCCCACAACGAACTTTTGTTTCCCGGCATCCTCAACAGTGTGTTTCAAGATAAGTGACTCCCAAATCTTTTGTGCCTCCTTGTAGACACAGTAAACATCGAACATATCATTAGAGAGAGTACTTATAAGGGTGTGCCTGCAAACCTTATTAGCGTACATCCAAGAATCCTTCACAGCTTAGTCAGAATCTGATGAAGGTTCCGGTTGATTGAGAGTAGCAGCCACCCCATGCATATCGAGAATAGAATAAACACGTTCTTGCCAGCGCCTAAAATTTTTTCCGTAAAAAACATCAATCTTGGAGGTGTCGAGAAAAGGCCTCGGAAGCGGCATGGCAAAAGACACCGTTGTTGCAGTGGAATGAGACTCGAGAATTGTTGCACCGGGATGAGTCTGAGCCTCAGGAATGTTGTTATCAGTGTTGTTTTTCATACTAGTATTACCTCTATAGATTGTAGACGATCACGAACAAAAACAGACGAACAGCAGAAATCACGAGCAACCTGAAATAGACGATCTGAGTAGTGTCTGAGGACACTGTCCTATAGAGTTACTCCGCGACCACCGGTAGAGAGGAAGCGGCACTCCCCAGGATTAAACAGACCCTTCTCGATACAATCAAGCCAACAGAACTGGCGAAAAGTAATGGCAACGACAGCCAGAAAAAATTGAACAGAGGAGAGGAGATGAGATTCTGATGTTCTGAGCACCCCGCCTGTGTCTCTTCTATAGTCGTTGAGGAGAAAGGTCTCCTGACAAAGTGCCAGATCATCAGCAATTTCCCATTAAACCCCAGAATATAGCAACTTTTCGGCATTATTTTTATTATCTAAAAAATAATATTTCCGATGAGCAAAAAATATTTTACAAAAAGTGCTAGTACCATGTATTTATTCACGTGCGGGGGGGGGGGGGGGGGAATTGCCGGATTTCAACTACGTTTGCCTTCCAGTGGCCCGTTATTGTGCGCGCGAGCCCGGAATTGCCGGATTTCAACTACGTTTGCCTTCTAGTGGCCCATTATTGTGCGCGCGAGCCCACCACTCCTCTAGGCCTCTTTACAAGCCCAAGTTAGTATAGTAATATATATAGGCTTGTGACCTCTTACTCCCAAGCAATGTGGGACTAGCTTCTTTGACACACCCACTCAAACACTCATATTTTACAATAGCTTCTTGGTGAGATTATCGTACCAAACCAACCTCAAGGATGAAATTGTGATGCTTTTGATTTTGATAACAGATTTCTGAACTATGGCATCAAGCCTGCTTAGTAAGGTTGTGTTGCTGTCGCTTTCCCCTCCCCTTCTTGATCTTCCCTCCCGCCATATATGAAGCTCTCCTTTTACTATGGAGACAAGAATACTTGGCGAAAATCCTGTTAAAAGAGTATTTGGTTCTGAGCTTTGCACGCCTAAACTCTCTTCCTTTCCCTGTTTGTTAGTGAAATAAAATAAAAATATCTCACAATAAAAATGTGTCCATGCTCAGATAAAAAATGGTTCTGTCTGGTTTGTCTGTCCCTCCCACATCTGCAGCTCTAGCTCTATGCGTCCCTGTGCTGATGCAAACTAGGTAATCCATCATGGGTAAGGTGCGTGGATTGTTGGCTCATGTCGACAAAGTTTGAGGTCAAATGTCTGAGTATAACAGACGTTTTGTCACTGTGGTTGTCGGCATCGAGAAGACGCGAGGACCAAATTCTTCAAAGAAGGAATCAAATGCTTAAAGGACAGGTCCTATGTTTTTTTGGGTGAGATATTTCTTTTAAAGCTTGCTATTAGCATAGGTTATGGATTAATTTGAATCTCTATGTCAGGCAATATGAGCGATTTTTTGTTAGTTAATTTGCACCTGTATGTGATATAGGGCAGTTGCTTTGCTTATTTTTGCCTTGTTTTGGTAATAATTAAAACCAATATGGTTATGTTTTAATTTTGTTTTTCTAATAATTAAAGGGTATGGAGGTCATTTGACCGAAATCCTAAATCTTTAATTGTACCATATAACCTTATCTATAATTTTTGTTAAGTTTAGTAATCCTAATTAGAATTTCGATGATTCAGCTGTCTTTTTATAGGATTTTCCCTAAACCAAACATTCCAGTATGGAAAGCAAGACTACAATCCAAACGCAACTTATTAGCCATTTTTATTTAAAACAACCAACGAAAATAAATTGAAACCACGAATTTGGTGAGAGACCAGCCAATATCTTGAACTCAGCCATTAAAAACCAAGATTAGATCAAGTGTACGGTACTGGCTGAACATAAATTGGTAGTCTCTTCACCGCAGTAAGTGCCCGTTTCTCGTTCACGTCTATGTCTTCTTGTTGAGCCGATTTACCATTTTCACCATGAAGCTTCCAGTCGAACCAATACAGAAGATTAGCTAACACATACTCAAGAGATGCAAACCCAAATGAAATTCCTGGGCAACCCTTTCTGCCACTACCAAAAGGAATGAGTTCAAAGCCTTGTCCTTTGACATCTGCCATATTGTTCTTAAATCTCTCTGCCTCAAACTCTTCTGGTCTTACCCAGAATTCAGGATCTCTTTGAATTCCAATTAATTCACATACACAGTTGTTTTTGGAGGAATATAGTAACCTCCCAAAGTCACACTTGATCTTGTCACTCTTGGAACCAAAAGTGGAACTGGTGGATGTAACCTTAGGTTTCTTTGACAACACATTCCAAGTACCTCATTTGTCTCATCATCTTCTTCCACTTTTGACTTATTCCCCATCACTCTTCTCACCTCTTCCTGCGCTTTCTTCATTACTTTTGGATTCCTCATGAGTTCTGTAAAAGCCCATTCCAGTACTGTTGAAGTAGCGTCACTTCCTCCTATAAACAAATCCTGATACAATAATTATATGAAAATTCTGTTAAAGCTTTTTTTTACTGTAAGAAAATTGGGCATACTTTGAGTGTGAACGTTTATCTCAAAGTACCCACACCAACCGGATCACATGGACTTGATTATGGATGCACAACAAATACACCGCAGATAAGAAGAATGAAAGAAAGTTTAAGAAGAAGAGGATAGACATATAGTTTAGTGTATTATGTCACATAACTTTGAACCCTTATGTAATCACATATATATAGGGTTCATGTGCCTCTTCCTACATCTATATACCCTTTCCTCATTAGAGGACATATTATATCGGTTCAATGATGTAGATAGATTAGAATGACTGGGGAATATCACAATCATCGACCCAAACTTTTTTATTATTTATATTTTGACCCCAATTCTATTAGTTTTGGACCCTAATCCACCTAGTGTAGACTAGATATATACCAACATGAACTGATTATGAACACAGAATTTAATTTAGAGAAAAAGGAGATACCAGTAGCAAGGCTTTGAGGTCAGAATGGGAAAGCTGGAATTCAAGCAGACCATCTTGTTGGAGTTGACGGAGAATATCAACAAAGCCTTTCTTTTCTGATTTGTGATGATCATCATCCTCATTCCTTTTAGCTGCCTTATGCTGAGCAAGCACATTATCGAGGAAAGCATCTAATTCTTTAAACGCAGCGTTCAAGTTTGGAATTAGTCCAGTAACAACATCCATCCATCTCAATGAGGTGAAGTAGTCTCCAAAACTGAAAGCTCCCAGTTAGACCATTACTTTCCTTGCTAAGTCTCCAAAGCTGCTTTTTCCATGTTTTGTCTCAACCTTCTGTCCAAGAAGGCATCTGCATACAATGTTGTGTGAAGTTGCAATAATCAACTGAGACAAATTAATGGAGAACCTATCATCGTGCTCAGCAAATGCTTGATGTATCTTGTTAACCAAATCTGCAACTTCCTCTTCTCTGATGAACTGAAAGGATTGAACCCTTTAGAGGCTGAGAAGATCAATAACACATATTTTCCTCTTGAGTCTCTACTCTTCACCATAGGGTAAGAAAGCCACGTCTTTGCATCCATAGAGAAGTATTTTTGCAGCAGTGGTTTGAGGCCTTTATGAGAAAACGACGTCGTGTGATTTGGCTATTTCTCTGACGTAGTGTACGGAAGAAACCACCAGAGTTGGAGTTTGTCCTAATCGGAGCAACATGAGAGGGCCGTACTTGTGGGAGAGAGCTGTAAGAGAACGATGAGGCAGAGAGCCAAGCTGGTGAAGATTGCCTACCAATACTTTAACCTTGATATTCACTCTGGTTCTTAATATAAGATATAATTACCTAAATATTGAAAAGACAATACTTTAACTCATTAAATATTATATTGACAAAAACCATTAAATATTTAGACAACCCCAAATAAAATCTTATAAAAAGAATCAAGTCACTTAAATTTTGGACTATTATTAAAAAAAAAACCGGAGGGAGTATTTGAGAGTGGACTTGCAGAGTTGATGTTTCCCTCATAAAAGCAACATGTCCTCCTAAAAAGATTGAGAAAAATCAGTTGAGATAAAGCAAGCGAGAAAAATAATGGAATTTATTAAATCAAGGAATAATAAATAATTTATTAAATCTGTCTTAAATTATAAAATTTGTCAACTTTACCCTATTAATGAGGTTTTAAAGAAGAGATAAAAATATGAAGAGTCAAATTTAATCATTAAATATCAGGGTAAAATTGACAAATAAGCATGGATGATTCTCCAATTACTAACTTATATTAAGGATCAAAGAATCCTTTTAGAAGGTGCCTTATTATAAAGTTAGGAGGGAGTACTACATACTCCTTCTATTCATAATATTAGTCTGATTTAACCATATCATGTATACAAAAAAAATATTAATTAAAAATAGTTATAATATTAAATAGGTAAAGAATTTGTCAAGTTTGTCTCATTGATAAGCTTTTTATAAACAAAGGATCCTAAACAAACAGCACAATTTTATAAGTGAAAATAGCAGCATTTACTATTAGGAGTTTTAATGAATAAATACAGATGACTTGTGAATATGGTGCTTGAAAATAAGCGTCCCTAAAATGTTTTAATGACATACTTTTGGAAAATTGATTCCTTGTTTAACATACTCAAGTGGTTGGATGATGTATTGTTTGTTTCTTATTTTGGTGATTTTACAATTCAAGTGTATCTGATCATTAATTGTTGCATGGTGCTTGTTTGGTTTATTTTAAATTAGTTAATTTTGTGTTTTCATGAAATGAAAGTCCTCTGAAATATTTATCTGGAAAGTGTAAGATTAATTTTCTTTTGCTAATCCAAAGTGACACTTTATGTCTTGATCCAATATATTATTCTCCTGATCCGATTTATAAATAACTTCCAGTATATTTTATTAGCACTAAGAAAAACCTTAAATTTCATTAGCTATCTTAAAATTTAATAATTTTTCAACTTTATTTTTACTTAATATAGAAACTTTCTGAGAGAATAATAATCTATGCAATAATAAATTAAGGGTAAAATTATATATTAATATAACGTAGCTAATAAATAGAAAAAAACTTCTGATACAAATATGATTAGAGAAGCATTATGTGGTTGATGGATCCCAAACACGTGTCCACCTTTGGTGCTTTGTCAACGTGGCGGGCTCCAAAAGCTCACCAGGGACACGACAACGTTTTGAGGTTATGTCCTTGCGGCTGTGCATTGAAAAGCAATTGTAGCTGTTGATTCAATTTAGGGGTTGGTCACTTGCTGCTCTCCTTTCATCAACGAAGCTAGACAGGTTGAGACCTCGAAGAAGTGGATAAATTAGTATAAGTAATACTAATAATCTTGTAGCCTAGAGGTATAAAAGCTCTTCTATAAATGGAAGGTAGCAAGTTTGATTGGTATGCGTAATGTTATTAGTTGTTGTTGTCGCTCGTAGGGATCAGTTGTACGTGCATGAAAATTTTTAAATGAGTGAAATGATATATATATATATATATATATATATATATATTTGCACAATAATTATGTTTTGGGGTTTAATTTGATGCAACATCCATAAAAAATTGTTATATATTGACCTCAGTGATCACAAGACGTACTATAATTCATTTGCCGTTGTGGTGAATGGAAACTCCATCTCTAAATCCATTAAAAGAGAACAGATACAAAAATATATGGCATGAGTAGGAATATAACATATCTCCAATAAAAGTTTATTTTATCTGGCTATTCGCAAGAAAAATTTCTTAAGAAGAACATTAAAGGCTCATTTGTTTTTGTTGAAGCAATAACCTTTTATTTTTTAAAAAATAATATTCTTATATCTAAATATTGTTTTGTATTGGGATCTTTTACACATTTCATATACATACATACATGTGTGTGTGTGTGTCTATATATATATATATATATGACCTTGCTTACTTCACACACTTTCTACAATATTGAACTTTTTTACGTACATTACAGATATTTCTATCTCTACATAGGATGACAATTAATCTCTACATAGTTTACCGGATCAATGTAAAGGGGAAACCACAAAATCAATTACTAGAAGAGGAACAAAGTGTTACCGGAAATCAAACAATTTTAATGGTTCACTCTTCCACCCAATTTTTATGAATGGGCTTATGTTGTTAACTGATGATCAACGGCGGAACTTAAAGCTTCTAGATTTTTACCAGAATTATATTTGGAATAATGAAATGGCGTATTTTGTGTCATTTGAAATTAATTATATATATAGTACCATAAATCTATAATCTTGCAAAATACATAAAAATAAATTTTATACGTAATTTTGTAACACCCCAAATTTTATTCACCAAAAATATATTTTAATTATTTGAATAATTCAATAAAATGGTGAATATTCATGAATTTGGATCTTGTGAATTGTGAAATATTCATATTCATAAGGAAATGGGCAAATTAATTCAAAAATTGAATTAAATTACAAAGGGGATAGCAAAATCATAATTTTGTCAATTTAGCCCAAGATTAATTATTTCCAATTAATTGGAGTTAATTTCAATTAATCAAGGAAAATACAAGAAAATGCATAAATGGGATTATTCTTGGTAGAATAAATCAAGAATTTGGGGAATTAGGGGGAATTATACATTGTTCAATTATATGAATTATGGAATATATGAAAAACATTTTTTTCTCCTCTACCTTCCCTAAAATTTGTCCAATACATAGAAAAATAAGGGAAAAATTTAGTCAAACCCAATTGGACCTAAATGATGACAAGGGATGGCATAAGGTTGAGTGAGTTGGTAGATTAATGTTGAGTGTAAGAATGGGAAGAGAAGCTTGAGTGGAGGAATGGAAAAGCATGATTGCATGAAGAGTGTGAACATAGGAAAAGAAGCATGGACTAGTGGAGAAAAGAAAGGGAGAGGGACGGATTTCTTGGAGCAAGAAAGGGAAGATATTGACTCAACTTAATGGAAATAAAGTGGAGAAATTATGAGGAAGAGAAGAGTGTGACAAGTGTCACATTAGAAGCCCTTGATCAAATCAATGGATAGGATGATGGAAGACCAAAATAATAAAACATACTCATTCCTCTTTTCAAGTCACCATTCGGCCAAGACCAAGAGAAAAGAGAGAGAGTGTGAGTTTGTGAAGTTCTTGGGAGCTAGAGAGAAGAAGAAGCAAGAAGACTAAGGAAAGTGTTGTCTCTTAAGCATTTTCCTTATTATGATCTTCCATAAAATCCTTCTCTAAACTCTTGTTTCTCATGAATCCATGGTGGTGAAGTCACACTTTGAGATCAAGAAGAGAGGGAGGAAGAGCCTAGAGTAAGAGGAAACCAAGTAGCCAAAAAGGGCAACTTCATGAACTTGCCTTCTTGAGTTATTGTTGATAATTGTTGTTTGATTTTTATGATTTTTAGTTTGAGTTGTAAAATTAGAAAAGCCATAATCCTAAGGGGTTATGCTGCCCAAAATCCTTTAAATCATGGTTAAGAAGTGTGTAAGTAAGTTAATCAAGGATTAGAAGTGGAAAAGTACAAGTTTTGGGAGCTAAAACACAAAACCTCATTTTTTCCATTTTTTTCCTAATATTTCGGCCAGGACCAGAACTGGCAGTAGGAGTTGGATTTTCATGAAATAAATTGTTCCATTGGATTCAATGGGCAAAAATAGGTGGGGTTACAGTTGGGCACTTTTTAGGTAGAGGCCGAAAAAGCATAATTACGAAATGCCACTGAAATCACTAAATAGGGGCTGTCAAGGGCATTTTCGTAATTTGACACTGAATTTGGTGATTTCGAGCCCGGAAATGGATTCCTTGGGAGAAAATAAGTCAAAATAGCTTTGGTCAAAAATTTGGGAAAATGTGCCATCGGGCCGAGTACAGTGGGGCAGGGCAGGGCCGGGCCGCGTTCCCGAGGGCATTTTTGTAAATTTTCATCATAGACTAATATAACCACAATAAACACCATGGAAGAGTATAAAATGATACTTGGATAGATTATGACTTATTTCTGGTACATTTAATATTTTAGGACCGATTTGGAGGCCGAATACGACACGTTCTTCGAGGCACATTTAAAAAGGGGATATTAAAGCTTTGAGGTAGAGACATTATCCTTCATACACTATGCCATAAGTTATGTGATTGTGTGGATGCCATTGTTTTATAAATGCGCTTTATTAATCAACACGATTTGTCCAGAGAGGGGCCAGAAGTGTTAGAGACACTTACACTAGAGTTGGTGAAAATCCAACCGGTACAGAATAATGGGGGTGGGCCCTACTCATGTATACATGCAGATGATATGTTTATAATGTTCATTAATTAGTGCATACATGGCATATATCATATTTACTTTTCGCATTTTCTATGAACAATAGCATGTTTCTACTGAGGTTCTCCGGAATCTCACCCTATTTTTAAATAAACACCTCAGCGGGTACCAATGGGGCAAAGGGAAAAGACATAGACGCCGGAAAGTGAACGGCACATGTTTCGAGGCAAGGACAAGAACGTGGTCATAATTAGTCTATTTTGTGATATTTTGATGAAATTTGTAAATATTAAAACTTCTGCTGTATTTTTTGTTTTCGTCTACGAACGATATCAGAATTGTAAACGAATATTTTTATCAGTATAATTGTACTTTTCTGTATACCCATTGAATGCCGTGTTTATTACTCTTCGATTATCGAAATAGAAACGGGTGTTGACAAATTTCATTTCGTCTTTTTCAATCGACAAAAATTCTATTAACACAAATAGTAGTAGGAAAGAGCCGAGCTAGTTATAGAAGATCAACCTGGCTCAATAATTTAGTCTCATCAATGGATCATTATCTATAAAAAAAGAGATCCTGACGTAAACGCAACGCAACATAAATGACACATTTCTTTATCGGAAACCGCACTACTGATACAACTTATTAACACGTATTAAAAGTTGTGTTTGGAAACACTTATTTTTGAACAATAAGTTCTTATTACGTAAGTCGAGATAAAACTCCTCTCACATACTTACCTCGTATACCGTGAATCACGATTTATAAGCACTTATTACCCAAAAATAAGCTATTCCAAACTAGCACTTTGTTATAAAAAAGAAATGAGAATTGTTGTGCGGTCCCAAATAAGAAATTTAATTATAAGTTCTAAATGATAAATGAGGTGTTTTAATTTTTTACACTTTAATACAAGTTATTAGATTCTCTTCAGTTGTTATTTGGACTCATTGATAATTAAATTCTTTCCTTGAAATCTCATAGTAATTTCAAAAAAAAAAAAAAAGTGGAAATTGGTCAAAAAGTCTCATTAGAAAATTAATTATAGAAAGGTACCCAAGGACTCAGTTCCTTAAATGGGTGCAACTCGTTTTCAGAATGTGCGATTCTTTTTCAACGGCGTGTGCAACATATTTTCATCCTTATATAGCAAATATATTTAGTTCTGCAAATATTTGAATATATATTGCACAAAGTTGATGAAAGAGGAGTTACAGGGCAAAATATAGGTTTCACTTTTTTGAGTAGAAAGGGAGATTCATTCAACTGAAAAACAGAATTACAAGATATCTACAATGGCAGCTGAAGAAAATAAACTGTATGAGAAGTTAACAACAGCAATCTAGTTTGGAGCATCTAAATCAACAAGAAGGTTCATTGCTTTAACCGTGTGTGAAACTATGCATTCATTGTAGCAACAATAAGCTCTAATGGCCGAAAGGATTCCCCAGCGAATAAGCATTTTTTGCGGACACTCCAGAATTTCCATGTCAAGATTCCAAACTTCAGTATCCAAAGTTGATTGGCTCGGTGAGGGTTTAAATTACGAAGCCACCAGTCAGAGAGAGGGTCAACGAGGAACGTAGTAAATTACTAAATTGATTAGAACGCATGATACGTAGTTAATTGCATAATTAATTTTCTAATTACGGACCTTCAACCAATTTTCTCTATATTTTTTCACTACTTTAAAATATTTTAAAGGGAAAATTGCCCATAGAGACTTCATTAGAAAGTTATTTACCAAATGGGACCTTATGTTCAAACAATCTTCTCTGTGTACAAAAAATCTTCCCTTATATTCAAACAATCTTCTTTGTGTTTAATATATCTTTCTTATGTGATATTCCCTTGTATTTAAACAATCTTCCATATATGTAAAAGAACTTCCTTTATGTTCAAACAATTTTTCTTGTGTGTAAAAGATCTTCCTTTAAATACTTTCATGTCGTTAGCAAGTTAATTTCTAATGATATGAGCAATTTTCCCTATTTTAAATTCACTTGTTCTTGAATGAAAAAAAATAAAGGCATTAAGTATATGGGTCGAAGTATCAAAGTGTTTTCACCGTTAAAATAATTAAGATGTTGGAATAGTGTAGAGCTGGGAAAATGGGCCAGCCTGCGGTTTATGTGCTGACCCGCACCAATCCGTGGGCCAACTACGGGTTGGCATTTTACCAACCCTAACCTGCAGTGTGCGGGTTAGCTGGCCACATGTTTTTTTCAAAAAAAAAAATCTTTTTTTTAATGTAGTCGAAAATATGAGACACACATATATGAGTTATTAAATTTATTTTTCTAACATCAATCATTTCTCTTATAAAAATTTAAAAACATAATTCATAATTTAAGAGATAAAGTTATTAAATTTGTCAAAGTTTATAAGCAAAATATAAATTCATCCTCAAACAACCAAAATATAATAATGTTGTTTAAAAAAAAATGGAAGAGGTTAAGATTTTTTATCTTTGAATTGAGAAGTATCAAGATAGAAGTAGACAACTTATAAATATTATAAAATTATTATATGTAAAAAAAAAAAATTTACGGGGTAACCCTAACCCTATCCCAACCTATAGGCCCGCAGGTTGAGCCCGCAGGTTGGACCCGGTTTACTGACTCTAGTATAGTGATGGGCCTCATGAATTTTATCCCAAGAAAGCACCAAGTTGGTGGTCGAAATGTCCCATCACACCAAATCAACAGGTTGCAATGAACACTTGAACAGGTAAAAGCTGAAGAGCGGACACGTGTCATCATTTTTTTAAAATATAAAACAGTCTATATATAACCTTATCAACGGCACCAATCACCAATAATATTAATCACTGATTAGTTGCGGTATTGGGGAATTCAAAGTAGCTCTTTCTCACGCCACAACCGCCAATGATTCTATCTAATCCTACTTTACAAGTAATAATTAATCTCATAATTAATAATGCATTTCTCCATTTGAACCACGTACTCCTCACACCCACCAATCAATGGATCCCCAACTTCTTAATTATTCAACAGCGCAAAACCAAACTTGAACCATAAAATTCACCAAGATCTACCACAACTTAAAGGAAAACACACTCAAATCGATTATATATAAAGATGGTTTCTGAATTAAGGGTAGTAGGGTATTGGTTTGAGATAAAGTGGAACTTTTTTGCTGACAGTGAGCCCAAATGTTTCCTCCATATCTATGTGTTGAACTCTGACACCATATATAGAAGGTAGCTTCCAGTCAAACCAATACAAGAGATTAGCAAGTAAGGATTCCACAGCAGCAACACCAAACAACATTCCTGGACACATTCTTCTTCCTGAACCAAACGGTATGAAATGAAAGTCTTGTCCTTTGAACTCAACATTGTTCTTCTCGAATCTCTCAGGAACAAACTCTTCAGGTCTTTCCCAGAACTCAGCATCTCTTTGAATTGCCCATGCATTGATGTACACTGTTGTTTTAGCGGGAATAGTGTAGCCTCTGAAGTTCAATGTTGATCTTGTTAATCTTGGAGGAATGAGACCCGTTGGTGGATGTAATCTTAGAATTTCTTTGACAACACATTTCAGGTAAGTCATTTGATTAATGTCTTCTTCTTCAACCTTTGACTTTTTCCCCACCACTCGTCTCACCTCTTCCAGTGCGTTCTTCATTTTAGTTGGATTCATCATTAACTCCGCCATGGCCCATTCCATTGCTGTTGAAGTTGTGTCACTTCCTCCCACAAACATATCCTATATACATTAACAAAGGAACATCTGTTTATATGTGATTAATATTATATCCACGATGCAAGATTGATTAGACAACTCATACCACACATAATAATGTTAATTACTACTTCCTCATGCCCTTATTCTAAGTTACTTCCAACTAATTTATATATATAGATAAAAACAGTTAAAAATATTAAATTTGTCATAAAATTTAAGTGATTTTCAATTTCACACTTATTAATTACACTAAACTCTTAATTTTTACTCTATTCCATTACCCTTATTAAATCTGGACATTATTAAAAAAAATATCTAATACACATCGAAACTATCAAGTATGACTATAAACACCTTCTAGCTGGTGCCAAGAGTATATAGTAAGGGCTAGATCAGAGGGAGTGATTTCTGTCTAAAATTTATTTACATGCATCAACAAAAACAATTAATTAAAATTTAAGTGATTTTCAATTTTACTCTTATAAATTACATTAAATTCTTAATTTTTACTTTCTCACAACTAGGGGCATGTTTGGAAAATTAAAGACTATGGAGTAAGAGAGGGGGGAGACCATTATGATTGATTTGATGTCGTTTTGGGAGAAACCATAGTCAAGCATGCCATCGTCTTGAAATTGAAGGAAAAGATCGAGCAAGCTTTTCCTATTGGAGAATTGGTCTTGGCCGCTTCTGATCTTCTTCTTCATCATCAAGTTCCTGCGTTCTTCAATAACGTGATCAAAGAAATCATCTAACTCTCCAAATATTGCCTTCAATCTCGAAACCAAGCCAGTGAGAGCATCAACCCAACGAAGTGAAGGGAAATAATCTCCCACACTAAAAGCCATAACATTAATCATCACTTTCCTCGCTAGCTCTCCAATCCTTGTATTCGCCTCCGTGTTAAACTTATCCCCAAGAACACACTTACACACTATATCATTCGATGTAGCAATCAACATCTCACTCAGATTCACAGAATCTGCACCACTCAAACACAAATCACGTATCTTATTCACCAAATCCCCAGATTCTTCTTCTCTCACACTCTTGAACTGTTGAACCCTTCTCAGGTTAAGAAGTTCATTGACACATAATTTCCTCTTCTGCTTCCAGTTTTCATTACCATAGCTGCCAAATCCAACGTCCGTACATCCATAGAGCAAGATCATAGGGCAAGTACCTTGGGGTCGATCTGCGATGGTGAGATCATGGGTTTTCATCAATTCACAGGCCAATTCTGCTGAAGAAATCACCAAGGCTGGTGTCTGACCCAACTGTAAAAACATCAAAGGTCCATACTTTTTCGAGAGTGATCGAAAAGAGTGGTGTGGAAGAGTGCCTAGCTGATGAAGATTTCCTATGATGGGTAACTTTGGTGGCGACGGAGGCTGATTCAGATTTGACTTGGATTTTCTTGCTGTTCTAGTTCTGATGAGATTCAACAAAAACAGGAGAAAGATGAAGAAGCATGAAGCAGGTAAGAGCGGGTTGTTTAAGTCCAAAGGAAAGTAGTGTTTGACGAGTGAGAGGAGAGCCATTTGTGATTTCTTGCACGACTCTTAGTTTGGGAAATAGTAGATAATGATATTTATGAAGCGGATGGGGTGATATGGGTATGTGAACAAACACCGAGCCCTTTGGTACATTTAAGTTTCCGTACGTCAAAGCAAGTTTTTTGAATTTCATTGCACTTATCAAGTTGTCTAGGGCTTATCGACCAGACCAAGTTATTTAATATTTACGGTTAAGCTGTAAAAATACTTACTAAAGTTTTTTAAATGTGTCTGGCACCGTATTAAAACCTTGGTGCAAAACTATCCATTGACTTTTCTTAATGGTGCAAAAATGCATTGGTGGTTAAATCTTGTAAGCTTCAGTTACCTTACTTCTGGTGGGCCCAATTGATGTCCACATGTAATGTCTAAAACCAATCAAAACATGCCACTTCATTCCTTCCTATCTGTCCAAAAAGAGCAAAAATTTACTTTGTTCTAAAATCTCAAATGAACTTTTATAACCTCATCAACTCCATTTTTACTAGCGCAGGACAAAATAAATCCCACATTCATAAGTCAACACCATAGTGGAAAGCCTGGATCCCATGCATCTCACCAATTTCTTCTGCCCTGTTTTTAATACCTAATCTGCATCGAAATGGATGTGTGAAAAGAACTCGTGCCTTAGGAAAGGATCCATATAATCATGTCTTTTAATTTGTCCCGTTTCGCTGAAATCACTTCAGCCATATGCTTCCATTAACAACTTTTGAAATCGATCTATGATTGACTTTGTGTTTGGATTAAAAAAAAAAAATTTGTTTCCGGATCTAAAACCATGGTTTTACAAAAATATACCTAATTGAATCATAGTTTTACATGATTTTTCATGATTAATTTGGAATTTTAAATGTATTTTCTGGATATTATTGCGTGATAAGCATTAATTTTAGTTAAGAATAATTGTATTGAATTAAATGTAATTAGGATCAAAATGGTCATAATCTATTAATTATTTTTACAATTTTTTCTTGGATTTTTAATGCTATTTTATGCTTAATTTTGCATTGTTGGTGTTATAGAAGGAAATTGGAGATTTTAAAGGGTCAAAATTAATATTTTGAGGGTTAGAAAAAATTACAGAAAAGGTCCCAAGATTTTGTGAAAATTATAAAAATGTGTAGAAAAGGGCCCTATAAAAATCACAGAACATGACCCAGATGTTTAAGAAATTACATTTGACCCTGCCAACATTTTAAAAAGTTACACTTAAGTCCCTCAACCAAACTTTTAATAATTTCATATTAGTCCCTGGTCAAAACGCAAGTTTTGACCAGGGTTACTATTCATCACTGCAACCCGAGAACGCTGGAAATAGAGACCCGACTTGGTTGGCTGGATATAGCATTCGGATACAGCAGGACCCGACAGGTAGAGAGCAAGCTGAGAGTGATATATAGATCAGCGCCGCAACATACAGGGGGGACAATGACCTAGACTACCTCTGCCCTCACCGGCGACCTTCACTTCCTTTCATCCATTCTCTCCGTCGCCGGTGTGTTTCAGATTAAGAGAACCAGAGAGAGTGAGACAGATCCGAGCAGCTTGAAAATTGGGAGGGCTGAGAGGTTCGGGGGAGGCGAAGCTGGCATTACCACCGTCGGAGTTGTACTCCATCACCACCGGCTGCACTCCCTCTAAGCCACCGTCGGAGAACCTTTGTCACAGAACCAGGTGCAGCAACGGTGATTCCAGAACAGAACAGGGGAGAAGACGAGACCATCGTCACTGTCAGTCACCTCCACCATTAGCTCCAATTTCTCATTTCTGACCTCCACAGACAGCTCCGACCACACCTCCTTCCTTCCTCTATTTCTATTTCTTTCCCCTTCTTCTCCTTCACCACTCCATCACCACCATTGTCTCTCTATCTCTCTTATTTTACCACCACCGTTGACATCTTCTCGGTCTCCTCCTATTTCCCTTCTGCCGCCATCATCACTCCTTCTAGTTTCTCCAAAACCTTTTCCAACACCAACTCATTTCTATTTTAAATTCATCACTAAATCTGTCCTGTTTTCTTTCATTTTCATGGCTGGTTTGACTGAGTTATGTGGTGACAGTACTTAGCTCCATGATTGGCTGACTTTTCATGGAGTCTTGGTGTAGAGGAAGTGGCTAGAGCTTCAAGGTTTTATAAGGGGAGTTTATTATTTTTCATTTTCTCAATTTATACATTATGTCTTTGTGGATTAATTTTGCATTGGGATATGTATGTCTTGAGATTTAGATGAGTGATTATTTGTCTATGTTGGTTAATATCTTGTTTTGAGTTTGGTATTGGTGCATTTGAATTTTATTGAACTTATTTTCCTATTAGATTAATGAAGTTATATATTCTATGTGATATCTAGATTGTGTGATGAATTTAATTTAATTTGAATGTCGCGATTGTGCTTTCAATTAAGAGGAACCAAGTACATTAATTTATTTTCAATACACATCAAGTGGGTTTTTAACAATTTGCCTAAGAGGTAACTAAGAATGTGATTGTAGGACTAGTCATTTATTAGGTAGATTGAACCTAATGTGATTGCTTAGGGTTTTTAATTTGACTTGATGCAAAAATAACTTCCAAATTATTTTAAAGAGCTAGGAAAGCCAACAAATTTATCACCAAGACTCATTTCATCATTCATATTCCAATTCCAATTTCCTTTCCATTCACTCCTTCATCATTTTTATAGAAAAGATTTAAAAAAAAATAGTAGTTTAGGGATTTTAATTAACTTTTGCATTAATCATTTAGTTTATTAATTTGAAAAATACAAAACAAATTTTCCCCTTGTTTTTATTGCATTTGCATGGCATATAGATTACTTAGGACTCAATAAAAGGTTCCTCAAGTGAGACGACGCGACCCGAGTGTTTGTATTTTACTGCAATTCTTGGATTAAAAATATTTTGCATTTGACCCCAAGACGTAAAGACACGGTTAAATCAATACCCAAACACCTAACAAAAATTGAAAATCACGTTTTTTCTCAAAATCATGGTTTTAAAAAAGCTGAAATTTTCTCCTTTTGTAATAATTTCGTCTCTCTCTCTCTCCTATCATTTTTTTATCCTGTCTCTTTCCTCTCTCTCTTCTCTCGTTAATGGAGGATTGCCAATCCATTGTCTGATCCTCAAGTTGACAAGTGGTGTCAAGGTAATTTAACCCAGACCGTCAGTGAACCGGTCGGGGTATTGGGTCAAGGGTTAGTGGGTCAAATCGGAGTTAAACCGTAACTAAACTAGTGAGAGATGAAATGTTTTAGGCTTATAGTATGAAATTCTAAAGGAAAAATATAAAAAAGAATGCTTTAAAAAAATAAAAAACTTGACCTGGGCCGGGTCATCGGACGGGACCGGTTTATTGGCCGATTCGGCCGGTCTAGTCCAGGTTAGGGAACAATGTGTGGTGCCATAGAATTATATGAATCCATATTTCATGTTTTTTTTCTCGTCCAAACACATACAAAAACACGACAAATATTTTTCCCTTATGTATTTTTGGGACTTTTCATTTTAATTTTATATGCAAATACTATCTCCGGTCCTAAATATAAGATATAATTAATTTTTTTAGAAAGATTAAAGGAGCTAATTAAATTACTTTAAAGTATTTTTATTTATTGTTTTTTCTCTAAACTAATTTTTTTACTTATAAACTAATATATAATTTAATCTGACACAACATATAATATAAAATATATTATTTTAGATACTTACTATTTATAAATGATTTTTGATTATATAATTTATTAATATATATATATATATATATGTAATGTTATATTTTCATTTGGTAGACAAATTTATTTCATATTTGGTATTTGTTATAAAATTTACTATTAAATAATACATAAAATATCATCTTATCTTTTATATATAATTATCATAAAAGTTAATGTCCTTTTTAATAATTTGACCATTAAAAAAGTGATTCTGATCACAAAACCCAAATATTAACATTTTATCACAATCACTTTTTTTTTTCTAGAATCTATTCTCTAAAATCACTTTTATCACTTTTTCTCTAGAAGCGATTCTTCAAAAGATAATTTGAACACACCCTGAGTATTGATTCATTGGTGATTTTTTTAATGTCTTGAGATTTAGGATCCACCTAAAGAAAAAGTGACTGACGGTGGTAGCATTTTTTACCCTATTTAGAAAAATTTGTGGGTAGTTTTGCACCTAAGGTTTTACTACGATGCCAATCGCACATTTGTGAAAAGTCATAGTTATTTTCACATCTTACCTCTTAATTTATAATTATAATATTAATAAATAAACTTGATAATCTCTCACAAAATGAAACCTCCCCCCAGGGACAGTAAATCAGCATCTTCATACTAAATGAAATGAAATACATAAATAAATACACGAAACAAAATGAAATACATGACATGCTAGAAAGGGACAGCATCTTCATACTAAAATTAATTCAGCATGTTATATCATAAATAAATAAATAAGGGACAAAACTTATATCTAGTTCATTATATCCAGTCCAACCAGTTTTCTAATCAGCATTTGCCACTTGAATTTATTAAACACCTCACCATTTAACATCGTCTCTCTGGTCTGTTAATGAGTAACACAATGCCCAAGGAATTACAAACCTATTTGCCGCTAACCCTGAGGAGCTTCGGCGTGGCAATGAACTAATTCTCTTTCTGCCATTCACAAATCACCACAAATGAAAACAAAGCAAATCAAAGGGTTGTCCTTCACTCTTTTTTAATATCAGATGATACTTCCCTTCTCTCTATTAACAAATCATGAGGGGATGGCTAGTATAATCTTTTGCTTGCTTTTTTTTTCTTCTAATTAACTATTAGAAATTTGAAATCAAACTTGAGAATCCCAGCAAGCTTTATTTTTACTTTTTCTTGAGCATTAACGCACCATTTTTTGAGTGGCTGAGCTTCATTTGCTTTGAGCTCTGGAGTTGCATCGACTTGAGTTTTGGGCTGCAATTTCCCTCTTTTATTGGCCTCTGTTGCTATAGGCTTGGAAAATAAAGAAGAAAGGAGGTGGATTATAGGGAGAACTCGGATTGATTTGAAAGAGAAGCAAGAGAAGAAGGATCCATGATCTGATGGCAAGGTCCGCAAGTTCAATGAAGAAGAGAAACAGAGATGCCTGAGATGAAGAATAGAAATGGTGTTAAATGGTGAGGTGTTTAATGAATCTAGTTGGCATATTCTGATTGGAGAACTGGTTGGATTGGATTTAATAAACTGGATTTAAGTTTTGTCCATAAATAAATAAGTTAGCCTTGGTTTGATTGTTATAGGGATTGGGACCACTCATATCCATATATCAATATATCATATTCGCCTAGCTTGCTGGAGTGTGTGTCATTGTGTGTGTGTGTGTGTTTTTTTTATAATATTATGGGATCAATCTTTTATTGACTTCCTTTTTTTTTTTATAGTAAAAGATATTCTACAAACACATCAGAAGCTATCCTCCTGAGTCAACATGAAATGTCATCCTGTTTACATCATTAATTAAAAAGGTGGTAATAACATCAGGGGGCGAATATGTGATATGAAGATCAATCGCCATCTTTCAAGCTTTTTTCGCCATAGTGTCTGCAACTGTGTTAACATCCCGAATGCAATGTGAAATTTCCACTTCCCAATCTCCCTCCAGCAGCGTTTGAACCTCCACAATAAGCTGAAAATCAGGGTGTTCCCGAGATACCTTGCCTTGAATTAGATCCATTACTTCACTACAATCAGACTCAATCATGATTTGTCTGTATCCTCTATCCCATGCAACTTTAAGTCCCCACAAAACACCCCAAGCTTCCGCAGATACTATCATTCCTTGCCCAATTTGATACATAAACCCTATCAAAAATTCACCATTGTGATCTCTCAACACACCTCCACACATACAAGTCCCTAAGTTGTCATTCCTAGATCCATCGGTATTAATCTTCACCTACCCAAGCTGTGGTGGCATCCACTGTTGTTGATTCCTTTCTGCACTCTTATTTTGAAACAAACTTGTATTACCCCATATTAAGCAGACACGAGCACGAGCTAATATGGCCTGACTACTCCAAGTATTATTATTAAAACATCTGTCATTACGAGCCAACCAGATTTGTCGGTATAGTACTGTAAACCAAAGACGAAACTCGAATCCCTGTATTACGTCTTTTCTCCCCGCACACCATGTAAGCCAGTCATTTCTCTCAAACATGCCAAAAAATTGATCACACCAATCCGACAGTAAGAATCCTTTCCATAATTCAGAAGTGAATGGACAATCTCGCAAAACGTGGAGTAGTGACTCGCGTGAGTTATGGCATATATCACAAATACCCGTCGGATGACTACCTCGCTGGTAACGCATCATGTTTGTCATTAGACGACCATGAAAGCACAGCCACAAGAAAATATGGTACCTTTGAGGGACTTTCAATTTCCAAACATATTTCCTCCAGTTATTACTGTGAGGTTGTGGGGTGCCTACTAGGTATTTGTAAGCGGATCTGATGGTGAAAATTCCTTCTGAAGACTACTCCATACCGGAAAATCCTCCCCATTTAGCTGATTAATATTAACGCGTGTAATAGCTGTACATACTTGGCTTGGAAGTAGGTGATTAAACTTGCTCATATCCCACTATCCGGATGAAGTGATACAATCAGCTACTCTCCATTCAGTAACATCTCTAGGCAATTCTCTGATTACCAAACTCTGAAGCTTATCAAAATGCGGTACCTATATGTTATTCCAGAAAGAAGTGTTTTGTCCATTGGTAACTCTCCATGTTAAACTATCTTTGATCTTGTCCCAACAGTTACGAATACCCCTCCACGTACTAGACTTAGACCGGCGCTTCTCAACTTTAGGAATAATATCATTACCGGCTTTATATTTTTCTCGCAAAATCCTGACCCAGAGTGAATCTCTTCTATTAATCATATTCCATCCAAGCTTCATCATGAAAGCCTGGTTCTGGTAACGAGCCAACCTAAGACCTAGGCCTCCATCCTCCTTACGTGCACACACTATGTCCCAGGAAACTAGATGAGGTTTTCTGCTGGCTAAGCTACTACCCTAAAGGAAGTTACGACAACGTTTGTCAATTTCATCACAAAGCCCCAAAGGAAGAGGCACTGTCTGCATAGCATAAGCTGGCATAACCGACATATCAGACAACACAAGAGTATGCCTGGCAGCCATCGATAACATGTTAGACTTCCAATTGGCCAAGCGAGCATCCATCTTATCCAGGAGAAAACTATACGTTGCCTTTGATCTTCGTTCATGTAAAATTGGCATTCCCAGATATTTCCCCAGATTTGACGTTGGAGTAAAATTTAGAAACTCACTGATTTCTTTGCCTTTTATATGATCTACATTCTTTGAGAAGTAAACTCTTGATTTTCCGGCATTTACTTTCTGCCCCAAAATGTCATAGAAGTCATCCAGGATAGCTTTAATAACCCCTGCGTTATCTAGATCTGCTTCTGCAAACAAAATGAGATCATCAGCAAAAAAATATGAGAGACAGGAGTACCTCGTTTTGAGAGCCTAAACGGTTACCAAACACCCTCTTCAACTGTCGTTTGTATAAGATGCCCCAATCTTTCCATCGTGATAACAAAAAGATACGGCGATATTGGGTCACCTTGTCTAACCCCTCTGGAAGGGCAAAACATATTAGTAACTTCTTCATTCTAAAGCAATTGCAAATGAGACGTCGGCATACAAGCTTGAATAACTTTACTCAGATATTCAGGAATCTTGAGTTCTTTTAAACAGTTGTAGACAAAATTCCATCTCACACGATCATAAGCCTTCTCTAAATCAATCTTAATGGCCATGAAACCCTTTTTCCTTTTTAAGGACTTCATAGAGTGAATGATCTCCTGCACAAGTATAACATTATCCGAACTCTAACGCCCTTTAATAAAACTGCACTGATTCGGGGCTATCACCAAAGGCATGATCGCCTTGAGTCTTTTTGATATAACCTTCGTAACAATCTTATATACAACATTGCAAAAACTTATAGGGCGAAAATCGTGAAACGTCTCTGGATGTTCCACCTTCGGTATGAGTACAATCTGAGTCCCATTGATTTGTCGTATCCACATCAGATCATTGAACACTCTTTTCACTAATTCAATCACTGACGATCCTACAGTTTCCCATTAGCTTTGGTAAAATAACGGATTGAATCCGTCAGGCCCTGGAGCTTTCAACGGCCCCATATCAAACAAAGCTCTTTTAATCTCTTGATCTTCAACCGATCTCCCCAGAATATGTAAATTGACATCGTCAATTTTAGGATAAGTGCATCCGAATACCAAAGATCCATTATAATTATGGGTTTCAGTATATAAATTTTCATAAAATTGGCTTCCCAAACTCATAATTTCCACTACATTATATGTCCATTCCCCAGATTCAAGCTTTAATGCTTCAATTTTATTCCTTCTTCGTTTGCCATTAGCCACTGAGTGGAAATATTTAGTATTACGATCACTATCCACATACCAATTAGCCCGAGAGTATTGAAGCCACATGACTTCTTCCCTTGCCAAGAGTTTCGCAAGCGCTCCCTATAACTCCCCTCGTAACTTTTCAAGGTGCTCCGAGATACCTACCAAAGCCATCTTTGCATTAATCTCATCTAATCTTCGATATATTCTGTCTTTCATATAGGATATCTTGCCGAAAACCTCTTTATTCCATAACCTCAGATCCTCCATAAATTGTTTAACAGATCCGCACCAGTCATCGTCCACCCCCAGTGTGAATGAACAAAATTCTTGAAATCATCATGTATAACCCAAGGTGCAAAAAATCTAAAAGGCCTTCGATTCTTTGGCGTAAGAACATGAGATTCAGTATCAACCAACACCGGACAATAATCAGATTTATACTTTGGCAAATGTGTCATTGTGGCATTAGGATTATTTATAAACCAGTAGTTATTTACCAAGGCTTTGTCTATTCTGCTCTAGCTATTCAGATTATCCCAAGTAAATTGAGGTCCATTAAAACCAATATCAAGTAACTCGCTACTCAGAAGCCAATTCTGGAATGACCTATCAATACCAACAGTCGTCCTGTGATTCTTACTCCAGCGTTCCTCGGGATGAGAAACAGCATTAAAATCTCCAATTACAACCCAGCCTCCAATAGTCAATTGCCTAATACCTTCAAGAGACTGCCACAGTTGACGTCTAATAACCATATTTGGGTGCCCATACATAACAGTTAGAAACCACTCATCCCTGGTACCTTTATTAACCACCCCATGAATAAATTGATCCCCTGAAGAAGTAACAGAGAAATTTAATGTAGAATCCCAGAACAACAACATACCTCCACTAAAACCACGAGCTTCAACCATGTGCATATTCATTCATCCCAACTTCCTAGCAATGAGCTTAGCTTTTAACCCTAGCTGTCTAGGTTCCAACAGCGTAAATAAATTAACTCCATGTCTGGCAACAACATCACTAAGTAACCTTCGAAAGGAGGCACCACCGGCACCCCGAGTGTTCCAAGTCATAATAATCATTAAAAAATTAATAAAAGAATAAAAGAACACAAACAAACCAGGCATTATTGAGACATATGCCCCTTCTGTACATCCTCAATCCCATGCATCACCACGTCATCAACACCTCCAAGTGGACTAAGCCGAGGTACAAAAGTCTCTCCTCCTTCTACACCTGGGTCAATAAGGTTGGAGGCTTCTAAATGAATAGCGGGGGAATTGGAATCTAATTTCATAACATTCTTCTTTATGCCTAACTCCACTTCCCCACTTAAATTACAAGACGTTCCAGCTTCTTGTGTTTTCCCCGTACTCAATATTTCTTGGGAAGGTCCCTCCTCAATCCCTTTCTTCTTAGCTGCTTGGATCCCACGTGTTTGAGTCAACTTATTAAAATGCTCGACACTAATCACAACATCACAATTAATCTCCTTTTTCCTTACATTTGAACTATCCGATCTATTATTACCCTTGCTCCCTTTATTTAACACAGTTAGTTGACCAATTTTCCCTTTAGTTTCACGCGACCTATCTTCTGGCTTTGAACTCACACAAATCTTCCCCTGATATGCGTTATCACCAGAACCGCCATCAATAATTGTCATGTCTTCAACATTTAGAGCCTCAAAGTGAGATCCTCCACCCATATTTCGAGAATGTAAATCACGCCTATACTCACGACTATAATTGTCATTCCTTGCATTCGAGTTCCATTGCCCCCTTCTCCGACGTGGCACCACCATCCACTCCCCATACATTCCAGCATTTATTTCGGAGGATGTGGGCGATGTTGTTATAGTTGTAGAAGTCGATGTGTTATCCGTGCATGGCTACTTTGATGTATTTGTTACTTGATTATTTGGGCAATGTTCCAAATCATGGCCATACCTCCTACATGAGAAGCAAATTAAATGCAGACCCTCATAAACAATCTTCTTTTCTTTCCTATTAATCATCAAGGATGGAAGCAAAGGTGCATTCTGTTATGAGTGTGAATGATCAATTAAATAGTGCAAGTGTACACTGTCGTAATCAAGTAATATAGAAGTGAGTAGAGTATCGTTCCCACGAGGATTGATCACTAAGTACCAAAATGGGTAATTTTAATTCTATTTAGTCGATCGATAAATTGGTGATTGAGAGTACAAATAAAAGAAAAATAATAAAATATGAGTGCAGATGATATGAAAACAAATATAAGAAAAAGTCCTAGGGATTAGATTTCACTTAACAAATTCCAGATTGAATCACTTATCTATTCTAGCCTAATTTATTCCACATAATTAATAGTCGAGTTTCCCTAATTTAATTACTAGCCTCTTCCAAGGTCAAGCAATTCTATAATTAATTGCTAATCCAATATATTCCTATATGAATTTAAGCAATTAATTATGCATTAAGATTTATGGAACTCAATAAGACTACACAACTCATATGAATATATTCCTATTTCATATGCAAGTCATGGTTTTAATTATAGAATCTACACACATGCATCTCCTTTCAGTCTCAACATGCATATTGTAATCATTCAAAAGGTGGCCAATCAAATGAAAGCATTAAGAACAATAATTAAAACTCAATCATGAAAGAGAAATGAAAACTAGATTTAATAAGTTAAGATTCAATCCGTCATTAGTAAGCTACGTCATCTCCCTAGGAAAATGAAAATTTAGCTCATGATAAAATTAAAAACAAAACCAAAATAAATTGACATTATATAAAGCTAGAATGAAATCCTCATAAATATTGCATAAACTTGAATATTAAATTCTCAAACATAAATATACAACCAAAAAGATGCATGAAAAATGGACAAATCTAGCCGTCCCTTTAGGAGGTAAAACCTTCCATGTAGGCGGCATGCAAAATGTAATACAATACTAAGCCTTCCATGTAGGAGGCATACAGAAAATAATATAATATTAAGCCTTCCATGTAGGAGGCATGCAAAAAGTAATACAATACATAAAATTAAAAATAAAAAATAATACAATTTATTTAGAACTGTCAGAGAAAATATCTCTCCCTATCAAAGAAGTATCTACTTATCAAAGAAAATATCTCCACGCCTCCTCTGAATCTGCGCCTGATTCATTGTATTTATACGCAGCGTAGTGTCACTTTTTCCACGATGCTACAATGTTTTGCCAATTTTTTCCACAATGCTACAGTAGTGAACAGTATCCTGTCGGTTGGTTTACGCGTTTTTTCTGTGTTGCTACAGTGATTCCATCCGCTACAGTCACCTCCGTCCGCTACAGTACATCCTGCTACAGTGATTCCTCATAAATAGTGACCAACGCTACAGTACTGACTTTTTTTATATTTTTCTTTATTTTTTAAATACTATTTATTTTACACCCAAATATATTATATTAAGCTCAAATATCGTCCATAAAATCATCATATAAGGGAAAATAAATATGCAAATATTTTACTTATCATTAATTTTTTGTATATGATGCGTCTAATTTCGCACTGTAAATCTCACCTCATCTTTAATTTGTTAACGAATTAAAAATACTAATATTTATGATACTGATAATTTCTCTATAATTTTTGAGTTAATTCATAAAATGTAAATATTTTTTTCGGATAAAATTTACTTAAATAACTCCTCTAGGGACAAATCTATGAAATAATTAACAAAACAAAGCATCATAAGGAATTTCGCTTTTTCAAAGAACATTAGAATTCTGTCTTGATCAGTTTCAACTTTTGTAACAAAAGTTAGAAATTCATATCCTAATGGGACCAAAAAATTATATTGAAAATAGACATATTTTGGAGTTTGTTGTCCAGCTAAAAAATAAGTCAAGCTCTTGAGGATTTATGAATAATTTTATTTATTACATATAGATTTTATATTTTATATTGATAACAAGCTAAGGGTTATGGTGAAATTGGAACATGCCAATTTTTGTACTTAATATTTAAGTAACATCAGGAAGAAATTATTTCATGGTAAAAGAATTTAACGTGTAATTAGTATAAATAGATAAATTATACATTTCCCCTTAAAAGATTTTAATAATCTCGATGTTATAGAATGTGTTTGCTAGTTAAGTCTGTTAGATTTATGAGAATCTTAAAAAATCATAAAAGTCATGAATGAGGATTTTTATGAAGTAAAAAAACTAATGGCCCGTTTGGTACAATAGAATTGGGAGTGGTGGAAATGGAATTAGAGCCCAATTCCATGAAGATGTTTGTTTGGTACAATGGAATTGGGGCTCAATTCCAATTCCATGTGGAATCCAAATCATCCAATTCCATCAAAATGAAATCCATCAAAAAAGTCAAGATTTGTAATTCCAACCCCAAATTTCCATCGTTACCCTTGAAGAAGGAGTTGTTGGCTTTGAGCTTTAGTAACCTCTTCAAAAATAACCAATGATTGAAATAAATGATGCAATCCCATATCGTCTCTCGAAGAGCCTTTTATTAATTACCTAGAAGCTAAGTGTGATGATTGGCATAAAACAATAAAATGATTTTTGATCTTTTTATCTAACAACTATATTAAAATAATAAAAGTCCTAAATTATATTGTTTTTGGTATTTTTAGATATGATGGAATGGAAATAGGAATGTATGAAATGAATCGCTTGAAAGTGGCTTGCAATGGCAATCATAGTTCATATATTGATAATGGGAGTTCAAATACTAGCTTAGTCAAAATGCCCAAAAGACCCTTTGAGCTAGCTTGAGTTTGATTGATCAAACACTTCCACACTGGGCAAGGTTTAACCCCTCTAACCAAAACTCAATACAAAACACTAACAATTGCAAACAAAGTCCCTCAAAATACCAAACATCAAGCACCGTTGAGTCTAGTGCATTAATTGATGATCATTCCTAGACCTAGAAAATAATCACTTCTTAAAACACTGTTAAAAACTACTTTGTATGCAATTTATGAAATCACTATGTTTTCTAAAATGTCAAACCCCATCAACCGATGAGTCTAGCACCAAAAGAAAGGAACCCCTGCTCTAGAGATGCTATTAAGCATTCTTAGTGTGTGATTGTGAATTCATTGATGCAATTGGTTCAATGTAACTCTAAAATCAACTCAATATTTAAACAATACCATGAAAGATAATAGAGAATCAATGGAATTACACTTAAATATATATGTAACCACATATATTGATGAGCACAAAGTTCAACATCAACTTATTTAAATCACAAATCAATCCAAACTAAGTACTTAACTAAGTAACAAAGGTCTAGCAATATAAATACAATCTCCAAAACTAAAAATCATAATTACAAAACTAAACAAATGGATTAAAACATAAAACACCCTTTTGAAGCTTGGAAACTCATGCCATCTTTACCATTCTCAAGAGAGTTGAAGCTTCTAGCCACAAACTAACATTAGCACAGCCATTAAAACAGCATTCACTATCACAAACACTTCAGCCATCAAGAAATAATCATAGAATCAATAAGCAATTTAGTCTAAATTCCTTAGTAAGCTGAAAGTGAACATGGCAAAATTCATGAGAAGCTACAATCTGAATAGGATTGTGCTGGTGGTGAAGTTGAGGCTCACTAGAAATGGGGAAAGGAATGGTGGGGAAGAACCGATGAAGGTGAAGGTGATGATGGTCGTGAATAGCTCGGTGGTGATGAAGAGAACTGAAGCTTGAGGTAGCTCCTCTGGTTCCCGTCCGTCTTTCCCAGCTCACTCCCTTTAGCTCTCAACTAATGGCATACCCAGATCTGGTTTAGCTCCCCCAGTTCCCGCCTCTATTGCTTTCACGGCGATGCAGAAGAGAAGTAGCTCCTAGAATGAAAAAGGTGCTGGTGACTGATGAAGAAGGTCACCGGCAATGGTGAGGTGGGTATTCCGGTGACATTGGACGTGGGATATGAGGCAAAGAGGTCACCCCTCTGTTCTTCGCATGTGTCTGCGGCTTTTTGATCTCAAAGCTCTGTGTCTTAATATCTTCAGCTCTGAAATTCCATTATGTGATTCATTCAAGATCTGACCTAAGGGTACCAAACGGTGAGTTTGAAATTTCCTTTTTGTCATTCCATTATTTCAGGTCCTTAGCAGTAATACATTCTGCTCCTTTTCTGGTATTTTTTAAATTCAAACCCTAAACTGTTATTTTCAATCTTAATCCCATTTTCCAAGTACTTTCAATTGAAAACAATTGAACCAACATGGAAACATCAAATGCTCTAAAAAAATCAGTGATTAAGAGTAATTACAATTATTTTGTTAATTTTGCCCCTTTTAAGTCATAATTTAATATATTTACTCTAAATATCAATTAAGCACAAATAAGGCATTTAAAACTCAATAATTATGATAAAATTCCTAAATAAAATATGAAAATATATAATAAAATTAGGGATTTGTCAACCCTTCTCTTTGCTTCAGCCTCCTCACTCTCTGGCAACCTCTGCTCACTCACCAGAGACTGCGGTGACTTCTTCTCCCTCTTCGGCGATGGCAGCTCTCCCCCCTCCACCGGCGACGACAGCCATGGTGGCAGCATTTAGCATCGGCGATGGCAACGATAGCGCTCCCTTACCATATCGATGGAGACGACAATGACAGCTCTCCCTCACCGGCGACAACAGTGACGACAGTTCTCCCCCTCATCTTCGTCTGATTTGGTGATATCTGGCCTCTCTTCTTCTGATCCTCATCTTCGTCTACCCTCCTTTTCTCTGATGACCAAGTGCACAATGATGACGGTGGTGATGGCGGCCTCTTCCATCAACCTACTTGCCCAACAACAACGACAAGGATCTGGGTAGGAGTTGGCGACAATAATGGGGGGGAGGTAGTGCGATCTGCTAGAAGCTGCGCTCCTCAAAGCTAGTCCTGGTCTTGGTCTAGAAAAGGTTATGGGTACTTTTATTTTTTCTGGTAGCAGATGGGTTTTTTTTATTGAGGGTATTTTAATAATTTCATATGAAAGATAGGTCTTATTTACAAGTCATACTGATAAGTAAAATATTTGCATATTTATTTTTCCTTATATGATGATTTTATGGACAATATTTGAGCTTAATATAATATATTTGGGTGTAAAATAAATAGTATTTAAAAAATAAAGAAAAATATAAAAAAAAGGTCAATATTGTAGCGTTGGTCACTATTCATGACGGAATCACTGTAACAGGACGTTACTGTAGCGGACGGAGGTGACTGTAGCGGATGGAATCACTGTAGCAACACGGAAAAAACGTGTAAATCCATCGACAGGATACTGTTCACTACTGTAGCATCGTGGAAAAAATTGGCAAAACACTGTAGCATCAAGGAAAAAGTGACACGACGTTGCCTATAAATACAAAGCATCAGGCGCAGATTCAGAGGAGGCGTGGAGATATTTTCTTTGATAAGGAGATACTTCTCTGATAGGGAGAGATATTTTCTCTGACAGTTCTGAATAAATTGCGTTATTTTTTTTTTAATTTTATGTATTATATTATTTTCTGCATGCCTCCTACATGGAAGGCTTAGTATTGTATTACTTTTTACATGCTGCCTACATGCAAAGTTTTACCTCCTAAATGGACGGCTAGATTTGTCCATTTTTCATGTATCTTTTTGGTTGTATATTTATGTTTGAGAATTTAATATTCAAGTTTATGAAGTATTTATGAATATTTCATTCTAGCTTTATATAATATCAATTTATTTTGATTTTGTTTTTAATTTTATCATGAGCTAAATTTTCATTTTCCTAGGGTGATGACGTAGCTTACTAATGACGGATTGAATCTTAACTTATTAAATCTATTTTTTATTTCTCCTTCATGATTGAGTTTTAATTATTGTTCTTAATGCTTTCATTTGATTGACCACTTTTGAATAATTACAATATGCATGTTAAGACCGGAAGGAGATGCATGTGTGTAGATCCTATAATTAAAACCATGACTTGCATATGAAATAGGAATATATTCATATGAGTTGTGTAATCATATTGAGTTCCATAAATCTTAATGCATAATTAATTGCTTAAATTCATATAGGAATATATTGGATTAGTAATTAATTATAGAATTGCTTGACCTTGGAAGAGGCTAGTAATTAAATTAGGGAAACTCAACTATCAATCATGTGGAATAAATTGGGCTAGAATAGATAAGTGATTCAATCCGGAATTTATTAAGTGAAATCTAATCGCTAAGACTTTTTCTCATATTTGTTTTCATATCATCTACACTCATATTTAATTATTTTTCTTTTATTTGTACTCTCAATCACCAATTTATTGATCGACTAAATAGAATTAAAATTACCCATTTTGGTACTTAGTGATCAATCCTCGTGGGAACGATACTTTACTTACTTCTATATTACTTGATTACGACAGTGTACACTTGCACTATTTAATTGATCATTCACACTCGTAACAAGTTTTTGGCGCCGTTGTCGGGGATTGTTGTCATTAATATCAATACCAAGTAATTTTAATACTAATTTGGTCTTCATATTACATTTGTTTTTTTCTTCTTGGTGTCTTGTGTTTCTTTTTAGGCTTTTGCTTAGTGTATGACCAGATCGAAGGAGACTGAACTATTGCCTTTTGATTCGGAGATCGAAAGAACTTGTCAAAGAAATCGAAGAGTTCAAAAGTAGTCTACTTTAATCCTGAGCAATCCGATGGCAAATCTGGGGGGAGGAACTACAGATACCAAAACACTCCGTGACTATGCAACACCAACAGTCATAGGGACAAATTATGGAATCACGAGACCACCAGTAGAAGCTAACAACTTTGAAATCAAGTCAGAAATTATCCAGATGATGCAAGCAAATAAGTTTAGTGGTTTACCAACAGAAGATCCTAATGCACAGATAGCCAACTTCCTAGAAATCTGTGACACATTCAAGCATAATGGTGTTACTGATGATGCCATTAAACTTAGACTTTTCCCTTTCTCACTCAGGGATAAGGCTAAGAGTTGGCTACAATCTCTACCAATGGGAAGCATAACTACATGGGAGATGATGGCGCAGAAATTTTTGGAGAAATACTTTCCTTTAGCAAAAACTGCTAAATTGAGGAATGAAATTGCCTCATTTACCCAGCATGAACAAGAAAGCCTCTATGAAGCATGGGAAAGATATAAGGAGTTGCTAAGGAGATGTCCTAATCATGGGTTACCAGATTGGTGGCAACTGCAAACTTTTTATAGTGGGATGACACACATATCCAGAATTCTTGTAGATGTTGTAGCTGGAGGATCTTTAATGGGAAAAAATATAGACGATGCTTACAATCTACTTGAGGAGATAGCAACCAATGCATATCAATGGCCTTCTGAACGTAGCAATTCAAAGAAAGTACTTGGTGTACACGAGTTGGATGTCCTTACAACTTTGTCTTCTTAAGTTGCATCTATATCTAAGCAAGTAGGATCATTGACAACCGAAGCAAATGTAATCAACACTTCTACGGAAACTTGTGATCAATGTGGAGAACCTCATGTGAGCACGTAATGCCAAGAAGGACACTCATTCACCCCGGAGCAAGCTCATTTCATCTGAAACCAAAGAAATGACCCATTCTCAAACACGTACAATCCAGGTTGGCGAAATCATCCAAACTTTAGTTGGAGGAATAATCAAAATGCATTCAAGCCGCAAGGGAACTACCAGCAGCAAGCTTTTCAACAACCAAATCCACCACAACAGAAAGTGAATTTGGAGGATGCAGTGACTCAACTAACCATGAATACATCTTAATTCATAGCTAGGACTGATGCAACAATCAAAAGCCAAGATGCCTTAATAAAGAACTTAGAGATCCAGATGGGCCAAATTGCAAGTATGCTGAATTCCAGACAACCATGAACGCTACCAAGTGACACTGAAAGAAACCCAAGAGAGCATGTGAAGGTCGTAGCACTAAGAAGTGGGAAAGAATTGAAAGATCCTTTAATTAAAAAGAAGGATGACAGAAAAAAGAAAGAAGGTGGAGAAAAACAGAAGGAGGAAGTACAAGAACAGAAGGAGGATGATGTGATACCAGGAAGAATCAGCTTTCCAGACAATCCTCCTATATATGTACCACCAGTTCCATACCCTCAGAGACTTGTGAAGGCAAAGCTAAACAAGCAATTTGCAAAGTTTCTAGAGGTTTTCAAAAAGTTGCACATCAACATTTCTTTTGCAGATGCTCTTGCCCAAATGCCCAGTTATGCAAAATTCATGAAGGACATTCTCTCAAATAAGCGTAAGCTTGAGGAATTTGAAACAGTTGCACTTACTGAGGAATGCAGTGCTATTCTCCAAAAGAAATGACCTCCAAAGCTGAAAGATCCAAGAAGCTTCTGCATACCTTGCACCATAGGTCAATGTCACTTTGAAAGAGCACTTTGTGATCTTGGAGGAAGTGTAAACCTCATGCCTCTATCTGTCTAGAACAAACTTGGTCTTAGAGAGTTGAAGATGACCATAGTTTCATTACTTATGGCTGACCGATCAATAAAACATCCGAGGGGTGTCTTAGAAGATGTTCTGGTGAAGGTGGACAAACTCATATTCCCAGCTGATTTCATAATTCTCGATCTGGAAGAAGACCAAGAAGTTCCTATCATTCTTGGGAGGCCATTCCTAGTAACTGGGAGAATGTTAATAGATGTGCAACAGGGGAAGTTAACCATGAGAGTTCAAGATAATCAAATATCCTTCAACATTTTCAAGGCTTTGTCCTTTCCAGATGAAGGTGACACCTGCTACAGAGTCGATACATTGACCAACTGCATAAAAGACGTGGTGAACAAAATCTGCATGGATCAACCATTAGCAATAGGAATGGTAGATGTATCAAAATCTACTAATCCTGAAGTCTTGGAGCAGATTAAGTACCTGGAAGCAAATTCTCTTATTTTTATCAAGAAACCATTTGAAGATCTTAGGGAAAGGCCAAGTAAGCCGGTACCATCAATAGAGAAACCACCAGTACTGGAGTTGAAAATACTGCCACCCCACTTGAAGTATGTTTATCTGGGAGGAAATTCAACATTACCTGTAATCGTCTCTGCAGCTCTTACTCCTGAAGAAGAAGAAAAGTTATTAAGAGTTCTAAGGGAGTATAAAGCAGTATTTGGATGGTCAATAGCTTATATAAGAGGGATTAGTTCTTCAATTTGTATGCATTAGATCTTGATGGAGGACAACTACAAGCCAACAGTTGAGCACCAGAGAAGACTCAATCCGAATATGAAGGAGGTGTGAGAAAGGAGGTAATAAAGTGGCTAAATGCTGGTATAATCTACCCAATCTCCGACAGTCAATGGGTAAGCCCAGTTCAAGTTGTGCCAAAGAAAGGTGGAATGACAGTAGTGCCCAACGAGAAAAATGAACTGATTCCATAACGAACGGTGACTGGATGGAGAGTGTGCATCGACTACAGAAAGCTCAATAAAGCCACCAGAAAAGATCACTTCCCTTTGCCATTTATAGACCAGATGCTTGACAGATTAGCAGGGAAAGCCTATTATTGTTTCCTGGATGGGTACACAGGATATAATCAAATTACAATTGCACTAGAGGATCAAGAGAAAACAACTTTTACATGTCCATATGGTACCTTTGCCTTCAGAAAGATGCCATTTGGTCTATGTAATACACCAGCAACATTTCAAAGGAGTATGATGGCGATCTTCTCAGACATGGTGGAAAGGTTCATTGAGGTATTCATGGATGATTTTTCAGTTTTTGGATAATCATTTGATCATTGTCTTTCACATTTGGAAAAATTCTTGCAACGTTTTGTGGAGACAAACTTGGTTCTAAATTGGGAGAAATGTCATTTTATGGTGAAAGAAGGAATCGTGCTGGGTCACAAGGTATCTTATCAAGGCATTGAAGTGGACCGAGCTAAGATTGAAACAATTCAAAAGCTACCACCTCCTTCCTCAATTAAGGGTATTGGGAGTTTTTTGGGACATGCTGGCTTCTATAGAAGATTCATCAAGGACTTCTCAAAAATCACAAAGCCACTTTGCATGCTGTTAGAGAAAAACACTCCCTTTGTGTTTAATAAGGAGTGCTTATCAGCTTTCCAAACTCTAAAAAGTGCCTTGACTTCTGCACCAGTTATCATAGCTCCAGATTGGAATCTTCCATTCGAGATGATGTGCAATGCAAGTGATTATGCAGTTGGAGCTGTTTTGGGCCAAAGAAAAGACAAGGTCTTTCATGCCATCTATTATGCCAGCAGGACACTCTCAGATGCACAGCTGAATTATGCAACAACAGAAAAGGAGCTATTAGCAGTAGTGTTTGCATTCAACCTATTATATATATATATATATATATATATATATAATTTTCACATTTAAAATTCAAGTTCCTCAACAATAATTTTCTTACACAACAATATATTTATTGTCATTTCCTCAACAATAATGTTCTTACATTAATACTCTCCAAAGCTAACATAAAAAATATCACAATACAAGAACTTGATATGTGAACACAGTACATCAACAACTGATTAAGTAAATTAAAAGATTACTAAAAAAATTTAAACAAAGCAAGCTAGAATGAAACAATCTTCTTCTTACGTTGGTGACGCTAGCTTGAGTGACGAGGATGAGCAAATGTGAGCTGTGGAGTGGAGTAGGGATCAACTGTAGTGGGGTTCAAAAGAGGAAGAGAGACAGAGAGTATGAAGAAAAGGGAACAACTAGGAACAAAAGTGGGGACAGACGAAACAAAATGGAAAAAGGGACAAGAGAATTTAATGAAGAAGACGAGTGTGTGTTTTTGTTGTGCAAGAGAAAGTGATATCTTTTACGGGGGAGAGGCGTCAACATGAGCTAAGGAAGAGGGAATAAAAAGGAAAAAGGGAGGGAAAAGATAAAAAGTAAAGTTAAAGGAGGGAAATCTGATTGGTGGGAGAGTTGAAAAAATTCATTATTCAGCCAATTGTGGCACTTCTTTAAAGAAGTGCCACAGCTGCCCCTTTTTTTTTTCTATTTAATTTTTTTTTTTAGGACCCAATTGTGGCGCCTGGCAAGGCAGGCGCCACCTTTGGGTGTGACCAGCTGTGGCGCCTGGTCCACCAGGCGCCACAGCTGGCCAATTGTGGCGCCTGCCTTGCCAGGCGCCACAATTGTCCCCACCAGCTGTGGCGCCTGGTGGACCAGGCGCCACAGCTGGTCCCAAAAATTAAAAAAAAAAATTAAAAAAAAAAAAGGGCAGCTGTGGCACTTCTTTAAAGAGGTGCCACAAAATATGCGCCACCTTTCAATCTTTTTGTAGTAGTGATACTGGGTGACACTGAAAAAATACTTTAAGGTGCTGAATATATATTTTTTTTTTTAAAAAAAAAAAAAGACCCAGCACCCTTTTTTAACCCCAAACAGCATAGTTTTGCGTAAGAAGAGGAAAAGGACGGGAAGGCCATGGAGAGAAGCCGCACTTCTTCTTCACGCGTTGATCTGTCCATCAGGCCAGAAAAAATGGGGCACTGTGCCCCAAAATTAAACTGTGTTTTTTGCTCTCCGGCATTTTCATTCTTTTTTAATTCCATGGTCGTTTTTTCTCTTCAGTTTTCTTCTAATCTAAGTTGTGCTTTTCCCCTTTAGGAGTTCTTTTCTTTTCTCTGCTAACTCTTATAATATGTAACATTTTATTCTTTTAAAATATATTTTATTATTCAAAAAAATTATGTTTTATGATAAAAAAATTAAATTGCATTTTTTGAAGAAAAAAAATCTGGGACCAAAGTAAAAACGGGCATAAATTATAAGCATGGAAAAAAAAAGGAAGAAATCCAAAAAAAAAATAGTAGGGGTATATCTGTCAACTTTTAATTACCTTCCATGAATCCCCTCCCCTCGAGGACCAAACAAGAATTATTAAAATATCTTTCATCCTTCCTTTCTTTTAATCAAACAAAGCCCACCATAACCCCACCCATCGGCCGATCGCCCACCCCCTTATATTAAATAAAATTCTTAATAATAATTTGTAAAGTGTCTAAGGCCTTCAGAACCTAAATAATCAAATCAAATGGACAAAATACTGTTAGACTAATATTTTGCCTGTAATTTTTTTTTTGCCAACTAATATTTTGCCGTAATTAACTATATATATAAGTTATCACCTGATCAAATCCAAGTTTCAAGATTGCACATCACATACACAAGCTTCCATCATCTAATTCTTATAGTGAACTATATTTGTGGTTTGTCATGAGAAGCTATATTATCAAGCATAGTTTCTCATTTATCGATGATATTCAAGGTTGTGTCTGATTACTTATATATATATATATATATATATTATAATACGTCTATGAGTGTCCCAAAAAACTAACACCTCTCGCCATTTTCTATATTACACATGAAGTAGGCGTTGGCAAAGCAAACAATATTCCTACATCTCTTAGAGCTTGTTTGGATAGGCTTTTGTAATCCCAAAAGCCTTCGAAAAGTCAGCTTGAGTGTCCAAAAGCCAATTTAAGCCCAGAAATTATGTTTGGATTGAGGTTGAAGTCTAATCAGTTTTTTGATCCCAAAAGTCAGTTTAGACCTAAAACCACATTTTGAAGCTTTTAATGTTACAAAGTTTAAATGGGTATTCGAATAGACTCTTTCTTTAAAAAAAAAAGCATATCTAAACACAAACCAAATTACATTAATTGACTTTTCTTACACCAATCTTAGTTTGCAAAATGCAGTAGAAATATAAAAGTCATTTTTACATACATTAATTCGAACAAGCCCTCACACCTCACAAATAGGAAGCAATAACAAACACATCAGTAGCGCGCGCACATAATATTTTTCCTAGGAAGATAAAACCTGACAATATTACAACCAGAAATCAGACTCATTTATTCTGTCCGGCCACTCAACTTCATAAAACAAACCACAACTTCACGGACCAAATTAAAGACATTGAGCTTAGAGCGAAAATGGTATAGGTTGAAGAAAGAGAGGGACTTTCTTCTTAACTGTGAGCCCATAAGTCTCACTCACATCAATCTCACACTCAGGTGAACCATCTCGAGGAAGCTTCCAGTCAAACCAGTGAAGAAGATTGGCCAACATGTACTCAACTGAAGCCACTGCAAAGGCCATACCAGGACACATCCTTCTTCCAGAACCAAATGGGATTAACTCAAAGTCTTGTCCTTTGAAATCTGTCTCACTATTCTCAAATCTTTCTGGGATAAACTCTTCAGGATTTTCCCATATTTCTGGGTCCCTTTGGATTGCCCACATGTTCACAAATATCATTGTTTCTGCAGGAATATCATATCCTCCTAATTTTGTATCACTGATTGTTTCCCTAGGGATCAAGAAAGGAGCTGGAGCGTGTAATCTTAGAGCTTCTTTGATCACCAGTTTCAAGTAGTTCATTCATTTAAGTCACTTTCTTCCACTTTTGTTTTAGACCCCACCACTTTTCTGATCTCTTCTTGGGCTTTCCTCATGGTTCTTGGATTTCTCCTAAGCTCTGTTAAAATCCATTCCACCGTCGTTGTTGTAGTCTCGTTCCCTCCCAAAAACATCTCCTGAAATTATAAATAAAAATACAAAAAATTATCCTTTAAATGGTTTTGTTCTTTTTGTTCCACAAGAAATAGAATTTTATTAAAATAAACAAAAGATTACAAAAAGGAAGGTCCAAAACAAAAAGGCTAAAGTCCAACAAAAATAACCCTAAACCCAAATAATACCACCATCACAAACCCTAATCCTAAGTCAAACCAAAAGTTGTTAGTATTCCGGCACCACCAGACAAGAAACATATTACTGTTTCTTTTTTTTTTCGATAAAAGGCGGCCAAGCATAGCTTGGAAGTTACAATCAGAAAGCAAAAGACAAGTTAGACCGCATAGTTGCGATCATGATCCAGAAAAACAAGACATTGGGGGGGTGGGTCGGGCAAGATTGCCAGGTCAACATCGAGATGATGGGCTTCCTTAGCCAATAGGTCAGCGCACCGAACACCTTCCCTTGGCACCCAGTGGATCTCTATATCCCAGTCTGAGTACAGTAGGTCTCTAGCTGCACTGATATCTGTCCTCAATGGATGATGTATGCTCACATCCCTCATAATCAAGTTGTAAAGTTCAAGGGAATCTGTGTAAGCCAGTATCCTGTGAAAGTTCCGTGCCTTGCACAACTGGAGACCGGTTAGGAGTGCAGAGAGCTCTGCCGAAGTAGAGGGAGCGAAACCCAGCTTCTGTTGAAAGCCTAGAACCCATTGTCCACGATCATCACGTACTAATCCTCCGCAGGTCGCAAGACCCTGGTGATTAACGGAGCCATCTGTATCGAGTCGAACCGCTCCTTCTGGTGGCGGATGCCAGCTATCGTACTCTGTATCGCTGTATTGGAAGATCTGATGCTTAAAGGTGGCAAGCGATCCAAATTCCATCATCAGGTACATGATTGCATGGATGATCTCGTTAGGGTGAGATCGAGAGCCTTCCATAACTCCGCAACATCTGTTCTTCCAGAGGGACCAGCAGATAAGACTAAAGATTTTGGGCCATAACCACTGAGAGAAACAACCCATAATCTTAGTCTCAGATATATTCTCCTTTAGCCATACCTGCAAATCAGATTGAAAGAATCTAAAACGAGCGTTAGTGTCAAGAAAATAAAGCCACACCTCACGGGCACTCTCACAATCTCGGAGGATATGAAGGATACTCTCGGTTCTTTGGCATTGAAATGGGCACTCGTCACTATCAATTAAACCTCTCATAGCTCTGAGTGAGTTAGTGGGTAACCGCTCATGAAGAACTTGCCATAAAAACATCTTAACTTTCTCTGGCACCGGGACTTTCCAGATTTTTTGCCACAGGTACGGTCGATGCTGTTTCTGTTGGGAAAACACAAATTTATAGGCAGATTGGACACTGAAATTGCCATCAGAAGCATTCCGCCAACAAAAAGTATCTTGACCTCTCTCAATTGGTGGTTTGATTTTGCTGATGATGTTTATTACCCAATGAGGAAGGAATTCACTCCATTTTTGAATATCCCACCTACCATGTGCCAGGACAAAGTCATTAACTTTTGCACACGGGTCCAATCGGTGGATACCAGTAGTCACAAAATGAATTAATGGCTCATCGATCGGGGTCCAGAGATCCCACCACACATTACAGGTATTACCACCCTTCAAACTTCGTCCTACCCCGTTATAGAATGTCCCCCAAACCGTAGTGATGCTACGCCAGACATTAGAGGAGCTCGTCTTTCGATAGACAAGGGGATAATCACCGTCCCCACAACCATACTTCCCTTTAAGGCATCGCACCCAGAGGGCTTCAGGCTTGGTGAGCAAACCCCAGCATAATTTCATAATGAAAGCAATGTTTTGGCTCCGTAAATCCTTGATGGCTAATCCTCCACAATCTTTCTCCTGCTTTATTTGATCCCATGATATGAGGTGCATCTTCTTGCTGCCCTGACCTTGATTCCAAAGAAAACGACAACTTTCCTTTTCAAGGTCTTTCAGAATACCTTTGGGGAGGAGTGTGGTTTGCATTTGGTAGCTGGGGAGGGCTGAGAGGACAGCTTTGATAAGCACCATGCGTCCTGCCATAGAGAGAAACCTGCCTTTCTAATTTGCCAGACGCTTCTGTGCTTTGAGAAGGATAGGGTAGTATGTAGTCTTTGTACTTCTATGGTGTAAGAGGGGAACACCCAAATATTTCCCAAGATCTCCAGTAATTCCAACACCTAACCGTTGACTCAATTCTAATGCACGGTTAAAATTAACATTCTTTGAGAAAAATGCCTTGGATTTAGCCGGATTGATCTTGTGACCCGAGACCTGGCAGAAGGCAGACATGGTGTCTCTGATTAACTCAATTTGGGCCATAGAAGCTTCCCCAAATAGGAGAAGATCATTAGCAAAAAATAGATGGGAGATAGTGGGAGAATTTTTATTGAAAGTAAGGCCTTTCCACCGTCCCTGATTGACTTCATTAGTGATCAGCTGTCCAAGCCTTTCCATACAGAGGATGAAGAGGTAGGGACTTAAAGGATCGCCCTGGCGTACCCCACGAGAAGGGAGGAATGTGGAGGGTTCTTCCTCGTTCCATCTGACTTCCATGGAAACCGAAGAGATACATGCCATGATTAGATTTACCAGGGGATCTTGTATACCAACCTTGATAAGGGTAGAGCGAATGAAGCCCCAGTCTAATCTGTCAAAGGCTTTCTCCATGTCTACTTTAACGGCAACAAAACCTTTTTTCCTTCGTTTGTTCCGCATGGTATGGATAGCCTCCTGTGCAATGATAATATTGTCGCAACTTTGCCTCCCAGTAAGAAAGCTACATTGCTGTGGTTGAATCAGATAAGACATAGCCCCCTTTAGTCTCTCGGCAATGACTTTAGTGATAATCTTGAAAATGATATTGCATAGAGAAATAGGGCGAAAATCTGTCAGGCCAACATGATGATCAATTTTGGGAATCAGAATAAGCTATGTGTGATTAATATCCCGGACCTTTTCTGGGGATTGCCAAATTTCCCGGATGAGGGTACAGACTCGATCTCCTATCCTGTGCCATTGAGACTGGAAAAAATGAGCTTGCAAGCCATCCGGCCCTGGAGCCTTAAGAGCCCCCATCATGAAGGCTGCATTTTTTATTTCAATGTCCGTCACCCCCCTGTGAATAATTTCAATATCCGAGTTCTTGAGGGGCGGAAAGTCTGCAAACCAACTAGACGAGTCCTGGACTCTACTATCACTAGTGTACAGATCTTTAAAGAATTTCCCAGCCATGTCACACAAAGTCTTTGGGTCAGAAATCCAGTTCCCGTTTGTATCCTGAAGAGCTTCAATTTTCTGCTTTTTCTTCTGGATCTTGGCGGAGGCATGGAAAAATCTAGTATTTTTATCACCCCAAGCCAACCATTTACATCTAGCTTTCTGGTACCAAACAAGCTCCTCTTGCGCAAGTAGCTTACTATAATCTTTCCATAGCTTCCTTTCAAGCTTATGTAAGCCATTATTATCGTTGCTTTGCCTGGCTCTATCAATGCCTTCAAGACGCTTGAGGAGGTTTTCTTTTTTCTTGGGGATGTTACCAAGAGTGGTATTGTGCCATATAGGAGCTTCAATATCAAACCTACGCTTCCCTTCAAACCAGTCTTTATTGTCCCAAGCTTGACAAATAATGTTGGAGAAGCTGTCCTCCAAGACCCATGCAGCATTGTATTTAATATGGTGCCTTCTTCTGCTACGGGTAGAGTTTGCCATATGGGAGACAATAAGAAGTCTATGATCAGATTTGTAACGGAGTTTATGGAGAACTTTATATTGGGGGTGACTTAATTCCCAAGCCAGGTTCCCAAAAACCCAGTCCAAACGTTCTTTCACTCCCTCCTTTTCCCATGTGAATCGATCTCCAACAAAAGGTATTTCAAGTAAATTGGATGCTTTGACGCAATCAGCAAAGTTTTTCATAGACCGGAGAGAGGGGCAGCGACCTCCTATCTTGTCAGTTGGTTCCATGAAGGCATTAAAGTCTCCAAGAGCCAGCCATGGATCCACAGTACTACTAGCAATGGCCTGAAGAGAGCGCCATAGGCCATCTCTTTTATGCATGACCGGCTCTCCATAAATTACAGTGACAAGAAAAGTATCATTATTTTTCTTATCAATAACCCTACAGTGGACAAGTTGGGTAGTGGAGAGAATGTAGTCCACTTGGGAATCAGTGTCATTCCACAGAATCCAGATACCCCCAGTAAAACCGGAGGCTTCTAGTCTGATCCAATTGCTGAAGCCAAGTTGACAAGACACTCTATCAGCCCTGGCACCACTAATTCTGGTTTCGAGAAGACATAAGATATCAATGGCATTATCTTTCACAATGGTTTTGATGGTGGTGGGAAAACATTTACTCCCAGCCCCTCTGCAATTCCAAGAAGCAATAATCATATTTACCACTAAACGGGAAAGGTTGGGAGTAAAAAACTTACTCGATATTGTGAGCTTCCGGCTCACCAGTTTCCGCAAGCATGAAATCATCACCTATATCATCGTCTAATGCCATGGAGTTAGGGGGAAAGAGAGAGAGAGCACGGTCCATATGATCACTATGCTCATATTTTTCTTTCAAAAAGGCATCATCAGGTACTTGGCCAGAAGTGGTTGCTGGTCCTTCTAGAAGAAGGACATTTTTGTGGTGGTCTTGAGGGCCGTGAGAAGTATGACTCAAGGGAGAAGAAATTTGGGAAGAATTCCTTTGGTTTATGCTACCACCTACTATTACATGCTCCCGAATGACTAATTCCTTTCGGCCCACTATATTTCTATTAGGCCCATCATTTGTAGTTGGCTTTTCCTTCCCTAGTCCACTACTCTCCATAGACTTTTTTAACATATTGGGTTTTACCCATTAAAGAAGGCCCATTCGGCCTTGGTCCATCACTCCCCCTTTGACCCCCACCATATTTTGGAGTTAATTGGTGACGTGTCTTTGATGCTCTGCGTGAATCTCTATGAGCCACTCCTGCAGCGTGGATCTCGGTCTCGCCCTCATCGATTTCGGCCTGCAGCACCATACCGATGTCAGAGTTAAGCCGAGGGTCAGCTAGGTCACCCGTTGAGTTCTCACCGTCTTCCAAGTCTGCCAGAGGTCCAAATCTTGACTCCCGAGCACGGTGCTTTAAGTCCCCTGCGCCAACCTTGGACGGACGACTGTACTGCGTCGCCGGAGACGCCGGTTTGGGGATGGGTGTTCTGGAGTTGAGGTGTTTTGGAGCTCCCACCGAGTTGCCTTTTCGTGGTGCCTGATTGCGATGGCCGACCAGCATCCATGGGCCAAATTGGTCTTCACTGTTGGCTGGTTTAAGTTCCGAATCCAGCATGGGTGTTACCACCATGGGCGCGGCTTTGGCTTGCTCATCTTTTTCCTTACTAGTCTCAACATAAGTCCATTGGCAATCTTCTTTCCTATGACCATAACGGCCACACGAGAAGCAGATCATTCCTAATCCTTCATATTCAACATGGAATGCCGAGTGAGCCGCTATGACACGCGAGACCAGACGCTTTTGAAGATCGAGTTCGACACACACTCTTGCGTATTTACCCCGCTCTATTTTAGCAACGCTGGATTGGTTTTCTGATGGGGTAAGTAGATCAACCTTAATTGTTCTCCCTATCCTATTCCCCAGTCTGGTGATGAATTCTGGATTATAGCATTGCAAGGGAATATTTGGGATCCTAACCCAAGTGATTATCCGACCTAAAGGATTATTGAAGGGATCAAAATTTGGGGTCCATTTTTGAACTAGGATAGCATGCTGCTGGATGACCCAAGGACCTTCATAAAGGACCTTCTGGTATATATGAGCCCATCCTTCCTTTTGAAGGAAACGAACAATGAAGTAGTTGTTTGGTAAATCAACTAGATCAAAGTCAGATGTGCTCCATATACGACTGAGATAGGTTCTTAAAGCATATACATTATAGCGCTTACCTAACACAGTAATGATCAGTGAGGCGTTCCAGGGCTTGCACCATTCGTTGTATTCCTCTAATGTGACTGGCACCACGGGATGATGTTGCATGAGAGCTTGGACTTCATCAGTGAGAGGTGGCATCTCCCATTCTTTATTAAGGACATCCGATAGGAGTTCTTCGTTATCTATATTACTTCCTCCATTAGCTATCCCATTGAAACCAACAAGTGAGTCCTTGTAAGAAAGCAGAGGAGTGATAGTCTGTTTTTGCAACTGAGCCGAAGACTGTCCACACTCCATGGAACTACTTTCCTCAGATACTTTCTGCTGAGGCATTTCTTCTGACATAGGAGTGTCAAAAATTTCTTGATTTGAATCAGATTTTTTCTGTTTTTTACTGCCATTCGGAATGGAATCAGACGGCCGGTCCGGTGGCAGTTTCCGGTGGTCGCCCATACCAGGAAGGAGAAGGTGTGCACGCTTTTCAAGAGAGAGAAACCAAACAACTACTCAGAGCTTTGATTCTTCCTTTTTGTATTACAAAATCATTCTCAATAATCTAAAACTGGGCAAAGTAATCTGTAGGCTCCACTCTTCATCATGGACATATTACTGTTTCTCAATATTCTATAACCTACTATCTTTTTTTTTTTTTTTTTTGAATAGATTAAAGAAAATGATAAATATGGGGAGACAAAGTGGATTAAGCTCTTATATTTAGAACCAAACTCAACCTCTAACTAGCTTTTATATTAGGAATTGGAGGTTGTGTGTGTCAACTGTCCATCCAAAATCAACTATCTGTTTGAATCAACTGTTTAATTATGATATTATTTATTAGTCTTGAATGGAATAAAATAAGTAAATAAATAAATGTGTGTGTGTGTGTGTGTGTATTGAGAGGGATGAGAAAGAGACCGTTACTATGGCTTTAAGGTCATCTTTGGTGAGCTCGAATTCAAGCTTATCGGTCTCCTGAAGTTGAAGAAGAATATCCACAAAGTCTTTCTTCTCGTCATCGTCCTTCGTCTTCTTCTTCATCACCTTCTTATGATCTTCAGTCACCTCATCAAAGAACCCATCTGCTGCTTTAAACGTGTCTTTAAGCTCTTTAATTTTGCCACTAAGAACATCAACCCAACCCAACCATGGAAAAAAATCTCCCACCATCAACTCAGCAAGATGAACCATCTCCTTCCTAGCAAGCGTGCCGAATCTTCCACTACTCTCTGCTGTATCATACTTTTGTCCAATTATACATCTGAATATAACGTTGTTGGTGGTGGCACTTATAAGGTCACTTATGTTCACAGAGCAATTATTATCACTCAAATAAGCTCTTCGTATCTCGTCCACCATTTCTGCAACTTCTTCGTCCCTTATTGCCTGAAAAGATCGAACCCTTTTCAGGCTGAGAAGCTCAAGAACACAAACTTTTCTTTTCTGTTTCCAGCTTTCATTGCAGGTTGAATAGGCAACATCTTTACATTCATAGAGCAAGGTTCGGGCTGATATGCTTTGAAACCGGCCGGCGAAAGCCGCATCTTGGTTCTTCACAAGTTCTCTGGCCAGATCTACAGAAGATACCAGTAAAGCAGAAATTCGACCAAGCTTTAGCCATAGGAGAGGACCGTATTTCAGAGAGAGGTCTCTGAAAGAACGATGAGGAAGAGTGCCCAATTGATGAATATTGCCGAGAATTGGCAATTTTGGTGGAGATGGAGGAAGATTAGGTTTGGTGTTTGATGTTCTTGTGAGTTTTAACGCCAAAAAGGTGATGAAGCCCACAAGGTAAAAGTAAAAAGTGGCATTGATCAGAAAATCCATTCGTGATTCTAACTTGTAAGTATATGCGAGGATTAAGGGATGAGGAATGTTGAATGCTAGTTTATGCATTCAAGTTATATAGAGGCATAGACGCATGCACTTTTATCACGTGTAGTTGTGTCTCTATATATATATATATATATATATATATATGAATAGACATAGAAAAAGAAAAGTTTACCGTTTCCATCGGATAAGTTTTTTTCCCCCTTACCCCACAAGTTTCACGTTAAAAGAGAATAGTTACAAACCTTGTCTTATTATACTTCTCCGGTGATTTGCAGTATAAATTAAATCTTATATTTAGGGTTTATCATTCTTGTATATATCACATGAAGACCATTGCAAAAATTTAGAAGAATCATGATTAGTATGCACCTAATTAAGTACTACGATACCTTCAGTCTTATATATAAGACCCAGTTGACTTTTTTAAAGAGATTAAAGAAGCTAATTAAATTACTTTAAATTATTTATATTTATCTTTTTTTCTACAAACTAATTTATCCACTTATAAAATGATATATAATTTAATCATACACAACATATGATATGATTAAGTAACTCATTTATTATTTTCATTAATCTCTTAAACAAAAATCAACTAGATCTTATATTTAGAACTGAGATAATACTTTTGTTAAATTTTTGTATATGATGCGTCTATTTTCGCACTGTAAATCTCGCCTCATCTGTAATTTGTTAACCAATTAAAAATACTAATATTTATCATACTGACAATTTCTCTATACTTTTTGAGTTAAATCGTAAAATGTAAATATTTTTTTCGGATAAAATTTACTTAAATAACTCTAGCGACAAATCTATGAAATAATTAACAAAACAAAGCATCATAAGGAATTTCGCTTTTTCAAAGAACATTAGAATTCTGTCTTGATCAGTTTGAACTTTTGTAACAAAAGTTAGAAATTCATATCATAATGGGACCAAAAAATTATATTGAAAATAGACATATTTTGGAGTTTGGTGCCCAGCTAAAAAATAAGTCAAGCTCTTGAGTATTTATGAATAATTTTATTTATTATATGTAGATTTTATATTTTATATTGATAATAAGCTAAGGGTTATTGTGAAATTGGAACATGCCATTTTTTGTACTTTAGATTTAAGTAACATCAAGACGAAATAAATTATGTCATGGTAAAAGAATTTAACGTGTAATTAGTATTAATAGATAAATTATACATTTCCCCTTAAAAGATTTTAATAATCTGGATGTTATAGAATGTGTTTGCTAGTTAAGTCTTTTAGATTCATGAGAATCTTAAGAAATCATAAAAGTCATGAATGAGGATTTTTATGAAGTATAAAAACATAAGGTAGATAGGAGGAGGAGGAGGAGGTTCAAAAAGCAGGGAGAGACGTGTTGATAAAGGAAAAATTATTGAAAATAATAGTATAAAATAAAATAAAATAATATAATATAATAGCCTCAAGTTGATGGGCCCACGGCCCATCATCTAAGGGCCCGATTAGGTTAGCAGTGGTAGAAATTACTTGTTTTAGTAATTTAACGTTTACAAAAGTTAGATAGGATAAAAATCATATTGTAAATGTGATTTATATTTGGATTGGTGGTGGCAGAAGTGACCTTTTTGGAAAAGCCAGACTTTTGCGTTTTTTCTCAAAAGCTGCTTTTGGAAAAAAAAAAATCTCAATTGCCAAAACACTAACCCAAACACCCTAAACCAGCTGTCACAGAGCTTTTTTTTATTTATTTATTTAAAAAAGCACGTTTTGCCATCCCAAACAGGCAGTAAACCTTCACATGCGCCTGCTGCCACCCACATCTACTTATGGACTATTCCGGCGTCCACATCTTAATATATATATATAGTTAAGGTCCCAACCATGCATAAACAATAATTTTAGAAAATTTGACATTGATAAATGAAAGAGTTATCATTGACAAATTATAAGATTTGTCAATATGTTATTTTTCTTATTTGGGATCTAAATGATATTCTTCTAAAAACTAGTAATGAGTTTTATTAAGAGTAATTTAGATACAGTGTTTTACAAGAAATAACTAATTTTAATTAAATTTATATAGACTGTAATTTTTTTTGGCCCATATAGAATGTAAATTTATTAAGCATTCATGATAAGAATTGGAGGAAATAATATATGAAGTATTTAATATTTATTTCTTGATTTTGTCCTTTTATAAATTAAACCTTATAAGTAATTGGCTAAAGTATACATTTGGTCCTTTATATATGCATCAAGTTTTATTTTAGTCTCTTACGTTTGTAAAGTATAGTTTTAGTCCCTTAATATTAACATTGTTAACTCTCGTTAACAGAAAAATGCTTACTCGGCTAATTTAATGCTAACTCAGCAATTAAATGCTAACATATTTTAATTTTTTAATTTAAAATGTGTAAATTGAAATTTATTTTTAATTAAATCCTAACCCCTCTCATTGATGGCAAAGAAACGGTGCTCTGTCAAAAAAAGAAATTGGCCATCATCACTTGAATCACATACCCCGTTGAACAGCTCCAAGTGTCCCTCTTTCTTGAAACTCACCTTCATCCCAATCATAGATGTCCAAACTTTTGTCCCATCTCATATAATTGATCGATTAAATCCACATGAATCTATAATGAAGAAAATTTCTTTAAGCAAATCAAACAAGCAGCACCAAGCAATGGAGTGAACAGAGACTTGTGGGTCCAATCACAAAGTTGAACACATATCTTATTGGTGAGTGAATATGGTAGGTCATCGAACAAGCTCGAATTAGTGGAAGATGAGTGATAGGCCGTCGATTTGGTTTGAGGGGTTCGATGGTGGTTAATATGGGTTGAGGGGTTTGATCTTGGAGGTTAAGGAAGGTGGGAGACGACAGAGATTGAGGACAAAGAGATGAGAGTAGAGAAAGAGAACGATGAGGAGGAAGTTGAGAACGGAGGAGGGTTGGAGAGAGAGGACGGCAAGGAGTAGTACTGGGGGACCTCCTTTGACTCTGTTCTCCGTTCCCCTGCAAGGAGTCGAGAGAACTTTTTTTTTTGGTCAAGTGGAAAAAGTCATTACATTAGAAATTAAAATTTAAAACTGCTTTGTCAGCATTTTATGCCTAGTCAACATTTTCTGTTAGTGAGAATTAACGATATTAACATTAAAGGACTAAAATTATACTTTACAAACTTAAAGGACTAAACTAAAGCGTGATGTAAATTTAAAGGACTAAAAATATACTTTAGCCGAAGTAATTAATTCATTATAATTATATTTTTTTGGCCAGTCCATTATAATTATAATTAATGGTATTGACTTTGAGAATTTTTATAATTTTTTTTATATATTCAATAAGGTAAACTAACATCCAACACCCTACTATTATTTATGGTGCATAGCAGTGCACTCTGATATTATTTTCCTGGTGTTTGAGTGTTTCCAACTCCCAAAAATATAAATAAATTATAGTGCTAAAAACTGAAAAATAATATTATTCTTTGTCATTAATATAAGATATATTTACCTAATTAATAAGATTAAGAAAGTTAGTTAAGTTAATTAATATGACATGTCTATTCTAAAATACCTTAATCATTTTCCTTAATTTCCTCCTTCCTTCTCCTCTTTAAGCATTGTTGAGGAAGCATAACTAGGGGTAAATTAGGAAAAATTTAACAAATACGAAAAAAATGTCTTATATTTATAACGAAGATTAACTCTCTAGATATGTTTTATATTAAGGATCGAAGGGAGTATCAAGATATTGAATGCATTATAAATAAGATTAAAGTAGTGTATAACATTTGACAAAAAATAAGTAGTGGATAACACGGTAAAACATTAATTTCTTTGCCAGAAAATATTAATATTTTAATTACTGCTTGATTAATAGTACATTATTTTAATTTTTATCCACGCAAACCAAACTTATATCGTGTTCCGAAAACGTGTTTGGTGAAATACATGCAAGGCCTAGTTCAATTATTTCAAGTTTTCAACTAATGAAGCGGACATTTATAATGTTATCTTACACACGTAAAACGTGTCATGAAACCATGCATCTTACAAAAAAAGGAGTTAGTGAAAGTGAGATCGGGTTTGCTTGGGGGTGTAGATTATTGAATCGGCTCGGAGAAAAGGATGGTCATTTTTTTCCTATGAGTCGTTGGATTAAGATATCAACGGTCCAGATTTAACATATTATAAAAATATTATTATTATAATATTTTTATAATAATATTAAGATTTAACAAATAATAATAATATTTTTATAATATGTTAAATCTGGACCATTGATATCTTAATCCAACGGCTCATAAGAAGAAAAGGACAATTATTTTCTTTAGAGAAAAGGATGGGAGCCAAATCCGTAGATTATAGCGTTAAGGGGCAATAGTGGTGAGTATTCCCACCTGTCACGTGGGCGACCCGTGTTCGATCCCCGGCAACGACGCCACTTGAAATATGCCCTTTAGTCGCTTTGGGGTTATCAAGAATAAAACCGAATTAATGTAATATAGTGCACAACTCGGGTCGTTTCACTTTGAGGAGCCGATTATGAAACTAATTCCTAATAAACTAAGTAATTACAATGCAAAATTGATAAGGGTAAAACATGATTGATTGATTTTTAAAACTATAAATTGAATGCAATTAAAATAGATATTTGTTGGGATTTTTGGAATAAAAGTGGAATGGATAATAGAGATTGGTTTTGAAGCTATGATCAAGCCTCCTAAAATAATGAGTTTCATCTATCATTTGCTTCAAAAGATAATGGGAATGTGCTGGTTTGACAAAAATGCTCAAAAGATCCTTTGAGCTAGCTTGAGTTAGATGAATCAAATCTCTCACCCCGGGCAAAACTTAATTCATCTAACCAAAATTCAATACAAAACACTAGCAATTGCAATCAAAGTTCCTTAAAATACCAAATCTCAAACACCGTTGAGTTTAGCGCATTAATCAATGATTATTCCTAGACCTAGAATAATCACTTCTTAAACACACTATTAAAAACCACTTTGTATGTAATTTATGAAATCACTAAGTTCTCTAAAATACCAAACCCCATCAATCGATGAGTCTAGCATCAAAAGAGAGGAACCCCTACTCTAGAGATGTTATTAAGCACTCTTAGTGTGTGATTATGAATTAATTTATGCAATTGGTTTCAAAGTAATCCAAAATCAACTCAATATTCAAACAATACCATGCATGATAATAGAGAATCAAGAGCATTACAATGAAACATATATGCAACCACATATATTGATGAGCACAATGTTCAACATAAACTAATTCAAATCATAAATTGGTTCAAATAAAGATTAAACCAAACATATTAGTCTTAACTATAAATTACAATTTCTAAAACCAAAGAAATCATAAATATATAGTTAAGCTAATTAACTAAAATTGAAACTCCCCTTTTTTAGCTCCAAACATCAAGACTCGATTCCTTGCTCTAGGTGAAAATAAGCTCAGCCACTGCAATTTGTTATCACAAAGTGCCCAAATGTATTCACAACTTCAGCCATATCAATTAACGAAGATTTGAAGTGTTCCGCAAAGGATTTAAAGGCAGGAAATTAGGTGAAGATTCGGTGAAACAGGGAATATGAGATAGATAATGAGAACATAACAAATTGAACACTGGACCACCGTAGTGAAGAAGTGATGGTGAAGATGATTTTGTTCCTCACGCTTTCTCGCCACTCCTCTGCAAATTCACGGTGCTGCTACTCTGCTTCTCTGTCACAGAAATTTCCTCCTCCTCCCTATCGGATGACCAAACTGACAGTGGTGAAGGGATGACGATGATGGTGGATGTGGTGAGGTGTGCAGTGGAACCAGCTCTCAGCTCTCTAATTCCAGCTCACTCTCCTCTCCACTCCCGTCTTCCAACTCGCGACTGAGCTCCTCGCTCTCAGCTGTGTTCTCAACCTCCAACTCCCAGCTCCCTTCGATCCTCTCAGCCCTGTTACTCGCAACTTTGGTTCTCTTCTGTCTCAGGATGATGCAGCCCGCCGGCGGCTGTGGTGGATGGCGCCGCCGGCAAGAGAGTAAGAAGAAGGTGAAGGCGTTAAGAGAACGAAGCTCCCTCTGTTGCGGCTACTGTTCTGTTATGCAAATTTCCATTTGAACTGATTAAAGATCTGACCTAAAGATGGCAAAACGCTGTGTTTTGTTGATGGACCAAGATGACATTTTCAAAATTCATGGGACTTGACTGACATTTTACAAATTTAAACCCCAAACTGTCAATTTCAGTTTTAATCCCATTTTTTCAAGTAACTACAATTGAAAATAATTAACCCAACATCAAATCTTCTTAAAAATAGATTGATTAAGAGTAATTACAATTTTTTTCGACAATTTTACCCTTTTTAGTTTTAATTCAATGTATTTATTCTTAATGTCAATTTAATCACAAAAAATGCATTTTACGCTCTATAAGTATGACAAAATCTTCAAATAAAGTATAAAAATATATAATTAAATTGGGATTTATCTGGGGCAATTTTATCATGAAAGTATTGAAGAGGGAGTAATTTTTCCCTTATCATTATCCCAGTTAATTGTATAATGTCTATCATTAGTTTCTAAAGTTAGGTTGAAGCTTGTAAGTAGCAACTCAGCACATTTGCTTTCTAGGCCTTTAGTAACAACATTGAGTTGAATTGTTTTTCAAATTAAGTTTCTCTTTTCTTTCTCTCTAAGTCTTCCCCTCATTATTCTCTTCTCTTTCTCTCTTCTTCCTTTCCCCTTCCTCATTACTTATTGCTCTAATTTAACTGAAAGTTACTCCCACATATTAATTTGAAGTTTCAAGATTATTGCATATCATATATAAAAGCTTCAATTATGTTCGTATGGTGCACTATACATGAGAAGCTATCTTATATATCTAGGGTATTTCGTCGGTCAAAAAAAGGGTAATTTGTAATTTATTGAAGATCTTCAAGGTTGTGAATCTGATTATTCCTTATATTAATTAATGCGCCAAATCATTCAAGTAAACATCAAATTTCCAATTAGTTATTGCTTTAATTTAACTGGAAGTCACTGCCACATACTAATTAAGCTGAAATTCATGAAAAACCTGAACATACAGATATTTTGACTGGTTATAGATTATTCAATTTGACTTAGAGCCAAGTCGGTTCCCGTTGATGTTTCATCTGCATATATGGCAGGAAAAAAGAGAGAGAGAGAGGAGAGAGAAGATTTTTTGGAGAAAAATATGATGAAAAAAATGGAAAAGAATAAGAGAAATTATTGTTGTGGAGGAAGAGAAAAAGAGAAAAGATAGATTCGTAACTTAATTTTAGTTTTATCTTCTATATGTGCGTGTCCCCCAAAAGTAACACGCCTCACTGTTTTCTATATTACACATGAAATAGCCAAATAGGCACCACTTGGCAAATCCAGCCATATTCCTGCGTCTCACACCACACAAATTTTTCAAAGCAATAACAAACACAAACGTCAGTGTTTTTCCTAGGAACACAAAACTTGACAATATTACAAACACAAATCATCGTACTCATTTATTCTGTCCTACCACTTAACTTCATAAATATCTATAATTAAAGTAAAATGAAGATATGAATCAAGCAGATTTAGATTGGAGCGAGTAAGGTATAGGTTGAAGAAAAAGAGGGACTTTCTTCTTAACTGTGAGCCCAAACGTCTCATTCATGCCAGTCTTCATCACAATCTTGAGGAAGCTTCCAGTCAAACCAGTGAAGAAGATTAGCCAACATGTACTCAACTGAAGCAAAAGGTACAAGTAAAAGGTGGCATTCAGAAAAGCCATTTCTGATTCTAACTTGTAAGTATATATTGAAGGTTTTTTAAATAAGGACGTGGTTACACAAGGCTTAAGTGAGGAATATGCTGAATGCTAGTTTGTGCATGCAAGACTTTTATAGATATAGCTGCACATACATCGACGTGTGGATATATATATATAGACATATACGTATCAGTGTGCAGTCTTATATTTACGTAAGTTTGTAGAAGCAGACAACCTTGCTACGTATGGGATTTTCCCTAAATCTGTATTTATATATTTATAAAAATAGATATAAGTCCAAGAGTGTTACATAAAATTTGAGATTTCAACCTATTCGTCATGGCTTATGGATAGAACACAACTTTCTATATAGGTCACATTACACTCACACATTAATGTTTTGGTGTACGTTGCATTTAATTTTTCTTTGATTGATGTTTTGGTGTAAGTTGCATTTAATTTTTCTTTGATTGATGTTTTGGTGTAAGTTGCATTCAATTTTTCTTTGATTTATAGTTTAGAATCCACATGAATATTGGGTTCTAAATTTAATTTTCTGCCTAATTATTTTGGTGAAAATTGGTTAAAAGTAACTGCTTACAAATTTTGTTATCTAAAAAACCTGAATTTAAGCGGATGTAACTCATGAACATATGACTTCCACTTTATAAATAGAATTTCTCACCTTGTTGAACATAGATTGCACATAGTTGAAGAAGTTTACACCCAGGGAAAATGAGTTGCACTAGTACCTTTAATTTGGCCAATTAACTTTTTGAACATGTACTTTTAACCAATTTTCCCATTATCTTTTTTGTAAAAATGTCTTTCAAATTCTATCAAGTTATTATCTATCTATAGAAAAATCTAGTGCAAGAAAATGGTGCAAAATTTCTCTGATACAAATTTTTGTTTAAAGTTTTGAGGAAGATATAGATTGTATTGAAAAAAAAGTGAGGTAGATATTAAAATTTTACATAGAAAATTTCAAAAATGAATTTAATAATATAATTTTTACAAGATAATAGTAGGCACATAAGTCTGTTAGGGAGATTAAATTATACTAAACATGATATTTCATTGTTTATTTTTTATATGCCGTTGAAATTTCGTCAAATATAAAAAGAATGCAAATATTTCGGACAGAATTTAGTACTGTTGAAATGTTGGTCTTTCAAACGAACGAAAGTCCTATAATTGAATGAGTCTTAGAATACGTTACGAACAGATATAGTAAATGAAATGGTTGCGTTACCCTTTCGACCACATTAGAACATAAATATAGGCTTGACTAGAAACAACACGATAGTGATCATCGTTCCATATCTATATCATAACAGGACAAAAACAAAACAAAACAAAAACAACAAAAGAGACAAGAAAATTTTAGCAATCATATCTATTTAGAAAATGCTGCCGATAATTGCTTGAATGATATGCTAACGTATGCTTGCAAGGTTACAGAAAAATCAATATGTAGTATAAACCTTCTTATAGAGTTCTTCGTATAAAAGAAACAATATGTAGTATAAACCTTCTTATAGAGTTCTTCGTATATCATATGTTGAGGACCATTGCCAAAAACAAAACAAAACAAAAAACTCGTTATCAACAAATTTATATGTTCTGCGTCCAATTTTGTAGTGTAAAGCTCATCAAATATGGAAAAAAATGATTATTAAAGAAAAGGAGATAGACGTGCGATACAATTGAATTAAAGTATATTGGTTTTCAGAGGAAACAATCCAAACGCAAGAGGATATATGTACGTTGGACTAAACAAAAGGCGGTGAAGTCCTATCATATTGCATCAACGTTACTATCAGACATTATAGATAAACATTAAAAATAAAGAAGATATTTGTATAGTGGGCATGATGGATACGTAATTAGTCTTGCTTGCGAGGTTGCAAGTGTGTGTTAATCATCAAATTTTCACTAAAATAGACTAAAATTAACAACGCGACACTGCTACAAGATAATGCCACATATTAGAAATAAGAAATAGCAAAAAGAAGAGAAGGACGTAGAAGTAATAAATTTGTACATGAGGGATACGTAATTGATCTTACTTGCGAGGTTGCAAGTCTGTGTTAATATATAGTTGCATCAAAGTTTTACTAAAATAGCCTAAAATCAACAACGCGACACTGCTACAAGAAAGTGCCACATATTAGAAATAAGAAGTACCAAAAAAAATAGAAGGACGTAGAAGAAATAAATCTGTACATGATGGATACGTAATTGATCTTACTTGCGAGGTTGCAAGTCTGTGTTAATATATAGTTGCATCAAATTTTTACTAAAATAGCCTAAAATCAACAACGCGACACTGCTACAAGAAAGTGCCACATATTAGAAATAAGAAGTACCAAAAAAAATAGAAGGACGTAGAAGAAATAAATCTGTACATGATGGATACGTAATTGATCTTACTTGCGAGGTTGCAAGTCTGTGTTAATATATAGTTGCATCAAATTTTTACTAAAATAGCCTAAAATCAACAACGCGACACTGCTACAAGATAATGCCACATATTAGAAATAAGAAATACCAAAAAGAAGAGAAGGACATAGAAGTAATAAATTTCTACATGAGGATATAACTAATGCTTACTTAAAAGAAAGAAAGAGAGAAAAAGAAAATGACGAAGAAGATGAGTAGATATATACGGAAACAAGGTGGGATGAGCGGTTCCATTAGGCTTCGTGTGGAAATTGAATATGTGTCAGTCTCACTACGAGTTCTCTGTTACTTTGAAGGCTCATCTTTAACGAGTCAATTCGGAAACCAAGTACCGTTTTGTCCCAACACTCCAACATTTTTCGGTGCTCTTAAGAGTCGGCATTTATTTATGTATGTAAGCAATCTTATCTCGGTAAATGGAGTTGGCTACATGTGTTTTACCGTCATTCACTACAAAAAAAACAGGACATTAGAGACGGAATTATTCCGTCTCTAAACCATCAATAAATCCGTCACTAATTTTAGAGACAAAATCAGAGACGGATTAGAAACGGAATTAATTCCGTTGCTAATTTCCGTCTCTAAAAATTTAGAGACGGAATCGGAGATGGATTAGAGACGGAATAATTCTGTCGCTAATTGCCTTCTCTAAATGCAGTTAGGGATGGATCAGAGATGGAATTATTCTGTCTCTGATCCGTCTCTAAATTCCGTCACTAAATTCTGTCACCAATTCCATCGCTATTTCGTCGTTATTCCATCACAAATTCCGTTACTAGTTTAAGGGATAATAATTTTCACCATATAAAGAATAAATGATAATATAATTATGTAAAACTTGTTGAGACATCATGGAGATAAATTCTTATGAAACACATTCATATATCATAAAAATGACATCACCATGTGAATTCATATTAGCTAAACAAACAATGAAATAATATATGAACTACTCTCTTTTAGAAATTAACTTGATAAATGAAGAAAGAATAATTGTAGTGCTAATTTCTTGAAATTAATTAGTCTGCTAATTAATTTATTCGCACACTCATTTATTAGTGTTAGTAATATGATTTCTTTAACAAAATAAAAGTACAATAGTTGTTTTGGAAGTTATATATAGTTATGAAATCCGTAGATAAAAATAAAAAAAATACAAACAAAGAATACTAATATATAAAAGTTAAAATTCATAACAACTCATGATATAATTTACAAAGTATAGACGTCACAGCTTGTTTCTTTGAGTTTTATGCAAGGCATAGGATTTTATTTATAAAATATTGAATTTGTAACAAATTGCAATAATGTATTCTACCATTTCAAATAATACATAAAAACATGGAAGTAATTACTACTACATATATTATACGAATGTGTAATTAAATACTCATTTGATTTATAGTATAAGTGCAATCTTGCAATTGTATCGAAAAAAAGTTCAATCTTGCAACTTGGCCAATCTATTTCAAAATACAAGTCTAGTCTAAAATTTAGAAAATGTAATTTTTTTCTTATGTTGTTCTTCTATACAGTTTATAACTTTATAAATAAATATTTTGTTATCATTGATGTAATAATATTAAGTTTTGAAATTAGTTCAATGTTAAATACTCATTTGGCTTGTTAATTGAGACTAATAAGTAGGATCAGAATGGTGGTCGCTAGGCCAAAGCAAATAATAAAGTCAGTATGAATTTTATTTTTGTATTTTTACCATCTCATCCTTAATTGTACTCTATATTGAGAAACAACCCCGTAATTATGAAGTACATATGCCACGCTTGCTAGCCGAAGGAACCTCTAAATACAGGTATTTATGCATCATATAACCTTTGGGAATTTCATTTACTTCATTTTGTGTTTTTCTAAGCATATCAATGTTGTTGAATACTAAATCAAAGGTGGAGCTAGTATGTGCAATTATTGTGTGAACTTAGTTTGCCATGTCATATGTGGTATAATTAGTTAAAATACAACAATTCAACTAATATTAATCCTAGTTGACTGCTCATCTGATTCACATTTTTATTTTTCTTAAAAATTCAAATCGTTTAATTAAGATTTCACAAATAAAGAAAAAAATAAATATTGTGAAATCGTTTAATTTTTTTAATATACCAACTAATATTCAAGAGGTGATTAATTCAAGAGGTGCCAAATCAGCTCATGAATTGTTATATTTTAATTGGTTAGGCTATAAATAGCATGACGCACCAGATTGATACAATAATTTCTAGTGTTGATATAAACAATCGCACATTCCCTTCATTTACAAGATTGAATAAATTTCCCCTCCAAATTTTTGCAAATTCCCTCCATATTTGAGCTTTTCTTTAGCCAAATCCCACTTCTCCTTAAGTTCTAGGGCTCTCTCATTCCATTACAGATCTGTCGTCTCTGGTTCTTCCTCTTAGTCACTTGTTCAGCCTCACAAGGTCACCGACTTCTCCTTTCTTCATCGGCGGTCACAGCTCTCCTCTCTCTCGGAATCATTGAGTCACCATCTTCTCCCTCCTTCATCAGCCATTGCAGCTCGATCTCCTCTCTCAAACTCTCTCTTCCTCGGCTGGTTTGTTTAGTTCAATGTTACATACTCATTTGATTTGTTAATTGAGACTAATAAGTAGGATTAGAGTGGTAGTCAATAGGCCAAAGCAAAATAATTAGTCAGAGTACAATTTGAAAATTCACTATAATGAGTTGTTGTATTTTGGACTAAGACTCTCAATATTTAAGTTATACAATTTGAAAATTCACTATAATTTAGAAAAACAAAGTAAAATATATTTAATGAGTCAAAAATGAAAATTAGAACCATAGCTCTAACCAATACGATTTTGAGTTGATAACTTCATTGTTATGTGCTTCACATTATTTTTCTTAAATTTATTGAAGTTATATTATTAAAGTTATAGTTTTGTATTAAAAAATCTGTTTCATTAGTTTTTATAGATGTTGCTGAAATACCATGGCGCAAAAACGTTTCCCTCCATTTACAAAAATGTTTTCATTTGTTTACATATACCCCCCAAAATTTTGCAAAACCCTCCATTTTCCCTCACTTGTGAACCTCTTCCTCTACACACACTTTTCCTTAATTATGTGGCTCCCCAACAAACCCCAATCTTCACCTTCTTCAACCTTCAAATGTCAACTTCTCCATGGAAACGTCAAGATTTAGCTTCTTCGACCTAAGCTACCTCAGCATTTCCTTCCAAAACCCCAAGCTCCACCTTCTATGAGTTCGATCTACTACTCCCAAAAAGCCAAGCTTCACCTTCTTTGACTTTCATCCGATTCTCTTAGTTCGATTTGCTACACCCAAAACCCCAAGCTTCACCTTCTGGGACTTCCATCTGCTTCTCCAACATGCAGCGGCTTCTTCATCTTCAAGCTCTTTTCTTGGAGGGTTGAAGGTTGTTTTGTCTCTGTTGCTCACTCCCTCACCACTCCCGCAGGCAAGAGAAATTCAGGCTAGTGATTAAGTACTTACTCCTCTATTTTGTTTTTTCTGTCACTATTTTCCTCAAGGGCTGAAGCTTGTTTTCTGTCATCATTTTCCTGTAAAAACATTGCATCTTCCTTTTATTCCTTTGTGTCTTATAATTGCAAGCATTTGTGTAAGTTTTGACTCATAATTGCAAGCATTTGCTTATGCATTGATAAGTGCAAGGTCTGCTGTATCTGGAGTGACCAATCTGACTCAATGGAATAAGACATCCAGCTCTGCGTAGTTTTTGCAAGTCCCTGCGTAAGTTTTGTGACCTTATAGGAATCTCAATAGCCTTCACTTTAATAGGCTTTTTGTGTTTGCTGCTTTTGCTATCCTGGATGAAATGGAATCTGTGTTTTTTTTAAAATATTTTAATTAATTGGATTAAATATTTGAATTTTTCTGGCCTAATGTGTAGTATTTGAATTGAATGGGTTATAGCTTCTGTAGTATGATATGAACAGGGCATCTCTGCATTTTTTATATGATGATGGGAATTTTTTCACAAGGTATTGCAGACTTTTGAATGAATACTCTATTGGTCAAAATACAAAAAAAAAAATCTAAATACTCTTACATATGTGGTTACACTTTTGAATGAATACTGTATTGGAAAGGGACGGTTTTGCAGGGGTTGGTGTCTTGATGATGATGAATTAAATAATACATCAATATTCAATTCATAACTAACAGATGTGAGATATATATTAGTAGCTGATGAAGCCAAGATATATAAATGTCACCCTGAGAGTTACAATGCGAAGTAACAGGTCATAGGATTTTGTGTGTGGATATATATATATATATATGAGCGCTGACAAATAAAACAATTGGACTTCTGCAATTTGAGGTCTGTTTAAGGCTCTTCTGCTGCGCCTTCCCTTTCAAATCTCTTTCTCACTCCACACACTACACTTCCCTTTTGTTTTGGGGCATGTCTTATATATGTATGTATACATGTATCTATATGCATAGAGGTTATTAAGGAGCGTTTAATTATCAAGTTATACTGTATAAAGTAATTTTGGTGCTTTGGCGAGGCAAAGTTTTCAACTAATGAAGACTGACCCACTCATCAGCTGCCTAAATAAGAGGTAAAGCATGCTGGTCTGTGTGAGAGCGAGAGTGAGAGTGAAGTATACCATCCGTCCGAAACCAGTCTAGGTTAAAGGCCTCAACTTTGGAATGGAATTTGCATATATATGTCCAAGTGTCGGTAGATCATGCACATTAATTAATTACACCCAATTTATAGATCTTGTTCCCCACCAAATTAAAATTGAATATGACTCAACATGAGCCTCCAATATGACCAACCTAAAATAAAGTGCCCCCAGTGGGAAACCAACCCATGAATGTGATCACGAAAATATCTAAAACTGTTGAGGTACTCAAGTCAAACAATGTCAATTATTTTTCCCCCCTTCCCCTTTTCCTTCATGTTAGACCTATCACTCAAGTGCATATCATGCAAAACCTAAAGAATAACAATGCTTTTTTACAGAGGATTATGTTGATAGCATTAAATATTGTTTCATGTGCTATAATGTTTGTGGCTTTTTTATTTAATTGACTAGCTTATGTCTTAATTTGTTCTCCCACAGAGTGATATCAATACAGTGTGGGAATTAACAGAAAAGGAAGAGGAAACCAGACAAAAAAGGTATGTGTGTATATACGTATCTTTTATTCTACAATGCTTAAATCATTTCAGATGCTGATTTCATTTATGTTATGTGTTGATAATTTTGCAAGTTTAAGCTATTGTGACAAATAGCCCATAATACATGCTGGAATTTTTGTTGCCACATATTAAGTTGTTCTACTTTGTGCCTCTAGACGACATATTAAGTTGTTCTACTTTGTGCCTCAATTGCAAAAGACGGTGATCTCTTCTCTTTTCTTTTTTTCTTTTTTCTCCCTTTTACTTACTTTAGGGGTCTAGCTGCCTCTTCTTCTTTTCTTTCCAAATTGGCTGCTTATTTTTTGTCAACTTGTGGTTGCTTCTCTTGAACAAGCCTATCATCCTCTTGATAGTTGATAAATCTCCCAATAATATCCACCACCTCTTTCTGACTTGTGATATGAGTTTGATTTTTTTTTTTTTTTTTGTATTTGCACTGCCTTTCTTCTTTCCTTTCCAAATTTGCTTTTTGCCAATTGATGCCACCTTCCTCTTGTTCAACTTTGGCATCTTCTACTTCCATTGACTTAGTTTGTGGCCTACGTTCTTTCTTATGTTTTCTTCGTATTTTTTTCATTCATTCCACAACGGTATGGACTTTAAAGGTGATCAAAGAAAAGGGAGTAAAATGTGAATATTAATAATCTTACTAGTTACTAATAAAAGCTGGATTATTTATTTGTTATTATTATTTTTAATTCTTTCTTAAAATGAAAAACTTATATTCTAACTTGAAATCCCAAAAATGATGTACCTAACTTGATATCTCAAGAAAATATCTTTAATTTAGCATTGATGACTCCAAAATATATCAAAATATATCTCAAATATTTAACTAAAAATAAGGAGTCATCAGTTATTTGTTGATAATTTTGCAAGTTCAAGCTATTGTGACAAAGAACCCAAATACATGCTGGAATTTTTGTTGCCACATATAAATGCTGGAATTTTTGTTGCCACATATAAATGCTGGAATTTTTGTTTCCACATATTAAGTTGTTCTACTTTGTGCCTCTAGACTTTTATAAAAGTGTTTATTTGTTTGTCTTATATTCATTTATGTATATACGTATCTTCTATTCTATAATGCTTAATCGTGCCACACAATGTAGAATGGATGTCCTAGAAAATCGAGCATGGATGTATAATAGAGTAGATCGAACAACAAAATGGTATAGAATGGATGTCCACTAGATTTGAGTTGACGGCTGGAGGCCTGGCTAGTTATAGTGTTTAAGTCTTAATATTTATAGTTTTGCTGAATTAATTTGGTTCATTGGTTCTTATAAGTTTCTGTGCACCACAAACTACGTTTTACATTTATTATGACCATATTGTTTCTATCGATTTGAAGCTTGTGTTCAACTGCTTCGAACCTAGCTTTGATTACTATCCACATTGTTTCTATTGATTTGAAGCTTGTGTTCAAGGGGCTTCATTTAGCTACTGTGCATATCATGTCTTTATAATAGAGCACCAAATTCATGGTAATTTCATAACTTTCCCTGCTGAATTTAATCTATATTAACCCCCTAATTCGTTTCTATATATTCCTATTCATCACAAGATATATAACCACTGTACGTGTACTATATAATGATCTATCTTTGTATAGTAAAGAATGAACAACCTTTCCAATCTTTTTTTTCTCTCCTTCCACAATATTCAACTTCATGTAGTTTTGCTCTTTAACTTATTCAGAAAAGGTTTGTTTAATCCTTAAAGACATCCGCTTAAGTAGATCAAGTCCTAGGCACGGCTCAAATCATCTCAAAACGATCCTATATACATATTCCACTTAAATGAACTCATGTTGTGGCATAGATGCAAGATATGATGAATAGAAGAGGTTTTTGATGAGAAATGTAGAGCGCATGATAGATGATAACAAACAGGCAATTTCTGCGAAGACTGGTTAGCAAAGTGGAGAATAACAAATTAAAGAAAGAAGAGAAGGCGATGATATGGTGTGTAGAAGTAGACATGAACTGGTCCGATAGAAAGAAAGTAAAAGGGGGCACGTGATAAATGACTTGGAGACCTATCACCTGCTGAATTTAATTCCATGACTTTCCTTGTATGCTCATTTCTATTCAATGACGATATGCTACTTTGACATATATCCTTATTGAATATCTTTATGGAATAGTTTATATTTTTCTCTTTTATGACACATACAGGATATCTCATGATAGCTTAAGGGTGTGCCTTTTATATGTTAGGCCATCATGAAGTAGTGAGTTGTTAGGCCTTCTCGTCTTATACTTGGTTTTTTAGGAGTGGCTTCTTGATTGTTTGTTATTGTTGTGTTAATTTGAGTGGTGAAATTCATCTTAGTGGTTGCATACCATCCTTTATTTTATATTTATTCATATCTTTTGACTTTTTGTACTAATTAGTTTCTTTAATAGGAGTATTACATGAGGATCAAGGCATCTAGAAGTTCTAATTCAGATTCTCCGAGTGATGTGCAATCAAATCAGCTAGATGAAGAAGAAATGAACATATATTTAGAGGCTGTAGGTGGTAAGAACAAGAAGGGTCACATATTTGGCTTAGGATCTGAGGCCAAAGATGTTGATTCCTCATCCTATTCTTATAGGTCTTCTCCTCTTTCCATCAACACAATGCTCCAACCTGATATTGAAAATGTTGTCACAGAGCTTAGACAGAATGAAATTATCTTAATTAGGTTGGAAGCATTTGAGCAAAAACTCTCTGGGGCTGTAAACAATTCAAACACTGAAGCTCATACCACTGATGATAGCCCACCATAAGATAGGGTGGTTACTAGGTTGTTTGACTACATTAAATATTTGTGTGGTTTGTTTGATATATTATATACATTTTCATTTTAACACTTTTGTTGCTTTGTAGTTGTTAACTTACTATCATTTTAGAACTTGGTTTGAATTTGATTTCATTTGCAATCAATTCAATTTCACTTTCAGCTCTTTAACCATTATAGGTTATTAAGGTTGACTTATCGTTAAATTCAAAATAACAAAAAAAAATTAATTGGAGAGAGAAAATAAAAAAAGCTTAGAGACAGATTTATGACGGAAATTCTATCACAAAATTAAATTATTTTTTTAAAAAAAAAATTCACTTTGCAACTATTAGCAACAGAAATTCCGTTGCTAATCCATCTCAGAAATTAATAATGGAATTAATTTTTTTTAAACTTTGTGATGGATTAGGAACGGAAATTTCGTCGCTAATTTTGGACAAATTAAAGACGGAAATTCCATCGCTAATCCGTCTCAAAAATTAGCGACGGAATTTCAGTCATTAATCCATCTCAAAAATTAGTGACGAAATTTGTCATTATAGACGGAATTTCCGTTGCCGATTAGAGACGGAATTTCCGTCGCTAATCCGTCTCAAACCTTGTGACGGAGTTGAAAATTTCGTCGCTAACAGAATTAGTAACGCTCTTTTAAAGGACGGACCATTTTCTATCGTTAACATATTAGTGACGGAATTAGCGACAAAAATTCCATCTCTAATATTTATTGGATATGAATACTATTTTCATATCCAATAAATACATTTTTCTTAATTACGCAGGACTGCATCCAAATCAAGCATTCTTAATATCAAGGTAGTAGAATCGTTATATGTAAAAGATGAAATTTAAACTTAAACACAAACCTCAAACATTCATCATCATAAAACACCAACACATTTTATTTAGCTTTTTACACGCATCACATCACAAGAACTAAACAAACAGAAATAACCCCAACAGCTAGATAGGAACCAAGTAGGGTTTTGGTTCAAGATAAAGTGGCATTGTCTTTTTTACGACAAGCCCAAATGTTTCACCCATATCTAACTCACTCACAGATTCAGGCAACTTCCAATCAAACCAATAGAGAAGATTAGCGAGTTCATAATCAATGGAAGCTAGCCCAAATGCCAACCCTGGACATGTTCTTCTTCCTGAACCAAATGGGATATATTCAAAGTCTTGTCCTTTGAAATCAATCTCTTTCTCTTCAAATCTATCTGGCATGAACTCTTCAGGCCTTTCCCATACTTGTGGGTCCCTCTGAATAGCCCAAGCATTCACAAACACCATTGTTTTGGGGGGAATATCGTATCCTCCTAATTTTGCATTCGACAGTGTTCTACGTGGAATCAGTAAAGGAAGAGGTGGGTGTAACCTTAGGGTTTCTTTGATCACGCATTTCAAGAAGTTCATTTTGTTAATATCAGTTTCATCTATTTTTGATTTGTTGCCCACTACTTTTCTTATCTCTTCCTGTACTTTTTCCATTGTTCTTGGATGACTCATAAGTTCTGACATTGCCCACTCCATTGTTGTTGAAGTTGTGTCATTTCCTCCTAAGAACATGTCCTGAAATTTATAAAGAGAAAAAAAGTATACTAATCTAAATTTATATGAATAATCCAAATCCAATCCAATCCAATCCAACACTACTGGAATCGGAAATTATCCTTACTCTATTCACCAGCTGTGCAATAGAAAGCATTTTAAATTCTAACAAAATATTTTATTGAATTCTAATAAATCAATAAAATCTTATAATAATATTATCAAAATTGAATACATCAGTTTACAAAAAATAAAAAATAAAAAAAATGTTGAATAGAGCAACCTATATATGAAGAAACCATTATTTGGCTAAAAGTTGCACCATACTTTGTTATTTAAAGAAGGGTTAAGGTGCAATTAGCACCCTAAAATATTTTCTCAGGTGCATCTAGCATTCTACAATATTTTATGGTGCATTCAACATTTTGAAGTATTTTTTTTCAAGTGGATCTAGCACGTTAAAATATTTTTTGTGCCAAGCACCCATAAGTGTTCTTTTTTTTTTTTTTGTATTGAGCACTCTGAAATATTTTTGTCCAACACCCTAAAATATTTTTTAGGATGTAGGATACACCACAAAATGTTTTAGCTCAATGCACTTGAGAAAATATTTCAGAGTATGATGCACTATAAAATACTTTAAGATGCTAGATGCATCTTAGAAAATACTTCACTGTGCTAGATGTAGCTCAATTCTTTAAAGAAATCCAACTCTAGTCAAAGTCAAGCATCTGCACAATACAAAGTCAAGCAAGTCATGACCAAATCTATGTGCGGTAGTCGTAGATGTACATACCTAGTCATGGCAGTACTATAACCTGGAAATTCATCGATGTAATATAGTCACACACACACACACAGAGAGAGTCACGTACTGTATGAGGATCATACCGTTAGGATAGCTTTGAAGTTATCTTGGTCGAGCTCAAGTCAAGTTGATCTTTACACTCTTGAGCTTGGAGAAGAACATCCACAAAGTCTTTCTTCTCATCATCATCCTCCTTCTTTGCTTCCTTATGCTCTGAAATAACCTCATCAAAGAAGCGATCCAATTCAGTGAAATTTCTCGTAAACTCTCTCACTTTCCCTGTCACATGATCAACCCAACTCAACCAAGGAAACAAATCTCCCAAACTTATATCCCCTAGATGAATCACCTCCCTCCTAGCCAAATCTCCAAACCTACTACTTTCTTCTGTTTCAAACTTCTGTCCAATAATACACCTGCAAATTATGTTATTAGAAGCTGCACTTAGCATCTCACTTATGTTCACAAAACAACTTTTCCTTATGTTACTGATCAGATCTTGGATTTCATCATCCCTTATGAACTGAAACGATCGAACTCTTTTCAAGCTTAAGAGTTCAAGAACACAAAGTTTCCTCTTTTGTCTCCAGCATTCACCGTAGTTTGAGAAGGCCACGTCGTTGCATCCATAGAATATAATTCTTGCAGCTGCGTTTTGAACTCGGTTTGCGAAATCTACATCGTTCGTTTTCAGAACTTGTTTGGCTAAATCTGTGGAAGACACAACCAGGGTTGGGATTTGACCCATTTGCAAAAAAATTAGAGGGCCATATTTATTGGAGAGGTCTCGGAAGGATCGGTGGAGAAGTGGACCCAGTTGATGAAGATTGCCTATAATGGGAAGTTTTGGTGGAGATGGAGGCAAATTAGATTGCTTTCTTCTTGATGATAGCTTGAACACTAACATAAGGGTAATGAAGCAACAGACAGACAAGTAAAGTTTTTGACTTGGTTCATCGGAGAAATATTGCTTAAGAATTGGTTGAACTTGAAAAGCCATGATGATGCTTTCCCCAAGTGGACGCATTGATCCAAAACAACTATATATATAATATAAGTGTTAAGGTAGAAATATACCTGAGAAGTTTTCATGCAGGAGTAATGTTGCTCTAAAAAGAATTGCCCATAAGTATTAAAATAGAGCAATATCACCCTTATCATTAACAATTCAACTGTCAACGTTAGTTCTTTAATGAGTGAGGCAACATGCCTACATTTTGAAGCTTCTGAAGCGACACTAACACTAAAAAGCTTTTAGAGTAACATTTTTACTGAGCAAAAACTTTTAGGATAAATTTGCACTTTGACCATATATATAAACATGCAGGTTTAGCAGATTTTGTATTAACAATTATTTGTTTCATTTTCTGATGAGTAATTTCGGGGCTCTTTAGTTTTTCTAAAGAGGGTCGTTGGTTGGAATTGTCCAATTACAATGGAAGAAGGATCATCTCCAACGCGATGTTGAATAAGCTTTTGGATGCATCTCTATAGTTTGTTGTCGGTGGAAACTCGCGGTTGGTTTTAGGCTTTTAAAGCCTTTATAGGTTGAGGTGTGTTGCATTGTGACGTCTTGTTTGTTGTTGACTTGTTTAATAAAAATGGAAGGATTAAGGGACAATTTTGCTCCAAAAAATTTTACTTATGGGCAATATTGCTTCGAAGTTTCTTAGAAGGGGGGATTTTTGCTTCAAAAGTGTAAAAAAGAGAGCAATTTATTCCTGACCATTATCCAATTAATTTTGAACCATTAGTTGACTAAATATGCTGAGCCGGTAGTCCACATTTTATTCCCATCATTTTTATTAAGGTTCAAATTTATCCCAGAAATCCATGTGTCAACTACTTTTTTTTTTTTTTAAAGTTAGATTTAAAACTTATTGGGTAAATTTGCATATTAATTAAAATGATGTGAATGACACTAGAATTGTTAGCTAGCATCTTTGGCTAACTAATAGTCAAAATCAACTAGCATAATTATTAGGCCAAAATTGCATCTTGGTGAAAACTTAAGGGGTGAAATTGCCCCTTAACCCAAAATGGAATTCATGTATGAAGGATGGCAAAAAAAAAAAAAGACAGTGAACATATTAATCTCATAAATTTCCGCATATTTTCTCTAAAATATGAAATTTGGAAAGAAACAATTGTTTTCCCCATCAACTGAGTCAATTTTTTGTTTTGCTCTGTCATGAGATATCAAATATATAATTGTTTGATCTGTTCGGCTTTCTCAGCTCTGGCTTTTTCGTGTAATAATAGTCATCATCAACATATATTCTCATCTCCAACGTTCCAAAGCATTATCAAAAATGGTTGGAGTGCTATTCTATCCAAGAATCAATATAGAATTCCTATTTGACATGTGACTATTCTGCTCAGGCTCCCCGTTACAACAATTTATCTGAACTTAAACGTTCTGATTCATCTGGAAAAGAAGCGCTGCAACTGATTTGCATTGAAAACATCCCCTTCTACCTTCTTTTCTTTTGTAGATCAGTTTACAAGTTCACATTCTTTGTCCTGCTGTTACGCACCTGTTCCTGTTAATACTCCATCTTATTTTTAATATAAGACATATTAATTGATATTAGTCTTAAATATAAGACAGTTTTTATATTTATCAATCTCTTTTTAATTTATATGCTTTCTTAACAATAATCAAGAAATGGAAAGAAAAGAAGGAATTAAGGAAGATTAATAAAACATTTTTAAAAAATACATATTATATTAACTAACACAACTAACATTCTTAATTTAATCAAATTACATAAATAATCCCTCCGAACTTAACTAATTATAAAATAAAGTTAGCACTTTTGAAGATATTAAAACAACTACTTATATTTCTTTAAATATTTATATTTATTTTTTTTTTCTCCAAACTATTTTACCTAACTTATAAAATAATATATAATCTAATTTTTTTTCTGTCAACTATATATAATATAATAATACACAATATTTTATAAAATTAAATAACTTATTCAACTTCTTTAAACTCTAAAACAAAAAAAGTTAACTGTCTTACATTTAAATCAACTCTTTTATATTTAGTACAAGAGGGAGTATGATTTTGTGCTGTTAAAAAACAGATTAATATCATTTTGCCTTTATGTTTAAAAATATAGTTGTTTTACGGTCCTCCTCACATGCGGCAATCTTCTCTCTTCACTAGTTATTTGATAAATCCCTACTTTATTATATATTTTTATATTTTATTTAGAGATTTTATTATGATAATTAAGCTTAAAATGCCTTTCTTAATATAAAAAGAGGTATTAAGAGTAAATACATTAAATTAGGCTAAAAAGGAAAAATTGTTCAAATAATTATAATTACTCTTAATCATTAATTTTTCTAAGAATGTTTGATGTTGATTTAATTGTTCCTAATTGTAGGTGCTTAAAAAAATTGGATTAAAGCTGAAAATGACAATTTGGGGCTTGAATTTCAGAAATGACAATTTTGTACTGCGAACTTTGAAAATGACAATGTGGTCCCGCCAAAACTGCTGCGTTTTGACAGCAGCACTTAGGTCAGGTTTAAACCAGTTTCAGATTCGTTGCAGAGAGCATTCACGAACCAGAGCACAGCCGCAACGCACAGACCTTCCTCCTTTGATCTTCGTCTCCTTCGTTTTCCTCTCTCGCCGGAGGCACCGTCCACCACCACCACAGCCACCGGCGAGTCTGTCATCACACTTCACCGACCACCAAAGACAGAAAAGGGAAGACGAACCAGAGGAGTGGCAGGGAAGTTCGATCGAGACAGAGTAGTGCCGGAGATGCTGTGAGACACAGACCCTTCTTCACCAAATCCATCATCGTCTTCCATCTTCCTTGCTTCCATCATCGAAGCCACAACCACACCACCGTCGACCACCATCACCTTCACTTCCATCCACTACCGTCTCTTCTTAATCAGTCATCGCTGTTCATGATCTCCGGCAGCCTCCTCTGTTTTCAACATCATCTCAGCTGTGGCTTCTTCTGTTCTTGAACTCATTATAGCCGTAGCTACTCTGTTCGGTTTCTGAGATTAATTTCAGTCCCTGATTTGATTTAAGTGCTAATTGGTATATATGGCTAGAATTGTGAAATTATTTGGTGAAATTGTAATGACAAATTGCAGTGGCTCAGCTTATTTTCTCCTAGAGTAAAAGATTGAGTTTTGATGTTTGGAGCTATAAAAAGGAGTTTTAGTTTTAGATTTTTAGCTTGGCTATACATTTATGATTTTTTTGGTTTAAGGAGTTGTAATTTGTAGTTAAGACTAATATATTTGATTTGATCTTTGTTTGAGTCAATTTATTGTTTGAATTAGTTTATGTTGAACATTGTACTCATTAATATATGTGGTTATATATATGTTTCATTGTAATTCTCTTAATTCTCTATTATCTTGCATGATATTGTTTTAATATTGAGTTGATTTTGGCTTACTTTAGAACCAATTGCATCAATTAATTCACAATCACACACTAAGAGTGCTTAATAACATCTCTAGAGTAGGGGTTCCTCTTTTTTGGTGTTAGACTCATCGGTTGATGGGGTTTGGTATTTTAGAAAACTTAGTGATTTCATAAATTGCATATAAAGTGATTTCTAATAGTGTTTTAAGAAGTGATTATTTTCTAGGTCTAGGAATAATCATTGATTAGTGCACTAGACTCAACGGTGTTTGAGGTTTGGTATCTTGACGGACTTTGATTGCAATTGCTAGTGTTTTGTATTGAGTTTCGGTTAGAGGGATTAAGTCTTATCCGGTGTAGGACATTTAATTCACCTAACTCAAGCTAGCTTAAAAGGTCTTTTAAGCATTTTTGTCAAACTAGCACACTCCCATTATCTTTTGAAGCAAATGATGGATGAAATTTATTGTTCTATGAGGTTTTATCACACTCTTCTAATCCATTTCCATTCCTCCTTTTTGAAAATCCAAAAAATATATATTTTAATTGCATTCAATCATAGTTTTGAAAATCAAACAATCATATTTTACCCTTGTCAATTTTGCATTGTTATCACTTAGTTTATTAGGAATTAGTTTCATAATCGGCTCCTTAAGTGAAACGACCTAAATTGTGCATTATATTGCATTAATTCGGTTTTTATTCTTGATAACCTCGAGGCGACTAAAAGGGATTATTTCATTAGTTAAAAATAAAAAATTTCTAAAATAATAATGATTCAAAGCTTTTTAAAGAAAAATAACCAAGTTATAAAGCGTCGCGAGCTAAAGAAAAATTACAAGGGCTACATTGTTACCAACATGGTACGTCATCTCATATTTACATTGTATTCGTAGGATTAAAATAAAAACACAAATTTTTCAGTGGAGGGGGTGAATATAAAAATAATTAAGCATTGCGGTAACAGGCTTCCAACCGCAAGCATCAAGTGCTAAAAAAGGCTATCTCCTAAGGTGATCTCTCGTAAAGAAGAGGTGTCTTAGAGCCTCCCTAGCAGTTAATCTTTCAGAAGGGTCATATCTAAGTAAACCCTGCAACACATGTATTAGATCTCCAGCCGAATGATCAACATGCTGCATTACCAGATTCTGCACCATCACATTACATTTGAGTCAAATAAATCCAACAGCTTTACTATAAAAACCAAAACCAGACGCCACATGATACACAGGCTTGTACAATGCAGGAACTGCAAACTCACCTGAAGCCGAGGCAGCTTCATTACAGCTTTAATACTATCCCTAGAAGTGGCCCACTCTGGCCAAACCAGTCTCTCAGCATGTCGGCTACAAAAGGCAACAACATTATTTATCATCGATGACTTCTTTAAAAAACAATCAACTGATATCCAAAAACCCCAAGGTACAATCACTTACTCTGCTCTCTGCAACATGTGCTGAGGCAACGGTCCGAGCACCCTTTCCATCATTGCAAGGTGCTCCAAATTCTCATGAATCTGAAACAAAGCTTCACCCTGCAAAATAAACACGTACATGATAAGAAAACCAAAAATGGGAACGCAAGCCTATGACACAAGTGACAATAGAGTAAATAATGCCGTGCATAATTCTATCAATATGCAACCCACACTCATCTTTGTTATTTAATGATATGCATAAGAAAAAATAATTACATATAACTAAAGATATGTCAGCATATAGTTGAAGAAGAGTTAAACCCGCTAAAATGTGTTTCACCCGCTCAAGAATATATGTCCGCTCAAAAACTTGTTCGCCGTTTAGCTTCCGCAAGCATACGGGTCGCAAATAATAAAGTGATGAGTAAAGATCATTTCCACGAGGACTATGACGAAAGCGAGCTAGCCAATGTAACCATATGCTTAATTATGTTGAATGGAGTCATTTAAAATTGATCAAGTTTAACCAAAAACATGTGGAATGAGGTGAAAGAGAAATTCAAAACTACCTTTAGATTAAAATTTATAAAAGCAAATGATTCTTTGAATCCAAGTATTTAATGAAGTTTAGGATTATTTATCCCCTTTGTATTTCAAAAGCACTCACTAAATCCCCCTAACATATGCTACTTAATGAAAGATTATACTAACCAAGAATACTAATTTACCTATAAGTGCTCTCTCAAGTCTCAAAATCAAGGAGCGAAAAAACGGACCGGGCAATGAACCGGTCACAGCACAGGTTCAAGGGTTAATGGGTCAACCGGGGTCTAATCGGTAGTTGAACCGGTCATAACCGGTCATATTAAAATATTATAATTTATTAGTGATAATATATATTAATATATTTTTAAACTTCTATAGATAAAAATAAAGATTTTTAGAAAAAAAAATGTTTAAAATCTATTAGTATTAGTTATAATACCTATACTTATGCAAAAATATCTCATTTCCTTTAATTATTATATCTTTTTAAATAATTTTTTTCATTATTTTCTTCATTTTTTTAGATTTGTTCTTTCTTTATCTATTTTTCTCTTCATTTTAGTCTTCAACTTTCTATTTTGCCTTCAAAAAACACAAAATAAAAAGTTGGAAAATTTTTTTTAAAAAAAAAAGAAGAAAGAAACCGGGTCAACCGGTTTTAACTGGTTCTGACCGGTTTACTGATCAAACCGGACCGGACCAGGGACCGGTTCCCGGTTCAACCGGTTGAACCGGCCGGTCCGGTCCGATTTTTTGTACTCTGCTCAAAATAGATGTATAGTTTAATTAATTTATTAATATCTTAATTAACTAATCAAACCCTGATTTCATTGCAAATCATATTTGGCTATGTGAGGTTAATGAGTGTATCTCTACCTCATTAATAAAGCTATCCATTCAATTCACAAATTTCAAGCTCTCACATAATTAACTCAAGTTCTATACTTAATCTAGCCCTCTCAAGCATTGATCAAGTAAACCCAAGAATCTTATTGGTGGCCAATCAACAAGAAGCTTTAAGTAAAGAGTAAAATCAGCATAATCTCTTCTTAATCCCCTCAAATGTTTAAAAATGTAATTGCTCAACCCATTAGTTTAAGTAGTGGTAATTCGATTGTACTTGTTGATGACTGTGCTTCTATTTCTTTGTGTGATGCTTCTATCGTTGAAAATGCTTCTCTTCATAGTACTAGGGATGATTGTGATTAATTGAATGATATATCTTCATATTCTTGTGCGGTAGATCAAATATGTGTTGATTGTTATAATGCAAAATGCCACTTAATTGTTGACTTTCAAAAGAAAGCATTTAATGAAGTGGTTGATTCTACCGTTGATCTTGATACACCTCCTAGTACTATTGATGATGGCAAGCATAACAATTGTGAGAATGTTGAAACTTGTGTGGATGCCACTATGGTTATTATGATTGAGAAAGACAATAGCCTAAGAAATGATATTTCTCTTGATTCCAATGCATTGCATGCTAGTTTCATACGGAAAGATTCAAATGTTTTAATTGATGATATTACAAATGAAAATGATTCTTTCCATATGATTCTTTCTTGTGATTTACCACCTGACATAGAAAAGGAAAATGATTCTTTTGAAACTTCAAAAGTTTTAGGTGGTAATGATCTGAACAATTCTCTTTCTTCTTCCACTCTTTTGCCTTCCACCTCTTGTGATTGCAGTGATGATGTGGTGTACCCCAACACTAAGTTGGATTCCGCACCTTCCACTTTGCAAAAACAAAAGGATTTTCCAAAATTGACCGGTTGTCTTACTCCTACTGACGGGAGTACTGTTGATTTCCTTGGATGTGATAGCTACTTGGAGAATTTGGAACTTAACATGCCTTTACTTCACTTGAAATCTCTTCATGTTTCTATTTTTGGATAGAATACTGCCCATTCTTGGAAAGGTCATCGGAGGAGCCAACATCCACCATGCATCCTTGGACCTCTTCTGATTGATCCTGAGTCACCTCCACCAATGAAATCCAATGCGGGAGAAGTTATTTTGAAAGACCAATTCATGCTTCTCATCAGGGATGAGAATTTCTCCTTCAAGAGACTCAAGATTCTCTAATACAGGTAGTCTCTTTCCTCACTTGTTTTCTTCCTAATTCCTATGATTATTTGAGCTTAGCTTACAGTGTATGACGAAGATAAGTGTGGGGGAGGGACACAATCCAGTAGAAAAGGGAGAAGTAGTGTAGTTTAGTACAATAAAAACCCCCTTTGTATGCTTTGTATTTGTGGCCACTAGCCTACTTAATTACCATTGTGCCTTGGATTTCAACTTGCTCAAAATTCTCTTTCGAGTGTTTTTTCCACATTGAGGACAATGTGTTGATTAAGTGTGGGGGAAGGGAATACATTTTAAATCCCATGAATTGGTTGTTTTTAAATGAGAAATGCCTTAAATTATAAATTTTTTCAAAAAGTTTTCAAGAATGACTCACTTTGATGTATGTCCTAAGTGGTAAAGGGTCGTATTTATCACTTTGGAAATGTGATTTGTGAAAATTTCTTTAAGTCTTCATGTAATCTAGTGTTTTGGCAACTTTTGAAACCATGTTTTGCTTTGTAAATGAATGGGAAGAGAAATGAACCCACAATTAGAATTTTTGTTTACTTCTTGTTTTGAGAAAAGAAGTCTTCCATATCATTAGCGCTTTTAAGATTTGAGCATTCTTATAATTGATTGCAATGTTTTGATTGATTATATTTGTAAGGCTGGCATTAGGAATAGTGAAGTAAATGCATTGTGGTTAGCTTCATGTGCAATTGATTGTGTTGGAGTGAGCATTACGGAGAAGCCTTGTTGGAAGGTTATTTGGGCTTTGAATTCTTTCTATGTGTGCATGTTCACTTAGTTCTTCACCTTCTAGAACTTGTTTCAACTCTTTTTTAAAACGGCATTTGCATTAGTGTGATGGAAATGAAAGAGGTATTAAATTTTAAACCCATTCACCCAAAATAAATAAATTTTAATTTATAAAATATTAAATCTAAACCATCCATTTTATGATCTAAGGGTGGAGATGAGATTATGAGAAGATAATGAGAAAGAGGACAATGAGAGAATCCTCTTCCTCATTCATCTACCTTTTGCTTACCCCTTTAAGCTATTCCTTTGTGGTATGCATGTCATTTACTCAAATTGTTCATGATATTCTAAAATCCAAGTAATTTGCCAATAGAAAGTTGAACAATGAATATATTGAAATGCCATGTATATAAAAAAAAAGTAAGTTAAAAATGTGTGTTAGTTTGAAAAAAAAAAAGAGAATTAGAAGAGAAAAGAAAAAGAAAAGAAAAAGAAAAGAATTGAATTGAAAAAAAAAAGAGGAAGTATTGAAGAAAAAAAATAGAAAAGTGACGTGAATAAAGAAAGAAAAGGAAAAGAAATACAAAGAAGGTATTGGTTCTTGAACTTGAAAAGGAAAAAAAAAATTGGCAAAAGGTTGTTTAGTTATTTAGCTGTTATGAACTTGCTTTGTAATTTTGACTTGCATATCAACTATTTCTTTTCTTTAAATTAACTCATTCCATTTAGCCTTCATATATCATTACAAGCCTTTTAAGCCCTCTTGATTCATTGCATTTGTTGCTACAAATAGTGGAGATATTAGAGTTGTTACAAGCCTATGGTAAGGTGTTAACTAAGTGATCTAGAGTGAAAGTATCCTAATAAGGTGAGATGGGTTAAACACTAATACCTTGAGAGTCCCTTGTGCTTCATTCTAATATTTTAGATTGTGTAGTTAGCTAATTTCTTTACATTGCTTGACTATGATTAGTGTTGACTTGAAGAATTTGATTAATTGATTTATTGCTTTCTAATTATGAAATTGCTCAAATTTCAAATGCAATAGTGATTTAAATTTAGAAAATTGTATTTAATTGCCTTTGTTCAGGAGTACAAAGGTCTAAGTGTGGAGAAATTGATTGAACCATATTTTTACATGATTTTTCATGATTTATTTGGGATTTAAATGCATTTTTATGAAGCATTATTGCATGATTAAGCATGAATTTTGGTTAGGAACAATTGTTTTGAATTAATGGTAATTAGGGGCAAAATGATCAAAATGATTAATTATTTTGTAGAATTGTTTCTTGGACTTTTAATGCTACTTATGCTTAAATTTTGTATTGTAGGTATTAAAGAAGAAATTGAAGATTTTGGAGTTTCAAACTATTGGGCCAAGTGGAAAGAAAAAAAAAATTTTGAGTTGGGCTGTTATTTTGGGCTTTCTGTAGCTGAATGAAAAAAATTAAAGAAACAGATTTGGGCCCGCAAGGAGAACAGGGCCCAAAAGCAAAGAAAAAAAAAGAGAGAGAAGCAAGAACAGAAGCAGGGCCCAAAAGAGACAGAAACGAGCTGGGCTGGTCTTGAGTAGTACTGGCAATTCGGGCCAGCCCGGGGTTGGCCATAATCGGGCTGGGCTGTTTTCAGCCCGTTTACAACACGGGCTCCCATTTGGCAGCCCGAACCCGATTAGGCGGGCTGGCGGGTTAGCCCGCCAGCCCGCCATTTTCTTCTTCTTTCTTCCCCCTCGGTTCTTATTTTCATCACAATTTGTTCTACTCACAACCCAATGCCAAAAAACTAATTGAGCTTAACCAAATAAAATCACAAGATAGAAGAATAAGAATACAATATCGACCAAAATTTACAGAGAAATCACCCCTGTACGCATGATATGTAAAAAAATTGATTCACACCGATCAAGTTTATTTCAATTTCAACTAAATCATATCTCAGGAAGATGCCTAAAAAATTCAAAGAAGCACAGAAAACATTATCTCTTAGTTAGAGACTCACACCGTCTCCATCTCCAACGCCGGACAGAATCGCAGTCGCAGAGAAGGGAAACTCGGAGAGGGGAAAGGATGGTCGAACGCCAGCAACCGAGCAACGAGACTACTCCATTTAAGAGGGATACTGGGACGGCCGGACCCAAAGATCTCCACTCGCGATTGAAGCTTCGAGCGGAGGAGTCGACGAGAGGAAGAAGGAGACTGGGAGAGCACGGAGCTGCGGAGCGCCGGATCCCGAGAAGAAGACGGAGACTGGGAGATCCCAGACCTGCGGAGCCGGAAACGAAGAGGGACGGTGCCGGAGAAGGTTAGGGTTCACACTTCACACTGAAACTCAAACGAGAACGAGACGGAGGGAGAGACGAGAGCGAGATGTGAGAGTGCGAGAGAGTGAAGACTGAAGAGGGACGCTGACTGATGAGACACACGCAGAGGAGGACAGAGGGCAGAGGCAAATGAGAAATGTTTTTTTTTTATTTTAAACGGGCTAACCCGTTTAACCCGCGGGTTAAATGGGTTCAGCCCGTTTAACCCGAAAATAAACGGGCTTCAATTTTCTAAGCCCGAACCCGTTTAATTTTTTCGGGCTGGCGGGCTGGCCCGCCAGCCCGCCCCGAATTACCAGCTCTAGACTCTTGAGGAATTCAGAAGGAAAAAAAACAGATCCAACACCTGGATCCGGCTTGGTGTGGACATGCAATATGGATATAGGGGACCCGAAACCAGCTGGGATGAAAAAGAGAATAGAGCCGCATGAGAAGAAGGTATCACCTGATCATCATCATCAGATCATCATCTTCTTTCTCCTTTACCATTCTTGTGTGGCCGGTGGCGCAGCTTCTCTTCTCCTCCATTGCCGCCGGCGACGTGTTAAACCAGACCAGAGTTGAGAGCTGAACACAGACCTGAGATCGGAGCTGACAGTGGGAGCGACGCCCTTGAACCAGAGCTGAGACGCGAGCTGACAGTGGGAGCGACGCAAGCATCATCGGAGCACCTGCATTCTTCATCTCCCACTTCCACATCCCACCTTCACTTTATCTCCCTCACCATAACAGACAGCCACCGCTAGAACAGATCCGAACACAGAGAGCGGAGGAACTAGCACCGACGTCCCTTCTTTCTTTCACTTCTACCACTCTCACCGATCTCCTTCATCACCACCGGAGATCGTTTCAACACCACCTCAGCCGTCTCCCCTGTTTCTGCAACTTCCGGCGAGCAAAACCCAGATTCCGGTGAGCTCTTCCCATGTTTCCAGCGACTCTGTCATCACCATACAGTCACCACCGTTTCTTCCTCTGTTCTGGCGATCACCTCTTCTGCACTACACCTCCATCATCGTCTTTCTTCATTCCATCATCATCTTCACAGCAACAACACCACCGTATCTCCACTGTTTCTCTTCTGCATTTCACCACGTGGCTGCGATGTTTATGGATTTTCTGTGGTTATTTTAAAGTGATATGTGGCTGAGCTTGCTTTGCTCCTTGGGATGGACAGTAGCTTGAGTTTCAGAGCTTACAAGGGGAGTTTATTTTGTTCAATCTATTTTCTCTATTTTTATCGGATTTCTTAGTTTGGGAATGATAATTTGAATTGTTGAGACTTAGTTTGCCCATTTGGATAACTTTGTGGATTGAACATATGTGATTAGATTAGATTTTTGTTGCTTGTTGAATTTATATATATGTATTTTCTTTATTGATTCAATGAGATTGTGCTTTCTACGTGTTATTGTTGAAAAATATGATTGAATTGGATCAATTGAATGTCGTGTTATCGCATTCATATCAAGAGAAAGCAAGTTGCATTAATCTAATCCTAATCGCACACTAAGTGTACTTCAATAGTGCCTTAAGAGGTGATTGCTAGCTATGTTAGTAGGAGTAATCACTAATTAAGGACACTAAACTTAAGCGTTTGCTTGGGGTTTTTTATCAAGACTTGTGAAAATTTACTCTCACATCTAAGTGAACTATGATAGCCACTACTCCATTTCAAAAAAAAAAAAAAAGCATCCATTATACATTTCATATCATTCCATTCACTTTTACTCATTCTCCATTTTTATAAGAAAAATACCAAAAATATTAGATTAGCTTTTAATTAACAATTGCATTCTCTTTTAATTATTAATTTCAAAAACAAAAAATCGTTTTCCCCTTGTTTTAATTGCATTTGCATGATAATTAGTTTACTTAGGTAGTTCAATAAAGGCTCCTCAAGTAAGACGACCCGAGTGTTGCATTATACTACAATTCTTGGATTAAAAATATTTTACATTTGACCCCAAGACGTAAAGACACAGTCAAACCACCATGCATCTTACGAAAAAACGAGTTAGTGAAAGTGAGATCGGGTTCGTTTGGGGGTGTAGATTATAGGGTTAAGGGGCAATTTTTTTTTTTCTGGAAGTTTTTACCTTGGGACAATTTTGGCGTAAAAGGCTTTTGGGGGCAATTTTGTTGTTGAAATATTAAAGATGGAGCAATTTTGTCCTTACCATTATCCCTGTTAATTACATAAGATCTATCATTAATTTCTAAAGTTAGATTGAAGCTAGAAACTCAGCACATTTGCTTTCTAGGCCTTTAGTAATAACATTGAGTTGAATTGTTTTTCAACTTAAGTTTCTCTTTAATTTCTCTGAGTCTTCCCCTCATTATTCTCTTCTCTTTCTCTCTTCTTCCTTTCCCCTTCCCCATCACTTATTGCTCTAATTTAACTGAAAGCTATTCCCACATATTAATTTGAAGTTTCAAGATTATTGCATATCATAAAAGCTTCAATTAATTAAGTCCGTATGGTGCACTATACATGAGAAGCTATCTTATATATCTAGGGTATTTCGTTGGTCAAAAAAAGGGTTTTGTAATTTATTGAAGATATTCAAGGTTGTGTATCTGATTATTTCTTATATTAATGCACCAAATCATTCAAGTAACCATCAAATTTCCAATTAGTTATTGCTTTAATTTAACTGAAAGCCACTGCCACATACTAATTAAGCTGAAATTCATGAAAAACCTGTACAGACAGATATTTTGACTGGTTACAGATTATTCAATTTGACTTAGAGCCAAGTTAGTTCCCGTTAATGTTGCATCTGCATATATGGCAGGAAAAAAGGAAAGAGAGAAGATTTTTTGGAGAAAAATATGATGAAAAAAATGGAAAAGAATAAGAGAAATTATTGTTGCGGAGGAAGAGAAAAAGAGAAAAGATAGATTCGTAATTAATTTTAGCTTTATCTTCTATATGTGCGTGTCTCCAAAAAGTAACACACCTCACTATTTTCTATAGTGCACATGAAATAGCCAAATAGGCACCGCTTGGCAAAGCAAGCCATATTCCTAAGTCTCATACCACACAAATTCAAAGCAATAACAAACACAAACATCAGTGTTTTTCCCAGGAACACAAAACTTGACAATATTACAAACACAAATCACCGTACTCATTTATTCTGTCCTACCACTTAACTTCATAAACATCTATAATTAAAGTAAAATGAAGATATGAATCAAGCAGATTTAGATTGGAGTGAATAAGGTATAGGTTGAAGAAAAAGAGGGACTTTCTTCTTAACTGTGAGCCCAAACGTCTCATTCATGTCAATCTCTTCATCACAATCTTGAGGAAGCTTCCAGTCAAACCAGTGAAGAAGATTAGCTAACATGTACTCAACTGAAGCAAGTCCAAAGGCCATATCAGGACATGTCCTTTTGCCAGAACCAAATGGGATGAATTCAAAGTCTTGTCCTTTAAAATCCATCTGACTATTCTCAAATCTCTCTGGCATGAACTCTTCAGGATTTTCCCATATTTCTGGGTCCCTTTGGATTGCCCATATGTTAACATATATCATTGTTTTTGAAGGAATATCATATCCTCCAAATTTTGTATCACACATTGTTTCTCTAGGCACCAATAATGGGGCTGGTGGGTGTAACCTAAGAGCTTCTTTTTTTTTTTTTTATACAGAACGGCCAAGAACACAGCTTGGAAATAGCAAGACTACACTAGGCAACAATACCACCTAGCATATCATCCCTCATATATCCCATACATCCCGGATGTGCCACCGGTAACACTACCAGCCCACCTAAGAGCTTCTTTGATCACAAGTTTCAAGTATTTCATTTCGTTTAGGTCACTTTCTTCCACTTTTGATTTAGACCCCACCACTTTTCTCACCTCTTCTTGGGCTTTGTTCATGATTCTTGGATTTATCCTAAGCTCTGATAAAATCCACTCCAGCGTCGATGATGTTGTCTCGCTCCCTCCTAAAAACATGTCCTGAAATTATATATTGACAAATCCCTAATTTTATTATATATTTTCATATTTTATTTAGGGATTTTTTTTATAATTTTTGAGCTTAAAATACTTTCTTTGTGCTTAATTGAGATTAAGAGTAAATATATTAAATTATGACTAAAAAGGGCAAAATTGTCATAAAAATTTGTAATTACTCATAATCATTTATGTTTGAGAATTAAAAAAAATAATAAAAATATTTCATTGATAATGATGATTATGGTTCAAATTGGCACTATCATTCATTAGAGGAAAATTAAAAAAAAAATAAAATAAAAAAATAAAAAAATATTTCATTGATAATGATGGTGATTCAAATTGACAATCATCATTAAGAGAAAATAAAAAAAATCAAAAATTAAAATTAAAAAAAAATGCAAAACCCATAGTGTCAACCAGGTATCATGTAGGGATGAGATTTCCACACATAGAAACATACTGTCATACGGTCTTCAAAAATCAAGGCAATACAAACCATGGTTTAATTAACTCGTAGTACAATTGTAGAATCCCGAAACTTGAGGAAGAAAATGCAAGATCCACAATTATAGGCGGTGATTTGTATTGTTTGTCTGTATATTTTTTCCTTGATTAAACAGTGTTAGGTCGGACTTTTAGTAAGGCTCGACTTTGCCATTTGTGCATATATATATATAGGTAATCTATCCGTATAAATAAAATTAATTCAGTTCTAAATCTCTTCATGGTGTCAGAGAGTTAGAGAAGAGTCAAGACTGAATCATACTCACCATTGTGTTTTGCATTCTTAATATCAGAACCACAATAGGTATCTATCTCTAACATTGTCGGCACTTGTTTCGGTGTCCCAATTTCTGTCAGAACAACAAATATTTGTCTTCATTTCTGCGCAGCGATCTCAGTCGTTTGTCGCAAACATCTCCTACATTGCCGACCAACTTCATTCATCGATCATTCACTACTACAAAAAACATTTTTAATGTCCCTTTTTTAAGCCTTTTAACGTCTGAAAACAAAGGGACGTCTATGTGAGCGACGTAATAAAAAATGGCAATAACGTCTGTAGATAAAAAAGGACGTCTAAAATCAGGACTTTAGACGTCCCCACTTTAAATTAGGGACGTCTAAAGTGGGACTTTAGACGTCCCCACTTTAAAGTGGGGACTTCTAAAGTCCCACTTTAAAGTGGGGACGTCTAAAGTGGTTTTTTTTAAAAAAAAAAATTCGTTTATATTACAGATCTGAACTAAACAGTATTTAAAACCAGAAATCATATATCATCATCAATGAAATTACAGATCTAGTATCTGAAATCCAAAATCTACACAATAATAACTCCAAAGCTGAAATCTTATAGGCAGAAGATGAAAATAATAAGAGGAATTAGTTACAAAAAACTTATCTCCTTCTATTATTGAAATTTATTTTCTCGTAATAATGAATAGAGAAGAGCGACAAGGAGAGATGAACCTCGTTTTCTCAGCGGGAACGTGGTCTTGAAGCATGTTTCAGAGTTCTGATCTACAAGCCATAATAACACAAGTTAGAAGATAAAATAGAAGAGAAACTCAAAGAAAAAAGGGAACGAAGATAAAATACAAAAAATGGTAAGAAAGCATAGCAGATCTGGCGGTGAAAAAAAAAGAGAGATGAACCTCGTTTTCTCAGCGGGAACGTGGTCTTGAAGCATGTTTCAGAGTTCTGATCTACAAGCTATAACAACACAAGTTAGAAGATAAAATAGAAGGGAAACTCAAAGAAAAAAGAGAAAGAAGATAAAATACAAAAGATGGTAAGAAAGCATAGCAGATCTGGTGGTGAAAAAAAAAAGAGAGAAAGGAAGAAACAAGAGTAAAAAGGGCATATAAAGAAGAAGAAGTAAGAGTTAAAATGCGTAGTGGTAGTGGCTCTTCTTATGTTTACGGCGATGGGAAGAGAAAGATGAATTTAAAACTAATATAAAGCTGACAAATAAAGACTGTCAGAAAAAATTTGAATTGTTTTTTACATCCCCAATTTAATTTAAGGACGTCTAAAGTTATCTTCTTCTTTTTTACTTTAGACGTGACTTTAGACGTCCCCAATTCAATTAGGGACGTCTAAAGTATGTAGAGTTACACTTTAGACGTCCCTATATATATTGGGGACGTCTAAAGTTTTTTTAAAATTTTTTTTTTAATGAGGGACACCCTTTGGCGTCCCTCATATATAGGGGATGCCAAAGGGCGTCCCTGTAACATACATATATATATATATATATATGTGTGTGTGTGTGTGTGTGTGTGTGTGTGTGTGTGTGTGTTAGGGACGCCATAACATATATATATGTTAGATGGCGTCCCGCAACAGGGACGCCCTTTGGCGTCCCCATACATATGAGGGACGCCAAAGGGTGTCCCTCATTAAAAAAATTTTTTTTAAAACTTTAGACGTCCCCAATATATATAGGGACATCTAAAGTGTAACTTTACAAACTTTAGACGTCCCTATTTGAATTGGGGACGTCTAAAGTTAAAAAAAATTTTTTTTTTTTAACTTTAGACGTCCCCAATTCAAATAGGGACGTCTAAAGTTTGTAAAGTCACACTTTAGACGTCCCTATTTGAATTGGGGACATCTAAAGCTATTCAGTTTTCACCCATAATTATAAAAATGCCACCGTCTTTATTTTTTACGTCCCTTTTTTAAAAAGGGACGTTTTTTAAGGACGTAAAATGTATATTCTGTAGTAGTGAGTCTCACTACTCGATCCGGTCATCCTCATCAATCTTCACATCGGCGAGCCTGCTAATACCAGAGCACCGGTGACCACCTCCTCCGTTGTCCACCAGATCAAGTAAGGAGAGAACCAGAAAGCTTCAGGCTGCAAACCAGAACCACCTTCGCTCTCTCCGTGCAATCACTCTGCCACTCTGGACGGCCGAATCCAAAGATTTCCGTTAGCGCCATCCAGTTTCTGTCGTTCTTCGTCTCCAACACCTCAGTCCGAAATCCCAACCAAGATTTTTTTCCCCGCTACGATCGCCCTGCACTAACAACAGCAGCTGAGTCAGCAACCTCGCTGCCACCGCCTCCCTCTGGCTTTGTTCAGATTCCGAGCACAGTGATAGCAGCATTTCTTGTCGCTGCCAAAATTGCAGAACAGTTGGACCTGCGTTGCTCACCTGTTGATTGTTTCTCGCTCAGCTGTTGAACGCCAACTGACTTACAAGAAGGAATTCGCACATAAAAGGAGGAAAAGAAAAGAATAGGGGTTAGGAAAAAAGGAAAAGAAAGAGAAAAAGGGAAAAAGAAAAAAAAAAGGAAGGAAAAGAGAGGGAAAAAGGGAAAAAGAAGAGGAAAAAGGAACAGAAAGAGAGAGGAAAAGAGGAAAAAAAAGAAGACAGGAACTATTCATAGGCACTGTTCATTCCGTGACTCATTACTGTTCATTGGTGCTGTTTTGTCCGTGACGCTTCACTATTCACTTGTACTGTTGATCAAGGCTATTCATCGGTACTGTTTGCTGTTATTGTTCATCACGTACTATTCACTGATACTATTCATCAACGGTACTATTTCATACTACTCACGGTGTTATTCCTTATCAGTACCAGCGACCATTGTAGCTTGTTTCTTCATTTCCAAATTGGTCAATATGTCTATAGTTTCTAATGCCTCTTCCTTTGTGCCACGATCTGGTTCTAATGACATCTCTACTATTCGATCCATAGAACAAAGAGGTTCTAAAGGTCGTCCACTCTGTGATCATTGCAAGAAACAGGGGCACACAAAGGACACTTGCTGGAACCTCCATGGTAAACCTATTGACTGGAAGCCGAAAAAAGGGCAAGATAGAGGTTACGTGGCTGAAACTTCCAAGGAATCATCCCAAAGTGACAAACTGCACAAAATCATGGAAATACTAGACACACTACAAACTATGACAAAGCCTACTGCCATAGTAGTCAGGATAGGTAATTTCTTTTAAGCCTTGGTTATGATAAAAGAACTATGTATAGGGAATTGTTGGATTGTTGACTCAGGTGCTTCGGATCATATGACTGACAATAAGGCTCTCTTCTCATCCTATACTCCCATCACCAAAGGAGTGAATGTGTGAATTACTGATAACTCTGAGTTTATTGTAACTGGAATTGGTTTTATCAAAATTTCAGCTACACTTACTCTTTACTCCGTATTACATGTTCCAAAGTTGAAGTGTAATTTACTATCTATGAGCAAATTAGCTAATGATGAATGTTGTCAAGTTAACTTCTTTGCTACTCACTATATTTTTCAGGATCTGCTGACTGGAATGACTATTAGGAGTGCACAAGAGCTTGATGGTCTCTATTACCTTGATGAAAGTAATAGTCATCGAAATAAATCTTGCAATAAAGTGTCTCTCCCTAGCACTGGTAACTTGGAGTTATGGCATAAACATTTGGGTCATCCAAATTTAAATTACATGTCTCAAATGCTCCCATCCCTTATTCCTCATAAAATCACCTCTGATTTTCATTGTGATTCATGTGAAAAGGCTAAGCATCATCGTACTTCATTTTCAAAAATCCCATACCAAGCATCAAAACCTTTTTCCATAATTTACAGTGACTTATGGGGACCATCTCGCACACCAAACCGATAAAAAACAAAATGGTTCATCACATTCATTGATGACCATACACGTGTTAGTTGGGTTTACTTGTTGAAGGATAAAACAAAGGTATATCAAACATTCCTTAACTTCCACAATATGATCCAAACCCAATTCCAAACCCAAATCTAGATACTGCACACCGATAATGGGACTGAATACTTCAATCAGGCCCTGTCTACCTTCCTAACTGAAAATGGCATTGTTCATAAAAGTACTGGTCCCAATACACCTCAGTAAAATGGTATTGCTGAACAAAAGAATCGCCATATTCTTGAGACTACCAGAGACATCATGTTTAGCAGTAATGTTCCTAAATATCATTGGGATGATGCTATTCTTACTGCTACATTCCTCATTAACCGAATGCCAAGCCGACCATTGTCTTATAAAACGCCACTCCAACTTCTCCACAAATACTATAACCTCCCATACCTTGAAAACACTCTAGCACTCCGGGTGTTTGGTTGCACATCATATATTCACCTCCATCATACCAACAAACTTGACCCTAAAGCCCTTCGGTGTATCTTCCTTGGTTATTCTCATTCCCAAAAAGGGTATAAGTGTTATGATCCAGTCTCCAAACGCTTATTTGTCACCTGTGATGTCACGTTTCTTGAAAATACACCCTATTATGCCTTGTCTGCAATTCAGGGGGAGAGAGATGGTGAATTTCAGATAAAAGAAACACCACAGGATAACCAGACAGTCACAATTTATATACCTACCCACACAGAACCTACTCCTGATACCTCTGATAATCTTGATAACAACCTTGATATCCTTGATAATCCTGATAACCCTGATAACTCTGATAATGTGCCAAATCCAGGGGGAGACACAAATATGTGGGGTAATACCTACATAAGATGACACAAAAGAGGTAATGAGCCACAAGCTATTAGCACTCATCAGGAGTCGGTACCAGAGGCAGGTTTAGGAGAAACAGAAGGTTCTGATCTTAATCTTCCCATTGCAGTACGAAAACAACCAAGACAACCTAAATCATGCACTGGATATCCCATTGAGAAATTTGTCTCCTATAAGGCCTTTTTATCTAAATACAGTGCATTTGTATCTCATCTTGATAGAATCAAGATTCCAGACACTATTGATGAGGCTATGACTATACCTGAGTGGAGACAAGCTGTCTTAGAGGAAATGGAAGCTCTTAAACGTAATAAGACATAGGATGTAGTAGATCTACCGCAAGGGAAGAAGCATGTTGGGTGCAAATGGGTATTCACTCCTAAGTATAAAGCAGATGGAACTCTTGAGAAATACAAATCTAGATTGGTTGCAAAAGGCTTTACGCAAGTATATAGGGAAGATTACACTGAAACATTTGCTCTAGTAGCTAAGTTAAATACCATCAGAATTCTTTTATCTATTGCAGTAAATTTAGATTAGAATTTGCACCAACTCGATGTAAAGAATGCCTTCCTCAATGAAGAACTCAAGGAAGAGGTGTATATGAAGTTACCGCCAGGGTTCCCAGGAAAAAAGGGTAATTAAGTCTGCAAGCTAAAGAGATCGTTATACGGGTTAAAACAATCTCCACGTGCTTGGTTTGATAGATTTACTCGGGTTCTCAAAAGACACGGATACACTCAAGGGCAAAGCGATCATACCTTGTTCTTTAAACATCATAAGGGTAAGATGGCTATTCTAGCAGTATATGTTGATGATATAGTCCTTACTGGAGATGACGAGGTAGAGATCAATCAAATTAAGAGAGCCCTCACACGAGAATTCCAAATCAAAGATCTTAGAGAGATGAAATACTTTCTTGGAATGGAAGTTGCCCGATCCAAGGGTGGAATCTATATCTCCCAAAGGAAGTATGTATTAGATCTTCTAAAAGAAACAGGAATGACAGGTTGCAGACCCAGTGACACACCTATACAGGTTGACAAGATAGATGAAGGAACAGATCTCGGTAAGGCTATGGATATGGGGAACTATCAAAGGATGGTAGGTAAACTAATATACATGTCTCATACCAGACCAAATATTGCATTTGCAATAAGTGTGGTTAGCCAGTATCTCATGATCCTAAACAAAAACATTTGAATGAAATCAGTCTACAGGATCCTTCGCTATTTGAAAGGATCTCCGGGACGTGGCTTGTTGTTTAAGAAAAATAACAAACGGATTGTAGAGTTATTTACAGATGCTGATTGGGCAGGTGATCGAGATGACAGGAAATCCACATCTGGATATTGTACGTATGTGTGGGGTAACCTGGTCACATGGAGAAGTAAAAAGCAGAGTGTAGTTGCGAGAAGCAGTGATGAAGCTAAATACAGGGCTGTAGCACTGGGAATCTGTGAAGGCATATGGATAAAGCGTGTTCTTGAAGACTTGAGGAAGTCCATAAATCTACCAATCAAGGTCTACTGCGATAATATGGCTGTAATCAACATTACTCATAATCCAGTTCAACATGGTAGAACTAAACATGTCGAGATAGATGGACATTTCATAAGGGAAAAAGTTGATGAGGGTATTGTTGATCTAAGATATATTCCTTCCAAAGAACAGACTGCAGATATCCTCACTAAAGGACTGCCCAAGGATAGGTTTGAGTATCTGATTGGCAAGTTGAACTTGATTGATATCTATTGTCCAACTTGAGGGGGAGTGTAGAATCCCGAAACTTGAGGAAGAAAATGCAAGATCCACAATTATAGGCGGTGATTTGTATTGTTTGTTTGTATATTTTTTCCTTGATTAAACAGTGTTAGGTCGGACTTTTAGTAAGGCTCGACTCTGTCATTTGTGTATATATATAGGTAATCTATCCGTATAAATAAAATTAATTCAGTTCTGAATCTCTTCAACAATCAATGAGAAGGGTCAAACATCTTCATGCCATGCGAATATTCACAAATGAGCGCACCGTTCAACAAAATGATCATGGAGAGCAAGAGCCGCACAATCAAAATACTTGTATGGCCAATTTCAAAATACAAAAAAAATAAAAGAAAAGGAAAAATATATATAGGTGAAAATAAGGAGAACGAAGAACAAGAATCAAAGTAAGAAAACAAATAAAAGAAGGCAAAAAAAAAAAAAAAGGTTAACCCATACATGTTAGGCTCCACCCTCTAGTCCTTAGTGTTGAGGCTCACATATATGACAATAACTATACATATATAGGCTTTCTTTGGGTATAGAGAAGAAAAGAAAAATAGAAGAGAGGATGAAGATGACAAACAATAAGAAAATGAATCAATCCTCATCATATTGAAATCCACCCTTGAGTCATTGGTGTTGAGGCATCACATGTGTGACACTTGACTATATATGAGTATAGGCTTTCCTTGGGGACATGAGGAAAAACAAGATAAAACAAAAGATGAACAATAGATTTCACTCTCTACAAGTACTTTTAACTATTCCTTGCCTCTTTTCTTATGTCTTTGCTTTTCCAATTTTTTCTGTGTGTTTTCCTCCAATCCTTGCTCCTCTATTTATAGTCTCAAGGTAGAATTTTTCTCATAAATGCGCCTTTTTTTTAAATTTTCTTTTTTTAATTTTTTTTTTGTATTTTCCATTGATAACATTTCCTAACTTTTTTCAATCACCATCAAATTTTTTTGTTGTTTTTTAATTTTTTTTTACATTTTTCCAAAAACAATTTCCTAATTTAAACTTATCAAAGTCAAAGATTTTTTTTTTGTATTTTTTTTAATTTTTTATATTTTTCCCACCAGCAATTTCCTAATTTAAATCTATCAATATAAATGAGAGATAAGTTTGTATTTTTTTAAAAAATTTCTCTAAACCTTCATAATGACTCCACACTAAATTTTCTAATCTAAACCTCAATCAATATTAATAAGATGAATTATTTTTAAATTTATTGCCATTTATTACAAACCTCAATTGCAAGACAATCATCATTAATGATTATCACTTTTCAATTACAATCTAATTGCCATCAATTTTTCAATTACAATCTAATTGCCATCAATTTTATTTGCTTATTAATTTAGATGTGCTAGGATTAAGAAAGATTTTTATTTTTTTAAAAATTTTTTATTATTTTTGAGTGGGACCCGGACAAAATAAAATAGTATGATGAAAAATTATATTCAGAATAGACGTATTTTGGAGCTTGGTGCCTTGCTAAAAAATAAGACAAACTGTTCACGGTTGATGAATAACTTTATTTATTATACAATTTATACAATTTGCTAGAAGTAGCTTTTGGCCGGATTGCCATATTACATCATCCTATAGTTTTTCACTAGCCAGAGCTACCATTGAGATAATTATCACTCCTGCCAACAATATAAAGTCAAGTTTGTCAGCTTAAAGAAATAGAAATGATTAAAATGCTTACAATTTGTGGGAATGCACTGACATAAAGAACACCAAATAGAACTGGATGAAGCCCTGTTGCAAGAAATCCATTCAAAAAAATTTACTTTTGCCTGGGAAGTTTCAAAGTCTACAACATGAGCACTAATCAATCGATCTGCCATGGCTCTGTCTCGGATGACCCCATGGAGGCTACTAAAGAAGATGATGATATCAAAGGACGGCATATCAAAAAAATGAATGATCAAGAACAAGAGATTGAGAAGGTAAACAAAGTAGAGGAAAGTCGAAGTCATGTGGAAATAGAGATGGAGGAAGTGGACAGAAACGGTACTCCAGCCAGAAAAACTGATTTGGCTAAGACTGAAAACAAAACTACTAAAAGCATGATCTCTTACAAAGCAAAATTGCTAGGTGACGAAGAGAGGGAACTTGATAGGAGTTTTGAAGAGCAACTGGAGGAGTGGCTTCAAGAGGAAAGTGAAACTGTTCAGGCATTGACAGAGGAGCAGAAGATAGCATTAACCTCAGTTCCACGACTCAATATACCAGATGACAGATTCAAGGAATTATGCAGGCCCTGGAAGAATGCATTGATTCTGACGGTATTAGGAAGGAAAGTAAGTCTGGTTGTTATGAAAGACCGAATCAAGTGGATGCTAAGATCAGAGAATTTCGACCTTGTTGATTTAGCAAATAATTACTTTGTTTTCAAAACACCAGAAAGTTCTTTTTCTGCAAAACTCATCTTTGAGGGACCTTGGTTGGTTCAGGGACATTACCTCGCAGTGCAAAGGTGGAGCCCGAATTTCAACCCATATTGCAATAATGTAAAAAAGGTTGCAATCTGGGTGAGAATTCCTACTCTTCCACTACATATATACTCAGAGGACTGTATGCTTGCGATTGGAAATTTAATTGGTAAAGCTCTCAAAGTGGATCTAAACACTCTAGCTCACAAAGGCACAGATCAGTTTGTGGTTGAAAGAGGAAAATTCGCCAGAGTCAGTGTTGAGTTGGACCTAAATAAACCACTTCAGTCAAAATTTTCTTTCAGAAATCGAATTTATACCATTGAATATGAGGGGCTTGAAACTATATGCTTCAAATGCGGCATATATGGGCATATACAGGAAAATTGCCCTCATAAACAAACAGAACCGATGTCAACACCAGTGGCAACATCATCGGAAACTAGAACGCAGGCGATCGGAAATAAGATAGAAGGAAGTATAGCGCCCTTGATGTCTGTACCTGGTGTGGCAGTTGAGGAGGAGTACGGAGAGTGGATGAAGGTCAAATCAAGGGCAAGGCAGCGGCTTCAACGAGCTGATTCGGACAGGAAGTTGCAATCACAATTGACCCCCAACGTTCGGATGAATGGACGTCTTGAGGAGAGAACTGTGGGCTTGAGGTTTCAGATCCTGCAACGGTCTGATCTTGAGCCGCCGGGCAAAGAGGAAGAGGGCCAAAGCAAGAAGAAAACCATGGAAAAGCAATGGAAGAAGAAGGAAAAGGGGGCAGGTACCTTGGAAAAGAAAGAGGTGATGAAGAATAAGAGGATGCTGACTGATCAAGCATCAGATAAAGCAGGACCTACTGGAACCAAAACCGAGGATAAGCAGCGGCTAGGAGGGCTATTGAGTGGGGAAAGTCAACAACAAGTGGAAGTGATGCAGAAGCCATCGGATTTGAGGGAGGAAGCCCATCATTCTCAGCTGAACGTGAATGGGCCCAATAAGCAAGTTCCTAAGGATGAAATTCCTAATGGGCTGCAAAAGGAAGAATCTCCTAATGGGCTGAACAAAACCGTGGGAAGTAGAAAAAAAAACTGTTCCAAAAATCAATTCCCCTTTGTTCAAGAAAAAGCAAACAGGAAGGCCCATCATTTAGTGTTCGGATCTGTAACTCTCTTTGGGCCTATTGACATAAATAATGTCAATTGCCTTCTTGAGCAACAAAGAGCAAATAAAAGAGAGGTTTCTCAAGATTATGTTACACATGCACAAATGATATTGAACCCCACTGACCAGACGGACCAGCAGAGTATACAAGAAGCTCAACCACATGTTTCAGCCGTTATTTATGATGAATATGCTCAGCAAGGAGGTGCTGAAATTATGGAAAATCATAATTATGTTGCGGAGCATCAAAAGGACTTGCACAACGTGTTGGTAGATTCAAGGAAGGCTAGGGAAGCGAATACCCATGAAGAGGAGGCAACCGTGCAGTTATCGGATTCAGGACCAGTCGCTTGACTCACAGGTTCTTTCTCTCCTTTCTTCATTGTTTGTTTTTTTTATGGATATTATTTCTTGGAATTGTAGAGGCGCTGCCTCAAAAATTTTTCCAGGTCGAATCAGGGACTTACTCAAAGGTAGAAGCATTGATATTCTTGTTCTCTGTGAAACTCGTGTTAGTGGTGGTAAAGCTGATAAAATTATCAGACGTCTGGGTTTTAGTGCTTGGCTTAGACTTGAAGCTACTGGTTTTGCTGGCGGGATTTGGATCCTGTGGAATGAGGAGAATCTGAACCTCCAATATATTTCTTCATCCACACAGGTTATTCATGTTAGAGCTACAACCAAGAAAAATTCTGTGACCTTTTTACTATCATGTGTGTATGCGGAACCCAATTGCATGTTGCGTCAAAACCTTTGGGCTGACATTATAAATTTTAGTGAATCGGTTCATGAGCCTTGGTTGATCCTGGGTGATTTTAATGCTTACTTGTCTTCTGAAGATAAGAAAGGGGGCTCATATCTAAATCTTCGCTCTATGCGCCATTTCAAAGATTGCATTATGAAGGCTGATTTGATTGAAACTGATTTTGTTGGTGAACGATTCACATGGGAGCGTGATCTTCTGAAGGAACGTTTAGATTGGGCTTTCATAAACTCTGAGTGGAACCAGGCTTACCCCCTCACCAAGACTCATCATTTGAATAAATTTGGTTCTGATTATAGGCCGATCCTTCTTCGCTGTAACCCTGATACACCTTATCAAAGAAGGAAAATGCCCTTTTGCTGCCAGGCGGCTTGGTTTTTGGAAGACGGATTTGCTGAAGTGGTCAAAAATTGTTGGAGCTTGGATCAGTGGACTGATAAAGTGAGTAATTTTGCTAGCTCGGCTGAGGAATGGAACCGAAACAAAGTGGGCAACCTCAATGAGAAAAAGAAGAAGATTCTCAGGAGGATTGAAGGAGTGGAGAAAGCTAGGGGTCGGCGTGATAACCAGTATCTTGTCCAAACTGAAACGGAGCTTTGGAAAGACTATAACAAGATTCTTGCTCAGGAAGAATTGATGTGGTACCAGAAATCCCGTTGTCAGTGGCTTAAATGGGGAGATAAAAATAGTAAATATTTTCATTCTGCTGCTCAAATTAGAAAGAAGAGGAATCGTATTGAAGGTTTGAAAAAGGTTGATGGAAGCTGGACTTTTGATCAATGCGAACTGAAAAACCTTGCCATCAATTATTTTGTGAATCTGTTTAGCACTTCGGGGAGAGATGTTTTCTGGCTTAACACAAACTCTTGTTTCCCGAGTTTGAGTTCTGGGGATCTGGATAAACTTCATGCTATGATCACAAACGAGGAAATTAAAAAAGCGACCTTTGACTTGGGCCCTTTCAAAGCCCCAGGACCTGATGGAATTCAAGCTATTTTGTATCAAGAGTATTGGCCCTTAGTTGGTGACTCCATTGTTTCTTTGGTAAGAAATTTCTTTGATGATCCTTCGTCTGTCAGACGGATCAACAACACTAATATCGTCCTCATTCCTAAAATGGATACTCCTCTTACCATCATGGATTTTCGTCCGATATCCCTTTGCAATGTTAGCTACAAAATCATAACTAAAATCATTTCACTTCGTCTCCGTGAGATTATGGGGAAAGTTGTTGGTGGGCATCAGTGTAGCTTTATAGCTGGTCGTCAGAGTAGTGATAACATCATTATAGCTCAGGAGGTCATCCTTTCTATGAAGACTAAATCAGGAAATACCGGGTGGATGGCTGTCAAAGTTGATTTAGAGAAGGCTTTTGATCGCCTAGAATGGGGATTTATTCACGATACTCTTAAATTGTTGTGTCTTGAGGAGAAATTATGTGATGCTATCATGGCTTGTATTACTAGCTCTTCTTCTCAAATTCTATGGAATGGCGAAACCACTCCTACCTTCAATTCATCTAGAGGCATTCGCCAGGGGGATCCGATCTCTCCCTATATCTTTACTTTGTGTATGGAGCGGCTGAGCCATATAATTCAAGATGCTATTGATGATAACACATGGACCCCGATTCAGCTAAATAGAGGTGGACCTCGTCTTTCCCATCTCTTTTTTGCGGATGATCTAATCCTTTTTGGAGAGGCTTCCGAGAGTCAGGTTGAAGGAATGTTGGATTGTATCCAACGTTTTTGTGAGGCTTCGGGACAGAAAATGAACAAAAACAAGACCAAGGTCTGCTTCTCGAAAAACGTCAATTTCTCCAGAGCATTAAGTTTGAGTCGTAGTATGGGAGTTGGTCTTACAGGAGATCTAGGCAAATATCTAGGGATACCTTTAATTCATAAAAGAGCTAGCTATGTCACTTTTTTGCCTATCTTGGAGAGGACCAGGAAAAAACTATCTGGTTGGAAAAGGGCATATCTTAACCTGGCCGGCCGTGCCACTCTCATTAAGGCGGTCCTCAATGCCTTGCCTTCGTACTACATGCAGACGATGTTATTACCAAAATCAATGCTGAAGGAATTGGGGAAATGCAGTAGGAGTTTCCTTTGGGGAGAGGAGGAGGATAAAAAGAAACTTCACTTGATATCGTGGGATCAAATTACCAGAGATAAGAAAGACGGGGGCCTTGGGATTCGTGAAATGGGGAAACAAAACAAAGCTTTCATGATGAAGTTATGCTGGCATCTCCTAAACAATAAAGATGCTCTGTGGGTTAGAGTCCTTCGTTCTAAATACAGATGTGGCACAAGTTTTATGCCTAAAGTCCAAAAAAAGGCAAATTCATCAACTACCTGGAAAGGCATATGTGCTGTTTGGGAAAGCTTTATTAAAGGCGTTAGAATTAATATTGGAAATGGCAATCGGGCATCCTTCTGGCATGATAATTGGTCTGAGGTGAATAGACCCTTAATTGAACTTATTCAGGGTTATGAAGCTTTTGTGGATAGGGATGCTACTGTGAGTGATTACACAACCCAGTCGGGACAATGGGACAAGGACAAGCTTGATTGATGGTTCTACCCTCAGATTACTGATCGTCTCATGAGCGCTCACCCACCTCATCAGGACAGAGGAGAGGATAAGTATTTTTGGAAGCCTTCCTCGGATGGCTGTTTTTCTGTTAAATCTGCATATTATTTTCTTGATGCAGGTACTAGCACTATTGGAGAACCTTTCTGGAAGACTCTGTGGAGATGCTCTGTACCGGAGAAGATCAAATCATTTCTGTGGCTAGCCTCTCATGACCGCCTGCATACTGCAAAGATGAGAGTCCAAAAAGGACTTCTCGATTCTGCAGGATGCCCTTTTGGATGTGATCAGGTGGAAGACATGATGCACTTACTCAGAGACTGTCAAAATGCTCGCGAGCGATGGATTGCTTTAATCCACCCGACTTTGTGGGATAAATTCACATCTTTACAAGGAAGGGAGTGGATAAATTGGAACTTGAAGCGGGCTGTTGGTAGAGATTTTACGCGAAAAGTCCAATGGGCCTCCTTGTTTGGTTATGTATGTTGGGACATATGGGTAACCAGGTGCAGGAAAGTCTTTGGAGAGGACATTGAACTTCCGTCTCAGGATGGACAGTCTAGTTTCTTCCGGGCTAGTTGGGATCAAGATTTTCTATCTCACTGTCAGTTCTATTCTCAACATGCTTCTGAAGGTCAGAGTACGACAACCACTCAAGCGGAAGGGAGTTTTGTGTACCTGGAGGTGGATGGATCAGCTCTGGACTCTGGTCAATGCAGTTGTGGAGGAGTTTTACGCGATGAGGAAAGAAATTGGATTGGTGGCTTTACTTGTAAGCTATTATCAGTTCCTCCTGCTATTACTGAGATTATAGCTATTATTCAGGGTCTTCAGATATGCTGGAATAGCGGCTATAGTAATGTCTTGATTCGTTCTGATTGTATTGAGGCTATTAACTTGTTAACTAGAGGGGGGGAGTTGATTAATCACCCCTTTAGGGATATCATTGTTGAAGCTAGGCTTTGGTTGTCTAGGAATTGGAATGCTTTGTTGAGTTATATTCCTAGGGAGCATAACAGGGAAGCTGACCACCTTGCTAGGTTGGGTCACGATAGTACAGGGGTTTTTGTTTTCTTTGATCAACCACCACCTTCATTACTGGAGGCGGTTGTTGATGAGGGATAGGGTCTTTCCCTTGCTTCTTTGTTGTCTTTGTATTAAGTTTTCCTTGTTGAAGCTTAATGAATTCCAGTTTCCACTCAAAAAAAAAAAAAAGAACACCAAATACGAATCCAATGCTGATGGTCATAGGATATGGCTTTCACGTATGTACAAATTTTAAATTATGCGGCAGAGGCAGAGCATATCATGGTTGATGACTCATCAAACGTAATTATATAGTTAATTATTTAATTTAAAATGTTATCTTTTAATATTTTAGTATTAAATAACTCTATGAACTCATGTCTAGCTTTATCAGAAACTTTTCTATTAAATATAGTTTCCTAATAAGATTAAAATGTCAATTCCATCATTATACCAAACCCATTTTAAACCACGACTAAATAATTTGACGCGTCTTGACTGAATTGCCTATACCATTTTTCTAATATTACAATTCTACCATCGCACTTAAAATGCTTTGGGAAAATCTATTTAAAAGTAATTTGAAATATCTAAATTTTAATTTGGGTCTCTGAACTTAACAAATTATTAATTAGGACACATGACCTAAATTAGGATTTAGAAATGTTATCAATTTACTTCAATGACCTCTTATCATCAATCTCAAAACTCTCGTTCTTTATCAATCTCTCAAATCATGACTATAATCAAGTTAATGCTCTAAAATTGTAAATTGACAAGAAAAAAACCATACAAAACGGGCAAACATATCTCACACACACAGATTAATACACTATAAACAGTAAATTTAGGTAAAACTTCATTTTGTTATAACAATGCATGCCATTTTCTTTAAATATTGGAAGTTTTTTGTATAAGATATGATTTATTAACAATATATAACGCAGGTTGTGTATACATCTGTGTTTAGCTTCTCTCTAAATGCCAACATCAATTTCGCAGTCCGATGTTCTATTCGCATGAGTTATTTCTTTAATTAGACTCTCTTTACTTATTTGTCGCTGGATTGTTTTAGCCGCTTTGTTTATTTTAGTTATATGAATGGAAACTATTTGAAAGGTAAACAAGAACAAAGAAAGATAAAAGCAACATGGTGGTTAATTTCCCTCTCATCTTCTCTCTCTTCTTTAACTATAAGACTAAGATATGCCCGATTCAGTTTTGATCTCTTACAAAATATTTTTTTTAAAAATTTTTTTGTTTTATGACAATTTTAAACTATTTGATCAGATTAAATTTCAACAGTTTAAATTTATTTTTTTATTTTTATTTTATATTTTAATTATAATTTATAAGAGAATAAATCTAAACCATCTAGATCTTTATTGGTCACAAGGATTTAGTAATTTTTTTTAGATATTGCATTGTAAGGTTTTAGAGGTATTGAAGTAATTTGATCTAATTCCTAAATCTTACTTTGCGCCTAGTGTCGTGATTAATAATTTGTTAAGTTTAGTGATCCAAATTAAAATTTGGGTATTTCATATGGTTTTTAAAGAGATTTTTCCGAACGTTTTTTTATCCCTCTCAAACTTCTTCATGAGTTCGGCTTCTCTCCATGACTTTCCTGTCATTTTCCTCTCCCTTACTCAAAACTATGCCGTTTTGGGTGGGGGAGGGGTTTGGGCTCTTTTTTTTTTTTTTTAAAATAATATTCAGCAATCTGAATTATTTTTTAATAATATCCAATATCCTAAAATAATTTTTGATGCACTAATAATCCTCAAATATTTTTTTAATAGTAACTACGTACTATCCAACAAATTGTACTTTAAAGTATTTTTTAGTAACACATAGTATCATAAATTAATTTTTAACTCACGCAGCACTTTAAATAATTTTTTCAATAATACCCAATATCCTAAAATAATTTTTTTTTTGCATCTAATCCCTTAAAATATTTTTTTCACCAACGCTCTATATCTTAAATTTGGAATGCTCGTTGCTATTAAAAAAAATATTTTACAATGCTGGATGCAGAAAAACTATTTTAGGATACTAGGTGATACTGAAAGAATACTTTAAGATGTTGAATATATTTTTTTTAAAAAAAAAAAAGGACCCAGCACCCTTTTTTGACCCCAAACAGCATAGTTTTGCGTAAGAAGAGGAAAAGGACGGGAAGGCCATGGAGAGAAGCCGCACTCCTTCTTCACGCGTTGATCTGTCCATCAGGCCAGAAAAAATGGGGCACTGTGCCCCAAAATTAAACTGTGTTTTTTGCTCTCCGGCATTTTCATTCTTCTCTGCTAATTCCATGGTCGTTTTTTCTCTTCAGTTTTCTTCTAATCTAAGTTGTGTTTTTCCCCTTTAGGAGTTCTTTTCTTTTCTCTGCTAACTCTTATAATATGTAACATTTTATTCTTTTAAAATATATTTTATCATTCAAAAAATTATGTTTTATGATAAAAAAAATTAAATTGCATTTTTTGAAGAAAAAAAATCTGGGACCAAAGTTAAAATGGGCATAAATTATAAGCATGGAAAAAAAAGGAAGAAATCCAAAAAAAAATAGTAGGGGTATATCTGTCAACTTTTAATTACCTTCCATGAATCCCCTCCCCTCGAGGACCAAACAAGAATTATTAAAATATCTTTCATCCTTCCTTTCTTTTAATTAAACAAAGCCCATCATAACCCCACCCATCGGTCGATCGCCCACCCCCTTATATTAAATAAAATTCTTAATAGTAATTTGTAAAGTGTCTAAGGCCTTCAGAACCTAAATAATCAAATCAAATGGGCAAAATACTGTTAGACTAATATTTTGCCTGTAATTTTTTTTTGCCAACTAATATTTTGCCTGTAATTAACTATATATATATATATATATATATATAAGTTATCACCCGATCAAATCTAAGTTTCAAGATTGCACATCACATACACAATCTTCCATCATCTAATTCTTATAGTGAACTATATTTGTGGTTTGTCATGAGAAGCTATATTATCAAGCATAGTTTCTCATTTATCGATGATATTCAAGGTTGTGTCTGATTACTTTTATATATATATATATATATATATTATAATACGTCTATGAGTGTCCCAAAAAACTAACACCTCTCGCCATTTTCTATATTACACATGAAGTAGGCGTTGGCAAAGCAAACCATATTCCTACATCTCCATAGGAGCTTGTTTGGATAGGCTTTTGCAATCCCAAAAGCCTTCGAAAAGTCAGCTTGAGTGTCCAAAAGCCAATTTAAGCCCAGAAGTTGAAGTTTGATGAGTTTTTTGATCCCAAAAGTCAATTTAGACATAAAACCACATTTTGAAGCTTTTAATGCTACAAAGTTTAAATGGGTATTCAAATAGACTCTTTCTTTAAAAAAAAAAAAGCATATCTAAACACAAACCAAATTACATTAATTGACTTTTCTTACACCAATCTTATTTTGCAAAATGCAGTAGAAATATAAAAGTCATTTTTACATACATTAATTCGAACAAGCCCTCACACCTCACAAATAGGAAGCAATAACAAACACATCAGTAGCGCGCGCACATAATATTTTTCCTAGGAAGATAAAACCTGACAATATTACAACCAGAAATCAGACTCATTTATTCTGTCCGGCCACTCAACTTCATAAAACAAACCACAACTTCACGGACCAAATTAAAGACATTGAGCTTAGAGCGAAAATGGTATAGGTTGAAGAAAGAGAGGGACTTTCTTCTTAACTGTGAGCCCATAAGTTTCACTCACATCAATCTCACACTCAGGTGAACCATCTCGAGGAAGCTTCCAGTCAAACCAGTGAAGAAGATTGGCCAACATGTACTCAACTGAAGCCACTGCAAAGGCCATACCAGGACACATCCTTCTTCCAGAACCAAATGGGATTAACTCAAAGTCTTGTCCTTTGAAATCTGTCTCACTATTCTCAAATCTTTCTGGGATAAACTCTTCAGGATTTTCCCATATTTCTGGGTCCCTTTGGATTGCCCACATGTTCACAAATATCATTGTTTCTGCAGGAATATCATATCCTCCTAATTTTGTATCACTGATTGTTTCCCTAGGGATCAAGAAAGGAGCTGGAGCGTGTAATCTTAGAGCTTCTTTGATCACCAGTTTCAAGTAGTTCATTTCATTTAAGTCACTTTCTTCCACTTTTGTTTTAGACCCCACCACTTTTCTGATCTCTTCTTGGGCTTTCCTCATGGTTCTTGGATTTCTCCTAAGCTCTGTTAAAATCCATTCCACCGTCGTTGTTGTAGTCTCGTTCCCTCCCAAAAACATCTCCTGAAATTATAAATAAAAATACAAAAAATTATCCTTTAAATGGTTTTGTTCTTTTTTTTCCACAAGAAATAGAATTTTATTAAAATAAACAAAAGATTACAAAAAAGAAGGTCCAAAACAAAAAGGCTAAAGTCCAACAAAAATAACCCTAAACCCAAATGATACCACCATCACAAACCCTGATCCTAAGTCAAACCAAAAGTTGTTAGTATTCCGGCACCACCAGACAAGAAACATATTACTGTGTCTCAATATTCTATAACCTACTATCTTTTTTTTTTTTGTTCTTTGAAACAATTTTTCTTGATACAATTGCAAACCTTATATTAATGAAGTTAGTTAAATTAATTATTTATCAAACTTTCCCAACATGTGTAATCAATATGAATAGATTAAAGAAAATGATAAATATGGGGAGACAAAGTGGATTAAGCTCTTATATTTAGAGCCAAACTCAACCTCTAACTAGCTTTTATATTAGGAATGGGAGGTTGTGTGTGTGTCAACTGTCCATCCAAAATCAACTATCTGTTTGAATCAACTATTTAATTATGATATTATTTATTAGTCTTGAATAGAATAAAATAAGTAAATAAATAAATGTGTGTGTGTGTGTGTGTATTGAGAGGGATGAGAAAGAGACCGTTACTATGGCTTTAAGGTCATCTTTGGTGAGCTCGAATTCAAGCTTATCGGTCTCCTGAAGTTGAAGAAGAATATCCACAAAGTCTTTCTTCTCGTCATCGTCCTTCGTCTTCTTCTTCATCACCTTCTTATGATCTTCAGTCACCTCATCAAAGAACCCATCTGCTGCTTTAAACGTGTCTTTAAGCTCTTTAATTTTGCCACTAAGAACATCAACCCAACCCAACCATGGAAAAAAATCTCCCACCATCAACTCAGCAAGATGAACCATCTCCTTCCTAGCAAGCGTGCCGAATCTTCCACTACTCTCTGCTGTATCATACTTTTGTCCAATTATACATCTGAATATAACGTTGTTGGTGGTGGCACTTATAAGGTCACTTATGTTCACAGAGCAATTATTATCACTCAAATAAGCTCTTCGTATCTCGTCCACCATTTCTGCAACTTCTTCGTCCCTTATTGCCTGAAAAGATCGAACCCTTTTCAGGCTGAGAAGCTCAAGAACACAAACTTTTCTTTTCTGTTTCCAGCTTTCATTGCAGGTTGAATAGGCAACATCTTTACATTCATAGAGCAAGGTTCGGGCTGATATGCTTTGAAACCGGCCGGCGAAAGCCGCATCTTGGTTCTTCACAAGTTCTCTGGCCAGATCTACAGAAGAGACCAGTAAAGCAGAAATTCGACCAAGCTTTAGCCATAAGAGAGGACCGTATTTCAGAGAGAGGTCTCTGAAAGAACGATGAGGAAGAGTGCCCAATTGATGAATATTGCCGAGAATTGGCAATTTTGGTGGAGATGGAGGAAGATTAGGTTTGGTGTTTGATGTTCTTATGAGTTTTAACACCAAAAAGGTGATGAAGCCCACAAGGTAAAAGTAAAAAGTGGCATTGATCAGAAAATCCATTCGTGATTCTAACTTGTAAGTATATGCGAGGATTAAGGGATGAGGAATGCTGAATGCTAGTTTATGCATTCAAGTTATATAGAGGCATAGACGCATGCACTTTTATCACGTGTAGGTGTGTCTATATATATATATATATATATATGAATAGACATAGAAAAAGAAAAGTTTACCCTTTCCATCGGGTAAGTTTTTTTTTGGGACAATTACAATGAAGTCCCACACAAGAGAAAAAATGAAAAAATGGTCCCTCAAGTTGTTAATGACAAGTCGAGGAGCGTCCATTAACAAGTCGAAGAGCTTACACTAACAACTTCAGGGACCATTTCTTCATTTTTTCTCTTGTATGGGATTTCATTGTAATTGCCCCTTTTTTTTTCCCCCTTACCCCACAAGTTTCACGTTAAAAGAGAATAGTTACAAACCTTGTCTTATTATACTTCTCCGGTCATTTGCACTATAAATTAAATCTTATATTTAGGGTTTATCATTCTTGTATATATCACATGAAGACCATTGCAAAAATTTAGAAGGATCATGATCAGTATGCACCTAATTAAGTACTACCTTCACTCTTATATATAAGACCCAGTTGACTTTTTTAAAGAGATTAAAGAAGCTAATTAAATTACTTTAAATTATTTATATTTATCTTTTTTTCTCCAAACTAATTTATCCACTTATAAAATGATATATAATTTAATCATACACAACATATGATATGATTAAGTAACTCATTTATTATTTTCATTAATCTCTTAAACAAAAATCAACTAGATCTTATATTTAGAACTGAGATAATACTTTTGTTAAATTTTTGTATATGATGCGTCTATTTTCGCACTGTAAATCTCGCCTCATCTGTAATTTGTTAACCAATTAAAAATACTAATATTTATCATACTGACAATTTCTCTATACTTTTTGAGTTAAATCGTAAAATGTAAATATTTTTTTCGGATAAAATTTACTTAAATAACTCTAGCGACAAATCTATGAAATAATTAACAAAATAAAGCATCATAAGGAATTTCGCTTTTTCAAAGAACATTAGAATTCTGTCTTGATCAGTTTGAACTTTTGTAACAAAAGTTAGAAATTCATATCATAATGGGACCAAAAAATTATATTGAAAATAGACATATTTTGGAGTTTGGTGCCCAGCTAAAAAATAAGTCAAGCTCTTGAGTATTTATGAATAATTTTATTTATTATATGTAGATTTTTATATTTTATATTGATAATAAGTTCAGGGTTATTGTGAAATTGGAACATGCCATTTTTTGTACTTTTGATTTAAGTAACATCAAGACGAAATTATTTCATGGTAAAAGAATTTAACGTGTAATTAGTATTAAGAGATCAATTATACATTTCCCCTTAAAAGATTTTAATAATCTGGATGTTATAGAATGTGTTTGCTAGTTAAGTCTTTTAGATTCATGAGAATCTTAAGAAATCATAAAAGTCATGAATGAGGATTTTTATGAAGTAAAAAAACTTAAGGTAGATAGGAGGAGGAGGAGGAGGTTCAAAAAGCAGGGAGAGACGTGTTGGTAAAGGAAAAATTATTGAAAATAATAGTATAATATAATATAATATAATAGCCTCAAGTTGATGGGCCCATAGCCCATCATCTAAGGGCCCATTTAGGTTAGCAGTGGTAGAAATGACTTTTTTTTAGTAATTTAACGTTTACAAAAGTTAGATAGGATAAAAGTTAGATTGTAAAAGTGATTTATATTTGGATTGGTGGTGGCAAAAATAACCTTTTTGGAAGAGCCAGACTTTTGCGCTTTTTCTCAAAAGCTGCTTTTAGAAAAAAAAATCTCAATTGCCAAAATACTAACCCAAACACCCTAAACCAGCTACCACAGAGCTTTTATTTATTTATTTATTTAAAAAAGCACGTTTTGCCATCCCAAACAGGCACTAAACCTTCACATGCGCCTGCTGCCACCCACATCTACTTATGGACTATTCTGGCGTCCACATCTATATATATATATATATATATATATATATAGTTAAGGTCCCAACCATAAACAATAATTTTAGAAAATTTGACATTGATAAATGAAAGAGTTATCATTGACAAATTATGAGATTTGTCAATATGTTATTTTCCTTATTTGGGATCTAAATGATATTCTTCTAAAAACTAGTGATGATTTTTATTAAGAGTAATTTAGATACAGTGTTTTACAAGAAATAACTAATTTTAATTAACTTTATATAGACTGTAATTTTTTTTGGCCCATATAGAATGTAAATTTATTAAGCATTCATGATAAGAATTGGAGGAAATAATATATGAAGTATTTAATATTTATTTCTTGATTTTGTCCTTTTATAAATTAATCCCTTACGTTTGTGAAGTATAGTTTTAATCCCGTAATATTAACATTGTTAACTCTCGTTAACAGAAAAATGCTTACTCGGCTAATTTAATGCTAACTCAGCAATTAAATGCTAACATATTTTAATTTTTTAATTTAAAATGTGTAAATTGAAATTTATTTTTAATTAAACCCTAACCCCTATCATTGACGGCAAAGAAACAGAGCTCTGTCAAAGAAAGAACTTGGCCATCGTCACTTGAATCTCATACCCCGTTGAACAGCTCCAAGTGTCCCTCTTTCTTGATTCTCCCCTTCATCCCAATCGTAGATGTCCAAACTTTTGTCCCATCTCATATAATTGATCGATTAAATCCACATGAATCTATAATGAAGAAAATTTCTTTAAGCAAATCAAACAAGCAGCACCAAGAAATGGAGTGAATAGAGACTTGTGGGTCCAATCACAAAGTTGAACACATATCTGATTGGTGAGTGAATATGGTAGGTCATCGAACAAGCTCGAATCAGTGGAAGATGAGTGATAGGCCGTCGATCTGGTTTGAGGGGTTCGATGGTGGTTAATATGGGTTGAGGGGTTTGATCTTGGAGGTTAAGGAAGGTGGGAGACGACAGAGATTGAGGACAAAGAGATGAGAGTAGAGAAAGAGAACGATGAGGAGGAAGTTGAGAACGGAGGAGGGTTGGAGAGAGAGGACGGCAAGGAGTAGTACTGGGGGACCTCCTTTGACTCTGTTCTCCATTCTCCTGCAAGGAGTCGAGAGAACTTTTTTTTTGGTCAAGTGGAAAAAGTCATTACATTAGAAATTAAAATTTAAAAATGCTTTGTCAGCATTTTATGCCTAGTCAACATTTTCTGTTAGTGAGAATTAACGATATTAACATTAAAGGACTAAAAGTATACTTTACAAACTTAAGGAACTAAACTAAAGCGTGATGTAAATTTAAAGGACTAAAAATATACTTTAGCCGAAGTAATTAATTCATTATAATTATATTTTTTTGGCCAGTCCATTATAATTATAATTAATGGTATTGACTTTGAGAGTTTTTATAATTTTTTTTTATATATTCAATAAGGTAAACTAACATCCAACACCCTACTATTATTTAGGGTGCATACCAGTGCACTCTGATATTATTTTCCTGGTGTTTGAGTGTTTCCAACTCCCAAAAATATAAATAAATTATAGTGCTAAAAACTGAAAAATAATATTATTCTTTGTCATTGATATAAGACATATTTACCTAATTAATAAGATTAAGAAAGTTAGTTAAGTTAATTAATGTGACATGTCTGTTCTAAAATACCTTAATCATTTTCCTTAATTTCCTCCTTCCTTCTCCTCTTTAAGTATTGCTGAGGAAGCATAACTAGGGGTAAATTAGGAAAAATTTAACAAATACGAAAAAAATGTCTTATATTTATAACGAAGATTAACTCTCTAGATATGTTTTATATTAAGGATCGAAGGGAGTATCAAGATATTGAATGCATTATAAATAAGATTAAAGTAGTGTATAACATTTGACAAAAAATAAGTAGTGGATAACACGGTAAAACATTAATTTCTTTGCCAGAAAATATTAATATTTTAATTACTGCTTGATTAATAGTACATTATTTTAATTTTTATCCACGCAAACCAAACTTATATCGTGTTCCGAAAACGTGTTTGGTGAAATACATGCAAGGCCTAGTTCAATTATTTCAAGTTTTCAACTCATGAAGCGGACATTTATAATGTTATCTTACACACGTAAAACGTGTCATGAAACCATGCATCTTACAAAAAAAGGAGTTAGTGAAAGTGAGATCGGGTTTGCTTGGGGGTGTAGATTATTGAATCGGCTCGGAGAAAAGGATGGTCATTTTCTTTCTATGAGTTGTTGGATTAAGATATCAACGGTCCAGATTTAACATATTATAAAAATATTATTAGAGAAAAGGATGGGAGCCGTTGAAATAAGCCCTTTAGTCACTGTGGGCGACCCATGTTCGATCCCCGGCAACGACGCCACTTGAAATAAGTCCTTTAGTCGCTTTGGGGTTATCAAGAATAAAACCGAATTAATGCAATATAGTGCACAACTCGGGTCGTTTCACTTTGAGGAGCCGATTATGAAACTAATTCCTAATAAACTAAGTAATTACAATGCAAAATTGATAAGGGTAAAACATGATTGATTGATTTTTAAAACTATAAATTGAATGCAATTAAAATAGATATTTGTTGGGATTTTTGGAATAAAAGTGGAATGGATAATGGAGATTGGTTTTGAAGCTATGATCAAGCCTCCTAAAATAATGAGTTTCATCTATCATTTGCTTCAAAAGATAATGGGAATGTGCTAGTTTGACAAAAATGCTCAAAAGACCCTTTGAGCTAGCTTGAGTTAGATGAATCAAATCTCTCATGGCGGGCAAAACTTAACTCGTCTAACCAAAATTCAATACAAAACACTAGCAATTGCAATCAAAATTCCTTAAAATACCAAACCTCAAATACCGTTGAGTCTAGCGCATTAATCAATGATTATTCCTAGACCTAGAATAATCACTTCTTAAACACACTATTAAAAACCACTTTGTATGTAATTTATGAAATCACTAAGTTCTCTAAAATACCAAACCCCATCAATCGATGAGTCTAACATCAAAAGAGAAGAACCCCTACTCTAGAGATATTATTAAGCACTCTTAGTGTGTGATTATGAATTAATTTATGCAATTGGTTTCAAAGTAATCCAAAATCAACTCAATATTCAAACAATACCATGCAAGATAATAGAGAATCAAGAGCATTACAATGAAACATATATGCAACCACATATATTGATGAGCACAATGTTCAACATAAACTAATTCAAATCATAAATTGGTTCAAATAAAGATTAAACCAAACATATTAGTCTTAACTATAAATTACAATTTCTAAAACCAAAGAAATCATAAATATATAGTTAAGCTAATTAACTAAAATTGAAACTCCCCTTTTTTAGCTCCAAACATCAAGACTCGATTTCTTGCTCTAGGAGAAAATAAGCTCAGCCACTGCAATTTGTTATCACAAAGTGCCCAAATGTATTCACAACTTCAGCCATATCAATTAACGAAGATTTGAAGTGTTCAGCAAAGGATTTAAAGGCAGGAAATTAGGTGAAGATTCGGTGAAACAGGGAATATGAGATAGATAATGAGAACATAACAAATTGAACACTGGACCACCGTAGTGAAGAAGTGATGGTGAAGATGATTTTGTTCCTCACGCTTTCTCGCCACTCCTCTGCAAATTCACGGTGCTGCTACTCTGCTCCTCTGTCACAGAAATTTCCTCCTCTTCCCTATCGGATGACCAAACTGACAGTGGTGAAGGGATGACGATGATGGTGGATGTGGTGAGGTGTGCAGTGGAACCAGCTCTCAGCTCTCTAATTCCAGCTCACTCTCCTCTCCACTCCCGTCTTCCAACTCGCGACTGAGCTCCTCGCTCTCAGCTGTGTTCTCAACCTCCAACTCCCAGCTCCCTTCGATCCTCTCAGCCCTGTTACTCGCAACTTTGGTTCTCTTCTGTCTCAGGATGATGCAGCCCGCCGGCGGCTGTGGTGGATGGCGCCGCCGGCAAGAGAGTAAGAAGAAGGTGAAGGCGTTAAGAGAACGAAGCTCCCTCTGTTGCGGCTACTGTTCTGTTATGCAAATTTCCATTTGAACTGATTAAAGATCTGACCTAAAGATGGCAAAACGCTGTGTTTTGTTGATGGACCAAGATGACATTTTCAAAATTCATGGGACTTGAATGATATTTTACAAATTTAAACCCCAAACTGTCATTTTCAGTTTTAATCCCATTTTTTCAAGTAACTACAATTGAAAATAATTAACCCAACATCAAATCTTCTTAAAAATAGATTGATTAAGAGTAATTACAATTTTTTTTGACAATTTTACCCTTTTTAGTCTTAATTCAATGTATTTACTCTTAATGTCAATTTAATCACAAAGAATGCATTTTACGCTCTATAAGTATGACAAAATCCTCAAATAAAGTATAAAAATATATAATAAAATTGGAATTTGTCAGGCGGCAATTTTATCGCGAAAGTATTGAAGAGGGAGTAATATTTCCCTTATCATTATCCCAGTTAATTGTATAATGTCTATCATTAGTTTCTAAAGTTAGGTTGAAGCTTGTAAGTAGCAACTCAGCACATTTGCTTTCTAGGCCTTTAGTAACAACATTGAGTTGAATTGTTTTTCAAATTAAGTTTCTCTTTTCTCTCTAAGTCTTCCCCTCATTATTCTCTTCTCTTTCTCTCTTCTTCCTTTCCCCTTCCTCATCACTTATTGCTCTAATTTAACTGAAAGTTACTCCCACATATTAATTTGAAGTTTCAAGATTATTGCATATCATATATAAAAGCTTCAATTATGTTCGTATGGTGCACTATACATGAGAAGCTATCTTATATATCTAGGGTATTTCGTAGGTCAAAAAAAGGGTAATTTGTAATTTATTGAAGATCTTCAAGGTTGTGAATCTGATTATTCCTTATATTAATTAATGCGCCAAATCATTCAAGTAAACATCAAATTTCCAATTAGTTATTGCTTTAATTTAACTGGAAGTCACTGCCACATACTAATTAAGCTGAAATTCATGAAAAACCTGAACATAGAGATATTTTGACTGGTTATAGATTATTCAATTTGACTTAGAGCCAAGTCGGTTCCCGTTAATGTTTCATCTGCATATATGGCAGGAAAAAAGAGAGAGAGAGAGAGAGAGAAGATTTTTTGGAGAAAAATATGATGAAAAAAATGGAAAAGAATAAGAGAAATTATTGTTGTGGAGGAAGAGAAAAAGAGAAAAGATAGATTCGTAACTTAATTTTAGTTTTATCTTCTATATGTGCGTGTCCCCCAAAAGTGACACGCCTCACTGTTTTCTATATTACACATGAAATAGCCAAATAGGCACCACTTGGCAAATCCAGCCATATTCCTGCGTCTCACACCACACAAATTCAAAGCAATAACAAACACAAACGTCAGTGTTTTTCCTAGGAACACAAAACTTGACAATATTACAAACACAAATCATCGTACTCATTTATTCTGTCCTACCACTTAACTTCATAAATATCTATAATTAAAGTAAAATGAAGATATGAATCAAGCAGATTTAGATTGGAGCGAGTAAGGTATAGGTTGAAGAAAAAGAGGGACTTTCTTCTTAACTGTGAGCCCAAACGTCTCATTCATGCCAGTCTCTTCATCACAATCTTGACGAAGCTTCCAGTCAAACCAGTGAAGAAGATTAGCCAACATGTACTCAACTGAAGCAAAAGGTACAAGTAAAAGGTGGCATTCAGAAAAGCCATTTCTGATTCTAACTTGTAAGTATATATTGAAGGTTTTTTAATAAGGACGTGGTTACACAAGGCTTAAGTGAGGAATATGCTGAATGCTAGTTTGTGCATGCAAGACTTTTATAGATATAGCTGCACATACATCGACGTGTGGATATATATATATATATAGACATGTACGTATCAGTGTGTAGTCTTATATTTACGTAAGTTTGTAGAAGCAGACAGCCTTGCTACGTATGGGATTTTCCCTAAATCTGTATTTATATATTTATAAAAATAGATATAAGTCCAAGAGTGTTACATAAAATTTGAGATTTCAACCTATTCGTCATGGCTTATGGATAGAACACACCTTTCTATATAGGACACATTACACTCACACATTAATGTTTTGGTGTACGTTGCATTTAATTTTTCTTTGATTGATGTTTTGGTGTAAGTTGCATTCAATTTTTCTTTGATTTATAGTTTAGAATCCACATGAATATTGGGTTCTAAATTTAATTTTCTGCCTAATTATTTTGGTGAAAATTGGTTAAAAGTAACTGCTTACAAATTTTGTTATCTAAAAAACCTGAATTTAAGCGGATGTAACTCATGAACATATGACTTCCACTTTATAAATAGAATTTCTCACCTTGTTGAACATAGATTGCACATAGTTGAAGAAGTTTACACCCAGGGAAAATGAGTTGCACTAGTACCTTTAATTTGGCCAATTAACTTTTTAAACATGTACTTTTAACCAATTTTCCCATTATCTTTTTTGTAAAAATGTCTTTCAAATTCTATCAAGTTATTATCTATCTATAGAAAAATCTAGTGCTAGAAAATGGTGCAAAATTTCTCTGATACAAATTTTTGTTTAAAGTTTTGAGGAAGATATAGATTGTATTGAAAAAAAAGTGAAGTAGATATTAAAATTTTACATAGAAAATTTCAAAAATGAATTTAATAATATAATTTTTACAAGATAATAGTAGGCACATAAGTCTGTTAGGGAGATTAAATTATACTAAACATGATATTTCATTGTTTATTTTTTATGTGCCGTTGAAATTTCGTCAAATATAAAAAGAATGCAAATATTTCGGACAGAATTTAGTACTGTTGAAATGTTGGTCTTTCAAACGAACGAAAGTCCTATAATTGAATGAGTCTTAGAATACGTTACGAACAGATATAGTAAATGAAATGGTTGCGTTACCCTTTCGACCACATTAGAACATAAATATAGGCTTGACTAGAAACAACACGATAGTGATCATCGTTCCATATCTATATCATAACAAGACAAAAACAAAACAAAACAAAAAAAACAAAAGAGACAAGAAAATTTTAGCAATCATATCTATTTAGAAAATGCTGCCGATAATTGCTTGAATGATATGCTAACGTATGCTTGCAAGGTTACAGCAAAATCAATATGTAGTATAAACCTTCTTATAGAGTTCTTCGTATATCATATGTTGAGGACCATTGCCAAAAACAAAACAAAAAACTCGTTATCAACAAATTTATATGTTCTGCGTCCAATTTTGTAGTGTAAAGCTCATCAAATATGGAAAAAAATGATTATTAAAGAAAAGGAGATAGACTTGCGATACAATTGAATTAAAGTATATTGGTTTTCAGAGGAAACAATCCAAACGCAAGAGGGTATATGTACGTTGGACTAAACAAAAGGCGGTGAAGTCCTATCATATTGCATCAACGTTACTATCAGACATTATAGATAAACATTAAAAATAAAGAAGATATTTGTATAGTGGGCATGATGGATACGTAATTAATCTTGCTTGCGAGGTTGCAAGTGTGTGTTAATATATAGTTGCATCAAATTTTCACTAAAATAGACTAAAATTAACAACGCGACACTGCTACAAGATAATGCCACATATTAGAAATAAGAAATAGCTAAAAGAAGAGAAGGACGTAGAAGTAATAAATTTGTACATGAGGGACACGTAATTGATCTTACTTGCGAGGTTGCAAGTCTGTGTTAATATATAGTTGCATCAAATTTTTACTAAAATAGCCTAAAATCAACAACGCGACACTGCTACAAGATAATGCCACATATTAGAAATAAGAAATAGAAAAAAGAAGAGAAGGACGTAGAAGTAATAAATTTGTACATGATGGATACGTAATTGATCTTACTTGCGAGGTTGCAAGTCTGTGTTAATATATAGTTGCATCAAATTTTTACTAAAATAGCCTAAAATCAACAACGCGACACTGCTACAAGAAAATGCCACATATTAGAAATAAGAAGTACCAAAAAAAAAATAGAAGGACGTAGAAGAAATAAATCTGTACATGATGGATACGTAATTGATCTTACTTGCGAGGTAGCAAGTCTGTGTTAATATATAGTTGCATCAAATTTTTACTAAAATATCCTAAAATCAACAACGCGACACTGCTACAAGAAAATGCCACATATTAGAAATAAGAAGTACCAAAAAAAATAGAAGGACGTAGAAGAAATAAATCTGTACATGATGGATACGTAATTGATCTTACTTGCGAGGTTGCAAGTCTGTGTTAATATATAGTTGCATCAAATTTTACTAAACTAGCCTAAAATCAACAACGCGACACTGCTACAAGATAATGCCACATATTAGAAATAAGAAATACCAAAAAGAAGAGAAGGACATAGAAGTAATAAATTTGTACATGAGGATATAACTAATGCTTACTTAAAAGAAAGAAAGAGAGAAAAAGAAAATGACGAAGAAGATGAGTAGATATATACGGAAACAAGGTGGGATGAGCGGTTCCATTAGGCTTTGTGTGGAAATTGAATATGTGTCACACTACGAGTTCTCTGTTACTTTGAAGGCTCATCTTTAACGTGTCAATTCGCAAACCAAGTACCGTTTTGTCCCAACACTCCAACATTTTTCGGTGCTCTTAAGAGTCGGCATTTATTTATGTATGTAAGCAATCTTATCTTAGTAAATGGGGTTGGCTACATGTGTTTTACCGTCATTCACTACAAAAAAAACAGGATATTAGAGACGGAATTATTCTGTCTCTAAACCATCAATAAATCCGTCACTAATTTTAGAGACAAAATCATAGACGGATTAGAAACGGAATTAATTCTGTTGCTAATTTTCGTCTCTAAAAATTTAGAGACGGAATCGGAGATGGATTAGAGACGGAATTTAGAGACGGAATAATTCCGTCGCTAATTTCCGTCTCTAAATGCAGTTAGGGACGGATTAGAGATGGAATTATTCTGTCTCTAAATTTTGTCTTTGATCCGTCTCTAAATTCCGTCACTAAATTCCGTCATCAATTCCGTCGCTATTCCTTCGTTATTTTGTCACAAATTCCGTTACTAATTTAAGGGATAATAATTTTCACCATCTAAAGAATAAATGATAATATAATTATGTAAAAATTGTTGAGACATCATGGAGATGAATTCTTATAAAATACATTCGTATATCATAAAATTGTCATCACCATATGAATTCGTATTAGCTAAACAAACAATGAAATAATATATGAACTACTCTCTTTTAGAAATTAACTTGATAAATGAAGAAAGAATAGTTGTAGTGCTAATTTCTTGAAATTAATTAGACTGCTAATTAATTTATTCGCACACTCATTTATTAGTGTTAGTAATATGATTTCTTTAACAAAATAAAAGTACAATAGTTGTTTTGGAAGCTATATATAGTTATGAAATCCGTAGATAAAAATAAAAAAAATACAAACAAAGAATACTAATATATAAAAGTTAAAATTCATAACAACTCATGATATAATTTACAAAGTATAGACGTCACAACTTGTTTCTTTGAGTTTTATGCAAAGCATAGGATTTTATTTATAAAATATTGAATTTGTGACAAATTGCAATAATGTATTCTAGCATTTCAAATAATACATAAAAACATGGAAATAATTACTACTACATATATTATATGAATGTGTAATTAAATATTCATTTGATTTACAGTATAAGTGCAATCTTGCAATTGTATTGAAAAAAAGTTCAATCTTACAACTTGGCCAATCTATTTCAAAATATAAGTCTAGTCTAAAATTTAGAAAATGTAATTTTTTTTCTTATGTTGTTCTTCTATACAGTTTATAACTTTATAAATAAATATTTTGTTATCATTGATGTAATAATATTAAGTTTTGAAATTAGTTCAATGTTAAATACTCATTTGATCTGTTAATTGAGACTAATAAGTAGGATCAGAATGGTGGTCGATAGGCCAAAGCAAATAATAAAGTCAGTATGAATTTTATTTTTGTATTTTTACCATCTCACCCTTAATTGTACTCTATATTGAGAAACAACCCCGTAATTATGAAGTATATATGCCACATTTGCTAGTCGAAGGAACCTCTAAATACAGGTATTTATGCATCATATAACCTTTGGGAATTTATTTACTTCATTTTGTGTTTTTCTAAGCATATCAAGATTGTTGAATACTAAATCAAAGGTGGAGCTAGTATGTGCAATTATTGTGTGAACTTAGTTTGCCATGTCATATGTGGTATAATTAGTTAAACAATTCAACTAATATTAATCCTAGTTGACTGCTCATCTGATTCACATTTTTATTTTTCTTAAAAATTCAAATCGTTTAATTAAGATTTCACAAATAAAGAAAAAATAAATATTGTGAAATCTTTTAATTTTTTTAATATACCAACTAATATTCAAGAGGTGCCAAATCAGCTCATGAATTGTTATATTTTAATTGGTTAGGCTATAAATAGCATGACGCACCATATTGATACAATAATTTCTAGGGTTGATATAAACAATCGCACATTCCCTTCATTTATAAGATTGAATAAATTTCCCCTCCAAATTTTTGCAAATTCCCTCCATATTTGAGCTTTTCTTTAGCCAAATCCCACTTCTCCTTAAATTCTAGGACTCTCTCATTCCATCACAGATCTGTCGTCTCTGGTTCTTCCTCTTAGTCACTTGTTCAGCCTCACAAGGTCAACGACTTCTCCTTTCTTCATCGGCGGTCACAGCTCTCCTCTTTCTCGGAATCATTGAATCATCGTCTTCTCCCTTCTTCGTCAGCCATTACAGCTCAATCTCCTCTCTCAAACTCTCTCTTCCCCGGCAGGTTTGTTTAGTTCAATGTTACATACTCATTTGATTTGTTAATTAAGACTAATAAGTAGGACTAGAGTGGTAGTCAATAGGCCAAAGCAAATAATTAGTCAGAGTACAATTTGAAAATTCACTATAATGAGTTGTTGTATTTTGGATTAAGACTCTCAATATTTAAGTTATACAATTTGAAAATTCACTATAATTTAGAAAAACAAAGTAAAATATATTTAATGAGTCAAAAATGAAAATTAGAACCATAGCTCTAACCAATATGATTTTGAGTTGATAACTTCATTGTTATGTGCTTCACATTGTTTTTCTTAAATTTATTGAAGTTATATTATTAAAGTTATAGTTTTGTATTAAAAAATCTGTTTCATTAATTTTTATAGATGTTGCTGAAATACCATGGCGCAAAAACGTTTCCCTCCATTTACAAAAATGTTTTCATTTGTTTACATATACCCCCCCAAAATTTTGCAGAACCCTCCATATTCCCTCACTTGTAAACCTCTTCCTCTACACACACTTTTCCTTAATTCTGTGGCTCCACAACAAACCCCAATCTTCACCTTCTTCAACCTTCAAATGTCAACTTCTCCATGGAAACGTCAAGATTTAGCTTCTCCGACCTAAGCTACCTCAGCATTTCCTTCCAAAACCCCAAGCTCCACCTTCTATGAGTTCGATCTACTACTCCCAAAAAGCCAAGCTTCACCTTCTTTGACTTTCATCCGATTCTCTTAGTTCGATTTACTACACCCAAAACCCCAAGCTTCACCTTCTGGGACTTCCATCTGCTTCTCCAACATGCAGCGGCTTCTTCATCTTCAAGCTCTTTTCTTGGAGGGTTGAAAGTCGTTTTGTCTCTGTTGCTCACTCCCTCACCACTCTCGCAGCCAAGAGAAATTCAGGCTAGTGATTAAGTACTTACTCCTCTATTTTGTTTTTTCTGTCACTATTTTCCTCAAGGGCTGAAGCTTGTTTTCTGTCTTCATTTTCCTGTAAAAACATTGCATCTTCCTTTCATTCCTTTGTGTCTTATAATTGCAAGCATTTGCGTAAGTTTTGACTCATAATTGCAAGCATTTGCTTATGCATTGATAAGTGCAGGGTCTGCTGTATCTGGACTGACCAATCTGACTCAATGGAATAAGACATCCAGCTCTACGTAGTTTTTGCAAGTCCCTGCGTAAGTTTTATGACCTTATAGGAATCTCAATAGCCTTCACTTTAATAGACTTTTTGTGTTTTCTACTTTTGCTATCCTGGATGAAATGGAATCTGTGTTTTTTTAAAAATATTTTAATTAATTGGATTAAATATTTGAATTTTTCTGGCCTAATGTGTAGTATTTGAATTGAATGGGTTATAGCTTATGTAGTATGATATGAACAGGGCATCTCTGCATTTTTGATATGATGATGGGAATTTTTTCACAAGGTATTGCAGACTTTTGAATGAATACTCTATTGGTCAAAATACAAAAAAAAATCTAAATACTCTTACATATGTGGTTACACTTTTGAATGAATACTGTATTGGAAAGGGACGGTTTTGCAAGGGTTGGTGTCTTGATGATGATGAATTAAATAAGACATGAATATTCAATTCATAACTAACAGATGTGAGATATATAGCAGTAGCTGATGAAGCCAAGATATATAAATGTCGCCCTGAGAGTTACAATGCGAAGTAATAGGTCATAGGATTTTGTGTGTGGATATATATATATATATATATATATGAGCGCTGACAAATAAAACAATTGAACTTCTGCAATTTGAGGTCTGTTTAAGGCTCTTCTGCTGCACCTTCCCTTTCAAATCTCTTTCTTACTCCACACACTACACGTCCCTTTTGCTTTGGGGCATGTCTTATATATGTATGTATACATGTATCTATATGCATAGAGGTTATTAAGGAGCGTTTAATTATCAAGTTATACTATATAAAGTAATTTTAGTGCTTTGGTGAGGCAAAGTTTTCAACTAATGAAGACTGACCCACTCATCAGCTGCCTAAATAAGAGGTAAAGCATGCTGGTCTGTGTGAGAGCGAGAGTGAGAGTGAAGTATACCATCCGTCCGAGACCAGTCTAGGTTAAAGGCCTCAACTTTGGAATGGAATTTGCATATATATGTCCAAGTGTCGGTAGATCATGCACATTAATTAATTACACCCAATTTATAGATCTTGTTCCCCACCAAATTAAAATTGAATATGACTCAACATGAGCCTCCAATATGACCAACCTAAAATAAAGTGCCCCCAGTGGGAAACCAACCCATGAATGTGATCACGAAAATATCTAAAACTGTTGAGGTACTCAAGTCAAACAATGTCAATTATTTTTCCCCCCTTCCCCTTTTCCTTCATGTTAGACCTATCACTCAAGTGCATCATGCGAGACCTAAAGAATAACAATGCTTTTTTACAGAGGATTATGTTGATAACATTAAATATTGTTTCATGTGCTATAATGTTTGTGGCTTTTTTATTTAATTGACTAGCTTATGTCTTAATTTGTTCTCCCACAGAGTGATATCAATACAGCGTGGGAATTAACAGAAAAGGAAGAGGAAACCAGACAAAAAAGGTATGTGTGTATATACGTATCTTTTATTCTACAATGCTTAAATCATTTCAGATGCTGATTTCATTTATGTTATGTGTTGATAATTTTGCAAGTTTAAGCTATTGTGACAAATAGCCCATAATACATGCTGGAATTTTTGTTGCCACATATTAAGTTGTTCTACTTTGTGCCTCAATTGCAAAAGACGGTGATCTCTTCTCTTTTCTTTTTTTCTTTTTTCTCCCTTTTACTTACTTTAGGGGTCTAGCTGCCTCTTCTTCTTTTCTTTCCAAATTGGCTGCTTACTTTTTGTCAACTTGTGGTTGCTTCTCTTGAACAAGCCTATCATCCTCTTGATAGTTGATAAATCTCCCAATAATATCCACCGCCTCTTTCTGACTTGTGATATGAGTTTGATTTTTTTTTTTTGTATTTGCACCGCCATTCTTCTTTCCTTTCCAAATGTGCTTTTTGACAATTGATGCCACCTTCCTCTTGTTCAACTTTGGCATCTTCTACTTCCATTGACTTAGCTTGTGGCCTACGTTCTTTCTTATGTTTTCTTCGTATTTTTTTCATTCATTCCACAATGGTATGGACTTTGAAGGTGATCAAAGAAAAGGGAGTAACATGTGAATATTAATAATCTTACTAGTTACTAAGAAAAGCTGGATTATTTATTTGTTATTATTATTTTTAATTCTTTCTTAAAATGACAAACTTATATTCTAACTTGAAATCCCAAAAATGATGTACCTAACTTGATATCTCAAGAAAATATCTTTAATTTAGCATTGATGACTCCAAAATATATCAAAATATATCTCAAATATTTAACTAAAAATAAGGAGTCATCAGTTATTTGTTGATAATTTTGCAAGTTCAAGCTATTGTGACAAAGAACCCAAATACATGCTGGAATTTTTGTTGCCACATATAAATGTTGGAATTTTTGTTTCCACATATTAAGTTGTTCTACTTTGTGCCTCTAGACCTTTATAAAAGTGTTTATTTGTTTGTCTTATATTAATTTACACTACAAAAAAAATGTGATTTAGTAGCGATTAAAAATGGGTATTAGTAGCGGTTCTAACCACTACAAACTAGGTTAGTAGTGGTTACTCAAACCGCTACTAAATCGTACGTTGCAAGCAGTTTTGTAGCGGTTTTATAAAACCGCTACTCAATAAAAAATAACCGCTACATACTTTGTAGCGGTTCAGATTAACCGCTACAACACCCAGAGATATTTGTAGCGGTTGTATAACCGCTACAAATATAAAAAATTATATTGAGAGCTAAAAAAAATAATTTTTTATTTTGTAGCGGTTAATAAACCGCTACAAATATAAAAAATTGAAAATTTGTTGGCGAAAAAAAAATGACATTTTTTTATTTTGTAGCGGTTAACGGACCGCTACTAATTTTGAATTTCATGAAATTAGTAGCGGTTTTTAAAACCGCTACTAATTTCATGAAATTCAAAATTGGCGCCAAAAAATTTAAATTGAATCGTAAAAAGGCGCATTATTTAGTAGCGGTTTAATAACCGCTACAAATATTTAAAATTTTTTTTAAAAATATACAATGATTTTTTTCTGTTTTTTCAATATTATATTAAATAGTTTATTTTGTTATTATTTTATCTATTTCAATTAGTTTATTATTCAATAGTTTAACTTATTAATAAATAAAAAGGAAAAATGTAATTGAATAGGATTAGTATAAAATTTATATTAATAATATTATTAAGGATAGGTAGGTAATAAGGAATTATTATGTTTTCTAATATAATGTAATTGTGTATGAAAAATAGATGAAAATGAGATACAGTTATGATATATCTAGAAAAAAAATGATTAGAATAAATTTTATAGAAAGGAAAGAAGTATTCTAAAAAAAATTGAAAATCTTGTTACCATATTTGATCGTATTATTCAGCTCCTCTACTCATACGAAAGAAGTTGTAAATGAGAGGAAATGAAAGAAAGGTAAGGTGAAAAGAAATTGGGGAGTGTTTGAAATGAGTTGTGGTAAGGGTATTTATAGGGATCCACGTACTATTTGTAGCGGTTAATGTAGCGGTTATTAATTAGTAGCGGTTATTTATATTTTTGTAGCGGTTTAATATTCATAGTGCTATTTGTAGCGGTTAATGTAGCGGTTATTAATTAGTAGTAGTTATTTATATTTTTGTAGCGGTTCAATAACCGCTACAAATATTTTTTTAATTTTTTTTTAATTTTTTTTTTACATTTTATTTTAAAAAAATTTTTTGCATTTTTTGTAAAGACAAAAGCATAATTTGAATTTGATCACTCATCGTCGCCATCCCTACAGAAATTATGTAGAAAAATTATTGTTATTAATGTATTATTAAATTTAAAAAATTTAATTCAAATGATGTGGACTTAAAAAAACTCACCGCAGTAGAGGTAAATTGTCATCGCCTTCAGGGAAGTAGTTTTCAAAATCAGCTGGCTGAAATGGCTCACTCTCGAAGACGATGTTATCGCCTTCACCCATGTCGTAAAGGTCTCTTGGCTTTAAATGAACGACCATATGCCAATCCCTATGCCTTTGTTCCTCGACATAATAAACCTGATATGCCTCTGAAGCTAGAATATACGGCTCATCATCTTGAGAAATACCAGTATGAATCGGCCGTGAGAAATTGACTGATGTGATCCCTAGGTCGTCAGTTGTCAGTCCCCGAGAAGTAGTGGTATTTGCCCACAAACACTTGAACAGCGTCACGATGAAACGGCCTTGATAATTAAGCTCGACCACATCAAGAAGCTTGCCATAGTAAGGGACGCCTTCGAACTGCATGTTGGCGTCACTGCTGCTCGCATAACTCCTTGTCCCAAATGTGCCATAAACACCCGAATTCTGTGTTTGCAATCCTTGATCCCGTGAAATCGTGCAAAACTTAAAACCATTGACATTGTGTGCTGTAAACCGTTTTGCATGATCAAGAGGGCCGATTGCGAGAGCTCTGAAATCTGGTGAGTGTGGGTTGTGGTCATTTAGTATTCTGCGCGCAAACCAGCTCGGGAATTCTCTGTGGACCCTCCTATCAACTTCCGATGATGTCTGTGTACGGATCCTCAGTTGACGCTTCATATGACTTCTGAATTCCCTGCAATTAATAATGGAAATGCATTAGTGAAATGAAAGTGAGAAATGTTACGAAAGATATAGATCAAATAACATGTGAGTGTACAATTCTTACCGTATGAAAGGTTCAACTTGAGTGCAATTAATCAAGACATGTCTATGTTCTTGGAACTTCTCAGTTGCCGTTAGTTTGAAGTTCTCAATTGCTCCAACTGGTTTACCAACACGAGGGATAAATTCTCCTGATGTCGGCGCAAGTTCCAAACAATCGTCAACACGAGGCGGGCGGTTGAAAGCCGTCTCAAGATCATCAAAATACCTTGAGCAAAAATATAGCACCTCTCCCCTATATAGCCTTCAGCTATAGAACCTTCAGGCCACGCCTTATTCCTCACGTAAGATTTTAATTTCCCAAGGAGCCTACGAAGTACAGAAGAGAAAATTGATATAAAATGATGAAAAAGACGACTAGCAAACATTAAATACGGACAATAAATTAAAGCACATATTTAAAATGAATACCTCTCAATCGGATACATCCAACGATATTGTACTGGTCCAGCGAGCTTTGTTTCATGAACGAGGTGGACTGTGAGGTGAACCATCACAGTAAAAAAGAACGGAGGAAAGATCATCTCCAAATGACAAAGCGTAAGAATGATTTTCGACTGTAGCTGATCGAGCTCCTCAACGATCAAAACCTTAGAACACAACTTCCGAAAGAAAGAACAAAGTTCCACCAAAATTATGGAAACATCGAGAGGAAGTGTATTCTTTATAGCCAGAGGGAGTAACTGCTGCATAAGAACATGTGAGTCGTGACTCTTCAGGCCAGCAACCTTTCGAGCCTGCAAGTCGACACATCGAGAAATGTTGCTTGAATACCCATCAGGAACTTTTAATTTCTTCAACGTCGCGAGGAACACATCCTTGTTCGGTTTTGTGAGGGTAAACTTTGCCTGTGTAAATCTGTCATGCTCATCTGGCCAAGCGTCTTCACGAACTCCCATGTCGCGTAAATCTTTCCTCGCTTGAAGGTGATCTTTTGTCTTGCCGGGTTTGTTAAGCAGCGTATACAGCACATTGTCGCAAACATTCTTTTCAATGTGCATTACATCAAGACTGTGGCGAAGTAAATTAGATCTCCAATATGGAAGCGTGAAGAAAATACTTATCTTCTTCCACTGCTGAGGCGCCGAAGTCCTGCGCGTCTTTTGGCGAGTTTGTGCTGAATCGTCGCTTTTTCCAAACTCGAAGTCAACATGCTCAAGCTGCTGTAAGATATCTGTACTGGACAAAGTCTGAGGTGGTCCTCTTTTCTCTGGTTTCCCATTGAAGCGATTCCGTTGCAATCTGAACTTATGCGTTCCATCGAGAAACCTCCGATGCCCCATAAAGCACCACTTTCGGCTGTGGGGAAGGCGCAATGCGTCAGAGTCAAAATTGCAAGCCGGACACGCCGACCCAGTATGCACATTCCAACCAGATAATGTGCCAAGGCCAGGAAAGTCACTAATCGTCCACATCAAGGCTGCACGCATGTTGAACAAAGTCTTGCTGTAAGCGTCGTACGTCTCCAAGCCGACATTCCACAAGTTAAGCAATTCCGCAATAAGCGGTTGGAGATACACATCGATGTCATTGCCCAGTGCCTTTTTGCCTGGAATGATCATAGACATAATGAAAGAGCTTTGTTTCATACACATCCAGGGGGTAAGTTGTAGGGAACTAAGGCTACCGGCCAAATACTGTAACTTTGCTAAGATTCCCGAAAGGATTGAAACCGTCGGTCGCCAACGCAAGCCAAACATTTCTGGGGTCAGTCGCAAAATCTGGAAAGTCGTTGTCAAACGTTTTCCAAGCAGCTGCATCCCGCGGATGTCTTAATTTACCGTCTTCATTTTTATTAACGGCATGCTACCTCATGTGCTCAGCAGTTTTAGATGACATAAATAATCTTTGTAGATGAGGTTTCAAAGGGAAGTACCTGAGAATCTTTGCAGGTTTCTTCTTCTGCTTTTTCCCCTTCCGAATTGTCTTGTACCTCGATATGTGACATCTCTTACAAGTCTCCCTGCTGGAATGGTCTCCCCAATACAGCATACAATCATTTGGGCACGCATCAATCTTTTGATAATTCAACCCCAACCTGTTGATAATCTTCTTGGCCTCGTAGAAGGTTGTGGGAATCTCAGCGTCGGGGAATGCATCTTGTAATAAGTCGAGTAACATCGACATTCCCTTATCTGTGATCCCACACAAGCACTTGATATGATACAATTTGATCAAGAAAGATAATTTAGAATATTTGCGACAACCTTGATATAAAGGATGATCTGCCTCATCCATCAAGCTGAAAAAATCCCAAGCTGCTTCATTCACCATAAAAGCCAGCTTAGAGCCGTGCACTTCTTCGTTGAAGTTGTCGCCTTCAAATCCAAACGCATCACGCACAGCATCATTCACAGGATCATCTTCATATACTTGAACGCCTACTTGAGAACTTCGAGGAAGAGCATCGTCATATCTAATGCCGGCCTTCTCACCATGAACTGCCCAGAACGTATAGTCCTCAGGGAAAGGCTTCACAAGCAAATGTTCCTTCACAACATTTCGTGCATGCCACTTCTTGAACTTGCATTTCCGACACGGACAGACAATCTTGCCGTTACAGCTGGCGTGAGTGAATGTGAAATCTAAGAAACTGTTTAATCCGTACAAATATTCAGGAGAATTGCGCGGCAACCTTATCCATGATTTATCCATAGCTACAAGTGAGAGAGAAGAAAATATAAAGAAGAAGATGAGTGAGAAGATAATGACGAATGCCTAGAACCTTATATTCTGAAATTCCAACGTTTATAATTTTGTAGCGGTTCTTAAACCGCTACACTAACCGCTACAGTTATAAAATATTAGTAGCGGTTATATATATAAAACCGCTACTAATATTCAAGCCGTTACACATTGGTGGGAAATTCAAAATTTACTTGTTGAGTATTAGTAGCGCACTACAAAAAAAAAGGTATTTTGTAGCGGTGCAATTGTAGCGGTTATATTAAACCGCTACAAATTATAGTATTTGTAGCGGTTTTCACCTAAACCGCTACAAATTTGTAGCGGCAAGATATTTTGTAGCGGTTTCCTACAAAAAACCGCTACAAATTTGGCGCGAAATTCCCGCCAAAACTTGTAGCGGTGATTTTGTAGCGGTTAATGCACATAAACCGCTACAAAATACCAAAGGTCATAATTTTGTAGCGGTTTTGGGCAATAACCGCTACAGAATTTCAAGAGTCTCGACATTTGTAGCGGTTCTGGGCAATAACCGCTACAGAATTTCAAACGTTGTGAACTTTTGTAGCGGTTATTGTAAAACCGCTACAAATTTAATTATTTGTAGCGGTTAGAGTAGCGATTATTTGAATAACCGCTACTAATATCTGGCCTATTTAAACCCCCACGTCCTTCATTTCTCCTTTTGCTCATTTTGTTTCCTGAGGTTTCTCTGAGTGATTTCTTCGAGATTTGAGCGTTCAAACGTCTCTATAGGAGTTTTTGCTCAGTATTCCATAGTATTCGCACTTGAGGTACGTATATAACACGTATTTTTATTTATATTTGTATTTTTATTATATTTTTGCATAATAATATGACTATTTTTTTTTTAATTTTTACAGTTGATATGGCTTCAGGACAGGATAAGGGGAAGGCCCCTGAGGTCCCCAGACCAACTTTACGGGGTGGCAGCAGCCGGGCAGGGGGCAAAGGGAGGGGGCAGCGCGCAGGCAGGGCTACAGCGGCATCTCAACCCATCCCCCCACAGGCGACGACCGCAGTAGAGGTGCCTGAGGTGGAGAGGCCAGAGATTAGCGTTGAGGACTTCCTCAACGAGGAAGAGTTCGAGATCCCGATGGGGTTCAGGGAGATGGAGCGGTTCCTCGATGAGGAGGACGCTCGGGAGTAGAACAACCCACGAGGGTCGTCTTCGCGGTCCACTGGGTTTGAGGTGTAGGTCGAAGGTAAATTAATTTTTTAATTTAGTAAATTATTTATTTAAATTAGAAATGTTAACTTTGAATTATAATTTATCTAACGTGCGGTCAACTGTGCAGATGAGCAGGGGAACGTGTCGACGAGGAGGCTGGATGTGGCCGGTCTGAACAGCATGGACCGGTCCCTGCGAGTTATAGTGCCGTGGAATGAGGGCACTGACCAGCCGATCTACAATGGGGGTCACCTGCTCAACCGCTTCCTGAACGACCTGGGAGCGAATTGGATGCGGTTCCCCCTTCACTTCCTGACGTGGAGGCACATTCCGAGGGGGCCGAAGGACCTGGCTTGGGAGGAGGTGGTTCAGGAATTAAAACTATTTAATTAATATCTTTTGTAATTAATTCTATTTAATTATTTTTTTTAAATTATGGTTTTTATAATTATTGATATTTAAATAAATTTTTTTCAGCTGCGGTTTGCCGTCTGGGCCAACCGGAAGAGGTACGCCCTTGTGAAGATGGGCGACGCCTGGAGGAACAGGAGGAACCGTCTCTTCCACAGGGTGGATAAGGACGGGACGATGCCTCTGGAGCAGCTGATCGAAAGCGTCCCGGACGGCGTGCCGCCGAACGACTGGGCGCGTTTCGTCCAGTTCAGGAGGAGGCCTCAGGCGCAGGTAATGTATTTATTATATTTTTGATATATAATTTTGTAATTGTTAAATATTAAATTATAATTTCAATTTAATTTTTATTTAATTTTAAATTATAATACATTTAATTATTTGTTTTTCTAGGAGCTTTCTCAGAGGAACACCGAGATCCGGGCGCAGCAGACGATCCACCACACAGCAGGATCGAAGACCTTTGCTGTGACCTACAGCGAGCTGGTAACTTTTCAAAATATCACTTACTTTTAGCTGATTATTTCATAATACTAATTGTTTTGTAATTGTTTCAGGAGACGAAGGCACAGCAGGAGAACCGTCAGACGGACTATGCGGAGCTGTACGCCATCACACACAGACACCGTGACGGGACTGCGACCTCTCAGCAGGCAGAGGCGGCCATTGTAAGTAATTTTATGATTATATTTTTTATAAAACCAAGTTAGTAATGAAAAATGCTAATTATTAATTGTTTCATAAAATGGCAGGAGCGGATGCAGCAGTCGCAGGCTGAGCTGCGACAGACCCAGCCTGAGGAGTCACAGGGGTCAGTGGACCTGACGGCTCCTTTGAAGGTGGGTCTGGCTCAGCCTGAGCACCCTGGATGCGTGCGGGGGATGGGGATAGGCGCCAGACCCAGCATGATCTACGGCAGGAGCGCCGCCTCTGAGGCTGGCAGCTCTAGAGGGGTCAGACGTCGAAGGGACGAGTCTATTGACCAGCTACGGTCAGATTTGGAGCAGACGCAGCAGCAGATGACGCAGCAGCAGCAGCAGATGCAGGAGATGCAGGTGCAGCAGCAGCAGCAGGAGATGCAGGTGCAGCAGCAGCAGCACCTGCAGATGCAAGCAGATATGCTGTACGCTTAGCAGACACAGTGGCGTGAGATCGCAAACACCATGCTTGAGGGAGCATGGAGTCACCTGTTCCCAAACGAGCAGCATCCAGCGGTTCCCCCTGTCCCTCGCTACGTCGTCCCGAGTACTACTCCTCCTGCTACTGCTCCTCCTCCTGCTAATGACGATGGTGCGGTTCACTCTGCGCAGCGGCCCGATCCAGCGGCATCTGAGGGAGCCCCACCTGAGGGAGCACCAGAGGATCAGGCCCCAGCTCCTTAGTTTTAGGACATTTTCTTTTGTTTAAACATTTGTAAATATTTATATGAGTTTTTATTTCAGAACTTTCTTATTATGTTTTATATAATTATATTTATATTATTAGATCGCGTTGAAATAATTTATGAATGACTTATATCTAAATTTAAAAAAAATAAAGTATATATATATTTGTAGCGGTTTTCACTTAAAACCGCTACAAAGGTATATATTTGTAGCGGTTTTAAGTGACAACCGCTACTAATCTATATATTTGTAGCGGTTTTAAACTAATAACCGCTACAAATGTATATATATTTGTAGCGGTTTATCTTCAGAAACCGCTACAAATATATACCTTTGTAGCGGTTATACACTAATAACCGCTACAAATACTCAAATTATTTGAATTTTGAAATTTGCCACCCTTGTGCACATTTGTAGCGGTTATCTTATGTATAACCGCTACAAATTAGAAAATTATTTTTAAATTTAATGTCCAACGGCTTTAATATTAGTAGCGGTTTTTATATAGATAACCGCTACTAATACGCAACAAGTAAATTTTGAATTTCCCAACGTCTGGAACATTAGTAGCGGTTTTATATATATAACCGCTACTAATACTCAACAAGTACATTTTGAATTTCCCACCAATGTGTAACGGCTTGAATATTAGTAGCGGTTATATATATATAACCGCTACTAATACTCAACAAGTACATTTTGAATTTCCCACCAATGTGTAACGGCTTGAATATTAGTAGCGGTTTTATATATATAACCGCTACTAATATTTTATAACTGTAGCGGTTGGTGTAGCAGTTTAAGAACCGCTACAAAATTATAAACGTTGGAATTTCAGAATATAAGGTTCTAGGCATTCGTCATTATCTTCTCACTCATCTTCTTCTCTATACTTTCTTCTCTCTCACTTGTAGCTATGGATAAATCATGGATAAGGTTGCCGCGCAATTCTCCTGAATATTTGTACGGATTAAACAGTTTCTTAGATTTCGCATTCACTCACTCCAGCTGTAACGGCAAGATTGTCTGTCCGTGTCGGAAATGCAAGTTCAAGAAGTGGCATGCACGAAATGTTGTGAAGGAACATTTGCTTGTGAAGCCTTTCCCTGAGGACTATACGTTCTGGGCAGTTCATGGTGAGAAGGCCGGCATTAGATATGACGATGCTCTTCCTCGAAGTTCTCAAGTAGGCGTTCAAGTAGATGAAGATGATCCTGTGAATGATGCTGTGCGTGATGCATTTGGATTTCAAGGCGACAACTTCAACGAAGAAGTGCACGGCTCTAAGCCGGCTTTTATGGGGAATGAAGCAGCTCGGGATTTTTTCAGCTTGATGGATGAGGCAGATCGTCCTTTATATCAAAGTTGTCGCAAATATTCTAAATTATCTTTCTTGATCAAATTGTATCATATCAAGTGCTTGTGTGGGATCACAGATAAGGGAATGTCGATGTTGCTCGACTTATTACAAGATGCATTCCCCGACGCCGAGATTCCCACAACCTTCTACGAGGCCAAGAAGATTATCAACAGGTTGGGGTTGAATTATCAAAAGATTGATGCGTGCCCAAATGATTGTATGATGTATTGGGGAGACGATTCCAGCAGGGAGACGTGTAAGAGATGTCACACATCGAGGTACAAGACAATTCGGAAGGGGAAAAAGCAGAAGAAGAAACCTGCAAAGATTCTCATGTACTTCCCTTTGAAACCTCATCTACAAAGATTATTTATGTCGTCTAAAACTGCTGAGCACATGAGGTGGCATGCCGTTGATAAAAATGAAGACGGTAAATTAAGACATCCGCGGGATGCAGCTGCTTGGAAAACGTTTGACAACGACTTTCCAGATTTTGTGACTGACCCCAGAAATGTTTGGCTTGCGTTGGCGACCGACGGTTTCAATCCTTTCGGGAATCTTAGCACAAGTTACAGCATTTGGCCGGTAGTCTTAGTTCCCTACAACTTACCCCCTGGATGTGTATGAAACAAAGCTCTTTCATTATATCTATGATCATTCCAAGCAAAAAGGCACCGGGCAATGACATCGATGTGTATCTCCAACCGCTTATTGCGGAATTGCTTGACCTGTGGAATGTCGGCTTGGAGACGTACGACGCTTACAGCAAGACTTTGTTCAACATGCGTGCAGCCTTTGATGTGGACGATTAGTGACTTTCCTGGCCTTGGCACATTATCTGGTTGGAATGTACATACTGGGTCGGCGTGTCCGGCTTGCAATTTTGACTCTGACGCATTGCGCCTTCCCCACAGCCGAAAGTGGTGCTTTATGGGGCATCGGAGGTTTCTCGATGGAACGCATAAGTTCAGATTGCAACGGAATCGCTTCAATGGGAAACCAGAGAAAAGAGGACCACCTCAGACTTTGTCCGGTACAGATATCTTACAGCAGCTTGAGCATGTTGACTTCGAGTTTGGAAAAAGCGACGATTCAGCACAAACTCGCCAAAAGACGCGCAGGACTTCGGCGCCTCAGCAGTGGAAGAAGATAAGTATTTTCTTCACGCTTCCATATTGGAGATCTAATTTACTTCGCCACAGTCTTGATGTAATGCACATTGAAAAGAATGTTTGCGACAATGTGCTGTATACGCTGCTTAACAAACCCGGCAAGACAAAAGATCACCTTCAAGCGAGGAAAGATTTACGCGACATGGGAGTTCGTGAAGACGCTTGGCCAGATGAGCATGACAGATTTACACAGGCAAAGTTTACCCTCACAAAACCGAACAAGGATGTGTTCCTCGCGACGTTGAAGAAATTAAAAGTTCCTGATGGGTATTCAAGAAACATTTCTCGATGTGTCGACTTGCAGGCTCGAAAGGTTGCTGGCCTGAAGAGTCACGACTCACATGTTCTTATGCAGCAGTTACTCCCTCTGGCTATAAAGAATACACTTCCTCTCGATGTTTCCATAATTTTGGTGGAACTTTGTTCTTTCTTTCGGAAGTTGTGTTCTAAGGTTTTGATCGTTGAGGAGCTTGATCAGCTGCAGTCGAAAATCATTCTTACGCTTTGTCATTTGGAGATGATCTTTCCTCCGTTCTTTTTTACTGTGATGGTTCACCTCACAGTCCACCTCGTTCATGAAACAAAGCTCGCTGGACCAGTACAATATCGTTGGATGTATCCGATTGAGAGGTACTCATTTTAAATATGTGCTTTAATTTATTGTCCGTATTTAATGTTTGCTAGTCGTCCTTTTCATCATTTTATATCAATTTTCTCTTCTGTACTTCGTAGGTTCCTTGAGAAATTAAAATCTTACGGAGGAATAAGGCGTGGCCAGAAGGTTCTATAGCTGAAGGCTATATAAGGGAGAGGTGCTATATTTTTGCTCAAGGTATTTTGATGATCTTGAGACGGCTTTCAACCGCCCGCCTCGTGTTGACGATTGTCCGGAACCTGCGCCGACATCAGGAGAATTTATCCCTCGTGTTGGTAAACCAGTTGGAGCAACTGAGAACTTCAAACTAACGGCAACTGAGAAGTTCCAAGCATATAGACATGTCTTGATTAATTGCACTCAAGTTGAACCTTTCATACGGTAAGAATTGTACACTCACATGTTATTCGATCTATATCTTTCGTAACATTTCTCACTTTCATTTCACTAACGCCTTTCCATTATTAATTGCAGGGAATTCAGAAGTCATGTCAAGCGTCAACTCAGGATCCGTACACAGACATCCTCGGAAGTTGATAGGAGGGTCCACAGAGAATTCCCGAGCTGGTTTGCGCGCAGAATACTAAATGACCACAACCCACACTCACCAGATTTCAGAGCTCTCGCAATCGGCCCTCTTGATCATGCAAAACGGTTTACAGCATACAATGTCAATGGTTTTAAGTTTTGCACGGTTTCACGGGATCATGGATTGCAAACACAGAATTCGGGTGTTTATGGCACATTTGGGACAAGGAGTTATGCGAGCAGCAGTGATGCCAACATGCAGTTCGGAGGCGTCCCTTACTATGGCAAGCTTCTTGATGTGGTCGAGCTTAATTATCAAGGCTGTTTCACCGTGACGCTGTTCAAGTGTTTGTGGGCAAATACCACTACTTCTCGGGGACTGACAACTGACGACCTAGGGATCACATCAGTCAATTTCTCACGGCCGATTCATACTGGTATTTCTCAAGATGATGAGCCGTATATTCTAGCTTCAGAGGCACATCAGGTTTATTATGTCGAGGACGAGAGGCATAGGGATTTGTACATGGTCGTTCATTTAAAGCCAAGAGACCTTTACGACATGGGTGAAGGCGATAACATCGCCTACGAGAGTGAGCCATTTCAGCCAGCCGATTTTGAAAACTACTTCCCTGAAGGCGATGACAATTTACCTCTACTACGGTGAGTTTTTTTAAGTCGACGTCATTTCAATTAAATTTTTTAAATTTAATAATACATCAATAACAATAATTTTTCTACAAAATTTCTGTAGGGATGGTGACGATGAGTGATCAAATTCAAGTGTAAAAAATTTGTCTTTACAAAAAATGCAAAAAATTTGTTAAAATAAAATGTAAAAAAAAATTTTTAAAAAAAATTAAAATAATATTTGTAGCGGTTATTAAACCGCTACAAAATATAAATAACCGCTACATTAACCGCTACATTAACTGCTACAAATAGCACTACGAATATTAAACCGCTACAAAATTATAAATAACCGCTACTAATTAATAACCGCTACATTAACCGCTACAAATAGTACGTGGATCCCTATAAATACCCTTACCACAACTCATTTCAAACACTCCCCAATTTCTTTTCACCTTACCTTTCTTTCATTTCCTCTCATTTTCAACTTCTTTCGTATGAGTAGAGGAGCTGAATAATACGATCAAATATGGTAACAAGATTTTCAATTTTTTTTAGAATACTTCTTTCCTTTCTATAAAATTTATTCTAACCATTTTTTTTCTAAATATATCATAACTGTATCTCATTTTCATCTATTTTTCATACACAATTACATTATATTAGAAAACATAATAATTCCTTATTACCTACCTATCCTTAATAATATTATTAATATAAATTTTATACTAATCCTATTCAATTACATTTTTCCTTTTTATTTATTAATAAGTTAAACTATTGAATAATAAACTAATTGAAATAGATAAAATAATAACAAAATAAACTATTTAATATAATATTGAAAAAACAGAAAAAAATCATTGTATATTTTTAAAAAAAAATTTAAATATTTGTAGCGGTTATTAAACCACTACTAAATAACGCGCCTTTTTACGACTCAATTTAAATTTTTTGGCGCCAATTTTGAATATCATGAAATTAGTAGCGGTTTTTAAAACCGCTACTAATTTCATGAAATTCAAAATTAGTAGCGGTTCTTTAACCGCTACAAATAAAAAATGTCATTTTTTTTCACCAACAAATTTTCAATTTTTTATATTTGTAACCGCTACAAAAAAAAAATTCTTTTTTAATATCTCAATATAATTTTTTTATATTTGTAGCGGTTATATAACCGCTACAAATATCTCTGGGTGCTGTAGCGGTTAATATGAACCGCTACAAACTATGTAGCGGTTATTTTTGATTGAGTAGCGGTTTTATAAAACCGCTACAAAACTGCTTGCAACGTACGATTTAGTAGCGGTTTCATTAACCGCTACTAACCTAGTTTGTAGAGGTTAGAACCGCTACGAATTCCCATTTTTAACCGCTACTAAATCACATTTTTTTTGTAGTGGCGGTTATATATATAAAACCGCTACTAATATTCAAGCCGTTACACATTGGTGGGAAATTCAAAATTTACTTGTTGCGTATTAGTAGCGGTTATATATATAAAACCGCTACTAATATTAAAGCCGTTGGACATTAAATTTAAAAATAATTTTTAATTTGTAGCGGTTATACATAACATAACCGCTACAAATGTGCACAAAGGCAGCAAATTTTAAAATTTAAATGATGAGTATTTGTAGCGGTTATTATTTTAACACCGCTACTAACATATATATAGTTGTAGCGGTTATTAGTGTATAACCGCTACAAACATATATATAGTTGTAGCGGTTTCTCTTGAGAAACCACTACAATTATATATATACATTTGTAGCGGTTATTAGTGTAGAACCGCTACAAATCTATATATTTGTAGCGGTTGTAAGTTAAAACCGCTACAAATCTATATATTTTATTTTCTTTTAAATTTAGATATAAATAATTCATAAATTAAGCAACGCGATCTAATAATATAAATATAATTATATAAAACACAATAAGAAAGTTTTGAAATAAAAACTCATATATATTTACAAATGTTTAAACAAAAAAAAAATGTCCTAAACTAAGGAGCTGGGGGCTGATCCTAAACTAAGGAGCTGGGGGCTGATCCTCTGGTGCTCCCTTAGGTTGGGCTCCCTCAGATGCCGCTGGATCGGGCTGCTGCGCAGAGTGAACCGCACCATCGTCATCAGCAGGAGGAGGAGCAGTAGCAGGAGGAGTAGTACTCGGGACGACGTAGCGAGGGACAGGGGGAACCGCTGGATGCTGCTCGTTCAGGAACAGGCGACTCCATGCTCCCTCGAGCATGTTGTTCGTGATCTCACGCCACTGAGTCTGCTGAGCGTACAGCATATCAGCGTGCATCTACAGGTGCTGTTGCTGCTGCACCTGCATCTGCTGCTGATGCTGCGCCATCTGCTGCTGCTGCTGCGCCATCTGCTGCTCCAAATCTGACCGCAGCTGGTCAATAGACTCGTCCCTCCGACGTCTGACCCCTCTAGAGCTGCCAGCCTCAGAGGCGACGCTCCTGCCGTAGACCATGCTGGGTCTGGCGCCTATCCCCATCCCCTGCACGCGTCGTCCGGGGTGCTCAGGCTGAGCCAGACCTGCCTTCAAAGGAGCCGTCGGGTCCACTGACCCCTGTGACTCCTTAGGCTGGGTCTGTCGTAGCTCAGCCTGCGACTGCTACATCCGCTCCTGCCATTTTATGAAACAATTACTAATTAGCATTTTTCATTATTAACTTGGTTTTATAAAAAATATAATAATAAAATTACTTACAATGGCCGCCTCTGCCTGCTGAGAGGTCGCAGTCCCGTCACGGTGTCTCTGTGTGATGGCGTACAGCTCCACATAGTCTGTCTGACGGTTCTCCTGCTGTGCCTTCGTCTCCTGAAACAATTACAAAACAATAATTAGTATTATGAAATAATCAGCTAAAAGTAAGTGATATTTTGAAAAGTTACCAGCTCGCTGTAGGTCACAACAAAGGTCTTCGATCCTGCTGTGTGGTGGATCGTCTGCTGCGCCCGGATCTCGGTGTTCCTCTGAGAAAGCTCCTGGAAAAAAAAATATTAAATGTATTATAATTTAAAATTAAATACAAATTAAATTGAAATTATAATTTAATATTTAACAATTACACAATTATATATCAAAAATCTAATAAATACATTACCTGCGCCTCAGGGCTCCTCCTGAACTGGACGAAACGCGCCCAGTCGTTCGGCGGCACGCCGTCCGGGACGCTCTCGATCAGCTGCTCCAGAGGCATCGTCCCGTCCTTATCCACCCTGTAGAAGAAACGGTTCTTCCTGTTCCTCCAGGCGTCACCCATCTTCACGAGGGCGTACCTCTTCTGGTTGGCCCGGACGGCAAATCGCAGCTGAAAAAAAATTATTTAAATATCAATAATTATAAAAACCATAATTTAAAAAAAATAATTAAATATAATTAATTACAAAAAATATTAATTAAATAGTTTTAATTACCTGAATTACCTCCTCCCAAGCCTGGTCCTTCGGCCCCCTCGGAACGTGCCTCCACGTCGGGAAGTGAAAGGGGAACCGCATCCAATTCGCTCCCAGGTTGTTTAGAAAGCGGTTGAGCAAGTGACCCCCATTGTGGATCGGCTGGTCAGTGCCCTCATTCCACGGCACTATAACTCGCAGGGACCGGTCCATGCTGTTCAGACCGGCCACATCCAGCCTCCTCGTCGACACGTTCCCCTGCTCATCTGCACAGTTGACCGCATGTTAGATAAATTATAATTCAAAGTTAACATTTCTAATTTAAATAAATAATTTACTAAATTAAAAAATTAATTTACCTTCGACCTGCACCTCAAACCCAGTGGACCGCGAAGACGACCCTCGTGGGTTGTTCTGCTCCCGAGCGTCCTCCTCATCATCGAGGAACTGCTCCATCTCCCTGAACCCAATCGGGATCTTGAACTCCTCCTCGTTGAGGAAGTCCTCAACGCTAATATCTAGCCTCTCCACCTCAGGCACCTCTGGTGCGGTCGTCGCCTGTGGGATCGTCTGTGGTGCCTGTGGGGGAATGGGCTGAGATGCCGCGGTAGCCCTGCCTGCGCGCTGCCCCCTCCCTCTGCCCCCTGCTCGGCTGTTGCCACCCCGTAAAATCGGTCTGGGGACCTCAGGGGCCTTCCCCTTATCCTGTCCTGAAGCCATATCAACTGTAAAAATTAAAAAAAAAATTAGTCACATTATTATGCAAAAATATAATAAAAATACAAATATAAATAAAATACGTGTTATATACGTACCTCAAGTGCAAATACTGAGAAATACTGAGCAAAAACTCCTATAGAGACGTCTGAACGCTCAAATCTCGAAGAAATCACTCAGAGAAACCTCAGGAAACAAAATGAGCAAAAGGAGAGATGAAGGACGCGGGGGTTTAAATAGGCCAGATATTAGTAGCGGTTATTAAAATAACCGCTACTCTAACCGCTACAAATAATTAAATTTGTAGCGGTTCTTCAATAACCGCTACAAAAGATAACAACGTTTGAAATTCTGTAGCGGTTATTGCCCAGAACCGCTACAAATGTCGAGACTCTTGAAATTCTGTAGCGGTTATAGGGGCATAACTGCTACAAAATTCTGACCTTTGGTATTTTGTAGCGGTTCTGTTGTTGTAACCGCTACAAATAACCGCTACACTGTTGGCGCGCCAACTAGCGGGAATATTGTAGCGGTTTCTGTGCATTAACCGCTACAAAATCACCGCTACAAGTTTTGGCGGGAATTTCGCGCCAAATTTGTAGCAGTTTTTTTGTAGGAAACAGCTACAAAAAACCTTGCCGCTACAAATTTGTAGCGGTTTAGGTAAAAAGCGCTACAATACTATAATTTGTAGTGGTTTAATATAACCGCTACAATTGCACCGCTACAAAATACCTTTTTTTTTGTAGTGTTATGTATATACGTATCTTCTATTCTATAATGCTTAAATCGTGCCACACAATGTAGAATGGATATCCTAGAAAATCGAGCATGGATATATAATAGAGTAGATCAAACAACAAAATGGTATAGAATGGATGTCCACTGGATTTGAGTTGACGGCCGGAGGCCTGGCTAGTTATAGTGTTTAAGTCTTAATATTTATAGTTTTGCTGAATTAATTTGGTTCATTGGTTCTTATAAGTTTTTGTGCACCACAAACTAGGTTTTACATTTATTATGACCATATTGTTTCTATCGATTTGAAGCTTGTGTTCAACTGCTTCGAACCTAGCTTTGATTACTATCCACATTGTTTCTATTGATTTGAAGCTTGTGTTCAAGGGGCTTCGTTTAGCTACTGTGCATATTATGTCTTTATAATAGAGCACCAAATTCATGGTAATTCCATAACTTTCCCTGCTGAATTTAATCTATATTAACCCCCTAATTCGTTTCTATATATTCCTATTCATCACAAGATATATAACCACTGTACGTGTACTATATAATGATCTATCTTTGTATAGTAAAGAATGAACAACCTTTCCAATCTTTTTTTTCTCTCCTTCCACAATATTCAACTTCATGTAGTATTGCTCTTTAACTTATTCAGAAAAGGTTTGTTTAATCCTTAAAGACATCCGCTTAAGTAGATCAAGTCCTAGGCACGGCTCAAATCATCTCAAACGATCCTATATACATATTCCACTTAAATGAAATCATGTTGTGGCATAGATGCAAGATATGATGAATAGAAGAGGTTTTTGATGAGAAATGTAGAGCGCATGATAGATGATAACAAACAGGCAATTTCTACGAAGACTGGTTAGCAAAGTGGAGAATAACAAATTAAAGAAAGAAGAGAAGGTGATGATATGGTGTGTAGAAGTAGACATGAACTGGTCCAATAGAAAGAAAGTAAAAGGGGGCACATGATAAATGACTTGGAGACCCTCAATATCACCTGCTGAATTTAATTCCATGACTTTCCTTGTATGCTCATTTCTATTCAATGATATGCTACTTTGACATATATCCTTATTGAATATCTTTATGGAATAGTTTATATTTTTCTCTTTTATGACACATACAGGATATCTCATGATAGCTTAAGGGTGTGCCTTTATATGTTAGGCCATCATGAAGTAGTGAGTTGTTAGGCCTTCTCTTCTTATACTTGGTTTTTGAGGAGTGGCTTCTTGATTGTTTGTTATTGTTGTGTTAATTTGATTGGTGAAATTCATCTTAGTGGTTGCATACCATCCTTTATTTTATATTTATTCATATCTTTTGACTTTTTGTACTCATTATTTTCTTTAATAGGAGTATTACATGAGGATCAAGGCATCTAGAAGTTCTAATTCAGATTCTCCGAGTGATGTGCAATCAAATCAGCTAGATGAAGAAGAAATGAACCTATATTTAGAGGCTGCAGGTGGTAAGAACAAGAAGGGTCACATATTTGGCTTAGGATCTGAGGCCAAAGATGTTGATTCCTCATCCTATTCTTATAGGTCTTCTCCTCTTTCCATCAACACAATGCTCCAACCTGATATTGAAAATGTTGTCATAGAGCTTAGACATAATGAAATTATCTTAACTAGGTTGGAAGCACTTGAGCAAAAACTCTCTGGGGCTGTAAACAATTCAAACACTAAAGCTCATACCACTGATGATAGCCCACCATAAGATAGGGTGGTTACTAGGTTGTTTAACTACATTAAAAATTTGTGTGGTTTGTTTGATATATTATATGCATTTTCATTTTAACACTTTTATTGCTTTGTAGTTGTTAACTTACTATCATTTTAGAACTTGATTTGAATTTGATTTTATTTGCAATCAATTTAATTTCACTTTTAGTTCTTTAACCATTATAAGTTATTAAGGTTGACTTATCGTTAAATTCAAAATAACAAAAAAAAAATTAATTGGAGAGAGAAAATTAAAAAAGCTTAGAGACAGATTTTTGACGGAAATTCTATCACAAAATTAAATTATTTTTTTAAAAAAAATTCACATTGCAACGATTAGCAGCAGAAATTCCGTTGCTAATCCATCTTAGAAATTAATAACGGAATTAATTTTTTTTTAAACTTTGTGATGGATTATGAACGGAAATTCCATCGCTAATCCGTCTCAAAAATTAGCGACGGAATTTCAGTCATTAATCCATCTCAAAAATTAGTGACAAAATTTGTCATTATGGACGGAATTTCCGTTGCCGATTAGAGATGGAATTTCCGTCGCTAATCCGTCTCAAACCTTGTGACGGAGTTGAAAATTTCCACTACAAAAACAAAGACTTTCGGCGGCGACTTTTGTCGCCGCTGAAAGTCTTTCAGCGGCGACAAAAAGTCGCCGCCTATGCGACTGTCGCTGAAAGTTTTGGCGGCGACTTTTAATGTCGCCGCTGAAAGTATACTTTCAGCGGCGACTTTTGTCGCCGCTGAAGGTGACTTTCAGCGGCGACTTTTTTATCGCCGCTGAACGTATACTTTCAGCGGCGACTTTTTTATTGCCGCTGAAGGTATAGTTTCAGCGGCGACTTGGTGACTTTCAGCGGCGACTTTTATCGCCGCTGAAAGTGTTAATTTTAAAAAAAAAATTTGAAAAATTCAATTTTTTATTAAAAAAATTCGAATTTTTTTTTAAAAAATTTAATTTACAATTGCCACGTGTCTCCGCCCCGTGCTGCCACGCGTCGCCTCCTCGTGCTGCCACGTGTCTCCTCCCTGTGCTGCCACGCGTCGCCTCGCCGTGCTGCCACGTGTCACCTCCTCATAATTCCTCCAAGTGACTCTCCTCCAGTTCGAACCCGCGACCTCAGGGAGCCGATGCCTTCGCGCGCAAGTCTCTACCAATTGCGCCGAAATGAACCTATGTCATATTATTACATATTATTATATATATACTATTATATTATATATAAACATACATACATATAATTAATTAATTATATACATATAATTAATTATTAATTAAATATAATATTATTAAAAATAATGAAAAATAAAATAAAAACGAAAAAAATATTTATATATTTAAATTAAAAAAATTTTTAATTTAAAATTACTTAATAAATAATAATTTAATATCATAAATATTATTTTTAATATAAAATTATAAATATAATATTAATAAATAATAATATAATTTTAATAATTAAGGTTAAATAGAATTATTTAATAATTAATAATTAAATTTTATAAATATTATTTTTGAAAAATATTAATAAAAAATTATGAAATTGACTTTCAGCGGCGACTTTTAATAGTCGCCGCTGAAAGTGTACAAAAAAAATTTTTTTTTTTTAAATTTTGGATTAGACTTTCAGCGGCGACACTAAAGTCGCTGCTGAAACTCACTTTCAGGGGCGATTTTTAATAGTCGCCGCTGAAAGTGTACAAAAAAATTTTTTTTTTTTTTAAATTTGGACTAGACTTTCAGCGGCGACACTAAAGTCGCCGCTGAAACTCACTTTCAGCGGCGACTTTTAATAGTCGCCGCTGAAAGTGAACAAAATTTTTTTTTTTTTTTAATTTCGCACTAGACTTTCAGCGGCGACACTAAAGTCGCCGCTGAAACTCACTTTCAGCGGCGACTTTTAATAGTCGCCGCTGAAAGTGTACAAATTTTTTTTTTTTTTTAAATTTTGAACTAGACTTTCAGCGGCGACACTAAAGTCACCACTGAAACTCACTTTCAGCGGCGACTTTTAATAGTCGCCGCTGAAAGTGAGACTTTCAGCGGCGACAAAAGTGTCGCCGCTAAAAGTGACACCTTCAGCGGCGACATAAAAAGTCGCCGCTGAAAGTCTCACTTTCAGCGGCGACATTAAAAGTCGCCGCCAAATGTCGCCGCTGAAAGTGCTTTTTTTTGTAGTGTTCGTCGCTAACAGAATTAGTAACGCCCTTTTTAGGGACGAACCATTTTCTGTTGTTAACATATTAGTGACGGAATTAGCGACAAAAATTCCATCTCTAATATTTATTGGATATGAATACTATTTTCGTACAAACATACATTTTTCTTAATTACACAGGACTGCATCCAAATCAAGCATTCTTAATATCAAGGTAGGAGAATCGTTATATGTAAAAGATGAAATTTAAACTTAAACACAAACCTCAAACATTCATCATCATAAAACACCAACACATTTTATTTAGCTTTTTACACGCATCACATCACAAGAACTAAACGAACAGAAATAACCCCAACAGCTAGATAGGAACCAAGTAGGGTTTTGGTTCAAGATAAAGTGGCATTGTCTTTTTTACGACAAGCCCAAATGTTTCACCCATATCTAACTCACTCACAGATTCAGGCAACTTCCAATCAAACCAATAGAGAAGATTAGCGAGTTCATAATCAATGGAAGCTAGCCCAAATGCCAACCCTGGACATATCCTTCTTCCTGAACCAAATGGGATATATTCAAAGTCTTGTCCTTTGAAATCAATCTCTTTCTCTTCAAATCTCTCTGGCATGAACTCTTCAGGCCTTTCCCATACTTGTGGGTCCCTCTGAATTGCCCAAGCATTCACAAACACCATTGTTTTGGGGGGAATATCGTATCCTCCTAATTTTGCATTCGACAGTGTTCTACGTGGAATCAGTAAAGGAAGAGGTGGGTGTAACCTTAGGTTTTCTTTGATCACGCATTTCAAGAAGTTCATTTTGTTAATATCAGTTTCATCTATTTTTGATTTGTTGCCCACTACTTTTCTTATCTCTTCCTGTACTTTTTCCATTGTTCTTGGATGACTCATAAGTTCTGACATTGCCCACTCCATTGTTGTTGAAGTTGTGTCATTTCCTCCTAAGAACATGTCCTGAAATTTATAAAGAGAAAAAAAGTATACTAATCTAAATTTATATGAATAATCCAAATCCAATCCAATCCAACACTACTGGAATCGAAAATTATCCTTACTCTATTCACCAGCTGTGCAATAGCAAGCATTTTAAATTCTAACAAAATATTTTATTGAATTCTAATAAATCAATAAAATCTTATAATAATATTATCAAAATTGAATAAGTCAGTTTACCAAAAAAAAATTTAAAAAAAAATGTTGAATAGAGCAACCTATATATGAAGAAACCATTATTTGGCTAAAAGTTGAACCATACTTTGTTATTTAAAGAAGGGTTAAGGTGCAATTAGCACCCTAAAATATTTTCTCAGGTGCATCCAGCATTCTACAATATTTTATGGTGCATTCAACATTTTGAAGTATTTTTTTCAAGTGGATCTAGCACATTAAAATATTTTTTGTGCCAAGCACCCATAAGTGTTCTTTTTTTTTTTTTTGTATTGAGCACTCTGAAATATTTTTGTCCAACACCCTAAAATATTTTTTAGGATATAGGATACACCACAAAATGTTTTAGCTCAATGCACTTGAGAAAATATTTCAGAGTATGATGCACTATAAAATACTTTAAGATGCTAGATGCATCTTAGAAATACTTCACTGTGCTAGATGTAGCTCAATTCTTTAAAGAAATCCAACTCTAGTCAAAGTCAAGCATCTGCACAATACAAAGTCAAGCAAGTCATGACCAAATCTATGTGCGGTAGTCGTAGATGTATATACCTAGTCATGGCAGTACTATAACCTGGAAATTCATCGATGTAATATAGTCACACACACACACAGAGTCACGTACTGTATGAGGATCATACCGTTAGGATAGCTTTGAAGTTATCTTGGTCGAGCTCAAAGTCAAGTTGATCTTTACACTCTTGAGCTTGGAGAAGAACATCCACAAAGTCTTTCTTCTCATCATCATCCTCCTTCTTTGCTTCCTTATGCTCTGCAATAACCTCATCAAAGAAGCGATCCAATTCAGTGAAATTTCTCGTAAACTCTCTCACTTTCCCTGTCACATGATCAACCCAACTCAACCAAGGAAACAAATCTCCCAAACTTATATCCCCTAGATGAATCACCTCCCTCCTAGCCAAATCTCCAAACCTACTACTTTCTTCTGTTTCAAACTTCTGTCCAATAATACACCTGCAAATTATGTTATTAGAAGCTGCACTTATGTTCACAAAACAACTTTTCCTTATGTTACTGATCAGATCTTGGATTTCATCATCCCTTATGAACTGAAACGATCGAACTCTTTTCAAGCTTAAGAGTTCAAGAACACAAAGTTTCCTCTTTTGTCTCCAGCATTCACCGTAGTTTGAGAAGGCCACGTCGTTGCATCCATAGAATATAATTCTTGCAGCTGCGTTTTGAACTCGGTTTGCGAAATCTACATCGTTCGTTTTCAGAACTTGTTTGGCTAAATCTGTGGAAGACACAACCAGGGTTGGGATTTTACCCATTTGCAAAAAAATTAGAGGGCCATATTTATTGGAGAGGTCTCGGAAGGATCGGTGGAGAAGTGGACCCAGTTGATGAAGATTGCCTATAATGGGAAGTTTTGGTGGAGATGGAGGCAAATTAGATTGCTTTCTTCTTGATGATAGCTTGAACACTAACATAAGGGTAATGAAGCAACAGACAGACAAGTAAAGTTTTTGACTTGGTTCATCGAAGAAATATTGCTTAAGAATTGGTTGAACTTGGAAAGCCATGATGATGCTTTCCCCAAGTGTACGCATTGATCCAAAACAACTATATATATAATATAAGTGTTAAGGTAGAAATATACTTGAGAAGTTTTCATGTAGGAGTAATGTTGCCCCAAAAAGAATTGCCCATAAGTATTTAAATAGAGCAATATCACCCTTATCATTAACAATTCAATTGTCAACGTTAGTTCTTTAATGAGTGAGGCAACATGCCTACATTTTGAAGCTTCTGAAGCGACACTAACACTAAAAAACTTTCAGAGTAACATTTTTACTAAGCAAAAACTTTTAGGATAAATTTGTAATTTGACTATATATATAAACATGCAGGTTTAGCTGATTTTGTATTAACAATTATTTGTTTCATTTCTGATGAGTAATTTCGGGGCTCTTTAGTTTTTCTAAAGAGGGTCGTTGGTTGGAATTGTCCAATTAAAATGGAAGAAGGATCATCTCCAACGCGATGTTGAATAAGCTTTTGGAAGCATCTCTATAGTTTGTTGTCGGTGGAAACTCGCGGTTGGTTTTAGGCTTTTAAAGCCTTTATAGGTTGAGGTGTGTTGCATTGTGACGTCTTGTTTGTTGTTGACTTGTTTAATAAAAATGGAAGGATTAAGGGACAATTTTGCTCCAAAAAATTTCACTTATGGGCAATATTGCTTCAAAGTTTTTTAGGAGGGGGGATTTTTGCCTCAAAAGTGTAAAAAAGAGAGCAATTTATTCCTGACCGTTATCCAATTAATTTTGGATCATTAGTTGACTAAATATGCTGAGCTGGTAGTCCACGTTTTATCCCCATCATTTTTGTTAAGATTCAAATTTACTCCAAAAATCCATGTGTCATCTACTTCTTCTTTTTTTTTTAAAGTTAGATTTAAAACTTATTGGGTAAATTTGCATATTAACTAAAATGATGTGAATGACACTAGAATTGTTAGCTAGCATCTTTGGCTAACTAATAGTCAAAATCAACTAGCATAATTATTAGGCCAAAATTGCCTCTTGGTGAAAACTTAAGGGGTGAAATTGCCCCTTAACCCAAAATGGAATTCATGTATGAAGGATGGTAAAAAAAAAAAAAAGGACAGTGAAAATATTAATCTCATAAATTTCCGCATATTTTCTCTAAAATATGAAATTTGGAAAGAAACAATTGTTTTCCCCATCAACTGAGTCAATTTTTTGTTTTGCTTTGTCATGAGATATCAAATATATAATTGTTTGATCTGTTCGGCTTTCTCAGCTGATCTGGCCTTTTCGTGTAATAATAGTCATCATCAACATGTAGTCTCATCTCCAAGGTTCCAAAGCATTCTCAAAAATGGTTGGAGTGCTATTCTATCCAAGAATCAATATAGAATTCCTATTTGACATGTGACTATTCTGCTCAGGCTCCCCGTTACAACAATTTATCTGAACTTAAACGTTCTGATTCATCTGGAAATTAAAAGAAGCGCTGCAACTGATTTGCATTGAAAACAACCCCTTCTACCTTCTTTTCTTTTGTAGATCAGTTTACAAGTTCACATTCTTTGTCCTGCTGTTACGCGCCTGTTCCTTTTAATACTCCATCTTATTTTTAATATAAGACATATTAATTGATATTAGTCTTAAATATAAGACAGTTTTTATATTTATCAATCTCTTTTCAATTTATAGGCTCTCTTAACAATAATCAAGAAATGGAAAGAAAAGAAGGAATTAAGGAAGATTATTAAAACATTTTTAAAAAATACATATTATATTAACTAACACAACTAACATTATTAATTTAATCAAATTACGTAAATAATCCCTCCGATCTTAACTAATTATAAGATAAAGTTATCACTTTTGAAGATATTAAAACAACTACTTATATTTTTTTAAATATTTATATTTATTATTTTTTTCTCCAAACTATTTTACCTAACTTATAAACTAATATATAATCTAATTTTTTTTCTGTCAACTATATATAATATAATAATACATAACATTTCATAAAATTAAATAACTTATTCAACTTCTTTAAACTCCAAAATAAAAAAGGTTAACTGTCTTACATTTAAATAAACTCTCTTATATTTAGTACAAGAGGGAGTATCATTTTGTGCTGTTAAAAAACAGATTAATATCATTTTGCCTTTATGTTTAAAAATATAGTTGTTTTACGGTCCTCCTCACATGATGCAATCTTCTCTCTTCACTAGTTATTTGATATATCCCTATTTTATTATATATTTTTATATTTTATTTAGGGATTTTATCATGATAATTAAGCTTAAAATGCCTTTTTTAAGATAAAAAGATGTATTAAGAGTGAATACATTAAATTAGGCTAAAATGGAAAAATTGTCAAAATAATTGTAATTACTCTTAATCATTAATTTTTCTAAGAATATTTGATGTTGATTTAATTGTTCCTAATTGTAGGTGCTTAAAAAATTTGGATTAAAGCTGAAAATGACAATTTGGGGCTTGAATTTCCGAAATGACAATTTTGTACTGCGAACTTGGAAAATGACAATGTGGTCCCGCCAAAATTGCTGCGTTTTGACAGCAGCACTTAGGTCAGGTTTAAACCAGTTTCAGATTCGTTGCAGAGAGCATTCACGAACCAGAGCACAGCTGCAACGCACAGACCTTCCTCCTTTGATCTTCGTCTCCGTCGTTTTCCTCTCTCGCCGGAGGCACCGTCCACCACCACCACAGCCGCCGGCGAGTCTATCATCACACTTCACCGACCACCAAAGACAGCAAAGGGAAGACGAACCAGAGGAGAGGCAGGGAAGTTCGATCGAGACAGAGTAGTGCCGGAGATGCTGTGAGACACAGACCCTTCTTCACCAAATCCATCATCGTCTTCCATCTTCCTTGCTTCCATCATCGAAGCCACAACCACACCACCGTCGACCACCATCACCTTCACTTCCATCCGCTACCGTCTCTTCTTAATCAGTCATCGCTGTTCATGATCTCCGGCAGCCTCCTCTGTTTTCAACATCATCTCAGCTGTGGCTTCTTCTGCTCTTGAACTCATTATAGCCGTAGCTACTCTGTTCGGTTTCTGAGATTAATTTCAGTCCCTGATTTGATTTAAGTGCTAATTGGTATATATGGCTAGAATTGTGAAATTATTTGGTGAAATTGTAATGACAATTTGCAGTGGCTGAGCTTATTTTCTCCTACAGTAAAGGATTGAGTCTTGATGTTTGGACTAGAGGGAGTTTTAGTTTTAGTTTTAGTTTTTTAGCTTAGCTATATATTTATGATTTCTTTGATTTAAGGAGTTGTAATTTGTAGTTAAGACTAATATATTTGATTTGATCTTTGTTTGAATCAATTTGTTATTTGAATTAGTTTATGTTGAACATTGTGTTCATCCATATATGTGGTTACATATATGTTTCATTATAATTTTCTTAATTCTCTATTATTTTGCATGATATTGTTTGGATATTGAGTTAATTTTGGGTTATATTTGGAACCAATTGCATCAATTAATTCACAATCACACACTAAGATTGCTTAATAATATCTCTAAAGTAAAGGTTCCTCTTATTTGGTGTTAGACTCATCGGTTGATGGGATTTGGTATTTTAGAAAACTTAGTGATTTCATAAATTGCATACAAAGTGATTTCTAATAGTGTTTTAAGAAGTGATTATTTTCTAGGTCTAGGAATAATTATTGATTAGTGCACTAGACTCAACGGTATTTGAGGTTTGGTATTCTAAGGGACTTTGATTGCAATTGCTAGTGTTCTATATTGAGTTTTGGTTAGAGAGATTAAGCCTTACTTGGTGTAGGAGATTTAATTCACCTAATTTAAGCTAGATCAAAAGGTCTTTTGAGCATTTTTGTCAAACTAGCACTTTCCTATTATCTTTTGAAGCAAATGATGGATGAAATTCATTGTTCTATGAGACTTTATCACACTCTTCTAATCCATTTCCATTCCTCCTTTTTGAAAATCCTAAAAATATATATTTTAATTGCATTCAATCATAGTTTTGAAAATCAAACAATCATGTTTTACCCTTGTCAATTTTGCATTATTATCACTTAGTTTATTAGGAATTAGTTTTATAATCGGCTCCTTAAAGTAAAACGACCTAAGTTGTGCACTATATTGCAATAATTTGGTTTTTATTCTTGATAACCCCGAGGCGACTAAAAGGGATTATTTCATTATTTAAAAATCAAAAATTCTAAAATAATAATGATTCAAAGCTTTTTAAAGAAAAATAACCAAGTTATAAAGCGTCGCGAGCTAAAGAAAAATTACAAGGTCTACATTGTTACCAACTTGGTACGTGATCTCATATTTACATTGTATTCGTAGGATTAAAATAAAAACACAAATTTTTCAGTGGAGGGGGTGAATATAAAAATAATTAAGCATTGCGGTAACAGGCTTCCAACCGCAAGCATCAAGTGTTAAAAAAGGCTATCTCCTAAGGTGATCTCTCGTAAAGAAGAGGTGTCTTAGAGCCTCCCTAGCAGTTAATCTTTCAGAAGGGTCATATCTAAGTAAACCCTGCAACACATGTATTAGATCTCCAGCCGAATGATCAACATGCTGCATTACCAGATTCTGCACCATCACATTACATTTGAGTCAAATAAATCCAACATCTTTACTATAAAAACCAAAACCAGACACCACATGATACACAGGCTTGTACAATTCAGGAACTGCAAACTCACCTGAAGCCGAGGCAGCTTCATTACAGCTTTAATACTATCCCTAGAAGTGGCCCCCTCTGGCCAAACCAGTCTACCCCTTCTAACATACTTCTCAGCATGTCGGCTACAAAAGGCAACAACATTATTTATCATCGATGACTTCTTTAAAAAACAATCAACTGATATCCAAAAAACCCAAGGTACAATCACTTACTCTGCTCTCTGCAACATGTGCTGAGGCAACGGTCCGAGCACCCTTTCCATGATTGCAAGGTGCTCCAAATTCTCATGAGTCTGAAACAAAGCTTCACCCTGCAAAATAAACACGTACATGATAAGAAAACCAAAAATGGGAACGCAAGCCTATGACACAAGTCACAATAGAGTAAATAATACCGTGCATAATTCTATCAATATGCAACCCACACTCATATCTTTGTTATTTAATCATATGCATAAGAAAAAATGATTACATATAACTAAAGATATGTCAGCATATAGTTGAAGAAGAGTTAAACCCGCTAAAATGTGTTTCACCCGCTCAAGAATATATGTCCTTAGATATTTTTATATAATAAATTTTGTAACAACAGATTTTTCAGCATTTTTTAAATTTTAAAATATTTTTTTATTTTATCTATAAAAAATAATAAAAAAAAGTATTTGCAGGAGGTCGATTAAAAAAAGGAAGCATGGGCACGCTGCAGAGCCGAAAGGTTGGAACACTTGAGATTTGGTGTTCATGTATGGGACAAATTTAAAGCCGGTTTAATTAATTATTCGTTAGAGGCCTAGGGCATCTCATGACTTATGACCCTTGATTGATCACTTCATTTTATTAAATTTTTATTATCATTTTGTTGTAAAATACTAATTAAGGTGGATGTCCATGAGCTCCCAACTCTTGACCTTTCATTTTCTACATCCCATAACCTTTCCAATGAATGATCTTTAGGAGTTTTCATGCCCATAACTCAAAGGTTACAATGTGTGCACTCATGAGGATTAAAGTTTGCCATTTACTTTGTGTAACTTAGTTGTGGATGAGGGCCTATAAATAGAGCACTATGTACTACACTTTGTTTGCATCCAAAATGAATAAGATGTTGCTCCATCTTTCTCTCTAGTTCTCTCTTCATTTCTCTTCATTTCTTGCTTGACATCTATTGTATTTTCCCATTTTTATAACACGTTATCAGCACGATTCTCTAACCAAGGTATTTTTTTTTTTCCTTACCGTTGTCTCAACATTTTCCTCTATCTTCTTTTACCATATCTCTATTTAATCTATATGGGATGATCTGAGCCATTGTATGGAATTAGAGAGATCTTTTTACCGATTGTTTTATACATCGGGTTCCATGGCTGAGATTGGAGATTTTTGTTATTTTTTTTTTTTTCATTTATATTCCTTTATTTTAGATTCTGTTATTATTTACATTTTATAATAGTTAATTTTATTTGTTTATCATTTTGATTTTATATTGGCACAACTTTCTAGTATTTCATTCTATTTCATTTCGCTTTGTTATTTACATTTATTTATTTTCATTCGATTATCTTCTTCTCATACATTTTGTTGTTTTGTTTGGGCTTCTTTTAGTTCATTTTTTTATAGTTATTTTATTTACATTTCATGCTATATTCTATTATTTATATTTCTTTATTTTACATTATTTATCTCATTTTATTGTTATTTTATTTTTCATTTACTGATGTTGTTATATTATTTCATTTTATTAAGCCATTTTGTTTTGTTTTTTTATTGTTTCTAATATTTTATTATTTATTTGTATTGTATTTTTAATTATTCCTTTTACATTTTTTTTTTAATTTCATCACCACATTTATTATTCTATTTGTTTCTTATTTATAATTCATTTTGTTTATTTATTTTATTATTATTTACTGAATTTGTCATTTTACCCTTGTTATTGCTATATTTATGTTTTTGTATATATATATATATATATATATTTTGTATCTGTTTACATTTACTCTTATTTACATTTATTACCATATTATTGTCATTTTATTTATAGTATTATATATGACTATATAGTATTATCTCTTTTATTCTTTACACTATTTTTATTGCTATAATTTCCTCCTCTTTGTATACACCATTTATATTCCAATAAATAACATATAACAACATATATAAAGGAGAAAAGTAGAAAGAGAGAGGGAGAATATTTTTAAGAAATTTTCTTTATTGAATTATATGTTGGCTACTCATGAAATTTTGCTCCCTTTAATTATGTTGTTTAAAAATATGTTGATTATGATATGTTTTAATTCAAAATGATGTTTTATGTTTCATCAATTTTACCGTGATTCTAATTGTTATCATTATTTTTAGTTTGAATCATGGCCAACCTTGCCAAACTCGAGTTTACAGCTCTTGATATCACGGGAAAGAATTATCTATCCTGGGTCTTAGACGCTGAAATCCATCTAGATGCTAAGGGTCTAGGAAAGGCTATTTTACCAGGAAATGAAGAAACTAGTCAAGATAAGGCCAAGGCCATGATTTTTCTTCGCCACCATCTCCATGAAGGACTGAAAGCTGAATACCTAACGGTAAAAGATCCATTAGAATTGTGGACTAATTTGAAGGAAAGGTCAAGAGTTGGGAGCTCATGGACATCCACCTTAATTAGTATTTTACAACACTCCCCCTTGGATGTCCATAAAAAAAATATTGTGCCTCATTAAAACCTTACTAGGAAAAACCCATTGGGACAAAAACCTAGTGAAGGAAAAAGAGTACACAATGTCTCAAACAGGATATTTATTTACTTGTGGAGGTACACCTATATCTTGGCGATCAACAAAACAAACTTTAGCAGCTACCTCATCAAATCATGCAGAGATAATTGCAGTTCACGAGGCAAGTCGAGAATGTGTTTGGCTAAGGTCAATAACTCAACATATCCAATCAGTGTGTGGTTTGTTTCCTGAACAAAAGATTCCAACAATACTATATGAAGATAATACAGCATGCATAGCTCAATTGAAAGGAGGGTACATTAAGGGAGATAGAACAAAACATATATCTCCAAAATTCTTTTTCACTCATGATCTTATGAAGAGTGGTGACATAGATGTTCATCAAATTCGCTCATGTGACAACCTTGCAGATTTGTTTACCAAGACGCTGCCAACTAGAACATTTAAGAAGTTAGTGCATGATATTGGAATGCGTAGGCTTAAAGACATAAAGTGATGTTGTCATCAGGGGGAGTAAACATTGTGTACTCTTTTTCCTTCACTAGGTTTTTGTCCCAATGGGTTTTTCCTAGTAAGGTTTTAATGAGGCACAATATTTTTTTTATGGACATCCAAGGGGGAGTGTTGTAAAATACTAATTAAGGTGGATGTCCATGAGCTCCCAACTCTTGACCTTTCATTTTCTACATCCCATAACCTTTCCAATGAATGATCTTTAGGAGTTTTCATGCCCATAACTCAAAGGTTACAATGTGTGCACTCATGAGGATTAAAGTTTGCCATTTACTTTGTGTAACTTAGTTGTGGATGAGGGCCTATAAATAGAGCACTATGTACTACACTTTGTTTGCATCCAAAATGAATAAGATGTTGCTCCATCTTTCTCTCTAGTTCTCTCTTCATTTCTCTTCATTTCTTGCTTGACATCTATTGTATTTTCCCATTTTTATAACACATTTCATTTTATTTAATTTTGATTCAAAAATTTGTTTGTCCCAAGCTTAAATAACATTTCTATTAAATACTTTTTTTTTATATTAGAGAGCAGGAATATAATATAAAAATATTTTTTGAAAGATAAGAAGCTAAATTAAGGGGTGAATAAAAATTAGAAATTATAAAATAAGAATCAAATTAAAATACGTTAAAATGTATTAAAATTTGAGTGAAATATATTAAAGGTTTTTGGGAAAATTCAAAAAACATACCACTTTAACTTCAAAATCCTAAATTAGTGATTTGACAAGAACTTACATTGTCAATCCCATTACTCTTTTTGTTAATCCCATTACGCTTCTTGTCAACAAGATTTTAAAGTTCAAATAGTATTTTTTTGGAATTATCCCATGTTTTTTCTATTTTGCCTTAAATATAATATATTCCCCTTTTACCGCCAACAAAGGTTGGTCTCGAGCCCGCCGGACCTAAACTGTTTTTTTATTTAAAAAAAAAAATATTTCCCTTCTCCTTTGAGAATCAATGTAAACTTTCGCAAAATTAAATAATTGTATCACACACAAATATACATACTCTTAATTTGATAAGGATATAATCAATTTGGTTTCAGAACTTTTTCTTATGGGGTGATGCCACTTATCATGTCAACAAACAACTTGTTGTTACACATATGCATACTTTTCTTAAAAATAAAAATTCATATTGATTAAATTTCAAAAATTCAATGTTACGTTGAACAATTATTAATAATTAAAATTATATATGACAAGAAGTGATTAGAGAATTGGATTTAATGAATATGAGTAAATAAACCTAAGTTTTATCCTTTTTTTAATTTAATTATAAAAATGAAACATGAAATAAATAAAAATGATATTTTTTTTATGAATAATTTTTTATGGAATACTATTGGAATATGCCTAACCAATCCTTGATAGATTAGGGCCTAAGCCTAATTCAAATAGGGCTATTATGTACATATTGAGAGATATATGTCTAGAGGAAAAATTTTGTCCTTATAATTTAAAATTCAAATCATAATAACTTCCCCTACATGATATATGGGATAATTATCAGTATATGAGTGTCAATTGAATACACCAATATAGAATCTCCCTTGTAACTTCCCTCTCTGGATCTCTTCTCCTTCCTATGGTGACTCTTCCGTATAACGTGATTGGAGTCCATGTTGGTGCTCCTATCTGTTGTGGGTACTTCAGAGAATCAGTTGGATTCCAAATATGCCCAAATCCTTTAAATACAATTATGACTTATTAAACTAACATGTTAATCAAGATTAAGAATTGCTAAAAATAGTTTAAATACTCAATAAGTAACTCTCTCTGATCCTTAATATGAGACATATTTGGTAGTTAATCTTGATCGTAACTATAAGATATAATTTTCATATTTATTAATCCTTTTGTGCTCATCAAGTGAAATCTTCTTCCCTAGGAGCAAATTTTGTGCTCATCAAAGTGCTCATCACCAATATGGAGTGTCTAGATCAATTTTGGACCATCAGAATTTAATTTAAATTAATTTTTATAATTTAAATAATTTTTTAATATATATGTAAAATTTCAAACAAAGATAACCTTATAACTATCATTTTTCTAAAAAATAAATTAATCATTTTAAAAATCACATGTCAAAAAATGTTAAATTTAAATCGTTCAAATTAAATTTGAATGGTCTAGATCTCATGACATCGATAATCATTTGGTGCTAATCATTATGAAGAGCATTGTATGAGAACCTCTCTCTGTTTCTCTTGTGAAAAATTTTTATATAAAATAAAATATCCATATATACCTTATCAAGAATAGTTTGCAAAGTTGGTTTATATGGAAATTGAGGTTACTCTTTCTCGACGGCAGCCAGCAGTTGGATTATACACATAATCAATATGAGAATGAGACATTTGTCCAATTTCAACCACTTATCTCAACCCCTAATCAATATTGCACTTTTTATTCAACAATCAGTCCTAAGTAGCATCAGTCTCCCGTACGCAAACTCCAACCACATACAGGACACATAATTATAAATTTTACATCATTTCTAAATATATCAACCCAATCTTTGACAACACATAGCAAAAAAACACACCCAAAATAGGAACCACACTTTAACTACTACCACCAGACGTTAATATAATAGCTGGTTGATTTTTTTTTTGGATAGACTAAGGAGGACAATTAATTAAACATAGTTAGTGAGGCATTGGTTGAAGACAGAGAGCGGTACTTTTTTACTGACAGTGAGGCCAAATGTCTCCTCCATATATATGTGTTGAACAGTGACACCATTTATAGAAGGCAGCTTCCAATCAAACCAGTGCAAGAGATTAGCAAGCCTGGATTCCACGGTGATAGAGCTAAATATTCATATATCTTTTAATGATTAACTTTAGGCTTTTGTGGGATTTGATTAACTATTTTTAGGCATAATTAGGTATTAATGTGAGATTTGAGTGCAAAGGTGATTTGGGAATTAAAGTGTCTAAATTGATATATTTTAAGTAATATTTGTTATTTAATTTCCATTATTCTTTAATTGTGAACCTATGATATTACCTTTGTGTATCTCATTTATGTAGGTGATGAGATGGTACATTGGAGCTTAATAGAGGATAAAGATGGAATTAAAGGAGAGCACAAGTGCAGATTTTATTTTCCAATTTCCTGATTTTAATAGGCGTAAGAAAGGAGTTAGGAATTGTTTGGTGGCTTGAATTAATAACCTATTCTTGGTCTTAAGATCCCTCACATTATTATCAGTTTCCAAACACACCCTTGGACTAGAAATTGAGATCCAAAATTGCGATAGCTTTCTTCAGCGGAAGGATATCACATTTTGAGCACTTCTTCATCTCAGGCTAATGGAGGCTTTCTTTGGTTCATTCTCACTTTCTCCATTCCGTTTCTCTCCACTCCCACCGACCACCGCCTCTCCTTCTCCTTCCACTTTCCACCGATTAACTCCCTCTTTTATATGTTTTCTCGCATCTGCAATGAACATGACAGTCCAAACGTCCAGAGGAGTTGATTTTCGAATCATGATCGGCTAGACTCTTTCATCCGATGGTGATGGTGAAGCTAACTTGAGTTCTTGAGCAACTAGGGGAGTTCTTTGTATCTTAATTTCATCTTCTACTCTATGTATATGCAGATTATGATTCTAGGTTGCTAGAGTTTATGATTTGTGTATATGGCTGAGGATTTAATCGGTTGATGTAATCTAGATGATGATACTTATGCTAGATTTGTACTCATGGATTGTAATTGGACTATAGCACTCTTTTGTTATTCAATTGCTTTCCTCTATTCTCTTGAAATCAATTTTTTGCTAGGTTTCTAGGAATTAATTGGTGGTAGAAAGGATCTCTTATGAATTTAGCATGTGCTAAGTACTTAAGATACTCCTAATTGATAATTGAGTCTAAGTTTAAATATAATTGAGAAGTTAGGAGTATTGATTAGTAAGGGTTCTTGCTAGTCCTTGTGCTTAGTTAAGAGAAGAACTTAGAATTAAAATTGGACAAGGATGGTTAGTGGACTCATTCACCTAAGACATTCATCTCTTGCATTTACACCCACTCACTCACTTTATACATTAAAAAAATTCAAAAACAAGTAGTTCTTTGATTTAATTAGATAGATGAAACTCACATCCCATACTCTTTAGTTAATTTGTTATTTACACTAGATTACTTAGGAACTAAATATAGGCTCCACGTAGAGATCGACCTAGGTTAGTTGCCCTATAATGTATTTAACTTATTTTTATTTGATAGCCCCACGATATGGCTCTTCACATAGCTGCAACCCCAAACAACATTCCAAGACACCCTCTTCTTCCTGAACCAAATGGTACGTAATGGAATTCGTGTCCTCTGAATTCAACATTATTCTTCTCAAATCTCTCAGGAACAAACTCTTCTGGTCTTTCCTATAACTCAGCATCTCTTTGAATTGCCCATGCCTTGACGTACACCATTGTTTTAGCTGGAATAGTGTAGCCTCCGAGATTCACAGTTGATCTTGCTACACGAGGAGCCAGCAGAGGAGTTGGTAGATGCAATCTTAGAATTTCTTTCACAACACATTTCAAGTAATTCATTTGATTGATGTCTTCTTCCTCAACCTTTGACTTGTTCCCCACCACGTGTCTTACCTCTTCCTGTGCTTTCTTCATTTTCGTTGGGTTCATCACCAGCTCCACCATAGCCCACTCCATTGTTGCTGAACTTGTGTCAGTTCCTCCCACAAACATATCTTACGTACAATATCAACAATTTTTAGTCTATCACAATGAATCATTTGGTCAAATCCTACAAACAACCTCTTCAATTGTGGGGTAGGGCCGCATACATCTATCTCTCCCTATATCCTATGTGAAGGCAATATATCTCAAAGCATATCATGGAATTTGATAATATAAGATTATAATTATATTATTTTAATATTTTGAATATTAATTCAGAGATATAGTTGTTATAATACTTTGCATTAGGGAACTCATGTACTAGCATATATATTTGCTTCTAATTTATTAATGAAAAACGTGCAATTCATTCTCATTTCAATATTTCACAGAGCCCATATGATGGGAGCTGTGCGCATTGGGCCACCTCAGAAAAATTATTGAAATGTGCTCTAATTTGGAATAGAATATGAGAGAGAGAGAGAGAGAGAGAGAGTTATGATGGCTTTGAGGTTGTTTATGGAGAAACTATTGTGAAGCATGATATCGTCTTGGAGTTAAAAGAGAATATCAAGCAAGCTTTTCCTCTTGGAGTATTGCCCATCGCTTCTCTTCATCATGCTCATGTGTTCTTCAATGACTCTTCCAAAGAAATCATCTAACTCTGCAAATATTGCCTTTAACCTCGGAATGAAACCAGTTACAAAATCAACCCAACGAAGTGAAGGGAAATAATTGCCTATACTGAAGGACGTGAGGTTAATCATCACCTTCCTAGCCAGCTCACCGATCCTTGTATTCTCTTTCGTGTTAAACTTATTCCCAAGAACACACTTACACACTATACCATTCGATGTAGCAATCAACAACTCACTCATATTCACAAAACCTATACCACTCGAGCACAATTCACTGATCTGTTTCACTAGCTCGCAAGCTTCTTCTTCTCTAACGTTCTTGAAGGATTGAACCCTTCTAAGGCTAAGAAGTTCGTTGACACATTTTCTTATGTTTCCAATTTTCACCGCAGTTACCAAAGCCAACATCATCACATCCATAGAGTAAGATGGTGGGATCAATACCTTGAGGTCGATCTGCAAAGTTAAGGTCATGGGTTTTCATGATGTCTGAGGCTAATTCTGCAGAAGAAACCACCATGGTTGGAGTCTTACCTAACTGTAAAAACATGATAGGTCCGTATTTTTTCGAGAGGGATCGAAAAGAATGGTGTGGAAGAGTGCTTATGTGATGAAGATTCCGATGATGGGTAGCTTTGGTGAAGATGGAGGAAGATTCAGATTCCACTTGGATTTGCTTGTTCTACTTCTGATGAGATTCAACAAAAACAGGAAGGTGATGATGAAGCATGAAAGAAATAAGAGTAGGGCGTTTAGCTCCACAGGATGGTAGTGTGTGAGATGTGAGAGCAGAGCCATTTTGGTGTTCAAATGTGAAGATCTTTTACAATACACTTGCGCTCTTCTCTTCCAACAATTATGTCAAGTTTATAAGTGATTGCACCATATTTTTATATAATTTTCATAACTAAATTGGGATTTTTAATGAATTTTCTAGGACAATATTTCATGATTAAGCACTAATTTTAATTAAGGACAATTGTATTGAATTAATTGTAATTAGGGGCAAAATAGTCATGAATTTGTTAATTATTCATGCAATTGTTTCCTTAGACTTTTAATGCTACATTTTGCTTAATCTTGCATTGTAGGTGCTTAAGAAGAAAATTGGAAAATTTAGAAGGGTCAAAATTAATATTCTAAGGTTTGGAGAAAACCATAGAAAAGTACCCCCAAATTCTGAAAATTGCAAATATGTGAAGAAGAGGGGCCATGCAAATTACAAGAAAATACCCAAAATCTTTAGAAAGTTTAGTTCAGCTCCAAAACATTTCAAAAGTTTTCAGTTAAGTCCTCTAGAGAAGTTTTTGGTCTTTTCACTAAAGTCCTTAGTCAAAACGCACGTTTTGACCAAGGATTAGGTCAGTGTCTTTGAGCTGAACAGGACCCGATACTGAAGGAGAGACCCGAGACCCGAGCTGAGGGAAAGTACAGAGAGTGGAGGCACCCAAGGTTCGGATCTCATCACATTCCTTCCTCTTCTCTTGTTACCGGCGGCGTTCCTCTTCCTCACCATAGCCGCTGGCGACCCACTCACACTAAAGCCAAAGGGAGCTCAGAGCTGAGGAGAAGGGAGCTGGGATTTTTGTGGAGGAGCGCCGCTAGCTGATTGAGAGGAGAGGGAAAGAGACGGACAACACCACCACCGTCAAAGACTTCCCACCGTCGATGGAATCAAAGTACATCACCGTCGGTCATCCTCCTTGCTTTACCATCGTTGTCTGTCACCGGCAGTCACCACCATGAGCTTTACCATAGCTCTCATCCTTACCACCAGCATAGTACCTTCGACTTCTTCCTCCGTCAGCTACAGGTGATCACAGACAGAGCGCTGCGGAGAAAGCTCTAGCAACACCGCCGTTCCTCCTCTGCTTTTTCATATCCAGAGTCGGACTCCATTTCTCACTGTTGGCTCTATTTTCGGCCTTCCTCACCTTCACTCTCTCACTACCACCATCATCTTCTCTCCCTCAGTTCTGCCATCTCTAAGTTCAGTGCCACTATCAACCACAGCGCTGTCACTACCTTCATTTTCCTCCTCCGGCAAGCCCCTTTTGTTCCTCCTCTCTCTATTTAACATTACAGACAGTACTGTGAAAGCTCCCCTAATAGAGTTGTAGATGTACCCAAGAAAACCAGAAGCTCAGATCGTTATTGATTTTTGGTTATGAGTTTCCAGCGAGCTAATTCCAGATTCCGGCGAGTTCATGAATTTTCCTGTGAGTGTTCAAATTATGAGCTGTGGTTATTTTAAAGCAATGAGAGGCTAATCTTTTGCTTCTTGGTAGTGGGGATTTGTGCTTGAGCTTATTGGACTACATAGGGGAGTTTTTCTTTCATTCTATTTGTCTAGAATTATATATTTAAATTGTCTAATTTTAGGAATTATTGTATATGATTCTAGAACTGAGATTGATATTAATTGTCTTTGTTGGTTTGATATTTGTGATTGGATTGGATTTTTATAGCTTGTGGGTTTTATATATTTGCATTTCATATTGGTTCAAAGATATTGTGCTTTCTACGTATTATTGTTAGATTATATAATTGAATTGGATCAATTGGGTGTCGTGTTATCGCATTCATATTAAGAGGAAACAAATTATAATTATCGATTTCAATCGCTCATTAAGTGGTTTTTAATAATATCTCAAGAGGTAGTAGTTAGCTATGTTTATAGCAGCTACTATTAATTGGGATTATTGAACTCAAGTGTTATTTTGAGGTTGTTCTTAAGACTTAATGAATTTTTAATTCCCATAATCTCTTTGAGCAAGGATAGGCATTCTCTCCATTACCAAGAGTGTTCATTATTCATATTTTCCACTCCATACCATTTCATTCACTCATTCTCCATTTTTTATAAAAATACCAAAAAAAATATTAGTCTAGCATTTAATTAGATTGTATTTTCTTTTAGCTATTAATTTGAAAATCCAAAAATCCATTTCCCCTTGTTTCATTGTATTTGCATGGCATATTAGATTACTTAGGATTCAATAAAAAGGCTCCTCGAGAAGAGAGAACGATTATAGATTTGCCTATATGCAATTTGTAACCCCCTACCTTAATAGTTAAATTTATAGTTCGAGAATGCGTCATTAAGTTGAAATAGAGACCAGCGGTTAATTTAAAACTTTTCCAAAACTTGTTTAGTGCGGTCTCACGTTCACATCTCGAATATAATTGGTCTGTGCAGTTCGGTTTCATTCATACATATCATAATGCAACCAAAAATTCCCAACAACGCTCAGGTTTTGTTACTTAATAAAGGGTTTATAGGGCACATTACCTATTCTCAGTTTCCCATACAGGGGATTACACAACACTATTCAATATATACAACATGTGCAATTAATCCCCAACAAAATATGACAACCAACTACCAAAATTAAAACTCCTAGCCAGGAGCTCTAACCATTCTTCATCACTTGCTTTTTCTTTGAACCGCTTGCCCTTACTGTAGGTTAATCATTGGAAAGAATGAGATTCAAAAGAATCTCAGTAGTAACAATTTACTTATAACAGGTACAATCACAAAAGCATGTAAGAAAATCACAACAAAAACAACACAATGGCATTTTTGCGACAGCTTTCGCTGCATTCACAACTGCATGTTTCACAACAGCACAACAACGGCATTTCACAACAGCAATGTTACATCACGGCATATTCAATGAAATCACATACATGCAAGGCATCATACACAGAATAAGAGAAAGAGTCACTACCTTGTTCTTTCCGTTTGTGCTTTGGCACCAATTTATTATGTGCAGGGCAAATGTCAAATCATATAATTAGAATTACGGACGACATGTTTTTACTTAATCCAATTCTTCTTTAATTCAAACACTCAAGTTGGTTCTCATTAGGGACATTTAATCAATTCAACTAAGAAGATTAAGTGGTCAATTAACCTAAAAGACCAATTCCTAACCTTAGAGTTCAACAATATTACCATGTGCCATTACCTTTGAATTTTCGCACACTTGAACCAAATCTGCCAGAATTTTCTCCAGATTTTGAAAAATCATAACTAATTCTACAAAAATCGAAATAAGGTGTTCTCAAGTCCTATGGAAATCTATTGAAGTCCTCTATACAGGAAAAATATGTATCAATGTTTTCAATAACCAAAAAAATACAGAATTACAGGAAATCCTATACTGCTCCAGAATTCCTTCCAGTTTCAACCCCAAACTTTGGAAAATCATAAATCCTAGTACAAAAATCGAAATGACACCCATTATGTGTCCATTTTGAAGCTTGGCATGTGAAATATTATACTAGAAAGTTTCATAATTTTTAGAGATCATTTGGTTATCCAAAAACACCACACAAGTAGAGTACCTCACTGGAATTCTGTTCAGGCTGAAAATCCAGATTACATTTTGAGTTTCAATGACCCAAAATTCGCAACCCAGGGCTATTCCGACATAATTTTTTGTGTAGAACGCAATGGAAGCATCAAAATAAACAAATTCCCACTCATTCTCCATGTCCTGTTTTGGCAGAAAATTGAAAATAAATTCCAACAATTACCAACTTCCAATTTCAACATCAAATTTATGTCAAATGGTTTCCAATCATCATAAACCACCAATAACACAACCAAAACATCATGAATTACCCAAACCCTTGTTTGGCCAAAATCAGGGAAGATTTACACATGACAAGATACTCATTCAACCAACACAACTAATAGCTCAAATTGATGCTAATACTCACCTATTGCTCCTCCTTAAGTTCTTTCTTTGATTCTTCAGCTTTTGTTCTTGGATGGTGGCCAAAATACCTCTTCTTGAAATTCTAAAACCATAGAAATGAAGCTCTCATCAAGAGGAACAATATTTATGAAGGACACTTGAGCCATAGATGAGGTTAAGGAGGTGAAAATCAAGGTAGAAAGTCTCATCACCTTTACCTTGCTCTTCTTTCTCTTTCATTGGAGCTGCAGAACCGACTTGAAGAAAGAGAAAATATGTGATGTAATGATCAAATTTTTTGTCCCTCCTATCTCTTAAAGTTCAACCAAAATATGGGACTTGAAAGGGATAAATGATTTATCAAAAAAAAATATCACACTTCCACCTCCTCAAAATAATATATTTTAATGGATTTAACATGTACCAAATAAATTGATATCATCATCTTTCTCTTGCCTTCTTTATTCCATACGTAAGATGCCTCTTTTAATGCAAGTCATCACATTTTATTTAGCCAACAATTGTTGACCAAAAATGGGACAAGAGGAAGAGAAAAAATGGCTCTTTACTTTATCATATTTTCCTCCTTCTCACATATTACTTTTAGAATGATATTTTTTACTTTTCTTCCTCTTGTAATACTTGGTCACAATTGAGTTCCCTCATTCCTCTCTTCAAGTGACGTGAATGTGGCCTTGTGAAGGAGTTAAGTGGCTTCTTGAATTAGTCATTCCACTTGCTTACATATCAATATCCAATTGCAATTAAGCACATACTAACTTTTGAATTTCCACCACATTTACTTGGTCAAAATTGCTTCATCTTTTAGCATAATTATCTCAACATTTATTTTCCTCTTGCTCCCTCATGTTAGACGAAATTTATGGCCTATTGGAAGAGGATAATAATTTCTCAAAATATCCCAATTAGATTTTGTTATCACGATTAAATTTTTGACAATGGGTTTAGGCGTTTTCCACTACTAATTCGGATAATAATTCACACTTTATTCCACAAAAGTGTTTCCTAACATAAGTTACATTCTCTTCTGCAGTCATTAAACCCTTATACATATTTTGGTGTATTACACAATTCTTGGTTAATTTTTTATTATGAACCCCAAGGCTAACGAGAGACAAAAAGTCCGCTAATCAATAAGCTTAAAAGAATTGAAATGATGAGAAAATATTAGTCCGAGTTCATACTTCATAGCCTAGCTAGCACGCAATCTCAAGAATAAGTCATTAGTTGTACCAAAAAAAAAACTTTTAATGTCAATTAAAACTAAACTAACTTAAAAAATTAGGTGACCTAGTTTATTTAAAACCGACCTGGAATATTTTATGGACCCAATATCCTAGGCTAGCTCCTTGTCACGGAGAACTCCAAAGCCCAGACTAATCCAAATTTGAATACTGCAGAGGCCCATAAAGTGAGCAACCCTTCCAAACCAGCAACTCCATTCACAACCCAGGATTCGAGCCCTGGATGTCATCAGCTCCATTCACAACCTAGGATTAGCCCTAGACATTGCTTAAGGGACCTAATGTCTCATCCCGCTAGACCAACTAGACATGAGTAACCAAACTAGAATACTTTTTACCATAAAAACGACCTAGAATCACTATGCAACTATGTGTAGGGCATCTACTTATTGATGATTCTCGTGTCTGATTACTTGTACATGTTAAGGACTTAGCTATGTTTGGATGGAGAGAAAAGTGAGGGGAACATAGGGGATGAAACATTATAAAGGAAAACTTTAAAAAATAGTATTTTTTTTTTTACTATTTTGGAACTTTTCCATCATAGTATTATTTTTCCCTTAATTTTCTTTCCATCTAAATATATGGTTAAAAGACCAACTAAATAATCAAGTGAGAACGGCAAAATATTCTTAGACTAATATAGTAATATTTTCTCTGTAATTATGTGATAGAAGTTATTACCCGATCGAACAGATCAAATCGAAGTTTCAAGACTGCATATCATACTGGCTTCCATTATCTTCTTATGTTGATGCACTATAAGTGGTTGTTATGAGAAGCTATATCTTATCAAGGATGGTTTCTACTTTAATGATGATATTCGTGTCTGATTAATTACTTATTTAATGAGCCAAGGCATTCAATTAATAATGAATTTTCCAATTAATTATTGCTTTAACTGAAAGTCACTCCCACAAATTAGTTGCTGAAATTTAACGAAATTCCGTACATATAAATAGATATTTTGAGTGGTTGCCTCACGGATGATTCCATTGACGACCCTGAACACAAATTTGAATCTTAAACTGGGCTGTAGTACACTGTATATCTATCTCTTAGATTGAGCTAATTGCTGGTTGCTTCTAACAAACCTTGGGCTCAACAGCTCCATGTCAAATTACTTCTCGTTTGCCTCCACAACACGTTTTTTTTTTTTTTTTGTGTTATATAATTAAGGAAAAAAACAATACATAAGTCCCTATAATTCCATCGTGTTTTTAATTAAGTTATAATTTTTCTCCTTTTTATTGCATCCCTATATAAAGTTTCCTGAATTATATATATTGATCCCTATACTTATAATTTTTTACTTTTCAGATCTTATTTATTAGTCACTTCTAACATGTTTCTCACTAAAATTAGAAAAAACCTTGAATCTCATTAACTTGGTCTTAAAATTAAATAATTTTCCAATTTTACCCCTATATAATGTACTCTTTAATTACCTTCAGAATGTAAAATTCACAAAATAATAAATAAAGAATAAAAGTATACATTTATTTGAATATTTTAATGATCTGACTTATAAATAGAATAAAAAAATTATGATTTATTTCTATCTTGTAAATAGGACTAGAGGAGTAATTTGTAAGATAAATTGTGTTAATAGTTGATTATGTGAATCTCCTGTCTCACTCAACATGCACCTAGATGATAACCCATTTGGTCTGTTTCCAATGTCGGAAATGACTATTGAGCCTAGATATATACCAATATACTAAAAAATAAGATGGGTTAGTGACGGAATTTGATAATTCTATCGTAAACTAAATTGTCACTAATTGATTAGCACCGGACTTATGTCGCTAAATTCTGGCGCTAATTCATTATTTTTTGAGTGCAATTCCAAAACTTGATTGCTTTGGAATTGATTAAGCTCATCTTGCATCGTCACTATCCAATAATAATTCATTAAAGCATCTTCAACATTAAGGCTCAGTTTCAGATATAAAGGCCGCAAAACTCACTAAATTATTTGTTTTACTTCTGGTTTTCACGCTTTCTTCCACATCGCCGATCACTTGATCAATAGCTTGATCCCTATTATGTCTCCAAGTTATAGGAAGTGGGATTTGACCAGAATACAAGTTTCTTTTCCCTGTTGATCAACTATATTGGATGTACACTTGTTAACATCAATCTGATTAAATTTTGTTATTACTTCTTTAATGAACTCTAAAAGCTTTCCTCCTGCAAATAAATATTCCCTCATTAGATCTTGCATTAAAATTTCCTTAATTATCCTTACCATTGTTAGTGTTGGACTATAAGTATGGCTCTAGTCGGCCAGAGCTTCTTATAGGTTCACTTAGTGCTTGTTTTAGCTTTAAAAAAGTGTTTTTAAATAATTCAAGACAAAACCCCTCTCACATACTTATCAATCACTTTCAAAAAAACTAATCTAAACACAATTTTAAAATGTTATGAATTGACATTAAAACATATGCTTGCAAGGATACAAAAAAAATCATAACAATAATGTTAATGTTGAGGGTTTTTTTCCTCTTTCATATTAAAAGGAAGAATAAATAGTACAAACCTTCTTATATCATTCTTCGTATATTCACATAAGGACCATTGCAATTTTTTTTCCCGTTCCCGATATAGAACGAGCACGATAAATATGCACCTTATTAAATGCTTTATTAATTTTTTGTATTTTCCTGTTCTAACTTCGCAGTGTAAGAATCTCTTCAAATATTAGACAAAAATATAATTCTTAATAAAATTAGATAAAATCTGATACGATGAAGTACATTGGATTTCGGAATAAAAGAAACAATCCAAACGTTGATAGGATTGAAACATATTTTTTTTATATTGATACCAATAGTTTATGGAATTAATGTGTTATGAGTCTATATCAGGAAGCCTTACAAGAGAAGTAAGGTTTATAAGTTTAATAGTTCTCCCTCACTATATAGGTTTGTCTTTTGAGATGAAGTTTCTTTTATGGACAGAAAAAGGTTGAGTAAATGCCATAGAGTATAGACGACAAGAGAAGTGGGGTTTATAATGATGCACAAATTGATATATTATTGCTAAAAGTCAATATAGTAATTTGTTGGGTTTTCGTGAGTACCACAAAAAATGTTTTGCGATAGTTATTGAAATACTAGTATGTATATATATATATATATATTTGTCACAATCATTCAAATAAAATATGAGCAATCTCTATGATATGGCTATACAACTTCTTATTGAACCAATCAGTACAAGTAGAAGAATAGTTTTATGGTTGAAAACTTCAACCTCAGACGCACATACTCTATATCAGGAAGCCTTACAAGAAAAGTAAGGTTTATAAGTTTAAGTGTTCTCTCTCACTCTGTAGGTTTTTCTTTTGAGACGAAATTTCTTTTATGAACAAAAAAAGGTTGAGTAAAATGCCATAGAGTATAAACAACAAGAGAAGTGGGGTTTATAATAATGCACAAATTGATATATTATTGCTAAAAGTCAATATAGTAATTTGTCGGGTTTTCGTGAGTACCACAAAAAATGTTTTGCGATAGTTATTGAAATACTAGTATATATATATATATATTTGTCACAATCATTCAAATAAAATATGAGCAATCTCTATGATATGGCTATACAACCTCTTATTGAACCAATCAGTACTAGTAGAAGAATAGTTTTATGGTCGAAAACTTCAACCTCAGACGCACATACAGTGATATAGACATACATATGTACATATTTTACATCATTTATAAATATGTTAACCCAACCTTTGACAGCACGTAACATAGAAACACCCTCAAAATGGGCATCACGCTTAAACTAGGATATATATGGTTCTGAATTAATTAATAGTAGTGGGGTACTGGTTGAAGATAGAGCGGTAACTTTTTACTGACAGTGAGCCCAAATATCTCCTCCATATCTACGTGTTGAGCAGTGACACCATTTACAGAAGGCAAATTCCAATCAAACCAGTACAAGAGATTTGCAAGCATCGATTCCACAACAGCAACCCCAAACAACATTCCAGGACACATTCTTCTTCCTGAACCAAATGGTATGAAATGGAAATCTTGTCCTTTGAACTCAACGTCGTTCTTCTCAAATCTCTCAGGAACAAACTCTTCCGGTCTTTCCCAAAACTCAGCATCTCTTTGAATTGCCCATGCATTGACGTAAACCATTGTTTTAGCTGGAATAGTGTACCCTCCGAGATTCACACTTGATCTTGCTAATCGAGGAGGCAGGAGAGTAGCTGGTGGATGCAATCTTAGAATTTCTTTGACAACACATTTCAAGTAAGTCATTTGATTAATGTCTTCTTTTTCAACCTTTGACTTATTCCCCACCACTCGTCTTACCTCATCCTGCGCTTTCTGCATTTTTGTTGGATTCATAATTAACTCCGCCATGGTCCACTCCATTGCTGTTGAACTTGTGTCGCTTCCTCCAATAAACATGTCCTACAATATCACCAATTTTTAATCCATCACAATGAATCATTTATCTTTGATTTGGAAAAAGAATATGAGAATAAAACAATAGGGGGGAGAGAAAGAGAGAGAGAGAGACCATTATGATGGCCTTAAGGTCGATTTGGGAGAAATTTGGAAGCATATTGCCGTCTTGGATTTTAACGAGAATATCAAGCAAGTTTTTACTTTTGACGGAGTTTTGGTATCCGATGTTCTTCATCATGCTTCTGTGCTCTTCAATGAGTTGATCAAAGAAATCATCTAACTCTCCAAAAATGGCCTTCAACCTCGGAACCAGACCGGTCAGAACATCAACCCACCGAAGTGAAGGGAAATAATCTCCCACACTGAAGGCCATAATGTTGACCATCACCTTCCTCGCGAGCTGACCGATCCTTGTATTCCCCTCCGTATTAAACTTATCCCCAAAAACACACTTACACAGTATATCATTTGATGTAACAATCAGCAACTCGGTCAGATTCACAGAACCTGCACCACTCGAGCAAAGATCACGGATCTTATTCACTAACTCGCAAGATTCTTCTTCTCTTACGCTCTTGAATGATTGAACCCTTCTCAAGCTTAGAAGTTCGTTGGCACAGATTTTCTTCTTCTGTCTCCAGATTTTACAATAGTTCCCAAAGCCAACGTCACTGCATTCATAGAGTAAGATGGTGGGACAAATACCTTGAGGTCGATCCGCGAAGTTAAGGTCATGGGTTTTCATAATGTCGGAGGCTAATTCTGAAGAGGAAACCACCACGGTTGGATTTTGACCCAGCTGTAAAAACATGATAGGTCCGTATTTTTTGGATAGAGCTCGAAAAGATTGGTGTGGAAGGGTGCCGATCTGATGAAGATTTCCGATGATGGGTAGCTTTGGTGGGGATGGAGGCAGATTCAGATTCGACCTGGACTTGTTTCTTCTACTTCTGAGAGTCAACAAAAACAGGACAGTTACGACGAAGAAGCATGAAAAGAATAAGAGCAGGTCGTTATGCCGTAAGGGAAAGTAGGGTTTGAGATGTGAGATGATAGCCATTGTGATTTCTCTGAGTCGAAAAGCAAGACAATAATTCATATACTTGCAAGAGATGTGACCATGTGCAGATATCTTTTTGGTCCAATTGATGGATGATCATTAAGTACCTTTTTAAGCATTATATGAGCCTCAAGGCATCTTCAGGCCCGATGAGCCCTGAACCTCCCACCATAGTAGGGAAAATTATAAAAAACTGATTTAGTAAATGTAATTTATCAATTAATTAAAAGTAGGGAAAATTAATCTTTTGTTCCCTATAATTTTGACTTGATTATAACTCACTCCCTACATTTTAACTTGGTGTAACTCAGCTTCTATAGTTTTGATTCGGTTGTAACTAAGCCCCTCAACTTATACTCACTGCAACTCGGTTCTTATAGTTTTAACCTTGTTATAATTTAGCCCATATGTTTTAGAATAATGTTCAGGGACTGAATTATGAAACATTTAAAGTATAGGGACTATGAGTTGCAGTGAGTCAAAGTTGAGGGACTAAATTACAACCGAATCAAAACTATAAGGACTGAGTCACACCAAGTCAAAGTGTAAGGACTGAGTGACAACTTAGTCAAAATTATAGGGACCAAAAAATTAATTTTCTCTTAAAAGTACAATAATATTTATGATTTCAACAAAACTTGCTTAAAGAACTCTTATAAAATCTACCGACAGATCTATTAAATAATTAACAACAAATTAAACGTAAGGATTCTTTTTTCAAAAGGACATTAGAATTTTGTCTTGATCAGTTTCTAATTTTGTTCACAAAAGTCAGAACTTTGGATCCTAATGAGACAAAAAAATATATTCAAAATTGCCATATTTTGGACTTCAGGCTTATTTGGATTAATATTTACAACAGTGGCTTTTATCATAGCTAATTTTTATGAACAAAAAGTTGGAGTAAAAGTAGTGTTATGTAATTTATGTTTAAATAGAATTTTTATTTAAAAAAAAATTAGTTTGACAAAAACTTGTTTGAATAATATATATGTGTGTATTAAAAATTCAGTTTTAGAATATTCAAAATGAAATTAAAAGTTAACAACCAGAAAAAAAAAAAACTTCAACTTACAGTGATTTTTGAAGAAAAGCTCATTTATTTCTGTCCCAATTTCATACATCATTTTTTTCATTTGACTTATTTTCTTGGGTCGCGAGAGGCTTTGGAGCCTTCCCAATAACCTTATCACACAAGCATGCACTTGGTGCCTTGCTTAAAAATAAGACAAGCTTTTAACAAAAGTTGGTTCAATTAGTAAAAGGGCTGATTCGTAATCGGTTGTGAGTTCAAATCCCATCAATGTGAGAACTTTATTGGAGGGTAATCTATAAATATTTTTGTAAGCACTCTTTAAGTCTAAAAGTATGTCCTGACCTTGGTGAGCCCCGAGACCTAACTCACCTAAAATTTTTTCAATAAAAAATAAGACAATCTCTTCACTATTTATGAATTATTTTATTTATTATTGATTTTATATTTTATATTAACAATAAGTAGATTAATATTAATTTTTTCAAATTGCCAAATGACATCATCATATGGTTCTTCACTCGAGCTACCCTTGAGATAACTTATTCCTGCCAACAAAATAATGTCAAGTTTATATGAATGTGTTTGGAACAGCGATAAAAAAAATGGAGTTTCTCAATTTAGCGTTTGGTAATTTTATTTTTGGTAAAAGCCCGATTGTATAATGTGATTTATGTTTGGAACAGCGATTGTATAAATGACTTTTGTAAAAGTAAAACTTGTTTGGATTGATTTAAGCACAAGTAACTTTTGTAATAATAGTAAGAGAGAGTGGATGGGTGGAAAAATATTTTAAAGGGTTAAAAACACAAAAAAATAGTTTAAAATAATTTTTGAAACTGAAAAAGTACATTAAAGATAAAATTGCAATAAGTCTGATAACACATTGGCTACAGTTAAAAAAATATTTCAAGGGTTAAAAGCACCAAATAATAGTTGAAATTAATTTTTGTAACAAAAAAAGTACATTAAGGGTAAAATTGCAATAAGTCTGATAGTACACTAGACACAACTGAAAAAATATTTTAAACATTCTCACTCTCCCCAAAAGCTAAATCAGTAAAAGCTAAGAAATGGAGCTTATGGCAAAAGCTATTAAGATAGAATTAAGCTCGATTGCTCACTGGTGAAACCAAACACTGCATTTTGTTTCTTCAAATTGGCTATTGAGCTTCTTAGCTCAAACGCTCGATTGGGGGGTCAAACCCCCCCCCCCCCCCCCCCCCACACACACTATATAAGCTTAAAAAAATTAAAATCATTAAGATCCTTACGTCGTGGGAATGCATTGACGTAAAATAACACTACTACTAATCCATGGCGTACACGTATGTTACAGAGATTTTAATCCATTTAATTATTCGGCAGAGGCTTGCAGACGTACATATAGTAAAAGAACTTATTAAGATTAAGATGAGTGATTGGCCAGAGTTTGTTAATTAACTAGGTCGTGGTGATTAATTAAGAACTTATTTTATTATATTTAAGGGATCGATAATGACAAACAATATAATAATCGCCCGCAAAATCATTTAATTTTAACTAAAAATCCTAATGGGTAAAATACCTAGTTAGTTAAGGACTTATATATATGGACCTAAACAATCAAATCAAAAGGGAATAATAGACCATATTTTGCCTATAATTAATTATCCATATAAGTTATCAAACACCCGATCCATTCAAAGTTTCAAAGATTGTATATCATATATACAAGGGGATAAAGGTGTCTCCATTAACCTTTCTCTCCACCTCCTCTCCACTTAATGTTTCAAAACTTCTATCATCTTCTTATGGTGAACTGTACGTGGTTTGTCATGATGAGAAGCTATACTATCAAGGGTGGTTTCTCATTTTTATTGATGATATTCATGGTAGTGTCTGATTACTTTATATATATATATATATATATATATATATATATATATATATTAATAAGTCTGTGCCCTATAAAACTAACACCCCTCTCACTATTTTTTTATGACACGTGAAGTAGTCACCGCTAGGCAAAGAAAATCATATTCGTACGTGCTTGTTTGCATCCGCTTTTGTAATCCTAAAGCCTTCTAAAAACCAATTTAAAAGCCCAAAAACCAGTTTAAGCCAGAAAATCATGTTTGGACCCCCCTCCCAACAAAAAAAAAACAAAACCAAAAATCCAAGTTAGACGTAAGGCTCCATTGCTAGCAAAGGTTAGTAAGGAGTTGGCTCAAAGATTATAAGGTTATGAGTTCAAATCATATTACTAATATGAAAATCTTGTTAGTCAGCGATCTGTAAATACTTCTGTAAGCACTCTTTAAACTCAGAAGCAATGTCATTGCTTTGGTGAGCCTCATGACCCAACTCACATAAACTTTTCTTGTAAAAAAATAAATAAATAAAGCCACGTACATTTTGGAGCTTTTAATGTTACAAAAGTCAAATTGGTATTCAAACTAACTTTTAATTTACAAATTAAAATGACATATTCAAACATAAATTACATTATGCTAATGGACTTTTACACCAATAATATTACATTGCAAAATGTGGTTGGATCATAGAAGTCACTTTTACAAACATTAATGTAAGTTAATTATTCATTGAAAAGATATATTAAGAGAAAATATGATTTTAATTTAGTTCATGTGTGTGTTTGTGTATGTACCATGCACTGACATTATTCACAAAGATACACCTTTCCATTTAATTTTTTAATGAATTGTGTAGGAACTTTGCATTCATTAGAGTTATATAAGGCTATCCCATTTAAAAAGTACTCCGTAACTTCTATACTTGATTGTATCCATGTAAATTTAAAACAGATATGTTCCTATATATTATTCTCCACTAATAATCTATCTATTTGAAAAGTTCTCTTTGACTGACATAGAATGTCTTGCCTCAATACGGTAAAATGTTCAAAAAAGATGTTTTTACAATTGCTAAGTAGCTTATATATGGAAATTGAGGTTGCTCTTTCAGCACGGCAACGAACAGTTCTTGTTATATCTTTATCCTATTATATAAATATAATCAATCTCAGAATGAGACATCTGTCAAGTTCAACAATTGATTTCATCCATGGGAATCAGGGCTCATCCCATATGGTCCGTCCAGATGAGATTTGGACAGTCCAAATTTAATTTTTTTTAAATTGGTTATTTTTGAATTAAAAAAATCACTTTTTGAAAAAATATTAGGTAAGATATTATCTTTATTTTAGATTTTGTACCATTAAAATAATTTCTTAGAAAACAAAAAGTAAAAAAATTAAATATGGACCGTCCAAATTCCATGTGGATGACCCAGATAGGAAGAACTTTCCCTGCTCAGCCAAAACTCCCTTCGGTCCATACTATAAGTCATTTCAACTAAATTCATCGAAACCAATAAATGGTAGATAACACATTAAGTTTATCTTAAATGCTAAGAAATTTCTAACTTTATCCATATTAAATGATATTTTAAAGGAGAGAGAAAAATATAATGAATCATGTTTAAACACTAACTATAAGGGCAAAATTGATAAATAAGCATTACTTATTCTCCAAGTGGCTTATATTATAGATTGTTAGAGCAAGTGTTTCACCCAAGAGGGGGGTGAATTGGGTGATACCAAAAATTTCGTTGCGTATATAAAAATTAACTAGAAATTTAAAACAATTAAGTGCTAGAAGAAATATCACCGAAGTGTACACTAGGGGTTATACTAGCTCGGCCACAACCACTTTGACCTTCGTTCAGTCCTCAGAGCTTCTCTAAGAGTTTCACTATATCTTCCAAAATTCAGTAGGTTCTTAGCACCTTAGTACACAGCAAGTTCCTTCACTGGACACTCGCTCCCTCTTACACGTTATAATCAAATCTCCAACTCAAGGTTCCACAACCTTAAGTTGTCTCAATAACAAATATTGAGTTTGCAATGAAAAACTTTCTCACAGAGCAAATATATAATCACTGAAGTACAAAGAGTGAGTATAAGAAAACAGAGCACTAAGAATATATTGAACTATGTGAGTTTGCTTGTTCTTAACTGTTGTTTTCTGTTCTTTGAATGCTTCAAATATATAGATGATTTGTGATGTCCGTTGGAAGCATTTCAAGACATGTCTGTTAGAGTCGCGCAGCTTCGTTTGACCATTCTTCAAATTTGAAAAATAGCCGTTTGCAGTATGTAGGCGTTTTGAACATTACGGACGATATGTTTAACTTCTCTCTCAATGCATGATCTCTTCATTATTTTTCTGTAAGTATACTCAGGAAACTAATATAATGAAAGGTTAATTATATAGATAACAAGTCAATGAACATTGGATTAAAATCATGCTTTATGTACTTCATTACTCGAGTGGCTACTCGAGTGATCATACTTATTACTCGAGCAGTCCCTCAGGTAACTTCATTAAAAATAAGCCAAAGAGTAAGTCAACGTAGTCTGACTAAATGGCAGTCTGCTTACTTGAGTAATCCCTCGAGTAAGTGTTCCTTTCCTTCTAATTACTCGAGTGATCCCTCAAGTAATGATTCAAATAACTTTGGAGATTACTCGAGTGATCCCTCAAATAATGGCATTAAAATCTTGGCCGAGAGCAATTTCTATTTTGCTTACCTGATTACTCGAGTAATCCCTCAAGTAATTCAATCTTTTCATTTCATATTACTCAAATAGCTACTTGAGTAATGTTGCTTTTCAAATGTGGTTACTTGAGTAATGTCTGTCATTTCTTGGCCGAGAGCTACTGGACGATTTTTGCTCTGGTTACTCGAGTAATCCTTCGAGTATGCTTCCAAATAACTTTGTAGATTACTCAAGTAAACCCTTCGAGTAATCTCATGCAGTTTTTGACAGAGAGCAATTCTTCTCATATTACTTGAGTGATCCCTCGAGTAATGAAAGATTATTACCCGAGGGTTTACTCGAGTAATGCCTTCAGAATTCAACTGGTGATGTTTTCTCCTGATCTCTGTCTTGCATTTCTTCTTCATTACTTGAGTAACTACTCAAGTAATGCTTTTCCCTGTCACCAAAAACTTAGTTACTTTATTCAAATGATTTTGTTTATTACCAAAAAAGTTTTGTATGATTAATCCAATCTTTGTTATCATCAAAACATATGAGATCTAACATAGATCAAATCATTTTTCTATAAGCAACTTATATTATGGATCGTAGGAGTATATTAACACAACCTTGGAACAAACATAACATAAAAACACACTCAAAATGGGCATCACACTTTATCTAGGATATATATATGGTCCTGAATTAATTAATAGTACTTGGGTACTGGTTGTAGATAGAGCGGTAACTTTTGACTGATAGTGAGGCCAAATATCTCCTCCATATCTACGTGTTGAGCAGTGACACCATTTACTGTAGGCAGCTTCCAATCAAACCAATGCGAGAGATTAGCAAGCACGGATTCCACAGCAGCAATACCAAACAACATTCCAGGACACCCTCTTCTTCCTGAACCAAACGGTGTATAATGGAAATCTTTTCCTCTGAATTCAACATTGTTCTTCTCAAATCTCTTAGGAACAAACTCTTCTGGTCTTTCCCAGAACTCAGGATCTCGATGAATTGGCAATGCATTGATGTAAACTATTATTTTAGCCGGAATAGTGTAGCCTCCGAGATTCACTCTTGATCTTGCTAATCAAGGAGGCAAGAGAGGAGCTGGTGGATGCAATCTTAGAACTTCTTTGACCACACATTTTAAGTAATTCATTTGATTAATGCCTTCTTCTTCAACCTTGAACTTGTTCGCTGATAATTCTCCATATTTTATATATTTAAAGTATATTTTTAAGATAATTGGAGAGTTATCTAAACAATTTTTGAGAAATTCATATGAGATTATATTGTTATGAGAACAAATCAAATATGAACATTATTTGGGGATATCATTAGATTTAAATCAAAACTAGAAATAGTTAAATTTAGGATTTAAAAAAATACTATTAATAATATTTGAAAAAATAATAATAATACTCACCTCTTTTATTTAAAACATGCTCCTCCAGGATCCACATAGCCAATTAAAAAAAGGGAATTCAATACTTTAATTAGGGGAGAGGAAACGACAGCGTTTTTTTGGGTGGAATTGGAAGGATTGGAGACTCAGCGTTTTTGGCAGCTGTGGGGAATTGAAGAAACGGAAGGAAATTTGAACTGAATCAGAGAGAGAAGGCTGCAGCAAAACAGACCGAAGGGAGAGAGGTGATTGGCGATCACTGTTCATCATCTTCTCGTTCCTGAACTTGACAGTGAACAAGGGAAGGACATTGTACAGTGATCTGCTATAATCTCTTGCCATTAAAATCTGATCTGATTGTGATTCCTTTATGGGTTTGAATTCTGAAATTGTTGCTGAATTGAGTGGAATTAAAGCCATGATTGGCTAATTTTCTTGAACCTAGAGTAGCTATGAACTAATTCAGGGATTTGAGCATGTATGAACCATTAAACTGTATTTAGTGTTAATTTTTGTTTACTTAATCTTATATTAATATTTCTACTTTTTGCTTGATCACCACTAAGTACGAACTTGGGGAATTTAGTAGTGTTTTGGAACCAGGACCGGACCGGCCCAAGAACCGGTGAACCGGACCATAAACCGGTCCGGTCCAGTGACCGAACCAGTTCACCATTTTTTAATTTTTAAATTGATTTTTTAATATTTTTTCTTATAATTTCATATTAATAAACCTAAAATATTCAATTTTTCACCGGTTTAGTCCTGGTTTAGCTCCGGTTTGACTCCGATCTAACCCACTGACCTTTGACCCAGTACCCCGACCGGTCCAGTGACCGGTCCAGGTTTCAAAACCTTGGAATTTAGATTAAACTTGGGAAAGGGATCTTAATTAGACCATAAGATTAAGTAATGTGGGATTAGAATTTATTCCAATTTGCCAATAGAATTGGAATATACCTATTAGACCCATATAATCATATTAGAGTGAAATTAGATATTTATTACCCCTTGAGTAAATTAGTTAGAAATAACAATTTTAACTTGAGAGAGGGGTATAAGTAATTGGAAGATACTTGTATCCATTTAATACTCTAGATTAACAACTTAATATTAAGTGCATTTATTTGGATAAATACATGCTCTAAGACTTGAAAAGGGGATTAGCCACTCTAGGTTGTTTTTATCAATTAAAATCTTTAAATCATTAGAATTGTTTCTTTTGCTCTTATTTAAATTAATTTCCAATTTCTTTATTTGATTTGCTCAACTTAAATGACAGGGGGAATTTTAATGCCTAATCACTAATTCGATTGAATCTCTATGAGACGACATTAATTTGCTATTATGCTACTTCAACGACCCGTACATTTGCGGTGCTTATTTAAAATTTAGTAGCATCAAGTTTTTGGCACCGTTGCCGGGGATTCGAGACAATTGGCACTTAAAATTAGAAATCCTTTAGTAGTTTAAGCTTGAGCTTTGTGAATATTTTTATTTTGTTTTCTTGTGTGTGATTTTTTTTATTTTTCTTGTTTCTTGTTTGTTTTTTTAAAAAATTGAAGGAAAAAAAAGGATTATGCACAGCAGTCATTTGGTTCAATTAGTGATAAATTGTCATACCTTGGTTCTTTATTAGGAATGCATGTGGATGACATAAGACAAAGGAATGCTAATACTGGTTGGATTGAAAATATTGATTCCTCTCAATATAATTGTTTTTCTTGTGTTTATTGTGGAGAAAGTCATTCATATGAGCATTGTCTATATAGCACTACTAGTCATTATATGAGAGATGATTTCACTAGGAACCAAACTTGTTTTGATTATCCTTTTTGTCCTAGTGGGAGTTTATTTAGAGCAACAAGAGTCTTGGGATCCACATTTTAGCCATTATTCAAAAGAAATTTCCCCATCCTTTCACTCTCATCCTCATTTTAAAGCAAACACCCTTGAATATAAAGAAAAAGTCTAATTTAGAAAGGTTATTTGAGGAGTATGTATAATCAGTAGAGAGATTTAATAGAGAACAAAAGGAATTTGTCACTGAATTTGAGTCAAGGGTTCAAAATATTGGAGTCTATGTGAATCAAATTGTTTCATCCATTGAATTGAGACTATGAAGCAAGATAATTCCTTAAGTTTGATAACCACTTCTTGTGTTGATGATGAGTATTGTGAGATAGTTGAGGATGTGGAATTGAATGAAACTTTAGCTCTTATGGAATATGATAATGAACTTGAAATCACTTTAGGAGAGAATAGTGGATGTAGTCCAGAAGCAGTTTCAGCTGTGGAACTTAATTCTTACCATTTTGATGTTAAAATTGATGTGAATTTCCTAAAGGCTATTACTTATGACTCTCCTATTGATTCTTTGACTCTTACTAATGAGGGTGAAGTGGATTTTCTGAGATGCTTTAAATGTTTGGAAGTTCCTAAATTAGTTTGCAAATATATGCATGATGTGCTTTATTTGAATTCAGTTAATACTTTTACTCTAAGATTGTCTATGATTGAAGAAGTACAAGTAATTCACTTAAATGATCATTTGTTACATCTGAAACCTTGTTGCCTAAAAAGGAATGAAGACTAGGTGATTGAAGTGTTTGATACTTATGAATAATGGTTTGTTTAAAATAGTCTGACTAAAGACTATAAACTTAGTGCTGCTTGGGAGACAACCCAAGGTTGTTTGATATTTTGTTTTGATTTTGTAGAACTTTTGCAGCCCCTAATGATATATTCCACTTTGATAGTACTACTACAAAAAATGCTTTTAACGTCCCTTTTTTAGGCCTTTTAATGTTTGAAAACAAGAGGATGTCTATATGAGCGACGAAGTAAAAAATAGTAATAACATCCGTAAATAAAAGGACGCCTAAAGTATGGAATTTAGACGTCCCTATTTTAAAAAGGGACGTCTAAAGTGCTAGACTAACACTTTAGACGTCCCCATTTTGAAATGAGGACGTCTAAAGTGTCAATGTAGCACTTTAGAAATCCCCATTTTAAATTGGGGAAGTCTAAAGTTAGATGTCCCCAATTTAAAATGGGGACATCTAAAGTGTTTTTTTTAAAAAAATAAAATTTTTTATATAACAGATCTGGACTAAACAGTGTTTAAAATCAGAAATTACATATCAGCACCAATAAAATTACAGATCTAGTATCTGAACTCCAAATCCAAAATCTACACAATAATAACTCTAAAGCTGAAATGTCATAGCCAGAAGATAAAAACAATAAGAGGAATCAATTGCAAAAAATTATCTCCTTCTATTATTGAAATACATTTTCTCATAATAATGAATAGAGAAGAGCGACAGGGAGAGATGAATCTCATTTTCTTGGCAGGAACATGGTCATGAAGCATGTTTCAGAATCTCAATCTACAAGCCATAACAACACGAGTTAGAAGATAAATTAGAAGGGAAACCCAAAGAAAAAAGAGAAAGAAGATAAAATAATAAAAAAATCGTAAGAAAGCATAACAGATCTGGATCGAGGTGAAAAAAAGAGAGAGAAAGGAAGAAGCAAGAGTAAAAAGAGCATATAAAGAAGAAGTAAGAGTTAAAAAGCGTGGCGGTAGTGACTCTTCTTGTTTTATAGTGATAGGAAGAGATCGATAAGTGTAAGAGTAGTATAAAATTGATAGTAAAACTGACAAATAAAGACTGTCAGTATAAATTTGAATTATTTTTCGCATCCTAAATTTAATTTAGGAACACCTAAAGTTGTCCAGTTATTTTTTTTTCTACTTTAGACATCCCAAATCCAAATAAGGACGTCTAAAGTCACATTTTAGACATCCCTATATGTATTGGGGACATCTAAAGTTATTTTTTTTAAATCAGGGACACCCTCTGGCGTCCCTAATTATATTAGGGATGCCAAGGGGCATCCCCAAAGGGCGTCCCTGGTATCATCAGGGACAACAAAATGACGTCCCTAATATAATATTAAGGGCACAAAAATGGCGTCCCTGATGATACACCAGGGACACCTGATTGAACCATATTTTTACATGATTTTTCATGATTAATTTGGGATTTTAAATGTATTTTCTGGATATTATTGCGTGATTAAGCATTAATTTTAATTAAGAACAATTGTATTGAATTAAATGTAATTAGGGGTAAAATGGTCATAATCTATTAATTATTTTTACAATTGTTTCTTGGATTTTTAATGCTATTTTATGCTTAATTTTGCATTGTTGGTGTTATAGAAGGAAATTGGAGATTTTAAAGGGTCAAAATTAATATTTTGAGGGTTAGAAAAAATTACAGAAAAGGTCCCAAGACTTTGTGAAAATTACAAAAATGCGTAGAAAAGGGCCCTTGAAAAATCACAGAAAAAGCCCAGATGTTTAAGAAATTACATTGACTTTGACAACATTTTAAAATTTTACACTTAAGTCCCTCAACCAAACTTTTAATAATTTCATATTAGTCCTTGGTCAAAACGCTAGTTTTGACCAAGGTTAGTATTCAATTCATCATCTGCAACCCGAGAACGCTGGAAACGGAGACCCGACTTGGTTGGCTGGATATAGCATTCGGATACAGCAGGACCCGACAGGTAGAGAGCAAGCTGAGAGTGATATATAGATCAGCGCCGCAACACACAGTGGGGAGGATGACCTAGACCACCTCTGCCCTCACCGGCGACCTTCACTTACTTTCATCCATTCTCTCCGTCGCCGGTGAGGTTCAGATTAGGAGAACCAGAGAGAGTGAGACAGATCCGAGCAGCTTGAAAATTGGGAGAGCTGAGAGGTTTAGGGGAGGCGAAGCTGGTATTACCACCGTCGGAGTTGTACTCCATCACCACCAGCTGCACTCCCTCTAAGCCACCGTCGAAGAACCTTTGTCACAGAACCAGGTGCAGCAACGGCGATTCCAGAACAGAACAGGGGAGAAGACTAGACCATCGTCACTGTCAGTCACCTCCAACATCAGCTCCAATTTCTCATTTCTGACCTCCACAGAAAGCTCCGACCACACCACCTTCCTTCCTCTGTTTCTATTTTTTTTTCCTTCTTCTCCTTCACCACTCCATTATCACCATTGTCTCTCTATCTCTCTTATTTTACCACCACCGTGGACATCTTCTCGGTCTCCTCCTATTTCCCGTCTGCCGCCATCATCACTCCTTCTAGTTTCTCCAAAACCTTTTCCAACAGCAACTCATTTCTATTAAATTCATCACTAAATCTGTCATGTTTTCTTTCATTTCCATGGCTGGTTTGACTGTGAGTTATGTGGTGACAGTACTTAGCTCCATTATTGGTTGACTTTTCATTGGGTCTTGGTGGCAGAGATAGTGGCAAGAGCTTCAAGATTTTCCCTGGAGAGTTTATTATTTTCTACTTGCTCAATTTATATATTATGCCTTTATGAATTAATTTTACATTAAGAATTGTATGTCTTGAGACTTAGTTAAGTGATTAGTTATCTATGTTGATTAATATCTTGTGTTGAATTTGGTATTGATGCATTTGAATTTTATTAAAATTATTTTCCTATTTGATTAATGAAGTCATACATTCTATGTGATATCTAGATTATATGATGGATTTAATTTAATTTGAATGTCGCGATTGTGCTTTCAATTAAGAGGAACCAAGTGCATTAATCCACTTTCAATACACATCAAGTGGGTTTTAAACAATTTGCCTAAGAGGTGACTAAGAATGCGATTGTAGGACAAATCATTTATTAGGTAGATTGGACCTAATGCGATTGCTTAGGGTTTTTAATTAGACTTTATGTAAAAGTGACCCCCAAATTATTTTAAGGAGCTAGGAAAGCCACCAAATTTGTCACCAAGATTCATTTCATCATTCATATTTCCAATTCCAAATTCCTTTCCATTCACTCTTAATCATTCTCCATTTTTATAAAGAAAATACAAAAAATATTAGATTAGCATTTAATTAAATTTCATCTTTCTTTTAGTTATTAATTTAAGAAATCCAAAAATCGTTTTCCCCTTGTTTTTTTCATTGCATTCGCATGACATCTAGATTACTTAGGTAGTTTAATAAAGACTCCTCAAGTGAGACAACCCGAGTGTTATATTGTACTGCAATTCTTAGATTAAAAATATTTTGCATTTGACCCCAAGGCGTAAAGACACGGCCAAATCAATGCCCTTTTGGCGTTCCTATTATTAGGGACACCAAAATGGTCCCTGATGATACTAGGGATCCCCTTTGGCGTCCCTAATATATATTAGGCATGCCAAAGAATGTCCCTAATTTAAAAAAGAAAATTTTAATTTTAGACGTCTCCAATGCATATAAGGACATCTAAAGTGTGACTTTAGACGTTCCTATTTGGATTGGTAACGTCTAAAGTAAATTTTTTTATTTATTTTTACTTTAGGCATCCCCAATTTAAATAGGGATATCTAAAGTCACACTTTAGACGCCCTTTTTTAAACTGGAGACGCCTAAAGTTATTCAGTTCTCACTTATAATTACAAAAATGTCACCGCCTTTTTTTTTTACTTTCCTTTTTGAAAAAGGGATGTCCTTTAGAATAGTAGAATCTATATTCTATAGTAGTGTAATCACAATCAAGAGCATTCAAGAGCACGAGACAAGGGTTGAGAGGGAAGTTTCTTTCTACGTTTCCTTGTTTTGTTTTGTTTGAATTGATTGTTGATAACATGTTCTAGAATATGAGTGCTGGTTATAGTCTAGCTTTACATGTGCTTGATATTTTTTAGTGACTATTGATTCAAGTGGTGAAAATTTGAGATCTTAGAAGCTTTTGCTATCTCTACACTTGAATATGGTTATGTCTTCATTTCCATTACTTAGTGTTACTTGTTCACATCGGGACAATGTGACATTTAAGGGTGGGAGTGAGGATACCATTGATTTTGTGTGACTTGTCCTCAATTTTTTTTGAAATATTGACAAATTTCTTTGGCTTTGCACATAAAGAGACAAATTTTGAACAAAAATTTTGCTTTTTATGGAAGCTTGGATTTTACTTCTAAACATTGACAAAGTTGGTTTGATTTGAATTTGAAAGGGATTGGGTTTAGTTAGAATTCGTTTCTATCTTCTTGGAATGTTAGTAGATAGGAAACGAATTTGGCTTAGATAATTGACTTTAGGATGTCAAATACCAGTGAGAAACTTGAGTCTAAATATTAATTTCTTTCAAGAGAGAGTACACTTATTGTGATTTCATCTCTAAAACTTGTCTTGAATCTCTTTTGAAGCTTTAAATCCTTTTGCATGTGCAAAGATGATTTATGTAATATCCCAAAAATTTAATAAAAGGCCTATTTTTCAGGAAAAAAAATTTGAGGAACAATAATTAGATAATAAGTCAAAGTATGGAACCTATGAAATTTAAGAAATATTAAATTTCGTAAGGGGAAAAATTAAAGCATTGTCTGTGTAACTAATAAGATATAAACATACACACACACACACACACATATATATATATATATATATATATATTAAAACACATACACCCATTTTACTGACACACACCACACTTGGCATTCTATAAGATTACCCCATCAGCCACTACCTTGCACTCATCATTAAAATTGCATGGGCCATTCATAAACACACATACACATTTTACGTGCCCACACACTCAACACCCTATACACATAATCATTTATGAAGTCTGCACTCTCTCACTCTCCATTGCTTCAAGTCGGCAGAGAAGAGAGAGCAAGAGAAAACAGAAAAATAAAAAGAAGAGGGGTGAGCGAGAGAGAAACGGAGGTGAGATACCAAGAGTGGTTTTCGGAGAAAAGGAAGAAGGAAAAGTAATCACCATAGGCAAGCTTGGAATAGTGTTTAGGTGAATTTTCTTTATCTCTTCCCTTTGTTAATTCGTTGGTTTGGGCTGCTCATGAGGATTTATAGCTACTAGAAGTTGTGTGATTCTAAAAATAAGTTGTTGTCATGGGTGAACATAAAATAGAGCATGTATATTGATCTTGGGACGAATTTTTGGACTTCTTTGGTTTGGTTTTGCTGTCATTAAACATGGCTAGATGTTGGAAGTTCTTAGGGTCGAATTTCTAGAGGATTAGAGTACATAAGCATGAGAATAGGCAAGTTTTCTTTACCTCTATTTTGTTGTTCGAAAAATAGAGTACATACCTGAAACTTGCATAAGCTTAAACAGAGGTTATAGATGGATTTTTTGAATGGTTCTTTTTGTATAGATAGTTTAGGATGTGTAGTTGATGATAGAATCAAGAAAAGTACAATTTGGAGTGGAAATGAATGAGTTCTTGATTTTTGAAGTCAGACTGTCAAAATTGATGCTTTTTGGAGTCAATCAGTTTCATGTTGCGTTTTGACCAGACAAACCTTAGTGAAAGATTATGAAATTTTACAGGAATATAGTAGACATTAAAAGCTTTAAAATTAGTCTAAGAATTCATCATTTCAATATATGTGGAGAGAGTTATGATTTTTCAAAGTTAAGTTAGAAACAGGGGTCATTCTAGACGTTCAAGTCTGACAGTTATGATTTTTGATAATTCTAGGGAAATTTAGCTTATAATTTGAAGTGACTAATATTTTTACCTTAAATTAAACTTAATTATAGTCACATAGGACTTGAGATCACTCCATTTCAATTTTTGTAGAATTAGTTATGATTTTTGGAAGTTGAGCTCTATTTTTGGAATGCAATCTGAAACAGTATTATTTGGCAAAACTTCTGGGCAAAATGTGTAATCAGTAATTATCTTTGGATATTTTTCCATGAAATTACATTTAAAGAGCTTCATCTAGGCTTTGGAATCAGTCAATTTGGAATTTTCTAGAATTAGTTATGAATTTTCAAAGTTGACAGAAAATCTGTCAGTTTTTGGAAAATTGTTAAATTGTTGTTCAGTAGTGATTTTGCAAAAAACGAGGTAAAAAATGGATTCCCTGGGTAAAAATATGTCAGATTAGCCTTGGTCAAAATTTCTGAAAAATTATAGTCGGACCAGGTACGATGGGGCCGGAATTGGGTTCCCAAGGGCATTTTGGTAATTTTTCAATATAGACTAATATAACCACAAAAAACATTATGGAAGTCCCTAAAGTGGTACATGAATTGGTTTTAACCTAATTCTTATACATTTAAAATTTTAGGATCGGAATAATTGCCCGAGCCATTGGCACGTAGTTCAAGGAACTATTCTTGTGTAGCAAAAAGGGACATAAGGTAGTAACACTTTCTTTCATATACTATGTAATAATTTGTATGCTTTGTATATACCATCTTTTGCAACATGACAGTGCTGAGGGCACACGACCTAGCTGTGATCAAGGATCTAGCGATGGTATACATAGATAAGCCAGGGTCTAAACATGTTGTTGGACCATGGACACAAGTTAAGCCAGGGTTGCAAATAGTCATTTGGCCTTGGACAATGTGCACACAACATGAGTTAGCATATTGCATGACATGGTGCATTGCATATTTATTTTCACATTTTATATGTCGAAAAAACATGTTATTACTAAGATTCACTCGAATCTCACCCTTTTATCAAACTGAAAAACATTCTAGTAGAAGCTAGTGGCTCGAAAGGAAAGACAGAGGCTACCGGTGCGTAGAATCCCTGTGTGTACCAGAGCTGTTGTGGATGTCTATATTTGTACTTTTGCTTTCTTTTGAGCACTATGTACATTTGTGTATGTATTTCAAACTCTGCAAGGATTTTCCTGTATTATAAATAAGTTCCTAATGTCAGTATGTATCCGCTATTTCTGTATGTCTTATGGAATTGTGCGCTTAATACTCTATGAATATCGAAATATTAAGGGGTTTGACAATTTAGGCATTCATTTCATAGCTAGTTTGGCCAAATGTCTATCCCTTTTCACATGAAAATCCTTTGCTTTACCCTATTTGAGCTTTACTTTATTTTTAAAAGAAAATTGCATAGAGTAAATAGCCCTTTTGTTTAAAAAATGCAATTTTTACATTTTTTCCTTTCCATCCATTTGTTACTTTAGTAAGTACTAAGTAAAACAATTTTAGAACAAGAGTGAAGGGATTAGAAAGTCAATGTTATATGAGGTGGTATGGATATTTAAAAAACAAAAGTGAAATATAAAAAAGTATATATGAAAAAAAATAAAAAGAAATAGAAATGAAAAAAAATGGGGAAAAAAAAGATTGTTGAGTTCAATTGAATAAATGTTGTTTAAAATGTGTGTGAGTTTATTTTCTTTTAATGGATATCCCTTTATTCTTCATGAATTTCATTAAATCGCTTAGCACTAATTAAAGTATGCTTCTATATCATTTGACTACTTTTATTTCATTATCTTACCCTATTCATTAGAACCTTGAGAAAAGTTCTTTTGATTTGTTTAAGTAATGGGATAATGTAGTGGAGATGAAGATGATAAATAAGCTTATGGTAGATAGGTTGCAACAAATGAAAAAGAGTAAAACATAAGCCCTTTAATTATCTTAAGAGAATAGTGCAAACGCTTACTACTGAGGAACATTCTATTGTCATTTTTCTTTGCAAAATTACTTGCATTTCTACTTGTATTTTTAGAAGGTGGAAAAAAGTTTTAAGAAAGCTTCATTTTTAAAAATTTGAATTAAATCCAATTTTGTAGTGTTTGATTTGATAATCTTACTTTCATGATTTCTTTTAGTTGTTTAATATTTTGAAATCTTGAGGACAAGATTTGATGAAGTGTTGAGGTGTGATAACTCTCCATATTTTATATATATAAAGTACATTTTAAAGATATTTGGAGAGTTATCTAAACAATTTTTAAAAAATTCATGTGAGATTATATTGTTATGAGAACAAATCAAATATGAACATTATTTGGGGATATCATTAGATTTAAATCAAAATTAGAAATAGTTAAATTTAGGATTCAAAAAAATACTAATTATAATATTTGAAAAAATAATAATAATACTCACCTCTTTTATTTAAAACTTGCTCCTCCAGGATCCACATAGCCAATTAAAAAAAGGGAATTCACTACTTTAATTAGGGGTGAGGAAACGACAGCGTTTTTTTGGGTGGAATTGGAAGGATTGGAGACGCGGCGTTTTTGGCAGCTGTGGGGAATTGAAGAAACGGAAGGAAAAGCTACGGGCTTGGAGAAAAAGAAAGGAAGAGGCAGGACAAAAGGCGGCTGGGTCTTTGTCCTGGGAGAGTCTGGAAGGACAGAGGGAATCGGAGACAGCGGCTGGACAGAGGAGAGATCTGAAGCACTGTAGATCATTATCATCGAGAGCCAGAGGAGCTGAGATTTTCTACTGTTCATCGTCGCCTCCATTCTTGATTTCTGACGAGAACCAGAGCTGGGCAGAACAGAGTTCGTCGGAGGTGTCTTTTGGACTACAGGAGACATCACCGTCGATGAAATTTGAACTGAATCAGAGAGAGAAGGCTGCAGCAAAACAGACCGAAGGGAGAGAGGTGATTTGCGATCTCTGTTCATCATCTTCTTGTTCCTGAACTTGACAGTGAAGAAGGGAAGGACATTGTACAGTGATCTGCTCTAATCTCTTGCCATTAAAATCTGATCTGATTCTTCTGTGATTCCTTTATGGGTTTGAATTCTGAAATTGTTGCTGAATTGACTGGAATTAAAGCCATGACTAATTTTCTTGAACCTAAAGAAGTTATAAATTAATTTAGGGATTTGAGCATATATTAATCATTAAATTATATTTAGTGTTAATTTTTGTTTACTTAATCTTATATTAATTTTTCTACTTTGTGCTTGATCGCCACTAAATATGAATTTGGGGAATTTAGATTAATCCTCAGAGAGGAATCTTAATTGAGGCATAAGATTAAGTAATGTGGGTTTAGAATTTATTCCAATTTGTCAATACGATAGAAATATACCTATTGGACCCATATAATCATGTTAGAGTGAAATCGGACATTTATTGCCTCTTAAATAAATTAGTTAAGAATAACAATTTTAACTTAAAATGGGGTATAAGTGATTGGAAGATACTTATATCCATTTAATATTCTAGATTAATAACTTAATATGAAGTGCATTTATTTAGATAAATACATACTCTAAAACTTAAAAAAGGGATTAACCACTCTAGGTTGTTTTTATCGATTGAAATCTTTTCACCACTCGTCTTATCTCTTCCTGCACTTTCTGCATTTTTGTTACTACGCCAAGGCCCACTCCATTGTTGTTGAACTTGTGTCGCTTCCTCCCACAAACATATCCAACAACGTCAACAATCTTTAAGGTCGTTTTGGAAAAAAATACTAGCTTCACTCCTTAATATAAAATTAATTGATTTTTTTTAAAGAGATTAAGGAAAAAAAATAAATTATTTATCATATTTATATTTTATACCAAATTAATGTGTCTAAATCATAAATTAATATATAATCAAATAATATATAACACGTATTATAATTAACTAATTTATTTAGTATCTTTAACCTCTCTAAAAAAAATCGATTAAATTTTATATTATAGATAGGAGGAAGAGGAGGGAGTATAAAAATATAACAATATGAGAGAGAGAGAGAGAGATATCATTACGGTGCCTTTGAGGTCGTTTTGGGAGAAATTGTGAAGCATACCATCGTCTAGGATTTTAAGGAGAATATCGAGCAAGCTTTCCCTTTTGACTTGGTTATCACTGTTCTTCATCATGCTCCAACATTCTTCAATGATGTGATCAAAGAAATCATCTAACTCTTCGAAAATAGCCTTCAACCTCAGAACCAGACCAGTGAGAACATCAACCCAACAAAATGAAGGGAAATAATCTCCCACGTTGAAGGCCATAATATTAATCATCACCTTCCTCGCTAGCTCACCGATCCTTGAATTCCCCTTCGTGTTAAACTTATCCCCAAGAACAATTGCACACTATATCATTTGATGTAACAATCAGCAACTAGGTCAGATCCACAGAACCTATACCACTCGAGCACAGATCATGAATCTTATTGACTAACTCAAAACCTTCTTCTTCTCTTACGCTCTTGAATGATTGAACGCTTCTGTGGCTAAGAAGTTCGTTGACACAGATTTTCTTCTTTTGTTTCCAATTTTCATCGTAGTTCCCAAAGCCGAGGTCATTACATCCATAGAGTAAGATGGCGGGACAAGTACCTTGAGGTCGATCCGCGAAGTTAAGATCATGGGTTTTCATAATGTTTTAAGCTAATTCTGCTGAAGAAACCACCACGGTTGGAGTCTGACCTAACTGTAAAAACATGATAGGTCCGTATGTTTTGGCCTATCTGATGAAGGTTTCCAATGATGATGGGTAGCTTTGGTGGAGATGGAGGACGATTCAGATTTAACTTGGATTTTCTTGTTCTAATTCTGATGAGATTCAACAAAAACAAGACAGTGATGATCAAACATGAAAGAAATAAGAGCAGGGCGCTTAGCTCCATGGGAAAGTAGTGTTTGAGAGGTGAGAGCAGAGCCCTTAATTGTGATTTCTCTCAACCTTTTGGTGTTGAAAAGGAAGACAACCAATCATCCATATAACACTCTAGCCCTTTTCATTAAATCCAGTTTGGAAAAAACAAATTGATCCTATAAGTTCACTGAAGGGTAAATAATGATAGTGTTATAATTTTGCTCCTATTAAATATAATAAAAAATAATTAGTGCATATTGAAAGGAGAAAAAGATGAGAGAGAGGGTTGAGAATATCATTTATAAATGATGGCAAAATGACTCTCTTTGGTTCTTTTTATAAGCAACGTTTATTCTTATTGTGCAAAGGGAACTAGCGGTTAAGATTAGTTAAAAACAATAAATGTGTCAAAAATGTCATGTTTCTTCTAAATATGCCTCTATTTATAAAAAGAGCATAGGAGAGAGAATGAGTAACAAATATGAGAGAGTATGAGTATAAAATATGAGAGAGAAAATATGTAATAAATGAGTAAATAAAAGAGAATTAGTGATGAGTGGAGGATAATTAATATAAAGATGTGTATTTAATAGGGGTAAAAAAGGAAAATGTAGTTTAAATTTTGAGACACAAGGAGAAAGTTACTTATAAAAAGGACCAATTCCAAAAGAGAGAAAGTTACTTATAAAAAGAACTATTTCCAACATAAATTTGCTTAAATAACTCTGCTAAAATCCACCGACAAATCCCTGTATGCAAGTCCCCTTTCCCTATATGAATATAACTATCCCTATATGAATATAACTACATTCACCGCCACCAAACACTGAAATAGCCAAAAGAGATTGAGACAAGTTACCTCTCTAGCCTTTACTCTAAGCTAGAGCTCCGGCAGAATCCAAAGTGATCAACAGATTTAGGGGAGGACACGAGGAGATAACATTTGTCAGAAAAAAAACAGAGTCATGTTTTTTTTATGATCTTCCCTCTTTCCCATCTATAAACATTAAGGGTACTTTAGTCCTTTTCCCCTTCACATTTATTGACACTCAATGATTTTAAGGCTTAATATATTTCAGATCTCATTCCCCAATGGTCAAATGGGGATTTATCCCTAAGTTTTCCAAAAACCTTAGCACTGCGATCAACACTGTTAGTAAAAGTGAGATGAGTGGGGTCTATGAATTTTAAATTTGGTGATGGTGGTGATTGGCCAGAGTTTGATTAATTGTGATGATTCGGAACATGTTTAAATTTATTTATATTTAAGGGATCGATAATAGCAAGATAGCCTGCAGACCTGCCCTATATGTAGTTGTCATGACTCATGAGAAGGTATGTTATCAAGGGTGGTTTCTAATAATTTATTGTGATGATATTCCCGATTGTGTCTGATTACTTATATTAATGCAACAATTAATTATTGCTTTAACTGAAAGTCACTCTCACAAATTAAGCTGAAATTTATGGGTATTCAGTACATATGGATACATATTCCGAGTGGTCATTGATAATTCAATTTGACCTAGAGCTTATTTTGTAGAGTATGGTATTGGACCCTCGACACAAATTTAATTTGAACCTAAAACTGGGCTGTAGCACACAATATCAACCACAAGTTAGGCCACTCTACAACATTAATTTTTCTTTTGGAAAAAATTAAACATGCCATAGCGCAAAGGCTGCCCTTCATTATTCCCAAACATGCAATCTGCGCTTAAGAGGAGCCAAATTTGGTACTACATTTAGTTGATGTCATTTTCATCCACATTCGATTTAGATCCCACCACTTTTCTTCTTCTCTAAAGTTCTTGAAGGATTGAACCCTTCTCAGGCTAAGAAGTTCGCTGACACAGTTTCTTCTTCTGCTTCCAACTTTCTCCGTAGTTCTCAAATTAAAGTCATGGGTTTTCATTAATGTCGGAGGCCAATTCTGCAGAAGAAACCACCACAACTAGAGCCTGACCCAATTGGAAAAACAAAAAAGGTCCGTATTTTTTTGAGAGGGTTCGAAGAGAATGGTGCGGAAGAGTTCCTAGCTGATGAAGATTATATTTCCGATGATGGGTAGCTTTGGTGGGGATGGAAGCAGATTCAGATTCAACTTGGACTTGCTTTTTCTTCTTCTGAGATTCAACAAAAACAAGACAACGATCCATATCCTCGTAAGATCATGTGACTGTGTCCAGATCTTTTACAATTGCCCCTTCTCTCCCGAAAAAAGAAAGAGAGGAGAATAAACGGGTACAAATATTTTTCACAAGTATGCATATGTATATGAAAAATAATTATGTTAAGTTCATTATATCTATTTAGCTCTCCAATTACTTCTGATTATATGTACTATTTTTGAATCATTTTCATTTAACTATAAACTTATATAAAAAAAGCAGACACAAGGTCGGGTTTAATTGAAAAATTTAATGTAAGTATGGTCTATGGAGAGAGAAGATGTACATGAGGATTTGGAGTGAAAATGGTTTTTCACTATTTTTGGAACCAGTTAAGTATAGGTACTATGAGCTCATCCCATATAAACCATCCAAATTTAATTTTTTATATCTTTTTTTTCATCTTAAATAATGTTTTTCCAAAAAGTGATTTTTTTATATAAAAATCATGTTTTGATCTAGACGGGTTAGATGGGATGAGCTCATGATGAGGATATGCACCATAATTGGTTCCTTTTTAACTAGCCAGAGCTACCATTCAGGTAATTATCACTCCTGCCAACAATATAATGTCAAGTTTACAAACGTAAAGAAATTGAAATGATTAAAATGTTTACATTGTGGGTTTGGATTTAAATGAATGTTTTCAAAACACAAAGGAGATTTATATAATTAAGGTAAGACAGGAGGGTAGTCAAAGTATTTTATTAAAAAATCTTAGTCTGAGTTCATACTTCATAACTGATATGTTCAATATATATATATATATATATATATTTCTTATGTTATTTTCCCCTGTAAATATGTGTATAAGTTATCACCTGATGGATGGATCAAAGAGCAGTTTCAAGATTGCATATCATACAAGCTTCCATTATCTTCTTATGTTGATGCACTATGAGTGGTTGTGGTGAGAAGCTTTAGAAGCTATATGACAATATCTTATCAAGGGTGGTTTCTAATTTATTTATTACGATATTCATGTCTGATTACTTATATTAAAGCGCCAAGTCATTCAATTAATAATCAACTTTACTATTAATTGTTTCTTTAACTGAAAGCCACTCCCACAAATTAAGCTAAAATTTATGGAAATTCTGTACACAGATATTCTGAGTATGGTAACCTTACCGATCGATGATTCCAAATTGACGACCCTGAAGGCCTGAACACAAATTAGAACCTAAAACGATGGGCTGTACGTTCCACACAATATATCTATCTCTTAGATTGAGCTAACTGCTGGTTGCTTCTTCTAATTAACAAACCTTGGGCTCAACAACTCAATGCCAAATTACTTCTCATTTGTCTCCACAACAAGTTTCTAGTTTTTTTCCACATAAAAACACGTTTCTATTTTTATTTTATTTTATTGTGTTTAATGATTAAAGGAAAAATAATATGTAAGTCCCTATAATTTCATCTCATTTTAACTTATTTTCTCATAATTTTTTATTAAGTCCCTGTAGTTTCCTTAATTATATATATTGATCCCTATACGTATAATCCCTTACTCCTCTTATACTATTTATAAGTCACTTAGCCTCTAGCATGTTTATCACTAGAATCAGAAATAACCTTAAATCTCATTAACTTTATCTTAAAATTTAATAACTTTCCAATTTTACTATATACTTTACCTCAAGACTGCAAAAGCTACTCAATAATAAATAAAGAATAAAAGTGTATATTTATGTGAAAAATTTATTGATCTGACCTATAAATAAAACAAAAGAAACATAATGCCTCTGCCTTATAAATAGGATAAGAGGAGTAATCTGTAAGAGAAATTGTGTTAATAGTTGATTATGCGACTTTCACTCAACATGCCCCTAAATGATAACCAGCCTGACCAGGTTCCAATGATGAAAATAATTATTGTGGTTCCAATGATGAAAATAATTATTGAGCCTAAATACCAACACTATAAAAAAAACAGTAGATTAGCAATGGAATTTGATATTTCTATCGTAAAATAGACTGTACGTGACATAATTTGTCACTAAATTTTGGTGCTAATTTGTTATTTTTTTTGTAGTGTAATTCTCAAACTTGATTTTTTTTAAATTGATGAGCTGCTCGTGTTGCATTGCTGCTATCAAATACTCATTGGTAACTTGATTTTTTTAAAATTGATGAGCTGCTCGTGTTGCATTGCTGCTATCAAATACTCATTGGTTAAAGCATCTTCAACATTAAGACTCAGTTTCAGATATAAAGGCAGCAAAACTCACTAAATTAATTGTTTTTTTAAACACTAAATTAACTGTTTTACTTCCAATAGCCTGATCCCTATTATGTCTCCGAGTTATAGGAAGTGGTGGGATTTGACAAGAATTATAAGTTTCTTTTCCTTGTTGATCAACTATAGTAGATGTAAACATGTTAACATCAAGCTGATTAAGTTTTGTTATCACTTCTTCATATAGAGAGGGTTTAGTTAGAGAGTTTGCATTATCAAACACTACATGTACATATTCTTCAATAGAAAAAAATTCTCTTCTCATAAACTCTAAAAGCTTTTCTTCTGCACGAGTAACCAATAAATATTCCCTCATCAGATCTAGCATTAAATTTTCCTAGATCATCCGATCCTTATCATTGTTGTTGGACTATGGGTTATGCACCTTTATAGATTAGGGCCAAGTCCATTAATCATTGACGTGCCAATGGAAATAAACACAAAATATGGGGCCATTGATTGTTATATGGCACTTAATGCTTATTTGTTTTGGCTTAAAAAAAGTGCTCCTAAGTAAGTGAAAACAAACCTTTCTCACATTCTTATCTTATATACCGTAAAATTACATCCAAAAAGCTAATCTAAACACACATTTTTAGAACATTATAAATAGTCATTACAACATATGCTTGCAAGGATGCAGAAAAATCACGACAATAATGTTAATGTTGCCGGTTTTGTTTTCTTACAAATTTCACAATAAAGCAAAGGATATATAGTACAAACCTTCTTATACCATTCTTCGTATATTCATATGGAGGACCATTGCAATTTTTTTCTTTCCCGTACTCGATGTAGAATGATCATGATTAATTAATATTCACCTTATAATGACTTGTTTTATTAAATTTTTGTATTTTCTCGGGCTAATTTTGCAGTGTAAAAATCTCATCAAATTTGAAAAAAACAATATAATTCTTAATGAAATTAGAAAAAATCTGATACAGTGAAGCATATTGGACTTTGGAATAAACGTTTTTCTTTATAGAAAAAGTTTAGGCAAATTGGGTCCTGGAGGCTTAGCAAGGTTAGGACATGCCTCCAGAATCAAGAAGTACTTACAGAGATGAACATTGCATTTATTTTTTTCGTTGCCAGTCATATGTATAGAACTAACTTCATATACTTATAGATCACCCACCAACAAGGTTCTCACATTGGCGGCATTCGAACCCACAACCTTATGGTGAGCCAACACCTTTATCAACTAGATCAACCTTTGTTAGCTCGGAATAAATATTATAAACATAAAAGAAACAATCCAAACACTGATAGGATTGAAAAATATTTATTAATAGTTCATGGAATTCATGTGTTATGATTCGCATCAGAGAGGTAAGGGTTATGAGCTTAGGGGTTCTTACACTAAATATGTTTAGTCTTTTGGGATGAATTTTCTTTTTGGACTAGTACCCATAATATAATATTGGTGCTTTTATTGAGAAGCCGGTGAACATAAAGAGGACCACCCATACTTTTCTAACTAGAAAAAGGTTGAGTGAAGTACTGTTAAGCAGAGTCCAGCGGAGAGTGGTGCTTATAATGCACAAAATGATTGCTAAAAGTCAATATAGTAATTTGTCATGACTATTACCAAAAAAATAATGTTTTTCCTCTTAGTTATTGAAAAACTAGTATTTTGCCACAATCATTCAAATAAAAAATGAGCAATCTCTATGATACGACTAGAAACCTATGAATAACAAAATGTATATTAATTATTCATCGATAAAATATATTAAGAGAGAAAGTGATTTTAATTTAATTTATGTGTGTTTGTGTATGCATCAAGCATCATTGACATTATTCATGAAGATACACCTTCCCATCTAATTTTTAAATGAATTGTATAATTGTATAGGAAATTTACATTCATCAGTTATATAAGGCTATCCCATTTAAAAAGTAACTTCTCTAGTTCATTTTACCCATGTAAATTTAAAACAAACTACTACGTTCCTCTATATTATTCTCCACTAATCTATGTGAGAAGTTCTCTTTGACTGACATAAAAAGTAGTGTAGCCTCAATACGGTAAAATGTTCAAAAAAGGATTTTGTTTTTGTTTTTATTTTTTATGACAAGTAATTGCTAAGCAGTTTATAAATGGAGATGGAGGTTGCTCTTCCAGCACGCGAATCAACAGCTACATATTATCTTATGTTATTATATAAATATAATCAATCGGAGAATGAGACATTTGTATAATTGAACAACTGATCTCAACCACTAACCAATATACAAATTTTTATTGAACCAATCAGTAGAAGTAGAATCACAGTCCCATGGACGGAAACATCAACCACACACACACACACACACACACACACACATCCATCCATCCATATGTACATATTTTACATCATTTCTAAATATATTAACATAAAAACACACTCAAAATGGGGATGACACTTTAACTAGGATATATATATATATATGGTTCTGAATTGATTAATAGTACTTGGGTATTGGTTGAAGATAGAGCGGTTCTTTTTTACTTACAGTGAGCCCAAATATCTCCTCCATATCAATGTGTTGAAAAGTGACACCATTTATAGAAGGCAGCTTCCAATCAAACCAATACAAGAGATTCGCGAGCATGGATTCCACAACAGCAATCCCAAACAACATTCCAGGACATCCTCTTCTTCCTGAACCAAACGGTATGTAATGGAAATCTGGTCCTCTAAATTCAACATTGTTCTTCTCAAATCTCTCAGGAACAAACTCTTCAGCTGGTTTTTCCCAGCACTCAGGATCTCGATGAATTGGCAATGAATTGATGTAAACTATTGTTTTAGCTGGAATAGTGTAGCCTCCGAGATTCACACTTGATCTTGCTACTCTAGGAGCTAGCAAAGGAGCTGATGGATGCAATCTTAAAATTTCTTTAACGACACATTTCAAGTAAGTCATTTGATTAATGTCTTCTTCTTCAACCTTTGACTTGTTCCCTATTAAAAAATCCCTAATTTTATTATATATTTTTACACTTTATTTGAAGATTTTATCATATTACTTCTTGAGTTTAAAATGCTTTAATTGTGATAGATTGATATTAAAAGTAAATACATTAAATTGAGATTAAAAAGGGTAAAATTGTCACAAAAAATTATAATTACTCTTAATCATTTATTCGTAAGAGGATTTGATATTGGTTTAATTGTTTTAAATTGAAAGTATTTGAAAATTTGGATTAAATCTGAAAATAACAATTTGGGGTTTTAATTTCAAAAATGACAGTTTCGTACAAAGAAATATCAAAATGCCAGTTTAGTCTAGTTGAAACTACATCGTTTTCGGTTTAATGCAGCAGGTCTGAATTGAGAAGAGTCTGAGCAATTATTGAAGGCAGGAAAGGAGAACCGGAGAGCATGGATGATTTTCAGAGGGACAGCGCCGCGAGAGCTAAGAGCTTCACCCTCTCAACACTTTCACCTTCTTCTTCCTCTCTCGCTGGCGGCACCATCCACCACCACATCAGCCGGCGAGCTCCATTATCTCAGATCAAGAGTTGCAGCGGTGAGAGCACAGACCACAAGAATCTGAAACAGAGGTGGCCGCGACATTGAGCTGAGAACCAGAAAGCCGGAGCTACCGCAGGGGAGCTTCCGACCTCACCTCGTACACCACCAGCTCACTATCGCCTCTCCACCGCCGGCACACCACTACTTCAATTCTTCCACAACCTAGCTCGACGGAGCTGTCGTGGAGGCGTGACTGATAGTCGGAAACAAGGCAGAGACCAGTGCCGCAAGCTTGGGACCTCACTCCACTTTCATCATCTCCACCTGCAACCATTTTCTCCACCTCCTCATCACCTTCCATCATTCCTCTGTTCTGGACTCGTTTCAGCCGTGCCCATTATCTGATTTTGGGTTCAATTCCAGTTATAAACTTCTTCAAATCAGTGCTAATTGGTTACGTAATTGGTGTTCTTCAATGTTTGGAATCTTGAACTTAATTGGTGAAGTTATTTTTATGAGTGCCTAGGCAATTTTGTGGCCTTAGATATTAATTGGAGATGGCTTGAACTCACATGTAGTTTAAAAGGGAGTTTAAATTAGCTATAGCTTATTATATTTGAGATTTCTTATGTTTAGGAATTCATTTATATATTGAGACTATAATTTTAGATAAATTTTATTCTATGAATTGAATTCTTGTGATTTTGGGGTTGTAATAAGGATTTGTATTCATCAATATATATATGGTTATATATATGTTTCTTATGATTCTATTGATTTCTATCTTTTTAACATGGTATTATTGGGTAATGTGATTGAATTGGAATTATAGTTGAACCTAAATGCACTGCTTATTCCATAATCACTCTCTAAGGGGTTTTAATAATGCTTAAATAAATGGGTTCATAAGTTTAAGCGTTAGACTCAATGATAATTGCGGTTTGGTATTTTAGGAAACTTAGATAAACTCATTACACTAAGAGGGATTAATAACATTTCAAGGGTAGGAGTTCCTCTCTTGTGATACTAGACTCATTGGTTAATGAGGTTTGGAATATCATAAGCTTAGTGTATTAACTCTCCAAATATTTTAATTGATCAAGAATAACCATTGAAAATCATTTCCAATAGAATCTTCATCACTTGCAATTTTAACCCATTTTCATTTCATTTTATTTAAAAATCACAAAAATATCTATTTTAATTGCATTCAATTCATAGTTGTAAAAATTAATCATATATGTTTTATCTTTGTCAATTTTACATTGTAATTACTTAGTTTACTATGAATTAGTCTCATAATCGATTCCTCAAAGTGAAACAACCCGAGTTATACACTATATTGCATTAATTCAATTTTATTCGTGATAACCTTAGGTGACTAAAAGGCTATTTCAAGTGGCGCTGTTGTCGGGAATTGAACCCGGGTCGCCTGCATGACAGGCGAGAATGGTCACCACTATACTACAACCAGCTCCGCCATGGCCCACCACTATACTCACTCATCTTACCTCTTCCTGTGCTTTTTGCATTTTCGTTGGACTCATCACCAGCTCCACCATGCCCCACTCCAATGGTACTGAAGTTGTGTCGCTTCCTCCCACAAACATATCCTACTATAACAACTGTTTTTAATCCATAACAAGGAATCATGCATTATTTAATTTCTTTCTTTAATGAATGGTTGAAATGTGCATGATTTGTAATAGAATATCAGAATAAAACAAAGGAGATCGGGAAAGAGGGATTGGGGGTGTCAACTGTGCTTTCTCAGCTATATCCTTGCTACCCCTCAATTTTGGTGCCCATCCCAAGTCCCAAATGTTTTTTTCATGATTCCTTTGATAATTAGATTTTACATGAAATAAATAACATTTTGATATTTTAGAGAAAAAAATGGAGTTATTTTTAATTTTTTATGATTTTAAAAAAATTTAAGACTCTAAATTAAAAAGAAGCTCCACAACTTTAGAGTCTTAAATTTTTAAAAAATCATAAAAAAATTGAAAATAACTCAATCTTTTACCCATAAGATATATAAATATCACTCATTTTATATAGAATCTAATGATAAAAAAATCATGAAAAAAAAATATTTGGGAAATGCCCCAAAATTGAAGGGTAGCAGGGCGTAGCTGAGAAAGCACACCAGACACATCCGCCGGAGAAGGAGAGAGACCACTATGGCTTTGAGGTCGTTCTGGGAGAAACTATTCTAAAGGATGCCATCGTTTTGGTGTTGAAGGAGAATATCGAGCAAGCGTTTCCTTTTCAAGTACTGGTCGTCATCGCTGTTCTTCATAATGTTCCTGCGTTCTTCAATGACTTGGGCAAAGAAGTCATCTAACTCTGCAAATATTGCCTTTAACCTCGGAACCAGACCAGTGAGAACATCAACCCAACGAAGTGAAGGGAAATAATCTCCAACACTGAAGGCCAAAAGGTTGATCATCACCTTCCTCACTAGCTCTCTGATCCTTATATTCCCCTCCATGTTAAACTTATCCCCAAGAACGCACTTACACACTATATCATTCGATGTAGCATCCAGCAAATCAGTGAGTTTGACAGAATCTGTACCACCCCAGCACAGATCACGGATCCTTTTCACTACCTCGCAAGCTTCTTCATCTCTGACGTTCTTAAATGATTGAACGCTTCTCAAGCTAAGAAGTTCGTAGACACAGATTTTCTTCTTCTGTTTCCAAGTTTCACCGTGCTTGCCAAAGTACCTTGAGGTCATTACATCCGTAGACTAAGATCTTAGGACAAGTACCTTGAGGTCGATCCGCGAAGCTAAGGTCACGGGTTTTCAAAATGTCGAAGGCTAATTGTGCAGAAAAAGCCACCACCGTTGGAGTCTGACCTAACTGTAAAAACATGATAGGTCCGTATTTTTTGGAGAGAGCTCAAAAAGATTGGGGTGGAAGTGTGCCTATCTGATGAAGATTTCCGATGATAGGCAGCTTTGGTGGAGATGGAGGAAGATTCAGATTTAACTTGGATTTGCTTGTTCTACTTCTGAGGAGATTCAACAAAAACAGGACAGTGATGGCGATGAAGCAGGAAGGAATTAAAAGCTGGGCGTTTAGCGTAAGGGAAAGTAGTGTTTGATGAGTGAGAATAGAGACATTGTTATCTCTCCAAATAGGAATGCGTACAGTGTGAGGAATACTTATAGGGAGGATTGTGATGGAACAAGTTTCATGTTAAGTAATTTGATTAGTAGGGAGAGTTTAGGATATCTGCACCATCCAAACCTGATTTAGGTATTCTATATATTTGATATTTTTAGGGAAAAAAAAAAAGAAAACGTCTATATTTTTATTTGAAAAAAAAATTATTTTAACAGATATAGAATTTGAAATATAGATGCTCTAAAATAAGAAAGATCCACAACAGTTGAAAAACCCTAGTATGCTATTGGGTCATTTGGGCTTCATATTTTTATGTTGGTCTTCAATATGATTCCTCTTAATCTTTTGGTGTCGAACGGAAGACAATCAGCCATACATATATTTGTAACAGATCACAGATGTGACCATGAATGTGCCGGGATTTTAATTTCACTTGCGCCATCTTCTTCCAAAAAAGAAGGAAAGAGATAGGGTATAAACGTGTACAAATACTTATATATATATATATATATATATTGGTTTAATGGTGATTTGGACTTTTAATTTGGAGGGGATTTTTCTATTTTATTTAATTTATCAATCAATTAAAAGTACAATAATATTTATCATTCCAACAAAATTTGCTTAAACAACCCTGTTAAAATCCACCGACATATCTATTAAATTATTAACAATAAGGAATCTCTTTTTTTCGAAAGAACATTAGAATACTGTCTTGATCAGTTTCAGCTTTTGTCGACTAAAGTTGGAATTTTGCATCCTAATGCGACAAGAAAATTATATGCAAAATAGGTATCTTTTGGAGTTGGTTTTAGAGTTCAGGCTCGTTTGATTAATGTTTATAAAAGTAACCTTTATCTCAATTAACTTTAGCTATAATAGAAGTCGGACTCAATTAATGTGTGATTTATGTTTATACAGAGTTTTATAAAATAAAAATTAGTTTGACAAAAACTTGTTTAGATGATATATTAAAGAATGAATTTCAAAATGTTGCAATATGAAAAAAAGGTGCTTCAATTTTAACGCAGCTTTTGAAAAAAAAAATCATTATTATTGTTTTCATTCAACTAAGCATTTTTTTAAGTCCCATGCCATATGGATTTTGAGCCTTTACTTTATTTATTGTTGATTTTTATATTTTTTTTATTAATATTAATTTTCAGTTGCCAAATGACATCATCATATGGTTGTTCACACGTACGAGAGCAACCCTTGAGATAATTCATTCATGCCAACAAAATATAATGTCAAGTGTATAAGCTTAAGAAAATGAAAATGATTAAAATCCTTACATTGTCGGATATTGCACGGACATAAATAACTTATCCCCCCCCCCCAAAAAAACAATTACTATTAAAAAAATAAAGGAAAATTGGGGACAAGTCCTCATTTGACAAATTATTCGGGCAATGGGATCTAAAATATGTTAAGCCTTGAGGTCCTTGAGTGTCAATATGCGTGAGGGGAAGAAAACCAAGTTACCCTTAATATTTAATCGACGAAAAAGAGGGAAAATCAGGGGAAAAAAGCGTGGAAGGAAAGCACAGACAAAGCTTTGGTGAAGAGCAAAGAACAAAGTCGAGGATGGAGAAGACGATAGAGAGAGCGAGAGTGACTGAGAGCAATGGTTGACAAAGTTCTTTGGAAGAAGCAGTAGAGGCGCATTTGAGGAGATTGGCGGCTAAGATCAATTACATCGGTGAAAGAAGCATCTTTTATGTATCATTTCTTCATAATTGAATCCGTAATATGCAATTAGGCAATTAGCATCTGCAATATGCATGTGACCTTCCGTATTTCGCAATAAGAATCCATGTGCCATAAGAATTTGTAATATGCAATTAGTATGCGTCATATGCAATTGACCTTCTATATTACACAATGAGATGTAATAAGAACATGTAATAACCAACAAACTATTGGTTGAGGTGGTAAAGGGCTTCATCTCCATTAGGAGAACACAATTTCAAATCCGAAGAAGCACACTTGTTAGAAGAGGAGAGATTCTTTACCCCTAATCCTCAAGGGGGAAACACTTGATCATATAAAAAAATAAATAAATAAAAAGAACATGTAATATGCAAGTGAGCTTCCGCCATACGCAAGTGAGCTTCTGTATTACGTACGCAATAAGAAGTCATAAACAGCAATAAGCATCCATCATATGCAAGAGAGCTTTTGATATATGCAAATGACCTTTTTTATTGCACAATAAGATGCAATAAGAGGTCATATGCAATTAGCATCTATCATATGCAAGTGACCTTTCATATTATGCAATAATTAAGATGCAACAAGAAGCTATATGCAATTAGCATATATATCATATACAAGTGACTATCCCACATATGTAATTTGCTTTCCTATATGCAAGTCCCCTTCCCCAGTATGAATATCTACAATCACCTCCGTACTCAACACAAATTTGAACCTTAAACTGGGCTGTAGCACACAATATCGACCAACGAGCACAAGTTTTCCCATTCTACAATCTACAACATTAATTGTTTTTTTTTTTAAAAAAATAAACATGCCATAGCGCAAAGGTTGCCTTTAATTCCCAAACATGCATGCAATCTACACTTAAGAGGAGCCAAATCTGGCTCTTCAAATTTGTGGACAAGTCCACAAAGGTGCACAGACAATTTAAATACAAATATCTAAAAAGAAAAGAAGAATAAGGATATCGTACCTCATACTGGTGATTTATGCTTGCTTACTTCTGTTTCAGAAAACGCATATCTAAGAGCATCACGAGAAAAGAAATCAAATGTGATGAATTCATACTCTTGTCCTTTGAATTTAAATCTCTATTGCATGAACTTTTCAGGATTTTCCCATATTTTAGGGTCCCTTTGTATTGCCCATATGTTCACAAATATCCTTCCTTTGAAAAGGATCATATATAGCTCCAATTTTATGACACAATGTTTATCGAGCAACCAAGAAAGGAGCTAGTGGGTGTAATCTTACAGGCAAGGGGCCTCTAATGTTCAAGTACGTACTTCGTTTAATTGATGTCACTCTCATCCACTTTTGATTCAGACCCCACCCCTTTTCTTCTTCTCTGACGTTCTTGAAGGATTGAACCCTTCTCAAGGCTAAGAAATTCGTTCACACAGATTTTCTTCTTCTGGTAGAGGATAGAGGCAGATTCTGATTCGACTTGGATTTGCTTGTTCTACTTTTGATGTGATTCAACAAAAACAAGACAAATGATCCATATTCTTGTAAAATCATGTGACTATGTCCAGATCTTTTACAATTCACTTGCGCCCTCCTCCTCCAAAAAAGAAAGAAAGGGAGAGGGGTAAAACGGGTACACATATTTTTTTCTTATATATATATATATATATATATATATATATAAATTGGTTTGGTAGTGGTGATTTGGAGGGGATTTTTTGTTAACAAATTAACAATACAACAATCTTTATCATATACCGATCGTTTCTCTTTATAATTTTAAAGTTAAACTTAGTTATATTTTACCAACAAAATTTTGTTAAACAACTCATCTAAAATCCACCGACAAATCAATGAAATAATTAACAAAACAAGTTAACATATATAAGAAACTTACTTTTTTCCAAATACATGAGAATTTTGTCTTGATCAGTTTCAACTTTTGTTAACAAAAGCTAAAACTTTCTATCCTCAAATTTGATGATGCGAACACCTTATTTTGTCAAGGTCTCACTCAAAAAATAAAAATAAATAAAATTAAAATTAAAAAAAATCTCATTGATGATGAATGGGGTATAAATTGACAATTATCATTCATTAAAGAGGAATATTAAAATAAGAAAAAAGAGAGAAAATAAGAAAATCCTCTAATTGATGATGATTTAGGTCCAAATTGGCATATATCATTCATTAAAGGAAAATAAAAACATAATAGAAAAAAAAAATACAAAAAATTCATTTCATATAAGATGATTATGGTCCAAATTGGCATTATCATTCATTAGAGGAAAATTTAAAAAATAATAAAAATAAAAAATTTATTTCATTGATAATGATTGTGGTTCAAATTGACAATCATCATTAAAATAAAATCAAAAAATTAAAAATTAAAAATTAAAAAAATGCAAAACCCATGGTGTCAACCAGGTATATCATGTAGTGATGAGATTTCCGTTGACACATAGAACACTACAAAAAAAAAGGTATTTTGTATGTAGCGGTTATATTAAACCACTACAAATTATGGTATTTGTAGCGGTTTTTACCTAAACCGCTACAAATTTGTAGCGGCAAGATTTTTTGTAGCGGTTTCCTACAAAAAACCGCTACAAATTTGGCGCGAAGTTCCCGCCAAAACTTGTAGCGGTTATTTTGTAGCGGTTAATACACATAAATCGCTACAAAATACCAAAGGTCAGAATTTTGTAGCGGTTTTGGGCAATAACCGCTACAGAATTTCAAACGTTGTGAAGTTTTGTAGCGGTTATTGTAGAACCGCTACAAATTTAATTATTTGTAGCGGTTAGAGTAGCGGTTATTTGAATAACCGCTACTAATATCTGGCCTATTTAAACCCCCACGTCCTTCATTTCTCCTTTTGCTCATTTTGTTTCCTGAGGTTTCTCTGAGTGATTTCTTCGAGATTTGAGCATTCAGACGTCTCTATAGGAGTTTTTGCTCAGTATTCCGCAGTATTCGCACTTGAGGTACGTATATAACACGTATTTTTATTTATATTTGTATTTTTATTATATTTTTGCATAATAATGGACTAATTTTTTTTTTAATTTTTACAGTTGAGATGGCTTCAGGACAGGATAAGGGGAAGGCCCCTGAGGTCCCCAGACCGACTTTACAGGGTGGCAGCAGCCGGGCAGGGGGCAGAGGGAGGGGGCAGCGCGCAGGCAGGGCTACCGCGGCATCTCAGCCCATCCCCCCACAGGCACCGCAGACGATCCCACAGGCGACGACCGCAGCAGAGGTGCCTGAGGTGGAGAGGCCAGAGATTAGCGTTGAGGACTTCCTCAACGAGGAGGAGTTCGAGATCCCGATGGGGTTCAGGGAGATGGAGCGGTTCCTCGATGAGGAGGACGCTCGGGAGCAGAACAACCCACGAGGGTCGTCTTTGCGGTCCACTGGGTTTGAGGTGCAGGTCGAAGGTAAATTAATTTTTTAATTTAGTAAATTATTTATTTAAATTAGAAATGTTAACTTTGAATTATAATTTATCTAACGTGCGTTCAACTGTGCAGATGAGCAGGGGAACGTGTCGACGAGGAGGTTGGATGTGGCCGGTCTGAACAGCATGGACCGATCCCTGCGAGTTATAGTGCCGTGGAACGAGGGCACTGACCAGCCGATCCACAATGGGGGTCACCTGCTCAACCGCTTCCTGAGCGACCTGGGAGCGAATTGGATGCGGTTCCCCCTTCACTTCCCGACGTGGAGGCACATTCCAAAGGGGCCGAAGGACCAGGCTTAGGAGGAGGTGGTTCAGGTAATTAAAACTATTTAATTAATATTTTTTGTAATTAATTCTATTTAATTATTTTTTTTAAATTATGGTTTTTATAATTATTGATATTTAAATGTATTTTTTTCAGCTGCGGTTTGCCGTCCAGGCCAACTGGAAGAGGTACGCCCTCGTGAAGATGGGCGACGCCTGGAGGAACAGGAGGAACCGTCTCTTCCACAGGGTGGATGGGGACGGGATGATGCCTCTGGAGCAGCTGATCGAGAGCGTCCCGGACGGCGTGCTGCCAAACGACTGGGCGCGTTTCGTCCAGTTCAGGAGGAGCCCTCAGGCGCAGGTAATGTATTTATTATATTTTTGATATATAATTTTGTAATTGTTAAATATTAAATTATAATTTCAATTTAATTTGTATTTAATTTTAAATTATAATACATTTAATTATTTGTTTTTCCAGGAGCTTTCTCAGAGGAACACCGAGATCCGGGCGCAGCAGACGATCCACCACACAGCAGGATCGAAGACCTTTACTGTGACCTACAGCGAGCTGGTAACTTTTCAAAATATCACTTACTTTTAGCTAATTATTTCATAATACTAATTGTTTTGTAATTGTTTCAGGAGACGAGGGCACAGCAGGAGAACCGTCAGACGGACTATGCGGAGCTATACGCCATCACACACAGACACCGTGACGGGACTGTGACCTCTCAGCAGGCAGAGGCGGCCATTGTAAGTAATTTTATGATTATATTTTTTATAAAACCAAGTTAATAATGAAAAATGCTAATTATTAATTGTTTCATAAAATGGCAGGAGCGGATGCAGCAGTCGCAGGCTGAGCTGCGACAGACCCAGCCTGAGGAGTCACAGGGGTCAGTGGACCCGACGGCTCCTTTGAAGGCGGGTCTGGCTCAACCTGAGCACCCTGGACGCGTGCGGGGGATGGGGATAGGCGCCAGACCCAGCATGATCTACCGCAGGAGCGCCGCCTCTGGGCTGGCAGCTCTAGAGGGGTTAGACGTCGGAGGGACGAGTCTATTGACTAGCTGCGGTCAGATTTGGAGCAGACGCAGCAGCAGATGGCGCAGCAGCAGCAGCAGCAGCTGCAGATGCACGCAGATATGTTGTACGCTCAGCAGACACAGTGGCGCGAGATCGCGAACACCATGCTCGAGGGAGCATGGAGTCGCCTATTCCCGAACGAGCAGCATCCAGCGGTTCCCCCTGTCCCTCGCTACGTCGTCCCGAGTACTACTCCTCCTGCTACAGCTCCTCCTCCTGCTGATGACGATGGTGCGGTTCACTCTGCGCAGCGGCCCGATCCAGCGGCATCTGAGGGAGCCCCACCTGAGGGAGCACCAGAGGATCAGCCCCCAGCTCCTTAGTTTAGGACATTTTCTTTTGTTTAAACATTTGTAAATATTTATGAGTTTTTATTTCAGAATTTTCTTAAACATTTGTAAATAATATAATTATATTTATATTATTAGATCGCGTTGAAATAATTTATGAATTATTTATATCTAAATTTAAAAAAAAATAAAGTATATATATATATTTGTAGCGGTTTTAAGTTACAACCGCTACAAATCTATATGTTTGTAGCGGTTATTAGTGTATAACCGCTACAAACATATATATTTGTAGCGGTTATAAACTAATAACCGCTACAAATGTATATATATATTTGTAGCGGTTTACCTTCAAAAACCGCTACAAATATATATATTTGTAGCGGTTATACACTAAGAACCGCTACAAACACTCAAATCATTTGAATTTTGAAATTTGCCGCCTTTATGCACATTTGTAGCGGTTATGTTATGTATAACCGCTACAAATTAGAAAATTATTTTTATATTTAATGTCCAACGTCTTTAATATTAGTAGCGGTTTAATATATATAACCGCTACTAATACGTTGAACATTAGTAGCGGTTTTATATATATAACCGCTACAATACTCAACAAGTATATTTTGAATTTCCCACCAATTAACGGCTTGAATATTAGTAGCGGTTTTATATGTATAACCGCTACAAAATTATAAACGTTGGAATTTCTGTAGCGGTTGGTGTAGCGGTTTAATAACCGCTACAAAATTATAAATGTTGGATTTTCAGAATATAAGGTTCTAGGCATTCGTCATTATTTTCTCACTCATCTTCTTCTCTATACTTTCTTCTCTCTCACTTGTAGCTATGGATAAATCATGGATAAGGTTGCCGCGCAATTCTCCTGAATATTTGTACGGATTAAACAATTTCTTGGATTTCGCATTCACTCATGCCAGCTGTAACGGCAAGATCTTCTGTCCGTGTCGGAAATGCAAGTTCAAGAAGTGGCATGCACGAAATGTTGTGAAGGAACATTTGCTTGTGAAGCCTTTCCCTGAGGACTATACGTTTTGGGCAGTTCATGGTGAGAAGGCCGGCATTAGATATGACGATGCTCTTCCTCGAAGTTCTCAAGTAGGCGTTCAAGTAGATGAAGATGATCTTGTGAATGATGCTGTGCGAGATGCGTTTGGATTTCAAGGCGACAACTTCAACGAAGAAGTGCACGGCTCTAAGCCGGCTTTTATGGGGAATGAAGCAGCTCGGGATTTTTTCAGCTTGATGGATGAGGCAAATCGTCCTTTATATCAAGGTTGTCACAAATATTCTAAATTATCTTTCTTGATCAAATTGTATCATGTCAAGTGCTTGTGTGGGATCACGGATAAGGGAATGTCAATGTTGCTTGACTTATTACAAGATGCATTCCCCGACGTCGAGATTCCCACAACCTTCTACGAGGCCAAGAAGATTATCAACAGGTTGGGGTTGAATTATCAAAAGATTGATGCGTGCCCAAATGATTCTATGCTGTATTGGGGAGACGATTCCAGCAGGGAGACGTGTAAGAGATGTCACACATCGAGGTACAAGACAATTCGGAAGGGGAAAAAGCAGAAGAAGAAACCTGCAAAGATTCTCAGGTACTTCCCTTTGAAACCTCGTCTACAAAGATTATTTATGTCGTCTAAAACTGCTGAGCACATGAGGTGGCATGCCGTTGATCAAAATGAAGACGGTAAATTAAGACATCCGCGGGATGCAGCTGCTTGGAAAACGTTTGACAACGACTTTCCAGATTTTGCGACTGACCCCAGAAATGTTCGGCTTGCGTTGGCGACCGACGGTTTCAATCCTTTCGGGAATCTTAGCACAAGTTACAGTATTTGGCCGGTAGTCTTAGTTCCCTACAACTTACCCCCTGGATGTGTATGAAACAAAGCTCTTTCATTATGTCTATGATCATTCCAGGCAAAAAGGCACCGGGCAATGACATCGATGTGTATCTCCAACCGCTTATTGCCGAATTGCTTGACCTGTGGAATGTCGGCTTGGAGACGTACGACGCTTACAGCAAGACTTTGTTCAACATGCGTGCAGCCTTGATGTGGACGATCAGTGACTTTCCTGGCCTTGGCACATTATCTGGTTGGAATGTGCATACTGGGTCGGCGTGTCCAGCTTGCAATTTTGACTCTGACGCATTGCGCCTTCCCCACAGCCAAAAGTGGTGCTTTATGGGGCATCGGAGGTTTCTCAATGGAACGCATAAGTTCAGATTGCAACGGAATCGCTTCAATGGGAAACCAGAGAAAAGAGGACCAACTCAGACTTTGTCCGGTACAAATATCTTACAGCAGCTTGAGCATGTTGACTTCGAGTTTGGAAAAAGAGACGATTCAGCACAAACTCGCCAAAAGACGCGCAGGACTTCGGCGCCTCAGCAGTGGAAGAAGATAAGTATTTTCTTCATGCTTCCGTATTGGAGATCTAATTTACTTCGCCATAGCCTTGATGTAATGCACATTGAAAAGAATGTTTGCGACAATGTGCTGTATACGCTGCTTAACGAACCCGGCAAGACAAAAGATCACCTTCAAGCAAGGAAAGATTTACGCGACATGGGAGTTCGTGAAGACGCTTGGCCAGATGAGCATGACAGATTTACACCGGCAAAGTTTACCCTCACAAAACCGAACAAGGATGTGTTCCTCACGACGTTGAAGAAATTAAAAATTCCTGATGGGTATTCAAGCAACATTTCTCGATGTGTCGACTTGCAGGCTCGAAAGGTTGCTGGCCTGAAGAGTCACGACTCACATGTTCTTATGCAGCAGTTACTCCCTCTGGCTATAAAGAATACACTTTCTCCCGATGTTTCCATCGTTTTGGTGGAACTTTGTTCTTTCTTTCGGAAGTTGTGTTCTAAGGTTTTGATCGTTAAGGAGCTCGATCAGCTGCAGTCGAAAATCATTCTTACGCTTTGTCACTTGGAGATGATCTTTCCTCCGTCCTTTTTTACTGTGATGGTTCACCTTACAGTCTACCTCGTTCATGAAACAAAGCTCGCTGGACCAGTACAATATCGTTGGATGTATCCGATTGAGAGGTACTCATTTTAAATACGTGCTTTCATTTATTGTCCGTATTTAATGTTTGCTAGTCGTCCTTTTCATCATTTTATATCAATTTTCTCTTCTGTACTTTGTAGGTTCCTTGGGAAATTAAAATCTTACGTGAGGAATAAGGCGTGGCCAGAAGGTTCTATAGCTGAAGGCTATATAGGGGATGAGGTGCTATATTTTTGCTCAAGGTATTTTGATGATCTTGAGACGGCTTTCAACCGCCCGCCTCGTGTTGACGATTGTCCTGAACCTGCGCCGACATCAGGAGAATTTATCCCTCGTGTTGGTAAACCAGTTGGAGCAACTGAGAACTTCAAACTAACGGCAACTAAGAAGTTCCAAGCACATTGACATGTCTTGATTAATTGCACTCAAGTTGAGCCTTTCATACGGTAAGAATTGTACACTCACATGTTATTCGATCTATATCTTTCGTAACATTTCTCACTTTCATTTCTCTAACGCCTTTCCATTATTAATTGCAAGGAATTCAGAAGTCATGTGAAGCGTCAGCTCAGGATCCGTACACAGACATCCTCGGAAGTTGATAGGAGGGTCCACAGAGAATTCCCGAGCTGGTTTGCGCGCAGAATACTAAATGACCACAATCCACACTCACCAGATTTCAGAGCTCTCGTAATCGGCCCTCTTGATCATGCAAAACGGTTTACAGCATACAATGTCAATGGTTTTAAGTTTTGCACAGTTTCACGGGATCAGGGATTGCAAACACAGAATTCAGGTGTTTATGGCACATTTGGGACAAGGAGTTATGCGAGCAGCAGTGACGCCAACATGCAGTTCGGAGGCGTCCCTTACTATGGCAAGCTTCTTGATGTGGTCGAGCTTAATTATCAAGGCCGTTTCACCGTGACGCTGTTCAAGTGTTTGTGGGCAAATACAACTACTTCTCGGGGACTGACAACTGACGACCTAGGGATCACATCAGTCAATTTCTCACGGCCGATTCATACTGGTATTTCTCAAGATGATGAGCCGTATATTCTAGCTTCAGAGGCACATCAGGTTTATTATGTCGAGGACGAGAGGCATAGGGATTGGCACATAGTCGTTCATTTAAAGCCAAGAGGCCTTTATGACATGGGTGAAGGCGATAACATCGCCTACGAGAGTGAGCCATTTCAGCCAGCCGATTTTGAAAACTACTTCCTTGAAGGCGATGACAATTTACCTCTATTACGGTGAGTTTTTTTAAGTCCACATCATTTGAATTAAATTTTTTAAATTTAATAATACATCAATAACAATTTTTTCTACAAAATTTCTGTAGGGATGGCAATGATGAGTGATCAAATTCAAGTGTAAAAAATTTGTCTTTACAAAAAATGCAAAAAATTTGTTAAAATAAAATGTAAAAAAAAAATTTAAAAAAAAATTAAAATAATATTTGTAGCGGTTATTAAACCGCTACAAAAATATAAATAACCGCTACTAATTAATAACCGCTACATTACCCGCTATATTAACCGCTACAAATAGCACTACGAATATTAAACCGCTACAAAATTATAAATAACCGCTACTAATTAATAACCGCTACATTAACCGCTACAAATAGTACGTGGATCCCTATAAATACCCTTACCACAACTCATTTCAAACACTCCCCAATTTCTTTTCACCTTACCTTTCTTTCATTTCCTCTCATTTTCAACTTCTTTCGTATGAGTAGAGGAGCTGAATAATACGATCAAATATGGTAACAAAATTTTTAATTTTTTTTAGAATACTTCTTTCCTTTCTATAAAATTTATTCTAACCATTTTTTTTTCTAAATATATCATAACTCTATCTCATTTTCATCTATTTTTCATACATAATTACATTATATTAGAAAACATAATAATTCCTTATTACCTAGTTATCCTTAATAATATTATTAATATAAATTTTACACTAATCCTATTCAATTACATTTTTTCATTTTATTTATTAATAAGTTAAACTATTGAATAATAAACTAATTGAAATAGATAAAATAATAACAAAATAAACTATTTAATATAATATTGAAAAAACAGAAATAAATCATCATATATTTTTTTAAAAAAATTAAATATTTGTAGCGGTTATTAAACCGCTACTAAATAACGCGCCTTTTTACTACTCAATTTAAATTTTTTTGGCGCCAATTTTGAATTTCATGAAATTAGTAGCGGTTTTAAAAACCGCTACTAATTTCATGAAATTCAAAATTAGTAGCGGTTCCTTAACCGCTACAAATAAAAAATGTCATTTTTTTTTCGCCAACAAATTTTCAATTTTTTATATTTGTAGCGGTTTATTAACCGCTACAAAAAAAATTCTTTTTTGAAGCTGTCAATAAAATTTTTGATATTTGTAGCGGTTATATAACCGCTACAAATATCTCTGGGTGTTGTAGCGGTTAATATTAACCGCTACAAAGGTTGTAGCGGTTATTTTTTATCGAGTAGCGGTTTTATAAAACCACTACAAATCCGCTTGCAACGTACGATTTAGTAGCGATTTCTCAAACCGCTACTAACCTATTTTGTAGCGGTTAGAACCGCTACGAATACCCATTTTTAACTGCTACTAAATCACGTTTTTTTTGTAGTGGGAACATATTGTCATACTGTCTTCAAAAATTAAGGCAATACAAATCATGGTTTAATAACTCAGTGAGGAGAGCATTTTTCATATCTTGAGAGACTGTGAGCAGGCAAAGAGAGTGTGGCTTTCTATAACTAACCATTTATATTATATTATGTTTTTCTCTGGTAATTTATAGGAATGGCTCAAGTGGAATCTAAAGTTCAGCCCAGGCAACAGGAAGATGGCTAGATGGCCATGGCATAGAGTGTTCAGCTTCATTTGTTGGCTCTTATGGAAAAACCGGTGCAACAAGGTGTTTGAAGGAACAACAGAAAACGCAAAAGGGATTGTTCACCGGTGTATGTATCATATGTCGGAAGGCGTGCAGAATGGCAGATTTCATCATCAAATATTTCAGGTGCCGAAGAGGAGTTAAGGGTGCTGGCAACCCCCTGATCCAGGCATGGTGAGAGTTGATGTGGACGGTTCTACACTTGTAGGTGGACAGGCAGCGTGTGGGGGTGTGTTACGTAACCATCAAGGTAATTGGATACGTGGATTTCAACAGAAGTTAGGCAACAATTTCCCAACTGCTGCGGAAATCCATTCAATCCAACGGGGTCTCCAATTGTGTAAGCAGTTGGGGTTGAAGAAGATCAAGCTATTTACAGATTCATTACAGGCTATGCATCACTACAAAAAAAAAAGTGATTTAGTAGTGGTTAAAAATAGGTATTAGTAGCGGTTTTAACCGTTGCAAACAACATTAGTAGCGGTTAATAAAACCGCTACTAAATCGTATGTTGCAAGCGGTTTTGTAGCGGCTATCTAAAATCGCTACGCAAGGAAAATAACCGCTACTTACTTTATAGCAGTTGAACCCAACCGCTACAATATCCTCATAAGCCGAAATTTTTTCGGAGATATTTGACCGCTACAAATATAAAAAATTGAAATTTCTAAGGCGGGAAAAGAAAAATAATTTTTTTTTATTTTGTAATGGTTAATAAACCGCTACTAATTTGAAATTTTTAAGAAATTAGTAGCGGTTATATAACCACTACTAATTTCATGAAAATTCAAAAATGGCGCTAAAAAATTAATTTCACTTTAAAAAGGCGCTTTAATTAATAACGGTTTAATAACCGCTATAAAAATTAAGAAAATTAAAAAAAAAATACGATCATTTATTTCTGTTTTTTTAATATTCAATTAAATAGTTTATTTTTTTAGTAGTTTATCTAATTTAATTAGCTTATTATTCAATAGTTTAACTCATTTATAAATTAAAAGGAATAATTTAATTTAGTTGGATAAGTATAAAAATTGTATTGATAATATTATTAAGGATATATAGGTAATAAGGAAATATTATGTTGTTTACTACAATGTAATTGTGTATGAAGTTGGGAAAAAAAATTGTGTATGAAAACTAGATGAAAATGAGATAAAACTTTGAAATATCTGGAAAAAAAATGGTGAGAATAAATGGAAAGGCCCAATTTGTTAAAAAGGCCGTAGAGAGTGGTGGTTTAGGTAAGGAAAGGGAAATAAAAAAGGATGGGCCTTCTAGGAGCACAATGGGCCGAAAGGAATTAGCTATTAGGGAACATGTGATAGTTGGTGGTAATATAAACCAAAGGGACTCATCCCAAATATCCTCTCCATTGAGCGATGTAACTCGTGGCCCTCATGATTCTCACAAAAATGTTTTATTATTAGAAGGGCCAGATATCACTAATGCACTAGCACCCGATGCTTTTTTGAAAGAAAAATGTGAGCATAGCAATCACATGGACCGCGCCATCTCTCTCCTTCCCCCTAGTTCCATGGCATTGGATGATGACATAGGTGATGATTTCATGATTGCGGAAGCTGGTGAGTCGGAATCTCACCATACCGAGTAAGTTTTTACTCCCAATCTTTTCCTGATTCTTTGTAAATATGATTATTGCATCGTGGAATTGCAGAGGGGCTGGGAATAGATGTTTTCCCACCACCATCAAAACCCCTTGTGAAAGATAATGCAATTGACATTTTATGTCTTCTTGAAACCAGAATTAGTGGTGTCCGGGCTGACAGAGTGACTCGCAAACTTGGATTCAGTAATTGGATTAGACTTGAGGCCTCTGGTTTTGCTGGGGGTATCTGGATTCTTTGGAATGATATTGATTCCCATGTGGACTATATTCTCTCGACTACTCAACTTATCCACTGTAGGATTCTTGATAAGAAAAATAATGATTCTTTTCTTGTCACCGTGGTTTATGGTGAGCCGGTCATTCACAAAAGAGAAGGCTTATGGCACTCTCTTCAGGCCATTGCCAATAGTACTGAGGAGCCATGGTTAACTCTTGGGGACTTCAACGCCTTTATGGAACCAACTGATAAGATGGGAGGTTGTTGTCCCTCTCTCCGGTCTATGAAAAACTTTACCGACTGCGTCAAAGCGTCTGATTTATTGGAAATACCTTTTGTTGGAGATCGCTTCACATGGGAAAAGGAGGGAGTGAAGGAGCGCTTGGACTGGGTTTTTGGAAACTTGGCCTGGGAATTAGGACATCCTGAGTACAAAGTTCTCCATAAACTTCGGTATAAATCAGACCATAGACTTCTCATTGTTTCCAATATGACAAACTCTACCCATAGCAGACAAAGGCAACGTCTTAAATACAATGCTGCATGGGCCTTGGAGGATAGCTTCTTTAACGTTGTTTGTCAAGCTTGGGGCAATGATGACTGGTTTGAAGGGAAGCGCAGGTTTGATATAGAAGTGCCTAAATGGCACTCAACCACTCTCGGTAACATCCCCAAGAAGAAGGCAAACCTACTCAAGCGTCTTGAGGGCATAGATAGAATCAGACAGAGCGACAATAATAATGGCTTACATAAGCTTGAAAAAAAGTTATGGAAAGATTACAGTAGGCTAATTGCTCAAGAGGAGCTTGTTTGGTACCAGAAAGCTCGATGTAAATGGTTGGCTTGGGGAGATAAAAATACTAGCTTTTTCCATGCCTCCGCCACGATCCAGAGGAAAAAACAAAAAATTGAAGCTCTTCAGGATGCAAATGGCAATTGGATTTCCGACCCAAAGACATTGTGTGCCATGGCTGGGCAATTTTTCAAAGATCTGTATACCGGTGATGGTAGAGTCCAGGATTCATCTAGCTGGTTTGCAGATTTTCCATCCCTCAAAAACTCGGATATTGAAATTATTCATAGAGGGGTGACAGACATCGAAATAAAAAATGCCGCATTCATGATGGGGGCCCTTAAGGCTCCAGGACCGGATGGATTGCAAGCTCACTTTTTCCAGTCCCAATGGAACAGGATTGGAAATCGAGTCTGTACCCTCATCCGGGATATTTGGCAATCCCCAGAAAAGGTCCGGGATATTAATCACACCAAACTTATCCCGATTCCCAAAATTGATCATCCTGTTGGTCTGACAGATTTTCGCCCTATCTCTCTCTGTAATGTCATTTTCAAGATTATCACTAAAATCATTGCCGAGAGACTAAAGGGTGTGATGTCTTACCTGATCCAACCACAGCAATGTAGCTTTCTTACTGGAAGGCAAAGTAGCGACAATATTATCATTGCGCAGGAGGCTATTCATACCATGCGGACTAAACGAAGGAAAAAAAGTTTTGTTGCTGTTAAAGTAGACATGGAAAAAGCTTTTGACAGATTAGACTGGGGTTTTATTCGCTCTACCCTTATCAAGGTTGGTATACAAGATCCTCTGGTAAATCTAATCATGGCGTGTATTTCTTCGGTTTCCATGGAAGTCTAATGGAACGAGGAAGCACCCTCCACATTCCTCCCATCTCGTGGGGTTCGCTAGGGCGATCCTCTCAGCCCCTATCTCTTCATCCTCTGTATGGAAAGACTTGGGCAGCTGATCACTAACGAGGTCAATCAGGGACGGTGGAAAGGTCTCACTTTCAACAAACGTTCTCCTATAATCTCCCACCTTTTTTTCGTTGATGATCTACTGCTATTTGGGGAAGCTTCTATGGACCAGATTGAGTTAATCAGGAACACCATGGCTGCCTTCTGTCAGGTCTCGGGACATAAGATCAATCCGACTAAATCTAAGGCATTCTTTTAAGCAAATGTTAATTTCAATCGTGCCTTGGAATTGAGTCAAAGGTTAGGTGTCGGAATTACTGGAGATCTTGGGAAATATTTGGGGGTTCCCCTTTTGCACCATAGAGGCACTAGAGCTACATATTACCCCATCCTTCTCAAAGTCCAGAAGCGTTTGGCAAATTGGAAAGGCAGATTTCTCTCTATGGCAGGACGCACGGTGCTGATTAAAGCTGTCCTCTCAGCCCTCCCTAGCTACCAAATGCAAACCACACTCCTCCCAAAAGGTATTCTGAAAGATTTAGAAAAGGAGAGTCGCCGTTTTCTTTGGAATCAAGGCCATAATAGTAAGAAAATGCACCTCATAGCATGGGACCAAATTAAGCAGGAGAAGGATTGTGGAGGATTAGCCATTAGAGATTTACAGAGCCAAAATGTTGCTTTCATTATGAAATTGTGTTGGGGTTTGCTCACCAAGCCAGAGGCCCTCTGGGTGCAATGTCTTAAAGGGAAGTATGGATGTGGTGAAGGCGATTACCCCCTTGTCTGTCGAAAGATGAACTCCTCCGATGTCTGGCGTAGCATCACTGCTGTTTGGGGGAAATTCTACAACGAGATAGGAAGACGTGTGAAGAGTGGTACTACCTGCAATGTGTGGTGGGATCTCTGGACCCCAATTGACGAACCATTAATTCATTTTGTGTCTGCCGGTATCCACCGGTTGGATCCGTGTGCCAAAGTTAGTGACTTTGTCCTAGGCCATGGTAGGTGGGATATTCACAAATGGGGCGAATTCCTCCCTCATTGGGTGATAAATATCATCAGCAAAATCAAACCACCAAGTGAAAGAGGACAAGATACCTTCTGTTGGCGGAGTGCTTCTGATGGCAACTTCAGTGTCCAATCTGCCTATAAATTTGTTTTTACCCAACGGAATCAGCATCGGCCGACCTTGTGGCAAAAAATCTGGAAAGTCCCGATACCAGAGAAAGTTAAGATGTTTTTATGGCAAGTTCTCCACGAGCGGTTACCCACTAACTCACTCAGAGCTATGAGAGGCTTAGTTGATAGTGATGAGTGCCCATTTCAATGCCAGAGAACCGAGAGTATCCTTCATATCCTCCGTGATTGTGAGATTGCCTGTGAGGTGTGGCTTCATTTTCTTGACTCTAACGCTTGTTTTAGATTCTTTCAGTCTGATTTGCAGGTATGGCTAAAGGAGAATATATCCGAGACTATGATTATGGGCCGTTTCCGTAAATGGTTATGGCCTAAAACCTTCAGTCTCATCTGCTGGTCCCTCTGGAAGAACAGATGCTGCGGAATTATGGAAGGCTATCGATCTCATCCCAACGAGATCATCCATACGATCATGTACCTGATGATGGAATCCGGAGCGTTTGCCACCTTCAAGCACCAGATCTTCAAGTTCAATAATGTTGAGCCTGTCCACTGGCATCCACCACCAGAAGGAGCTGTTCGTCTCGACACAGATGGATCCGTTAATCACCAGGGCCTTGCGGCTTGCGGAGGATTACTGCGTGATGATCGGGGTCACTGGATTTTTGGATTCCAGCAGAAGCTGGGTTTCGCTCCCTCAACTTCGGCAGAGCTCTCAGCACTCCTGACTGGCCTACAGATGTGCAAGGAACGTAACTTTTGCAGGGTCCTAGCTTACACAGATTCCCTTGAACTTTACAATCTGATCATGAGAGATGTGAGCATTTACCATCCGTTGAGGACAGAGATAAATGCAGTTCGAGATCTGTTGTACTCTGATTGGGACATAGCCATTCACTGGGTACCAAGAGAAGCCATTCGGTGTAGAGATGTATTGGCAAAGGAAGCTCACCAGCTCGATGTTGACCTAGCGATCTTCATAGATCCGCCCCCTCAATGTTTTGCTTTTTTGGCTCAAGACCGCAATTTTGTGGTCTAATTTATTTTCTATTTTCTGATCTGTAACTTCCAAGCTATGCTTGGCCGTCTTTTATTTAAAAAAAAAAAAGCCTTTATAGGGTGAGGTGGGTTGCACTGTGACGTCTTGTTTGTTGTTGACTAAAGGAAGGATTAAGGGGCAATTGAAAGATTTTACTTAGGAGCAATTTTATCCAAAAGTTTTTTTTAGAAGGGGGGATTTTGCCTCGCAAGTGTAAAAAAGAAAGCAATTTGTTTCCAACCGTTCTTCAGTTAATTTTGACTGTTAGTTAACCAAATATGCTGAGCTAACAGTTCATGTTTCATCCCCATCATTTTTGTTAAGGTTCAAATTTACTCCTGAAGTCTATGTGTCATCTACTTCATTTTTTTTTAAAGTTATATTTAAAACTTATGAGGCGAATTTGCATCTTAACTAAAATGACGTGAATGACATCGTGACTGTCAGCTCAGCATGTTTGGTCAACTAACGGTCAAAATTAATTGAGATTACAATCAGGATAAAATTGCCCTCTGAAAAACTTCCTAGACAAAATTACCCCTTAGTGAAAACTTAGAGGCGAATTTGCCCCTTAACCCAAAATGGAACTCATGAATGAAGGATGGCAAAAAAAACAAAAAAAGAGGAAGATAGTGAACATATTAATCTCATAAATTTCCAGCATATTTTCTCTAAAATATGAAATTTGGAAAGAAACAATTGTTTTCCCCATCAACTAAGTCAACTTTTTGTTTTGCTTTGTCGTGAGATATCAAATATATAATTGTTTGATCTGTTCGGCTTTCTCAGCTCTGGCCTTTTCGTGTAATAATAGTCATCATCAACATGTAGTCTCACCTCCTCCAAGGTTCCAAAGCATCACCAAAATGGTTGGAGTGCTATTCTATCCAAGAATCAAAATAGAATTCCTGTTTGTCATGTGACTATTCGCCTCAGGCTCCCTGTTACAACAATTTATCTGGAAACGGTATCATGGATTACCAACTTAAATGTTCTTTTTTTTGGCCAATCAACTTAAATGTTCTGATTCATCTGGAAAAGCACTGCAACTGATTTGCATTGAAAACATCTCCCTCTACCTTCTACCCTCTATTGTAGTTCAGTTTCTAGGTTCACGTTCTGTGTCCTGCTGTTTCACACTTGTTCCTATTAATAATCCCTTCTGACCTTAATATAAGATATATTAATTAATCTTAATCTTAAATATAAAATAATTTTCATATTATCAATTCTTTCTTAATTTATTTCTATTGAAGGAAGAAATAGAGAGAATTAAGAAAAATGACTAAAGTAATTTTAAAACATACATGTAGGGGTGGAAACAGGCCAAGCCGCCTAACAAGGGCCTACGGCCTGGCCTATTAGAGGCCTGTTCAGGCCTGGCTTGTTAATCTAAAAGGCAAGGCCTCTTTGAAAGCCTGTTTACCTTAACAGGCCAGGCCAAGGCCTATTGATAGGCCTGTCAGGCCGGCCTGAGCCTGTTAAGGTTTTATAAAAAAAAAACTAAAAATAATGCAAAATTACAATTATGCCACTGCCCTCTTCCCTAATTCTCTAGCCCTAATTCTTAAATCCTCAAAACATATTTGTTCATTTCTGAAATTGAGACTCACGACTCCCTCCGGCCCTCCCTACGCCCGACGCCCGACTTCTGTTGCTCCACTGTGAGTGACCAGCTAACCATAAGTCCGCAACCGTCGTCGGTTATCAGTCCGCCGACCACCGTCCAGTCACAACCCTCCTCTCTCCATCTTCTCCCAGTCTAACCATCGTCTCTCACCCTTAGTCCGTCAAATCGGTGGTCCTCTCTCTGTCATCTCTCACCCTTAGTCCAATGTCGAAGATTCCTTCCCACAACACTATTCTCTCTGTTGTCGAAGATTCACTTGCAGTCCACCGAAGAACATTCATTGGGTTTCAGTTCAGGAATTAGGTAAGTATTGGGTATTTTATTTTGTTTGTTTATTATTGAAATATGCTTTGATTCAAGGCTTGAAATCGTTAAGCTTAAGCTGTGTACTGATTATCCTGTAGATATGAATATATGTATGTCCTATGTGTAATAACCCAGAAATTTATTTTAAAAAAAACTAATAATAACAATCAATAATTAATTGAATTTGTAAAGAACCCATGATCACCAATAATTAATCAATTAATCATGCAAATAAAAAAAGAAAAGAAAGGAGAAAGAAATTGTTATGGTCACAAAATTAGAATTAAATGACTGTTTCATTCTTAATTAATATTGTAATTATGTGTTTTATTTGTTTTAAATATGTTTTAAATTTGAATAGTAGTATAATGAAATATGTGTTACTTCTCATCATTGTGTTTTGGATTCAAATCCTTTTTCTACCATAAAGGGTAATTTTATTTTTTTACATTGTAAGATTATAAAAAAAAACCACCTTTAAAATAATAATAATAACCATAACAGTAAAATAAAAAAGAAGAAGAATAACCGTTGATCGATATTTCTATGCCCCCCCTCTCTTCTTATTTTTGCCGTGAATGGAGAGACGAGGAAGCTTCAAGAAACTTTGAGAAATCGAAAATCCCATGGCTGTTCTTTCGTCTTTCTCATCTGCTCTCCATGTCTATCGCTTGTGTGCTCGACCATCATCTTCAGCAACTGTTCTCCTTCTTCCTCTGCTCAACATCGCTGGACCTTGCTTCCTCTGTTTTTTCCCCCTTCCAGTCAATATATTTGCAGCAGAAACAAGGGGGGAGGATTTCAGGACTGTTCGACTTTCTCCTTCACCTATCCTTGTATTGATATTCGATTCTTTCATTGCTGTTATGTTTGCTTCTTCTTTCTCTGTTCTGTGGCGTAGCTGTGTGAGGGTGGGCACAGTTTGCTTCTTCACCTCTTTCCTTTGATTGTGCGTTTATTATACATGGTGGTTAGGTGACTATAAGGGTGAATGTCTTGGGAAGTTTCTGTAAAAAGTGAATTATATTTCGGGAATGCCCCTGGTGATTGAATAACGTCTCATTATAATATTTATAAATGATTTTTTACTACTTATTATATTTTTATATCAATTCCCTTATTCTATGCATGGTATTATCAAGAACAGTTTATTATAATTATTTAGTTTCTTGTTTATATTGAAATGAGTAAGGATTGATGATTATATCTATTGTTATTATTATTCCTTCTATTTGTTAATAGTATAATTCATGACTATGCATGGAAAAGATGAAAGAAGTCTCGAGATACCTTTCATAAATTCTCATGTTGAGATAGTTTTGCATTTTGAAATGTTCATATGCGAGTTTCATTACTTGGGAAGGGTTTTGTCAACATATTGATTTTGAAGGAATGTTTTGAAATATGATTTGTGAACTTTCATGCTGGGGCATTATATTATGTCATTTGATATGAATTATCATGATATCGAAAGAAAAACTTTTCATTGCTTTAATAAATTGGCCCTAAGCATGCTCGAAAACGTTTTAGAGAGGACTGGGTACAGAACGCTGGGTACTAATAGCAGTACTGTTAGTCCTTGGTGCACCATGGTTAACCTCGAGCTCGCTTGACTTTCGTGGGCACAGCACTCACGCTTGATATTCGTGGGATTCGTACTCACGCTTGTTATTCGTGGGTTTTGTACCTGTGCTTGTTTCGTGACTTTAAGCCACACTTAGTTACTTACCCTCGTGGACTGAGTGTCCATGCTTGTTTTCGTGGCCTTGAGCTGCGCTTGATTATTTATCCTCGTGGACTATGTGTCCACGCTTGTTATCCGTTCTGTAGAAGTCCTGCGAATAGATGAGATTTGAGATTTAGTGTTTTAAACTGATTTTGTTAAACAAAACAATGAATTATGTATTTCAAATTATTTGATTGATGATCCTATATAGAATTTTATTTTTATCCATGATCATATGATATAGAAATTGTAATTTATTATTGTCATATTGTTATTATTGGAAGTTAAATATGTTTAAATTATTTTCCTTTGTATTTTATTAAATTATATAAATGGGACTTTATTCACCAGAAACATTTTTGCCTTAGATAGTACAGCTGGTCATGTTCCTCTTGGTGATCATTAAAGTCAATTTGGCCAAAGTGAAGTTGATCGCAGCACCATTTGAATAGTTCCTAATTCAAAGTAAAGCCTTAAGCTCTTTTGTACATGTTGGTAGATCTTGTTTAGGTGCTCAACGTAGCCTATAGACAGGATCCCTATCTTCCCTTGTATTTTGAAATATTTTTATGTGTATATGTTGTGGTGGAGTGGAACTCCTAATGTTGTTATGAAAATTCAGGTCATATTAGAATTTTTGGGAAGTCAAATTTATAGGGGAGGTTTTGCCAAAATTTCTTTAAGAGACTTAATGTTTTGATTATATGAGGTATGATAGTGAATATGAATTTAAAATAATTTAAGTGTGCTTAGGATTATTGTACTAGTTATGATTTTGTTAATGATAATATGAGTAGTATTTAATATTTATTTATAAGTTTTAGGCTTAAGGAATGTGATTTTACTCACATTTCGTGCCAGTCACCCCTAAATTTTCAGGGCGTGACATTGTGCTTCAGTTTGTCCCATGTTCTGATTATTTTGTTTGTTTTTTGCCTTTTTGGTCTTCACCCTCACATGCTCTGTTCATGGGAAATTGGTCTTGCATTTCACTAGAGCTAATTTCAAGATCAGATTGAATGTTGCTACGTTGTATATAGTGTGTGGTGACCAACTGACCATATCCCCCACTTCTCTAAATGTCATTCTTTTCCTATGCGTCTATAATTATGAATGTATATAACCAAATGTGTTTTTTCCAATATACTAATGTTAAAACTTAAAATGTTGCTCTGTACCAACTATGAAAATTAACTGCTCAAGGTAACAGCCACAAAATTATAAACAGAAAGAAGGATAGCAATATAGCTGAAAAAATTTGTTGAAATTGTAAAATATGATCACTTTACTCTTATTGCTTGTGTCACTATCTAGTTCTTTTTTTTTTTTTTTTTTTTTGTGATCTTGATTTATCTGTTGGTGGACAAGTATTTTTTATGTACAAAAATTATCAAGAGCATGATAGTTAATAGCACCATGCGTTTGGTTACAACATGGGGCATAGGCTTGTTTGAGTTTGTGGTTGTTTTTGGATCTTATCATGACTGGCACATGAATAAAGAAGATTATCTAATGTCTTTTGATGTGTATATATATATATAAGAATAATAGTTTCTACTTTAGTCAGCCTCTTTCATGCTTTTCTTATTTTATTTTATTTTTTTCCCTTTATACCTTATAAGCAAAGTTGAAGTGTTTGAGTCCCCAAAGTAAAGTAGTCATAATTCTGTCTTTCATATGTAGACAGAGTCAGGTTACCATATCCAATGAATCATAAGCTGCATTTTTTTTTTTTTTTTTGTATCATTGTTTGTTGTTGTGGTTCACCTCTGCATTCAACAATACTCCTAGTCAATTAAATATTGTTTTCTTTCATTCTTTCTTCTCTTTTGGCTCTAAATTATGTCCTCCCCTTCTGTTGCCTTGTTAAAATTTGTAGAACGGCTGTCCTGTATTCATAATTGCTGGCTGATGTCTATTTGGTTAATTAAATTATGAAATTTTGGTTATTTTATGTTTTAGTTCTAGTGAATGTCATCTCCCTTTGAGAGTGAAACGATGTCATCTAGTTTAGTTCCTCCTAATGCTATTGAGGTTTGTCAACAAGCACCAACTGATTCAAGTCAACAAGCTAGTCAACAGACTAGTCAACAAACCGGTGAGAAAAATGATGGCGATAATGATATCATTAAGAAGAAGAGGCGAAAAACTTCACCTATTTGGGATGATTTTGATCAAGTTGAAACTAATGATGGGCTCAAAGTTAAATGCAAGTATTGCAGAAGTCCATTTTCATATTCAGAGAAGGGAGCTAGCACTTCCCATCTATGGAGACATATCAAATCTTGTGATTCAAGGAAGTTGCATGTTGCTGCAAGAAATAAGCAATCCACCATTCCATTTCAACCTTCAAATATGTGCATTAATCCATTTCAAGCATCAGGTGCTAGATATTCTAATGAGAAGATGAGGGAAATAATTACTGGATTTAATCAAATCATGAACATTGTTCGTGAAAAGCAAACAATTCCCCCTATGAAATCAGAATTGGAAACTTATCTTGAGGACGGTGTTTATATTCCTTAGGGCAGTTCTAACTCCTTTAGTGCCCTAGAATGGTGGAAAAACAATAGTTTGAAGTATAAGATTTTATCTAAGATGGCTGCTGACATACTAGCTATTCTAATCTCAACCGTGGCATCAGAGTCCACATTTAGTGCTGGAGGTAGAGTTATTTGATGAATATCGTTCTAAAGTAAATGAAAAATCAATTGAAGCATTTATTTGTGGTGGGGACTGGCTTCGAAACAAGTATAGTTTGAAGAAAAAACAGAAGGTATAAATTTTGCATTGTTAAAATCATATTATTTCTTGTACATGTTAAGTTGTGTTATGATCTAATACTATATATTTCATTAATTTTTTTCAAGGCCTTTGAAGGAGAAGAAGAAATTATTTTTGAAGATTTGATGTAAAGGTGAGAAGAATCATTAGCTTCAAATGCATTTTAAAATATGCAGAGAGCAAATGAATCGCTTGTTTTTTTTCTTCCCTTTTGTTTCAAATTTTTAAAGTCATTCTGAAGAGAAACAACTTGGTCCCTTGCTGTAATGACTTTGAGATATCCATAAAACAAACTTCAAAGTGGGCATGACTATAAGATATGTTATCATTTTTATAATGGGCATGACTTATTCTATTTTCTTTTTCCATTCCTTTTGTGATGTAGGACAGTGATTTGCACACAAAAAGAATTGGGTATAGCGAATTTGTTGATTGACATCTGAGACAGCCACTGCAACCATTGCAACAATTATTGTTTTGCATTATTTACTTTTGCTTCTGCTTTTTTTGTGTGACTTTTCTCATAAGAATTTCTTCCAATGAATCAATGCATTCTATGGTTTGTAACATTTTAACCTTTCTATTATGGCCATTAGAACCCTTGAAGGTGCTAGGTTTTTTTTTTTATATGAATGAGGGTTGAGCCCGCGTACAAAAGTGCTAGTTTCTAGCATACCAGGTTTCTAGCATCTGATCCATAATGATTGATTTATTTGGATGCTAGTTTTGATTCATAAAATGGCGTCCTCTATCCAAAAAAACAAATGTAACTAGGCATGCTTTTAGCTTGTTTGTGTCAGCCTGTTTAGGATGTCGGCCTGTCAGCCTGTTTAGGATGTCGTCCTGCCTATTTGGGATCTTTTACAAATTCAGGCTTCCTTAACAGACCATAGACCATACCAGACCTATATACAAGCCTAATAAAAAGCATTCAACAAACCACAGACCAGACTCAGACCATACATGATACATTTCACATTAATTAATTTAATTAATTTTTTTAATTTAATTAAATTAATGTTCTAATTAAATATAAGACAAAATTAACATTTTCACAAATATTTAAAAAATTATTTAAATTACTTTAAAATATTTTTACTTACCATTTTTTTTAAAAATTATTTATTTTATCTAACTTACAGTATCTGATATATAATCTATGCTCATTTTAACAATAGATATATAATATAATAATACATAAAATAACATATAATTAAACATATAATTAAATAACTCATTCAACTCTAGAATTAAATAACTTGATGAACTCTAAAACGAGTATCACCTTGTGCTGTTGGAAAAAAGATTAACATATCATTTAACCTTTCATGTTTAAAAATATAGTTGTTTTACAGTCCCCCACAAAGCAATCTTCTCCTTTCACCAGTTTATTTAAAAATCTTAAATTTCTAAAATAATGATTCAATGTTTTTTGAAGAAAAACAACCAAGTTGTACAGCGTCTTTTTAACGAAAAATAACTACGTTGTAAAGCGTCGAGATAAAGAAAAATTACAGGGGCTACATTGTTAAAAACATGGTCCGTCATCTGATATTTACACTGTATTCTTGGGGTTAAAATAAAAACATTTATCAGTGGAGGGGGTGCCTCTAAAAATAATAAAGCATTGCGGTAACAGGCTTCCAACCGCAAGCAGTTAATCTTAACAGGCTTCCAACCGCAAAGCATCAAGTGTTCAAAAAGGCTATCTCCTAGGGTGATCTCTCATAAAGAAGGGATGTCTTAGAGCCTCCCTAGCAGTTAATCTTTCAGAAGGGTCATATCTAAGTAAACCCTGCAACACATGTATCAGATCTCCAGCCGAATGATCCACATGCTGCATTACTAGATTCTGCACCATCACATTATATTACATTTGAGTCAAATAAATGCAACAGCTTTTACTATAAAAATCAAAACCAGACACCACATGATACACAGGCTTGTACAATGCAGGAACTGCAAACTCACCTGAAGCCGAGGCAGCTTCATTACAGCTTTAATACTATCCCTAGAAGCGGCCCCCTCTGGCCAAACCAGTCTACCCCTTCTAACATACTTCTCAGCATGTCGGCTACAAAAGGCAACAACATTATTTATTATTGATGACTTCTTTTAAAAACAATCAACTAATATCCAAAAACCCAAAGGTACAAGCACTTACTCTGCTCTCTTCAACATGTGCTGAGGCAACGCTCCCAGCACCCTTTCCATCATTGCAAGGTGCTCCAAATTCTCATGAGTTTGAAACAAAGCTTCACCCTGCAAAATATACACGTACATGATAAGAAAAGCAAAAATGGGAACGCATGCGTATGACACAAGTAACAATAGAGTAAATAATACCGTGCATAATTCTATCAATATGCAACCCACACTCCATATATCACATGGATAACTCCATCCAAGTCCTGAAAAGGCAATACAAATTAGTTAGGCTGATATGATCAGAAACATACAAGTTACCAGACAAAACATTAGACAAGTCACTTACTACAAAAGTAATCAGGGCACCAAGGACCGTAAAACTCAAAGGGGCATGTGGACTTGAGGGGGAAAATAAAGGGGGGGAAAGACAGTAATTTTTTATAGTCCGTATACATACCAAGTATAACTTCAGGTGCCCTATAATGACGTGTTGATACAATGTAAGTCTGGTCCTCTCGCTCATAAGTGGTGCTGCCAAAATCAATAACTTTGATAGCACTTGACTTTGGTACTCTCTTGAAATAAGTACTTGGCGATCTGGAAGAGCTCTGTTGCAATAAAAGATATAATTGAGGAATTAATTATCTCTGAAAATTTCCGTCATGAACATCAGAAACACAGGTATGAAAACAAAACACACCCTATAGTCGGCAACTTTAACATAGTCTGATGAGACTAGCAGTATGTTTTCTGGCTTCAAGTCAGTATGGATCATGCGCAAATCATGCATGACTGCAAATTCATAAAGGAGAATTCAGACCATTAGCAACAGAGACCACATAGAACTATATAACAATAAGACTCCAGTCTTTTACATATATGCATAATAAACAATATTTTAGGATAGGTTACAGATTTAAATTATAACATAATCACCACCAATAGCATAACAATGCAAATGACAAATTCAACCCATGCAGTGTGACTATAACAGAAATAAGACCAAGAGAAATCTGGTTTAAGTATATACTACACACATGCTACACATTCCAATAGTTGTCTGCCAATCTCGCGAACAAGATCAATGGGAAATGAGCGATAATTGTTTTTCCGAAGAAAATCGTATAAGCTTGGCCCAAGTTTCTCAAAGACCTGTCGAAACCATTTAAATTCATCCACAAGTCTTAATCCCCAAATTATCTATGAGTTGGGGGCATTAATCCATTATAAAACAATTAAATACTTACAATACAGATATGATTACGATAGTCAAACCAGTTCCGTATTTGTACACAACTGCAAGGAATACACCCATTTAACCGAATGCCACAATAGGAATTTAATATTTCATTAGCTCATATTGTCAGAATTTCAGGTCAGAATACTCACCGATTGCCACCCTTATCATGTTTAGCAAGCTGTTGCAGCACCTCAATCTCTATCATGGCAGCTTCTCTATACTTTTTTATCCCACGAACAATTTTTATTGCAACCATCTCCTTCCGTTCTCGGTCCCAGCATTCCAAAACTTGACCAAAAGTTCCTTCCCCCATTTTGCTATGTATCTTATCTGCAAATATGAAATAAAACAGATGTAAATCATAGATGCCAGGATTCTTAGGTGGACCCCAGAACCACAAAAATACTTCTGATGCCCAATACGGCCCTAGACCTAGGACATTTAACATGATCAACTTGAATCATCTTCCTAAAACCAAAAATGGAGAAACCTATTTATGAGATATTCAGATTAAGTAACACATTATTTAAAAAGAACGGAGACCAACTAAATGACACAAATGTATAATTTTAATGACAAGTCTGTTAGACAATAAAATACAATTTGACCATGATATATATGAATAGAAATTTCTTAATGATAGAAAAGTGTGATTACAGCGAGAAGTTAAATTTTCTCCAAGCGCAAACATGTAATGCCCATCTTTGTCATCATCTCGCCATGGGGGAGAACCATTTCGAGCTACTCCCTTAACATTTAGAGAATTATTTGTATGCTCTGAGGGCCCACTTGAAGATGCATAGCTTGAAAAATTTCCAACATCTTGTCCACAAAACAATCCTACCTGAGCCTACACACAGTCATCCATTCATGTACCACTCAGAAATAACAAAACAATATTCCAACCCATTATGATGAACCCTCACTTATATTACTTGCCACTATCTAAGATCGTTAGTTAAGGAAACCAGCGGAATAAATAAGACTTCTAGTACACCAGATTCATTATCAAGAGCATAAAACATTAAGTATAGAACAGGCCAAAGAGTTAGTGCTGAAATCGAAACGAGATAAACAGATTTCACTGTACAAGAATCCAAGAACCCGTCAAAGATACAGAATCTTAAGGAGATCGAAATAACAAAAAGGAAAAGATATTAATAAATTATCAAACAAAACTCCATTTTCAACTCAGACACTTCAGGGGGGAAATTATCTCTATATGCAAATATAAGGTTACCAAAACAGAAAAATCTCCATAAATCATACAAAAGGCTAGATCCAGATTGAAACATAAAGATCAATTATGGTGTGAACACAAAACATGCGCAAGTACGGATGAGGTTGAAACAACTAATTATTAACGGGTTAAGAAAATTTATAAACAGAAACCATATAAAATTATTCTACGCAACAGACATAAATAAGCTACCACGTCCCCAAAAACCAGCAAAGCAGCGAATAACATAGTTCGGGGCAAAAATGGTAATAAGTCCCAGACCATGAACCACATCAACTTTTTCACCATCTCTGATCGGAAACAAAATTAATATAAAAAACAAACGAAATTAGGCAGATCCATAAAGAAAGATAAAAGAACAATATAAAAATAAATTATGGAAATAGCTACGACCATACCTGAATCATACATACCTAAACTATACAAAGTTCACCAGATCTACAACAAGAAAGCAAAAAACAGCAGGAAAACATATCAGATCTGAAATTCAGGATCAAAGAAGTTACCTTTGGGGTCTCAGGGACGTCCCAACCTAAACGCGGCCTCTTCCTCGGCCGACGATCCAGGTGAGTATGAGGAAACTCAAAGACGCGCTCCATCTCCATGATCACAAGACGAAAACAAGGTAGAAACAAGAAAAGAATTGTAGAGCAAATCGGTATGAGATCACAGATAAGCTTTCCTTGGAGATGAGGAACCCTAATTTTAACCTGATAAATAATAACGACAAGGAAAGGCGTTTGGGACTAAATCGGGCCGTCCACGTGTCAGCATCTTGTCTGGAAGGATTGGGTTGTCAAGTGGCGTGGGCTGCAACTATAGTTAGATAAAGTAACCATAGTTGGGTTAGGTTTGGTGGCCATGGAATAATTGCGAATATTATTGATTATTGATTCTCTACGCGGATGGATGGTTTTGGTCTTTTGCCTTTTTTTTCTTTTATAAGGTGGTCTGGTTTTCAAGCATTTTTATTGGATTAAGTAACCATTGCAAACAAATTTTATAAATATTCACAACATAATTTATCAATAACATGTTTTCTTTTAATTTTTCTTTAATCATATATGAATTTCGAATATTTATATTATAAAAATACTAATGATATTTGGTATCTTACAACGCATTAATCTAAGTCTAAGATATATATTATATGTGATTTATGATTACAATATTTAATTTTTTAAATTAATATATAAACTTTTTACTAAGATAAAATGTACACACTTAACATCCATCCTATCCTACCATATTTTCATAAAAAAATCATCAACTTGATCATTCTAATAATTCTATTATTTCAAATCTATTATTACTATTAAAGGTCAAAAAATCTATCATCATCATCATCATTCTTATTATAAGAAAAAGACTCGAAGATTAGTCATGACAACTAGGAAGGAAGAGGCGATTGGACTCATAAGAAGGAAGAAGATTTAAAACCAATATGGACCTCTCTCCAACAAACCTTCAAAACCAAGCCTCTTAAAATTTAAGAAATATGTCTTCGGTCCAAGAAATAATGCCGCCTCTATCGAGGATTTCAGGTCGGCCTACAAAAAACAGATTATCCATAACCTGCGGATCATTACTCTTCCAATCCTTTTTAGATAAAAAACAACAGGTTAAACTGTAAATTTATCAATGAAGTTTTATCCGAGGAACGTCTGGTACAAATATCTTTTATAAGGGGCAAAAATACTAATAAATAATTAAAAAGGGACATTCACCACAAAAACCGTTAATCAGTACTAACGGTGTTAAATTATAAGAGAAGAAAACCCCTAACAGCGTTAGTATAGATTTAACGGTTTTTGTGGTGGATGCCCTTTTTTAATTGTTCATTGGTAATTTTTCCCCTTCTAAAAGATATTTGTGTCAGACACTCCTCAGACAAAACTTCATTGGTAAATTTACACCTTAACCCAAAAAACAACTATTAAAAATACAAATTTAATATTAGTTAAAAGCAATAAATATGTAATTTTTGTTTTTTTTTTCAATTATGTCCTTATTTAGAAAAGAGTTTGTATGAATGATAATAGGTAGAAATTTATTGCTGAGAGATAATATATATGATATATATTTAATGAAGATAAATATAGAAAAATAATTTTTGACACAAAGTGGATTTGTATTTTATATTAAAGACCACACCTATGAAAGAGAATGTTTCTTATGAAAAGGATAAGAGGAGTATCAACAAAAATAACTCAACCCAATTTCCAATGCACCTAAAAAATTATTTCTTAAAACCTTTCATCTACTTTCAGCATTTTTCTTAAAAGCATAGTACTACCTTCAATCTTTAATATAAGATCTAGTTAATTTTTTTTAGAGATTAAGGAAGCTAAATAAGTTAGTTAATCATAGTATATGTTGAATATTACTCCCCCGGCAGTTAATCATAGCATATTGTGTATATTACACCCCCCAGCCCTTAATATAAGATAGAGTTGACTTTTTTTATGAGATTAAGGAAGCTCAATAAGTTACCTAATCATATCATATATTTTGTATCATTAAATTATATATCAGTTGATAAGTTAAGCAAAATAGTCTGGAGAAAAAACAATGAATATAAATATATTAAAGTAATTTAATTAACTTGTTTAATTTCTTAAAAAAAAAGAAGCCAACATTGTCTTTTATTTATGACCAAAGAGAGTATTAGATTATATATTAATTTAAAAATCAAGCAAATTAATTAAGTATAAAAAGTATAAATATAAATACTTTAAAATCATTTATTTAACTTCATCAATCTCTATAAAAAAAAGTTAATTGGATCTTATATTAAGAAATGGAAATAGTATTTCTTAAAAACTTAGAGATAGAAGAAATCATAATAATATATACTCCCTCCGGTTCTATTTATAAGCAATTTTCTCTCTCATGGGCCTGGTCCCTTTTATAAGCAATTTTCACTTTATGTCTGAAAATGTAAGGTTCTTTTTCATATTTTACCCTTATTAAATACATATATTTATAATTAATTATCACACATGCCAAGAGTTATCTCTCATACTTTTTATTCATTCATTCTTATATACTCCTTTTATAAATATGGGCATATAAGGAAACATGGTATTTTTGACACATTTATTACTTTTAACGATCAGTTCGTTTTGCGTAATCAAGAGGAAAGTTGTTTATCAATAGGACCGAAGGGAGTAACCCGTAGATCATCAAAATAACTAAAGATTAATTATATTACATAACATCCGCGAATGGAAACACTCAAATAACAAGAACAGAGAAATAACCAAAAGCACAAACATTATAATTAACGAGGGCCAGTTGCCACCACAATAATACAGACCACCAAAAAGACCTACAAATTGAAGCTTCCAAGACACAAACACATGCTGATCGAATCACAAAACATTGGAACATGGAAAGATGCCATTCTTTAACTTAACCGATAAGCAGCTTATGGTCGACACACTAAGAGGCATAAGAATCCATGCAAGCATATTCAACTTGTTCCGAGCTCGACATTATTACCTCCCAATCACTCATCCCAATATTAATAGACTTCTTCAAATGCATTATCACAAACTATCATAGCCACTTCTTTCAAACCTATCCTATCTCCAACATTCCTATACCTATCAGTAACAGTTGAATATATTCAATTAGATTATTTTTACTGTACAAATATGTGTGTATAAATATAGTTCTAGAATAATCCCTATAAGGACAGATGTCTCAATATTATTGGTGTGCAGTGATTATAAATAAAAATGATGAAGGGCTAGACTAATTCATTCTGAGCCTATTTTTCTATTCGTGACTTGGTATCAGAGCTGTCAACCTAAAAAATGGCATCTTCTCTTGGGACCTCCTAGTAGCCAAAACCCTGGTACCACCATCAATACAACCGCACCTGTGAACCCTAATTTTCCTACCATGACCCTACCTGCCCCTTTTACCCATGACTCAATCGTCACCTCGGTCCTGCCACCCTCATCTTTTCTGATTCCCAACACCATTCCTCTTTCTTCACCTAATCCCATCACCATTCCTCTTCCGTCTTTGTCTTTTTCCTCACGGTCCATACCGTCCCACTTGAGTTCTTTTTTCACCGGCCATCACCCCTTTTTCCAATCACCGATCTCTGTTCCTCTCACGTCTCCTCTCCTCCCGCATCCTTACCTTTACGGAGGTCCTTTTATCCCAACGTCGCCGTACACCGCCGCTCACCAGTCACCAACTGTGGCCACTCGATCGACACCACTTTTGAGCTTCTTGAATCAAGTCGGCTCTGTCAAGTTGGACGAAGACAACTATATCGCATGGGAATCCACAGTCATACCTATTATTCGTGGGCATTATTGCCTCGAAGGTTACATTACCAGAGCGAAAGCAGTCCCTCCGAAATATATATCTAATGCAGTAGAGCAAGTTATTCCTAATCCTTTATATGAGGACTGGTTGTCTACCGATCAGATCTTGTTCGGATGGTTCTTCAGCACCATGTCTACTGAGATTACGTCACAAATGACCCATTGTAAGATGGTTGTTGCTCTTTGGAATGCCATCAAAGAATTTGTGGGAGTCAACACCAAATCCAGAGTCACTTTTCTGAAAGGCGAATTTCAGCAAACAAGAAAGGGAACCAAGAAAATGAGAGACTGTCTCTCTAAAATGAAGACTCTCTCGGACAAACTCACCCTCGCTGGATCTCCCTTGTCATTATCCAATCTGGTTACTCAAACTCTTGCTAGACTCGATGCAAATTATACTCCCATTGTTGTCATGTTATCAACTGGGCCAAAGTCCAACCAAAGCTTTTAACCTTTGAATCTCCACTTGAGCAACTGCAATCTACCCTCTAAACAATCTTCCCTCTGCCTTTTCTAATCTTTCATTCAACTCCCATTCATCATACCCATCTCGGTCCTCTAATTGGAGAGGCAGAGGAGACTGACAAGGTAGGGGTCATGAAAGACACACCAATGGTGGAAGGAAAAATGACAAAATTGAGAAATATTGTCTCTTATGTGAGAAGACAGGGCATGATCTTTTTCACTGCTATCATCGTTTCAATAGAAATTATAAAGGACCTAGAAGATAGGATAATGCCAGTGCTTATATAGCTACTCCAGAAATGACTACTGACCCTGCTTGGTATCTAGATAGTGGAGCCACTCACCATTTCAGTCATGCGTCTGAGGATGTTGAAGCTAATGACTCAAATTCAGGTATTCGTTCTCTTCTCATTGGTGATGGTGGCTCTGTTGATGTGTCTAAAATAGGAAACTCTAGATTATTGTGTGATAAGCCTGTTAAATCTCTTAAGTTGAAAAATGTTCTTGTTGCTCCAAAAATCGCTATGAATCTTATTAGTAGTTATAGATTAACAAATGACAATAATGATGTCTTTATTGAGATTCACTCACAAGGATGTTTTGTGAAGGACAAGAAGCAGCGTAAGACTCTGTTGTAGGGAGTAACAACGAAAGGGACCACAACAGGCTTATACAAAATCAACAATGAAGTAGTTCCAACTAAGGATATTGCAATTGCAAATTATATTTTTGGTAGAACTGAACATGATTTACCTTAAAAATGTTAGTTTAGTAGTGTGTTTCTTAGTGTTCTAGAGGCTTGGCATAGGCATCTTGGCCATCCAAACAAAGAGACTCTGAAACGAGTTCTTCAAGATTGTAATGTTCCTTTGAAAATTAATGAAAATTTCTCTTTTTGTGAATCATGTCAACCTGGAAAATCACACAAACTTTCTTTCTCTGACTCTCAATCTCGAGCCTCAAATCCATTGGATTTAATTCATACTGACCTTTAGGGACCTTCCTATGTTCAACCCACAGCTGGTTTCGCTACTATATTAGCTTCGTAGATGACTATAGTCAACATACATGGATATATCCACTGAAATCAAAAGATGTTGCACTGTCAACATTCAAACAGTTTAAAACGATGGTTGAATGAACTCAGCTATCAATAGGCAAAGAGGATTTCAAAGGAGGATGAGAAAGCTCGAAGGCTCTATAGCAAGATAATTAGAACCTCTCATTGAAGCTCCCTTTATAGGCAACACCTACTACACGTTTATTTCAAAAAAACATCACATCAAAGTGATATAAATCAAATTGTAACGTTGATATCAATTTCTAAACGTTGGAGCATGAAGGCTATTTAAATGGACCATTTTTGAACGCTGGTTAAGAAATCCATGCAGATATGTTTGATATATTAAAATCCATTACACCAATTAAAGCAATTGTTTGAAATGTTTTTGGCAATCAAAGCTTTTAAGCCCGTTATCTTTCCAACGTTCAAATATGATATTCCATTTAAAACAAGCAAAACATTCAATACTGATCAAAGCAATAAAACTTGATCCACAAAATCAGCTTATGATTTTAAAACCTCCACCAACGTCCATAATCCATAATTAAGGTTGGCAAAAAATATTTTCCAATGAGTACTTTTATTCCAAAAATTATTTCTATATTTTTGCAAAAACATCTTATATAAAGCGTAGGGTCCTAATCTATATTGGACTCGCTTATAGGGGAAATTGCCAAATTTCCATGTGGCCCAATGTTATGCGAGTTCATTCCTCCTCTTGACTCATTTACTTATCCAAGTCCATACACTTGGACTCACTCACTCCCAAATAATATGGGACTTATTCCATTTGACACACCCACATTTATATTATAATTTCAACATTCATTAACAGTAATTAGCACTAGCAGCATTATATTACAACCCAAAAATTAAAACTTCAAATGAACAGATGATCCACAAGAAGAACCAAAGCACAAATTAAAAGCATAAACATCAAAGCCAGCATAAAAAGATCAAAAGATCTTTAAAATATAACATAACACACAAAGCAAAGAACAAAACAAAAAACGCTGGCAAAGACATAATCATATCGTCAAAAAATGATTATCCATAACCGTTAAGCAGCTTGTGGCCAACACAGAAAGAGGCATAAGCATCCATGCATGCATATTCAATTTGTTCCCAACTCAATGTTCTTGCCTGCCAACTACTTAAAGTAACCTTCATAGGCTTATTCAACAGCACATTCAAAACTGCCATAACCAGATCCTTTAATGCACTCCTCTCACCAATATTAAGGTACATTCTATTCTGAATCGCAAGCTTCCTAATGTCTTGGCTGTGCAAGAATTTCAAACCATAATCTTCACCAAGCTTTCTGATGTCTTTCTCTACTTCCACTCCAACAAAAAAGAACTTTGAATCCATGAAGAATCTCTTCAACGAGACGGGAAACCGGTCCATGCAGAAATGTTGAAGAACAAGGCACTTATCGTTGATGCAGAGCTGTAATGTTGCAGATTTGTTGATGGTGTAGAATATGAATTGTGGTCTCCACTCCATGTCTAATCCAACCACGACTTTAGCATTTTTGGCCAACATATTTGTTTGTAATCTCTTACCCATTGATTTGCTACGAAGGCCTCATCGGTGATTGTCGTTTCTATGGATTTGCCTCTATATTTCACACTCAATTTGGAGGAGACAATGGGATTATACGAATTGGTTGGCATGTGCCTGAGTCTCAAAGCATTTATACAAATTTTCAACATTTTTAATCTTCAACTTCAGCCTTGATCAGATATGCTGCTCACTGCGAAGGTCATTACGAATTTTGGGTATTTATATATAGCTAGAAGGCTTCTTCCTTCTAGTCCAAAAAAAAAAGAAGGCTTCTTCCTATCCTATGTACCCATCCCATCTTATATTCTTTTACTATCATTTAATTAAACTTTAATTATTATTATTATTATTATTATTAATGATTGTCAGAGGGTATTGGAGAGAAACACATTAAAAACCCCAAACCCGTTTGAGAGAAGCTTTTTCCCACTAGTTTTCTCCTGATTTTTTTAGCAAAAAGTTTCTCCTGATTTATTTCTAAGTTTGTTTGTTTTGTAATCTTCAAGTTCTAACTTGCCTTTGTATTTAAAAGAAATGTTTCATTTGCTGCAATGAAAAGTTCCAGAAGTTATTAATTATATCCTTATTGCAAATAGATACTATTCAATGAACATTTGAATTTTCTTAATTAGTTACTTGTTTATATCCATCCATTTTAAAAAATGGACTTTAAACATCCTAACTCCCAAGTGTCAAGGGTAAATTAAAAATGTGTTTAACTATTGAATTTCCTAAAAAGATGAAAAAAATTGAATTCGATCCATATACCAACAAACTCACTTCATTAACGTTCAATGAACATTTGTTTTTTTTTAAATTAAGGATTTAGGGTATGAAAATTTAATGTGTTCAAGCGTGAAGATGATTAGATGGGTAGAAATTAGAAACCTTGGTGCACACCCCAAAATCCTAACCAATTCAACTATTCAAATCCTTCACAAATAAGGAAAATTTTAAGGGTAGGTAAATATATATTAAAACCCTTACTTGAGTTTTTATAAGCTCTAATAAATCAAGTCTCAATTAAACCTTAGAAATCATGAACCCTAGCAGAGAGAGTGTGTGAAGTTTTCTCCAGCAAGACCACAAAAATGCGTGTGAGAACAAAACTTTTATTGCTCTTGAAGAAGTCAAAAATAGTACACCACACGACCTGCTTTATGTACAGACCAATATTTATATATGTGCCTATCGGATAAAAGTATCATCTACTCTAATTATTTACACAAACTATCCTATACAAAAAAATCAAAAAACAAATAATACTTGCCAAATTACAATACCGCCCTTAATGAACCAAATGAGATTATTCCATACTCCCCCTTAAGTTGAAGGCTAGAATATATCAACAGCTCCCAACTTGGCCAATAATCTTCTTTGTACATCTTTCCCAATAGCTTTCATTAATATATTTGCCTCTTGATCTTCAAATTTTACATGTTTTAAAGTAATGAGCTTCTGCTTCAACTTCTCACAAACGAAGTGACAATCAATCTCGATGTGCTTAGTTCGCTCATGAAAAACAGGATTGCTTGCAATGTGAATTGCAACCTTGTTATCGCAATAGACTCTTGCTGGGTTCTTGTGACTAACATGTTGATCCTTAACCATTCCTACAATCTAAACAATTTCAAAAACGGCCATTCTTAATGCACGATATTCGGCCTCTGCTGATGATTTAGATACGGTTGCTTGCTTTTTGGTCTTCCACATTACTAGAGACCTTCCAAACTTTAACAAATAGCTAGTGGCTGATCTCATTGTCATTTGCATGACCCCTAATCTGCATCGCAGAAACATTCTAACTCCAAAGTACCTTCGGGACTCAATAGAACAGCAAGACCTGGACTACCTTTCAAATATCGCAGCGCATTCAATACTGACGCCATATGCTCCTTGGTTGGCCTTTGCATGAATTGACTCAACGTCTGCATGCAAAAAGAAATATCAGGATGCGTCATAGTCAAATATATTAGCTTACCAACAGTTTCTTATAGCATTTTGGATCTTCCAGCAGCTCCTCCTTCTTATTTCCGCCTTCTTCAAATGCTACCAGCTTCTGATTTTGTGCTAAAGGAACCCCAAGGGGCCTCCAAGCACTCATACCAGTTTTGGCCAAGATATCAAGCACATATTTTCTTTGGCATAATATAATTCCCTATTTTGATCTATCTACCTCTATTCCCAGGAAATATTTCATCAAACCAAGATCTTTAATCTTAAATTTGCTATGTAAAAATGCTTTAGTTTCTAAAATACCATGCTCACTACTGCCAGTAATAAGCAAATCATCCACATAGACTAGTATTAATACAACACCATCCTCAGTTCATAATGAAAAGGGAATAGTCATACTCACTTTATTTGAATCCAGCATCACACAATGCATCCGAGAGCTTTTGGTTCGATTGTCTTGAAGTTTGTTTTAGCCCATATAAGGACTTATTCAATTTGCACACTAAGTGCTCCCCCTTACTTTCAAAACCTTGAGGAATTTTCATATATACTTTCTCATCAAGATATCCCTGCAGAAAAGCGTTACATACATCTATTTAGTGCAATTCCCACTCACACATGGCTACTAGTTTAAGGACTAATCTTACTGTTAACATCTTTACTACTGGTGAAAATGTTTCATGATAGTTAATCCCCTCTCTTTGGTTATATCCTTTAGCTACAAGTCAAGCTTTAAACTTATCTATGCTGCCATTAGAGTTGTATTTTATCCTTTAGCTACAAGTGGTTTTGGTTCATGAAGTTTGACCCGATTTTGGTTTTGGTCCCTCAAGTCTGAAATCAGTGGTTTTAGTCCCTAAAATTTGACCGATTTTGGTTTTGGTCCCTTAAGTTTGAAATGGACTTGGTGACTCGTTTATGAAATCTGAACCGAACCGGAAAAAAAAACCAAGTCGTTTTCAAATTTGAGGGACCAAAACCAAAATCGAGTCAAACTTCAGGGACCAAAACTACCGATTTCACCAAAACTACAGATTTCAAACTTGAGGGACCAAAACCAAAATCGGGTCAAACTTCAGGGACTAAAACCATTGATTTCAAACTTGAGAAACTAAAACCAAAATTGGATCAAACTTCAGGAACTAAAAGTTATATTAATTAACCCTTTTTTTGGCCAACCTCGCGTTAGATGAATATCTGCTCAACATCAACCATATATTAACATCACAATATAACATATAGCAAAGGAAAAAAACTATTGAATTCTATATACCAATTTAACTGCCGTTGAGATTGAAGGATCATATTGAAGCACAGAGGAAAAACTAATATTAATATTATTGATCTTTTAGAATAAAAGAGAGTATAAGGAGGGCCTTTATATAAGCAAGAATAGACTAACTCTAACCCTAAAATCTATCATAATCCAATCAAATCAAATCATAATATTTTAAAAACATATTCTTAAAATATAATATTCATATATAATCCTAATAAATATTAAACGATATCCCTAATAATAATAATAATAATTAATTGATATTTCTAAACTTGATATTCTCAACCCATTTCCCCTCACGCTGAAACCAGTTTGCACAAGCAGCAACAAATCCTCAAGAAAACAATGATCCATAGCCTAGAACTCGAACAACAAAAGCTAAAATAATAATCCACGAGTTTCATCAGGAGCTTGAACAACAAAGAGTATCAACTAGAGTAGAAGCCACAACAAATGGTCTCACAAGGGACCAAACCAACAATGAACGGTCTTACAAGGGATCAAAGCAACAACGGATATCTCACCAGTGACAAACACCAAACGGTCTCGCCAGGGACCAAACCAACAACGAACGATCTCAATAGGGACCAAACTAACAATGAACTATCTCACAAGAGATCAAACCAACAACGAACGTCTCACTAGGGACGAACACTAAAAGTCTCACCAAGGACCAAAATCAAAAGAATGTAGCCAGAAGAAGACAAAACTCATCCAAATCTGAAACCATGAAAGACTAGAACGAAACCACCAAGGGTAAAAGAAAGAACCCTAAGGCCTTATTTGGTACGAAACATTGGGAGATAGGGATTGGGATTGAGTCAAGGATTAGGTCGAATTGTATTGTTTGGTATGAGGGACTTTGGATAACTTGGGACTGAGAGTATCACAAAAGTGGGATCACGGCAAAACCACCTACCCCCGGTATTGCGTTTTCAGTCCTGGGATTGCAAATTGTAGGGACAAAAATATCCTTGATTATAATATTTTTTGGACAAAATTAACCCTCTCATTTTAACCTAGGACTCATCCATTTTCACACAATCACTCTCCCTCCATTGCCGCAACACATTGCAAGAGATATTTTGCACTTCTTTAACCGCAACATCCTAATATTTAGTTTTCTTTTTGTTTTTGATTCAATCGACTTCGTTTTGCTCTTCAAATATTAATAATATACTGATCATTTTTTAGTTTCTGCATTTTGATTTTACCCTGATTTCATTTTATTCATTTTTCCCTGATTTTGTTTAGAGTATAATTTATTCTCCAACAATATTGATGAACAAAAAGATTCGCAACTTCCTTAGAGGCAGTGGAAGAGAACAGTTGTCTTCTATTCTCATGGAGAGGAAGATTGGGAAAGATCGGAGAGGCCATAAATTTTGTTATAATATTTTTTTAATTATCATTAGGGGTATTATAGTGTTTCTTAAATTGAAAATAATTAAAAAATAAAATTAATTTAAACAGCCCCTCTCAATAGAACTCCATACCAAACATAATTACAAAACATTAATCCTAATCCCAATTCCACTCCTAATACCAATCCCAGTCCTAATCCCAATCCCTCAAAATTCAGTATTGCGTACCACATAGGGCCTAAGACTCTGATACCATATTGAGATTGAAGGATCACATTGAAGCATAGAGAAAATGCTAATATTATTGATCCTTTAGAATAAAAGAGAGTACAAAGAGGGCCTTTATATAGGCAAGAATAAACTAACTCTAACCCTAAAATCTATCATAATCCAATCTAATCAACTCATAATATCTTAAAGATATATTCCTAAAATATAATATTCATATATGATCCTAATAAATACTAAACAATATCCCTAATAATAATAATTAATTAATATTTCTAAACTTGATATGCCTCAACGACAATTGCTAACTGACTTAATTAACATTTAAATTTTCCTAGAGTGAATTCATGTATTCAAGCACAAAGAAGAGTGGGTGGAAATTCGAAACCCTTCATCAGACCCCAAACCCCAACCAAATTTGATCATCCAAATCCTTCACAAGTCGTTTTTTTTTGGGCAAAATCTGAAGCATGTCCGGCCCCGGAGATATATATATATATATATATATATATGAAAATTTATAGGTTTTTCTACTGACTTGCTAACAATTATGACGACTCTAGAAAAAAGCTTGAAATGTCTTTTTTTAAATTTAATAAGTCCCAATTCAAAATACACTAGTGCAAAATACAATTACTAAGACAGTTTAATTTAGTCGAATGTTTGTGTTAAAGGATTGTTCTCTTGATTAATCCTCCATCATCAAGTTCAACTAGATTAAAAATTTTGGGATGTTTCAAACTATATTTTCTTCATTTTAACCAGATTGCAATTGGATTATATATTTGCCAGAATAAACTTACCGATCTTTCCCTTTGAATGGAGAGAAAAGTGAGGGGAAAATAGAAGAAAGAGAATACTAGGGATAAAAATTTCCTAACATAGTAAAAAAATTTACTATTTTTGAGAGTTTTCCTGTTTAATATTCTTTCTCCCCTAATTTTCTCTCCATCCAAATATAGGGTGAGAGTCTCGTTTACAATTAATTTTTTTATATTCCTGATTCCGATGAATTTTAGTTTTCTAATTGGACATTTGGTGTTCTAAGTTCTCGCAACCAGTGAGTTACAGTTAATGACTTTCTCCTTCCAAGGGCAACATTTTGATGCAGAGAATGGATGGATATGCTCATACTTATGGCACAAAAAAAAAAAAAAAAGATATGCTAATACTAATAAAGTGGTTATAAACTTGTTCCAGAATTTCTCTTGGAAAGAGTCATTATTAATATTCCTTAGTTTTTTTTATTCTGCCATCCTAGTTGGACTTGTAGTATTCTCCATTTGAAGAATAACTTTAAATTAATTTAAATTCAACAATGAAGAGAGCGATGATGGACAGAATGAAAAAATTGTATTCCTTCATTTCTATGTATAGAGGTTACAAGAGAAGAGGTATTTCAATAGTATTATATAATTATATAATGAAACACATCCAATAGAATATACATACTTGGCCAAGTATATAAGAGAAGGATCTAGAAATAGAATTACATGAATTCTTGCGCCTTTCATCATGTGCTTTGTTTATTAAATGATTATATTGTGTGATGCTAATAGGCGCTTGGACACTCATCCCCGCGAGCCGAACTAGCTAGTAAGAATATGCTTGGCTTCAGTAGTTATAAAACAGTAAGATACTCAAAACTCAAACGTGTCCATAATGTATAGATATTCTCTTAATTATCTGTATTTTATGTTCCTAACAATCGTAAGAATCGCAGTAAAACAAATAGGCTAAAGTATATATTTAGTCCTTTAAGTTAACATCAAGTATCAGTCTAGTCCTTTAAGTTTGTAAAGTGTATTTTTAGTCCTTAAATGCTAACACCGTCAATTTTCACTAACGGAAAATGCTGAGTCAATGATAAAATGCATAAAAAATATTTAAATTTGGATAATTTAATATTTTTATATTCTAAAATTAAAATAACAAAAAATTGAAAATACCCTTCTCCTCTAAATTTCTACCCTACGCGACAATGGCTTCTCCCTCTTAATAGTCAATATCTTATCCTTTTCTTTTTCTCTTCTCTCCATGCCTCATTTTGGAGCCTCCCCTTAAATGGCCATGTGCAATTAACTCATAAAGACCTCTATTTAGCACCCACACATCTCCCACCCACCTTTACTCCATTTTCCGCTCTCTCATGGATTTGGGTACTAGCGGGAGTATGCAATCCTCCAAAGGCGGTGACGAAGATTACGATTTATGCGTCGAATACATCTCCGCCTTCTTGAACAACCCACCTATCCACATCATCTCTTCACTGGTTCTAACCCCAGCCTCAGCACAAACACATCCATATATGTTGGACCCTTTGTCGAATTACTTCGATCCTGATTCCAAGCCATTGTTGAGTAGGGTAGAAGAGAAGGGCATTTTCAATTTTTGTTATATTTTAATTTTAAAATATAAAATTATTATATTAAAATAATCTATTTTTTTTCGGAATTTTATCTCTGAGTTAGCATTTCCGTTAGTGAAAGTTAACGGTGTTAACATTTAGGGACTGAAAATACACTTTACAAACTTAAGGGACTAAACTGATACTTAATGTAAACTTAAAGGACCAAACATATATTTTAGCCAAACAAATATGAGTGTATATATATAGAGGGGGAGCTTAGTTTTTAAACTAAATTCACTTCATTTTAACATGATTGCTGCTGTTTGGTTTTCCAAAACAAACTTACTGGAGCTCAAAGTCACGAAGTAGATTTAGCAAGTGCATGCGTTGTTGGGATATAGTAGTTGGGAACGAAATAGCCGCTTTGTAGGGTTAAATCACGATTTTTCGCCTTTTCTATTTTCCTAACTTTAAAACCATATGATTCACCTGATGAAGCTTAAACCATATTGATTCAGTTTCTAACCACTTGATGTGGAATATTGAGTGTAATATGCACAATTGATGAATCAGATGCCTCTCTCTTAGCTTTGTGCTCCCTCCGGTTTGGTTCCCATCAATTAACGACCACCACTATGAAATAATGTTCCTTACAAAAAGGACGATAGGGAGTATTTATTAATAATCTGGATTTGGTTGATGAGAATTCCACGATTACATATTCAACTTTTGCTAAAAAAAAAGAGAACACAACTTACGAGTGCTCATATATGCCTAACAGTAATTAACACCAGCGGAATTAGAACCCCAAAATAAGTACTTCAAATGACCAGAACAGAAAGATGAACCAAAACACCAATCAAAAGCATAAACAACAAAGCCTGCATGAAAAGACCATCAAAATGACAAAACACACAAAACAAAACACATAACACTGGAGGAGAACGAGTCATCTGAACATGATATATACCCTTAACCGATAAGCAGCTTGTGGCCAACACAGAAAGAGGCATATGCATCCAGGCAAGCATACTCAACTTGTTCCTTGCTCAAAGTTCTTGCCTCCCAATTGCTCTGGCAAACATTCAAAGGCTTGTTCAACTGCACATTAGAAACTATCATAGCCAGATTCTTTAAACCAGTCCTGTCACAAATATCCCAGTACTCGTTTCTGTCGCTCTCAATCGCCAGATCCCTAATGTCTTGGCTGTTCCTAAACTTCAAACCGTACTCATCACCAAGCTTACTTATGTCTTTCTCTACCTCCACTCCCACAAAAATAAACTTGGAATCCATGAAGAAGCTCTTGAGCGAGATTGGAAACTCGTCCATGTAGAAAAGTTGAAGAATGAGACACTTATCGTCGATGCAGAGTTGTAATGCTGCAGATTTGTTGCTGGTGTAGGGAATGAAGGTGGGCCTCCACTCTACGTCCAATCCAACCACGACTTTAGCATTGCCAACATATTTGTTGAGAATGTCTTGAACCCATTGTTCTGCTACGAAAGCCTTATCGGTGACTGTTGTTTCTATGGATTTGCCTCTATATGTCACTGTGAACTTGGAGGTGGTGGGGTTGTACGAAATGGTTGAATATTGAGATGCTGCCATTTTTGAACTTCAACAACTTCTGGTTTTTCAGATATGCTGCTCAATGTCAAGGTCCTTGAGAGACTTTGGGTATTTATAGCTAGATAGCTAGAAGACTAGAACGCCTCTTCCTATTCTTATGACTGGTAGTATAATTTAATTAAAATTTAAGTTTGATATTAGAGTATTATTAATGAATGAATGAATGAATTTTTGATATTCTGATTTGACTTTTAGTAGTCCGAGCTCCAACATTAAACCCGCCACCAGTGAGTTTTTCTCCTCCCAACCCATCAACTGCCTTAGTGTCAACGCAAACATTGATTAGATATGCAGCAATGAAACGTCACTTAGAAAACTGTTCCAGAATTCATTCCTCTTGGAAATATGTAGTAGTTACCATTCTTTTTCAAAAATGGACTTTAAATTCAATGTGTTTCACTATTGAGTTTCTTCGGGGGAAAATATAATGAATTCCCATATATACCAACTAACTGACTTTATTAACGTTTGATGAACATTTAATTTATTAACGTGTCAATTCGATGTATACAAGCACAATGAAGATTGTTACCGTTGGTGGATCGTCACACTACAAACCTAAACGCAGCATTACAAAAACACATGTTATTACCAACGGAATTACTCACGAAATTATTTTCGTCGGTAATTTCCTATGATTTACCGACAGAACCGACGGAAAAAAAATTCTGTCGGTAAATACTGACGGATTACCCACGGAATTTTTTCCGTCGATAATTACCCACAAAATTCCATGGGTAATTTGAATGAGAAATTACCAACGGAATTCCGTGGGTGATTACCGACGGAAAAATTTTCCGTAGGTAATTACCGACGGAAAATTTTCCATGGGTAATTTCCGTCAGTAATTACAGACAAAATTTTTTTCGTGGGTAATCCGTTGGTAAATTTGATGTGTTATACCAACGGAATTTTTTCCGTCGGTAATAACCCACGCCTTACCCACGGAATTCCGTGGGTAATTTGAATGAGAAATTACCGACGGAATTCCATGGGTAATTCGTCGGTAAAACAAATAATTTTTTATTATTTTTTAATAATTTATATAAAATAATAAAAATAAAAATAATCTATAACATTAAAAATTTAAATATCATAAAATTATTATTTAATATAATATATTAAATATATATAATATTAATAATAAAAATTTTAAATGAAATAAAAAAATTAAAAAATTTAAACTTCATATCATAAAAATAAAATATATAATTATATATAAATATATATTTAATATTATATATTTAAATGAAATAAGAAATTAAAAAATTTTAAATTTATATTATAAAAAACGAAATATATAATTATTTATAAATATATATGTAATATTGTATATATTTATATTAATATTAAATATTTAAACGAAATTAGAAATTAAAAAATTTTATATTATAAAAAATGAAAAATATAATTATATATAAATATATATTTAATTTTATATATATCTATATATATATATATATCTTAATATTATATATTTTTTTAATTATTACATTATATATATTATTACGTGAATAAATAACACAGGATTAAAGCAGTTCAACTGGCAAATGCATCAGAACACATAATTTAGGTCCATGGTTTGAATCCCACCTTAGTCACAAAATGCAACAATTATCTTACAGAGACACGTGGCGCAAGGTTAGAGGGACACGTGGCCCTTACTCGGGGGCTGCCGGGGCCAGATGCGGGGGCGGGTGATGGGGGGCTTTCGGTGATGTCCACATGGCCTCTTTTAAGGTCGCCACGTGGATTTTTTTTTAAAAAAATAATATTAAATTACTGATGAAAATTTTTCCGTGAGTAAATTCCGTGGGTAATCACCGACGGAATTTTTTCCGTGGGTAAATTCTGTGGATAATTACCAACGAAAAATTTTCCATGGGTAATTTCCGACGGAATAAAAATTCCATCGATAAATCAATTTGCCACGGATTTTTTAGAGACGGAAAAAATTCTGTCGGTAATTCCGTTTCCGTCCCTAATCCGTGGGTAATTTGATTTCAGAGACGGAATTCCGTGGGTAATTTCCGTGGGTAATATGTTGTTTTTTTGTAGTGCAGAAAGGGGAAAAACTTTAATACAGATAAATTTAGAAAAATTTATTAATTTCATACATGACTTGGTACTTTCTCCCTATATCAGAGTCTTTTTTGTAATGGACTTGTCCCTAAATATAAGATCCCTTCTAAGTTTGTCTCAGTAATAAATACATTTTTTCCTATTTTGCCCTCAATTAATTATTAGGTTATATACAATTATACATTCTCTTTTATCATTTTCTCATTATTACTCTCTCCCTCTCACCCATTCATAAATAGGGCCATTTTGTAACAAAAATTAAATTTCCTACTGTTATAACAATAATATTTGTGTGGATATCCATATATCTCCATTATCTCTATTATATTATCTCCAATATCCCACAATTATCTCTTAATGTTATGAAATTTGTAGGTACCAAGTCCATTGAGATTGTAAAGTTATACTTATAAATAGAGGGCATGTGCTATGTACTGGTCACACCTCAATAATGAATAAGAATTATCCTCTCTGACTCTTGTATTTTCTTTCTCTTTATTTATAACACTTTTATAACACGTTATCAACATGAGACTTGACTGAATGAGTTTGTGGCATCTTGTTTATACTTATTAATTTTTTTTTCATGTCTTTGAGACTCTACCAAATGAGTGTATGGCATCTTGTTTATACTTAATATTTTTTTTCCATGTCTTTAAGCTCCGCTTGAGTTTCTTTAGTAGATTCCAACAAGTGCACTCCATTGAAGATCTATATTATAACCTCCCTGTAGCTTTGTCGCTGGATTTATTCTATGCACCAAGAGTTCTACTGAGGAGTGAAATTGTTTCTCAAGATAAATTGTTATAGTTTCCCTAATACTAATCAGCTTCCGTGGCCACGAGGAAATATTTAAACGAAACAGATATGACACAACCTGAGTACTTTTTCGTCCCTGCGATTTTGGTGCGGATGGTCCTTGCCCATCTATTTTTGTTGTTTGCTGAACAAAATCAACAGATCCTCCATTCCCTCCGTTTTAATATAAACCCATAAATGTGCATGGAGAGAGACAAAGGGGTTGAACCGGTGCAAGAGGTTGAAGATTAGGATCACTGTAATGACGCCAAATGAACAAATCCTTACTTTGTGAGTGTTTCCTCGGGGGCGTGGAAATTAATATGGAGCAACGGATTCAAAAAGGAGAAGCACAAGAGATCATTCCACTAACGATTCTAAAATGGTAATATAGAGCAGTAGACCACTCTAACCAAGGTCCGCCTCCTAATTGATTATCTTTTTTTTTTAAACTTGACTCTATGTGATAGAGCATGCATATTTATCCCGATTGAAATTGTTGTTTAGACTTCTCTTATTGCAAATTAGTTTAGGTCTATGGAAAGTTTTGAAAACGTGTTGGCTTCTATGAAATAGGCCACATAAGGAATTTTCACTATCATAGTTGTTGACTTGAAAATTTTGAATGGTAGATCACAATCATGTTTATTAACCAACTAAATATTTTAAAAGTTAATATATTCATATCTCAAAGAAAAAAAAATTATATCACTTACAAAAAAAATGGTTATATTATTCATATTAGGACATATTCATTTTGAATCTATATGTTGGGTAGATATGTTTTCGTATAATCATGAACTACTTCTCCTGCTATATATGTGCATAGTGTTGTACGTTCTTCCTTTATTCTCCTACTATGTGGATAGATATTTGATTTTAAACACAATTGAAACTTTAATGATTTATCTTGAAGATTTATCATGAACTTGATGCTAGTGTAGTCTAATTTAATTTAAAAAGGGTTTAAGAATAATGTTTATGGAGATTTATATCATGGGAAAAGTAATATAGATTCTCCAAATTTGCAATGCTCGCTTATGCTATGATCATGTATCATCAATTCCTAAAGTAATGTTTTTTCAATAAAGAGATATTGAATATATCGGGAAGACAGTTCTTGATGAAGAACTATAGAGACTTCTTAAAGAACTGATATAACAATATCTACTAGTTTCTGAAGAACAATGTGGTTGTTCTTGGAGAACTTCACAAAACAAACAAGAAATATTATTAATATAGTTTCTGAAGAATTAATAACAAAATTGATATAGTTTATAAAGAACTAATATAGGAATAAGAAAAATATATCTGTATAACTCACACTAAAGGAGGAAATTGTTAGAATAATAGTGTGAGTCATATTGGATGAAGGTTTCAATCTTGTCATACGCTATCCAAATCGAAAAATTGTTACAGTAAACTAGAAGTTTACTGATCCAAACAAATATATATATTGTTGGCGTAACTAGTTTGATTATCCAAGTCACTTGTATGATGCAACAAATTATTATATATGATGTATTAACATCCATTAAAGAACCAGAAGATTCTTTATGAATAGCCAACATATTATCATGTGCTGCTTGTTCTCAAATAATATTAACTATGAGAATATCACCGGTTGTGATTTGGGATGGATCTATGAATTCCTAGAAATGTATCAAACTCATATATGGGCCCATTTGAATAGCATATAAACCATACAAATATTCAATAAACTTGATAGATACATTTATGATATGGTTACATATTTGCAACCTGAAGTTTGCAAAGTTGTTTGAATAAATTATTATAATGCACAATTTTCAGACTATATGATCCATAAAAAGAGCTAGCAAAATTATTTATCAAAGCCTCCATATGTAGCTTAATCAAAATTAATGAGGACAAAATTCCTATTTTAGAGTTGGGATTGTTGATTTTACTTATTGTAGTACATAAATGCATCAATCCAACAAGATATTAGAAATTCTCCCATTATAATTGGCTTTTATTCAAGAGCCAGATACATTCCATTTTAGAATTTCAAATGTGTGATATCTATTCTGATTATTCTATCACAATATGGCACACGGATGGATATTCAAAAAAAGTTGAGATAAATGTTGGGTAAGAACCTCATTCCTCTTGTTTATCTCCAAATGAAACAAAATGATGTTTTAAAAGGAATCACTACAAAAAAAATATTAAATTTTTGATAGAATTTGTCATGGAATTCTCTTTTCTGACAGATTGCATTTCCAACGGAATTCATTCCATTGCTACTAGGTGCGTGAAAAAAATATTGCGACGGAATTCCTTACTGTCGCAATTTTTTTAAAAAAATAATTTCTAAATGCCACGTGTTTTCTCCTCAGTGCACCACATGTCCCTCTCCCGCCCTCTCCTCTAGCTACCACGTGTCTCCTCCTCGTGCTGCCACGTGTCCATATCTCATAATTCCTAAAAATGCCTCTCCTGCCGTTCGAACCTGAGACCTCAAGCTGTCGACGCCTTCACGCACGAGTCTTTGCCAATTACGCCGAAATGAACCTGTGTTATATTATTACATATTATTATATATATATATAATATTATCATATATACACACACACATATAATTAATTAATTATATAGATATAATTAATTATTAATTAAATATAATATTATTAAAAATAATGAAAAATTTAATAAAAAGGTAAACAAATATTTATATATTTAATTAAAAAATTTTTTATTTAAAATTACTCAATAAATAATAATTTAATATTATAAATATTATTTTTAATATACAATTATAAATATAATATTAATAACATATATATTATTTTTAAATAAAATAAAATAATAACTAATATAATAATAATAATAATAATATAATTTTAATAATTAAGGTTAAATAGAATTATTTAATAATTAATATTTTAATTTTATAAATATTATGTTTTTTAAAAATTTTAAAAATTTAATTTTTTCTCCCACGGAAATTCCGTCGGAATTTGGAGTCGGAAAATTTTCGTCAGAAGTTGCAACGGAAAAAATTCCATCAAAAATTTCATGGCTAAATTTACGACAAAAAATTCCATCAAAAATTTAGTCCGAAAACTTTCCAATGGAAATTCCGTTCGAATTAGTGAATGGGCCTTTTCTCATATCTAGGATTGGCCTATTCTGATATTTAAAGTTTATATTTAGGGACGGAGGGAGTACATGACTTAAAATAATGATAAGAGTGTTATATGTACATTTTAAATAAATTTTGGAAATTCATAATTTATTTTACCTACATGGAAAAACTAAAAATTCTAATAACTCTATAGAAAGTTTGGGATGGCGCTTTAAATTTAAAAAGTATCATTTTATAAAATTTCATTTCATCTTTTTAATATTAATCCGTCAAATAATTAACTCTAGATACTAAGATAATTTAATCAAATATTTGTGTCACACTTCAATCTAATTTTCATCTTAGGAGAGTTCTCTTAATTAGCCCTCCATCATCAAAGTTCAAATAACTTAGATTAAAAAATGATTTATTATATTCATGATTTTGTTGTGTCATAATCGTTTACTATATCTAATAAAGTGAAATTAGCTTAGTACGAAAAAGAATCGCGAGATTGAGCCTGATCCGACAAATCTAGAGAGATGGAGTATTGTATGGTTCCATAAAGTTGCACTGTGGGAAAAGAAATTGTGATTCCTTTCAAAACCACAAGAGCAATGCAAGTAGTAATTAAGTTACCTAATCTTTCACTGTTTAATTTAACTTTCTCTGGATATATCTTTTCATCTGACTCCGATTATTTGAACTCACGTTGCAGTGGAGATGGCGCAACAGAATAGAAACATGAAAGTGACCTACAGAACTTGAGTTCTGAGGCTGAATTATGTACTATCTCTAGTCCTTAGTATAAGATCAATTTAATTTTTTTTAGAGAGATTAAGTAAGCTAAATAAATTACTTTAAAATATTTAGGATTAAGGGGCAATTTTACCCTGAAAATTTTCACTGAGGGGCAATTTTGGCCCGGACATTTTTTGAAGGGCAATTTTACCCCTGAAGTGTCCAAAAAAAGAGCAATTTTGCCCTTACCCTTATCCTAGTTAATTTTGATAGTTAATTGATCAAATATACTAAGCTGACAGTCCATATGTCATTCACGTCAACCGGAAGTTCATGTGTCATTTACTTAATCTTTTTTCAAAGTTGATTTAACAGTTTTGGGGTACATTTGCACCTTAATAAAAATGACGTAGATGACATGTGAACTGTCAACTCACCATATTTAATCAACTAATAGTCAAAATTAACTGGGATAATGGCTAGAATAAAATTACCCTCCGAAAAACTTCCGGGGCAAAATTGCCCTTTGGTGAAAACTTTCAGGGTAGAACCTAAGTATTTTTATTTATCATTTTCATACCAAATTAATTTATCTGGTGCATAAACCATTATATATTCTAATAATAGTTGGGTTTTTTATTAAGGACGGAAGATGAGTATTAGGCAAACGCATGCGTATATTTTATCATGAGAAACATTAAAGTAACAATACAGAGATTATTGCTGGGTTTCATGAGGCGAATTATATTAGGCAAAAGCATGCTTTACAAACCATACTAGACATTCACCAATTAACAACGTTACAACGGGAATCAAACTTTGTAGAGAAAGAAACAAAAGTCACAAGTGCATAAAAAATCAAACTTCAACAGCAAAAGTACATGAAGCAAATTAAGACGAAGCATATATATATATATATATATAGGCACAATCACACTAAACACCAAGCAACTTGTGGCCAACACAGAAAGAGGCAAAAGCGTCCAAGCAAGCATATTCAACTTGTTCCTTGCTCAATGTTGGTACCTCCAAATACACTCCACAAGCATTCAAAGCTAGCTCTTTCAAACCAGGTTTCCCACTAGACCACCTCCTGTAACCCTTGGTAAGTTCCCTAATGTCTTGGTATTTCTTAAATCTTAGACCATACTCATCACTTAGCTTCTTAACTTCAGTCTCTACCTCGACACCAACAAAAGTAAACCTCGAAACCACTAGGAACCTCTTCAGAGAAACAGAAAACTTGTCCATGTACAAGAGTTGAAGTATCAGACACGTGTCATTAATACAGAGTTGTAATGTCACTGATCTGCTGAAACTTCCTAGCTCGTACGTAAACTGGTTTCCACTCTACGACATATCCAACCACCACGATGTCGATCTTTTCCACAATATTTGTTTTGGATCTCTCTAACCCATTCCTGCAACAACGGACTTATTAATACCGGTTGTTTCTATAGACTTTTCATCGCACTTTACAGTGTATTTTGAGTCTGCTGGCTTCAAGGTATTAAAATTCGGACCGAGTATTGAACTGGTTGGGGTACTGGATTAAAGGTCAGTGGGTCAGACTGAAGCTCAACCTGGGCCAAACCGGTGAGAAATTGAAAATTTTAAACTTATTAATATGCAATTCTAAAAGAAAAATTAAAAAAAATTGATTTCTAAAAAAATAAAAATAAAAAACCCAAACCGGACCGGGTCACCGGACCGAACTGGTCTGATGCTCGATTCGGTGGTTTCCAGGCCGGAATGGCCAGTCCGGTCCGGGTCTGAAAACACTGATTGGCTTGAACCAAGTGTTGGTACGCCCGTAAGAAGCCAACATTATTCTTCCGGATCGCATTCTGATATGATGGGACTACTAAACTAATTCAATAGATATATATATAGAATGAAACTCTTCACACAAGTTGGGCCTATATAGAGTCAAGCATGATCTCTTCGTATGCTACATTCATTAACGTTTAAGAGTAACTAATAATCATTGATAATGAACATTAATGCTAATTCAATCAGCATCGAACTCATGGTAATCTGAGTTGTGATGAACGTTAAATCTATCCAGTTTTGAACGAATGCCTAATTAACTGCCATTGCATTGAATGCGACATTTGATGAGTGATTAAGAAATTAATTTCTTAAAAAAAAGGTAAAATTTTCTTTTTCCAATCTGTATTCTCTCACATCTATGTGCTTTTTCAATCTCCACAAGAGAGAGCGTCACTTTTTTGGACGCGGCTTCTCTCCTTTACTATTACCGTCCGCTGCCCTCCTTTACTTTTAAACTGCGCCGTTTTGGTGCTAAAACTGGGTGCTGTGTTTTGCGCCAAAACGGCGCAGTTTAAAGGTAAAGGAGGGCAGCGGACAGTAATAGTAAAGGAGAGAAGCCGCGTCCCACTTTTTTGATTCATCAAATGAGAAAGATAGTCATTTCATAAAAGCATTTGCATGAGAAATGATGGTTGTGAGGAGAGAGAAAAGCCACCATTTATCATTATAATTGTATTAGAATTTTTATTTTAGAGAGAGGGAGATATAATTAGTAGGCAAAGTTAAAAAATGAGTATTAATTATATGGATAAAACAAAAAAAATGCATTAATTAAACAACAAGTGCCCTATATTATGGATCATGAATTGTTCTTCTACTAGTGCCCTATATTATATGGACAGGAGGAAGTACTTAAAATTTTTAATCTAGGAGATTATGACATTCTACCAGTAGCTTTGTGGTTAGTGTCATGTGAAAAGTCCTCCCTTGGGATAAATTTGCCTTTTAATGGGAAGTGCATGACTTGTAATAAAAGTCTTGTTTTACTCTTCAAGCTCCAACGTTTATATGGTGAAGTGGGGCCTTCTGTGCAGAAACCGGAGTAACATTCATTGATTATAGTCCAGACTTTAAACACATTGGTAAATATTCCAGAGTTTTAGTCAAGGAATCATGTCAGACTCAGACAATATGTAAAATAAAAGAAGAATTACAGTTAGGTCCCATACAAGAATGAAAATATAAAAATGGTCCATTAAAATCTCAAAATGAAAAAATGATCATAAGAAATTGTCAATGGATACTCCTAAAGTTGTCAACAGCTTGTATGTGGGGTTATTAATGGGACCAATTTTTCATTTTAAGATTTCAAAGGACCATTTTCTCATTTCCCTTTATATTTGAGATCTAACTGTAATTCTCCTTATATAAATATCTGCAACGATTTTAACTTGTTCAGAATTCATTACTTCATGTATTCACTACATTTTCAGGAGGAACATTCGCCTTGTACTCTCTGATATGTCGTTATGCTAAAGTGGGACTACTCCCAAACCAGCAAGCTGAAGACGCAAAACTTTCTAATTATCAATTAGAGTTGCCAAGCAGTGAGATGAAGAGGGCCTCTTGCCTCAAATCCAAGCTTGAGAACTCCCACTTCGCCAAGTTCTTCCTCTTGTTCGCCACCATGCTCGGCACTTCCATGGTCATCGGGGACGGCGTCCTCACTCCTTGCATATCCGGTTAGTCTACCACTCAACTCATTATGCACACACACTCCCTCAAGTTCTTAATGTATATATTAAGTAAGCTATTTAAATTAGTTAATATGATATGTATTTTAGATTTTTTTGATACATTTATACATTAACAAAATGTCACATAGAAATTTGTTTCAATTGGAATAACTATTGTTACTCCTTTTATCCTATTTATAAACCATTTCTAACATATTTCATTCAAAAAAAATTGTAAGCCGCATTGATTGTCTTCAAGTTTAATTAATATCTTTTCAACTTTACTCCCATTTAATAGATAGGGTACAAAATAAACATAATAATAAATGAAGTATAAACTTGTATGTTATGTAAAAAATTTAATGGTGTGAATTATAAATAAGACAAAAAGCCTTCTCTTCCAATCTTATGAATAGGACTAGAGGAGTGATATTTTAAAATTTTATATTATAATAAGTTCTCATGTTAAGTCCATTAACTTGACTAATAGCGCGCATAAACAATGGAAACAAATTCAAAGTACACAAGAAGATATGGCTTGTGACACCACAAATTTAAACATTGTGATGGCAGAAGCAGCATTCTTTGGGTGAATAAGTAGTTTCCGTGCACTGCATGTTCAAATTTCTAACTCACTGACCAATTCAATAACGAATATCGATTGGTGTGTCATTGGATTTTTCGGTTTCCACAAATCAAAAGTTTGCTTCCTTCCCTGCTAACTCCCAAAAGATCGTGGGTCTGTGGTGTTTGTCTTTGATTACCCACCGCCATCTAAAGTGGGATCCAATGTCTTGAGAAAATATATATATAGGCCACTCCACGTGTTTTACACAGTCAGACTAAAATGATTGGACCACCACTTGACTTCGCCTCAATTTTGTTTTTATTTACTCTATTCCTTTATGCTAACTCCAAACAAAATATTAACAAGTGCCTTTCAAGTTTTAAGTTGCTTGGTTAATATCTTTTCAATGTATATAACATATATCTTTTTTATAAAAAACAACCATTGAAAGTATATATCTTTTATATAAGAAACAACTATTAAAAATATGTAGTTTAAAATATTAATTAAAAATAATAAATATGTCAAACATATATCTATTTTTTATCTTTATTTATAAATAGAGTACATGAGAGATGATAAATGGGTATTTATTTCAAAGAAATAATACGTAAATTTAATAGGGATAAAAGTGAAAAAATTAGTTTAAAATTTTAGACAAAAGGATTTATTTCTTATATTAAGATCACTCCTATGAGAGATAATGTTTCTTATAAAAAGAATCAGAAGGATTATATAATACTTTTATGGTCCACTTCTAATATGTTTCACACAGACTAAGAAAAACATTAAACTTTATTTATTATGACTTGAAATTCAACAATTTTCTAATTTTATTTAATATAGATTATACATTATAATAACAAAGTCAATACAACAATAAATTAAAGAATTAAAGATAAAATTGTACGGTTATATAAAAACTTTCTCTTTAATTATCTATAAATAGGACTAAAGAATATCTTCTTTTTACCCTATATCTTTCAAGTTGCAGGGCAATATCATCGATCTTGCAGAAACCTCCACCATTCAAATGGCTGTGTTGCAATGGCTGAGGGAAGGCTTTCATCAACCTCTCTCCCTCCTTTTTCCTTTCATCCTCTTTCTCGTACTGATAAAGCTTCTTCTGCAACAACACAATTCCAGAAAACACAGATTCCATAATCTTCCTCCTTCTCCACCAGCCATACCCGTCATTGGCAATCTTCACCAACTTGGCACCATGCCACACCTATCTCTCCAACGCCTTGCTGCAAAATATGGACCCATAATCTTCCTTCAACTTGGTCAAATCCCAACCATTGTTGTTTCATCAGCCAGACTTGCAAAGGAAGTCATGAAAACCCATGATCTTGCTCTCGCAAGCCGACCACAGTTATTTGCAGCAAAACATCTTTTCTACAATTGTACCGACGTTGTCTTCTCTCCCTATGGTCCCTACTGGAGAAATATCAGAAAAATCTGCATACTTGAGCTTCTTAGTGCTAAAAGAGTAGACACATACCGTTCTGTTAGGGAACAAGAAGTTGCTCGTTTGGTTTCTAGGATCTCAGAGTCTTCTCCTGGTACTGTTGTGGATCTGACAAAGTTTCTGGGTTTGTATGCAAATGATATTCTTTGTAGGACTGTGTTTGGAAGGGAATTCTCAGAAGGAGGAGATTATAATCGACATGGGTTTCAGAAGATGCTCGACGAGTACCAGGTTTTACTTGGAGGATTCAGTATTGCTGAGTTCTTTCCTTCATTGGAGTTCATGCACAGTTTGACAGGTGTAAAGTCAAGACTTAAGGACACTTTTCGAAGATTTGATCAGTTGTTTGATCAGATCCTCAAAGAACATGCCTGTTCCAAGGAAATAGAGGAGCATCATAAAGACCTTGTGGATGTTCTACTAGAAGTACAGAGGAATGACTCAGATGAGATGCCTCTAACCACTGATAATATTAAGGCAATCATCCTGGTAAATGAAACTTAGTCTGTTCCGTATTAAATTTTGTTAGATATTGATACGTATCTTTCTATCAAAATAATTAGATATTGATATACATTAGGACTGGTTTTTTTTTTCCAATTTTTCATTCACTCTTTTCTCTCAACAAGTACTTTTTTTAAAATTTCAAAGGTCTTAGATCTACCACCTTCTTTTCCCCCTTTTTTCCCTTTTCTTCGTAATTGATTTTTTACATTGGTTATCAAGGGTCTAACACAATCCTCCTATTTTATTCGGACCATTAGCGTAAGATTTTTCCCCCATTTTCTTTATGTTCTTTGTGTCACAAATCGAATGGATTTTGATAATATATTAAATTTTTTAGATATAGATACATGTTAAAGTTGTCTTTCTATCAAAATAATAGTTCAATAAGATTTCCCTTGACATTATACGCCTTCTTCAAGCCTTTCGCCTAATTATTCAATGTAAGACTATTATATTCTGGTATAATCAGAACATAACAACTATACTTTTCTTCCGTACCATGTCTGTTACTGCAGGATATGTTTGCTGCAGGAACTGATACAACCTTCATAACCCTTGACTGGGCAATGACAGAATTGATGATGAACCCTATGGCTATGGAAAAAGCTCAAAATGAAGTTCGAGGAGTCCTAGGAGAGAGAAGGGTAGTGTTGGAGAGTGATCTGCATAATCTACAATACATGAAAGCTATCATCAAGGAGGTATTTCGGTTCCATTCCCCTGTTCCAGTACTTGTCCCAAGAGAATCCATGGAAGATGTTACCATAGATGGTTACAAGATTCCAGCAAAAACAAGAGTTTATGTGAATGCATGGGCAATAGGAAGAGATAAAGAAAGTTGGGAAGATGCTGAAACATTCAAACCAGAGAGATTTTTAGGGAGGGATATGAATATTGACTTCAAAGGGAAAGATTTTGAGTTAATACCATTTGGGGCTGGAAGAAGAGGCTGCCCTGCAATTACATTTGCCATTGCAGTTATTGAGCTTGCTCTGGCTCAGCTTCTTCATAGTTTTGATTGGGAGCTTCCTCTGGGAATTTCAGCCAAAGATTTGGATCTGACTGAAGTTTTTGGAATATCAATGCACAGGAGGGATCATCTCTATGTCGTTGCTAAACCACACTTTCCATGAAAGATGGAGCGATCTGTCTTTGATTTTGTGTGATGAATAGTGGAATAGTTCTGTTCTTAATACATCAGACAGATAGAAACTAGAACAAGAAAGTTTAAGAGGCGAGAATTTAGAATTTCTTACAATAATACTCGTTCCTCGCAGTTCAAGTGTTTTCCAGGAAATAGTTGTAACGGGCAAATCAGCTTACACATGAGATATGCCCAGAAAATCAGTCATCTTTTTAATTACACCTCAATGGCTTCTAATATCTTGAAGATATCGAGCAGCCTGCTGAGCACCGATAAATAAGGCATCAACAAGAAGAAATAGTCCAATCTACACCAGAAGCAATCAAACTTGTCAATGTTCAGATTTTGAGGTATAGGAGATCCAACCAAAAGCTTACATGAATAAAATTAGACACAAACAGTTAATTAATTTGGTAATCATCCCAAAAACAGAAAACAAAATGATAAATTACCAAGCGTGCAGAAAACACTAATCTGTAACCCCAACCTTCCTTGGCTGCAGCTGCTCTCTGTTGCTCAGTCCAGCTAGAAATATCAGTTTAAGTCAAAATTTCACTTTCCAGTTAAAACACGAATAAAAACATTTTAAAACAATGCTCTAACTGTCGAGATTATAGAATGTCTCCTTTTGAGAGTTAACCCTTCAACCAATATGAAAAAAGAAGAATCACGCATGCCTGCATAATTTAGCTATACACTTTGCAGCATCACCTCGGATCAAATCACTGAGCATTGCCATTGACAGGAACAAAATAAAAGAGTTCTGAAAATGGTTCACCTTACCAGATTAGGCAATCACCTTAAAGTTTGTTGACACGCAAATTACAAATATTATATTGTCATTGATATAAAAGCCACAGGATTTTTTCTTTGGCAATAATTTCGTACAAGTATTTTCAGCACAAATTGCCCAACCAATCACCTCTGCAAGAAATACAACGTTCTGAATTTTCCGGATAGCTTAAATTTATAATACAAAATATTGTTGATTTTGATATTTTGTATTTAAAAATTTTTGGACATATCTTCCATGTAAGATTGAAATCTTAAGAAAAACAAGGATGAACATGCATAATCAACCATTTTATAATATACATGTATTAGAAAACGAGGGCAAAAGGTAAGATTAGATAGTCACCCAAGGAACTCTGAAACGCCGCCAATTCCAGCAAATTTAAGAGGCAAAGGGCCCACTATAATAAGATCCTGTGCCACAGAAAACAAAAAAAGCAGAAACTCGTCAATGAAGCCCTGTATATCACTTTCCGTTATTGCAAAGCAAAAGACAAATTCTACAAAACTAAACTTGGAAAACATGCCTCATCTCCAGCAGCCTCAAGACCTCCTTGAACCCAAAATAGATTTGTATAGCCAGCAATTTACAGTATTTCACAAGCAGCAAGAGACCTGCCCAAAAACTGAGGCTCAGGACAAAGTAATAACTGTACTGTCTGTTTGACACGCGTGACGCGACCACTAAATTGTTGCGTCCACTATAACTAAGTTAACTGATTCAAATGGTTTAATAACTGATAAGAGCCCAGAGTAAGCACTAAATGCATTGTAAAGAAACAGAAAATTTATACTGTCCAAATTAGCAACTCAGTCACAAAATAAATTACCAGAGAGTGTATATTGTGCAGCCACTTGCCCCCTTAAATATATAAAGCTCACCTCAGGCCCTTCTGGCACGCAACAATTAAGTCTGTATCCTTGGGGAACTTCTGCTCAACTTTTGCTACGAACTGGCTGTTGAAAAAAAACAATGAATAAACAATTCGACATACGCAGAAAATGAATCAGACGTAGAGTGGTAGCTCTGGACACACCTGTCATAAGAAATTGTGGGCATGCCACTCCACCATCCTCCTGCATGCAAAGCACAACATTAAGTCGAATTCAATAGATTTATACTAACATGTTGAGATTTATAGCATATATCTAGAATGTATTCCAACAATATGGAGGGATAAAATAATAAGGAACAAGCCAACAAGTATTGTCTAATACGCATGACAAAATTTGTGACTTTTCTGGCAAGGGTTCCAGAGCATCTAGGCTATTATCGACATCGAATATTGGAATCCAGGTTGAAACTTTGACCCATGCCTTCAAAACAGTAAAAAAGAATATGATAAAGCAAATGAAGATGATGTGGTCATAGTATTTGATACTTATGATTAGGAATTTTATTTGCAAAGTTTTGCTAAAGACTATAAACTTAGTGCTTCTTAGGAAGCAACCCAAGGTTTGTGTTTGATATTCTATTTTGATTTTGTAGGATTTTTGCAGCCCCTAATGATGCATTCCATCTTGATAACACAGATCATGAGCAATTGAAAGTGCAGATCAAGAACAAAAGACGGAGTATCCTTCTGCTTTTCTTTGACTTGTTTCATTTGTGTTGATAGAATGTGCTGGAAAAAGAGTGTTGATTACAATTTGGATTTGCTTGTGATAGATGCTTGATAATAACTGTTGTTTAGACTTGTGGCACTTGTTTGTTTTGCTGAATAGGTGAAAATCTGAGACTTAAGAAATTTGTATCATCTTTACACTTGGATATTGTTAACCCTCACTTTCTACTACTTAACTTTATGTGTTCATATTGAGGACAATATGACATTTAAGTGTAGGGGTGAGGGTACCATTGATCTTGCATCACTTGTCCTGAAGTTTTTTTTTTTTTTATTTTGTGATAGTTTAATTTGCAAATACTGCTTATTCGAAAAAATATTGTTGTTGCGCATAAATAGAAAGTTTTATTTTAGAACTTCAAAAAGAAAGAATTTTCTTTTTGGAAGTTATGATTTTATTGTGAACATTGTCAAAGTTATTTTGATTTGAACTTGAAATGATTGAGTTTGATATTATATCTTCTTAGAATGTTAGTAAATAGGTAAAGAATTTGGTTCAGATGGTTGACTTTAGGATGTCAAAGATCGGTGAGAAATTTAAGCCTAAATATTCATTTGTAAGTCAAGAAGGAATACACTTATTGTAGTTTCATCTCTAAAATTTGTCTTGAATCTTTTGCAAAACTTAAAATTTCTTTTGAATACATAAAGATGATTTAGGTATTCGTTTTCATACTTAGTTTGGCCAAAGGACCTTCCATATCACATGAATCTTTTGCTTCAACAATTTGAGCCTAAAATTCCTTTAAAGATAAATTGCATTGACTAATTAGCCCATTGTTTCAACTGATTTAATTTTTTCCCTTTCATTTTTAATTTATACACTCTTTACTTTAGTAGGTGCAAAGTTATACAATTTATAAAAGAGAGAAAGGCTTGGAGAAAGAAAATCAATATTTTGTAGATTTGGCTAAATAAAAAAAGAAAAGAGAAAAGAGAAATAGAAAAAGAAAAGAATTATAAACATGAAAAGAGAAAAAGAAAAAGTATATGAAAAAAAAAAGCAGAGGAAAAAACAAGCAAGAATAAGAGATGGTTTTTGTCAAGCTTGCAAGCTCTTTCTTCTTCATGAATTTCAATGCTTAGCACTAATTAAAGTATCTACCCATTATCACTTTCATTTCATTATCCTACCTTATTCATCATAACCTTTAAAAAATCCTTTTGATTTGTACATGAAGGAAATAATAAACATTAAGTATAGTGTAGAAACACGTACCGGTAGAGTCGGATCCGGGTTTGGGAGCCCACGCAAGTATTAGACTACAAGAGTCTAATATAGGTTTGCACAGTAGTGCACCAGAACAAGCAAGATGGTAGATAAGAGAGGATTGCCAGAAAGCTTAATGGCAGGGGTAGTTTGCAATGCTAGAGGCACACCCTATTTATAGTGATCAGAGTGACCATTAATTAGGTAGTGTGTGCACCCTTTTCTTGCTCTCCAAGTTGGTAATTTAATTTGATCGATTTCTCAATCGATTTCTCAATCATGGTGATTTGTTTCTCAATCATAATCCCACAATTAATTGGCAACTTATTTACCAAGCAACAATCTATGTTGATTGATTAATTATTTGATAAGGCAACTTATGTCCTTAATCAAATAGTCTGGCCCATCAAGGGCGAACTTGGACCCAAAGTCCAACATCTCCCACTCGCACTTGATGGGCCACCCATATGCGACTACATCTTCTTCTTGTTTCATACTTGGTGTCTTCCGTGATTGTGTGGGCACAACATCTTCAGAACCTTTGGTGCTTGTGATACTAGAAATCCTTGATATCGGATCAACATCCAAGGACACCCTTTGTGAACCTGTAAATTGTTGCCTCATATGCCCTAGGTCTGTCCATACACTCAACTCATTGCATATCTGATCCCTCTTGAGTCATAGTTTCTCTTGTTTCTGAACTTGACCCAGATTGCCTACTATACGCATGGTATCCATGCTTACTGGTTTTTCTTATAACATGTAAGGGACATGTCACAGATGCCACCGTAAAAGGTGTACTTCAAGATAGACCTTCCTTTTTGACTAAAAACATTGATCTTTCCCGACTTGGTCGCTTTCCTAGCTTTTAATTGTCTGATCAAATCGTTCGTGATCATAAAGCTTCAGCTAAAGTAGCTAGCCCCAAGTCAGGCTTTCAGGATGCCTGCCTAAGTCCTGAGGGCATCGTTTGAAGGATTTCTCCTTCTTGGGACTCATACCATAGTGAACCAGGGATCTGTCACCTACGTCCCATATTGCAGTCATTCTCTCAAGCACATGCAGTATGAATTGCATGCTACGGTGATTTTGCAATGGTGTACGTCGATTTTTACCTTTATCTTTCACCGTATAGACTTTAGTTCAAATGCACTCAGCATTGGAACTAGAACTTCCCTTTTACAATCATTCCTTTTTGGAACCTCATTTGTAAAAGAGAGTCCTTTGCCTGGCTACAGGTCTGATAATACATTCTTTGTAATCATGCCTCGATCCATGATGTATGTATACATACGGATCTCATCTCAGTTCAACTGAGGCGACTCAAGTGCAAAGATCTTCCTTACCCATCTCATGGTGATCATTTGCTCGTCTTATCATCCCACGCCCTTGCAAATCGTGGGAAGATGGTTGTTTGTGTGAGTGAATCAACCTTCCTAACCTGTACGACATACGGAATTGCATACCTCGTGCCTATGCATTAATATATACACAATATATTTGAAAAACTGAAAATGCATCATTTTATTGCAACATTCAATACATTACATTCTACGCATGCCCAAAGCATTTACATGCTTAACAAAAGGGTTTCTGGTAATAGGCTTTGTAAGGGGATCAGCTAACATCTTATGAGTATAAAGGTATTGAACGGCCACTTGTTTCTTAGTGATCATGTCTCTTACAAAATGATATTTAATCTCTATGTGCTTTGTCCTACTGTGATTATTAGGGTCCTTAGCATAGGCTATTTGCGGCTTGACTATCGCAATGTATCAGAATAGGACCCTCCTTTCTGCCTTTCATTCCTAGACGTTCTAGAAATCTCTTAAGCCATACAGCTTCTTGAACAACGGTAGAACAAGCTATGTATTCAGATTCCATGGATGACAGAGCCACACAGGTCTGTTTCTTGCTGCTCCAGGAAATTGCTCCATTGTTTAGGAGGTACGCGTATCCTGAGGTGGAGTGTCGTTCATCTATATCTCCTGCCCAGTCGGCGTCAGAGTATCCTATTAGATGCATATCTCTACCTTGGTAACATAGCTCGTAATCCATGGTTCCCTTCAGGTACCTCATGATTCTTTTTACAGCTTCCCAATGCTTTACTCCAGGGTTGGATTGAAAATGGCTCACAAGTCCGACTGCGAAGCATATGTCTGGTTTAGTACAGAGCATAGCGTACATCAAGCTTCCAACTACACTCGAGTATGGGACTCTTTTCATGCGCTGTATTTCAGATTCTTCCATGGGACACATGTTCGTACTGAGGCGGTGTCCTTTAACCACAGGGGTATCCATAGGCTTGCAGTCTCTTATATTGAATAGTTCTAAGATCTTTGCTTTGTATGCCTTTTGTGACAAGGATAGAAATCTTTTTGAACGATTCCTATTTATCTTGACTCCCAAGATATATTTTGCTTCACCCATGTCTTTCATTTCAAAGTTCAAGGATAACCAATCCTTGATTGTTTAGACTACCTTAAGACTCGTTCCGGCCAGGAGTATATCATCTACATAAAGAGACAAAATCACAAAATCATCTCCAAACTGCTTTATGTAGACACAGTGGTCTTCTTCGATCATCTCGAAGTTGAATGAGGTTACTGCCTCTTGAAATCTTAGATATCACTGTCTAGATGATTGTTTCAGTCCGTAGATGGACCTTAGGAGTTTGCAAACCTTTTGTTCACTTCCTTTTTCTATGAAGCCCTCAGGCTGCTCTATATATATCTCTTCATCTAGTTTTCTATTAAGGAATGCGATTTTTACATCCATTTGATGTAACTCCAAGTCCATACTTGCCACTATGGCGAGTATGAGTCTTATTGAGTTAAAACGCACCACTAGCGAGAAGATATCTTCATAATCTATCCCTTCTCATTAGGTGTACCCCTTAGCCACCAAGCGTGCTTTGGGTTTGTCAATTGATCCATCTGCCTTTCGTTTATATTTAAAAACCCATTTGTTCCCAATTGCTTTTCGGCCTGATGGTAGGTCAACCAATTCCCAAACTTGGTTAGCTTTCATGGAATTCATCTCCTCTTCTAAGGCCTTTTGCCATATTTCCTTAGCAGGTCAGGTTAGCTCTTCTTTAACACTTTTTAGATCTTCCTCATTGTCTCTGGATTGACAATGAGTACTCCCCCTTCAATGGAGAAGCGTCTTTTAGGGATTATATCCCTTTGGCTTCTCCGGGGTGGGAGTTCTTTAAGATTCTCTTCCTGTGCTTGATTATCATTTCCATGTTGTGAAAATGACTCATTTCTCCCACTCGGGTCAGTGATCTTAGGGATGCCTTCTACTTCCTCACTCTCATATAGAGTTTCTGTTTGGTTAAGGCTTCCTCTGCTAGGAAAATCTGCTTCTAGGAGCACTGCATCCCTTGACTCTACCTCAGTCATTGAGCAGTCCTCATTTTCACCAATGAAGACATATCCTTTTGATTGCTCAGAGTATCTTATAAAGATACATTTCTTGCCTCGAGGTCCCAACTTTCCATGTTTGTAAGACGAATTGTGTATATAGGCCGCCGATCCCCATGGTCGTAAGACACTTAGATCCGGCTTACGGCATGTCCACAGCTCATAAGGCGTAGAAGTGATTGATTTAGAAGGCACTCGGTTAAGTATGAATGTCACAGTCAATAGTGCATCGCCCCAATATGAATTTGGTAGTTCAGCTTGTGACATCATTGACCTAACAATATCGAGAAGTATTCTATTTCTTCTCTCGGCCACCCCATTTTGTTGAGGAGTGCCAGGGATGGTCAATTGTCTGACAATCCCTTTTTCATCACAGAGCGTTTTGAACTGTTCTGAGAGATACTCTCGACCTCTATCAGTTCTCAAGGCTTTAACCTTACAATTTAGTTGATTTTCAACTAGATTAAGGTATTTCCTGAAGCATTCTAAAGCTTCAGACTTGTGAGAGATCAAGTATACATGTCCATATCACAAAAAATCGCTAATAAATGTAATGAAGTACCATGCTCCATGTCGTGCCCTCACACTCATAGGTTCGCAGATATCCGAGTGTATCAGTTTAAGAGGATGTTCTGCTCTAGTTGCCTTTTCGAAGGGTTTCCTTGTGCTTTTGCCAGCAAGGCAATGATCACATGGAGACATTTCCTTTTTCGACACTTCTCCTAGCAATCCTTCATTTGCTAGTTTGGTCATGCGTTCTTGACCAATGTGTCCTAATCTGGCATGCCATGTATCGTAATTATCATTAGATGAAATCGCATAGAATTGACTAGAATTAAAATCATAATTTATTAAAACAAAGAAACCATTCGAAATACAACCAAATCCGAAATAATCGATCCCATTTGAAATGTCAACAACTTGATCATGAAAGTTAACATTAAAACTGAATTTAACTAAAGAAATAACAGACACTAGGTTTCATCGGATCTCCGGAGCGTAGATGACATCTTGTAAAATTAGGGTTCGCCTACCTTGTAAAGTCAATTTACAGGTGCCCATCCCTTTGACTTCTACCATCGCATTGTTCCCAACGTAAAGCCATCTGCTTCTAGCTGGTAGCCTGTGAAACTCCATGAAGTTCCCACGATCTCTGCTCACATAGTCTGTGGACCCTGAGAATACAACCCACAGAGGATTAGCCTCAGCTATAAAGGCAGTACTAGAAACAAAAGAAAAATGAGAAGGGTTATCACATAGTACCTTATTCTTCTCAGGGCAATCTTTTGTAAAATGGCCTTTCTTTTCGCAAGAGTAGCACTTGACCTTGGAAAGGTCTCGCTTCTTTGCAGGTTTCTTGTTCTTCTTGAAGGCATTCTTATCCTTCTTTGCCCCTGGGTTCCCCTTCTTCTTTTGGGGTCCCTTGCCTTTATTGGGCTTTCGCTTCTTTGATGAAGCTCATTTTTCTTTAGTTAAGAGTGCTTGACCATTGGTCTTTGCACCGTACATACGGTCATCCTCCAATTGGATGTGATGAGCAACGTCAGCAAAAGTCTTGATGGTGTTGTTGTGAGTTATGGTGTGCTTCATGTGATCCCAGCTTGCAGGGAGTGAACTCACAACAGCTTGCACTTACTGTGCTCCAGAAAGGGTTCCTCCTACCTCGATAAGTTCTCTTATCAGATTTTGCATTTTCCTTAAATACTGCCTTATGGTAGTGTTTGGACCCAGCTTATAATTGTCAAACTTGACAGTGATTCTCCTAAGTTTTGCATCAGAAGTACCATCAAACTCTTCTTTCAGCGCTGTCCACATGGCAGAGGCAGTGACATGTCCTTCAAATTGACATATCACATCGTTGGTCATTGCTGCAAGCATTGTGATCTGAGCGATGGTATCCTTTCTTTTCTAGGTTGTAAAAGCATCATGTTCCCTTTGTGATGCATTAGCATCGGGTTGTGGAAGCACATTGGTCAAGACGTCCATGACATCTTGTTCCTCCAAGGCATACGAGATCTTACGGCGACACATGCCGAAGTTCTCACCATGCAGCTTGTCTCCTCTAACGAGATCAGCAACAAAAGTCTTGCTTGTCATTTGAGCCATTTTTATGTCACATAGACATGCATTTTCATTAGGTATGCAATTTTATTTTGAGATATTATCTCTTTGTTTAAGAGTAGAAATTAATAGAATGAGAGTTTGCTAGCTTCATGTTCAGGAATCAACTAGGTTGACCCCCATCCCACTCATTCTAGTTTACCGCTCATTTTTCTTAATTTCTATTCTTATTCAAACATATCCCCATATTTTTTTTAAGAAAAAGACAATTCCAAAAAAGAAAAAAAATATGCTCCCACTCAAATAAAGCATCATAAGGAATTAGAATAAATAATTCCGAAAACAATTTATTCATTAAGCAATAATCCATGAAAGGTTTATATAAGTTGCAATGAAAACAAATTCAAAAACAAGCAAACTATAACATGGATAATCAAGTTTCAATAACGAGGTACATCAATGCCAAAATCTAGAAAGGTTTTCCTAGCCTTAGCTCTATGAGCTCCTTTGTCCATATTGTCTATGCCTTTCTTGAAAACGTCTTTCCAAAATCCTAGGCCATGGAGATGACCCCTCTTTGTCACTTGCTCATGGTATTCCACCATAGCTTTTTCATAGAACTCAGCGTCACTAGCATTAGTGACTTGTCTACCATATCCACAAATGACCCCATAGACGCTATTGATTTGAACATATTTATCAACGTCTTTTTCAACAAGAGATTTGATTAGAGCACTAGTTCTTGGTCTATCGACCTCCTTCTCTTCGAACTCATCGAATTTGAACTTTGCTTTCTCTTCTTGCTTCACCTCGTCAGGTGTGTTCGAGTCTTGTTGTGACAAAGGGGGACCCTTCTTATTGGTGCTAGCAACTCCACTTGAGGTCTTTATCTCTTTTTCATCATCAGAAGCCGGAGAATATTCAGGGGGAGTCCCATCAAAGGATTGGTCAGTGTGTATACTTGCCATATCTGACCAATAATTGTTCATCACAAAGAAAAACAATTTTCAAAACTTATTTTAAATAGTATAGGGTCAAAAACACTCAAAAAACGTATATAAAATGTTTTGAATAATTTTCAAAAATAGACAAACAATATATCAATATGAAGAACATGAATTTACAAATTTTTAGGGCAAAAAAAATTCCAAAAATGCCCCTGCACGCACCCCCACGCGCCACCTGAAGGTTTCTGGTTGAAAAAACTCATTTAAAAATAGGAAACTGGGAAGTTCCACTCTCGGGTGGTGGCGCGTCACTTACGCGCCGCCTTAGGGACCTTATTTTGACACGATGTCAAAACCACTGGACTTGTCTCAGTGCACTGAGTTCGATGATGTCCTTGATTGGCCTATATGGCCTTGGGGTAGGTCCCACGCGCCACAAAGGCGCGCTGTCAAGGGAAGAGAAAAAATTTTTTTTTTAAATGAATAAAAAAAAGTTTTTTTTTTGGAAATCGGGTTGGGCCGGTTCAGGTCGGTTGAACCGGCCCGCTGCCATTTGAATCAGGTTTCGGGTTGCCTGACCCGAAACGCTGCATTTCACTTAGTTGAAATGCAGCGCCCCCACTGGCCGAAATGACGTCGTTTTGGCCAGTGCCTAAACGCCACCGTTTCACTTAGTGAAACGCTGCGTTTCGGGGTTCTGGCCAAAACGATGCCGTTTTGGCCCCCCTGGGTCATCTTCTTCCTCCGGCCGGGTCTCGTGACCCGGCCGGAGCTCCGGCGGGTCTGTCGTGACCCGCTCGGCTTCGACCCCTTATATCTCCCTCGTCCGACCTCCGTTTCAAGCGATTCCGGTACCGTTGGAACCGTCTCCTCGAGTACTTCACGTTCATCACCTCGTTTCACACAGAGGCTCACGTTTTTGAAGACCCAATTCTCGAAGCTCATCGATGACCGTCGGATTCACACAGAAAACATAGTCCTTCTCTTTCTTCTTATGTTTTATGATCTCATGCACCTAGTTATATGTTCAAATTTTTGTTTATTGGATTCACACATATTCGAGAACCATAAACGACATTTACAGAGACAACAAGAAGAGAAAACACATTCCAATTTTGATCGGTGAAAATGAAAAGAGACATGCTTCAAGGAAATAGTCATTAAACAGAAACAAAAACGCAATATGGGATCATGTGAGTACATGTGAATAAACAAAAAAAAATTTGTTACTGAGGAGAGAGAGACGAAGAGAGAGAGGCACAGGTTCATATAATCATATGCATGCGGTATGGATTAATACAGAAGACATGCAGATTCACAGAGTAGCAGCGGAAGAATAATAAGAATCATATGAACTTGTGCAAACAGAAATATAATATATATATATATATATATATATATATATATATATATATATATATGTGCAGGCGTTGATATTTTCGGACATATATACATGTATATATTTTAAACAAATGGCAGAACATATATCGCATATACAGCCACAAGATCAGGCAGGCTCTGATGCCAATGAAGGAAATAATAAACATTAAGCATAGTGTAGAAACACGTACCGATAGAGTCGGATCCGGGTTTGGGAGCCCACGCAAGTATTAGACTACAAGAGTCTAATATAGGTTTGCACAGCAGTGCACCAGAACAAGCAAGATGATAGATAAAAGGGGATTGCCAGAAAGCTCAATGGCAGGGGTAGTTTGCAATGCTAGAGGCACACCGTATTTATAATGATTAGAGTGACCACTAATTAGGTAGTGTGTGCACCCTTTTCTTGCTCTCCAAGTTGGTAATTTAATTTGATTGATTCTCAATCGATTTCTCAATCATAGTGATTTGTTTCTCAATCATAATCTCACAATTAATTGGCAACTTATTTACCAAGCAACAATCTATATTGATTGATTAATTATTTGATAAGGCAACTTATGTCCTTAATCAAATAGTCCGGCCCATCAAAGGCGGACTTGGACCCAAAGTCTAACAGTACATGCAATGGAATATTAAAGTGGAGATTGAGATGACAAACAAGCTTATGGTAGATGAATTACACTAGGTGGAGTTGAGTGAAACACATACAAACCCTTACTTATATTGAGAAAAGAGTGTAAACAATTGACTAGTGAGGGACATTCTATTGTGAATTATTTTGCTAAATTATTTACCTTGCTACTTGCATTTTTAGAAGATGGAAAAGATTTCTATGAATACTTAATTCTTGAAAGTTTGAATTACTTCCAATTTTGTATTGCTTGCTTTAAAATCTTGCTTCCATTTCTTTGGTTGTTAAAGAATTAAAAATCTTAAGGACAAGATTTGATGTAAGTATGGGGGTGTGATGACTCCCCATTTTTTTTTATAGAATTTAAGATATATTTTGATATATTTGGGGAGTCATAAATGTTAAATTAAAGAGATTTTGATGAGATATTGATTTGATACATTGTTTAGGGGATTTTATTGCACATATCATAGTTTTAGTTTAAATAGAAGTATTTAGGTTTAGAGAAAAGAATAAATAAATAATAATAGTTTAAATTTAAAGTTAAGAAGAAAAAAAGAGAAAGGACTTTAGGTGTAATTATTATTATTATTATTATTTGATTAATGGGTTCTTTTCTTCTTCAAGGTTATGCGATGCCGTTTTTAGCTATTGAAGACTAAGGGCCTGTTTGGTACGCTGAAATTGATTTTGATGGAAATGGATATGGATATGGATATGGATATGGATATGGAAATGGAAATGGAAATGTGGACTCAAAGTGTGTTTGGTATGTCATGGAAATGAGATCTAATTTTTGTATAAAAATACCAAAATGTCCTTCAATTTTTTATTTTTTATTTTTTTTAAAGGTAGTGGAGGGTAATAGATGGAAATGATCATATGAAATTATAAATCTTAAGGGTAAAATGAGAATTCCATGGAATTTGTTACAATTCCATGGGGTATATGATGGAAGCTTAATTCCATCAATTTGATGGAATTGGCTCTTCCATGGAGGCCAATTCCATCATACCAAACATACTTCAGCATGGAAATGAATTCCATTTCCATTTCCACCCACCTCAATTCAAGCGTACCAAACAGGCCGTAAGGAATGATGAAAGGAATTGGCACCATGCGACACCGTTTAGAGGAGGGTTAATTTGAATCATCAAACCTAAATAAAAGCTACAAGTTCGAGAGATGAGGGGGACCATTTTTTACTATTGCTTCGTCTTCTTCCTTGAGCGGCGACTATAGAGTCGATCTTCTTTTGCAGCATCGGAAACCAGAGTGAAGGAGAGGGAGAGAGAAGGCGATTGCATGGAGTGAGAGAAGCAGCTGGGACCTTCGTCTTTGAGAGAGGGGAGGAGCAGCTACCGTGGTCGACTAAGAAGGAGGGCCGAACTGAACAGAGAGGAGAGCGATTGATCCAGAGGAGAGAGGGATGCCACCGCCGCCGTTCTTCTTCTTAGTGGGAGAAGCTAAGCAGAAGTTGAGGACACATTTGGAGCTGAAGATTTTTCTATTCCTCCTCTTCAGTTGTGCGGCAAGGAAGGCAATTTGTTCCTTCTTCTCTTGTCTTTCATTTCCTTGTATTATGTCGATTTTGAAGTGGTTTGCTGCTGAGCTGAATTTTGATCATAATGATGAGTAGCTAGTTAATTTGCATTAGGATTAATTCAAAGCATTGCAAAAATTGAGACTTATTATTATTCTCTTTAGCTGTTAATGGCAATTATGTGTAAATTTTATCTTGTATCTAATGTTTTTATGTGATTGGCCATCACTTAGATTGTTTTGTTCGATTAAATTAAGTTTAAGAAAGTTAATTTAATTATAGAACATAGGTAAAATTATGCTACACTTGAAGTTTAAAAATTAAATGAATGGTTTGTTAGTGATATAGAGATATAGTTACTAATTTAGCATTTTCAAGTTAAAGTTGTTGCTTAATGATTATTTTCTTTTAACTGTAGCAAGAGATTATACATGTTAATTGAGGATATAAATTTGGTTTTGACTTGAGAAAGCTTAATCAAATGCTTTTGAACCTTAGACTAATATGTAGGTTTTATTTTTTTTAATGATTGTTTATATTCTTCATTACCCAACAAATTAAAATTGCAGAAATAGAATTGAAGATGGATTCATAAACCACAATGTTCCTTACAAAATGGTAAGGACATCCAGCACTGCAATATTTACTACCTAAGTCATTCTCAATAACACTCACATTTAGTATAATTGTCAACGATATGATGAGATTGTCTTTTTTCAACAAAAAATTCGGCAACATTTCCCTTTAAAAGTAAGATATCCCAAAATTTCAAGCAACCCTATCTCCACTACACTCTAATAATCATACTACTTTTTTTATATATATTTCGGAAACTACATTAATAATCATACTAATATAATCTTAAAAAAAACCAACCATATTGCATATTATATATGGATTATGGATGCAATGAGATAATTATAAATTTTTTTTATATTTATATTGATAATAAATAAATTTCATTATACTGCTTTTCTTATTTTATATTTTGTGCAAACTTACATGTTAGTTAGCCAACAAACACATATCAATTAGTGAAAGTTAACGCGTGTTAATTAAAGGCTTAAGCTTTTACAATGAGCCAGCCTTGACAGATTTATGGACTTTGACTTCTTTTACCTTTATTGATATAATTAATTCTCATTAATTTAAAAAAACAAATAGAGCTCCACGCATAAAAGAAAAAAAATTACTCTGTTTCATTTCATCAAAATCAATCAAAAGCCCGTTTATTTATAATATACATATATATTTCCCTCGATTTCCAAGCTCCAAACATATAAAACAAAAACATTATTAGTATTGCATAACTACTAACAATGAGTTTATAATTTTGGCAAAGAAAAACCAATCAAAAGGGAAAATTACTCCAGTAACTAGAATCATATAAATAAATTGAAAACATTATAATAATTTCACATTGCAAGTTTAACTTAATTCTTCATCATGTAAATTTATATTTAAAAAATAAAACAAACCTGATGAAATGAGGGAGAGGGCAACCGACGTTGGAGGAGAGAAGACGTATGCATGGTGGAGAAGATGTATCCAAGCTTTATGGTATCTATGTGCCCAACCAAGGTGGAAAAAAGACGTTGGAGGAGGTGTATTCACAGTGAAGGAGGTACGCCGAAGGGTGGAGGGAAAGCAAGAAGGTGGAGGAGGTGTGTATGCCAGAAGGTGGAGAGCAAGAAGAAGGTGCTGGCTAAGAATGGAAGGAGGTAGGGGAAAAAGCTTCCCAGTGCTGACAATGGAAAGGAGGAGGAAGAGGAAGATGAAGTCACGGGAAAAGAGAGGAAAAGGAATGAAGAAAAGAGAAGTCACGAGAGTGTTGGTGGGAAAAGGGAATGAAGAAAAGATGGAAAAAAAGCAGGCGGGGAGGGCGCATGTCAAAAATTCTGACATTATGACATGTGCAGGAAAGGCTGGGTTTAGGCATCCCAAAATAAACCCAACTTTAGGCGTCCCAAAATCATTTGGGACGTCTAAAGTCTTACTTTAGGCCTCCCAAAAACATTTTGGGACCCCTAAAGTAAGTCAAATTACGCAAGAAGACGGTGTGGAGGGGGTGTGTGCATCAAAATAGAAGGAAGGAGGTGGAGGAAAAAGCAAGACAGTGTGGAGGAGGGGGTGTGTACGAAGGAGGAGGAAAAGTAAAGTGAAATAATGGGAATAATGAAGAAAAAGATGAAATAATGAAGTGACAGGAGTTGGTAGAAAAGAGTAAAAAGAAGGAAGGGGGGTCTTGCCTTTAGGCGTCCCAAAATTCATTTGGGACACCTAAAGTAAGTCAAATTTTATAATTTTCAATTTTTACTATAAGAAGGAATCTTTAGGCGTCCCAATTGAAATTTGGGATGTCTAAACTCTACTCTAAGTGTATCGTCTCAATTCAAATTTGGGATGCCTAATGTTTCGATTTTACTGCTTTATTTACAAAAATATCACCACTTCTATATTTTTACCTCCCTTTTTGAAAAAAGGACATCTATAGGGGTAATAATATCTCCAACCTGTAGTAGTGCGCCTTTGTTTTTTACTTCCTTTTTTAAAAAATGGACGTCTTTTGGGGTAGTAGAATCTATATTTTATAGTAGTATTAAAGTAGCTTATAAGAAATTTCAACGTCATAACAAACATGCCCAATGACAAATAAAAATTATCCTCTCTGATTCTTGTATTCTCTTTCTCTTTATTTATAACACGTTATCAGCATAAGACTCTACCAAATGAGTTTGTGGCATCTTGTTTATACTTATTGATTTTTTATTTCATGTCTTTGAGACTCTACCAAATGAGTGTATGGCATCTTTTTTATACTTAATTTTTTTTCCATGTCTTTAAGCTCCGTTTGGGTTTCTTTAGTAGATTCCAACAAGTGCGCTCCATTGAAGATCTATATTATAACCTCACTTTAGCTTTGTAGCTGGATTTATTCTATGCACCAAGCGTTCTACTGAGGAGTGAAATTGTTTCTCAAGATAAATTATTATAGTCTCCCAATCAGCTTCCGTGTCCACGAGGACATATTTAAAACAAACAGATATGACACGGCCTGAGTACTTTTTCCGTCTCTCTGTGATTTTGGTGCGGATGGTCCTTGCCCATCTATTTTTGTTGTTTGCTTGACAAAATCAACAGATCCTCCGTTCCCTCCGCTTTAATATAAACCCATAAATGTGCATGGAGAGTGACAAGGGTTGAACCGGTGCAAGAGGTTGAAGATTAGGATCACTGTAATGACGGCTGATGAACAAATCCTCACGTTGTGCGTGTTTCCTTGAGGGGGTGGAAATTAATATGGAGCAACAGATTCAAAAAGGAGAAGCACAAGAGATCATTGCACTAACGAGTTTAAAAAGGTAATATAGAGCAGTAGATCACAAGAGATCATTGGCTCCTATGAAATAGGCCACATAAGGAATTTTCACTGCCATAGTTGTTGACTTGAAAATTTTGAATGGTGGATCACAATCGTGTTTATTAACTAACTAAGTATTTTAAAACTTATTTGCAATAAGAGAAATCTAAACAACTGGGAGAATATCACCGGTTGTTATTTGAGATGGATCTATAAATTCTTGGAAATGTATCAAATTCATATATGGGTTCATTCGAATAGTATATAAACCATACAAGTATTCAATAAATTTGATAAATACATCTATGATATGGTTACATGTTTGCAACCTGAAGTTTGCAAAGTTGTTTGAATAAATTATTATAGTGGACAAGTTCCAGATTATATGATCCATAAAAGGAGGTAGCAAAATTATTTATCAAAGCCTCCATGAGATCGGACAAAACTCCTATTTTAGTGTTGGGATTGTTGATTTTACTTATTGTAATACATAAATGCATCAAGCCAACAAAGTATTATAAATTCTTCCATTATAATTGGCTTTTAGTCAGGAGCTCGATACTTTCCATCTTAGAATTTTAAATGTGTGATATCTATTCTGATTATTCTACCACAATATGGCACATGGATGGATATTCAAAGAAAGTTGAGATAAATGTTAGGTAAAAATCCTATTATTTCTCTTGTTTGTCTCCAAACGAAACAAAATCATGTTTCTAAAGGGATGGGTCTATTCTCATATTTGAAGCTTATGTTTAGAGACAAAGGAAGTACTTGACTTAAAATAATGATAAGAGTGTTATATGTACATTTTAAATAAATTTTGGAAATTCATAATTTATTTTACCTACATGGAAAAACTAAAAATCCTAATAACTTAAAGTTTGGGATGCCTGCTTTAATTAAATTTAAAAAGTATCGTTTTATAAAATTTCATTTGACCTTTTTAATTAATCCGTCAAATAATTAACTCTAAATACTAAGATAATTTAATCAAATGTTTGTGTTACACTTCAATCCAATTTTCATCTTAAGAGAGTTCTCTTAATTAGCCCTCCATCATCAAGTTCAAATAACTTAGATTAAAAAATGATTTATTATATTCATGATTTTGTTACGTAATCGTTTACTATCTATATCTAATAATGTGAAATTAGCGTTGGAAAAAAAAAATCACAAGATTGAGCCTGATCCGACAAGTTTAAAGAGATGGAGTATTGTATGGTTCCATAAAGTTGTACCGTGGGAAAAAAAATTGTGATTCCCTTCAAAACCACAAGAGCAATGCAAGTAGTAATTAAGTTACCTAATCTTTCACTGTTTAATTTTATTTTCTCTGGATATATCCTTTCATCTGACTCTGATTATTTGAACTCACGTTTCAGTGGAGATGGCGCAAAGAATAGGAATATGAAAGTGATGACCTACAGAGATTGAGTTCTGGGGCTTATACTAACTTTGGTCCTTAGTATAAGATTTACTTAATTTTTTTTGAGAGATCAATTAAGTTGAATAAATTACTTTAAAGTATTTAGGGTTTAGGGGGCAATTTTACCCTGAAAATTTTTACTGACAGACAATTTTGCCCCGGAAGTTTTTCGGGGGGCAATTTTACCCCTAAAGTATAAAAAAAAAAAAAGAGTAATTTTGCCTTGGCCCTTATCCTAGTTAATTTTGACCGTTAGTTGACCAAATATGCTGAGCTAACAATCCATACGTCATCCACGTCATTTTTGTTAAGTTATAAATTTGTGTCGGAAGTCCACGTGTCATTTACTTAATCTTTTTTCAAAGTTAGATTTAATACTGTCGGGGTAAATTTGCCCTTAACAAAAATAACATAGATGACATGTGGACTGTCATCTCAATATATTTGGTCAACTAACAGTCAAAATTAACTAGGATAATGGCCAAAGCACAATTGCTCTCTTTTTCATACTTTCAAGGCAAAATTGTGCCCTGAAAAACTTCCGAGGCAAAATTATCCTTCGCTGAAAACTTCCGAGACATAACCCAAATATTTTTATTTATCATTTTCATACCAAATTAGTTTGTCGGACATGTAAACTAATATATAATCTAATAATAGTTCGGTGTTTTATTAAGAATGGAAGACAGTATTAGGCAAAAGCATGCGTATATTCCAAACCATGTAAATACTACGAGTACTAGACATTCACCAAATAATGCCAACGTCACAATCGGAATCAAACAAAGTCTCAAGTGCATAATCAAACTGCAAAACATGAAGCGAAGTGGAAGCATATATAGGCACTAAAAACCACGATTATTTTAGCTCATCTTTAACTATTTAAAGAGAAAAGTTAAAGTAACATGAAATAGCCTTTTAGTCGCCTCAGGGTTATCAAAAATAAAACCGAATTAACACAATCTAGTGCACAACTTGAGTTGTTTCATTTTGAGGAGCCGATTATGAAACTAATTCCTAGTAAGCTAAGTAATTATAATGCAAAATTGATAAGGATAAAGCATAATTGATTGGTTTTCAAAACTCTGAAGTTAATGCAATTAAAATAAATATTTTTGGGATTTTTTGAATAAGGAGGAATGAAAATGGGTTAAAAATGCAAGTGATGAAGATGCTTTTGGAAATGGTTTTTAGTAGCTATTCTTGTTCAATTAAGATATTTGAGGAGTTAATACACTAAGCTTCTAATATTCCAAACCTCATAAACCAATGAATCTAGCATCACAAGAGAAGAACCCCTGCTCTTGAAATGCTATTAAGCTATCTTAGTGTAATGAGTTTCCTAATATAATAGATCCCAATTACCATTTAGTCTAATTCTTAAATTCATGAACTCATTAATTTAAGTATTATTAAAACCCCTTAGAGAGTGATTATGAAATAAACAATCTATTTAGGTTCAACTATAATTCCAATTTAATCAAACTATCTAACAATATCATGTTAAATAGATAGAAAATAATAGAATCATATATAGAGAAACATATATATATATATATAACCATATATATTGATGAATACAAATCCACATACAAATCCAAAATCACAATGACTCAATTCATAAAATAAAATTTAACTAAGATCATAGTCTCAATATATAAATGAATTCCTAAACTTAAGAAATCACAAATATAATAAGCTATGGGTAATTTAAACTTCCCCTTTAAAACACATGTAAGCTCAAGTCATCTCCAAAAACACAAAATTATCTAGTCAAGAATAGCTTCAAGAAACATAATCACACCCTAATTCAAACACCCAACCATAAAATCATATATTAAAATGACCAATTAGCACTGAATCAATTTGACTTGGGGCTGAAATTAAATCCAGAAGCAGCAGAACAGAGGAGCCACTGCTATAATGAGTTCAGAAGCAGAGGAAGCCACAGCTTGGAAAACAATGGAGAGAGTGGGAAGCTGAAAGGCGCCGGAAGAATAGAGGAATGGTGGTGGTCCGAGCTTGATGAATCTTCAACACTTCTCTGCCTCGCTCGAGCTTTTCTGTCACTCCTCCACGGCGCTCCGTCGAGCTTGGTGGTGGAAGAACAGGCGAAGTGGTGTGGTGGCAATGGTCGCCGGCGAAGATAGAGGACGGTGTGGTGGTTCGTGGAGCAAAGGAGGAAAGAGTTGATGATCACTCTCTGATTCACGACCGCTCCCTCTGGTCTCCACACTCTCGACTCTGAAACTCGCCGGCAACAGAAGTGTATGGGGACGATGTAGCTTATGTCGCCGGCTAGAGAGGAAGAAGGCGAGGTTGATGAGGATGATGAAGTAGAAAATGGTAGAAGGTCTCTCTCTTCTTCGCCGGTGCTCCTCCGTTTCCCGACCTCTCTCTCTGCCAAAAATGAAGTCTCCCAATTGATTAAAGAGCTGACCTAAGGGCTTTACAAAACCCTGCAGTTTCAATTTTTTTTTTTTTATTTCAGGTCCTTGGCAATAATAAATTCTGATTCTTTTCGGGTATTTCTAAAATTCAAGCCCCACGTTACGATTTTTAGATTTAATCCAAATTTTTAACTATTTTCAATTGAAAACAATTAAACCAATATCAAATTCTCTTAAGAATCAATCATTAAGAGTAATTATAATTATTTTGATAATTTTAATCTTTTTAGTCTTAATTTAATATATTTACTCTTAATATCTATTTATCACAATAAAGTATTTTAAGCTCAATTAATATGATAAAATCCCTAAATAAAATATAAAAATATATAATAAAATTAAGAATTTGTCAAAACAATACAGAAATCATTGCTGGGTTTTATGAGACGAATTATATTAGGCAAAAGCATGCATTAGAAACCATACTAGACATCCACCAAATAACAACGTTACAACCGGAATCAAACTATGTAGAGAATGAAACAAAAGTCACAAGTGCATAAAAAATAAAACTTCAACAGCAAAAGTACGTGAAGCAAATTAGGACGAAGCATATATATATATAAATATATATATAGGCACATTCACACTAAACACCAAGCAACTTGTGGCCAACACAGAAAGAGGCAAAAGCGCGTCCATGCATGCATATTCAACTTGTTCCTTGCTCATTGTTGGTACCTCCAAATACACTCCACACGCATTCAAAGCTAGCTCTTTCAAACCAGGTTTCCCGCTAGACCACCTCCTGTAACCCTTGGTAAGTTCCCTAATGTCTTGGTATTTCTTAAATCTTAGACCATACTCATCCCTTAGTTTCTTAACGTCACTCTCTACATCGACACCAACAAAAGTAATCCTCGAATCCACTAGGAACCTCTTCAGAGAAACAGAAAACTTGTCCATGTGCAAGAGTTGAAGTATCAGACACGTGTCATTAATACAGAGTTGTAATGTCACTGATCTGCTGAAACTTTCCTAGCTCGTACGGAAACTGGTTTCCACTCTACGCAGTATCCAACCACCACGATGTCGATCTTTTCCACAATATTTGTTTTGGATCTCTCTAACCCATTCCTCTGCAACAACGGACTTATTAGTAACGGTTGTTTCTATAAACTTTTCATTGCACTTTACAGTATATTTTGAGTTTGTTGGCTTGAACCAAGTGTTGGTACGCCCGAAAGAAGCCAACATTATTCTTCCGGATCGCATTCTGATATGATGGGACTACTAAACTAACTCAATAGATGTATATATAGAATGAAACTCTTCACACAAGTTGGGCCTATATAGAGTCAAGCATGATCTCTTCGTATGCTACATTCATTAACGTTTAAGAGTAACTAATAATCATTGATAGTGAACATTAATGCTAATTCAATCAGCATCGAACTCATGGTAATCTGAGTTGTGATGAACGTTAAATCTATCCAGTTTTGAACGAATGCCTAATTAACTGCCATTGCATTGAATGCGACATTTGATGAGTGATTAAGAAATTAATTTCTTAAAGAAAAGGTAAAATTTTCTTTTTCCAATTTGTATTCTCTCACATCTATGTGCTTTTTCAATCTCCACGAGAAAGAGCATCACTTTTTTTGTTCGTCAAATGAAAGAGATAGTCATTTCATAAAAGCATTTGGATGGAAAATAATGGTTGTGAGAAGAGAAAAAAGCTATCATTTATCATTATAATTACACTAGAATTTTTATTTTAGAGAAAGGAAGATATAACTAGTAAGCAAAGTTAAAAAGTGAGTATTAATTATATAGGTAAAACAGAAAAAAAATGTATTAATTAAACAACAGGTGTCCTATATTATATACCATACATTATTCTTGTGCCCTATATTATGTGGACCGGAGGAAGGACTTAAACTTTTTAATCTAGGAGATTAAAACATTCTACCAGGAGCTTTGTCGTTAGTGACATGTGAAAAGTGCTCCCTTGTGATAAATTTGCCTTTTAATGGGTAGCGCGTGACTTGTAATAAAAGTCTTGTTTTACTCTTCAAGTTCCAACGTTTATATGGTGGGGAAGTGGGGCCTTGTGTGCAGAAACTGGGGTAACATTCATTGATTATAGTCCAGACTTTAAACACATTGGTAAATATTCCACAGCTTTAGTCAAGGAATCATGTCAGCCTCAGGCAATACGTAGAATAAAAGGAAAATTGCAGTTAGGTCCAAACAAAAAGAAAAATAAAAAAAATAATCAATTGAAATCTCAAAATAAAAAAATAATCTGAAGAAGTTGTCAATGAGCGCTCCTAAAAATGTTAACAGCTTGCACGTGGGATTGTTAATGGGACAAATTTTTCATTTTAAGATTTTAAGGAGCCATTTTTTTGTTTCTATTTTTACTTGAGACCTGACTATAATTCTCCTTATATAAATATATGGAACAATTTTAACGTGTTCAAAATTTATTACTTCATGCATCACAAATTTCCAAAAGGGCCTAGTGTAATATTTTTTGAAAATGTATTCACTACATTTTCAGGAGGGACATTGGCCTTGCACTCTCTGATATGTCGTTATGCTAAAGTGGGACTACTCCCAAACCAGCAAGCTGAAGACGCAAAAGTTTCTAACTATCAATTAGAGTTGCCAAGCAGTGAGATGAAGAGGGCCTCTGGCCACAAATTCAAGCTTGAGAACTCCCACTTCGCCAAGTTCTTCCTCTTGTTTGCCACCATGCTCGGCACTTCCATGGTCATCGGCGACGGCGTCCTCACTCCTTGCATCTCCGGTTAGTCTACTACTCAACTCATTATGCGCGCACACTCCCTCAAGTTCTTATCCTATTTATAAATTAAAGCATTTCTAACATATTTCCTTCAAAAAAAATTGTAAGCTGCATTGACTGTCTTAAAGTTTAATTAATATCTTTTCAACTTTACTCCTATTTAATAGACATGGTACAAAGTAAACATAATAATCAATTAAGGATAAACTTGTATGTTATGTAAAAAATTTAATGGAGTGAATCATAAATAAGACAAAAAACCTTCTTTTCCAATCTTATGAATAGGACTAGAGGAGTGATATTTTAAAATTTTATATTATAATAAGTTCTCATGTTAAGTCCATTAACTTGACTAATAGCGCGCATAAACAATGGAAACAAATTCAAAGCACACAAGAAGATATGGCTTGTGACACCACAAATTTAAACATTGTGATGGCAGAAGCAGCATTCTTTGGGTGAATAAGTAGTTTCCGTGCACTGCATGTTCAAATTTCTAACTCACTGACCCAGTCAATAACGAATATCGATTGGTGTGTCATTGGATTTTTCAGTTTCCACAAATCAAAAATTTGCTTCCTTCCCTGCTAACTCCCAAAAGATCGTGTCTGTGGAATCTAATGTCTTGAGAAAATATATATATAGGCCACTCCACGTGTTTTACTCAGTTAGACAGAAATGATTGGACCACCACTTGGCTTCGCCTCAATTTTGTTTTTATTTACTCTATTCCTTTATGCTAACTCCAAACAAAATATTAACAAGTGCCTTTCAAGTTTCAAGTTGCTTGGTTAATATCTTTTCAATGTATATAACATATATCTTTTTTATAAGAAACAACTATTAAAAGTATAAGTATGTAGTTTAAAATATTAATTAAAAATAATAAATATGTCAAACATATATCTATTTTTTATCTTTATTTATAAATAGAGTACATGAGAGATTATAAATGGGTATTTATTTCAAAGAAATAATACGTAAATTTAATGGGGCTAAAAGTGAAAAAATTAATTTAAAATTTTAGACAAAAGAATTTATGTCTTATATTAAGATCACCCTATGAGAGATAATGTTTCTTATAAAAAGAATCAGAAGGATTATATAATATTTTTATGGCCCACACTACTACAAAAAAGTAAAGCTGTGGCGCTTATAATTGCATTAACTGTGGCGCTAGAGAAGTGCCACATATCTAGATGCCACTAAAAAAAGCTGTGGCGCTTGGAAGCGCCACAATATTTTAAAATTTTTTTTTTAAAAAAAGACCCTATTGTGGCGCTTGCTCAAGCAAGCGCCACAGTAGGGGGGCCCTACTGTGGCGCTTGCTTGAGCAAGCGCCACAATAGGGTCTTTTTTTTTTTTCTTTCTTCTTCTTCTTCTTCTTTTTTTTCCTGTGGCTCTTTTGTATGCTTCCTGATTGTGAAATTTTATATAAAATGAGTGGATTTCGTGTTTATCATCTCCACAAATTGTCAATCTTTCTATTTTATATTTCAACCTATTATATATATATATATATATATATAATTTTCATATTTAAAATTCAAGTTCCCCAACAATAATGTTCTTACATTAATACTCTCCAAAGCTAACATAAAAAATATCACAATACAAGAACTTGATATGTGAACACAGTACATCAACAACTAATTAAGTAAATTAAAAGATTACTAAAAAACGCAAGCTTGTCGGCAAAAAAATTTAAACAAAGCAAAAAGGCAAACGAAACAAGCTAGGTTTTCATTCTTTCCTATTAAATTAGGAACATAAAGGCAAACGTTATATTACGGTTTATCTTGACTAAAAAAAAAATTTAAACAAAGCAAGCTAGAATGAAATAGTCTTCTTCTTACAAATCTATTAATTGACCAGCGCAGGGAGTGGGAGACCACGTTGGTGATGCTAGCTTGAGTGACGAGTGAGCGTGTGGGTGTGTTTTTTAGTGTGAAGATGATAGGAAATGGAGGGAGGGGGTCGACGGATCCACTAAGAAGATGAGAAAAAGGGAAAGTGGTTTAATGGAGGAGAGAGTAGTTAAATAATTAAAGTGGAGTAGTAGTCAAAAAGAGAAGGAATGGGGGGCGGACACAAAACCACTACGCGGGAAATGAAATAATTGTGGTCAAAAAGAGAAGTTGAATTTTTTTTTTTTTTTTTTTTTTAAAAATGTGGGCAATTGTGGCGCCTAAATAATTAGGCGCCACAATTGCCTCTCTTCAGCTGTGGCGCCTAAGCATTAGGCGCCACAGCTGAACAATACATTAGCATGTGTGGCGCCTATTTAATTAGGCGCCACACATGCCCACATTAAAAAAAAAAAAAAAAAAAATTTCAATGCTGCAGCTGTGGCGCTTGGTGGGTTAGGCGCCACAGCTGCTTTTATGGCCCCAAGTGTGGCGCCTGCCTCCTCAATTGTGGCACTTAATCTATTAGGCGCCACAGCTGGTACCGAAAATTTAAAAAAAAAAATTATAGAGGTAAAAAAAAAAAAAAAAGAGAAGCTGTGGCACTTGTTTAAAGAAGTGCCACAAAATGTGCGCCACCTTTTATCCTTTTTGTAGTAGTGCCACTTCTAACATGTTTCACACAGACTAAAAAAAATATTAAACTTCATTTATTATGGCTTGAAATTCAACAATTTTCTAATTTTATTTAATATAGATTATACATTATAATAACAAAGTTAATACAACAATAAATTAAAGATAAAATTGTACGGTTATATAAAAACTTTCTCTTTAATTATCTATAAATAGGACTAAACAATATCTTCTTTTTACCCTATATCTTTCAAGTTGCAGGGCAATATCATCGATCTTGCAGAACCTCCACCATTCAAATGGCTGTGTTGCAATGGCTGAGGGAAGGCTTTCATCAACCTCTCTCCCTCCTTTTTCCTTTCATCCTCTTTCTCGTACTGATAAAGCTTCTTCTGCAACAACACAATTCCAGAAAACACAGATTCCATAATCTTCCTCCTTCTCCACCAGCCATACCCATCATTGGCAATCTTCACCAACTTGGCACCATGCCACACCTATCTCTCCAACGCCTTGCTGCAAAATATGGACCCATAATCTTCCTTCAACTTGGTCAAATCCCAACCATTGTTGTTTCATCAGCCAGACTTGCAAAGGAAGTCATGAAAACCCATGATCTTGCTCTCGCAAGCCGACCACAGTTATTTGCAGCAAAACATCTTTTCTACAATTGTACCGACGTTGTCTTCTCTCCCTATGGTCCCTACTGGAGAAATATCAGAAAAATCTGCATACTTGAGCTTCTTAGTGCTAAAAGAGTAGACACATACCGTTCTGTTAGGGAACAAGAAGTTGCTCGTTTGGTTTCTAGGATCTCAGAGTCTTCTCCTGGTACTGTTGTGGATCTGACAAAGTTTCTGGGTTTGTATGCAAATGATATTCTTTGTAGGACTGTGTTTGGAAGGGAATTCTCAGAAGGAGGAGATTATAATCGACATGGGTTTCAGAAGATGCTCGACGAGTACCAGGTTTTACTTGGAGGATTCAGTATTGGTGAGTTCTTTCCTTCATTGGAGTTCATGCACAGTTTGACAGGTGTAAAGTCAAGACTTAAGGACACTTTTCGAAGATTTGATCAGTTGTTTGATCAGATCCTCAAAGAACATGCCTGTTCCAAGGAAATAGAGGAGCATCATAAAGACCTTGTAGATGTTCTACTAGAAGTACAGAGGAATGACTCAGATGAGATGCCTCTAACCATTGATAATATTAAGGCAATCATCCTGGTAAATGAAACTTAGTCTGTTCCGTATTAAATTTTGTTAGATATTGATACGTATCTTTCTATCAAAATAATTAGATATTGATATACATTAGGCCTGGGTTTTTTTTCCAATTTTTCATTCACTCTTTTCTCTCAACAAGTACTTTTTTTAAAATTTCAAAGGTCTTAGATCTACAACCTTCTTTTCCCCCTTTTTTCCCTTTTCTTCGTAATTGATTTTTTACATTGGCTATCAAGGGCCTTACGCAATCCTCCTACTTTATTCGGACCATTAGCATAAGGTTTTTCCCCCATTTTCTTTCCGTTCTTTGTGTCACAAATCGAATGGATTTTGATAATATATTAAATTTTTTAGATATAGATACATGTTAAAGTTGTCTTTCTATCAAAATAATAGTTCAATAAGATTTCCCTTGACATTATACGCCTTCTTCAAGCCTTTCGCCTAATTATTCAATGTAAGACTATTATATTCTGGTATAATCAGAACATAACAACTATACTTGTCTTCCGTACCATGTCTGTTACTGCAGGATATGTTTGCTGCAGGAACTGATACAACCTTCATAACCCTTGACTGGGCAATGACAGAATTGATGATGAACCCTATGGCTATGGAAAAAGCTCAAAATGAAGTTCGAGGAGTCCTAGGAGAGAGAAGGGTAGTGTTGGAGAGTGATCTGCATAATCTACAATACATGAAAGCTATCATCAAGGAGGTATTTCGGCTCCATTCCCCTGCTCCAGTACTTGTCCCAAGAGAATCCATGGAAGATGTTACCATAGATGGTTACAAGATTCCAGCAAAAACAAGAGTTTATGTGAATGCATGGGCAATAGGAAGAGATAAAGAAAGTTGGGAAGATGCTGAAACATTCAAACCAGAGAGATTTTTAGGGAGGGATATGAATATTGACTTCAAAGGGAAAGATTTTGAGTTAATACCATTTGGGGCTGGAAGAAGAGGCTGCCCTGCAATTACATTTGCCATTGCAGTTATTGAGCTTGCTCTGGCTCAGCTTCTTCATAGTTTTGATTGGGAGCTTCCTCTGGGAATTTCAGCCAAAGATTTGGATCTGACTGAAGTTTTTGGAATATCAATGCACAGGAGGGATCATCTCTATGTCGTTGCTAAACCACACTTTCCATGAAAGATGGAGCGATCTGTCTTTGATTTTGTGTGATGAATAGTGGAATAGTTCTGTTCTTAATACATCAGACAGATAGAAACTAGAACAAGAAAGTTTAAGAGGCGAGAATTTAGAATTTCTTAAAATAATACTCGTTCCTCGCAGTTCAAGTGTTTTCCAGGAAATAGTTGTAACGGGCAAATCAGCTTACACATGAGATATGCCCAGAAAATCAGTCATCTTTTTAATTACACCTCAATGGCTTCTAATATCTTGAAGATATCGAGCAGCCTGCTGAGCACCGATAAATAAGGCATCAACAAGAAGAAATAGTCCAATCTACACCAGAAGCAATCAAACTTGTCAATGTTCAGATTTTGAGATATAGGAGATCCAACCAAAAGCTTACATGAATAAAATTAGACACAAACAGTTAATTAATTTGGTAATCATCCCAAAAACAGAAAACAAAATGATAAATTACCAAGCGTGCAGAAAACACTAATCTGTAACCCCAACCTTCCTTGGCTGCAGCTGCTCTCTGTTGCTCAGTCCAACTAGAAATATCAATTTAAGTCAAAATTTCACTTTCCAGTTAAAACACGAATAAAAACATTTTAAAACAATGCTCTAACTGTCGAGATTATAGAATGTCTCCTTTTGAGAGCTAACCCTTCAACCAATATGAAAAAAGAAGAATCACGCATGCCTGCATAATTTAGCTATACACTTTGCAGCATCACCTCGGATCAAATCACTGAGCATTGCCATTGACAGGAACAAAATAAAAGAGTTCTGAAAATGGTTCACCTTACCAGATTAGGCAATCACCTTAAAGTTTGTTGACACGCAAATTACAAATATTATATTGTCATTGATATAAAAGCCACAGGATTTTTTCTTTGGCAATAATTTCGTACAAGTATTTTCAGCACAAATTGCCGAACCAATCACCCTCTGCAAGAAATACAACGTTCTGAATTTCCGGTATAGCTTAAATTTATAATACAAAATATTGTTGATTTTGATATTTTGTATTTAAAAATTTTTGGACATATCTTCCATGTAAGATTGAAATCTTAAGAAAAACAAGGATGAACATGCTTAATCAACCATTTTATAATATACATGTATTAGAAAACGAGGGCAAAAGATAAGATTAGATAGTCACCCAAGGAACTCTGAAACGCCGCCAATTCCAGCAAATTTAAGAGGCAAAGGGCCCACTATAATAAGATCCTGCGCCACAGAAAACAAAAAAAGCAGAAACTCGTCAATGAAGCCCTGTATATCACTTTCCGTTATTGCAAAGCAAAAGACAAATTCTACAAAACTAAACTTGGAAAACATACCTCATCTCCAGTAGCCTCAAGACCTCCTTGAACCCAAAATAGATTTGTATAGCCAGCAATTTACAGTATTTCACAAGCAGCAAGAGACCTGCCCAAAAACTGAGGCTCAGGACAAAGTAATAACTGTACTGTCTGTTTGACACGCGTGACGCGAACACTAAATTGTTGCGTCCACTATAACTAAGTTAACTGATTCAAATGGTTTAATAACTGATAAGAGCCCAGAGTAATCACTAAATGCATTGTAAAGAAACAGAAAATTTATACTGTCCAAATTAGCAACTCAGTCACAAAATGAATTACCAGAGAGTGTATATTGTGCAGCCACTTGCCCCCTTAAATATATAAAGCTCACCTCAGGCCCTTCTGGCACGCAACAATTAAGTCTGTATCCTTGGGGAACTTCTGCTCAACTTTTGCTACGAACTGGCTGTTAAAAAAAACAATGAATAAACAATTCGACATACGCAGATAATGAATCAGACGTAGAGTGGTAGCTCTGGACACACCTGTCATAAGAAAGTGTGGGCATGCCACTCCACCATCCTAAATTAAAGAGATTTTGATGAGATATTGATTTAATACATTGTTTAGGGGATTTTATTGCACATATCATAGTTTTAGTTTAAATAGAAGTATTTAGGTTTAGAGAAAAGAATAAATAAATAATAATAGTTCAAATTTAAAGTTAAGAAGAAAAAAGAGAAAGGACTTTAGGTGTTATTATTATTTAATTAATGGGTTCTTTTCTTCTTCAAGGTTATGTGATGCCGTTTTTAGCTATTGAAGACTAAGGAATTAAGAAAGGAATTGGCACCATGCGACACCGTTTAGAGCAGGGTTAATTTGAATCATCGAACCTAAATAAAAGCTACAAGTTCGAGAGATGAGGGGACCATTTTTTACTATTGCTTCGTCTTCTTCCTTGAGCGGCGACTATAGAGTCGATCTTCTTTTGCAGCATCGGAAACCAGAGTGAAGGAGAGGGAGAGAGAAGGCGATTGCATGGAGTGAGAGAAGCAGCTGGGACCTTCGTCTTTGAGAGAGGGGAGGAGCAGCTGCCGTGATCGACTAAGAAGGAGGGCCGAACTGAACAGAGAGGAGAGCGATTGATCCAGAGGAGAGAGGGACGCCGCTGCCGCCGTTCTTCTTCTTAGTCGGAGAAGCTAAGCAGAAGTTGAGGACACATTTGGAGCTGAAGATTTTTCTATTCCTCCTCTTCAGTTGTGCGGCAAGGAAGGCAATTTGTTCCTTCTTCTCTTGTCTTTCATTTCCTTGTATTATGTCGATTTTGAAGTGATTTGGTGCTGAGATGAATTTTGATCATGATGATGAGTAGCTAGTTAATTTGTATTAGGATTAATTCAAAACATTGTAAAGATTGAGACTTATTATTATTCTCTTTAGTTGTTAATGGTAATTATGTGTAAATTTTATCTTGTATCTAATGCTTTTATGTGATTGGTCATCACTTTGATTGTTTTGTTCGATTAAATTAAGTTTGAGAAAGTTAATTTAATTGTAGAACTTAGGTAAAATTATCTTAAACTTGAAGTTTAAAAATTAAATGGATGGTTTGTTAGTGACATAGAGATATAGTTATTAATTTAGCATTGTCAATAAAATACAATAATTAACCATACCTTTTGACAACGGTGGGAGAGGGAGGAAGGAGGCCAATAGTGAGAGAGGAAAGGAGGAGGAACCAACAGTGTCAAAGATCGAAGAGGGATGATGGCAACAAGCTTCAATAGTGGAGAGGGATAGAGCAAGACGGTGGAGGATGGTGGTGGAGAGAGAGGAGAATGACCTTGAAGAAAGATTGACTGTAATACCCCAAAATTTGGGATTGGAGGCTTGGGAATAAGCCTAAATTAAGTGGACTGCTAAGCCCCAATTTAGCAGGAGCCCAAATTTATCCCCTAATGATTCTAATATCTTTGGGGTATTAAGAAAGTAAAATGATGAATTTTGGAGAAAGTGATTATGTTTTTGGTGAAATCGCCTATGAGGTAGTAAGCTTGTCATGTGATTTTGAATCACCAAATGATAAGCAAAAATTATGAAATTTTACAGGATGAAATTAGACATCCTAAGCTTTAATTTGATAGGTCATATGAATCAATTAGAGCTATACACAAAAAGATATGAATTTTTGAAGTTAGCCCAGAGAAACTGGAAAGTTTCTGAAACAACATGCAAAGAATGAAATTCTGGGAATTTTGTGATTCCATAAAGTAAAGGTCTATATTTTTCCTTGAAAATAGACTCAATAATAGTTCTATAGGCTTTGGAATCACCTCATTTCGATTTTTCTAGAATTAGTTATGATTTTTCAAAGTTTGGGCAGAAATCTGCCAGAATTTTTTAAAATCCGAAATTTTTGGAAAATTGGTAAATGAATATAATAGAATATATAATATGATATAAGCTCTTTATTTCTTCTTCAGCCCTGCATCTGACGCCATTTTCAGTTTTAGAGAGAGGAAGAGAAAAATTGTAGAGAGAGAAAAGGAGGAGGAAAAACTTACAAAGGTAAGTGATTTCTTCGGTAAATCGGTTCCTAATACGTATAACTCCGTTCCTAAGCTTCCTTTGCATATGATTTAAGGTTTGGAAGCTCATCTTTTGGTGTATCAAGGGTCTAGGGTTCAGCCACTTTGAGAAAAGCCAGTGGGAGCTTGAGGTAACTTCCAAACTCTTGTATATTGACTATTCTGGCTGTTGTGGACAATTTAATCGGTGAAATTTCGCCGGATTGTCATTGGTTGTAAAAGTGGAAAATGGGTTTCCCTAGGGGTTATGCTGCCCAAATTGGTACTAAATGGTAGTTTTAACCTAATGGAATAGTCAATAAAGTGGTTAGGAGTAGAAAGGAACGTGTTTACGGAGCCGAAACCGAAAAACCCTGATTTTCCCTAGAAAACCCATATATTTCGGTCTGGGCTATAAATGGGTCTTAGAGTTGGATTTTCAATGATTTGATGATTCCATTGAGTTCAGGAGGGAAAATTAGGTGGGGTTACAGTTGGGCACTTTTTCGGAAAAGGCCGAGAAAGCATAATTACGGAAACGCCCCTAAAACCCTAACAGTAGGGCTGCCAAGGGCATTTTCGTAATTTGACATTGAATTTGATAATTATGAGTCCGGAAATGGATTCCTTGGGTGAAAATATGTAAGAATAGCCCATGTCAAAATTTCGAGAAAAGTACAGCCGGACCGGGTATGATGGGGCTGGGTCCCCGGGGGTATTTTAGTAAATTATCAATATAGCCTCATATAACCCCCAGAAACACTATGGAAGTGTCTAAATGGTACATTTGACATTGTAGGACCGAATGTGAAGCCCCGAGTTGCTGGCATGCAAATCGAGGAGAAAAGACTGGAGGTAGGGGACTTACCTTACTTGCATGTATTTGATATATTTGACTTGTGTAGTGATGTATGTGATTGCTTTACTTGATTGTGTAGAGCATATTTGAATAAATGAAGCTCTGTTTCTGTTTTGCTGTGGCCATAGTTTTGTTACATGAAACATTGAGTATGCAAAAATGTCATTATGGGGCATGCATCTAGATAAAGCTAACATGTCATACACATAGCATCTATCATGCATGCATTATGGTATCTGTTTCCTACTGAGATTCTCTCGAATCTCACTCTCCCCTACCAACAATTTAGACAGGGCAAGTGGCTCGTGGAGGGAGCGGCTAAGACTCCTCCGAGATGAGATTGTGTACTCCCCATTTGAAGAATTGTAATGGGCAATTGTACCCTATGTATCTTTAGTGAAGGTATGTACCCGAGATTGCCGGGATGATTATGTTGTGCACTCTGATATTTATATGAATGTGATTTATCTTCGCGTAGTAATTGTATTCGAAATATGAATATGAGACCAAGTTTATAAATGATTTCAAAAAGTATTTGTTAAAACCCCGTCATGTGATGGGTTAGTAAATGTTATTTGATTATTATTGGTCTCTATTTCATTTTAATCGCGTATTTCGGATATAATTACGGAGGAGGTTACATTGACAATAGTGAGAGGGAGTGAGAGAGAGTGGCAATGGAAGAAGAAACTTCAAGAGAGTGATAGTGGAAGGAGGTGCTTCAAGAGAGAATGAGATTTTTGAATAAAAGAAGCTAACTTGCGAGGGTAGGCATGACTTTGGAGGAAGTGATGTCAGCCAAACTAACATGCATTTCAAATGACTTTAGACGTCTCTATTTGAATTGGGGACGTCTAAAGTAAAAAATATATATTTTTAACTTTTTTTTTTTACTTTAGAAGTTTCTAATTCAAATAGGAATGTTTAACTTTTTTTTTTTACTTTAGACGTCCCTAATTCAAATAGAAACGTCTAAAGTACCCAAAAAAATAATTTTTATTTTATTTTAGACGTCCCTATTTGATTTGGGGATGTCTAAAGTAAAAAAAAAAATTTATTTTTGTTACTTTAGATGTCCCAAATTTAAATTGGAATGCCTAAAGCTACCCAGTTTCTACCCAAAATTATAAAAAGGCTACCGCCACTACTACAAATAGGATTTTTAATGTCCCTTTTTCGGCACTTTTAACATCTAAAAACAGGGGGACATTTATGTGAGCGACATAGTATATTTTAGAAATAACGTTCCTAAAAAAAGGAACGTCTAAAGTGGGACTTTAGATGTTCCAATTTTAAAAAAGGGATGTCTGAAGTCTTTCACTTTAGATGTCCTTATTCTCAATAGGGACATCTAAAGTGAGGACTTCAGACATCCCTAATTAAAAAAGGGTAATCTAAAGTCCTTTACATGAGGACTTTCGACGTCCCAATTGAGAATATGGACGTTTAAAGTCCCTACACGGTGACTTTAGACGTCCATTTTCTCTATTTGGGACGTTAAAATGTTTTATTTTTTTTAATAATTATTTATATTCTTCATTACCCAACAAATTAAAATTGCAGAAATAGAATTGAAGATGGATTCATAAACCACAATGTTCCTTACAAAATGGTAAGGACATCCAGCACTGCAATATTTACTACCTAAGTCATTCTCAATAACACTCACATTTAGTACAATTGTCAACGATATGATGGGAATGCCTTTTTTCACCTTTTTCAACAAAAAATTCGGCAACATTTCCCCTTAAAAGTAAGATATCCCAAAATTTCAAGCAACCATATCTCCACTACACTCTAATAATCATACTACTTTTTTTATATATATTGAGGAAACTACACTAATAATCATACTAATATATTCTTAAAAAAAAACCAACCATATTGCATATTATATATGGATTACGGATGCAATGAGATAATTATAAATTTTTTTATATTTATATTGATAATAAATAAATTTCATTATACTGCTTTTCTTATTTTGTATTTTGAGCAAACTTACATGTTAGTTAGCCAACAAACACATATCACTTAGTGAAAGTTAACGCGTGTTAATTAAAGGCTTAAGCTTTTACAATGAGTCGGCCTTGACAGATTTATGGATTTTGACTTCTTTTACCTTTATTGATATAATTAATTCTCATTAATTTTAAAAAAAAACAAATAGAGCTCCACGCATAAAAGAAAAAAAATTACTCTGTTTCATTTCATCAAAATCAATCAAAAGCCCATTTATTTATAATATACATATATATTTCCCTCGATTTTCAAGCTTCAAATGTATAAAACAAAAACATTATTAGTATTGCATAACTACTAACAATGAGTTTATGATTCTGGCAAAAAAAAAAAACCCATCAAAAGGGAAAATCACTCCAATAACTAGAATCATATAAATAAATTGAAAGCATTATAATAATTTCACATTGCAAGTTTAACTTAATTCTTCATCATGTAAATTTATATTTAAAAAATAAAACAAACCTGATGAAATGAGGGAGAGGGCAACCGACGTTGGAGGAGAGAAGACATATGCATGGTGGAGAAGATGTATCCAAGCTTTATGGTATCTATGTGCCCAACCAAGGTGGAGAGAAAACATTGGAGGAGGTGTATTCACGGTGAAGGAGGTACGCCGAAGGGTGTGTATGCCGGAGGGTGGAGAGCAAGAAGAAGGTGCTGGCTGAGAATGGAAGGAGGTGGGGGGAAAAGCTTCCCAGTGCTGACAATGGAAAGGAGGAGGAAGAGGAAGAGGAAGACGAAGTCACGGGAAAAGAGAGGAAAAGGAATGAAGAAAAGAGAAGTCACGAGAGTGTTGGTGGGAAAAAGGAATGAAGAAAAGATGGAAAAAAAGCAGGCGGGGAGGGCACATGTCAGAAATTTTGACATTCTGACATGTGCAGGAAAGGCTAAGTTTAGGCGTCCCAAAATAAACCCAACTTTAGGCCTCCCAAAAACTATTTGGGACCCCTAAAGTAAGTCAAATTACGCAAGAAGACGGTGTGGAGGGGGTGTGTGCATAGACAATAGAAGGAAGGAGGTGGAGGAAAAAGCAAGACAATGTGGAGGAGGGGGTGTGTACGAAGAAGGAGGAAGAGTAAAGTGAAATAACGGGAATAATGAAGAAAAAGACGAAATAATGAAGTGACGGGAGTTGGTAGAAAAGAGTAAAAAGAAGGAAGGGGGTCTTGCCTTTAGGCGTCCCAAAATTTATTTGGGACGCCTAAAGTAAGTCAAATTTTGTAATTTTTAATTTTTACTATCAGGAGGAATCTTTAGGTGTCCTAATTGAAATTTGGGATGTTTAAACTCTGCTTTAAGCGTCTCATCTCAATTCAAATTTAGGATATCTAATGTTTCGATTTTACTGCTTTATTTACAAAAATGTCACCGCTTCTATGTTTTGACCTCCCTTTTTGAAAAAAGGACATCTATAGGGGTAGTAATATCTTCAACCTGTAGTAGTGCGCCTTTGTTTTTTACTTTCTTTTTTTAAAAATTGACGTCTTTTAGGGTAGTAGAATCTATATTTTATAGTAGTATTAAAGCTGCTTATAAGAAATCTCAACGCCATAACAAACATGCCCAATGACGAATAAAAATTATCCTCTCTGACTCTTGTATTCTCTTTCTCTTTATTTATAACATGTTATCAGCATAAGACTCTACCAAATGAGTTTGTGGCATCTTGTTTATACTTACTGATTTTTTTTTTTCATGTCCTTGAGACTCTACCAAATGAGTGTATGCCATCTTTTTTATACCTAATTTTTTTCCATGTCTTTAAGCTCCGTTTGAGTTTCTTTTGTAGATTCCAACAAGTGTGCTCCATTGAAGATCTATATTATAACCTCACTTTAGCTTTGTAGCTGGATTTATTCTATGCACCAAGCGTTCTACTGAGGAGTGAAATTGTTTCTCAAGATAAATTGTTCTAGTCTCCCAATCAGCTTCCGTGTCCACGAGGAAATATTTAAAACAAACAGATATGACACGACCTGAGTACTTTTTCCGTCTCTCTGTATTTTGGTGCGGATGGTCCTTGCCCATCTATTTTTGTTGTTTGCTTGACAAAATCAACAGATCCTCCGTTCCCTCCGCTTTAATATAAACCCATAAATGTGCATGGAGAGTGACAAGGGTTGAACCGGTGCAAGAGGTTGAAGATTAGGATCACTGTAATGACGGCTGATGAACAAATCCTCACGTTGTGCGTGTTTCCTTGAGGGGGTGGAAATTAATATGGAGCAACAGATTCAAAAAGGAGAAGCACAAGAGATCATTGCACTAACGAGTCTAAAAAGGTAATATAGAGCAGTAGGTCACAAGAGATCATTGGCTCCTATGAAATAGGCCACATAAGGAATTTTCACTGCCATAGTTGTTGACTTGAAAATTTTGAATGGTGGATCACAATCGTGTTTATTAACTAACTAAATATTTTAAAACTTATTTGCAATAAGAGAAGTCTAAACAACGGGGAGAATATCACCGGTTGTTATTTGAGATGGATCTATAAATTCTTGAAAATGTATCAAACTCATATATGTGCCCATTCAAATAGTATATAAATCTTACAAGTATTCAATAAATTTGATAAATACATCTATGATATGGTTACATGTTTGCAACATGAAATTTACAAAGTTGTTTGAATAAATTATTATAGTGCACAAGTTCCAAATTATATGATCCATAAAAGGAGGTAGCAAAATTATTTATCAAAGCCTCCATATGTAGCTAGATCAAAATTAATGAGATCGAACAAAACTCCTATTTTAGTGTTGGGATTGTTGATTTTACTTATTGCAATATATATAAATGCATCAAGCCAACAAAGTATTATAAATTCTTCTATTATAATTGGCTTTTAGTCAGAAGCTCGATACTTTCCATCTTAGAATTTTAAATGTGTGATATCTATTCTGATTATTCTACCACAATATGGCACAGAGATAGATATTCAAAGAAAGTTGAGATAACTGTTGGGTAAAAACCCTATTATTCCTCTTGTTTGTCTTCAAACGAAACAAAATGATGTTTCTAAAGGAATGGGCCTATTCTCATATTTGAAGCTTATGTTTAGAGACAAAGGAAGTACCTGACTTAAAATAATGATAAAAGTGTGATATGTACATTTTAAATAAATTTTGGAAATTCATAATTTATTTTACCTACATGGAAAAACTAAAAATCCTAATAACTTAAAGTTTGGGATGCCTGCTTTAATTAAATTTAAAAAGTATCGTTTTATAAAATTTCATTTGACCTTTTTAATTAATCCGTCAAATAATTAACTCTAAATACTAAGATAATTTAATCAAATGTTTGTGTTACACTTCAATCCAATTTTCATCTTAGGAGAGTTCTCTTAATTAGCCCTCCATCATCAAGTTCAAATAACTTAGATTAAAAAATGATTTATTATATTCATGATTTTGTTACATAATCGTTTACTATCTATATCTAATAATGTGAAATTAGCTTAGTTGGAAAAAAAAAAATCACAAGATTGAGCCTGATCCGACAAGTTTAAAGAGATGGAGTATTGTATGGTTCCATAAAGTTGTACCGTGGGAAAAAAAAATTGTGATTCCCTTCAAAACCACAAGAGCAATGCAAGTAGTAATTAAGTTACCTAATCTTTCACTGTTTAATTTAATTTTCTCTGGATATATCCTTTCATCTGACTCTGATTATTTGAACTCACGTTTCAGTGGAGATGGCGCAAAGAATAGAAATATGAAAGTGACCTACAGAGATTGAGTTATGGGGCTTATACTAACTCTGGTCCTTAGTATAAGATTTACTTAATTTTTTTTTTTTTGAGAGATCAAGTAAGCTAAATAAATTACTTTAAAGTATTTAGGATTTAGGGGGCAATTTTACCCTGAAAATTTTCACTGAGAGACAATTTTGCCCCGGAAGTTTTTCGGAGATCAATTTTGCCCCTGAAGTATATAAAAAAAAAGAGTAATTTTGCCCTGGCCCTTATCCTAGTTAATTTTGATCGTTAGTTGACCAAATATGCTGAGCTGACAGTCCATATGTCATTCACGTCATTTTTGTTATGTTATAAATTTGTGTCGGAAGTCCACGTGTCATTTACTTAATTTTTTTTCAAAGTTAGATTTAATACTGTCGGGGTAAATTTGCCCTTAACAAACAATAACATAGATGACATGTGGACTGTCATCTCAATATATTTAGTCAACTAATAATCAAAATTAACTAGGATAATAGCCAAAGCACAATTGCTCTCTTTTTCATACTTTCAAGGCAAAATTGTGCCCTGAAAAAACTTCCGAAATAAAATTGTCCTTCGGTGAAAACTTCCGGGACATAACCCAAGTATTTTTATTTATCATTTTCATTCCAAATTAATTTGTCAGACGTATAAATTAATATATAATTTAATAATAGTTGGGTGTTTTATTAAGGATGGAAGACAGTATTAGGCAAAAGCATGCGTATATTCCAAACCATGTAAATACTACCAGTACTAGACATCCACCGAATAATGCCAACGTCACAATCGGAATCAAACAAAGTCTCGAGTGCATAATCAAACTGCAAAACATGAAGCGAAGTGGAAGCATATATAGGCACTAAAAACCACGATTATTTTAGCTCATCTTTAACTATTTAAAGAGAAAAGTTAAAGTAACATGAAATAGTCTTTTAGTCGTCTCAAGGTTATCAAGAATAAAACTAAATTAACGCAATATAGTGCACAACTCGAGTCGTTTCATTTTGAGGAGCCGATTATAAAACTAATTCCTAGTAAACTAAGTAATTATAATGCAAAATTGACAAGGATAAAACATGATTGATTGGTTTTCAAAACTCTGAATTTAATGCAATTAAAATAAATATTTTTGGGAATTTTTGAATAAGGAGGAATGGAAATGAGTTAAAAATGCAAGAGATGAAGATGATTTTGGAAATGGTTTTCAGTAGCTATTCTTGCTCAATTAAGATATTTGAGGAGTTAATACACTAAGCTTCTAATATTTCAAACCTCATAAACCAATGAGTCTAGTATCACAAGAGAAGGACCCCTACTCTTGAAATGCTATTAAGCTATCTTAGTGTAATGAGTTTCTCTAAGCTTCCTAATATAACATATCTCAATTACCATTTAGTCTAATTCTTAAACTCATGAACTCATTAATTTAAGTATTATTAAAACCCCTTAGAGAGTAATTATGAAATAAACAATGCATTTAGGTTCAACTATAATTCTAATTTAATCAAACTATCTAACAATACCATGTTAAATAGATATAAAACAATAAAATCATATAGAGAAACATATAGGGAAAATTCCAGATAACTACAAGGAAAAATATAAAAGGACAGAAAGGTTGGGTGAAAATCAAAAATCCCAAATCAGTTGCTCATGAGGAATCTGGCATTTCATATATTTGCAAAATGACCTCCTTGCCCTCCTAAAGTGACTTTTCAGAATCTGGCTCTTTAGGAATCTGGCATTTCACGTGAGCATAAGCAATATGCAGCGTTGTGGCGCCAAAAAGTGACGACAGACGACGAAAAGCTACGGAAATCAGAGGCAAGCCACGGGTAAGCAAATCTGAGAGAGAAATGATGATTACGCTGTGTTTCTTGAACGTTGATTGAAAAATGTTTATGTGGTTTTTGGTTGCGATGTACGTAATCGAAGTAGACGCATTATGGGTAAGGGGGTGTTAGATGATCTGACATAAAAGTAGTGGCTTTAAGGTTATGGAACAATTTTGATAGTTGTGCGATGGATTCGATTGCGTTTTGTTGAGTGATTGATGAAGCTTGTGCCATTTTTGTTTACTGTGAGTACTGACGGGATGGGTGTTGAATCAGGGGAAAGGTGGTGTTGCGATGGATAGTAACGTGGGTGAGGGTGGTGTTATTAGTGAGTATGAAGATGTAAAGACCTATTGAGTAGGTGATAATAATAGAGGCAGAGTGACGACATGGGCAGAGTGTTGTTATTCGTGAATATGGAGATGTAAAAGTACATTATGTTGTTGTTAATATGAGATAGAGGGTGATGATTTTTGGGTGTTGTTAACAGTGATTATCGAGATGTTAAAGATCATTATGTTGTTGTTAATAGGACATGCAGGGTAAAGATTTTTGGGTGTTGTTAACAGTGAGGATGGAGATGTTAAAACATATAGTATTGTTGTAAATTGTAGGTGGTAGGTGAGATTATAAAGAGTGGTGTAACTTTAATGTAATTATTTTTTTTTTCAGGTAAGCATGCAAAATGACATGTAATGAAGGTTCATCGTCTTTGAAGGAACTATTTTGTTATTTTCATGTTGGAGGCAAATTAGTGTGTAATGATGAAGGTAAAATTCAATATGTTGGAGGTTATGTGAAGGCGAAGTGGCTAAAACAGCTGATAACACTAAAAGATTTGAGGTTGATGATATCATCATGGCTTGGGATTGATTGTAACATGTGTGAGATGAAATATACAGTGAGCTTTGATGAGAAGACACTAATAGATTTAAATGATGATGGTGAAGTGAAGAACTTGTATGACTATAATGAAAGGAGTGGGCATGTGTATATAGCAAAAAAAGGGAATGATAATGTGTCAAATATATCAGTTGAGGCTGACATGTAAGTGTAAAATTTTGTAATTTTTATAGTTGTTATTTATGAAGCTCTTGTTGGTTATTAACGAACTGCAGTTGTTATTCACTGCAGGGCTGAAGATGTACTGGGACTGTCACAACAAACATCCACTCAGTGTCGAAGCATTGTGGAAAATGATTATGAACCAGTCAATTATGAAAGTGTTGCTGCTTGTTTGACTGCTGAAATTGGTGGAGGATGTAATAGGTTGCCCTGTGGAGTAGAGAGTGCACCTACACCAATGCCGGAGTTGAACTGTACGAAATGGAGGGGATTACTTTCAGGAGTCATGCAGAGTTTTGCACATGCAGAAGCTTTTAAGAAGGCGTTGTACAAGTACAGCATAGCACACAAGTTTGAGTTTGAATTTGTGAGAAATAGCAAGGACAGCATTTCAGTTAAATGTAAGATTTTTGGATGTCCTTGGAGGGTAACAGCAAATGCTATTGGTAAGACCAGCCCATTACTACGGGTAACGACATTCAGAGATGAACATTTTCATAGTGCGCAAGACAATCTTCAGGTTAGTCATGCTGGAAGATCTAACTTGACATCGTCAATTATAGTTGATGAGGTGAGAAATCACATTGAGAAACGTCCAAATGAAATAAGAAAGACGTTGCAAACAGAATATGGTGTAACTCTTACGTATAAGCAAGCATACCGGGCGAAGGAAAAAGCCATGGAAGACATACAAGGAAGACCTCAAGATTCGTATATGTTGATACCTTGGATTTGTGACCGATTGAAGGAAGCAGATGAGAGGACTGTTGCTGAATGGGAAGCAAGCGTGAATAACATATTTGAGCGAGTATTTATTGCATATGGTTGCTGTATTGACGGATTCGTGACTGGTGCTAGACATGTGCTATACATTGATGGCACCCACTTGTTTGGACCATACAAGGGAACGATGCTTTCTGCTTCTGCGTATGATGCGGACAATGAAATGTTGCCCTTTGCAATCGCTATTGTGAAGGGGGAGACATTAGAGGATTGGTCATGGTTTTTACACAAGATAAAAGACATAGTTGGGTCCATTGAATTAACAATCGTGTCTGACCGTCACAATGCAATTAAAGGGGCGGTGAGGACAATTTTTGGGGGGGAAAGACATGCTTATTGTTATAGGCATGTGAAGGAGAATTTTAGTTCAGAATTGCTGAAAGTAAATAGAGGCAAGAGGAAGACTAGTGGGTGTTCAAAGGAAGATGCATTACGGTTGCTTGATAATATTGCATATGCAAGGTTGGATGCCGATTTCAATAAGGCAATGGACTACATGCAAAATTCCTATCCAGAGATGTATGAGTGGCTGAATCAGCAAGGGGATATTGATAAATGGGCATTGAGCAAGTTCCCCTTCCGAAGATGGGATAACATAACTACTAACATTGCTGAATCATTTAACGCGTGGATGGTGAAGGAGAGGAAACACAATGTGGCCCAACTTATTCATGAACATCGTGAGAAGGTTGCCAAGAAGATGTATGCATCTAGTATGGCAATGAGTAAGTGGAAAAATGGGATAGGCCCCAACATAGAGTCAATGCTGAAGCAAAATGTTGCTCATGCTGAACATATGTCCCCTGAAAATTATGGTAGGGGTAGCCTTTGTGTTCATACAAAATATGGAGCATTAAGTGTTGATCTTTGTTTACGTCTTTGCAGTTGTCAAGTGTGGCAAATGTCGGGGATCCCTTGTGCACATGCTTGTGCAGCCATAAAGCATGTTCATGCCAATGTGTATGAGTACGTTGAAGAATGCTACAAAATCACATCCCAAGAACAGATTTATAGCCGTAGTATGGTTCCAATTGTGACAATCAACAAACCTGACACAAACAACTATATGTTGGACAATTTTGCAGGTCAAACTTTTTTGTTACCCCCAAGGACCAGCCGACCTTCAGGTAGGCCAAGAACCAAAAGGCGTGAATCGCAATTCCAAAACAAGAAGATATACCACTGTGCAAGTTGCCATGAAGCCGGTCACACAAGAAGGACATGCAAAAATCCAAACCCAGGCTGATATTAGATGAAGTGAAACTGTCAACATGAAGGAGTTGCAATATTGTGAAGTGAAACTTTTTGATTATGCTTTTGTAGATTATGCTTTTGTAAAGGTGCTGTCAACCCACTCATGGTTTTTTTGGGAGATGGGTTGGTGTGAATTGTGTACTCCAGTATGTAGTTACTTTAATTAGTGTTTTATGTAATCCAATGTTTGTGACAAGGAAACATTATGTACTAGTCCAGAGATAATGTTCCCTTGTCATGAAATATGTCAACGTGTACAAGGGGCAGTGTGTAACTAGTTTTTGGGCTTTATATGGTTTAGAAATGTAATTATGCAGATTGTGATCTGTCAGGAACTGATACATATATAATGGTGTTAATCCACTTAACCATGTTGTTATTATAGAGGGAAATGGTGTTATTATGCTGGTAACATGTTTTGTTGCAAACTTGTTCCTTCACACATCTTCTGTTGTCCGTGTGTATGGAATATGTGAAAGGTGTTGCGTTAAGCCAACGATGCTAAAAAGTTCACATTTGTTGTTCGGAAGATGTTAATGAACGAAATAATGTTGTTAATACTAAATATAAAGTTGTTAATAAAGAGAAGAATAGTCGTGAATAGGCAAGGCATAGTCGTTAGCAATGAAAGCAAAGATGTTATTACGCAGACACAAGTTGTGTTTTCCCATCTACGTGACGTTGTCCAAACTTGTTGTTGGAAGATGTGAATGGGCGAGGCATAGTCGTTAACAATGAAAGCAAAGATGTTATTACGCAGACACAAGTTGTGTTTTCCCATCTACGTGACGTTGTCCAAACTTGTTGTTGGAAGATGTGAATGGGCGAGGCATAGTCGTTAACAATGAAAGCAAAGATGTTATTACGCAGACACAAGTTGTGTTTTCCCATCTACGTGACGTCGTCCAAACTTGTTATTCGGAGATGTGAATCGGCGAGGCATAGTCGTTAACAATGAAAGCAAAGATGTTATTACGCAGACACAAGTTGTGTTTTCCCATCTACGTGACGTCGTCCAAACTTGTTATTCGGAGATGTGAATCGGCGAGGCATAGTCGTTAACAGCGAAAGGAAAGATGTTATTACGCGCATATAAGTTGTGTTTGTAATATACATGACGCCGTCCTAACCTGTTAATTGGACGCTGTTAATTAGCGCATATAACGGATGTAATGATGTTAATAGCAGGCAGCAAATGTACTGATGTTATTAAATGATGTTAATAACGAATGTAATGATGTTAATTACGATTGTAATGATGTTAATAACGAATGTTATGCTGTTAATAACGATGTTAATAACAATGTTAATAGCAGGCAGCAAATGTTAATAACGAATGTAATGATGTTAATAACGAATGTTATGATGTTAATAACAGGCAGCAAATGTTAATAACGAATGTAATGATGTTAATAACGAATGTAATGCTGTTTGTAAACTCGCCATGTGATGTTGTTTAAGAGGTTTGCGGTGTTAATGTACGGGTTGCTGGTGTTAATAACAAATGTACATCAGGTGAGACAAAAAAATCAAATAATTAACAAACATGCGACACGTCATCACATTGCCCTTTCAATGGCAGCAAAGTAGCGTCCAAACTGGGGGACAAAAAGGCACAACATGTGCACACTACTATCATGCTTTTCACAAAATAACGTTGCCCACAACAAAAAGGTATATGCCAACATGTTCCTATTGTGGCAGACAATATGACTAAAGTCTACTGTGTAACCCGTTGTCGTTTAGTGGGTGGGTTTGCCAACAGACTAAGAGCGTCAACACGAGATGAATTTCGAGGATGATTGACCAGCCACCATAAAATATCCTTCCTGTACTGTGTTACTTGATTCTACAGAAAATGAAGTACGCATCAAAAGTAGAGAACATTTTCATGAAAAGTAAAGTGCACATGAAAAGTTGAGTGCACATGTAAAGTTGACATGCAAAAGTACATACATTTGTGTAATCGAGTGTCACATTTGGGCTCCATTGAAACAACCATATCAACACGTGGACGCCACAGTTTTTCCTATAATTGCAAACAACAGTCACTTCCTTGGTAACACAAGTGAAAAAAGTCAACTTGTCCCACTGTGGTATACAGATTATTTTGATGTGGTATAGGTAAGACATACAAATTATTTTGCTGTGGTATAGGCGCCCGAATGATATTAGCCTTTGGATTATTGCCATGCCGATTGTGACTGACAAATTGAAGTATATCATAAAACCTGTCCCGCTGAACCCGAAAAAAATAATAACATCAATGGAGTTGTGGTCTGAACATATTAAATGAAAGGAAACAGTAAGTGAAAAAGCACAGTACACATGTCTCCACTGCGTAGTCTTAGGGATTTTCGAATATGCTATTTTTCTTTGTTTTTTTCTTTTCAACTGTTGGTTGCATAGAGTCCAGAACAAAGAAATTCATGGTTTTCGGCTCTAAGGCTACACAAAACCAATGTTCACGCACAAGTACGGGGCCAATAACCACTTCACAATCCGCTATATTGTAGCCTATTCGCTCCGGCAGTAAGTGACCCTTGTAATTTGAGGGTCTCCAATTCTTACCTTTGCCGACAACAAGCGCCTACAAAATATACATATTAGTATCAATAAAAAAAGGCACATCCCCTTATTTCCTCAATCATAATTTACTGACCATAAAGTCGGCATAAAAAATGTGCCTCTTAATGAGTCCTTGTTCCTTCATATCTGCCATCAAAGTCTTGCAAACAAGCGACACCACCTGCAGTCCAGAATGACATAATCAAACATTGGCCATTTACTAAACAATATACAGCTTATCATCTACATTTGGTCTTACTTACCCGATTGTTCACCTTATGAATTCCACCTAAAGAGTATAGCTCTTCTCGAGTGACATATTCGTCACACATGGTCACCATTTCCCTATCATTACATTCAATAACAAGGCAACAACAAAACAAAGGTTACAAAACATTATTCAATTGGTCTAAAAAACAAATGACAGGTAAGGCAAACGTCGATCACTCACTTATCTCCACCTATGCTTGGAGGGAGCTGGGAAATTATATGGAAAAACCTTTCCTTGTCGTCCACTTCCTTCTTTTTCCGCTTAATTTCCTTAGGCATAACATACGGGGATTCTATTTTCTTCTCTTTTCTAACCCGACATGATCTGCGCAACACTTGACCCATGCCAACCTCTTCGTCCTCCACAGCATCCCCTCCTTTTGCTCCACTATCTGATATGCTAATGGGAGAATCACCAAAATCACTTTCAGAGGCCTTCTCTTCCTCCTCATAATTTTCTTCTACTTTAGCAGCAACAACGTTATGAACATCGTGTGCATGAAGGTCCATTTCCTTCTTGTGATCTTCTTGTCCATTGATCTTTTCCTGCCCCCCTCTCTTCACTTGGACTTTTATCAACTCCTCAGCAATGACCCTCGTCAATCTTCTATACATATCTTTCAGGTCCTAATCACGAGAAATGAAATGTCAATGTTAGGAGTTTGTTTGTAACGTACAACTACGGGAAGTTAGATACAAATACCTGGTCCAAATGGTCAATTCCTATGTTGTCCTCTGGCTGCACATATGTTTGGGAGGCCGTTCCTCCAAATAGTATGCCCATATTGCTTTCCCTCTCTAATTTAACCATTTCTTTAAATCTCTCCTCAGTCCAATACTTTATAGCATCACCATATTGGTGTCTCTCAGTTGTCACCATTGTGAAGTGCTCACCGAAATATAGCTGTCCATTCAATCACATATTTTCAGCTACAACAATTGGCAATTGAAGCATATAAATTGGAAAAAATATATAAATACGTACCAACAATAAGTACACGCATCCACTGACATTCGTGTTGGTAGTCTTGTTCTTCCTAACAGCTCTAACATAGTCTTCCATCTCTTTCCACAACTCTTGAATTATGAAGGTCGCCCAATCAAATTTCTCAAAGCCCTTTATGGTCGCACTCATCACCTTCAGTACCCAATAACTGACCTTTGGACTTGCAGTAGGAGCTAGAAATGTTCCAAGTGTGTACAACATGAACAAGAACTCAAAATGATCATTCTCTCTCCCCCCAATAATGGCCTCAAAAATCTTGCTATATAGCCGTTTTGAATACTCACTCTTTAGCTTTGTGTACACTGGGTCATCATCATCCACATCACCACAAATAAGTTCACCTCCGTGCGGCACACCGAGTAATTGGTGCACGTCAACCGCTGAAATTTCCCTTGTCTTTCCCCTAATTCGGAATTGGTGAGTTGGTGGATCATATGACCGGAGCATTGACGCAATAAGATCTTTCGGTAACCGATTGCAACCTCCAACCTCAAGCAACTTCCCGAAACCTAATCTCTCAACCCTATCCTTCAGACTTGTGTCTTTGCTTATGAAGTCAGCCAATTGCTTAAATTGCCGGATTGAGGAACGTGTGATAAAAGGTATTTTCCTCTTCGTAGTCTTCTTTTCCATTATTGCTTTCTTTTCATTCTGAGTATATTTTGCCTTCTCACAATATTCCTTTCTTTCCCGGTCACTTAATGCTCTCCATGCTTCTAGCGCATCATTGAAGGGTAGAACACATTTATCATCTTTTTTCCCCTTCAATTTGTTGAGAAACTCTTTTTTAAACAACACTAAGCCATTGTTCAATGCTTTTGTTGTCTGCCCTTTTCCCACCTCCTTGTTCCCTTGTTCATCCAAATCCTGCCCTTCTTCAACCACCATGTTTTGCTGCAAAACAACTTTCAACAACCAAGTACAGGAGCCTTAACAAAATAGACCCTCAACCAAACATGTATCCAATTATACAATCCAATCAACTCTATGCATGAGAATACAAACCTCTACAATGTTACACTCAATCAAATTAGTCATATTCATAAACACATTCAAACCTCATGGCCATCGATCTAATTCCTATTTCTGTCACTACAGGAATAACTGCCTGAAAACAAATTTTTAGTTCTTTGTTATGCCTAAAAACAACATCTCTCTCACTATTAACAACATCACCTTCACTATTAACAACATCCCTCTCACTATTAATCAAAAGAAATCAACATATGCCAGAAAACAACATCTCTCAGACTATTAACAACATCACCTTCTTTATTAACAACATCCCTCTCACTATTAATCAAAAGAAATCAACATATGCCAGAAAATAACATCTCTCTCACTATTAACAACATCACCTTCTTTATTAACAACATCCCTCTCACTATTAATTAAAAGAAATCAACATATGCCAGAAAATAACATCTCTCTCACTATTAACAACATCACCTTCTTTATTAACAACATCCCTCTCACTATTAATCAAAAGAAATCAACATATGCCTGAAAATATATGAAGTAAATTAATGACAATAACATATGGGTGAAGTTTGCTATTTCTCTTTCTTCAAGGGGATTACTAAAGGTAACTTCAAGGTTTTTTCTACTTTTAGAAACAGTCAATGAGACAAGTGGTTAACAGTGGTTAATGTGCTAGCCATACACTAACTTTATTAACCACTTGTCCAGTGAATCATCTAGAAACTGGGAAGACCTTTTCCAGAAGTTCCGGTTTTGAAATTTTTGAGGGGTGGGAGCCACTGCATACAACAAAATTTTAGGGGCACTTGTCCATTTGAAGTTTTTAAAAGCAGTAGCAGAGAGAAAAATAGACCTTGATTCAAAACAATTTAGTCTTTGCCAGAGATTAAAAAACAATTCAAAAACCAAACAATGTATACCAGGTGCTTCCTATTTATACCAGCAAAGGACTCTCACATAAAACCTCTCGTCCGTCGGTTCAATGGTTGAAGGGTTGGACAAGGTCATCAAAAGGAGTGAGTTCCATTCTTGAGACCGTTGGTGCGCTGAGGGAAGCATCCCATACCCAGTAAAGCATGGATTTTGGAGTTATAGCGTGTGACCGACAGGTTAGGTAGGAAGACTAAATTTAGCAGCTAACCTCATACTCAATTTCCCACGACTCACCCAAGTCACACGTAACAGCTAATCACTTGATTCTAGCGGGACAAAGGTTTTTCTTTTCTTCTTTCAAAAAATACTTGGCGCAGAACATTATATTAAAATCCACTCTAGTAACTATCTACCGCTAAGCAGAATTTGAAAAATACTCGCCGGACCTTCGTTCCCGTCAGCACCGTCAGTCCGATCTCCTCTCTCCTCGTTCCCCTCAGCCGGCGCTCGTGTGTCCCTGTCTCCTCGTTCCCCTCAGCCACCGCAACGTTCCCCACCGCACGCACCTCCGTTTTGAATCTCGGCTCTTCCTTTGTCTCCCTCCCTCCGTTTTTGTCTGTTTACTTCCGCACGCACCTCAGCATTGAATCTCGGCTCTTCCTTTGTCTCCCTCCCTCCGTTTTTGTCTGTTTACTTCCCCTTTTTAGGAGGGCAAGGAGGTCATTTTGCAAATATATGAAATGCCAGATTCCTCATGAGCAACTGATTTGGGTTTTTTGATTTTCACCCAATCTTTCTGTCCTTTTGTATTTTTCCTTGTAGTTATCTGGAATTTTCCCAAACATATATATATAATCATATATATTGATGAGTACAAATCCATTACAAATCCAAAATCACAATGACTCAATTCATAGAATAAAACTTAACTAAGATCATAGTGTCAATATATAAATAAATTCCTAAACTTAAGAAATTACAAATATAATAAGCTATGGGTAATTTAAACTCCCCCTTTGAAGCACATGTGAGCTCAAGTCATCTCCAAGAACAAAAAAATTATCTAGTCAAAGAATAACTTCAAGAAACATAATCACACTTTAACTCAAACACCCAACCATAAAATCATATATTAAAATGACCAATTAGCACTGAATCAATTTGACTTGGGGCTGAAATTAAACCCAGAAGTTCTCTGTTGTTTGGCTAGTTTGTAGTTGATATCCAGTTTGTAATCAAAAAAAAAAAAAATTAAACCCAGAAGCAGCAGAACAGAGGAGCCACTGCTATAATGAGTTCAGAAGCAGAGGAAGCCACAGCTTGGAAAACAATGGAGAGCGTGGGAAGCTGAAAGGCGCCGGAAGAATAGAGGAATGGTGGTGGTCCGTGCTTGATGAATCTTCAACACTTCTCTGCCTAGCTCGAGCTTTTCTGTCACTCCTCCACGGCGCTCCGTCGAGCTTGGTGGTGGAAGAACAGGCGAAGTGGTGTGGTGGCAATGGTCGCCGGCGAAGATAGAGGACGGTGTGGTGGTTCGTGGAGCAAAGGAGGAAAAAGGTGATGATCACTCTCTGATTCACGACCGCTCCCTCTGGTCTCCACACTCTCGACTCTGAAACACGCCGGCAACAGAAGTGTATGGGGACGATGTAGCTTATGTCGCCGGCTAGAGAGGAAGAAGGCGAGGTTGATGAGGATGATGAAGTAGAAAATGGTAGAAGGTCTCTCTCTTCTTCGCCGGTGCTCCTCCGGTTCCCGACCTCTCTCTCTGCCAAAAATGACGTCTCCCAATTGATTAAAGAGCTTACCTAAGGGCTTTACAAAACGCTGCAGTTTCAATTAATTTTTTTTTTATTTCAGATCCTTAACAATAATAAATTCTCCTTCTTTTCTGGTATTTCAAAAATTCAAACCCCACGTTACGATTTTTAGATTTAATCCAAATTTTCAACTATTTTCAATTAAAAACAATTAAACCAATATCAAATTCTCTCAAGAATCAATCATTAAGAGTAATTATAATTATTTTAATAATTTTAATCTTTTTAGTCTTAATTTAATATATTTACTTTTAATATCTATTTATCACAAGTAAAACATTTTAAGCTTAATTAATATGACAAAATCCCTAAATAAAATATAAAAATATATAATAAAATTAAGGATTTGTGAAAACAATACAGAAATCATTGCTGGGTTTTATGAGACGAATTATATTAGGCAAAAGCATGCATTAGAAACCATACTAGACATCCACCAAATAACAACGTTACAACCGGAATCAAACTATGTAGAGAATGAAACAAAAGTCACAAGTGCATAAAAAATAAAACTTCAACAGCAAAAGTACGCGAAGCAAATTAAGACGAAGCATATATATATATATATATAGGCACATTCACACTAAACACCAAGCAACTTGTGGCCAACACAGAAAGAGGCAAAAGCGCGTCGTCCATGCATGCATATTCAACTTGTTCCTTGCTCAATGTTGGTACCTCCAAATACACTCCACACGCATTCAAAGCTAGCTCTTTCAAACCAGGTTTCCCACTAGACCACCTCCTGTAACCCTTGGTAAGTTCCCTAATGTCTTGGTATTTCTTAAATCTTAGACCATACTCATCCCTTAGCTTCTTAACGTCACTCTCTACATCGATACCAACAAAAGTAATCCTCGAATCCACTAGGAACCTCTTCAGAGAAACAGAAAACTTGTCCATGTACAAGAGTTGAAGTATCAGACACGTGTCATTAATACAGAGTTGTAATGTCACTGCTCTGCTGAAACTTCCTAGCTCGTACGTAATCTGGTTTCCACTCTACGTCGTGTCCAACCACCACGATGTCGATCTTTTCCACAATATTTGTTTTGGATCTCTCTGACCCATTCCTCTGCAACAACGGACTTATTAGTAACGGTTATTTCTATAGACTTTTCATCGCACTTTACATTGTATTTTGAGTCTGTTGGCTTGAACCAAGTGTTGGTACGCCCGTAAGAAGCCAACATTATTCTTCCGGATCGCATTCTGATATGATGGGACTACTAAACTAACCCAATAGATGTGTATATAGAATGAAACTCTTCACACAAGTTGGGCCTATATAGCGTCAAGCATGATCTCTTCGTATGCTTACATTCATTAATGTTTAATAGTAATTAATAATCATTGATAATGAACATCAATGTTAATTCAATCAGCATCGAACTCATGGTAATCTGAGTTGTGATGAACGTTAAATCTATCCAGTTTTGAACGAATGCCTAATTAACATCCATTGCATTGAATGCGACATTTGATGTGTGATTAGGAAATTAATTTCTTAAAAAAAAGGTAAAATTTTCTTTTTCCAATTTGTATTCTCTCGTATCTATGTGCTTTTTCAATCTCCATAAGAGAGAGCATCACTTTTTTTATTCATCAAATGAGAGAGATAGTCATTTCATAAAAGTATTTACATGTGAAATTATGGTTACGAGGAGAGAGAAAAGCCACCTTTTATCATTATAATTGCACTAGAATTTTTATTTTAGAGAGAGGGAGATATAATTAGTAGGTAAAGTTGAAAAATGAATATGAATCACATGGATAAAACAGAAAAAATGCATTAATTAAACAATAGATGCTTATATTGTGGACCATGTATTGTTCTTTTGCTAGTGCTCTGTATTATGTGGTTAGTGTCATGTGAAAAGTCCTCCCTTGGGATAAATTTGCCTTTTAATGGGAAGCGCGTGACTTGTAATGAAAGTCTTGTTTTACTCTTCAAGCTCCAACGTTTATATGGTGGAGAAGTGGGGCCTTGTGTGTAGAAACTGGGGTAACATTCATCGATTATAGTCCAGACTTGAACACATTGTTAAATATTCCAGTGTTTTAGTCAAGGAATCATGTCAGACTCAGACAATACATAGAATAAAAGGAGAATTTTAGGTCCTAAAAAAAAAGAAAAATAAAAAAAATGATTCATTAAAATCTCAAAATGAAAAAATGATCTCAAGAAGTTATTAATGGACGCTCCTAAAGTTGTCAACAATTTGTATGTGGTATTGTTAATGGGACCAATTTTTCATTTTAAGATTTTAAGGGGCTATTTTTTCATTTTCCTTTTTACTTGAGACCTGATTATAATTCTCCTTATATAAATATCTGCGATGATTTTAACGTGTTCAAAATGTATTACTTCATGCATCACAAATTTCCAAAAGGGCCTAGCGTAATATTTTTTGAAAATGCATTCACTACATTTTCAGGAGGGAGATTGGCCTTGTACTCTCTGATATGTCGTTATGCTAAAGTGGGACTACTCCCAAACCAGCAAGCTGAAGACGCAAAAGTTTCTAATTATCAATTAGAGTTGCCAAGCAGTGAGATGAAGAGGGCTTCTGGCCACAAATTCAAGCTTGAGAACTCCCACTTCGCCAAGTTCTTCCTCTTGTTTGCCACCATGCTCGGCACTTCCATGGTCATCGGCGACGGCGTCCTCACTCCTTGCATCTCCGGTTAGTCTACTACTCAACTCATTATGCGCGCACACTCCCTCAAGTTCTTATCCTATTTATAAATTAAAGCATTTCTAACATATTTCCTTCAAAAAAAATTGTAAGCTGCATTGACTGTCTTAAAGTTTAATTAATATCTTTTCAACTTTACTCCTATTTAATAGACATGGTACAAAGTAAACATAATAATCAATTAAGGATAAACTTGTATGTTATGTAAAAAATTTAATGGAGTGAATCATAAATAAGACAAAAAACCTTCTTTTCCAATCTTATGAATAGGACTAGAGGAGTGATATTTTAAAATTTTATATTATAATAAGTTCTCATGTTAAGTCCATTAACTTGACTAATAGCGCGCATAAACAATGGAAACAAATTCAAAGCACACAAGAAGATATGGCTTGTGACACCACAAATTTAAACATTGTGATGGCAGAAGCAGCATTCTTTGGGTGAATAAGTAGTTTCCGTGCACTGCATGTTCAAATTTCTAACTCACTGACCCAGTCAATAACGAATATCGATTGGTGTGTCATTGGATTTTTCAGTTTCCACAAATCAAAAATTTGCTTCCTTCCCTGCTAACTCCCAAAAGATCGTGTCTGTGGAATCTAATGTCTTGAGAAAATATATATATAGGCCACTCCACGTGTTTTACTCAGTTAGACAGAAATGATTGGACCACCACTTGGCTTCGCCTCAATTTTGTTTTTATTTACTCTATTCCTTTATGCTAACTCCAAACAAAATATTAACAAGTGCCTTTCAAGTTTCAAGTTGCTTGGTTAATATCTTTTCAATGTATATAACGTATATCTTTTTTATAAGAAACAACTATTAAAAGTATAAGTATGTAGTTTAAAATATTAATTAAAAATAATAAATATGTCAAACATATATCTATTTTTTATCTTTATTTATAAATAGAGTACATGAGAGATTATAAATGGGTATTTATTTCAAAGAAATAATACGTAAATTTAATGGGGCTAAAAGTGAAAAAATTAATTTAAAATTTTAGACAAAAGAATTTATGTCTTATATTAAGATCACCCTATGAGAGATAATGTTTCTTATAAAAAGAATCAGAAGGATTATATAATATTTTTATGGCCCACTTCTAACATGTTTCACACAGACTAAAAAAAATATTAAACTTCATTTATTATGGCTTGAAATTCAACAATTTTCTAATTTTATTTAATATAGATTATACATTATAATAACAAAGTTAATACAACAATAAATTAAAGATAAAATTGTACGGTTATATAAAAACTTTCTCTTTAATTATCTATAAATAGGACTAAACAATATCTTCTTTTTACCCTATATCTTTCAAGTTGCAGGGCAATATCATCGATCTTGCAGAACCTCCACCATTCAAATGGCTGTGTTGCAATGGCTGAGGGAAGGCTTTCATCAACCTCTCTCCCTCCTTTTTCCTTTCATCCTCTTTCTCGTACTGATAAAGCTTCTTCTGCAACAACACAATTCCAGAAAACACAGATTCCATAATCTTCCTCCTTCTCCACCAGCCATACCCATCATTGGCAATCTTCACCAACTTGGCACCATGCCACACCTATCTCTCCAACGCCTTGCTGCAAAATATGGACCCATAATCTTCCTTCAACTTGGTCAAATCCCAACCATTGTTGTTTCATCAGCCAGACTTGCAAAGGAAGTCATGAAAACCCATGATCTTGCTCTCGCAAGCCGACCACAGTTATTTGCAGCAAAACATCTTTTCTACAATTGTACCGACGTTGTCTTCTCTCCCTATGGTCCCTACTGGAGAAATATCAGAAAAATCTGCATACTTGAGCTTCTTAGTGCTAAAAGAGTAGACACATACCGTTCTGTTAGGGAACAAGAAGTTGCTCGTTTGGTTTCTAGGATCTCAGAGTCTTCTCCTGGTACTGTTGTGGATCTGACAAAGTTTCTGGGTTTGTATGCAAATGATATTCTTTGTAGGACTGTGTTTGGAAGGGAATTCTCAGAAGGAGGAGATTATAATCGACATGGGTTTCAGAAGATGCTCGACGAGTACCAGGTTTTACTTGGAGGATTCAGTATTGGTGAGTTCTTTCCTTCATTGGAGTTCATGCACAGTTTGACAGGTGTAAAGTCAAGACTTAAGGACACTTTTCGAAGATTTGATCAGTTGTTTGATCAGATCCTCAAAGAACATGCCTGTTCCAAGGAAATAGAGGAGCATCATAAAGACCTTGTAGATGTTCTACTAGAAGTACAGAGGAATGACTCAGATGAGATGCCTCTAACCATTGATAATATTAAGGCAATCATCCTGGTAAATGAAACTTAGTCTGTTCCGTATTAAATTTTGTTAGATATTGATACGTATCTTTCTATCAAAATAATTAGATATTGATATACATTAGGCCTGGGTTTTTTTTCCAATTTTTCATTCACTCTTTTCTCTCAACAAGTACTTTTTTTAAAATTTCAAAGGTCTTAGATCTACAACCTTCTTTTCCCCCTTTTTTCCCTTTTCTTCGTAATTGATTTTTTACATTGGCTATCAAGGGCCTTACGCAATCCTCCTACTTTATTCGGACCATTAGCATAAGGTTTTTCCCCCATTTTCTTTCCGTTCTTTGTGTCACAAATCGAATGGATTTTGATAATATATTAAATTTTTTAGATATAGATACATGTTAAAGTTGTCTTTCTATCAAAATAATAGTTCAATAAGATTTCCCTTGACATTATACGCCTTCTTCAAGCCTTTCGCCTAATTATTCAATGTAAGACTATTATATTCTGGTATAATCAGAACATAACAACTATACTTGTCTTCCGTACCATGTCTGTTACTGCAGGATATGTTTGCTGCAGGAACTGATACAACCTTCATAACCCTTGACTGGGCAATGACAGAATTGATGATGAACCCTATGGCTATGGAAAAAGCTCAAAATGAAGTTCGAGGAGTCCTAGGAGAGAGAAGGGTAGTGTTGGAGAGTGATCTGCATAATCTACAATACATGAAAGCTATCATCAAGGAGGTATTTCGGCTCCATTCCCCTGCTCCAGTACTTGTCCCAAGAGAATCCATGGAAGATGTTACCATAGATGGTTACAAGATTCCAGCAAAAACAAGAGTTTATGTGAATGCATGGGCAATAGGAAGAGATAAAGAAAGTTGGGAAGATGCTGAAACATTCAAACCAGAGAGATTTTTAGGGAAGGATATGAATATTGACTTCAAAGGGAAAGATTTTGAGTTAATACCATTTGGGGCTGGAAGAAGAGGCTGCCCTGCAATTACATTTGCCATTGCAGTTATTGAGCTTGCTCTGGCTCAGCTTCTTCATAGTTTTGATTGGGAGCTTCCTCTGGGAATTTCAGCCAAAGATTTGGATCTGACTGAAGTTTTTGGAATATCAATGCACAGGAGGGATCATCTCTATGTCGTTGCTAAACCACACTTTCCATGAAAGATGGAGCGATCTGTCTTTGATTTTGTGTGATGAATAGTGGAATAGTTCTGTTCTTAATACATCAGACAGATAGAAACTAGAACAAGAAAGTTTAAGAGGCGAGAATTTAGAATTTCTTAAAATAATACTCGTTCCTCGCAGTTCAAGTGTTTTCCAGGAAATAGTTGTAACGGGCAAATCAGCTTACACATGAGATATGCCCAGAAAATCAGTCATCTTTTTAATTACACCTCAATGGCTTCTAATATCTTGAAGATATCGAGCAGCCTGCTGAGCACCGATAAATAAGGCATCAACAAGAAGAAATAGTCCAATCTACACCAGAAGCAATCAAACTTGTCAATGTTCAGATTTTGAGATATAGGAGATCCAACCAAAAGCTTACATGAATAAAATTAGACACAAACAGTTAATTAATTTGGTAATCATCCCAAAAACAGAAAACAAAATGATAAATTACCAAGCGTGCAGAAAACACTAATCTGTAACCCCAACCTTCCTTGGCTGCAGCTGCTCTCTGTTGCTCAGTCCAACTAGAAATATCAATTTAAGTCAAAATTTCACTTTCCAGTTAAAACACGAATAAAAACATTTTAAAACAATGCTCTAACTGTCGAGATTATAGAATGTCTCCTTTTGAGAGCTAACCCTTCAACCAATATGAAAAAAGAAGAATCACGCATGCCTGCATAATTTAGCTATACACTTTGCAGCATCACCTCGGATCAAATCACTGAGCATTGCCATTGACAGGAACAAAATAAAAGAGTTCTGAAAATGGTTCACCTTACCAGATTAGGCAATCACCTTAAAGTTTGTTGACACGCAAATTACAAATATTATATTGTCATTGATATAAAAGCCACAGGATTTTTTCTTTGGCAATAATTTCGTACAAGTATTTTCAGCACAAATTGCCGAACCAATCACCCTCTGCAAGAAATACAACGTTCTGAATTTCCGGTATAGCTTAAATTTATAATACAAAATATTGTTGATTTTGATATTTTGTATTTAAAAATTTTTGGACATATCTTCCATGTAAGATTGAAATCTTAAGAAAAACAAGGATGAACATGCTTAATCAACCATTTTAGAATATACATGTATTAGAAAACGAGGGCAAAAGATAAGATTAGATAGTCACCCAAGGAACTCTGAAACGCCGCCAATTCCAGCAAATTTAAGAGGCGAAGGGCCCACTATAATAAGATCCTGCGCCACAGAAAACAAAAAAGCAGAAACTCGTCAATGAAGCCCTGTATATCACTTTCCGTTATTGCAAAGCAAAAGACAAATTCTACAAAACTAAACTTGGAAAACATACCTCACATCTCCAGTAGCCTCAAGACCTCCTCGAACCCAAAATAGATTTGTATAGCCAGCAATTTACAGTATTTCACAAGCAGCAAGAGACCTGCCCAAAAACTGAGGCTCAGGACAAAGTAATAACTGTACTGTCTGTTTGACACGCGTGACGCGAACACTAAATTGTTGCGTCCACTATAACTAAGTTAACTGATTCAAATGGTTTAATAACTGATAAGAGCCCAGAGTAATCACTAAATGCATTGTAAAGAAACAGAAAATTTATACTGTCCAAATTAGCAACTCAGTCACAAAATGAATTACCAGAGAGTGTATATTGTGCAGCCACTTGCCCCCTTAAATATATAAAGCTCACCTCAGGCCCTTCTGGCACGCAACAATTAAGTCTGTATCCTTGGGGAACTTCTGCTCAACTTTTGCTACGAACTGGCTGTTAAAAAAAACAATGAATAAACAATTCGACATACGCAGATAATGAATCAGACGTAGAGTGGTAGCTCTGGACACACCTGTCATAAGAAAGTGTGGGCATGCCACTCCACCATCCTAAATTAAAGAGATTTTGATGAGATATTGATTTAATACATTGTTTAGGGGATTTTATTGCACATATCATAGTTTTAGTTTAAATAGAAGTATTTAGGTTTAGAGAAAAGAATAAATAAATAATAATAGTTCAAATTTAAAGTTAAGAAGAAAAAAGAGAAAGGACTTTAGGTGTTATTATTATTTAATTAATGGGTTCTTTTCTTCTTCAAGGTTATGTGATGCCGTTTTTAGCTATTGAAGACTAAGGAATTAAGAAAGGAATTGGCACCATGCGACACCGTTTAGAGCAGGGTTAATTTGAATCATCGAACCTAAATAAAAGCTACAAGTTCGAGAGATGAGGGGACCATTTTTTACTATTGCTTCGTCTTCTTCCTTGAGCGGCGACTATAGAGTCGATCTTCTTTTGCAGCATCGGAAACCAGAGTGAAGGAGAGGGAGAGAGAAGGCGATTGCATGGAGTCAGAGAAGCAGCTGGGACCTTCGTCTTTGAGAGAGGGGAGGAGCATCTGCCGTGATCGACTAAGAAGGAGGGCCGAACTGAACAGAGAGGAGAGCGATTGATCAAGAGGAGAGAGGGACGCCGCTGCCGCCGTTCTTCTTCTTAGTCGGAGAAGCTAAGCAGAAGTTGATGACACATTTGGAGCTGAAGATTTTTCTATTCCTCCTCTTCAGTTGTGCGGCAAGGAAGGCAATTTGTTCCTTCTTCTCTTGTCTTTCATTTCCTTGTATTATGTCGATTTTGAAGTGATTTGCTGCTGAGATGAATTTTGATCATGATGATGAGTAGCTAGTTAATTTGCATTAGGATTAATTCAAAATATTGTAAAGATTGAGACTTATTATTATTCTCTTTAGTTGTTAATGGCTATTATGTGTAAACTTTATCTTGTATTTAATGCTTCTATGTGATTGGCCATCACTTAGATTGTTTTGTTTGATTAAATTAAGTTTGAGAAAGTTAATTTAATTGTAGAACTTAGGTAAAATTATGCTAAACTTGAAGTTTAAAAATTAAATGGATGGTTTGTTAGTGACATAGAGATATAGTTACTAATTTAGCATTGTCAAGTTAAAGTTGTTGATTAATGATTATTTTCTTTTAACTGTAGCAAGAGATTATACATCTTAATTGAAGATATAAATTTCGTTTTTACTTAAGAAAGCTTAATCAAATGTTTTTGAACCTTAGACTAATATGTAATGTCATTTAATCACTAATGGAGTGGTAATTATTTAAGTCTCATGAATTACAATGGTGAGAAATAATCATATGCTCCCCTTGTTTTGAAGTAGAGTTTTAATTTAGTTTTAGTCAAATTGTTTTCCTTTTCTTGAATTCAAGTAATTTTTAGGATATAAACTCTTCAAATGGTTTTACTCAATCTAATTGATAACATATTTGTGATGATTACTCCGCTTTCGCCTTAGTCCTTGTAGGAACGATCCTTACTTATCACTTTGATGCACTCCGCAAGTATACAGGTCGTGCCAAGTAATAAAGTGATAAGTAGAATATCATCACACGAAGAATCAATCAATTAATTTTTAGGTATTAAAATATCAATTTCTTTAAGTTAAATGAATCTAATTATGAGAAAATTCAACGAAAATTAAATAATGAAAACTATCAATGTCAAACACAACCTAGAGTCACTAATCCCTCACTAATGCCCTAAATCTTAAATCCATTTAATTAGTTAATCTAAAATGTCAATTTTATTAATCTCGAGTATAAATAGTTATGAGTACATGTCGGTCCACTCACAACCCTCTCTTAAGTATAACTGTTATGTCTAACCTAATTACTCCGGAGGCAAGATAACTCAAACATACTCTTTAACAATTATATGGGGCTATTAGGTGTATGTATATCCTAATCGCAAATTAAATCGTAATCTAATCCCATATTACTTAATTTCAGAGCCTAATTAAAATTCCCTTCGTCAAGGTAAATTCTAATGCTCAAATTCATATTTAATGGTAGCCAATCATCAAATGGACATATCAAAACAGTAACCAAAATTCACATAAATTATAACTAATAAATCATAAAAATAAAATCTAGTTCACTAGTGAATTCATAATTTCTCTAGGTCTAAAAAGAAACATAACCACTCATGACTAAAATAAAATCCATAACAGTAAAATAATATTCATATTCCAATTCAAAGAATAAAGGAAAAAGAGAGGAGGCAAATCTGATGTAGAAGGAGGAAAACGAATGACTAGAGGGATGAATTCTTCACTGCTGTCACATAAGAAGATCACCGCCAAACACCTTTGGGCTGCTCGCTGCTATCACAGAAAAACCCACATTGTTTGCCCTCACTGCCTTCAAGATCGTGCTCTCTAATTCCTTGATCTTTTCTGCTCAATCTCCGCTGTTCACTTTCTTGTTCTGCTATGATTTGTGCTCCGTCCGCTCCTCCTCTCGCACATATATATAATATCCATTGCTTTCCCTGTGTACTTTGTGGCTTTGTGTGGGGTCCACGTCCCAATCTTTTCTTTTTTTTTGAATTGAGATGACAAGAGAATAGACTCTTGAGGCCAAAGCGGCCATTACAACAATCCTAGTTACAAATAGACATATCAAATTTGATCCAATGGTTAGCTGAGGTCAGCCAACGTTTGGATCAAGCAAAGATCTGGCGGATGGTCCAGAAGTGACAAATCATTGTTCAAATCAAGGGCACTCTTTGCCAAAATATCAGCACACATAATGGCTTCTCGGTGACTATGAGAGATCTCTAAATCCCAATCCTTGTAGATTAATAGTTTTACTTCCTCTAGCTCATTCTGTAGTGGATGATGTTGACCCCCGGACTGAAGTAGTAATCGAATAGCTTTTGAAGAATATGTATATAACTTGATCTTTCTGAGATTCATAGATTGGCAGGTCAGAAGTCCTACTCTAATTGCTTGAACCTCAGAAGCTGTCGAACCAAATGTGAATCCTAGGTTCTGTTGAAACCCGCAAATCCAAGCTCCTGAGCTATCGCGAATCACTCCTCCAATTGCAGAGTTTCTGTGCTCATCAACTGCCGCATCCACGTCAACTCGAACAAAATCCGCAGGTGGAGCAATCCATCTGGCTGTGTCTCTGTCTGGTACTCTGAATATCTTGTGCCTTAGCCGCCCATCTTCTGTGCCTTCATGAAGACAATGTATACCTCTGTGAAGAAGTTGCTGTGGCATGTCACTAGTTCCTTCGAAAGCTCTTCTACATCTGTTTTTCCAAATAAGCCAGCATATTGAACCAAAGACCCTAAGCCAGGGCCATTGAGACATCTTATGATTTCCCGGCGAGTGCTTCGTATTCCAGTTGATCCACACCTGCAAATTGCCAGAAAAAAATGCAGAGTAATAAATGGGGTTAATACAAGAAAGCCACACTGAATTTGCAAATTCGCAATCTCTCAAAGCATGAATTACTGTTTCCTCGCAGTTGCACTCAAAAGGACACTCGGTGTTTATCCTCACATCCCTCTTAGCTCGAATAGAATTCGTAGGAACTCTCTCCTGAAATAATTGCCACATAAAAAATTTTACTTTCTCCGGAATAGGCCATTTCCAGATACGTTGCCAGAAAGGATCGGAGGATTCCTCAAACGACGAGTAGATCATTGTATAAGCAGATTTGACGCTGAAATTCCCATCGGATGATTTCCTCCACCAGAATGTATCCTCGCCTGGTTGAGATGGAGGGGGGACTCTTTCAATCTTTTCAACAACCCACCAAGGTAAGTACATTCCCCATCTTTGACGTCCCAATCTTTTCTAATCTAAATTAATATCTCCTTTATAATCTATCTTGCAATATAATATATATATATATATATATGCGTTATTTAATTTATGCTGCCTCAGCCTCCTGTCTTCAAATCTGGCGCATGGATTCATGGAGATGTGATATATATATATATATATATATATATATATATATTTCTAACTTTTCACCTCCAAAATGCATCGACAATAATCCTAGTTCAAAACTTAGTTTATAAAAAACAAAAATAATTAACCATACCTTTTGACGATGGTGGGAGAGGGAGGAAGGAGGCCAACAGTGAGAGAGGAAAGGAGGAGGAACCAACAGTGTCAAAGATCAAGGAGGGATGATGGCAACAAGCTTCAACAGTGGAGAGGGATAGAGCAAGACGGTGGAGGATGGTGGTGGAGAGAGGGGAGGACGACCTTAAAGAGAGAGTGATAATAGTGAGAGGGAGTGAGAGAGAGTGGCAATGGAAGAAGAAACTTCAAGAGAGTGATAGTGAAAAGAGGTGCTTCAAGAGAGAATGAGATTTTTGAATAAAAGAAGCTAACTTGCGAGGATAGGCATGACTTTGGAGGAAGTGATGTCAGCCAAACTAACATGCATTTCAAATGATTTCAGACGTCTCTATTTGAATTGGGGACGTCTAAAGTAAAAAATATATATTTTTAACTTTTTTTTTTTTACTTTAGATGTCCCTAATTCAAATAGGAACGTTTAACTTTTTTTTTTTACTTTAGACGTCCCTAATTCAAATAGGAACGTCTAAAGTACCCAAAAAAAAAAAATTTTTTTACTTTAGATGTCCCTATTTGATTTGGAGATGTCTAAAGTAAAAAAAATTATTTTTGTTACTTTAGACATCCCAAATTTAAATTGGAAAGCCTAAAGCTACCTGGTTTTTACCCAAAATTATAAAAAGGCTACCGCCACTACTATAGATAGGACTTTTAATGTCCCTTTTTTGGCACTTTTAACATCTACAAACAGGGGGACATCTATGTGAGCGACGTAGTATATTTTAGAAATAACGTTCCTAAAAAAAGGAACGTCTAAAGTGGGACTTTTGACGTCCCAATTTTAAAAAAGGGATGTCTAAAGTCTTTCACTTTAGATGTCCCTATTCTCAGTAGGGACATCTAAAGTGAGGACTTTAGATGTCCCTAATTAGAAAAGGGTCATCTAAAGTCCTTTACAAGAGGACTTTAGACATCCCTATTGAGAATAAGGACGTCTAAAGTCCCTACACAGTGACTTTAGACATCCATTTTCTCTATTTGGGACATTAAAAGGTATTATTTTTTTAATAATTATTTATATTCTTCATTACCCAACAAATTAAAATTGCAGAAATAAAATTGAAGATAAATTCATAAACCACAATGTTCCTTACAAAATAGTAAGGACATCCAGCACTGCAATATTTACTACCTAAGTCATTCTTAATAACACTCACATTTAGTACAATTGTCAACGATATGATGGGATTGCCTTTTTTCACTTTTTTCAACAAAAAATTCGGCAACATTTCCCCTTAAAGGTAAGACATCCCAAAATTTCAAGCAACCCCATCTCCACTACACTCTAATAATCATACTACTTTTTTTATATATATTGAGGAAACTACACTAATAATCATACTAATATAATCTTAAAAAAAAACCAACCATATTGCATATTATATATGGATTATGGATGCAATGAGATAATTATAAATTTTTTTATATTTATATTGATAATAAATAAATTTCATTATACTTCTTTTCTTATTTTGTATTTTGTGCAAATTTACATGTTAGTTAGCCAACAAACACATATCAATTAGTGAAAGCTAATGCGTGTTAATTAAAGGCTTAAGCTTTTACAATGAGCCAGCCTTGACAGATTTATGGATTTTGACTTCTTTTACCTTTATTGATATAATTAATTCTCATTAATTTAAAAAAAACAAATAGAGCTCCACGCATAAAAGAAAAAAATTACTCTGTTTCATTTCATCAAAATCAATCAAAAGCTCGTTTATTTATAATATACATATATATTTTCCTCAATTTCCAAGCTCTAAACGTATAAAACAAAAATATTATTAGTATTGCATAACTACTAACAATGAGTTTATGATTCTGGCAAAAAAAAAAACAATCAAAAGGGAAAATCACTCCAGTAACTAGAATCATATAAATAAATTGAAAGCATTATAATAATTTCACATTGCAAGTTTAACTTAATTCTTCATCATGTAAATTTATATTTAAAAAATAAAACAAACCTGATGAAATGAGGGAGAGGGCAACCGACGTTGGAGGAGAGAAGACGTATGCATGGTAGAGAAGATGTATCCAAGCTTCATGGTGTTTATGTGCCCAACCAAGGTGGAGAGAAGACGTTGGAGGAGGTATATTCACGGTGAAGGAGGTACACCGAAGGGTGGAGGGAAAGCAAGAAGGTGGAGGAGGTGTGTATGCCGGAGAGTGGAGAGCAAGAAGAAGGTGCTGGCTGAGAATGGAAGGAGGTGGGGGAAAAAGCTTCCCAGTGCTGACAATGGAAAGGAGGAGGAAGAGGAAGACGAAGTCACGGGAAAAGAGAGGAAAAGGAATGAAGAAAAGAGAAGTCACGAGAGTGTTGGTGGGAAAAGGGAACGAAGAAAAGATGGAAAAAAAGCAGGCGGGGAGGGCGCATGTCAGAAATTCTGACATTCTGACATGTGCAGGAAAGGCTGGGTTTAGGCGTCCCAAAATATACCCAACTTTAGGTGTCCCAAAACCATTTGGAACGCCTAAAGTTTTACTTTATGCCTCCCAAAAACTATTTGGGACCTTTAAAGTAAGTCAAATTACGCAAGAAGACGGTGTGGAGGGGGTGTGTGCATCGACAATAGAAGGAAGGAGGTGGAGGAAAAAGCAAAACAGTGTGGAGGAGGGGGTGTGTATGAAGGAGGAGGCAGAATAAAGTGAAATAATGGGAATAATGAAGAAAAAGACGAAATAATGAAGTGACGGGAGTTGGTAGAAAAGAGTAAAAAGAAGGAAGGGGGGTCTTGCCTTTAGGTGTCCTAAAATTCATTTGGGACGCCTAAAGTAAGTCAAATTTTATAATTTTCAATTTTTACTATCAGGAGGAATCTTTAGGCGTCTCAATTGAAATTTGGGATGTCTAAACTCTATTTTAGGCGTCTCGTCTTAATTCAAATTTGAGATGCCTAATGTTTCGATTTTACTGCTTTATTTACAAAAATGTCACCGCTTCTATGTTTTGACCTCCCTTTTTGAAAAAGGGACGTCTATAAGGTTAGTAATATCTTCAACCTGTAGTAGTGCGCCTTTGTTTTTTACTTCCTTTTTTTAAAAATGGACGTCTTTTGGGTAGTAGAATCTATATTTTATAGTAGTATTAAAGCAGCTTATAAGAAATCTCAACGCAATAACAAACATGCCCAATGACGAATAAAAATTATCCTCTCTGACTCTTGTATTCTCTTTCTCTTTATTTATAACACGTTATCAGCATAAGACTCTACAAAATGAGTTTGTGGCATCTTGTTTATACTTATTGATTATTTTTTTTTCATGTCTTCGAGACTCTACCAAATGAGTGTATGGCATCTTTTTTATACTTAATTTTTTTTTCCATGTCTTTAAGCTCCGTTTGAGTCTCTTTTGTAGATTCCAACAAGTGCGCTCCATTGAAGATCTATATTATAACCACACTTTAGCTTTGCAGCTGGATTTATTCTATGCACCAAGCGTTCTACTGAGGAGTGAAATTGTTTCTCAAGATAAATTATTATAGTCTCCCAATCAGCTTCCGTGTCCACGAGGAAATATTTAAAACAAACAGATATGACACGACCTGAGTACTTTTTCCGTCTCTCTGTATTTTGGTGCGGATGGTCCTTGCCCATCTATTTTTGTTGTTTGCTTGACAAAATCAACAGATCCTCCGTTCCCTCCGCTTTAATATAAACCCATAAATGTGCATGGAGAGTGACAAGGGTTGAACCGGTGCAAGAGGTTGAAGATTAGGATCACTGTAATGACGGCTGATGAACAAATCCTCACGTTGTGCGTGTTTCCTTGAGGGGGTGGAAATTAATATGGAGCAACAGATTCAAAAAGGAGAAGCACAAGAGATCATTGCACTAACGAGTCTAAAAAGGTAATATAGAGCAGTAGGTCACAAGAGATCATTGGCTCCTATGAAATAGGCCACATAAGGAATTTTCACTGCCATAGTTGTTGACTTGAAAATTTTGAATGGTGGATCACAATCGTGTTTATTAACTAACTAAATATTTTAAAACTTATTTGCAATAAGAGAAGTCTAAACAACGGGGAGAATATCACCGGTTGTTATTTGAGATGGATCTATAAATTCTTAAAAATGTATCAAACTCATATATGTGCCCATTCAAATAGTATATAAATCTTACAAGTATTCAATAAATTTGATAAATACATCTATGATATGGTTACATGTTTGCAACCTGAAATTTGCAAAGTTGTTTGAATAAATTATTATAGTGCACAAGTTCCAGATTATATGATCCATAAAAGGAGGTAGCAAAATTATTTATCAAAGCCTCCATATGTAGCTAGATCAAAATTAATGAGATCGAACAAAACTCCTATTTTAGTGTTGGGATTGTTGATTTTACTTATTGCAATATACATAAATGCATCAAGCCAACAAAGTATTATAAATTCTTCTATTATAATTGGCTTTTAGTCAGAAGCTCGATACTTTCCATATTAGAATTTTAAATGTGTGATATCTATTCTGATTATTCTACCACAATATGGCACAGAGATGGATATTCAAAGAAAGTTGAGATAACTGTTGGGTAAAAACCCTATTATTCCTCTTGTTTGTCTTCAAACGAAATAAAATGATGTTTCTAAAGGGATGGGCCTATTCTCATATTTGAAACTTATGTTTAGAGACAAAGGAAGTACCTGACTTAAAATAATGATAAAAGTGTGATATGTACATTTTAAATAAATTTTGGAAATTCATAATTTATTTTACCTACATGGAAAAACTAAAAATCCTAATAACTTAAAGTTTGGGATGCCTGCTTTAATTAAATTTAAAAAGTATCGTTTTATAAAATTTCATTTGACCTTTTTAATTAATCCGTCAAATAATTAACTCTAAATACTAAGATAATTTAATCAAATGTTTGTGTTACACTTCAATCCAATTTTCATCTTAGGAGAGTTCTCTTAATTAGCCCTCCATCATCAAGTTCAAATAACTTAGATTAAAAAATGATTTATTATATTCATGATTTTGTTACATAATCGTTTGCTATCTATATCTAATAATGTGAAATTAGCTTAGTTGGAAAAAAAAAATCACAAGATTGAGCCTGATCCGACAAGTTTAAAGAGATGGAGTATTGTATGGTTCCATAAAGTTGTACCGTGGGAAAAAAAATTGTGATTCCCTTCAAAACCACAAGAGCAATGCAAGTAGTAATTAAGTTACCTAATCTTTCACTATTTAATTTAATTTTCTCTGGATATATCCTTTCATCTGACTCTGATTATTTGAACTCACGTTTCAGTGGAGATGGCGCAAAGAATAGAAATATGAAAGTGACCTACAGAGATTGAGTTATGGGGCTTATACTAACTCTGGTCCTTAGTATAAGATTTACTTAATTTTTTTTTTTTGAGAGATCAAGTAAGCTAAATAAATTACTTTAAAGTATTTAGGGTTTAGGGGGCAATTTTACCCTGAAAATTTTCACTGAGAGACAATTTTGCCCCGGAAGTTTTTCGGAGATCAATTTTGCCCCTGAAGTATATAAAAAAAAAAGAGTAATTTTGCCCCGGCCCTTATCCTAGTTAATTTTGACCGTTAGTTGACCAAATATGCTGAGCTGACAGTCCATATGTCATTCACGTCATTTTTGTTATATTATAAATTTGTGTCGGAAGTCCACGTGTCATTTACTTAATTTTTTTTCAAAGTTAGATTTAATACTGTCGGGGTAAATTTGCCCTTAACAAACAATAACATAGATGACATGTGGACTGTCATCTCAACATATTTAGTCAACTAATAATCAAAATTAACTAGGATAATGGCCAAAGCACAATTGCTCTCTTTTTCATACTTTCAAGGCAAAATTATGCCCTGAAAAAACTTCCGAAATAAAATTGTCCTTCGGTGAAAACTTCCGGGACATAACCCAAGTATTTTTATTTATCATTTTCATTCTAAATTAATTTGTCAGACGTATAAATTAATATATAATTTAATAATAGTTGGGTGTTTTATTAAGGATGGAAGACAGTATTAGGCAAAAGCATGCGTATATTCCAAACCATGTAAATACTACCAGTACTAGACATCCACCGAATAATGCCAACGTCACAATCGGAATCAAACAAAGTCTCGAGTGCATAATCAAACTGCAAAACATGAAGCGAAGTGGAAGCATATATAGGCACTAAAAACCACAATTATTTTAGCTCATCTTTAACTATTTAAAGAGAAAAGTTAAAGTAACATGAAATAGTCTTTTAGTCGTCTCAAGGTTATCAAGAATAAAACTAAATTAACGCAATATAATGCACAACTCGAGTCGTTTCATTTTGAGAAGCCGATTATAAAACTAATTCCTAGTAAGCTAAGTAATTATAATGCAAAATTGACAAGGATAAAGCATGATTGATTGGTTTTCAAAACTCTGAATTTAATGCAATTAAAATAAATATTTTTGGGATTTTTTGAATAAGGAGGAATGGAAATGGGTTAAAAATGCAAGAGATGAAGATGCTTTTGGAAATGGTTTTCAGTAGCTATTCTTGCTCGATTAAGATATTTAAGGAGTTAATACACTAAGCTTCTAATATTCCAAACCTCATAAACCAATGAGTCTAGCATCACAAGAGAATGACCCCTACTCTTGAAATGCTATTAAGCTATCTTAGTGTAATGAGTTTCTCTAAGCTTCCTAATATAACATATCTCAATTACCATTTAGTCTAATTCTTAAACTCATGAACTCATTAATTTAAGTATTATTAAAACCCCTTAGAGAGTAATTATGAAATAAACAATGCATTTAGGTTCAACTATAATTCCAATTTAATCAAACTATCTAACAATACCATGTTAAATAGATAGAAAACAATAAAATCATATAGAGAAACATATATATATAATCATATATATTGATGAATATAAATCCATTACAAATCCAAAATTACAATGACTCAATTCATAGAATAAAACTTAACTAAGATCATAGTGTCAATATATAAATAAATTCCTAAACTTAAGAAATCACAAATATAATAAGCTATGGGTAATTTAAACTCCCCCTTTGAAGCACATGTGAGCTCAAATCATCTCCAAGAACAAAAAAATTATCTAGTCAAGAATAGCTTCAAGAAACATAATCACACTTTAACTCAAACACCCAACCATAAAATCATATATTAAAATGACCAATTATCACTGAATCAATTTGACTTGGGGCTGAAATTAAACCCAGAAGCAGCAGAACAGAGGAGCCACTGCTATAATGAGTTCAGAAGCAGAGGAAGCCACAGCTTGGAAAACAATGGAGAGCGTGGGAAGCTGAAAGGCGCCGGAAGAATAGAGGAATGGTGGTGGTCCGAGCTTGATGAATCTTCAACACTTCTCTGCCTCGCTCGAGCTTTTCTGTCACTCCTCCACGGCGCTCCGTCGAGCTTGGTGGTGGAAGAACAGGCGAAGTGGTGTGGTGGCAATGGTCGCCGGCGAAGATAGAGGACGGTGTGGTGGTTCGTGGAGCAAAGGAGGAAAAAGGTGATGATCACTCTCTGATTCACGACCGCTCCCTCTGGTCTCCACACTCTCGACTCTGAAACTCGCCGGCAACAGAAGTGTATGGGGACGATGTAGCTTATGTTGCCGGCTAGAGAGGAAGAAGGCGAGGTTGATGAGGATGATGAAGTAGAAAATGATAGAAGGTCTCTCTCTCTGCCAAAAATGAAGTCTCCCAATTGATTAAAGAGCTTACCTAAGGGCTTTACAAAACGCTGCAGTTTCAATTAATTTTTTTTTTTATTTCAGATCCTTAACAATAATAAATTCTCGTTCTTTTCTGGTATTTCAAAAATTCAAACCCCACGTTACAATTTTTAGATTTAATCCAAATTTTCAACTATTTTCAATTAAAAACAATTAAACCAACATCAAATTCTCTCAAGAATCAATCATTAAGAGTAATTATAATTATTTTGACAATTTTAATTTTTTTAGTCTTAATTTAATATATTTACTCTTAATATCTATTTATCACAAGTAAAGCATTTTAAGCTCAATTAATATGACAAAATCCCTAAATAAAATATAAAAATATATAATAAAATTAAGGATTTATCAAAACAATACAGAAATCATTGCTGGGTTTTATGAGACGAATTATATTAGGCAAAAGCATGCATTAGAAACCATACTAGACATCCACCAAATAACAACGTTACAACCGGAATCAAACTATGTAGAGAATGAAACAAAAGTCACAAGTGCATAAAAAATAAAACTTCAACAGCAAAAGTACGTGAAGCAAATTAGGACGAAGCATATATATATATAAATATATATATAGGCACATTCACACTAAACACCAAGCAACTTGTGGCCAACACAGAAAGAGGCAAAAGCGCGTCGTCCATGCATGCATATTCAACTTGTTCCTTGCTCAATGTTGGTACCTCCAAATACACTCCACACGCATTCAAAGCTAGCTCTTTCAAACCAGGTTTCCCACTAGACCACCTCCTGTAACCCTTGGTAAGTTCCCTAATGTCTTGGTATTTCTTAAATCTTAGACCATACTCATCCCTTAGCTTCTTAACGTCACTCTCTACATCGACACCAACAAAAGTAATCCTCGAATCCACTAGGAACCTCTTCAGAGAAACAGAAAACTTGTCCATGTACAAGAGTTGAAGTATCAGACACGTGTCATTAATACAGAGTTGTAATGTCACTGCTCTGCTGAAACTTCCTAGCTCGTACGTAATCTGGTTTCCACTCTACGTCGTGTCCAACCACCACGATGTCGATCTTTTCCACAATATTTGTTTTGGATCTCTCTGACCCATTCCTCTGCAACAACGGACTTATTAGTAACGGTTGTTTCTATAGACTTTTCATCGCACTTTACATTGTATTTTGAGTCTGTTGGCTTGAACCAAGTGTTGGTACGCCCGTAAGAAGCCAACATTATTCTTCCGGATCGCATTCTGATATGATGGGACTACTAAACTAACCCAATAGATGTGTATATAGAATGAAACTCTTCACACAAGTTGGGCCTATATAGCGTCAAGCATGATCTCTTCGTATGCTTACATTCATTAATGTTTAATAGTAATTAATAATCATTGATAATGAACATCAATGTTAATTCAATCAGCATCGAACTCATGGTAATCTGAGTTGTGATGAACGTTAAATCTATCCAGTTTTGAACGAATGCCTAATTAACTGCCATTGCATTGAATGCGACATTTGATGTGTGATTAGGAAATTAATTTCTTAAAAAAAAGGTAAAATTTTCTTTTTCCAATTTATATTCTCTCGTATCTATGTGCTTTTTCAATCTCCATAAGAGAGAGCATCACTTTTTTTATTCATCAAATGAGAGAGATAATCGTTTCATAAAAGTATTTACATGTGAAATTATGGTTAGGAGGAGAGAGAAAAACCACCGTTTATCATTATAATTGCACTAGAATTTTTATTTGAGAGAGAGAGAGATATAATTAGTAGGTAAAGTTGAAAAATGAATATGAATCACATGGATAAAACAGAAAAAATGCATTAATTAAACAATACATGCTTATATTGTGGACCATGTATTGTTCTTTTGCTAGTGCTCTGTATTATGTGGTTAGTGTCATGTGAAAAGTCCTCCCTTGGGATAAATTTGCCTTTTAATGGGAAGCGCGTGACTTGTAATGAAAGTCTTGTTTTACTCTTCAAGCTCCAACGTTTATATGGTGGAGAAGTGGGGCCTTGTGTGTAGAAACTGGGGTAACATTCATCGATTATAGTCCAGACTTTAACACATTGTTAAATATTCCAGTGTTTTAGTCAAGGAATCATGTCAGACTCAGACAATACATAGAATAAAAGGGGAATTTTAGGTCCTAAAAAAAAAAGAAAAATAAAAAAAATGATTCATTAAAATCTCAAAATGAAAAAATGATCTCAAGAAGTTATTAATGGACGCTCTTAAAGTTGTCAACAATTTGTATGTGGTATTGTTAATGGGACCAATTTTTCATTTTAAGATTTCAAGGGGCTATTTTTTCATTTTCCTTTTTACTTGAGACCTGATTATAATTCTCCTTATATAAATATCTGCGATGATTTTAACGTGTTCAAAATTTATTACTTCATGCATCACAAATTTCCAAAAGGGCCTAGTGTAATATTTTTTGAAAATGTATTCACTACATTTTCAGGAGGGACATTGGCCTTGCACTCTCTGATATGTCGTTATGCTAAAGTGGGACTACTTCCAAACCAGCAAGCTGAAGACGCAAAAGTTTCTAATTATCAATTTTCCAATCTTATGAATAGGACTAGAGGAGTGATATTTTAAAATTTTATATTATAATAAGTTCTCATGTTAAGTCCATTAACTTGACTAATAGCGCGCATAAACAATGGAAACAAACTCAAAGTACACAAGAAGATATGGCTTGTGACACCACAAATTTAAACATTGTGATGGCAGAAGCAGAATTCTTTGGGTGAATAAGTAGTTTCCGTGCACTGCATGTTCAAATTTCTAACTCACTGACCCAGTCAATAACGAATATCGATTGGTGTGTCATTGGATTTTTCAGTTTCCACAAATCAAAAATTTGCTTCCTTCCCTGCTAACTCCCAAAAGATCGTGTCTGTGGAATCTAATGTCTTGAGAAAATATATATATAGGCCACTCCACGTGTTTTACTCAGTTAGACAGAAATGATTGGACCACCACTTGGCTTCGCCTCAATTTTGTTTTTATTTACTCTATTCCTTTATGCTAACTCCAAACAAAATATTAACAAGTGCCTTTCAAGTTTCAAGTTGCTTGGTTAATATCTTTTCAATGTATATAACATATATCTTTTTTATAAGAAACAACTATTAAAAGTATAAGTATGTAGTTTAAAATATCAATTAAAAATAATAAATATGTCAAACATATATCTATTTTTTATCTTTATATATAAATAGAGTACATGAGAGATTATAAATGGGTATTTATTTCAAAGAAATAATACGTAAATTTAATGGGGACAAAAGTGAAAAAATTAATTTAAAATTTTAGACAAAAGAATTTATTTCTTATATTAAGATCACCCTATGAGAGATAATGTTTCTTATAAAAAGAATCAGAAGGATTATATAATACTTTTATGGCCCACTTCTAACATGTTTCACACAGACTAAAAAAAATATTAAACTTCATTTATTATGACTTGAAATTCAACAATTTTCTAATTTTATTTAATATAGATTATACATTATAATAACAAAGTTAATACAACAATAAATTAAAGATAAAATTGTACGGTTATATAAAAACTTTCTCTTTAATTATCTATAAATAGGACTAAACAATATCTTCTTTTTACCCTATATCTTTCAAGTTGCAGGGCAATATCATCGATCTTGCAGAACCTCCACCATTCAAATGGCTGTGTTGCAATGGCTGAGGGAAGGCTTTCATCAACCTCTCTCCCTCCTTTTTCCTTTCATCCTCTTTCTCGTACTGATAAAGCTTCTTCTGCAACAACACAATTCCAGAAAACACAGATTCCATAATCTTCCTCCTTCTCCACCAGCCATACCCATCATTGGCAATCTTCACCAACTTGGCACCATGCCACACCTATCTCTCCAACGCCTTGCTGCAAAATATGGACCCATAATCTTCCTTCAACTTGGTCAAATCCCAACCATTGTTGTTTCATCAGCCAGACTTGCAAAGGAAGTCATGAAAACCCATGATCTTGCTCTCGCAAGCCGACCACAGTTATTTGCAGCAAAACATCTTTTCTACAATTGTACCGACGTTGTCTTCTCTCCCTATGGTCCCTACTGGAGAAATATCAGAAAAATCTGCATACTTGAGCTTCTTAGTGCTAAAAGAGTAGACACATACCGTTCTGTTAGGGAACAAGAAGTTGCTCGTTTGGTTTCTAGGATCTCAGAGTCTTCTCCTGGTACTGTTGTGGATCTGACAAAGTTTCTGGGTTTGTATGCAAATGATATTCTTTGTAGGACTGTGTTTGGAAGGGAATTCTCAGAAGGAGGAGATTATAATCGACATGGGTTTCAGAAGATGCTCGACGAGTACCAGGTTTTACTTGGAGGATTCAGTATTGGTGAGTTCTTTCCTTCATTGGAGTTCATGCACAGTTTGACAGGTGTAAAGTCAAGACTTAAGGACACTTTTCGAAGATTTGATCAGTTGTTTGATCAGATCCTCAAAGAACATGCCTGTTCCAAGGAAATAGAGGAGCATCATAAAGACCTTGTAGATGTTCTACTAGAAGTACAGAGGAATGACTCAGATGAGATGCCTCTAACCATTGATAATATTAAGGCAATCATCCTGGTAAATGAAACTTAGTCTGTTCCGTATTAAATTTTGTTAGATATTGATACGTATCTTTCTATCAAAATAATTAGATATTGATATACATTAGGCCTGGGTTTTTTTTCCAATTTTTCATTCACTCTTTTCTCTCAACAAGTACTTTTTTTAAAATTTCAAAGGTCTTAGATCTACAACCTTCTTTTCCCCCTTTTCCCTTTTCTTCGTAATTGATTTTTTACATTGGCTATCAAGGGCCTTACGCAATCCTCCTATTTTATTCGGACCATTAGCATAAGGTTTTCCCCCCATTTTCTTTCCGTTCTTTGTGTCACAAATCGAATGGATTTTGATAATATATTAAATTTTTTAGATATAGATACATGTTAAAGTTGTCTTTCTATCAAAATAATAGTTCAATAAGATTTCCCTTGACATTATACGCCTTCTTCAAGCCTTTCGCTTAATTATTCAATGTAAGACTATTATATTCTGGTATAATCAGAACATAACAACTATACTTGTCTTCCGTACCATGTCTGTTACTGCAGGATATGTTTGCTGCAGGAACTGATACAACCTTCATAACCCTTGACTGGGCAATGACAGAATTGATGATGAACCCTATGGCTATGGAAAAAGCTCAAAATGAAGTTCGAGGAGTCCTAGGAGAGAGAAGGGTAGTGTTGGAGAGTGATCTGCATAATCTACAATACATGAAAGCTATCATCAAGGAGGTATTTCGGCTCCATTCCCCTGCTCCAGTACTTGTCCCAAGAGAATCCATGGAAGATGTTACCATAGATGGTTACAAGATTCCAGCAAAAACAAGAGTTTATGTGAATGCATGGGCAATAGGAAGAGATAAAGAAAGTTGGGAAGATGCTGAAACATTCAAACCAGAGAGATTTTTAGGGAGGGATATGAATATTGACTTCAAAGGGAAAGATTTTGAGTTAATACCATTTGGGGCTGGAAGAAGAGGCTGCCCTGCAATTACATTTGCCATTGCAGTTATTGAGCTTGCTCTGGCTCAGCTTCTTCATAGTTTTGATTGGGAGCTTCCTCTGGGAATTTCAGCCAAAGATTTGGATCTGACTGAAGTTTTTGGAATATCAATGCACAGGAGGGATCATCTCTATGTCGTTGCTAAACCACACTTTCCATGAAAGATGGAGCGATCTGTCTTTGATTTTGTGTGATGAATAGTGGAATAGTTCTGTTCTTAATACATCAGACAGATAGAAACTAGAACAAGAAAGTTTAAGAGGCTAGAATTTAGAATTTCTTACAATAATACTCGTTCCTCGCAGTTCAAGTGTTTTCCAGGAAATAGTTGTAACGGGCAAATCAGCTTACACATGAGATATGCCCAGAAAATCAGTCATCTTTTTAATTACACCTCAATGGCTTCTAATATCTTGAAGATATCGAGCAGCCTGCTGAGCACCGATAAATAAGGCATCAACAAGAAGAAATAGTCCAATCTACACCAGAAGCAATCAAACTTGTCAATGTTCAGATTTTGAGATATAGGAGATCCAACCAAAAGCTTACATGAATAAAATTAGACACAAACAGTTAATTAATTAGGTAATCATCCCAAAAACAGAAAACAAAATGATAAATTACCAAGCGTGCAGAAAACACTAATCTGTAACCCCAACCTTCCTTGGCTGCAGCTGCTCTCTGTTGCTCAGTCCAACTAGAAATATCAATTTAAGTCAAAATTTCACTTTCCAGTTAAAACACGAATAAAAACATTTTAAAACAATGCTCTAACTGTCGAGATTATAGAATGTCTCCTTTTGAGAGCTAACCCTTCAACCAATATGAAAAAAGAAGAATCACGCATGTCTGCATAATTTACCTATACACCTCGGATCAAATCACTGAGCATTGCCATTGACAGGAACAAAATAAAAGAATTCTGAAAATGGTTCACCTTACCAGATTAGGTAATCACCTTAAAGTTTGTTGACACGCAAATTACAAATATTATATTGTCATTGATATATGATTTTTTCTTTGGCAATAACTTCGTACAAGTATTTTCAGCACAAATTGCCCAACCAATCACCCTCTGCAAGAAATACAACGTTTTGAATTTCCGGTATGGCTTAAATTTATAATACAAAATATTGTTGATTTTGATATTTTGTATTTAAAAATTTTTGGACATATCTTCCATGTAAGATTGAAATCTTAAGAAAAACAAGGATGAACATGCTTAATCAACCATTTTATAATATACATGTATTAGAAAACGAGGGCAAAAGATAAGATTAGATAGTCACCCAAGGAGCTCTGAAACGCCGCCAATTCCAGCAAATTTAAGAGGCAAAGGGCCCACTATAATAAGATCCTGCGCCACAGAAAACAAAAAAAGCAGAAACTCGTCAATGAAGCCCTGTATATCACTTTCCGTTATTGCAAAGCAAAAGACAAATTCTACAAAACTAAACTTGGAAAACATACCTCATCTCCAGTAGCCTCAAGACCTCCTTGAACCCAAAATAGATTTGTATAGCCAGCAATTTACAGTATTTCACAAGCAGCAAGAGACCTGCCCAAAAACTGAGGCTCAGGACAAAGTAATAACTGTACTGTCTGTTTGACACGCGTGACGCGACCACTAAATTGTTGCTTCCACTATAACTAAGTTAACTGATTCAAATGGTTTAATAACTGATAAGAGCCCAGAGTAAGCACTAAATGCATTGTAAAGAAACAGAAAATTTATACTGTCCAAATTAGCAACTCAGTCACAAAATGAATTACCAGAGAGTGTATATTGTGCAGCCACTTGCCCCCTTAAATATATAAAGCTGACCTCAGGCCCTTCTGGCACGCAACAATTAAGTCTGTATCCTTGGGGAACTTCTGCTCAACTTTTGCTACGAACTGGCTGTTAAAAAAAACTATGAATAAACAATTCGACATAAGCAGATAATGAATCAGACGTAGAGTGGTAGCTCTGGACACACCTGTCATAAGAAAGTGTGGGCATGCCACTCCACCATCCTAAATTAAAGAGATTTTGATGAGATATTGATTTAATACATTGTTTAGGGGATTTTATTGCACATATCATAGTTTTAGTTTAAATAGAAGTATTTAGGTTTAGAGAAAAGAATAAATAAATAATAATAGTTCAAATTTAAAGTTAAGAAGAAAAAAGAGAAAGGACTTTAGGTGTTATTATTATTTAGTTAATGGGTTCTTTTCTTCTTCAAGGTTATGTGATGCCGTTTTTAGCTATTGAAGACTAAGGAATTATGAAAGGAATTGGCACCATGCGACACCGTTTAGAGGAGGGTTAATTTGAATCATCGAACCTAAATAAAAGCTACAAGTTCGAGAGATGAGGGGGACCATTTTTTACTATTGCTTCGTCTTCTTCCTTGAGCGGCGACTATAGAGTCGATCTTCTTTTGCAGCATCGGAAACCAGAGTGAAGGAGAGGGAGAGAGAAGGCGATTGCATGGAGTGAGAGAAGCAGCTGGGACCTTCGTCTTTGAGAGAGGGGAGGAGCATCTGCCGTGATCGACTAAGAAGGAGGGCCGAACTGAACAGAGAGGAGAGCGATTGATCAAGAGGAGAGAGGGACGCCGCTGCCGCCGTTCTTCTTCTTAGTCGGAGAAGCTAAGCAGAAGTTGATGACATATTTGGAGCTGAAGATTTTTCTATTCCTCCTCTTCAGTTGTGCGGCATGGAAGGCAATTTGTTCCTTCTTCTCTTGTCTTTCATTTCCTTGTATTATGTCGATTTTGAAGTGATTTGCTGCTGAGATGAATTTTGATCATGATGATGAGTAGCTAGTTAATTTGCATTAGGATTAATTCAAAACATTGTAAAGATTGAGATTTATTATTATTCTCTTTAGTTGTTAATGACAATTATGTATAAATTTTATCTTGTATCTAATGCTTCTATGTGATTGGCCATCATTTAGATTGTTTTGTTCGATTAAATTAAGTTTGAGAAAGTTAATTGGGAGAATTGCTGATAAATACCTTTTTGGCAAATTAATTGCTGAATGCTACCATTGCACATAACGGAAAATGTTTTGCACATAACGGAAGATTGCTTGCACATTTATATGGAAGACTTTTGCACACACGGAAGATGATTTGCACAAAACGGAAAATCACTTACATACTTGGTAGCAATCAGCAATTAATTTGCCTCCAAAGTATTTTTGAGCAATTCTCCCAAGTTAATTTAATTGTAGAACTTAGGTAAAATTATGCTAAACTTGAAGTTTAAAAATTAAATGGATGGTTTATTAATGACATAGAGATATAGTTACTAATTTAGCATTGTCAAGTTAAAGTTGTTGCTTAATAATTATTTTCTTTTAAATGTAGTAAGAGATTATACATGTTAATTGAAGATATAAATTTGGTTTTTAGTTAAGAAAGCTTAATCAAATGTTTTTGAACCTTAGATTAATATGTAATGTCATTTAATCACTAATGGAGTGGTAATTATTTAAGTCTCATGAATTGCAATGGTGAGAAATAATCCTATGCTCCCCTTGTTTTGAAGTAGAGTTTTAATTTAGTTTTAGTCAAATTGTTTTCCTTTTCTTGAATTCAAGTAATTTTTAGGATATAAACTCTTCAAATGTTTTTACTCAACCTAATTGATAGCATATTTGTGATGATTACTCTGCTTTCGCCTTAGTCCTTGTAGGAACGATCCTTACTTATCACTTTGATGCACTCCGCAAGTATATAGGTCGTACCAAGTAATAAAGTAATAAGTAGAATATCATCACAAGAAGAATCAATCAATTAATTTTTAAGTATTAAAATATCAATTTCTTTAAATTAAATGAATCTAATTATGAGAAAATTCAACGAAAATTAAATAAAGAAAACTATTAATGTCAAACACAACCTAGAGTCATTAATCCCTCACTAACGCCCTAAATCTTAAATCCATTTAATTAGTTAATCTAAAATGTCAATTTTATTAATCTCGAGTATAAATAGTTATGAGTGCATGTCGGTCCACTCACAACCCTCTCTTAAGTATAACTGTTATGTCTAACCTAATTACTCCGGAGGCAAGATAACTCAAACATACTCTTTAACAATTATATGGGGCTATTAGGTGTATGTATATCCTAATCGCAAATTAAATCGTAATCTAATCCCATATTACTTAATCTCATTGCCTAATTAAAATTCTTTTCGTCAAGGTAAATTCTAATGCTCAAATTCATATTTAATGATGGCCAATCATCAAATGGACATATCAAAACAGTAACCAAAATTCACATAAATCATAACTAATAAATCATAGAAATAAAATCTAGTTCACTAGTGAATTCATAATTTCTCTAGGTCTAAAAAGAAACATAGCCACTCATGACTAAAATAAAATCCATAACAGTAAAATAATATTCATATTCCAATTCAAAGAACAAAGGAAAAAGAGAGGAGGCAAATCTGTTGTAGAAGGAGGAAAACGAATGACTAGAGGGATGAATTCTTCACTGCTATCACATAAGAAGATCACCGCCAAACACCTTTGGGCTGCTCGCTGCTATCACAGAAAAACCCACATTGTTTGCCCTCACTGCCTTCAAGATCGTGCTCTCTCTAATTCCTTGATCTTTTCCGCTCAATCTCCGCTGTTCACTTTCTTGTTCTGCTATGATTTGTGCTCCGTCCGCTCCTCCTCTCGCACATATATAAGGTGTGTTTGGAACAGCGATTGTCAATTGGGCTTGTTTCAATTGGGCCTGTTGTGATATTACTTTTGATAAAAGCTAAATTATGTAATGTGATTTGTGTTTGGATTGGCGATTGTCAATTGGGCTTTTGTGATAATGATAAAAGAAAAATGTAATTAAAAATTATAAAAAATTTATAATAGTTTAAGTTGGGAAATTAGACAATTAAAAAATGCACAATCTAATTAGAAAAATATTACATAACCAATTGTATCACATGTGCCGTACAATTTGATTTCTAATTGAGTCACGAATTTGAATCATTTCAGAGGAAGATCGCCTGCCATAATTTGTCGTGGAAGATTGTTCAACTACACTATTATTTTCCACATCAACAAGATTCCCAGCTTCACCTTGGCGAAACACTACGTCTGTAATATCATTTCGCCTAATGAAATTATGAAGAGCCATTGTTGCACAAACAATGCGGACTTGTGTCTGATAGCTATACTTGCGCATGTTTTGCAACAATTGAAATTGATTCTTCCACACTCCAAAAGTCCTTTCAATTGTAGACCTTAAACTAGAATGATAATAATTAAAGGTCTCATTAGCGTTTCTAAATCCGGGTTGGCGGCTAAATTCTGGAAGATGGTAACACTCACGTCTATAAGGACCAAGGTACCCAAGTTGTATCGGATAACCAGCGTCAACCAAATAATATTTTCCTAATAAAAGTTGAAATCAATCCAAACTATTAGATTCATTAAAGTGTAAAATGAAAGTAATTGAATAGAAGGTGACGGAGCAATACCTGCAGGTGGATGAAGGAAGTTATAAGATGGATTAGAAACAGCAGATTCGAAGACATGAGCATCATGTGCAGTACCTTCCCAGCCCGCCATAACAAACGTAAAGCACATGTCCCAATCACATACAGCCATTACATTCTGTGTTGGATATCCCTTCCTTCCAATATATCTCTCACGGTTCGCACCAGTGATCACACACTTAATGTGGGTTCCATCTATTGCTCCAATAGCATCTTGGAAGAATGGATAATAACGGCGATCTTCTTTTATTTTGGGGTGGCATACACTGAATTCAGGATCGGACGGTCTGATATTTTCCCCCGCTAGACTAAAGCAAGCATCTAATACATTGTGCAAATGCCTATTGACCGTTTCCCCTGAATGTTGAAAGAGCTCTTGAACCACCCTATTGCCTACTCCATGGCCAACGGTGAGCAAGAACATGGCAACCATTTCATCGATCCCAATGTTCGTTGAAATCTGTAAGCCATGTTCGACCAATTTATGACACAAGCTATAAAAGACATGTTTTTTCACTCTAAACATGTCATGACAGCGTGAACCATGTGTTGCCAATACCTCTTGCACCCAGTCATGACCGGTGCGTGTACTTGTTTTTCGCGGTTCTTTACACATAAAAGGCATCCAATATGCACAGATCAACGCAGTCAATTGCTCATACTCATTTACTTTATTATTTATAATATCTATAAGTCGAGACTGGTCATCTTCCTCCACCATGTCAGGTAAGTGTTGATTACTCGAACTTGCCATTGATTATGTACCCTGAGTGTGATTAAAAATTCAAGTATGAGTAATTGAATGAAAAAAAACTCCTAATAAGAACTCAATAGCATATAATAACTGGCATAACGTAGTTTATACAAAGCAAAATGTCATGAAGTCAAATAAAACATAGTTTAGGTACATCTACGATTCATAAATCATAAACTCCAACCACGGAACCACGAACTCCATGTTTCGTTTACAGAGTGACATGAAAGTCTCTCGATCAGTCTTATTCTCGATTAGCTTGATACAGCGATGACGAAAGCTCTTATCACGTATGACTTCCTCAATGCCAAGCAGTTCACTCATAGCAGAATCGACACTAACATCGTTCATAGTATCTAATGTTGCCGTTCTGTCCTTGGATGCATTTGCCATCACACTAATTGCATCAGCGATTTGTCTTGAAGCTAGCATTTTCTGCTTCTTTCTCTGCCCAGACCCTTCACCCATCTTCTGCTTACCCCGACTTCCTGAGTCAATACCACCATTTGATGGCGTGCTTGTTGTTAAGCCAATGCTTGCTAGCTCATCCGTCACTCCGGTACTAGGCACGGGGTTAGCACCAAACATGTCATCTTCACTATCCCCCGAGCCTTCCTCTTCATCCATAGTGGGTCGATACACATCCTCCTCCTCATCCTCCTGCTGTGTCTGAGGCTGTGTGACAGAGGGTACAACTACATCTTCGCCGCTTGCCATCGCATCCTTGAAGATTATTCTTAATTCATTCTCGAACTTAAGGCCTGTGTGCCTAAACTTTCTATATGTTGGCTTCTCCTGCATGCACACAAGAAACCCGTTTGTGACAATTACTTTACTAAAACTAATCACTTATGAGGGGAAAAATTGAAAGGTATAAGTTACAACAGTATTGTTTTACCTGTAGTTTTCGTTGCCACCACTCATTTGTTGCCATGACTTTTTTCGTCACAGGGTCTATCCCCACCCCAGTCTCTTTGATTAAAGAATCCAAAGTCTTGAAATCCTTTTTCAGGATATCTAACTTATTCTTCAATTTCTTTCTGTCATAATCTTTCCCAGTCTTCGCATTAAACGTAGAGACAATAATTCCCCACGCTTTCTTTGAAAATGCCTGCCCTCGGCGTTCTTTTTTGTACACTTGCTCAACGCAGGCATTGACAAAAATCTCCTTTGTTTCATCATCCCAAACAGCTTTGTCCATATTTCTATACCACTATTTTAACACTATTTGCACCGCAAACAAATAAAAATTAAAACAACTATTGGAGCAAATGACAGTGAGCATCACAAATGTTTGATTCTTAATATGAATTAATATGAAGGCTAAAACACAACGTCATTAATAGGAATTAATATGAAGGCTAAACCACCCAAGAGTGATGAAGAAGGTGAGAGAAGAGATAGAGAGAGTGGTGGGGAAAAATGTGATAAAGGCTATTTCTGAGACAATTATTAACCATTGCTCCAATTTTCATAAAGAAGCAAATATTAAAGACTCAGGTCTACAACTATGTAACAGTAAGAATATCGGAAACCAGAGCATTTGTTTATCAGGTGATTGTTGAAATCTGTCATATCCTAATCAAATTGGTCATTAAAAGAAGGAATCAAAATATTCCAATTTCAAACACTCACTGTTTAAATTAAAAACTTGATATCATGGGCAGTAGCCGGCTTGAGTATGCAGGTCTGCATATATCAGTATTTAAATACACATTTTTCTTTAAGAGTTGAGCTTTTCTTGAACACAACTCTTTCATTGCTAAAAATCGTTCGACAGAGTGGCAAGTTTTGATGATTCTATCCCTTGTTAAGTAGTACCGATTTGGTTTGAATAAGACACAAAGTATGTTCTGAAATTGCACCTACATAAAGAGGGTCTTGGAGGAGGAAGTGCTAGAGGCCTAGCCAAAATGTCAGATTTCATTCATTTCTGAAGTTCAAAGTTGTTCTCCAAATCAACTAATGAGTTGGTATGACTAATGCAAGAATCAAGACTAAAGAATATTCATCATATCATAGGGCTTTAATCAACCAGATACTTCCATTCTTATCCATTTTACAAAAACATTTGTCATATGCAAACCCATCTCTGTAGGCCTTGAGTAGAAACTTGACCAGTAAGGGTGCCAGACAAAAATCAAAATCCAAATTGGAACAAGTTGTTCATTTCTGAGTCCATTTGGAGGAGGATGTAGTTGTGTTCTTCTATAATCCATTTGCTTTGACGACAGAATGGATTTAATGTGATGGGACAAAATCATAAAAGAAAACCAACAATACCTATGAATTAAAGAGAACTGAAACAGTATATAATTGATATAATTATACACAAAAGGAAAGGAAAAGGTTCACAATAATTAGGTGAAATAACTCAATCCTTACAGATGACTTGAAATGCTCATTAGCAATGCTTACAGATATAATTCCATTTCCTTAAGAAATGTTCTCCCTTCCCTCAATCCTTACAGATGACTTGAAATGCTGCCATACGAAACTATAATCCAAAAGAAAAATGTAAACATGTCTGCTGTCTCATTCCCTCTGTTCCTATTGTTCTCTTTTTCCATCTTTCCTATCTCTTCTATCTCATTCCCTTAGTTCCTATTCTTCTCTATTTCCCTCTGTCGCAGGTCATATAGCTCATACTCTGTTCCTATTCTTCTCTATTTCCATCTGTCGCACCTCATCTAATATACTCTGTTCCTATTCTTGTCTTTCCCTCTGTCGCAGCTCTTCTACCTCATCCCCACTATTCCTAATCTTCTCTATTTCCCTCTTCCGAAACAATGTACATACCCAAAACACAAAGAATGAAGTTGGCGTATGTGGCATGCTCCATTTATTTCTAGTTAACACAACAAGCTAATCAAGGCAAGCACCAGACACGTCGACGGAGCAGATCGACGACAGGGACAGTTCAACAGAAATGAAACAAGATTAAGGTTAAAGGAAGTTAAAAACCTCAGCAGCCGAACAGATCCACGCCGACCGCAAGATCCACGACCAGAGCACCTTCAACCGGAGATGGCGACTTCAACGCCAGGCAAGCAGAAAAAGATCGCCGCCACCAGATCGGCCACACCCACAGTCAGGCCCGACGAAAACCACCGAGCAACGAAGTCGCCCACTGCAATGGAAGCTATTCGAAGCTTCTGGTGCTGCAACCGAAGACCACCGAGAGGAAGACCCACACGCGAGACACGGCAGAGCACCGATCTTAACACCACGCCGGAAAATGGGACACCACTTTTCAGACCTTCTCGAGCTGCATCAGGCGCCGCCGCGAGATGGAGTTCTTCGTGCTGTAGGAGAATGGGAGACTGATTCGCATAAGCAAGAGACAAGAGAGAATGAGGGCTGGGTTGGTACAAAATTTAAAACGCATTAAATGCGTTTAACGGTAATTCTGAGTCATTGACTGAAAAAAAAACGGTAATATGAGTTGGGCTTTTATCAAAAGCTACACACTTGAGCTTTTAACAAACGTTCCTGTACAGTGTCAATCCACTCAAAAGCCCGATCAGTAATTTAAGCAACCAAACATTAAAAAAAAACGTTGCCAACTGTTGGGCTTTTGAAGCTCCAATTGGGCTTAATGGAAACCAAACGTGGGTTCCAAACACACACATATAATATCCATTGCTTTCCCTGTGTACTCTGTGGCTTTGTGTGGGGTCCACGTCCCAATCTTTTCTAATCTAAATTAATATCTCCTTTGTAATCTATCTTGCAATATAATATATATATATATATATATATATATATATGCGCTATTTAATTTATGCTGCCTCAACCTCCTGTCTTCAAATCTGGCGCATGGATTCATGGAGATGTGATATATATATATATATATATATATATATATATATATATATATATATATATATATATATATATATATATATATATATATTATATTTCTAACTTTTCACCTCCAAAATGCATAGATAATAATCTTAGTTCAAAGCTTAGTTCATAAAAAACAAAAATATTTAACCATACCTTTTGACGACGGTGGGAGAGGGAGGAAGGAGGCCAGCAGTGAGAGAGGAAAGGAGGAGGAACCAACAGTGTCAAAGATCAAGGAGGGATGATGACAACAAGCTTCAATAGTGGAGAGGGATAGAGCAAGACGGTGGAGGATGGTGGTGGAGAGAGAGGAGGACGACCTTGAAGAAAGAGTGACAATAGTGAGAGGGAGTGAGAGAGAGTGGCAATGGAAGAAGAAACTTCAAGAGAATGATAGTGGAAGGAGGTGCTTCAAGAGAGAATGAGATTTTTGAATAAAAGAAGCTAACTTGCGAGGGTAGGCATGACTTTGGAGGAAGTGATGTCAGCCAAACTAACATGCATTTCAAATGACTTTAGACGTCTCTATTTGAATTGGGGACGTCTAAAGTAAAAAATATATATTTTTAACTTCTTTTTTTTACTTTAGACGTCTCTAATTCAAATAGGAACGTTTAACTTTTTTTTTTTTTACTTTAGACGTCCCTAATTTAAATAGAAACGTCTAAAGTAGCCAAAAAAATAATTTTTTTTATTTTAGACGTCCCTATTTGATTTGGGGATGTCTAAAGTAAAAAAAAATATTTTTATTACTTTAGACATCCCAAATTTAAATTGGAACGCCTAAAGCTACCTAGTTTCTACCCAAAATTATAAAAAGGCTACCGCCACTACTACAGACAGGACTTTTAATGTCCCTTTTTTGGCACTTTTAACATCTAAAAATAAGGGGACATCTATGTGAACGACGTAGTATATTTTAGAAATAACGTTCCTAAAAAGAGGAACGTCTAAAGTGGGACTTTAGACATCCCAATTTTAAAAAAGGAATGTCTAAAGTTTTTCACTTTAGATGTCCTTATTCTTAATAGGGACATCTAAAGTGATGACTTTAGACATTCCTAATTAAAAAAGGGTAATCTAAAGTCCTTTACATGAGGACTTTAGACATCCCTATTGAGAATAGAGACATATAAAGTCCCTACACGGTGACTTTAGACGTCCATTTTCTCTATTTGGGATGTTAAAATGTTTTATTTTTTTTAATGATTATTTATATTCTTCATTACCCAACAAATTAAAATTGCAGAAATAGAATTGAAGATGGATTTATAAACCACAATGTTCCTTACAAAATGGTAAGGACATCCAGCACTGCAATATTTACTACCTAAGTCATTCTCAATAACACTTACATTTAGTACAATTGTCAACGATATGATGGGATTGCTTTTTTTCACTTTTTTCAACAAAAAATTCGGCAACATTTTCCCTTAAAAGTAAGACATCCCAAAATTTCAAGCAACCCTATCTCCACTACACTCTAATAATCATACTACTTTTTTTTATATATATTGAGGAAACTACACTAATAATCATACTAATATAATCTTAAAAAAAAAACCAACCATATTGCATATTATATATGGATTACGGATGCAATGAGATAATTATAAATTTTTTTATATTTATATTGATAATAAATAAATTTCATTATACTTCTTTTCTTATTTTGTATTTTGTGCAAACTTACATGTTAGTTAGCCAACAAACACATATCAATTAGTGAAAGTTAACGCGTGTTAATTAAAGGGTTAAGCTTTTACAATGAGCCAACCTTGACAGATTTATGCATTTTGACTTCTTTTACCTTTATTGATATAATTAATTCTCATTAATTTAAAAAAAACAAATAGAGCTCCACGCATAAAGAAAAAAAATTATTCTGTTTCATTTCATCAAAATCAATCAAAAGCCCGTTTATTTATAATATACATATATATTTCCTTCGATTTCCAACCTTCAAACTTATAAAACAAAAACATTATTAGTATTGCATAACTACTAACAATGAGTTTATGATTCTGGCAAAAAAAAAAAAAACCAATCAAAAGGGAAAATCACTCCAGTAACTAGAATCATATAAATAAATTGAAAGTATTATAATAATTTCATATTGCAAGTTTAACTTAATTCTTCATCATGTAAATTTATATTTAAAAAATAAAACAAACCTGATGAAATGAGGGAGAGGGCAATCGACGTTGGAAGAGAGAAGACGTACCAAGCTTTATGGTATCTATGTGCCCAACCAAGGTGGAGAGAAGACGTTGGAGGAGGTGTATTCACGGTGAAGGAGGTACGCCGAAGAGTGGAGGGAAAGCAAGAAGGTGGAGGAGGTGTGTATGTCGGAGGGTGGAGAGCAAGAAGAAGGTGCTGGCTGAGAATGGAAGGAGGTGGGGGGAAAAGCTTCCCAGTGCTAACATTGGAAAGGAGGAGGAAGAGGAAGACGAAGTCACGGGAAAAGAGAGGAAAAGGAATGAAGAAAAGAGAAGTTATGAGAGTGTTGGTGGGAAAAGGGAATAAAGAAAAGATGGAAAAAAAGCAGGCGGGGAGGGCGTATGTCAGAAATTCTGACATTCTGACATGTGCAAGAAAGGATGGGTTTAGGCGTCCCAAAATAAATCCAACTTTAGGCGTCCCAAAACCATTTGGAATGCCTAAAGTCTTACTTTAGGCCTCCCAAAAACCATTTGGGACCCCTAAAGTAAGTCAAATTACGCAAGAAGACGGTGTGGAGAGGGTGTGTACATCGACAATAGAAGGAAGGAGGAGGAGGAAAAAGCAAGACAGTGTGGAGGAGGGGGTGTGTACGAAGGAGGAGGAAGAGTAAAATGAAATAATGGGAATAATGAAGAAAAAGATGAAATAATGAAGTAACGGGAGTTGGTAGAAAAGAGTAAAAAGAAGGAAGGGGGTCTTGCCTTTAGGCGTCCCAAAATTAATTTGGGACGCCTAAAGTAAGTCAAATTTTGTAATTTTCAATTTTTACTATCAGGAGGAATCTTTAGGCTTCCCAATTGAAATTTGGGATGTCTAAACTCTACTTTAGGCATCTCGTCTCAATTCAAATTTGGGATATCTAATGTTTCGATTTTACTGTTTTATTTACAAAAATGTCACCGCTTCTATGTTTTGACCTCCCTTTTTGAAAAAGGGACATCTATAGGGATAGTAATATCTTCAACCTGTAGTAGTGCGCCTTTGTTTTTAACTTCCTTTTTTTAAAAATGGATATCTTTTGAGGTAGTAGAATCTATATTTTATAGTAGTATTAAAGTAGCTTATAAAAAATTTCAACACCATAACAAACATGCCCAATGACGAATAAAAATTATCCTCTCTGACTCTTGTATTCTCTTTCTCTTTATTTATAACATGTTCTCAGCATAAGACTTTACCAAATGAGTTTGTGGCATCTTGTTTATACTTAATGATTTTTTTTTTCATGTCTTTGAGACTCTACCAAATGAGTGTATGGCATCTTTTTTATACTTAATTTTTTTTCCATGTCTTTAAGCTCCGTTTGAGTTTCTTTTGTAGATTCCAACAAGTGCGCTCCATTGAAGATCTATATTATAACCTCACTTTAGCTTTGTAGCTGGATTTATTCTATGCACCAAGCGTTCTACTGAGGAGTGAAATTGTTTCTCAAGATAAATTATTATAGTCTCCCAATCAGCTTCCGTGTCCACGAGGAAATATTTAAAACAAACAGATATGACACGACCTGAGTACTTTTTCCGTCTCTCTGTGATTTTGGTGCGGATGGTCCTTGCCCATCTATTTTTGTTGTTTGCTTGACAAAATCAACAGATCCTCCGTTCCCTCCGCTTTAATATAAACCCATAAATGTGCATGGAGAGTGACAAGGGTTGAACCGGTGCAAGAGGTTGAAGATTAGGGTCACTGTAATGACGGCTGATGAACAAATCCTCACGTTGTGCGTGTTTCCTTGAGGGCGTGGAAATTAATATGGAGCAGCAGATTCAAAAAGGAGAAGCACAAGAGATCATTGCACTAACGAGTCTAAAAAGGTAATATAGAGCAGTAGATCACAAGAGATCATTGGCTCCTATGAAATAGGCCACATAAGGAATTTTCACTGCCATAGTTGTTGACTTGAAAATTTTGAATGGTGGATCACAATCGTGTTTATTAACTAACTAAGTATTTTAAAACTTATTTGCAATAAGAGAAATCTAAACAACTGGGAGAATATCACCGGTTGTTATTTGAGATGGAGCTATAAATTCTTGGAAATGTATCAAATTCATATATGGGCCCATTCGAATAGTATATAAACCATACAAGTATTCAATAAATTTGATAAATACATCTATGATATGGTTACATGTTTGCAACCTGAAGTTTGCAAAGTTGTTTGAATAAATTATTATAGTGGACAAGTTCCAGATTACATGATCCATAAAAGGAGGTAGCAAAATTATTTATCAAAGCCTCCATGAGATCGGACAAAACTCCTATTTTAGTGTTGGGATTGTTGATTTTACTTATTGTAATACATAAATGCATCAAGCCAACAAAGTATTATAAATTCTTCCATTAAAATTGGCTTTTAGTCAGGAGCTCGATACTTTCCATCTTAGAATTTTAAATGTGTGATATCTATTCTGATTATTCTACCACAATATGGCACACGGATGGATATTCAAAGAAAGTTGAGATAAATGTTGGGTAAAAATCCTATTATTCCTCTTGTTTGTCTCCAAACGAAACAAAATCATGTTTCTAAAAGGATGGGTCTATTCTCATATTTGAAGCTTATGTTTAGAGACAAAGGAAGTACCTGACTTAAAATAATGATAAGAGTGTTATATGTACATTTTAAATAAATTTTGGAAATTCATAATTTATTTTACCTACATGGAAAGACTAAAAATCCTAATAACTTAAAGTTTGGGATGCCTGCTTTAATTAAATTTAAAAAGTATCGTTTTATAAAATTTCATTTGACCTTTTTAATTAATCCGTCAAATAATTAACTCTAAATACTAAGATAATTTAATCAAATGTTTGTGTTACACTTCAATCCAATTTTCATCTTAGGAGAGTTCTCTTAATTAGCCCTCCATCATCAAGTTCAAATAACTTAGATTAAAAAATGATTTATTATATTCATGATTTTGTTACGTAATCGTTTACTATCTATATCTAATAATGTGAAATTAGCGTTGGAAAAAAAAAATCACAAGATTGAGCCTGATCCGACAAGTTTAAAGAGATGGAGTATTGTATGGTTCCATAAAGTTGTACCGTGGGAAAAAAAATTGTGATTCCCTTCAAAACCACAAGAGCAATGCAAGTAGTAATTAAGTTACCTAATCTTTCACTGTTTAATTTAATTTTCTCTGGATATATCCTTTCATCTGACTCTGATTATTTGAACTCACGTTTCAGTGGAGATGGCGCAAAGAATAGGAATATGAAAGTGATGACCTACAGAGATTGAGTTCTGGGGCTTATACTAACTTTGGTCCTTAGTATAAGATTTACTTAATTTTTTTTGAGAGATTAAGTAAGTTGAATAAATTACTTTAAAGTATTTAGGGTTTAGGGGGCAATTTTACCCTGAAAATTTTTACTGACAGACAATTTTGCTCCGGAAGTTTTTCGGGGGGCAATTTTACCCCTAAAGTATAAAAAAAAAAAAGAGTAATTTTGCCTTGGCCCTTATCCTAGTTAATTTTGACCGTTAGTTGACCAAATATGCTGAGCTAACAATCCATACATCATCCACGTCATTTTTGTTAAGTTATAAATTTGTGTCGGAAGTCCACGTGTCATTTACTTAATCTTTTTTCAAAGTTAGATTTAATACTGTCGGGGTAAATTTGCCCTTAACAAAAATAACATAGATGACATGTGGATTGTCATCTCAATATATTTGGTCAACTAACAGTCAAAATTAACTAGGATAATGGCCAAAGCACAATTGCTCTCTTTTTCATACTTTCAAGGCAAAATTGTGCCCTGAAAAACTTCCGAGGCAAAATTATCCTTCGCTGAAAACTTCCGAGACATAACCCAAGTATTTTTATTTATCATTTTCATACCAAATTAGTTTGTCGGACATATAAACTAATATATAATCTAATAATAGTTCGGTGTTTTATTAAGAATGGAAGACAGTATTAGGCAAAAGCATGCGTATATTCCAAACCATGTAAATACTACGAGTACTAGACATTCACCAAATAATGCCAACGTCACAATCGGAATCAAACAAAGTCTCAAGTGCATAATCAAACTGCAAAACATGAAGCGAAGTGGAAGCATATATAGGCACTAAAAACCACGATTATTTTAGCTCATCTTTAACTATTTAAAGAGAAAAGTTAAAGTAACATGAAATAGCCTTTAATTTTAGTCGCCTCAGGGTTATCAAAAATAAAACCGAATTAACACAATCTAGTGCACAACTCGAATTGTTTCATTTTGAGGAGCCGATTATGAAACTAATTCCTAGTAAGCTAAGTAATTATAATGCAAAATTGATAAGGATAAAGCATAATTGATTGGTTTTCAAAACTCTAAAGTTAATGCAATTAAAATAAATATTTTTGGGATTTTTCGAATAAGGAGGAATGAAAATGGGTTAAAAATGCAAGTGATGAAGATGCTTTTGGAAATGGTTTTTAGTAGCTATTCTTGTTCAATTAAGATATTTGAGGAGTTAATACACTAAGCTTCTAATATTCCAAACCTCATAAACCAATGAATCTAGCATCACAAGAGAAGAACCCCTACTCTTGAAATGCTATTAAGCTATCTTAGTGTAATGAGTTTCCTAATATAATAGATCCCAATTACCATTTAGTCTAATTCTTAAATTCATGAACTCATTAATTTAAGTATTATTAAAACCCCTTAGAGAGTGATTATGAAATAAACAATCTATTTAGGTTCAACTATAATTCCAATTTAATCAAACTATCTAACAATATCATGTTAAATAGATAGAAAATAATAGAATCATATATAGAGAAACATATATATATATATATAACCATATATATTGATGAGTACAAATCCACATACAAATCCAAAATCACAATAACTCAATTCATAAAATAAAATTTAACTAAGATCATAGTCTCAATATATAAATGAATTCCTAAACTTAAGAAATCACAAATATAATAAGCTATGGGTAATTTAAACTTCCCCTTTAAAACACATGTAAGCTCAAGCCATCTCCAAAAACACAAAATTATCTAGTCAAGAAACATAATCACACCCTAATTCAAACACCCAACCATAAAATCATATATTAAAATGACCAATTAGCACTGAATCAATTTGACTTGGGGCTGAAATTAAATCCAGAAGCAGCAGAACAGAGGAGCCACTGCTATAATGAGTTCAGAAGCAGAGGAAGCCACAGCTTGGAAAACAATGGAGAGAGTGGGAAGCTGAAAGGCGCCGGAAGAATAGAGGAATGGTGGTGGTCCGAGCTTGATGAATCTTCAACACTTCTCTGCCTCGCTCGAGCTTTTCTGTCACTCCTCCACGGCGCTCCGTCGAGCTTGGTGGTGGAAGAACAGGCGAAGTGGTGTGGTGGCAATGGTCGACGGCGAAGATAGAGGACGGTGGGGTGGTTCGTGGAGCAAAGGAGGAAAAAGTTGATGATCACTCTCTGATTCACGACCGCTCCCTCTGGTCTCCACACTCTCGACTCTGAAACTCGCCGGCAACAGAAGTGTATGGGGACGATGTAGCTTATGTCGCCGGCTAGAGAGGAAGAAGGCGAGGTTGATGAGGATGATGAAGTAGAAAATGGTAGAAGGTCTCTCTCTTCTTCGCCGGTGCTCCTCCGTTTCCCGACCTCTCTCTCTGCCAAAAATGAAGTCTCCCAATTGATTAAAGAGCTGACCTAAGGGCTTTACAAAACCCTGCAGTTTCAATTTTTTTTTTTTTTATTTCAGGTCCTTGGCAATAATAAATTCTGATTCTTTTCGGGTATTTCTAAAATTCAAGCCCCACGTTACGATTTTTAGATTTAATCCAAATTTTTAACTCTTTTCAATTGAAAACAATTAAACCAATATCAAATTCTCTTAAGAATCAATCATTAAGAGTAATTATAATTATTTTGACAATTTTAATCTTTTTAGTCTTAATTTAATATATTTACTCTTAATATCTATTTATCACAATAAAGTATTTTAAGCTCAATTAATATGATAAAATCCCTAAATAAAATATAAAAATATATAATAAAATTAAGAATTTGTCAAAACAATACAGAAATCATTGCTGGGTTTTATGAGGCGAATTATATTAGGCAAAAGCATGCATTAGAAACCATACTAGACATCCACCAAATAACAACGTTACAACCGGAATCAAACTATGTAGAGAATGAAACAAAAGTCACAAGTGCATAAAAAATAAAACTTCAACAGCAAAAGTACGTGAAGCAAATTAAGACGAAGCATATATATATAAATATATATATAGGCACATTCACACTAAACACCAAGCAACTTGTGGCCAACACAGAAAGAGGCAAAAGCGCGTCCATGCATGCATATTCAACTTGTTCCTTGCTCATTGTTGGTACCTCCAAATACACTCCACACGCATTCAAAGCTAGCTCTTTCAAACCAGGTTTCCCGCTAGACCACCTCCTGTAACCCTTGGTAAGTTCCCTAATGTCTTGGTATTTCTTAAATCTTAGACCATACTCATCCCTTAGCTTCTTAACGTCACTCTCTACATCGACACCAACAAAAGTAATCCTCGAATCCACTAGGAACCTCTTCAGAGAAACAGAAAACTTGTCCATGTGCAAGAGTTGAAGTATCAGACACGTGTCATTAATACAGAGTTGTAATGTCACTGATCTGCTGAAACTTTCCTAGCTCGTACGGAAACTGGTTTCCACTCTACGTCGTATCCAACCACCACGATGTCGATCTTTTCCACAATATTTGTTTTGGATCTCTCTAACCCATTCCTCTGCAACAACGGACTTATTAGTAACGGTTGTTTCTATAGACTTTTCATTGCACTTTACAGTATATTTTGAGTTTGTTGGCTTGAACCAAGTGTTGGTACGCCCGTAAGAGGCCAACATTATTCTTCCGGATCGCATTCTGATATGATGGGACTACTAAACTAACTCAATAGATGTATATATAGAATGAAACTCTTCACACAAGTTGGGCCTATATAGAGTCAAGCATGATCTCTTCGTATGCTACATTCATTAACGTTTAAGAGTAACTAATAATCATTGATAGTGAACATTAATGCTAATTCAATCAGCATCGAACTCATGGTAATCTGAGTTGTGATGAACGTTAAATCTATCCAGTTTTGAACGAATGCCTAATTAACTGCCATTGCATTGAATGCGACATTTGATGAGTGATTAAGAAATTAATTTCTTAAAGAAAAGGTAAAATTTTCTTTTTCCAATTTGTATTCTCTCACATCTATGTGCTTTTTCAATCTCCACGAGAAAGAGCATCACTTTTTTTGTTCGTCAAATGAGAGAGATAGTCATTTCATAAAAGCATTTGGATGGAAAATAATGGTTGTGAGGAGAGAAAAAAGCTATCATTTATCATTATAATTACACTAGAATTTTTATTTTAGAGAGAGGAAGATATAACTAGTAGGCAAAGTTAAAAAGTGAATATTAATTATATAGGTAAAACAGAAAAAAAATGTATTAATTAAACAACAGGTGTCCTATATTATATACCATACATTATTCTTGTGCCCTATATTATGTGGACCGGAGGAAGGACTTAAACTTTTTAATCTAGGAGATTATAACATTCTACCAGTAGCTTTGTCGTTAGTGACATGTGAAAAGTCCTCCCTTGTGATAAATTTGGGCATGTTTGTTTGGACGTTATGATTACTTATAAGTTGTTTTTTACGTAAATCGAGATATAACTCCTCTCACATACTTACTTCGTATACCGTAAATCACTATTAAAAATGACCTTATAAGCAATCGAATCGCTAAAACAAACATACCTATAATGCCTTTTAATGGCAAGCGCGTGACTTGTAATAAAAGTCTTGTTTTACTCTTCAAGTTCCAACGTTTATATGGTGGGGAAGTGGGGCCTTGTGTGCAGAAACTGGGGTAACATTCATTGATTATAGTCCAGACTTTAAACACATTGGTAAATATTCCACAGCTTTAGTCAAGGAATCATGTCAGCCTCAGGCAATACGTAGAATAAAAGGAAAATTACAGTTAGGTCCAAACAAAAAGAAAAATTAGAAAAATAATCAATTGAAATCTCAAAATAAAAAAATAGTCTGAAGAAGTTGTTAATGAGCGCTCCTAAAAGTGTCAACAGCCTGCATGTGGTGTTGTTAATGGGACAAATTTTTCATTTTAAGATTTCAAGGAGCCATTTTTTTATTTCTATTTTTACTTAAGACCTGACTATAATTCTCCTTATATAAATATATGGAACAATTTTAACGTGTTCAAAATTTATTACTTCATGCATCACAAATTTCCAAAAGGGCCTAGTGTAATATTTTTTGAAAATGTATTCACTACATTTTCAGGAGGGAGATTGGCCTTGTACTCTCTGATATGTCGTTATGCTAAAGTGGGACTACTTCCAAACCAGCAAGCTGAAGACGCAAAAGTTTCTAATTATCAATTAGAGTTGCCAAGCAGTGAGATGAAGAGGGCCTCTGGCCACAAATTCAAGCTTGAGAACTCCCACTTCGCCAAGTTCTTCCTCTTGTTCGCCACCATGATCGACACTTTCATGGTCATCGGCGACGGCGTCCTCACTCCTTGCATCTCCGGTTAGTCTACTACTCAACTCATTATGCGCGCACACTCCCTCAAATTCTTAATATATATATATATATATATATATTAAGAAAGTTAGTTAAATTAATTAACATTATATGTATTTTAGATTTTTTTGATACATTTATATGTTAACAAAACGTCACATAGAAATTTGTTTCAATTGGAATAATTATTCTTACTCCTCTTATCCTATTTATAAATTAAAGCATTTCTAACATATTTCCTTCAAAAAAAATTGTAAGCCGCATTGACTGTCTTAAAATTTAATTAATATCTTTTCAACTTTACTCCTATTTAATAGACATGGTACAAAGTAAACATAATAATCAATAAAGAATAAACTTATATATTATGTAAAAAAATTTAATGGAGTGAATCATGAATAAGACAAAAAACCTTCTTTTCCAATCTTATGAATAGGACTAGAGGAGTGATATTTTAAAATTTTATATTATAATAAGTTCTCATGTTAAGTCCATTAACTTGACTAATAGCGCGCATAAACAATGGAAACAAATTCAAAGTACACAAGAAGATATGGCTTGTGACACCACAAATTTAAACATTGTGATGGCAGAAGCAGCATTCTTTGGGTGAATAAGTAGTTTCCGTGCACTGCATGTTCAAATTTCTAACTCACTGACCAATTCAATAACGAATATCGATTGGTGTGTCATTGGATTTTTCAGTTTCCACAAATCAAAAATTTGCTTCCTTCCCTGCTAACTCCCAAAAGATCGTGTCTGTGGAATCTAATGTCTTGAGAAAATATATATATAGGCCACTCCACGTGTTTTACTCAGTTAGACAGAAATGATTGGACCACCACTTGGCTTCGCCTCAATTTTGTTTTTATTTACTCTATTCCTTTATGCTAACTCCAAACAAAATATTAACAAGTGCCTTTCAAGTTTCAAGTTGCTTGGTTAATATCTTTTCAATGTATATAACATATATCTTTTTTATAACAAACAACTATTAAAAGTATAAGTATGTAGTTTAAAATATTAATTAAAAATAATAAATATGTCAAACATATATCTATTTTTTATCTTTATTTATAAATAGAGTACATGAGAGATTATAAATGGGTATTTATTTCAAAGAAATAATACGTAAATTTAATGGGGACAAAAGTGAAAAAATTAATTTAAAATTTTAGACAAAAGAATTTATTTCTTATATTAAGATCACCCTATGAGAGATAATGTTTCTTATAAAAAGAATCAGAAGGATTATATAATACTTTTATGAACCACTTCTAACATGTTTCACACAGACTAAGAAAAACATTAAACTTCATTTATTATGGTTTGAAATTCAACATTTTCTAATTTTATTTAATATAGATTATACATTATAATAACAAAGTCAATACAACAATAAATTAAAGATAAAATTGTACGGTTATATAAAAACTTTCTCTTTAATTATCTATAAATAGGACTAAACAATATCATCTTTTTACCCTATATCTTTCAAGTTGCAGGGCAATATCATCAATCTTGCAGAAACCTCCACCATATTCAAATGGCTGTGTTGCAATGGCTGAGGGAAGGCTTTCATCAACCTCTCTCCCTCCTTTTTCCTTTCATCCTCTTTCTCGTACTGATAAAGCTTCTTCTGCAACAGCACAATTCCAGAAAACACAGATTCCATAATCTTCCTCCTTCTCCACCAGCCATACCCATCATTGGCAATCTTCACCAACTTGGCACCATGCCACATCTATCTCTCCAACGCCTTGCTGCAAAATATGGACCCATAATCTTCCTTCAACTTGGTCAAATCCCAACCATTGTTGTTTCATCAGCCAGACTTGCAAAGGAAATCATGAAAACCCATGATCTTGCTCTCGCAAGCCGACCACAGTTATTTGCAGCAAAACATCTTTTCTACAATTGTACCGACGTTGTCTTCTCTCCCTATGGTCCCTACTGGAGAAATATCAGAAAAATCTGCATACTTGAGCTTCTTAGTGCTAAAAGAGTAGACACATACCGTTCTGTTAGGGAACAAGAAGTTGCTCGTTTGGTTTCTAGGATCTCAGAGTCTTCTCCTGGTACTGTTGTGGATCTGACAAAGTTTCTGGGTTTGTATGCAAATGATATTCTGTGTAGGACTGTGTTTGGAAGGGAATTCTCAGAAGGAGGAGATTATAATCGACATGGGTTTCAGAAGATGCTCGACGAGTACCAGGTTTTACTTGGAGGATTCAGTATTGGTGAGTTCTTTCCTTCATTGGAGTTCATGCACAGTTTGACAGGTGTAAAGTCAAGACTTAAGGACACTTTTCGAAGATTTGATCAGTTGTTTGATCAGATCCTCAAAGAACATGCCTGTTCCAAGGAAATAGAGGAGCATCATAAAGACCTTGTAGATGTTCTACTAGAAGTACAGAGGAATGACTCAGATGAGATGCCTCTAACCATTGATAATATTAAGGCAATCATCCTGGTAAATGAAACTTAGTCTGTTCCGTATTAAATTTTGTTAGATATTGATACGTATCTTTCTATCAAAATAATTAGATATTGATATACATTAGGCCTGGGTTTTTTTTCCAATTTTTCATTCACTCTTTTCTCTCAACAAGTACTTTTTTTAAAATTTCAAAGGTCTTAGATCTACAACCTTCTTTTCCCCCTTTTCCCTTTTCTTCGTAATTGATTTTTTACATTGGCTATCAAGGGCCTTACGCAATCCTCCTATTTTATTCGGACCATTAGCATAAGGTTTTCCCCCCATTTTCTTTCCGTTCTTTGTGTCACAAATCGAATGGATTTTGATAATATATTAAATTTTTTAGATATAGATACATGTTAAAGTTGTCTTTCTATCAAAATAATAGTTCAATAAGATTTCCCTTGACATTATACGCCTTCTTCAAGCCTTTCGCTTAATTATTCAATGTAAGACTATTATATTCTGGTATAATCAGAACATAACAACTATACTTGTCTTCCGTACCATGTCTGTTACTGCAGGATATGTTTGCTGCAGGAACTGATACAACCTTCATAACCCTTGACTGGGCAATGACAGAATTGATGATGAACCCTATGGCTATGGAAAAAGCTCAAAATGAAGTTCGAGGAGTCCTAGGAGAGAGAAGGGTAGTGTTGGAGAGTGATCTGCATAATCTACAATACATGAAAGCTATCATCAAGGAGGTATTTCGGCTCCATTCCCCTGCTCCAGTACTTGTCCCAAGAGAATCCATGGAAGATGTTACCATAGATGGTTACAAGATTCCAGCAAAAACAAGAGTTTATGTGAATGCATGGGCAATAGGAAGAGATAAAGAAAGTTGGGAAGATGCTGAAACATTCAAACCAGAGAGATTTTTAGGGAGGGATATGAATATTGACTTCAAAGGGAAAGATTTTGAGTTAATACCATTTGGGGCTGGAAGAAGAGGCTGCCCTGCAATTACATTTGCCATTGCAGTTATTGAGCTTGCTCTGGCTCAGCTTCTTCATAGTTTTGATTGGGAGCTTCCTCTGGGAATTTCAGCCAAAGATTTGGATCTGACTGAAGTTTTTGGAATATCAATGCACAGGAGGGATCATCTCTATGTCGTTGCTAAACCACACTTTCCATGAAAGATGGAGCGATCTGTCTTTGATTTTGTGTGATGAATAGTGGAATAGTTCTGTTCTTAATACATCAGACAGATAGAAACTAGAACAAGAAAGTTTAAGAGGCGAGAATGTAGAATTTCTTACAATAATACTCGTTCCTCGCAGTTCAAGTGTTTTCCAGGAAATAGTTGTAACGGGCAAATCAGCTTACACATGAGATATGCCCAGAAAATCAGTCATCTTTTTAATTACACCTCAATGGCTTCTAATATCTTGAAGATATCGAGCAGCCTGCTGAGCACCGATAAATAAGGCATCAACAAGAAGAAATAGTCCAATCTACACCAGAAGCAATCAAACTTGTCAATGTTCAGATTTTGAGATATAGGAGATCCAACCAAAAGCTTACATGAATAAAATTAGACACAAACAGTTAATTAATTAGGTAATCATCCCAAAAACAGAAAACAAAATGATAAATTACCAAGCGTGCAGAAAACACTAATCTGTAACCCCAACCTTCCTTGGCTGCAGCTGCTCTCTGTTGCTCAGTCCAACTAGAAATATCAATTTAAGTCAAAATTTCACTTTCCAGTTAAAACACGAATAAAAACATTTTAAAACAATGCTCTAACTGTCGAGATTATAGAATGTCTCCTTTTGAGAGCTAACCCTTCAACCAATATGAAAAAAGAAGAATCACGCATGTCTGCATAATTTACCTATACACCTCGGATCAAATCACTGAGCATTGCCATTGACAGGAACAAAATAAAAGAATTCTGAAAATGGTTCACCTTACCAGATTAGGTAATCACCTTAAAGTTTGTTGACACGCAAATTACAAATATTATATTGTCATTGATATATGATTTTTTCTTTGGCAATAACTTCGTACAAGTATTTTCAGCACAAATTGCCCAACCAATCACCCTCTGCAAGAAATACAACGTTTTGAATTTCCGGTATGGCTTAAATTTATAATACAAAATATTGTTGATTTTGATATTTTGTATTTAAAAATTTCTGGACACATGTTCCATGTAAGATTGAAATCTTAAGAAAAACAAGGATGAACATGCTTAATCAACCATTTTATAATATACATGTATTAGAAGACAAGGGCAAAAGATAAGATTAGAGAGTCACCCAAGGAACTCTGAAACACCGCCAATTCCAGCAAATTTAAGAGGCAAAGGGCCTTCTATAATAAGATCCTGTGCCACAGAAAACAAAAAAAAGCAGAAACTCGTCAATGAAGCCCTGTATCTCACATTCCGTTATTGCAAAGCAAAGGACAAATTCTACAAAACTAAACTTGGAAAACATGCCTCATCTCCAGCAGCCTCAAGACCTCCTTGAACCCAAAATAGATTTGTATAGCCAGCATTGTACAGTATTTCACAAGCAGCAAGAGATCTGCCCAAAAACTGAGGCTCAGGATAAAGTAATAACTGTACTGTATGTTTGACACGAGTGACGTGACCACTAAATTGTGGCATCCAGTATAACTAAGTTAACTGATTCAAATGGTTTAATAACTGATAAGAGCCCAGAGTAAGCACTAAATGCATTGCAAAGAAACAGAAAATTTATACTGTCCAAATTAGCAACTCAGTCACAAAATAAATCACCAGAGTGTACATTCAGCAGCCACTTGCCCACTTAAATATATAAAGCTCACCTCAGGCCCTTCTGGCATGCAACAATTAAGTCTGTATCTTTGGGGAACTTCTGCTCAACTTTTGCTACGAACTGGCTGTTAAAAAAAACAATGAATAAACAATTCGACATACACAGAAAATGAATCAGAGGTAGAGTGGTAGCTCTGGACACACCTGTCATAAGAAAGTGTGGGCATGCCACTCCACCATCCTCCTGCAAAGCACAACATTAAGTCGAATTCAATAGATTTATACTAACATGTTGAGATTTATAGCATATATCTAGAATGTATTCCAACAATATGGAGGGATAAAATAATAAGGAACAAGCCAACAAGTATTGTCTAATACCCATCACAAAATTTGTGACTTTTCTGGCAAGGGTTCCAGCATCTAGGCTATTATCGACATTGAATATTGGAATCCAGGTTGAACCTTTGACCCAAGCCTTCAAAACAGTAAAAAAGAATATGATAAAGCAAATATCACATCATATATTACACTCTGCAGCCTGTTCGCACAAGGCGAAAGGATAAAGAGAGGTAAAAGCAGGACTGTCAGAACAAACATGAAATTTTCAAGACAACAATATGAGTTAACATTTGGATTCGAAATAGCCCTAAGTCATCTGTAACATATAAACCTGTGCAATGCAAGGAAATTTTTTTTTTAAAATTTAGTCAAGGGTATAACCCCTACGAGGCTTAGAATGCAAATGGTTTTTGTCTCCCCCAACAAGTGTTATGATTTAGAAATGCATGAAAAAATCTGCTATCATCCAAGTTGTGCAATAAAATCCACCACGAGTCCATATAAACTGATTATTAAGAACCCAGTTTCATGACTTTTTTAAACCTTTTCTTCTACTAGAAACCAATACCCACACATGATAAGTTGATTTGACTTTAATTTTTTTGGAACACAGTTGGTATAGCTTTGTTGTATGGTCATTAAAGTTGTCCATGCCTCTAACAAAGACAGCAAACAAGGATGCTATTTGGGAGTTGGGATCATTTCGAGAAGTGATTACTTATAAATCTATTACAACATGCATCATGAATGGGAAAAAAGTAAGACAAAAAAAAAATTGCTGGCTTAAAATGTCAAATTATGTGCCACCTTTTGCTTTATTTTTTCCCTCTACTTATGCTGGTGAAGGTTTAAATTGATGTGTGCAATATATGAATAGGCTATGCTGAAGGGAGTAAGTGGTTAAGTTAAAAGAGAAGCAACCAACCTTCTTGTGTTCATTAGAGGGACGAACATCGAGTAAGGGTTTGTTGGAAAGCTGGACTGCATACCCAGCTTCCCTTGGTGTAAGGACTTTAACTTTTCCTTCCCTGAGCTACAAAAAAGTGAAAACACCGTATTCAAAATCCTATGATCCACTTGCTAACCAAGTTCATAGTTTGATTTTATACATGTTGAGGTCATTAACAAAAGATTAACATATTAAGCAAATCACTCCGCTAATTAATTATAAACAGAGTATGGACCTAGCACCTGATATACTTGAAATCTTGCAAGCTTCAATAAGAGATGGAGGGGGTGCTGAGTTATATAAAAGTAGGGACCTTCTATTAATATAGCCTCAAACACTTGGTCATCACTTATCATATTTAAGTTACTAAGAACATCCAACAATGTGCGTTAAGTCAGCAGCCTTAGTAGAAAGTGGCGACTACCACCAATTAATTATGGTTCAGCTCACTTGCAAGAACAAAACATGCTAGATACGATAAATTCAGTGGCTCTTAGAATCTTTCATGAATCTTCATGCATCAAAGTTAGCATTGATAGTAAAATACCAAAGTTTCCCATCTCTTTCTAGCAGCAGCCATGTCCCTCATTTGCTTCAATTCATAGTCCTCGCTATCAGCTTGAGCTCGAGTAACACTCTTCTGCAAATGAAAAATAAAAGTCATGTCCTAGAATTCACTCTTCTTCTGTATCCGTATGAGTCGTCCAGGAAACCAGAAGCAACAGAAAATATTGGAGCCCATGATATTCAGCTTAGTTTTCCGAAAATAAGCCCCAATTCTTCAACAATCTAACTTTAAAAAATAGAAGGAAGAATGCAATACCGAATGTTGAGTTCTTGTAGTAGAAGAAGGTTTGAATTTGACTTTGAAGGAAGCTAGACCCGTATGGCAGCCATAATTAGGGGTACTTGGAACCATCGTGGTGGCATTGAGATTGTGAAAACAGGAGCAGCGATTGAAAAGACCAATTGCAGGAAGACCTAGTGCTTCCATTGTCGGTGACGCCGAGAATGGAAATCTCCGACCCTGCAATGGCTTATCTGTAACAGGCCCTCATTGCAGTACACCGAACGGAACTGAAAATTCGCGATAAAGCGGTTGAGCTTGAGCGGATCAAAACGGGTCAAAGACGACCCAAGACCCGCTTCATATTACCTACCCTGTAATGGGCGTTTTTTTTTAATAGTTAAAACAGAAGAAAATGATATTAATTAATATAAAGAGTACATGTTATAAATTACGTACAACACTACAACCTGAGTCCCTAATAAAAACTTAATACAAGAGCGAATTCTGAATAAGTGTTTGAACACAAAAAATAAAAATAAAAGCACAAATAAGTGAAAGAATTTCTTACCAAGTTATATTAGGTATATGAAATGGAATAGCAGAAATGTGAAGGATTGGTTTACTGATGTAGTAAGCAGAGAGTGGCGTTTTCGATCATTCCTTAACTAATCCTAAATTCAAACATAAGAAAAGATATGCTATAAAACAATTTGACAAGAAAATATCATTTGGAACTATCTGATTTTTCAATAGGAATTCTTTCAAAGTTGTTTCATGATAACAAATAATCACATTACAATTATGCCAACTCCGCCTATATTTATAAGAAAATCATATCCCATCCATTCACGTTATGAAAAAAAAAATTTATACTTGAAGAATCAATTGCTTTTCATGAGTACCTATAGAGAAAGCTAATTTGGGAAATGAAGTTGAGTGTTTGACTCTAAATATGGGTATATTTTCTAATTAATATTTAAACATCGATTCGTTATGTTATAAAAGAGTAAGGAATTAGTGTCTTTCTAGTAGACCCAACTATTATTTTTAATTGTATGATTCTCACACACACAATATATTGATGGATGATTCTGCCAAGGAATAAAATATGAGAGAGAGGGGTAAGGTAGTGGATAAAATGAGTGAGATGATGTCCAATCAAAATGAAGTTTTGTTCCACAAAAAAGGCCCACTTAGGTGCCGGAATTCTTACATCCAATGAAGGCCCGTTTGTTTTTGTCCCCACTTTCTTAGAAAACGACTTGCCATCCGTACATAAATTTTAAATCAAATTTTCTAATCCTCATTATATGGGAGAGGGGTGTCTCTATTGATTTTCCTCTCTATTGATTGTATCTATCATTAGATTTCAATTGTTGAGATTTAACATAGTAGATTTTTATTATAATAATATTTTTTACATATTATTAAATCTCAACCATTAAAAATTGATCTAATAGTAGATACACTTAATGGAGAATAACTGGAAAGGGAAATCAATGGAGACACCCCTCTCCCCAAATATAATTCTTTAAATTCGGTAGCTAATCGATTATTGGTCCTGGTAAGCATCTGATTTGGCGTGTATCATCATTAGTTATTAGTTTATGTAGTCTCAACCTTTACGAATGTTCACGTTATTTTTAAACCCGTTCCGTCTCCATTTTCTTTGTTCACACCATGAAGTTGCCTTGCGTTAGCTCTCCACATCATTTTTAAAATGTTGTATACTTAGTCTACCTATATATTTGTTATATTTTTGGTGTTATGTGCTCTTTCCCTATATCCAACTCTATTGGCTATTACTTTTCCTGGTGTTTCCATTTTTAAAATGTGCAACCTATTACCAATGTGATAGGTTGCGCATGCTTATCTTCCTGGGTTGAAACATGAGCTCAACATGCAGAGGCTGGAACATAAGCATCCCTCTAGGGAATGAAAATAAGCATCCCTCTCGGGGTTGGCTCACCTGTAAAGGCTGGAACAAAACACTATGCATTACAACAACTGGACCACACTATTAAAGATGAAGTTTAAACTTAAGCCCGGTTAACTTAACCAAGACTTGAAAGCTATATATAACCAAGTAGGTTTTGTGGGGAGTTTCCTTCTATATCATTCTTTCACTCTGAAAGCTCTTTAGTTTCAGAAAGTAAGTTATCTATATATAACAAGTATATCTTTGTGGTTTTTTATTCATTTTTTTATTTTAACTAATCATTCGTCATGTTAGAAGATAGCATTTTAGTTAGTTTATGTTTTTAATTTGTTATTTCTTCATTTTATTAAGTATTTAGGATGTCGTTGAAGCCTTCATTGTTTAGGGACGTAAATGACAGTAAGGACACATGGTCTGTTAACGCCAAGGTATTGAGAAAATGGGTTGTACGTGGGAAAGTTGCTCCTTATCAAGTATGGAAGATTAGCATGATTCTGATTGTTAAAGAGGTAAATCTAACACCAATTTGTTCAACACGAAACTATTATTATCTATCTCTAATGGTCACAATTTTACATTATTATCAGTATTAAACATTATTATCATATCATTTGCTCGCCATTTTGTTAATGCTTATATCATGATATAACTTAAATATTATACTCCTTTGTTTTGAATGGTCAAACTTTACACTCGAAATATTAGCTTGCAAGAGTAGAGGTTAATATAACTCAAAAAGGAGTGATTGAACGTTACATGGATGAGCCAACAGAAGGAACTGTGTACAAGTTTGAAAAATTTGAGATTCATGAAAATAATCAGCAATACAAGGTTACGTCACATCCATGGATATTTAAATTTGACCATCATACACATTTTGAGGAGTTTGAAGTTAAAATTCCATCTGAGGCCTTCGATGCGATAACTGATGTGCAACATGGAAATGTGTTAGACAATGAATTGATTGGTACGGGATATGACATGTTCTGTTTTCATGATTAAGGTTTTATGATCATTTCATGCTACCTTTTTCATTTGCTATATACTTTTTGTAGACTCTTCAAGATCAAAAGAGGGAGTTTGATACGATCAAGAGGTTGAACTTTAGCATGGCTAACAATAAGTAATTCTTTAATATATGTTCATCACTTTATTTCTAAATTCTAAAAATTACTGTTTAAGATATACGACTAACCATTTTTCATCTCCCACATTTGATTTATTTATCCATTGCTTTGTTTGGCATAATGTATATGAAGTGAAAATGGTATAAACGTCTCATTATGGGGTGAATGTGCTGAAAAGACTTACGAGCAGAAGACGGAGGACATGGAGCCTCCAATTGTTTTTTTGGTCCGATTTGCGAAGGTGAACAATAATACATGTATGGATACATCTAAAGGTCTATGTTTTCCTTATTAGTATATGTTTATTTTATTGTAACCAAAATTGTTGGTTATGACATATAATCAGCATATGGACACTTGAGCAATTCGTTTACTGCCACAAAGGTCATTTTCAATCCCGATATTGAAGAGGCAAGGTCAATTATGGAAAGGTTCGTTTGCTATCACCTATGTTTGGAAGAACCTATTGTCATACAGTCTAATGGTTTGGAAAGGTTCATGTTGATGTGTCTACGTATGTGTCAAACTTAGGCTTACTCAAGAACCTTTAGGAAGTCAACTGTTCACACAAATTACGAATGCTGATAACTATACTTATTCACCAGAGTCTTTACTATCTTTTTGGACGAGAATTTCTGTTGAAGATGTGTGTAAAGTTGATCGTATAAGTTTTGCTAATTTAAATATGAAGGATTATTTTAATATGTGGGCAAAATCTGTAAAGAAATAAGAAAATATTTGATTCGAGTCGCGTTCGAGCACACTGTCCTTAAGAGATATTCCGCAGCCCCCTCAGTAAATAGGAAGCGGCATCTCCCCAGGATTAAACGAACCCTTCCTGTTAATATACAGGGCGGCAGAACTGGTGGAAGCTAAGGTAACCCAGTGAGATATTACTGAGGCTTCTATTTCTCTACTTCCAAATGGTGTCATGGTTGGGGTATTTATAGATAATGAATCAATGCCTTGAAGTTGTGCCTCTTGAAGACTACATCTCTTCAATTGGAAAGACATAACTATCTGTTAAATTCATGAACCAACACAAATCCCTTAATTCATAAGAACATGACTTCTCAAAACGCATCTCTTCATTTAAACACATTCCTTAATATTGGAGAGACTCTTTCTTTGACACACCCATATGCAATATTTATAACAATCCCCCACATGTGTCAAAGAAAACACACCATTTGCTGAGTTACACCCATGGATATAACCATTGTATCTAGTGGTCCTTTGGACTATGAACTAGACTTAGACCGATAACACATGATACACAGAGATGTTAGTGATCCTATGGACAATGAACTCTCATCTCTTGGCGTGTATCAGAGGCATTAAGAGTCAGATTATATCCTAACATTTCCACTATTAACAGCGGTTTTGCGCGTTATGTCGGCCATACGCGTGCCTAGTGCATAATAAATGCTCTAGAGATTTTGCCAAGATCTCATAGGAGCGGCCACACTCTACATTCATAGAGGTGATTTCATTTAACTTTGTGCCTGCACTATGCACACTGCCTCGTTGAACTATGAAATCATTAAGAGCTTTGCTCAACCTACAATAATGCAATCTAGCACATTCAAAGTATCATAGGAAGGGACGTAAAATATTTGTGCTAGTCAGAACTGACGAACGACTTGTTCTTACTCAGTGAACCTTCTTCATGGGATTACCAATCACAAAGGATGGGTTGTCATCGCTGTCAATTAGTAGTCGGCTTTAGTCCCATTCCTCTTGACATTTCAATAATCATTTTCCTCCCAAGGGGTTTTGTTAACGGATTCGATAGGTCTATTATTCACCTCACCAAATCGATTGAGATAACTCTACCATAATTCTTAAGCGCTTATTTATATCATATCTCAAACGATTTTCACTTACATCATTGTTCTTTCTACAATGGCTATTACCATTTGACAATCACAGATCATCGATGCTAAGAGTCGGTTTCTTATGAAAATATTTGCTAAGAGGTTTTCAACATTTTTAGCACTTCACCCATTTCCAGAGTAATCGGCTTTGACTCATGTAATGTTTTACTTTTATCACCACTTATGGTTAATGATAACCATTGGATTTTCACACATATATTGAATTTTAGTTACCATCCGTGCATATCAATACAACGGGAATCCACTATACATGATGTCATCATTTATGACATCCCTTAACTATTTCTTTCTCTTCAATAAATGCTCAATCTCCACATATCATCTGCTATGTCACAGGATTAACATTTATCGATGCTTCAAATTTTTAACAATTTGTGCATACATTGATTGAGCTCTAAAATTGCTTTGAGTGGCATATTAGCGTCATAAAGAATACTCACATGTTGATTCTTAAAACCAATACATTTCTCATATGTCATTATTATTCTTTTATGATCTCAATGCTCCAAATCATATTTTTTATTCACTCATAATTTCAATTTCAAATCAAATATGAAGCCTCATAATATCATACATGACCATGTATGCTATCCACATTAAAATTCAATATATTCACAATAACCATGCACATTTATATCAAGATAAATACATATCCACAAATCATGAAAATTTAAAACACCTTTATCTAAATACTAGATAAATAATTAAATTTCCATATCACTACCATAATGCTTATTTAAAGCTATATAAGTTTTAATAATTCACATCACAAAATTTGCTCTTCATAGCAAATAACAAAGCCTTCACTAAATAAACTTTAATCATAACACACGTCATATATAACAATTTTATAATTTTTCAATATATCAAAATATATATTCTAAGGTGCCCCTATATAAGATACTTTATATCTTACACACGCCCACACTTTTAAATATTTCAAAAAATATCTCACAACTTTTCAATAGTAATTCTAATTAAATTAGAATATCAAATTATATAATATCTATTATCTTAAATATAATCTTGTAAAAATATAATCACATAACAAGCAACAATAACTTATTTCCAGCATAAAATTTTCAGTCCCCAAATAATTTTCTCCATATGATAATCAATCATTATCCTCACTTAACTAATTTAATATGTATCAGATCCCCATTGAAATAAAAGGAGATATAATAGGAGATTAGCATAATTCAAGGAGAAATCATAGGATATTAACAAATATTCAAACCAAACTAAATTAATAAATTCACGAGATGAAATAAGATTTTTCAGTAACTACCCCATTAATCAAATTAATATATTTATTAACTAAAGATAATCAAACTTTCAACGGATGTAAATTCACCGTGCAAGTAATCAATAATTAGCATAAATAATTAAATAACACATTGATTTCTATGGGTAAATCAATACTCAAAAATAGGCGCATCAAATATTGAAAGCAATATCCGCATTATTAATTTTTAATATATGCCCACCAATATTAATATAATATATATATATATATATATATATATATTATTAATATTCTAATCTAGATGATGCGCACCTTATTGCGGTTTGATCACCGCGAAGAAATATGACTCTTTCTTCTTCATCGGAGAATTTGCGGTTGCCAATGGACGTACTCCTCCTTCGTCAAAGCATTCCAAAGATAGTTTCTCTTTCTGATCAGACTTGCAGCCTTCTTTTCTGCCTGATTACAATACCCTCACAATCTCTTTACCACAAAAAATAAAATAGTCCGGTTGAAGGGGAAATTAGATATTCGTCTATTACAGTACTAATCATGGCCCTATATATTTTCTAAGACAACCATCTTTGCTTCGTTTATCATGAAACACCCCCTGAATTAGGTAATATACCTTCATCTTCTTCTTCCTCCTCCTTTCGATTTGCCTCTTTTAACAGATCAAGGCTCCTTTTCCATTGATTTTAATGGTGGAATGTTCAAAAGAACAAGATAGACAGTATATATGGGCAACGATTTCGTGAAAGAACTAAGGCAAAAGTCAAATCTAAATTCCTTGACTTTGAAACCAAAACTTTCAAAAATAATCTGAAACCAAATCAAAGTTATCAACTTCAATGCACAACAGTGAGCGTTTTTGGGACCTCCATTATATTTATCCATTAGGATGGTGACGGCGTCATCGCAAACGTAATTCCCTTCCTGTCCCAATGTCCCAAAACTTTTATATATATTCAAATCAGAAAGCAAATGACCAAAGAGGATCTATGATGTTCAGTATGAATTAAAATCGAAGACCCCCATCTTCTCGCCTGCAAACACCTTTTCAAAACCCAAAACACTTGTATCATCCAGGAAAGTAACAATCTTTCTAAATGATGCAATATTCATTCCACCATAAAATCTGAGCGCATCTCATAAATTATTTCATGAAATTAAAATAAATCGGGTAAAACTAAAATAAAACTTATCTTATTTTCTTTGCAATCTACCAAATGAATTTGAGAAAACTCCATCATGATGCACTCATAGTATTAGTAGGAACTATCTCTTAAGATTGTAGGCAAAATCTGTAAAGAAATAAGAAAATATTTGATTCGAGTCGCGTCCGAGGACACTGTCCTTAAGAGATATTCCGCAGCCCCCTCAGTAAATAGGAAGCGGCATCTCCCCTGGATTAAACAAACCCTTCCTGTTAGGATATAGGGCGGCAGAACTGGTGAAAGATAAGGTAACCCAGTGAGAGATTACTGAGGCTTCTATTTCTCTGCTTCCAAATGGTGTCACGGTTGGGGTATTTATAGACAATGAATCAATACCTTGAAATTGTGCCCCTTGAAGACTACACCTCTTCAATTAGAAAATCATAACTATCTGTTAAATTCATGAACCAACACAAATCCCTTAATTCATAAGAACATGACTTATCAAAACGCATCTCTTCATTTAAACACATTCCTTAATATTGGAGAGACTCTTTCTTTGACACACCCAGATGCAATATTTACAACATAATAAACTTTTTTTTTTTTTTTTGCTTTTTGTGCCATCCTAAGTAAGAGTACAATTTGTTTCATTCTACAGGAGTGTGAAGTAGTCACCAAGGTTACATTGCAGAAGTTTGAGACATTGTATGGTTGGGTTTACGATGCTTGCCTATGTGACAAGAAGCTTGAATACCAACCAAATGGGGTGTTGAAGTGCATCAAATGCAACAAAGAGCTACTGATGACTATACCCAAGTAAGTTTCTATTAGTTTATGTTGTATTCCAAATGACAACGTGTTGTGTTTTTTCAGAAAGATGTGTCATCTAACCATGAAATAATTTTTTCCACCTTTTAGATAAAAGGTGCACTACAAGGTCGCTGACTCCACTAGCAAGTGTTCTGTCACTTTCTTTGACCGTCATGCTACTGAGTTGTTGGGAAAATCTGCTGGTAAGATGAAAGATAAACTTCATGAGGTATGCAATTGTGCAATTTTGTTATTATCATGATCATTAATGGATCAAATAGAAGTTTCTTGGTAATTCTAGATTTGTCTTCATTTCAGGATGGGAATCCTTCAGGTTTCCCGAAGGATTTAGACAACTTGGCTGGTAGACAGGTTGTGTTGAAGCTGAAGATCAAGGAACATAATATCAAGCACTGTTCAAGCAGCATAGTTCTATCACAAATTTGCGTGGAGACTCATTTGGTTTGGTTAAGAAATTCACTTATACTAATGGCAAAGTGTGTTTAACCTTATTCCATCTGGCACTCTGCAATATTTATATCAGATTTGAATTAAGTTATGTCTTGGTAATTTGTTTACATGGTTGCAGCAACCCACATCTTCAGAGCAAACGGTAGAGGCTAGATCAGTTGTTGATACAAGTGATGATGTCGAGGTGACAATATCATAGTTAGTTACTCCTCCTGAAATGACATGCAAGAGAAAAAGAGCTCTAGGCTTACACCAGCACCAGTTGACGTGGACGAAATAGGTTTGGGGGAAATAGCGACACCAAAGTTCAGTGCTACAAAGAGCGTTAAGAACATAAAGAAAGACAAGTGATGGGAAGATGAAACAATACATAACAGCAGGGGTAGTTACTAGGGGTGCTCATGAAGCCCAGAGCCCGATACGCCCACCCCAACCCAATAAAAAATTGTCCTGCTTAGCCCAAAAAAAAGCAGCCCTAAAAAAATTGGGCACAATCGGGCTGGGCATTTTAGCGGGCAGGGCCGGGTATCGGGCAGGGTATGCCGCCCTGCCCAGTAAGTATATAATTATATATATTAAAATATGTGATGTAAATATTTTTTTGTATAACAGTTTATAACTTTATATAATTATATTATATTATATTATATGTTTTGTTTTATTAGGCTCCTTTGGTATTATATATTATTTATGGTTTTGTTTTTCTTTCTTTGTCTAGATCCTTTCTTTCTCAGCTTGGTCTAGATCCTTAGGGTTCGAGGGTTCTATCTAGGGTAGTTTTGGAACTTAGTGCTCGTTTTCTTTTCTTCTTTTTTTTTTCCTGAGCTTGGTTCTTTTTTTTTTCTGGACAACAGAAGATCGAAGGTTTTGTTTTCAGCATTTATTTGTTGTGTAAAGCTTGTGATTTCTCTCCATATGATTTTCTTTTTTTTTCCTGAGCTTGGTTCTGTTAAGGTCGAGGATTTTGTTTTCAGCAGTTAGAGAAGGAAAAATGTAATGGGTATGGTTGGCTAATGGTGATTGAAGAGGTTTTTTTTTTTTTTTGAGCTCTCCATATTGGTTATTGTCATGGAAGCTGTGTTTTTTTCCCCACATAAGGTGTGCGTAGGGCATCTTTGGTTGTGAACCTATTTGTGCTCCCTTGAAGAGTAACGTCAAAGTTGGGTTGATAAATATTGGGCAGGGCGAAACCCACCCTCGCCCAGCCCGCTCACGCCCAGCCCAAAAATGTCTGGGCTTCTACGGGTAGGGCTGGGCATCGGGCTGTAAAATGCAACCCAATGATTTTTTAGGCAGGGCATCGGGCAAGGGCTTCGCCCTGCCCAGCCCTGCTCATATACACCCCCAGTAGTTACAGGCTGAGCATTTTGTTTGGCATATGGAGGTGTTCCAATTACTGTTGTCATCTTTTCCTATAGTTTTTCCAAAGACAATGTCATGTCATATGATTTGGTTTCTTAGTTCATGTTTGTGTCTGACAATGTCATGTCATATGATTTGGTTTCTCAGTTCATGTTTGTGTTTGTTATGTCATCAACGTTATGCGCCCTGTTAGGTTATGTTATTAAGTTAAATGAAGTGTTTATCTTTCATAAACATATCTCCTGATATTTGTTTTTAAAAAAATAGCTCCATAGTGCTATTTGAAGTAACTTCAACTTTGGTGGAATATCACAAAATTAATGATTGAAGACAAAGGTAAATCTATTATATTTATGTGACAAGGTGGTCTAAAGCAAATTTATGGGCTTTTTCATTAATTTGAATATGTATCCATACATTAAATTAGTTTGTAAATGTATCTATACATGTTTTATTGTAGAGCTATTTACTTTTTGGGATGTTCATTCTGACCACATCAATTGTTGAGTATCTGTCATTCTCCAATGTTTTAATTTACATAATATCATATTACCAATAATAGTCTATTATCATACATTAATTTTTATCAAGCAAAAACAATAAATACTAATTCAAAAATTTAATTAAAACCTATCACATTGGTAATCCTAACACTTATTCTGAATGCATATTAACCATGATGGATAAAGAAAATTTTTTTCCTACTTAAAAAATTATTTTTAATTTTTAAAGAAAACAAAACACTTCAGATATTAAGCATGGCTTAGAGTTCATATAGCCCAAGAGATAATGTGAACTGTTTCCATATATAAATTATGTCCCTTTTTTTTTAAAAAAAAAAACCACTCGCAATAGAAGTTTATTATTTAGAAACACCATTTGGATTTACAGAAATAATAGCAGCTGTAATTACTAGATTGCAATTAAGCACAATCTGTTCACAATAAATGAGAAATAAAATTAAATAATTTTTGTAATGTTAAACCTTAAAGTTGCATACATAGAAGAGTTACAATATACAAACAAACGACGTTAAAATAATTACATTACTGGATTGAATAAATATACCACATATTAACTACAGACCATCCACCAGAAAAAGTTATACTCGTACAACATATGAAGACTAAAGATTACTGAAAAAAAATGGAAATCAGTATCTCCATTGTTTTTACCACCGTTTAGCACCTTCATCTTCATAACATCATCACATCCATCACCTTCATCATCTCTACCACATTCACCATCTTCAACTTCCTTTATCAACACCAGAGCTCATCCTCCATTGTCTACCAACTTGTTGAAGCCGATAGAGAGAACACCGAACCTGAGAGTTTCACCACCACAAACCACCGTCTCTCTTTCGCCACTAGCTTCTTTCATCCACCATCACCTTCACTTCCGGCAACCTCCATATATTTTTTCTCATGGTCTTGTCAATGTTCTCATTCACTAAGCACTAGTCCCGTTGGCTAATTTTTGTATTATTTCAGCAAGTTTGTAAAAGCTGAAGAGGGAAGAGATCTTAGAACAACCGGTGTGTTTCTGCAACTTTCCGGCCCCCATTTCCGGCGATGTTGATTTTCCGGCGAGCGTTTTCTTCAGAGTTCCAACATCTTTTCTAACTAGAACATCACAGTATCCTCATCCATTGGCATTCTTTATGAGTTTCAGCTGTGTTAGAAATTCTCTGGTGAAGTTTTGCATTTTCCGGCGAGTTTCTTGCACTTTCCAATCCCCATTTTCGACGAGCTTTCTGATTTATACTTGAGTTCACTACAAAGGATTGCTTGAAGCAGATCGATGATGGTGTGGATGAGCTTGGCCATTTAATAAAATAGTTTGAGTGGTTGAATAAAATCTCAAGCATTTTGATCAACGATGATGTGTTATGGCAAATAAGCTCGTGAGTGGACATGCAACGTAAATGGATATGCAGCACAAGGCAAGAGGTCCTAAAAGCTTAAAGGAAATTAGGGGAGTCATTTAATTTGATTTATTTTCTTATTTAAATGTTTTACTTGAAAGTTGATTATTGTTTGCATGATTTGTGAATTAAATTTGTGGGATTTATATATACTTTTCTTATAATTTAATTGAGTGGCATGTTTGTTTATGTATTACATTTTCTCTTTTATTTTGGCGTGTTTATTTATTGCATTTAATAATAATAAAAATATTATTTACAAATACTCTTTTTCCTAACCAATTTTTCTTAACATTTAGTTTTACTTAGGAAGTTAAAATTAAAAGGCTCTTTGAGTGAGATAACCCGAGTATTGCTTCGTACAACAATTCTTAAATTAAAAAGGCTCTTCAAGTGAGACGATCGGCACATTGCAGGTTTTATAGTCTTTTTCCTATATATGTGTCACTTATTAATAATGTGCATGACACTGCTTAAGCTGTTGAGCATGCCAACAATTCCACATTTGTTCTTAGCTCCTAAGAAACTTTAGTTGTAAATTTTCGTGGGAAAGTTTGGTATTGAACTAAACAACCCTAGTGTTTTTGACATAAATAATGTACTTTATTGAGCATGATAATGAGAACTACCTCCGGTTTTTCACTTGTGCAAAGTGCTATTTTGACATCGGTTAAAAATGTATTATTGCTACAGCATATAGGGCATAGTTAAAATTGAAGTAACAAAAAATAGATATTATGGCGTTGGTTACAAAGGCTTTGACGTCGTAAACGAATATATTATGGCATAAGTTACAAACAACATGACGCCGTAAAGGAATACCAAAAAAAACATATTAGTTTACCCTAGGCGTTGCCACGTCACTAACTGGCCACTGTCGTTTGGCCGACCACATCACTGCCATTTGTTCATGTCAGCAACTTGTTCAGGTCACAAATTGGATGCATTTTGTGATAATGGGAGGATTTGAACTCTTGACTTCGCGCACGAACTGATATGCTTTTGTCAATTGAGCTACGATGAACCTACAATATTTATTTACAAAATTATATATATAATATTTATTTTTAATAATTTCATGTAAGTATTAATAATTAATATATTATTAATTCAAAAGATTAAAAAAATAATATTTTATAAAAAATATTTATATCATATATTTTAATTTTGATTGTATTTAATATTTATATTTTTTTGTTTATATATAATATTAGCGAGAAATTCAATATTTTAATAAAAAATAAGCAACAATAATTTTTATATATTTATTTTATTATTGAATTTATATTATAATTTTTATAATATAATCTATTGGAAATTACCAATAGAAAAAATTATGTTGCTAACTTTATTTTTTTAATAGTGAAAGGACCTATATTACGGTGTCAACTAATAAGGACCTGACACAGTAAATAAATAAATGTGTTACAATAGCAAACCAAAATATAATTGATGTCATAATAGAAGATAATTATTTAATTAATTATGATATCTATTCTTGTCTAAACTGATGCCATATGTGCATATTATGGTGACAGTTATAATCATAATTGATGCCGCATTGGGAATATAATTATTTTAAACACGTTAAATTTATATAGTCCCTCATTTGATAACCAACTTTATATACAACCAATTAACGTACAAGCATACAAATTTCCAGCTTGAAAAAAGGTAATTTTAATGTAACTACAATATTTTTATTTTTAAAACTTTTTTTTCATTGTTTAATTAAAATTTTCAAATGTTATATTTAAAATATATATTTATTTTTCAATATATATATATTACAAAAAAATCAAAACTTAATTTAAATCCTTTTAATTAACTATGGTGTCATGTGCTTACTAAACTGATGCTATAAATGCTAATATGACAGCTGTTTGAAGTGCACCTGATACAAAAATATCAAAAACCTAATTATGACATCAGGTGCTTATATAATTGATACTATAATATAAATTACGACATCAAATACACTTAAAATAGAAGTAAAAATATGCCATATCCATTACCACTTCTGTTCTTTAAGTAACTGATGAGAAATCATGTAATTAAATTAGTATTTTATACTAGTGTTTATTATAAGATATATTTACCTAATTTAACTAGATTAAGGAAGTTGGTTGAATTAGTTAATATGACATGTATTTTCAAAAACACAATAGTCATCTTTCTTAATTCACTCATTCCCCTTCATCTTTAATTATTGTTGAAATAGCATCAAAAGAGGTAAATTAAGAAAAGATTGACAAGTATAAAAATTATGTCTTATATTTAGGATCAAAATCAACTCCTCAAATATGTCTTATATCAAGGACTGGAGGAGTATTAATTAAGTTTAATTTGTGTTATACTCGATATTATTGCAAGAGAAGTGCAATACAAGTAAAATCATATTGGAAGTATATACTACTATTATTAATTCAACTTTGAATCTAAAGAAAGATTGGGTGTATATATGGATTAATACGCAGTTCCTAAACTTTTATTCATTATATTACATATATGTTTTTATGTTGTGTCCATTTATTATACGTGGTTCTTCTAATTGGAGTCGACAGCATGTTTCTTCACCATGGTTATTTGCCATGGTTCTACTCATGCCACTGGGGATTCTTTGTTGTATCCTTCCTTTTCTCAATCTGATGGAGATTTGAAGTTTTAGGTTGTCCTTTATTTTGTCTTGATAGTTTTAGTTCGTGTCTGGCTTTAATATTTTAAGCATTTTCATGTGATATTTCTCTGGTGAGTGGTTTTGTGGTATGTGATTATGGTTATGTACTAATAATTTTTCATATGTAATGAAACTGACCATTCTATCCCAAAAGAAAAAAAAAAGGAATACCATCTTTTAGTTTGTATAATTAAGTTTTTGGAATTTATAAAAATCACATGATTTTCAAATGATTTGCAACTAATCTTCTACTATTTGCAATTGAGTTTCCAACTTACACTTGCAGAATATTTAACAATTTATATTCTTTGCCACTAATCTCCCAAACCAGTACTTTCTACTAAAACATGTTGTTATCTGCTTATCAAGTGTTGTTAATATCTAATAAAACGTAGTTGCGATACAACTATAGTAGTTGTCGATGATCATATTTCATCTTTAGGCTTGTTCCAGTTTGTTTGTTTAGTTCTCGGTATAAACACTTTGTACCTACTATTAATACATTTCCTGTTGGCCGGAAAAAAAAAAACAGATTCTTATCATTTAAATGTATACCTTATCTTAAATGCATGAATCATGATTATTATAATCAATTTTGTTAATTATCTCCGATTAGATTTTATTCTTTTAAAGGGAGAAGACACACAGGCACCAATACAGCTGCAAGGTCGTAAAAACAGACACAGAGAAACAGAGGGCGATCATTTTCTCCTTTGAAGTTGTTCTCTTTCTCCAATTCTCCGGTTCATGTAAGTATTATTCGAAAGCTTCAAATCAATCATGAAATATTTTAAAAGTTGTTCCAATACTTACATGAACTGAGGAATATCTGTTGAGAGGCTGGGTGTAGAGTTCCTTTATCAGATTTAAACAAATTCTCCAGAATTTTACCAATTTCGGTTATAAAAGTATGCGACTCATACACACACTCGTTGTACGTCAAATTGTAAGTGAAGTGATAGCGGCCCAATTTGATATTTTCATTATAGATATAATAATAATCTATAATATAAATTATCTTTTCATGTCTCTTAATTATTTGTCATTTTCACACAAGCACAGTAAGATCAAGATTCGTTCATATATTTAAACTCGCACCCAAATATAATAAGGAAAAAATCCAATAAAATACTTTCAAAATTTTGAAAACCCAAAGTGATTTCCTACTAAAATATGCTGTTAATTGCTAATTACTGTAGTCAATATTTAAACTATTGAAAGAAACAAAACTAATTTGGGATTTTGATATTTTAAACGTATTTTTCTGAACTTTTCCCAATTAGATATATATATATATATATATATATTATCCCTCTTTTGATATATTATATATGAAATAATTTTGATGATTGGAAAGAATGTAAATTGTGAAATGTTGACGATCACCATTAAAATATGAATCATTATTTTTTAAACAAAACTTTGATTGTGAAACTATTTTTATTTTCAGTAATAATATTATGTGCGCTTATTGGTTTTGAACTAAATCAAAAGTCTGCTTGTAAAATAGAGTTCTCTATTGGTTTCCCGCACGCGCGAGAAGTTTCTAAGCACGTTGCCAAATCAATAATAAACTAATTAATATTATTAATTGTTATACATGGGTGTGTGTTGGCAAAAATACCCACATTACTGAAGTGGTCCTGGCGTTCACAGCGTGAAAAATGTCATTCTTTTCCTTTTTTAAATTATATATTTATTGATTGTGATGGTGATGATAGTTTTTTTAATTATTAATATTTATAATATTTCATCAGGTTCATAAAATATTCTTATACTATGATCTTTAAAATAAGACTCAGTTGATTTTTTTTAGAAAGAAACAAAATTAAATAAATTATTTATGTTTATTATTTTTCTTCAAACTAATTTATCATAATTTGTAAACTAATATATAATCTAATCATATATAGCATATATGACCATTGAGTAATTTATTTAATTTCCTTAACCTAATAAAAGGGTCAACTAAATTTTATATGAAAATGGGAAGTAGGGCTTTTCTTTTGTTTTGTTTTTTGATACGGAGGGCTTTTCTTTTCTGCGTCCAAGTCAATTCGTGGCTTTACTTTGGAAAAAAAAATTCGTGGCTTTGCCGTCCTAAGAAAGGGTATCCCAACCAAATATTTTATAAATTATCATCACACATCTAATCTTTTAAAAACATAATATCTAAGTAGTATATATATATATATATATAAAGAGCTAAAATGGATCCAACACTTTAAAATATTTTTTCAGATATATTCATTACCTAAAAATATTTTATAGTGTATATAGCACCTTAAATAGCTTTTTAGGGGCCTTCGTCACACTTTTTCTTTTGAAAAAAAATACTCCTGCATACTAAATGTACCTTAACAAAATTCTATATCACCAAAATAACTACTTCCTCCAATCTTATATATAAGATAGAGTTGATATCTTTTAAAAAATATTAAGAAAGCTAAATAAATCATTTAATTATATCATATATGGTGTATCATTAGATTATATATTAATTTATATGTTACGTAAAATAATTTTTTAAAAAATTAATAAATATAAATATTTTAAAATAATTTAATTAATCTTCTAAATATCTAAACAAAAGGTCAACTCATATTTAAGATCCGAGGGACAGTAATATTTAATGGACTGTTTTCTTTTTCATTTTTTCTTTTTTTCCTCTCCTTGCCGAAGTTATCAATTGTCTCTTGACATCTTCTTTCTTCTTCTCCAAACCAATCAGACTCCCGCTTTTATAACAGACATTGCATTTTCGAGTTAATCAAGGAATCAAAGCCATGGCCGATACAGAAAAACCCGCCGTGATATACAACGCGTCAACTTCCAAGTACTACGTAATCTCCCAAGGATCCGCCATCGAAACCACCATCACCCACAAAGCCACCGTCGCCGACGAATGGCTACGCCAGCTTTTCTCCAAATACGGCGGCCGCCACACCGTCGTCGGACTCGACACCGAGTGGATGCTCCGCATATTCTCTCCGACAATGAAAGCCGCGATCCTCCAGCTGTGCGTGGAGAACACGTGCCTGATCCTTCAACTGTGTCACCTGAACGACGACGTGCCTGAGAACCTGAAAAAATTTCTGGCGGATCCAAATTTCACGTTCGTCGGCGTTCAAGTGAAGAACGATATAAAGAAGCTGAGGGAGTACGGATTAGAGTGCGGCAATAACGTCGTGGACGTGCTTGACGTGGCAAAGCGTGATTGGCCGGAGAGGTTTTCACGTTCAGGGCTGAAACATTTGGCGAAGGAACTGGTAGGGTTAGACATGAAGAAGAACAAGAAGGTGACGATGAGTGATTGGCACGTGCGAGATCTTAGCTATGAACAAATTGAATATGCCTGTATTGATGCATATGCCTCTTATTGGATTGGTCACAAGCTGCTGGTTGAAGATAAATTAACAAGCTAAATAAGCTATATAGCGAGCGATTGATATATATTATTCATTGATCAATTAATATATCCCATAATTGTTATTGATTGGTTTCTTTTATTGTGATAGTAATCACTGCCATCGTCTTTATTGTTGTTAGGCCCTCTTGTAATGTATGGTTTATATGTTTGTTAGCTATTTAAGCTGTCTTGCTTAATGGATTGAATATACGACTTTGTGGCTTTCATGGTAATACATGTAAAGAAAAGAAGACCGAATAATAAAGGGTTTATACATGCAAAGGAAAGTGTTGTACCAAATGCTAAATTTTGTTAACTAGTATTACGTTAACTCGCCCTTAAACTCGTACTAAATTTTTTTATTTGATCTTGTTCAGTGACTTTACAAATGAGCTCTATAGAAATTTGTTTGTTAAGCGTGATACATTATAAATATTGATAATTCAATTTTAATTATTAGGATTTAAAATATATTTAAATCAAATTGTTATTATTTTTATATTTTAATTATTTAATTATACATTTTAATATCTATTTATTGATAAAAACAAAATTGTATAGGTTTATAATTGATTTCGCAATGTGAGTACAAGTCCTTATTACGAGTTTATTTAAACTCTGAATTTGACAACCTTAATACAAATACATAAAATATATTCGTTGTCATGTAATAGGAATGGGCATATGCTTATTCACGTGACCTGCCAAAAAAAATATGATATCATATTCCACCATTATGCATACTAAGTGCGGGCTGCTTACCAGCTAAACTAAAATGTTCAAATAATGGGGACGAATGCCACATCACAGTTTTGTTGGGTGTTTTGGTAGCTAATAGACTCACTCATATGGTTTTGTTTTTGCACAGTGAAGAGCATAATTCCTCAGGAGAAGCGTAGGTTTTATCGATTGTGTTAAAGGTGAAGGCCAGATAACTTGAATAATACTTAAAATATTATTAATAAAATAAAGAGAAAATCCAATTAAAATACAATTAAGAATGGGAAAGGACAGAATGATGTTGTGAATTGCTGAAATCCCAAACCAAAACATTAGTAGGAATCTGGGATTTGAAATTGTGACCAAAAGATGAAAAGCCCTGAGTTAAGTTAAAAAAAACGGGATGGCCAAAATCGTGTTGTGTTTTGAAGGGTAGGTTGGCTAAAGGAAGAGTAACCGAAAAAGGGTCGAAAAACCTAAGAGTGAAAGGGGGTAAAGGGCTGGCTGGTTGGCGCAACAAAGAATTGGAAGGGAAGGACGGTCTGGGCCAGCAAAGAAGAGGAAGGGAACGGCAAGTTCTTGGCTTAGCGAAGAGGGAATGCTGGTTTCTTGGCTCAACGAAGAAGAGGAGTTTCGGCGGTGTTTGGAGTTGGAACGTAGTTGACAATGGTGGGTAGTTGCTGGCCAAGCGAAGAAGAGAAAGGGAACGATGCTTTCTTCACTGAGCTTCGTCGGCGTTCTGTCGAGTTGGAAGATTGTCAAATTGAAAGTTGTGAAACAAGAAAATCAAGTAGTTATATAAAATATAGTGTTGTTAATATAGAAACATGTGTCGTTATTGGCCCCCCAACTTGTTGATTTCACACTTTTTCCTGGTATATGTTGGATTGTCAGGTAGAAAGTTGTGAAATAAGAAAATCAAGTTGTTATTAGTGTAAAATATGATGTTGTTAATATAAAGACAGGTGTTGTTATTGGCCCCCAACTTGTAAATTGAATACTTTTCCCTAGGTATGTGTTGGATTGTTAGATAGAAAGTTGTAAAATAAGAAAGTTAAGTTATTAATGTAAAATATGATTTTGTTATATAGAGACAGGTGTTGTTATTGGCCCCCTAACTTATTAATTACACACTTTTCCCTAGGCATGTGTTGAATTGTCAGATCGAAAGTTGTGAAACAAGAAAATCAAGTCGTTAGTATAAAATATGGTGTTGTTAATAGAGACAGGTACTGTTATTAGCCCCTCAACTTATTAATTTCACACTTTTCCCTATGCATGTCAATACATTTATGTAAAATATGGTGTTGTTAATATAGAGACAAGTGTTGTTATTGGCCCCCAACTCGTTAATTGCACACTTTTCCCTAGGTATGTGTTGGATTGTAAGATAGGAAGTTGTAAAACAAGAAAGTCAAGTCGTTAATATAAAATATGGTGTTGTTAATATAGAGACAAGTGTTGTTATTGGTCCCCAACTTGTAATTTCACACTTTTCCCTGAGCGTGTGTTGAATTGTCATATCGGAAGTTGTGAAACAAGAAAATCAAGTCGTTAGTGTAAAATATGGTGTTGTTATTGCCCCCCAACTTATTAATTTCACACTTTTCCCTGTGCATATCAATTCGTTAATGTAAAATATGGTGTTATTAATATAAAGACAAGTGTTGTTATTGGCCCCCAACTTGTTACTTGCACACTTTTCCCTAGGTATGTGTTGGATTGTCAAATAGGAAGTCATAAAACAAGAAAGTCAAATCGTTAATGTAGAATATGATATTGTTAATATCGAGACAGGTGTTATTAGTGACCCCCAACTTGTTAATTTCACATTTTTCCTTGGGCATGTGTTGGATTGTTAGATAAAAAGTTGTAAAACAAGAAATCCAAGTCGTTTATATAAAATATAATGTTGTTAATATAGAAATAGAAGTTGTTGTCCCCCTCGCACCCCAGAAAAAAAAAAAGAAAAAGAAAACTTGTTGATGTCAATTACCATATATATCCCTCCTGTATTGTTCAAAATATGATGCCTGTTTTGCCGTTAAACTTAGGGCATTTATCTTTTGCTCACAATTTTCAATCTCAGATTTCTATTAACACTCTGATTTAGGATTTCAAAAATTAGCAGCACCATTTTGTCCTTTCTCAATTTTGTTTGCATTGTTTGAAAAGTTTTCCTAAAATATTCTCTCTTACAAGGCATTACATCTAACCTTCCACTTATATACAAAATAACCCCATACAGTCAACCTTGGGCCCAAGCCCAATTACAAACATCCTAACTCTACGGGCTTGTTTGGTATAAGGGGAGGGGAGGGGAGGGAAAGTGGGCGGAGGGAAAATTTTTTTGAATTGAATTTAAAAAAATTAGAGAAGTGGGGTTAAAAATTTTTAATTAATTTTTTTTACTCTTTTATCTTACATATTCTCTTTATTAAAATTTTATTATCTCATTTCTTCAATCTTTTAAAATTCAACTTATAAAAATTTTCGCTCCCCTCCCCTCCAATTCCCTCACACCAAACAATGTCATGCCGCACAACAGATTGACAGCAAGCCATTCCAAATACGATTTTTTTTTTTTGAAAAAAAGTATGGTGGAATTGGCTTTTGGAAAAATGGGGTGTTTGGATTTGCATTTTAGCAACTGAGTTTTTTTTTTAAGCAGCTTTTGAAAAGAAGCTCAAGAGTCAAAACTATAGCTTTTCCAAAAAAAAAAAAAAAGTCACTTCTACTACCGTCAATTCAAACACAAATCACATTTACAATTTTACTTTTATCCTATCTAAATTTTATAAAAATCAAATTAAAAAACATAACTTCTGTCACCGCTAACAAATGGACCTTGAATTGTAATATCTACTGTAGTAGGATTATGAGCATTATTTCTGTAGGGACACGAAAGGCAAAGAACAAATATTTTCCAATTAAATTTGCTTTATACACAATTCACACACGAAGAGTAAAGCCACTTGCTTAAATGACAATATATATATATATATAGAGAGAGAGAGATGCGTCCCATGTCGGGTTGTACCGAGCATTCACGAGTATTCGGAATTCACATAGATAACAAGCTGCTAGAGCCTAATTAGTAAGTTGAGAGAAGATTGCCCAGAAAAAAAAAATAATGGCAAGAGCGAACAGCAGCTAAGGAGGAACCTATTTATGAATTTAGCTTGCCTCCGCAGCACCTTATCCTCCACTCCGTCCGCTGTACCCAAAACTATATTGTTTTGGTGTAGTTTTGGGTGCAAAATATGAGCTAATCTCTCTCTCTCTCTCTTTTAAACGGTGTCTAATATTTTGAAGGATTTTTCTAGAAGCATCTAGTATCTTAAAAATATTTTAAGTAGTATACAATATTTTAAAATATTTTTTTGTGTTTTTAACCCCTTCAAATATTTTTTTAGTTGTACCCAATATCTTACCAGACTGAATGTAATCTTACCTTTAATGTATTTTTTCAGCTCCAAAAATTACTTTAAAATATTCAAGTAGCATAAAGTATTCTAAAATAACTTTTAGTGTTTTTAACCGCTTAAAATATTTTTTCAATTGTATTCAGTGCCTTAAGATTGATTACAATTTTACTTTTAATGTATGTTTCTCAATAGTAATGAGTACCCAAAACATAGGATACTGGTTTATTAATTTCCGCCCACTCTAAATATATTTTTCTAGTAGCACTCAATATTTTAAAGTAATTTTTGAAGCTGAAAAAAATACATTAAAGGAAATCTGATAAGACACTGGGTACAACTGAAAAAAATTATTTTAAGATGGCGTATACTACTTGAAACATTTTTAAGATGCTAGATGCTTCTAGAAAAATCCTTCAAAATATTAGACACCATTTAAAAAAACAAGATATCAGCTCATATTTTGCACCCAAAACTACACCAAAACGATATAGTTTTGGGTCCAGCAGACGCAGCGGAGGCAAGCCAAATCCCCTATTTATAGCAATAGCGTGACCACTAATTAGGAAGTTGTTAGTACTCCCTCCTTGCCTTCTTTTTTGAACAATATACTCCTTTCCTTCTAAGTAATAATTAGAAAATTAGCATTGATTAACTTTCTAATGTAAAGTTACTTTTATCAAATTACAAATTCATAATAAATGTTGATTTGTTTCTAATTTGATTATGTTTCCTATTTTTAATAAAATAGTTTGGCACATCAAGGGTAAATTTGAAGTCAAAGTCCAGCATGTTCAAAATTATAAAGCTTTTTTTTTTTTGTTTGAAGTATCATGTTAAGAATATAAGACATCTTTAATCTTTGGTTTAAATTTATCAGGATGCAATTAATAAGGGTTTTTCAAAAAATACCCTTTAATTGGGAAGTGCAATATTTAATAGGGAGAATCTTAGAAAATGATTTTTAAAATTTTAAAATCTCAAATCAGTCTTATTTCTTATCATTGGTAAGGGATTAATTACAATTTATAAATAATTCACAACTCATTTTAATGAAAAATAACTGAATTGGGATTTTGAAATTTTAGAGATTTTTTTTCCCGAATTTTACCGTAATAAACAAACTAATAAATTTTTTCTAATTTGGACACCTTATTAAATAAAGGTAAATATAAAAAACCTATGTAAATTTAAATGCTATTAACTAATTTATTGGGGGCTATTGTGTGAATTATGATTTTAACCGAAAGAGTACGTACATACGATCTTTTTTATTTTTTATTTGCCACACATACGATCTTTTTTAACCATGGTCTTATAGGACATAATTAAACTTCCAATAAATTACGTAGGATACATGAGATATAAGGCTTGTTTGACTTTGTTTTTAAAAACAAAAACACAAAAAAAAAAAAAATTGTTTAGAAAGCTATTTCCAAGAAGTTGTTTTTAAAAACAAAAAAAAAAATAAGAAGTTGCTTTTAAAAACTAAACAATAAAAACAGTTTTTAGTTGTTTCCTATTTTTCTATTTTTTATTTTTTAAGCCACCACTTATTTATTATTGATACTATATTACTGATAATGACTATCATCACTTCACCATCAGCGATCGTCGTCGCCACGTCACTTCAAAAATATATTTTTTAAAACAACTATATAAATAGATTTTTTATTTCAAAAACAGTTTTATAAAACTATTTTGAAAACAAAAAAATAGAGAATAGAATCAAGGCCATTGTTTCCCATTCACGCCAACCTAAATCAGCCTCTATTAATTATTGTAACTTTTTTAAGACACATTGAATTATATTACTTGAAGTGCGAAATAAAATGTCGCAAGGGGTGACCATGGATCGGAATATGCATGATACTCCTATCTTAAATACTCCCTTCGGTCTTAATTATAAAACAAAGTTGACTTTTTTGGAGAAATTAAAGAAACCAATTAAATTACTTTAGAGTGTTTATATTTTTAGTATCTTTAGATTATATATTAGTTCATTAGTCAAATTAATTAGTTTGGAGAAAAAAATAAAAATATAAATACTCTAAAGTAATTTAATTGGCTTCCTTAATTTCTCCAAAAAAGTAAACTTTATCTTATAATTAGGACTGGAGGGAGTATAATACAAGAGCTGGAGAAAGAGTTTATTATCATCATAAATATAAGATATCAATCCATTCTATCTCATAAATTCATCTGACACGCATAATTAAATATGACAGTATTTTAGATAAACCAAGCAACCAACACCTATTTTTTTATAAATAATAACTAACTTAACTAATTTATTTAATATCCACAAATTAATTATATAGCTTTTATATTAAAGACTATACTTACATTAAGCTCCTTATATATCCATAACATCAAGCTCTCCCATCACACATGACTGTGTGTTCTATTCTTTTTTATACAGGTTTATAGTTAAACAAGTATTGACTTCCCCACACGATGCACGGCGGGATGCATTAACTTCAATATTTTAAATGGAAAATTTTAAAAGGGAAGTGACCCTCTCTGATACGCTTGATTTTGCACTAAATGCCTATGCACTAAATTATTAGCATATAGGTGTAGATAAAATTGGCAACCACATTGTACTTTCTATAAAGATCTTCAAGCAATGCTTAATGATTAGCTATATAAAATTATAAGCATTGAAATAAAAGTCTCTCCAAGTAAATACACTCAAAAAATATGTCGGTCAAGGATGAAACCCCTAAAGATAGAACAAAACCAACTAATTCCACTTATATAAACTTTGATAACCATAACATAAAAAACAAAAACCAATCAGTTCCACTACCCTGCCTTCTCTTAACCTATGTACTTATGAAGTCTGCTAAATGGCTTGAACAAAACATCTGCATGAATTCACTATATTCATAATGATATTACCATCAGCTCTAGCATTCTCTATAGCATGAGTTCATGACAAACAATGACAAAAGGCCACATAATATATGCCATACCAATCACCAACTTGTGTAGTATACATCACATCAGCAATCACATTACAGTCCCAAACAAAACTCTTATTCAAATATAAAATATCATAAAACCGATCGTTAATGGATTCAACAAACTCTCTAGCTCTCATGAAGCTTCATAAGAAAAAAAATATGATCATGAAAAGGGTGGTTCAGATTATTACATGCATAATACAATTTTTGCAATTAAAAATGTAATTTATTAGATAAACAAATGATAAATGATAAAATCATACTCAAATAAAGAACAAAACGACACCTGCTTGTAAGGATCTTTAAAATTGAATTATATGAACCACACCAACCATCAAATAATCAACCTATTTTGATAATCGTGCAATAACTGAGACAGCACCAGACCTTGTACCCCCACCCATACCAGTAGTTATGAACATAGGATCTAAGCCTTTAAAAGCATTAGCAATGGCTTCTTTTGACTCCTCTGCAGCTTGATCCCCTAAAAGTGGGATTCCCACCAATACACTCAAAAAAATCCCTCCAAGTAAATACACTCAAAAAAATATGTCTTACAAAAAACAATCAAAGTGATGTGAGTATCCATATATAGATAACATGTGCTTACTTTGGTAAATGTCATATCATTTGTATTCCCACAATTGGTTCACACTTCACACTTAAGAAACACAACATTATCAATGACCATTACTCAATTTTATAGGAAAAATAAATTGATTAAACTTCTTTAGGTCTAAATATCTCATTTCTCTGTTCTTTGCTGCTTCTTGAAGGGCAGCTTTCACCAGCCTCCTTGCACTTCCCTGAAAGAGAGAGAGCAGATTAAGCATTAACCCATTTTGTGTCATGTTTTCTGCCTCACTTGCATTAGCAGCTCATGTCAACCACACAAATAATGTAAGATTCAAAAGCATACATAAAAGGATTGTCAATCAGATTAGAAATCAATTAACATCAACATATCAGTAACGTTCGATGTCAAATGCCAATAACTAATTATTTGTTCTGCTAGAGCTAGCCAGGTAAGACTTTATATTACAGAGTAGACTCAATAGGATTTCTTCATGAAGGTGATTGGACACAACTTTTTCGGTAGAATCAACCTAAATATACCAAAACCTTAAAATCTGAAAAGAGATTTTCATCATCATCTGCCAAATTGAACCCCCTTCACTATGGCATTTGTCATCCACAATCATTCTCTACATTAAGAGACATTGTCTAAGTATTTGCTTAATGGGATACATTCAATATGAGTCCACTACTTAATAAATGTAAAGGGCACACCAAAAATATTTCTTGACAAGTAAAGGGCATTATGACCTTTCGATTTCCATCCCTAAAGACTGGAAACTTCATGGTAAATATGCACGTGCCCTCATCTCATTGGATATTTCACATTATAGAAAAAAGAAAATAAAAAGTATATCCTTTATCTTCTAGATGGCCTCTAAGTTGCAACATCAATGGTTTATACTAAAATAATATCCCCCACAAATTCTTCCCATAGGCACAATACAAGCAGTGAAACATGCAACAGGTCACAATAAACTTGTTTATTTGATCTTACACAGATTGAAATGTGATTCTTACACTATGAGGATTATTTTGAACTATATCAACTACATCTTGATTGCTAAGGTGTTCCCAGAGCCCATCAAAAGCAAATATAATAAACTGATCCTGTGGCTGCAATTGGCACATTGATATTTATGGTTTTGAACTTAGTATCAGCCTACTGAGTGGCTCCTGAAGTCAAAACTTAGCATATAGTGGTTCTATATTCAACTCAACCTTTTTCAAATAAACGTCACCAATAGATCTTGAAACCTGCCACTTTCAGAAATCTATGGAGCATATAATACCAAATAAAAAGCAAGCAAAAAGAAATCCCAAATACTTTAATGATCGAGGAAATTAATCCGACCTTGTTTGCGCTCACGCTCGTGATACTTTCCAAAATTATGAACAACAATATCTCGGCGGAGGCATAACCGGCAGCTAGAACATCATCCTTATTGTTATTCGAGCCATTTTGAGGATGCTCATGCTACAGAGATTGTTCATACTCACACTCTTCCTATGGAATCAACGACTCTAACACCGAACAACATGATCTCGCCAGGCGGAGGTAGGGGAAGAAGCATCGCCGTCAGTGGAAGTGGCGGAGAGTGATCGAGCCATGCTGAAATCAAAAGTGCTTGGGCTTGGGCGAAGTGATGAAGCAACCTCGTCATTTTTTTGAAGGGAGTCAGGGAGACAGAGGATAAGGCTATGTTTAGTTTGAGGGGAGGATAGGGGGAGGGGAGGTGTACACCTATTTCCATTTTGATATGCGCAGGGCAATAATGAACAAGTTCCATATGCAAACAGAAAAATACATTTATACTGATAATAAGTATTTATTTAAAGACAGTCATTAACAGAGCAGAAATCGATAATAATGACAAATATGTACAGAATGTTCCAAAACTATTTCACATATAGACTATATACAACCACTGTATTCATCTTAGGAAACGTGCCCGTCAGTTTCCCTTCTCTGTATCCGTGGCTTTCGAGCAATTGGCACCCGTTGAGACATTTGGATTAGAAAAAAAGGGGTGAGATTCCAAGAAATCTCAGTAGAAACATACGATCAACACATAAAATGCGAAAATTAAATATGCAATGCATCGTATCAAATAAAATGAAAACTCATATCATCCGTGTGAGCACACAAAATTCAGTGCCAACTAACCTGTTGAAACCCCTACATGTACCTCAGCTGAGTCCTTGGCTACAGCTAGGTAAGTCTAGTGTACCTCAGCTAGATTCTAGACCACAACTAGGTAATGTGCCTCTAGCACGTGTGTTTAGATCACAAAATACAATAACACGCATCATACAAATAGTCACATAGTATAAGAGAGATAGTAGTCCCTACCTTAACCTCTTTCCTATCTCAAAGGGTCCGCCTCGTAAAACGTGTCAATTATAGGCGTTCAACTCAGTCCTAAAACATCAAATGTATAAGAAATAGGTTATAACCTATCCAAATATCATTTTAGACACTTCTATAGTGTTTCTTGTGGTTATATTAGCCTATGATGAAAATTTACCAAAATGCCTCTGGGACCCCGGCCCGGCCCCATCGTACCCAACCCGATGACACGTTTTCCCAAATTTTTGACTAAGGCTACCCTGACATATTTTCGTCCAAGGAATCCATTTCCAGACTCAAAATTACCAAATTCAATGTCAAATTACGAAATTGCCCTTGGCAGCCCTACTTTTAGGATTTTAGGGGCGTTTTCGTAATTATGCTTTCTCGGCCTTTTCTAAAAACGTGCCCAACTGTAACCCCACCTAATTTTACCTTCTGAACCCAATGGAACCATCAAATCATTGAAAATCCAAATCTAAGGCCCTCAAACATCCCTGGCCAAAATTATGGTGTTCTCCGGGAAAAATCGGGGTTTTATGATTTCGGCTCCGTAAACACGTTCCTTTCTACTCCTGACCACTTTATTAACCATTTAATTGAGTTATAAAAACCATTTGAACTAAAATTGGGCAGAATAACCCTTAGGCACACACTTTTTCAAAATTTAAAACTAACGGCAATCCGGCAAAATTTCACCAGTTAAATTGCCCACAGCAGCCAAAATAGTTAATATACGAAGGTTTGGAAGTTACTTCAAACTCCCACAAGTTTTTCTCAAAAATGGCTGAAACCCTAACTTTTAGAGAACAGATTTTTGAGCCTCCAAACCCTAAAGAACCAAGAGGAGTAGCTTAGAGTCGGAGTTATACGCGTTAGGAGCTAAATCGTCAGAAAAATCGGCTTACCTTGCGAGATTTCTTCCCTTTCTCTCTCTAAACTCTCTCAAATTTCTCTCTCTTATTTCAGGTATGTTGCAGCACGAAAATGGGCTGAAGAGGATGATGATATATTTATTTATCATATATTTTGCAATATTTTATTTATTTGTTTTATTTTCAAAAATTTCAAAAATGAACTTATGTACATAAATCCTTATGTGCATATAACCATGCTCATTAAACCCAATCAATATTTCCTTATTTATGCCACATGTAGGAGACACCTAGGGGTCCCTCCATATGGTCTCAATTGGCTTCACAACTTGTCTAGGTTACGTATACACTTAAAGTCTCAATTTTGGTTAAAATTGCACTTTTTGCTCAAATTTTCCATAAATGCATATTAAATTGACAAAATATTCTAAATATATTTTTAAACTTTATTTTCCTTAATTAATTGAAATTAACTTCAATTAATTGGAAAATAATTTATTTTGTGCTATTTTGGCAAAATTACGATTTTACCATTACCTTTCTAATCCAATTTCTTTTCTTATTTTTTTTTGGCCAATTTCCATCTATTTTTGGACCAAATATTTTCTCTAATATTCCTTCATTTTTGGACCTTAATATTGGGCTTTTTAAATTACCCAAATTAATTCCATAATTATTTTTGCCCAATTTCCCATGAAATTAAACATTTATGAAATTCATAAATTCTAAATTCATGAATGTTCATCATTTTATTGAATTTTCCAAATAATTACAATATATTTAGTGAATATAAAATTTGGGGTGTTACAGGAGGGGAGGGGAGGGGGCAAAATTACAATATTGGACAAAAGAAACTCAAAATTTATCCTCTCATTCTTTTAAATTTTGGGTTCCCGCCCAAAATTTACTCTCTCATTCCTTTTAAATTTTGAATTCCCGTCCAAAATTTAAATATCTTTAACCTAAAAAGGTAATTTAATCTCACTCTCCTCCCCTACCCTCCCCTCAAACCAAACACACCCTGAGGGAGAGGTGAGAGAAAGACATATCCTAAGAGAGAGGGGAGATAAAAGGATGCATGAAAGAAAAGTGAGACTATTAATGGAGGAAATTTCAAAATTTGAAATCATTTAGAAGGAAAAAAGTAAGCATGGAGCCAGATGCAGAAGCCGACACTGTTCACGAGTTGTTACTGTTCATAGGAACAGTGAATTTGTGATTGAGATTTATTATTATATATAGATATAGATGGTAATAATTCTAAAATAGAACACATAGTCATATATGATTAGAGAACTTAACAAAATAAATATAAAGAGAATTTGTCATAAGTATTTTCCTTATATTAAATATTAATTACTTAATACTTCGGTGGTATTGTTTATAAGGTACAAAGAGAAAATTTATTTTGGTTTATTTATAAATAATATCATTAAATTTTTTCATATGAATATACAATTTTATTTTTATTTATTATTATGTTGAATTTGTAATTTTGAAGATAAAATATATATTACCCCACTTTTAAATATAAGAGTAGTTTAGGAGTGAATTCTAATATTAAATATAAAACATTCTATTTCTTATATTTATCATTTTTTTCTAAATTAATTTATTTTATTTATAAAATGATATATAATATATTAATACATATAAATATTTCAAATAGATCATGTTATATATGCTATAATTAAATAGGGTCAAAATAAAAAGTTTATTAAATTTTATAACATAGTCAATAAATTTTAAAGTTTTTCTTTTTTTCTTTTTAATTTTTTTGATCTCCTGGTTTTTCTTTTTTAATTTGACTAAGGGCTTGTTTAATATGAGAAGTGGGGAGAGAAAGTGAGCAAAAGAAAAATTTTACATGTGTTTAATACGAGGCTTTCGAAGGGGCGGGGAGGGGAGGGGCATGATAGAGAATTGCATCCTTCTCCTCGTTTAGCTGAGAAATGTTTTCAGGTTTTAATGTTTTATAATGCTTGTAGGATTATTGGATGCATGTTAATATAGTCATTATCTTTTTTTTTTTTTTTGATAAATCGTTTTCTTTATTATTTAAGATACCCATTTATCATTGTCTTTATAACATCCATATAAATCGTTGTCTTTATTTTTTTTATAAATCGTTGTCTTTATTTTTTTTATAAATCGTTATGCTAAGAAAAAGAAATATCCATACAAGATACCGATTTATCATTATCTTTTCTTTTCTTTTTTCTTTTTGATAAGTCGTTATGCTAAAAAGAAAAAGAAATATCCATATAAGATACTGATTTATCATTATGTTTATTTGATATAAGAAATTTACATTCATTGCTCCAGGTCAAATTAGCATATATAAATATATGGATATTCTTGAAGGTTATAGCCCCAGAGAATGTAAATTAAAGTTTTGTTGGGGTTTGATAATAATATTATTTTCAGTGTGTGGAGTGGTTGGTGGGAATTATGATAATGGAGAATCTTATATATCAGCAATTGGAGATCCAGGAATGAGCAGAGATGGCCTCAGAGTTGCCATTGAGTCATGGAATCAATGCAATGAGGTTGGAGAAGAAGCTCCCAACATGGGAAGCCCCAGAATGGCTGATTGTTTTTATGTCAATTATTTTGGTTAGTTTTCATTATTATTTACCTTTGCTTTTCTTTCCTTAATTTCTTTCTTTCTTTCCATCAACCTTCTTTTCTTTTTTCATGGGACATGACAAGATTCAAACTAAAATTCAAGGACATCTATAAATTTAACACCTTCAAAAGCTTTATAAAAAGTAAAAATTTAAATAATTTTTATATGAATTAATGTGTAAATCTACCTATAAAGAATTTCACCAGTGGCACCAGACACTATAAATTCTTATAGTGCAAAAGTATACATGAAGTTTTTAAAATTGTGCAAAAATATGTTAATATTTTAACAAACATGTCAACCAATATAAAATAGTGCAAAAATATACCTAAAAGTCATGACATTTTTGCACAACTTTTAAAATTTCATGTTTATTTTTACACTGGATTAAACTCAGGTCAAGTAGGTCCAAATAGCCAATTAACTTTTGCCAAGTGTATTAATTAGACACATCATATCATCACCTACCTCCAATTATCTTCTTGTTGTCATTGGTGGATCAACATATATAGTTCTCTGTCAAGCTCTGTTCTGCAATTTTTTTTTTCCTCTTTAATTATGGTTTTGCTTCACTCTTTCATTGTTCCTCCCTCACCGGCTTTGCTTCACTCTTATTCATTTCTCATGCTCTCCGTGTTTCCTCTTAAAAATTGACTGTTTAGCTGATAGTTCATCAAGCAATTTCAATTTTCTGATTAAATCTCAATTTCAGAATGCTTGTAATTTTTGTTTAAGTAATTTATGCTTGAAACATTTGTATTTGAGTTTAATATTGTTAAAAGAAATCAAAAGTTAAGTGAGATGTTTTATTCCTTCTTTCATAGTAGTTTTGGATCTCAAAGTTCTTACTTTAATTGAGAGAAAAAAGAAATGATGGGGCAAAAGTTAATTGACTATTTGGACCTATTTGGCCTAATCAACTTGACACTATTTTGGTCTTTTTTACACCGTTTTCTTAACCTATATGTTTGCTAAATATTTAACATCTTTGCGCTGTGTAATTTTGCACAAAAGAAAATTTATGGTGCTAAGTGGCCAGAGGAAATTACTTGATTGGTAGATTTTCACCTTAACCCTTTTTATATCTGAAAAATATCTGGTTGCGATTTGAATGAAAAGTCAAAGAAGATTTAAACTTTGACGAAAATCACGAACGTTTCATGCTCTGATTCTGATCGCCTTTTGCCTTATCTATCATTCTGTTATATTATACATAGGGGGACTAATGCAACTAAATGTAGAAGTTTATATTCAAAATTTGCACATATTTCCCTTCTTTCAATCCAAAATTTCTGAAAAATACCCCACAAAAAGAAAAGAAAAGAAAAGAAGTATCAGTAAAATCCAGAAACACCTAAACTCAAACATAAGCTTTTTTTTTATAAAAAAAAAAACCCCCCATCTTCTGGAATTCCATACAAACTGTACTGCATTGAATTGGCAATTATCAGTCTCTGAATACAAAATCTTTATCCATGAAAAACAGGGGATATCAAGCTAATTCACAAGGTGCAAGAATGGCAGAACAAGCTGGGCATATCCAACTCACACAACCTAGTCACAAACAAAAGTGTAGACCTCTTTGCAGCATGGAAATAAATGTACTTAGGCCAAAACTGCCAAGTAATAAACTTTCCAAGGCCATGGCAGTTCTGGATGTTAATGCTTAAAAGTGGCGGCAATATGGACATTTTAGCTGCCATATGCCCAGAAAATGGCAAAAAGGCAAAGCCTTTTAACCAAACCAGTAGGTTTCCTTGCTTTGGAAAAGGTTGCATGAACATGCCTTCTATGTACCACAATTGCACCACAGTGTATCAGAACGAGAAAGATGGTAGCTTGATGATGAAGGGAAGGTTCTATGGCTCATGGGATCTGGAGATTGATGATGAAGATGAAGTGGATAAAGCAGTTGATATGAATGATACTTCTTATTACTCTGTGACTTGGGAGAAGCCAGTGGGTAAGGGAAGTTGGGTGTTTCACCATTTGTTGAAGACTTCTTCTAAGTATCCATGGCTCATGCTCTATATGAGATCAGATGCTACCTCTGGTTTCTCTGGAGGCTACCATTATTCAACAAGAGGCATGTCCAAAATTGTAAGTTCTTTTTACCTTTTTAATTCTACAAATTTCATAGAATCACAATGGTAAGTGGGTGTATCTTGTTAACGAAGGTCCTAAGTTTGAAGTTTGAATCCTAGTCACTAGGTCAAATATCTCCCATTTCACCTTACTTCGCAAATTATTACTACTTCTGGTTGATTTTATAAATTATAACTCACCTCTAACTATTTCACCAGAACCAATGAAAAGTAGCTGATTCATTAGTTTTATTTAGAAATGAAACATTTTTTTTATTTTACTCATCTCTAAGAGCATAGAGAAGCAATACATTAGACTTTAAGTGTGTGTTCGGCTGCACACAAAAAAAAGCACTTTTCAAGTGAAACCATGGTTTTGACTAAAAGTATCCGAACATTGAAAAATTCCGAACAATCCCGTTTCATACCCAAACCATGGTTTTGTCTTCCAAAACCATGGTTTGGAGATAATCCCTTTTTTTTCAATTATTGCTGTCCTTTTCTCTCTCCTCTACCTTATCATTTTCTCTCTCTCTCTCGTCATGGTTTTCAATTTCTTTCCGTTGCTTCCTTCCTTTCTCCATTTCGTAGCTTTCTTCTCTCTCGTCCTCGTCTTCGAAGAGGTGCTCGGTGGTGGTGATCAATCAGCGATGGGAAATGGAGAACGTCGACTGCACAGCGTCATTCTTCCACACCATCGTCTCCTTCAAGCTCCACCACCTTCCACCGTCTTCACCAACACCGCACTTCCATTTCCTTCTCACCTTGCTGCCGACACAAACGGCACTCCCCCCACCATACTTGACCGTGACACTACCGAGAACTCCGACCCCCACTTCCTGCAACAAAGTTTTTATTTATTTTCTTGCGAAGTTGATTTTACCGGCGAGCTTTTTTCTCATAGTTTCAGCGTTTTTTTTTTTTACTAGAACACCACATCATCCTCATCCATTGGCATTCTTTGTGAGTTCCAGCAGCATTTGCAATTCTCCGATGGTGTTTTACATTTTCCGGCCCCCATTTTCCGGCAAAGTCATATATATTAATCAATATATGTATTTTTTATATTTTTTTAGTGTTACTTAAATGACTTAATCTTATAATTTTAAACTTTTCAGAAAAATATATATCATTTTTTGTATTTATTATGAAATTTTATTTTAAATAATACATAAAATATAATCTTATCCTTTATATGTAATTATCGTAAAAGTTAATGTCCTTTTTAATAATTTGATCATGAAAAAAAGCTATTCTGATTATAATACCCAAACACTCTCATTTTATCAAAATCACTTTTTTCCATAATCTATTCTCCATTTTTTCTCCAGAAGCTATTCTCCAAAAACTAATAAGAACACACCCTAAGTCTTCTTCTAAAAAACTGTAACAACGATAATATTTAGAAAAAGTTCATTATTAACTTACTGAGTTGTTTATATTATAAACCAAATATTTCTTCTAAAAGGTGCCATGTATCTAAAACCGGAAACTAGAAATAGTAGTTGTCTCGTTTAAATAGCATGTTAAAGGTGGACAATGCTTAAAATAATCAATATTATTAGATACTAAATAATTGTTAAAAATTTATAATAGACTGGTTTACAAGTGGAACATAGAACCTTAATTCTTGACTTGCACGCAAAACTTTGATAGGTACCAAACGCCAAATTTCAAGGTAAGGTTCTCACACTTGACATAAAACGAGGAGGGGGTCCAAACAGCCAATTCTACCTCATGGACATGGGAAGTTGTTGAAAGAACGATGGTCGTCCCTGTGACGGCGACGTCACCTCTGACGTCACTCGTTATCGTGAAATGATCATCAACCCATAGATTGAAGCCTGGTGCAAGCCCACACGACGCGACCAATGTCCGCCGTATCACACCTTGACAAACGGCACACGGGTTCACCGAAACGACACCGCGCACTTCCCCTACGACGCTTACCATGTCTACTGTGCTCCCGGAAATGCCAATTACTTGGAGCAACCCGCAAATACTTGTGACCCATATAGCAACCCACAGCCACAGGAGATTCTGCAGATTTTGCCCCACCCGGTTTGGGGCGAATACGGGTACCCAACCAAGAAAGGAGAAGGGTGAACTTGGGAGCTTGATGTTGGAAGGCTGTCTCAGTCACTTCATTTCTATCGAGTTAGTTCCAAAAGAATGAACTTTTCAAGGTTTTCTTTTTTTTTGTTTTTTCAGGACTTGGAATTAAGATTTAATGATGAATATTTGTTGATGCAGGATCCAGGTACAAGACCTGTGGAGAGATATTGGCCATCTATTGACTTGGGGACTAAAATATACATAAGTAATGTTAGCCAAATAGCAGAATGGACGGTCAGCGATTTTGATATCATCATTCCAAAGCATGCTTATTGAACTCATATAAAGACAAGAGAAGCATATTGAATTAGACTGCAGATTAATGGTTTATTTGGGATAGTGGTGGGAAAAATCACTTATTTATAATTTGACTTATATAATAATAAGATTGGGTAAAAGTTAAATTGTGTAATGTGATTTATGTTTGGATTGACGGTGGTAAAAGTGACTTTTTTCAATATGACTTTTAAAAACTTGTTTGGATGGTTATGTTGAAAAGCAAGTTTATATGAAAATGATTCAAAAGGATATGGATCTTATTCAATAATATATATATATCTTATTAAATAAAAAATATATACTATATATACATTAATTTTAAGAAAAATATTAAAATTATATAACTTTAAGAGGAATATTTGTGGCAAAAAAAACTTTAAGAGAAATTTTAAAATTGAAATAATAAGAAAAATTTTATTGTGTGTATATATTCAATAATTTATTAATTATTCATATATTAAATGAATAAAGGTGATGGTACTGGGGTAAATAATAACAATGTCCAAATCTGGGGGCAAAAAAAACCAATATCCAAATGAGTGAAAAGTGATGGCGAGAGGGGGGAAAAGGGATCAGAGGGACTTAGGTGCACCATGGGAGAAGAGAGAGAAAATAAAGGGTGGGTGTACTTTTTCCAACGCACTAAATACCAACCGTGCCTTTCTTTTCCTATAAGCTCAAAATTTTGGTTTATTAAAATAATTAGCTTATATCACATGGGGGAGTTGGATATAATTTATTTTTAGGTAATAAGTGTTTATTATGTAAGTCGAGATAAAAATTCTCTCTCATATTTATTTCATATATCTTAAATCACAATTTATAAACACTAATAAATAAAAAACAAGCTATCACAAACACATACTAAATTGTACCAAATATAAGCCAAAAATTTCAAAAGGTCCAATCTTAATTATAACCCTCCAATCTTGCTTTTAGGACCTCCATGAAACATGCCAAACATACACTAACTTGGATTGGATGCAATGAACGCGTTAAACTGATAATAAAATACCAAAACTAGCTAGGAGTGCCTCCCCATTGGATCCATCTCACCGCCACCTCACCCTGGGCCCACCATCACCCACCCCGAACTCTGCCGACCCCCGCCCATACTCCCTATTTCTTCTCCTACATTTAGTTCTCGTGACGGGACGGGAAACCTTGAACATCGCTGCCTACATTTTCTATACGATACTATAATGATATGCTACATTCGGTCATAAATAAAGAATATAGTTTATAATATAAATTATTTTATAAATTATATCCTATATTTAAAATTAGAAAGAGTATTATTATGATGTTTTCTTTCTTTATTTTTAGTTTTAAGTATCGAAATTTATTATTGTCAAACCCATTAATTAACTTTATGATTTTATCAGTTTTATGTTTCTAATTTATAAAATCATATCCATTTCTATTTAAAATAGTACTAGCCATAAACTTGCGAGTTTACCTACCGAGTTTAGCGTTCTTATGTTTTTATCTTATAAATTTGTGTTAATTCACTTTTAAACTCATATTATTTTTACTGGATATGATAAATTATAAGTGTCGGGGGATTATTTTCAAGAGTTTACTTAAACTCATGAGTTTAACTACCTTATAAACATTAAGGGTTTGAGTTATCATGTGGGATCGAACCCACAAACTTTCACATGAAAAAGGGGGCATTGACACCACTGGGCTATAAAGTTTTTTGAGTTAAGGTGCAAATTTATCAATGAAGTTTTGTCCGAGGAGCGTCTAACACAAATATCTTTTAGAATGGGCAAAAATACCAATAAAAAATTAAAAAGGGGTATCCATAACAAAAACCGTTAAATCCGTACTAACAGCGTTAAATTATTAGAGAAGAAAATCCCTAACGGCATTAGTACGGATTTAACAGTTTTTGTGGTAGATGCCCCTTTTTAATTGTTCATTGGTATTTTTGCCCCTTCTTAATTGTTCATTGGTATTTTTACCCCTTCTAAAAAATATTTATACCAAACGTTCCTCAGACAAAACTTCATTAATAAATTTTTACTTTAATCCAAAGTTTTTTATTACTCATGTTTCATGTGTGATCACACGTGCTTATGTTTCTTTGACAGGATGCGTGAAATGGACTCATTTATCTTCAACTCCCCCTTTCATTAAAGCAAGTACTTGTATGGTCAAATCTGACCAATTTTACCATAATATTTTATAGGATCACACCATCCTCATTTCAGAAATATTGCCACCGACTTGCGATTGCGACATCAATATCACGATCCACGACGGTCGAAAGAAAATTATAAAAAACTTGTTCACCGTGGATTCTTCATTTCTACTTTTGTCACCTTTAGATACCCTTCTTGTTAATTGACGGAGTGTGTTTCTTTCTGCTTCAACACATTCTATTTTCTCACCCCTTCGCTTGATCGTGTTCATTCTGCTCCCCCTCTCTCTTTCTAATTTCTCTTATCTTCTACTGTCTTATTGACCATTAACATTCTCATTTCGTGGTTGAGTTGACCACTGAAGATGACGATCGCGGCGGCGCCAACCGTCAAGGACGGATGCCTTATGGTGAGAGGGAAGGTGGTTTTGACCCAAGTCCCCCAAAGCGTCGTCGTTTCTCCGGTTGGTGGCGCAGGGTCAGCTTTTCTCGGAGCAACTTCTGGGATTTCAAGTTGTCGTCATGCCTTCACTCTTGGAATCCTCGAGTACGTATCATTAATCTATCTTGATTGCTTTATCACACTATAACAAGCCAAGAATTAATACACAGAATTTTCTGAAGCGAATGCATGAACTAATTGCAGGGGATATAAGTTGTTATCTCTGTTCAGAGTGAAAATATGGTGGATGATACCGCGATTAGGCAAGTGTGGTAGTGAGATTCCCATGGAAACTCAATTCCTGCTTCTAGAAGCGACCCAGGATTCTTCTTTGTATGATGAATTTTCTTCAGATGATTCAGAGGATTCAGCAACAGATAACACCTTCTACATTCTCTTCTTGCCTGTTTTGGATGGACAGTTTCGTGCAACTCTTCAAGGAACTCCAGCAAATGAGCTCCAGTTCTGCATTGAAAGTGGTTTGTTGCTTGTCCTCCTTTTTCATACATAAAAAAGTTTAGGTGAGTCAGGTCGGTATTACCAGGGTTAGAGTATGCCTCTAGGCTCTGAAACAGAAAGGTACTTGCATATTGCCCACCAACAAAATTCCTACGTCGGTAGCGGGACCTTGTCTTACCAACCAGATCCAACCTTTATTGGCTGTTGCTTCTCCTTTTTAGCTCTTAGTTCATGCAAAGTTCTATTTCAGGTTTATGATGCTGACTTGTATGCCAAACAAGATAAATTTTCTGATTTTACTTTTCAATATTGCAGGAGATGTTCAAGTCCAAACTTCAGAATCACTAGAAGCAGTATTTGTGAATTCAGGGGAAAACCCATATGAGTTAATAAGGGATTCAATCAAGTACCTACACCTTCTTTTTCTGGAATTTCCTTATTCTGTTCTTCTGGATTTAGGGCTATATGTCACAACATATAAAAAATGCAGGGTATTGGAGAAATGCAAAGGAACTTTTAGTCATATTGAGAACAAGAAGACACCTTCACATCTTGACTGGTTTGGGTGGTGTACTTGGGATGCTTTTTACACTGAAGTAAGTCCCCAAGGAATCAAAGAGGGTCTTCAAAGGTAGTACATTATCAACCAATAACTTCATTAATGCAACGATAAGCTTTAAATACTGAGGATGTGAAATGACGTTTATGCCTTTGATTCCACAGTTTTTCAGAAGGAGGTTGTTCACCAAAGTTTCTGATCATTGATGATGGATGGCAAGATATAGTCAATGAGTTCCAAAAAGAAGGTCAACCACTTATTGAAGGAACCCAGTGAGTATTATCCATCATTCTTCATCTCAACGTTCATTTCCCTTCTATTTCTTACTCTTTCATGCTCACATTTTTTGAACTGTACTAGGTTTGCAGCCAGACTGATAGACATAAAAGAAAATAGCAAATTTAGGAGTACAACCTCGGACAGTCCATACACCAATCTGCATGATTTTGTTGATTCCATCAAAGACAGCTTCGGACTAAAGTAAGCTATCTTATTTCCATGAGAATCATTCATTCTTCCTCCTCGTTACATTGGCAGATAACTTCAACAGACTAGCTAGAGTGTGTTTGGAAACACGTTTTAGGGCATATAAAACCGATTTTTCCAGAAAAAAACCCAAATGAAACGTGTTTTGTTTTTTTGATGTTTAGTGTAGCTTTTTAAAATCACATCATGGGTAGAATAAGCTACTTATTAAATAAGCTCTTACTGCAGCTTTTCTATTAAGTCACTTATTACGTAAGTCGAGATAAAAGTCTTCTCACATACTTACCTCGTATACCGTAAATCACGATTTATAAGTATTTATTGTTCAAAAATAAATCGCTTATCCAAACATAAATCACATTGCAAAAACTAACTTTTCTATTAAGTCATTTTTAATAAATCAGAATTATAATAAGTCATTTTTTCAGAAACACGTTTTTAATCGCTAGAGTGTGTTTGGAAACACGTTTTAGGGCATATAAGACCGATTTTTCCAGAAAAAAACCCAAATGAAACGTGTTTTGTTTTTTTGATGTTTGGTGTAGCTTTTTAAAATCACATCATGGGTAGAATAAGCTACTTATTAAATAAGCTCTTACTGCAGCTTTTCTATTAAGTCACTTATTACGTAAGTCGAGATAAAACTCTTCTCACATACTTACCTCGTATACCGTAAATCACGATTTATAAGTATTTATTGTTCAAAAATAAATCGCTTATCCAAACATAAATCACATTGCAAAAACTAACTTTTCTATTAAGTCATTTTTAATAAATCAGAATTATAATAAGTCATTTTTCCTACCGCTATCCTAAACACATATATAATGTGTTTGGATTAGCTTTTGAAGAATAAATTCTGAAGAAAAGCGATTAAAAGTGATTTTGGGGACTAGATTTTGTGGAAAAAGTGATATTGATAATTAAAAATGTTTTGATAGTTGTTTTTAGAATCACTTTTTCATGTGTAAATTACTAAAAAGACATAAGTTCATGTGATGATCATAAAGGAAGAAGAGGTCTTGTAGTTGAGTGGATGGTATTTTTGGTATATTGCTCTCTGACACTATCATTATTTTTCTCAAAAACTAATCACCCTAACTTCATGGAAAACCATGGTTTTGGCCTCTGTAACCATAGTTCTAGCATAATAATCAAATCTTGGATTTTTAAAGGTGTTTGGCTAATTTTATCACAAACCATGGTTTACATAAAAAAAAAAAAAAAAAGCACTTTTCCCACCCCATCCCAAAACCTCTTAAAAGATTGAAAGAACAAGCCTATCACAAAATGATATGTATTTTAGGTAAACTATTATGCATGATAGTTAAGATTACTGATAATGACTATAAATATATAATGCTGCAGGTACATATACATGTGGCATGCTTTAACTGGTTACTGGGGAGGAGTGATGCCATCATCAGATGTAATGAAGAAGTATAATCCAAAGCATGCATATCCAATTCAATCACCTGGTAACACAGGGAACATTAGAGACATAGTAGTGGATAGCTTGGAAAAGTATGGAGTGGGAATTATTGACCCAGAAAAGATCTTCCACTTCTACAACGACTATCATAGTTATCTTGTAAGTTGTGGTGTGGATGGAGTCAAAGTTGATTCCCAGAATCTGATAGAAACTTTAGGTTCTGGATATGGAGGACGTGTTTCTTTGACTAGGAGGTATCAAGAAGCACTAGAGCAATCTGTAGCAAGGAATTTCAAGGACAATAACATTATTTGCTGCATGTCGCATAATTCAGACTCTATTTACAGGTTTGACCCTTTTTTTCCTTATTCTCTGGAAATAATAAGCCTTGGAACTTTTTCAGGATGTTGGTTTTGACAAGTAATTTTTGTGTTGCATTGTGAATTATTATTAGTTCGAGGAAGAGTGCATCGGCGAGAGCATCGGAGGATTTCATGCCGAGAGAACCTACATTGCAAACCTTGCACATTGCCTCGGTAGCTTTTAACAGTCTTCTTCTTGGGGAGATAGTGGTGCCAGATTGGGACATGTTCCATGTAAGATGTCTCAAGCTATGCATTTTTTAAAAATCATTGAATTCTTCTAATTCTGCTAAGCATGACTCTGAAATCCAATGGTGTTTTTTAATTGCAGAGCAAGCATGAGACTGCTGAATTCCATGGTGCAGCAAGAGCAATAGGTGGTTGTTCAGTCTATGTAAGGTGAGACAAAAATAGACAAATCATATCATGGATAATTTCATCTGAATAGTTTAACTTTTTTTTCTGTTTTCCTCAAGTGAAAGCTCGTTATCTCCTGAGACTAGTTCAATCTATGACAGTGATAAGCCTGGAAATCATGATTTTAAAATCCTCAAGAAGCTGGCCCTGCCTGATGGATCCATCTTAAGAGCAAGATATGCGGGTCGTCCTACTCGAGATTGCTTGTTTGAAGATCCTATTATGGATGGCAGAAGGTAAGGAAAAGACGTTTGGTTAATTATCTGATTCGCCGAATGAACAGAATTTTCTGATTTGTTCTTCACAGAAATAACCATTACTTTTAAAATGATTTTTGTGCAGTTTGTTGAAGATTTGGAACTTGAATAAGCTAACAGGAGTGATAGGAGTGTTTAATTGCCAAGGAGCTGGAAGTTGGCCATTGAAACCAGTGGAAGCAACACCGGCTCACATAAACATTACCGGCAAAGTGAGGCCATTGGATGTTGAATTTCTTGAAGACCTTGCTGGCGAAAACTGGAATGGAGATTGTGCAGTATATGCCTTCAATGCGGGTACCGATTACAATTTTATCACTTTTTTTAAGATAATTTCTGTTAACCCTTACAGAAGGAGACATGCCCTTCTTTCATACGAGCGCTTGTTATTTTGCTATTGTTAATTGTTAAAATGCTCATGTGTACATGTGAGTTCACCCCTGAACACTAGTAAATTTTTATATCAGCTGTTATTCCGTAAATTAGGATTGGTAAATTTTTATATGGACAATTGTTATTTTGCTATTGTTAGTTGTTAAAATGCGTATGTGCACTTGTAAAACAAAGTGAAGGATGTTTTGGTCATTTACCATCAAAACATAATTTCACTTTGGTCCTTTGATATGCAGTGTAATTTCAAAATCTTTTTTGGGAGTTATTTGTAATAAAGTCTCTTCATTGGAGTCAACTGAAATTCTGTTTTTTCGGCCCAATCCAAATCAGTGTCCAATTACTCTAGCATCAGAGGATAGCAACATACTTAATACATATTGCATTGCATTTGCAGGCTTGCTTTACAAATTGCCGTTGAGAGGAAAGTTTGAAGTATCTTTGGAGACCCTGAAATGTGAAATATACACAGTATCTCCAATCAGGGTTAGTATTTCTTACATAACAAGTAACAACCTAGTACAGTAATACTGCTCATGGAGGATTCATTTGTACAATAATGTCTAACATGAATGAATCATGTTTACTATTGTGAACAGGTTTTTGGTAATGATATTCAATTTGCACCAATAGGATTACTGGATATGTACAACTCAGGAGGAGCAGTAGAAGCTTTGGACTCTGCCATTGATGTTTCAGAGTGCATCATTAAGATCAAAGCAAGAGGGTGTGATGGTCGTTTTGGGGCCTACTCAAGCATAAGTCCCAAACGTTGTACAGTGGATTTGAAGGAGAAAGATTTCTCGTACAGTGCTGAGGATAAGTTGTTGACAATTGAACTTGAAGGGCAAGGCAATTTGAGAGATATTGAGTTTATATATTGATTGTTGTTACTATGATAAGTTAAACTTTTAAAATTAACTAGGTTGATTTTATATTTTACCCCCGCCAATATATAAATAAAATTTTACTTGTAGCATTTTAAATTTGATGATACAATTTTTTTCATAATAGTGGTTAAGCTAGATCAATTTCAAAAGGCAGTCTGTTTTTTAGGGGTACTTCAAAACATAGTAAATGGTAAAAATTAATAGGGGTAGTTTAAAAGAAATACTTTCTCCGGTCTTTGTTATAAGACCAACTTTATAGTTCAATTTCGAATTACAAAATGGATCTTATATCAAAGACGGAGGAGTAGTAAATAAAGGAATATTCAGGCCGCATCACACATACCTTTATCACTTAAACTAGCTCATTATAGTTTATTTTAATATTATCTTCTGTTCTTAATATAAGATTCACTTCAACAAATCTTATATTAAGGATGGATGTAGTATGATATAGTGATTTTTTTAATAAGCACAGCTATTCTCCATTTTGAAGTCTATTTGAGGACAATTAGACACTAAATGTAAGCTTTTCTTCCAGCAAGGATTTAAAACAATATTCGCCACTTTATGAAATAGTGATTTTAATAATATTTGGCTTCTTTACTTTTTATTACACTATTAATTAATTTCAATAAATTAAAAAAATAATTAAAATTGGATAAGTACAAAATTGTGTAATTATTCAAAATTACCCTTTGATTGAGATACTCATTTTTTCTTGAATTAAAGATACTGATCATTAGGGAGAGTGAAAAGGAATAGAAAAATCAGTAATTATACTAAAAATGAAAGAGTCAATGACATATTTGGAAATTAGTCACAAATATTTTTTATTAAATTTTGTAAAAGTTCCTGTATCAAGGATGAATGATTTGGGCACTATAAATAGGAGGACGAGTAAACTAAATTACATAATACATAATTCTTTTTTCAATTAAAAATACATAAAAATCTTAACAAAATTGATTCTTTATATACATAATATTAAATGTTTAGGGGAGTTGGATCAGGGGCTCATTACACTAAGATTAGGATATGCCTCCAGAGTTCATACCTAATAAGCATTTATAAAAATACAAATCGTCATTAACAAGCTCCCCCCAACGTAGGAGGATTTGAAGTTACAATTTGTAACTTAAAAACAAATTGCTGACACCTTGGCTCAACAAAATGGATTCCTTTTTTTTTTTTTTTTTCAAAACCAGATCTTAAGTCTAGACTAGTAAATTAAAAACTAAACGGGATCAAATCCCAAACGATCTTTGTCAACTAACTTCGGTAGGCGTAACAGAGACACTTCCAAAACAGCGGGAGATAATCCTTCTCAGTGAATCAGCAAAAGTGTTTTTGAGATATGTCCAATTTGGATCTCCTAGTCCCGCTTAATCATATCCTTGATTTCAATGGGAGCCAAGCTACACATAGCATTAACAGTTGAAGGGCATGTTTGAATTCGTGTTAGAGAAGCACGTTTATGTAAGTCGAGAAAAAACTCATCTCATATGCTTACTTTGTATACCGCAAAACACTTTGAAAAAACAGTTTCTACTGCTAATCTAAATAGTCATAGGGCCTGTTTGGGAAGGAGGTGGGGGCTGACAAAGCACGGTAGAAAGGGAAAAAATACGGTGGGAGTAAAATAAGGTGTTCGGGTTAGCATTTTTTCAAATGAGTTTTTAGGCTCAAAGCTACTTTTAAGAAGAAGTTATTAAGGCTTCTTTTTATAGTGCAAATGGGTTTCTACCACCGTCAATTCAAATATAAATCACATTAATAATATGATTTTTATCCTATTTTAAGTCTACAAATCAGATTAAAAAAAATCACTTCTGTCACCTCTAATACATACGGACCCACAGACAGCATATCTATGATGTTCTTTGAGATTTTAACAAAAGGATTTGTTGGAAAAGCGTGTGAGCTATGTGAGTCCGTAAAGGCCCAATATGCGAAAAATATCAAAGCCCAAGAAGATTTTAGAACTATCTGCCATTTTTTGCGTCTCTGGCTCCACTCTCTCGCACGGTCGCACCTCCTCTACTTGATAGCAGAATCCTTCATTTCATTTCCCTTATCCTCAACTTTCTTCTCCTAAACCCTCCTCCCTTCCTCTTTGTACTCAGAGATACAGGTATGTCTATAACGTCTGTACCTTCCTTGAAGACCCTAACAATGGCAGAATTACGCCTTCTCTCACTTCCTTCTTTAACCTCCAACAAAACCAAACACCCTCTCATCTCCATTCCGTCCAAACCTTTTAAACTTCAGGTCTCTTGCTCCTATTCCTCCCTCTTTCTACCATCTCTGTCCCTCACTAAGAAAACCCACAATTTGTCTATACTCACATTCGTAGCTCAGACTTCGGACTGGGCTCAACAGGACGAAGACAACACCGTCACCATAGATGAAGCGGAAAATCAAGACGTGGATGACGCTGAAGCCCGTCTTTCGGATTGGGAGGTTGATGGTGAAGGCGCCGGAATTGAGGGTAGCGAGGGCGAAGGAGAGAGTAATGAAGATGATGAATTTTTGAAGGGTGGGGATTTTTCAGAACCACCTGAAGATGCCAAACTTTTTGTTGGTAATTTGCCTTATGATATTGATAGTCAGAGATTAGCCATGCTTTTTGAGCAGGCCGGAACGGTGGAGATTGCCGAGGTGAGTAACTTTTCTAATAGCTAAGCTTCGTCCTTTTGGGTCGTTATGGTGCTTGAGGTTTTAGCTTTTGCGGGAGTGTTCATTTGGTTTTTGTGATTGTAGGTTATTTATAATAGGAGCACCGACCAAAGTCGTGGGTTCGGATTTGTAACGATGAGTACAGTTGAAGAAGCAGAGAAAGCTGTCGAAAAGTTCCACCGCTATGTAAGCTGTTCATGTTCATTTTGTTTGCTTGATACAAAAAATTAGTTATAGACTTCAACACTTGTTTATCCGCTATGGAAAAAGCCATCCGATTTGTTTTGATAATGGAAGAACATAAAACACAAACCTGTAAGAGTTTTTCGATTTAATCTAGATTTCCAAGGGGTATGATCCTATTCCATTTGGATACTATTTAACCAAAGAAAATAGGAACTTGCAAGGTAATGGATGCTGCTCAGCAGAAACGGGATTTTGCAATTTTTGAGATCAGATTACTTTGGTTTTGGACATACACACAATAATCCAATTGAAGTTGAACTGTATAGTAAGGCTAGTCTGAGATTGATTCAGTCTTGTACTCTGAGATTGATTCAGTCTTGTACTATGATAAAATATTGGGCTAGAAAACATTTTTGTGTGAATAAATGGTGGATGGTAAGTGCTACTTGTTAAGATGTTTCTGATTCCCTGCAATACTAGCAATAGCAAATAAGATTAGGCCTATTTGTGTACCTTCCTCTGGTGACTCACATGCCTCACCAGAAAGAAGAGAAAAAAAAGGAAATGTCAGTCCTGTTCTTGTTTCAGATATTCTTCCATGCAGACGACATCAGTTAACCGACTTGCAAAATACCTCCTCTTGAATCCCCTTCCTCCAATAGCGTCTTCTCATCTTTCCCGACCTGCAACAGTTCTTTTGCATATCTTGTAATCCCCATTTGTCTCTGTAAGAAGAACTAAAATCTAAATGCTACTTTCAATTATTATGGTAGTAATATATGCTTAAACACTAGATGTTAAGGGGCTGACTTGAGGCTATAGAGATGAGAGGAATAGGGGGAAAAAGTATTTTTGTCTATTGTTACTCTATCTTCTAAATTGATCAACCCAAAATGTAGAAAGATTGGTTCTCAAGGCTCTTGCAACACGATGTAGATGACTAGATGTTATCCCCCTCCTTTATCATTGTGTGTGTTAAAACTTGTGAAGACTTCTATATTACCAAGGAATAAACGTTCAGACCTGAGACTCAGAATTGGTGGCTTGTGTCTAATTACACGCTGAGATTGAGACTCCATAGCTCATTCAACTAAACTTTTGATATTTTTATTGTTGATCCTTGACCTGTATATTTTCATGGTGGAGCTACTTTCCCACCCTGCACCCACTCCAAAAAGTTAAGATGTGTCTTACAATTTATTTAAATGTAGAAGTGCAAGCTGCAATGATTGCTTTTGATCTTGCATTGCCTTTTTCTTGGTTATTTTTTGGTAGTTAGTTCATTGATACAAATTATCTTCGTTTAACAGGATCTTGATGGAAGACTGTTGACTGTCAATAAGGCGGCTCCAAGAGGAACACAGCCTGAACGCCCACCCAGGGCCTTTGAACCAGCCTTTAGAGTCTACGTAGGCAACTTGCCATGGGATGTTGAAAACAGTCGCCTGGAGCAGATTTTCAGTGAACATGGCAAGGTTGTGAGCGCACGGGTAGTCTTTGACAGAGAGACTGGTCGATCTCGTGGTTTTGGCTTTGTCACAATGTCCAGTGAAACAGAAATGAATGACGCCATTGCTGCTCTTGATGGCCAGGTATCACATTACTGCTTTATTACTTGATTGAAGTAACATGCATTGGTAATCTAATTGTGCTTGGTGCTGAATCCCGAAGGCAAAACGGTGGTGTGTTTGTGTTGAAATGGATCCTTTGTATAACTGCATGGGATTTTTAGCTGCATAATGTCAATTTCCCTAGATTTTTGGAGGAGTTGACCACGTGTGTGTTGTACAAATTGCTTACTTTGTGCTTAATGTTTAATTAATGGTCAATTATCTGATTTGTTGTTGGTTCTGCTGTTGCAGAGTTTGGACGGGAGGGCCATTAGAGTGAATGTTGCTGAGGACAGGCCAAGGCGAGGCGGATTCTGATTGGTGGTTAAATAATCCCTAAATCAGCTGCTATTTCGGTTCTTTTTCATAGCTGAGTTATATAGTGCCAATTTTCTTCCTAGAATATTCCTTTTTTGTTGTCTTCCCCCCCCCCCCCCCCCACGGTTTTCAATTTATTACTGCTGCTAGCCTCGTGTTAGATTTATGTCACTCTTATTATTTTGGTGTGCTGGTGAATATGATTAACGGTATGATTTGGGATTCCAGAGATCCGGAAGTATTATTTTTGTCGCTATTTAATTATGGAAAAAAAATGTAATTCATGCAACTGGAGCAGAACACTTTGGTCACTTGCTCCGTTCTTCAAACTCCACAAAGGCATTTTGCTTCACTAAACCCCTACACCCTCTGCCTTTCACGGCTTCCCTCATTTCCACATCCATTTGCTTTTGCTTTTTTGGGAACAAAGAAAAAGTGTTTTTTAAAGCATTTTTCCGTAAGTTAAGATAAAACTCCTCTAATATAATTATCTCGAATACCGTAAAAGCATTTCTAAAAAATTAAAACAAGCAAGCTTAATCTAAGAAAAGTAAGGGTGTTGCAATATTACGTGACAACTAGTGATACGTCAGATCATATGCAAGGTCAAAATCATAAAGTCACCCCATACACCAAACACACCTAACAATTTTTAAATTGGGAAATCCATAAAAACATTTATAAATGTTTTTTTATAAGTAGAGATATAACTCTTCTTGTATGTTTATCACAAATGACGTAGAATCACTTCTAAAATATTAAAACAAACAAACAGGGTCACTAAGATAAAAAAAAAAACGGAACATTCACTTGTATTATATATATAATCCATTCAAATGTATTAAAAGGAAGTAAAACTATACAGGTGGCAGTCATTATCTGTCATATTATTATAACACCACATGATGACTACAAACTATATATGAGGGGAAGGTGAACTTATACTTTTACTACGCAACTTCCTACAGCTAGTTGGACATTCAACCATAACAAACTGAAACATTTGTATTAGGCAGAAGCCTTCTTCTACCGAGATCAGTGACCTCGCAGTTGAGCCTCTCGACTTGTTAGAGGCACATAGCGAACAGAAGCCTCACTCCGCACGCTGACAGAACCATCAGAATTCTTGTCAATCACCTTTAAATCCTGAAATACGTTTCCAACGGGAATCACCATTCTACCTCCAGGCTTCAACTGGTCTATGAGTGATTGGGGGACTTCTTGTGCCGCTGCTCCAACATGTATGGCATCGTACGGAGCGTGCTCTGGCCAACCTTTCCTTCCATCTGTCACACAATAATCAATCAACCAAATAATTGAATTATCACCATTACATTGCTCAAGAAATATATAACCACACAGCTGCCACCACAAATTAAACAAGTTAAGATCGCGGAATATGGAGATTACTGTGTTTGCTTTAGGATTGCTAAAAGAACTCATTACCACATGGTAGAGGCCAATTGGACGGTTTAGTTGACTAATCACTTCAAACAAATCCTAAATCAAAATCAACTGGGTTTTTATATTTTCCTTTGTTTGTTGTAAGGGCTTGATCCAATTAAAATTAATCAAATACACTACGTCTAATGTCACAGCTAAATACATCAGCAGAAAGAGAATTTTCTGAATTCTGGTGGCGCTAAAGTTTAAACAGAAGCCACTCTAGAAATCATACCACCAGCATGCACCGAGAGGGAACCATCTTTCAACAGTGGAGTTGCAGCACTTTTCTGAATATTCTCCAAGGAAGAAGAAACTAATTCAGGAATATGCTCCACACCAACAGCAACACCTTCGGGTCCAACCATCAAAGCAAAGCATGCTGTAAGATACCCAGTCCCTGACAAAAAAATTGACAATATGGACATGGTGAACCTTGGTGGAAAAGAAAAATAAAAATCTATGAAAAGTGCTGAAAAACAAAATCACTTGAATATTTTTTATACTTATGACTCATCAGCATAAAGATTCTCAGTCCCTATCAAACAAGCAATCTGCATACCTCCATAAGATATTCTATTCAAGACATGATAGAATGAATTAGAGAGATAAAGTTCACGAAATATACCAGAGCCAACATCCAGAGCATGCATCCCAGGCTGCAAATTCTGCTCCAGCAACTGGAGGCACATGGCGTGCATGTGAGGTGCAGATATAGTGGCATTGTAGCCTATTGCCATAGGGCTGTCAACATAAGGGGGAGTTCCACCAGGAACAAACAAAGCTCTGTCTACAGTCTCCATAACCTCAGCTACCTTTTTCGATGATATTACTCCATAGCGTTGCAAATTCTCCACCATTGCCTTGTTCTTGTTGATGCTATTCCCAGGCCAGTATTGCTGCAATTTTGGGGAAAATAATTTAAATGATTTATTTTCCTTTCAAATTGTGACAAAAACGAGAAAGGTCACGTAGCATAAACAAGAAATAATACAGATATTTTTTCTCTTTCCTTCCTCTCCCTGGATGGTGAGCACTGAGAGATGAAATGCTAAAATTATGATCTGAAGGAAGGGAAGGAACGGTAAAAGACAACCAAGTCTTGAATCTTGATACCAGCACTACTCACTTCCTATTGGAACATAAATCTATAACCATCAATTCAGATACCTTGTTGAGTTGATCAGACTCTTCATGAGAGAAGACAAGGGGTCTAGTATATACATCCAAGGATATTGGGCATGCATTATGTTGATAACCATTGGAGAGAGTGCTTAAAGTCTCACCATAAGTTAGCAGCAAAAAAGTGTATGTCCACATTACTTGATAAAATTGACCCTGACATTCATTAATTACAAATTCCAAATAAAAGTAGATTACATACAAGCTCACAGCAAGGGCGTATCCTCTATATCAACACACAAGAGTCAGTAATTAAAGACCATTTTCAGTCCACATTGAATCAGTCCGGAATTTGCTCTTCAAGATTCAAACATCAAGAATGCCATTATCCCAGCGAATTACAAGGACGAGGGTCCAAAAATGTTTTCTCCTTAAAATATAAAATTACCAACTAAAATCTCAAACTAAAATCCAACACGTTTCCAGATCACCGTATGTTAAGACTCCATTGAGATTTGAGAGAGATCCCTCAATACATGGCCAATAAAATTTCTACGTTTACTTGAATTTATTTGGTTCTCGGATGTTCTATAGGTTCCACCTCCGTTCAATTGAAATAATTCAAGACGAACCAAACAAAGAGTTGAAATCCATAACCATCCAACTGGTGAAAAAGGACCCTCCAGTTCCATAGATAGATTAACAGTTAATGATCCAATAACTCCATGCTATAGCTTAATTAAACCTTTAAAACTCAAAGTGGATCAACACGAAGTAAACGGCTTCTTGGCTAAAATTACGCAAGTCGGGGAAAAAGTAAATCTAATAAAGATCAGCAATTAAACCAGAAACATTAAAGATTTCGAGAGAGCAAGGAATCTAGTGGTTGCTCTCAGTTGATTCCAATGCAATGATCAAATGAAAACACTAAGGAGCGAGGAAAAGAAGGTACCTGCATCCTCGATGACCGAAAGTTCCCCGTGAGGAAAGTAGAGTTGGTGATAATGGCGGATTGAGCTAAGAGAGAGCGTGAGGTCGTAAGATTATGGAAGAGAGTTGAAGTGAGGAGACGCTTGAGAGGGCGTGCATACGCAAAAGCAGGTGGTAGCGGCATTTCTAGTGTTCTCGCTCTCTCACACTTACCAAATTCTATACACGTGTGAAGCGATCTCCCTTTACCGTAATATGGGCTTTTTGGTCCAAAAATATGATATATGGGCTTCGGTAGTCGAATATTTTACTTTGGGCTTTGAGCGTAGCACCTTTTAGGCTTGATTTAGATTTTTATTGCATGGGGGAGTATTGCCCCAAAAAAAAAAAAAAAGGAGAGATACTATCACTCTTTAATATTAAATTAAATTTTAATTTTTTAATTCCATAATTTAATAAATTTTAAAATAATTAAAATTAATTTATAATTTATCAACAGATATTTAATTTTAAAAATATGTTTAGGGTGCTGATTTAAAAAAAATCAGTTTGAAGAGTACAAAAATCTTAAATTATTATCATTATTAATAAATATATAATTATATGAAGTTTTCATGCACTCACATCTAGTTATATTTATTAAAAATAATTGATGAGGAGTGGTACCATCACATTTTTTATTTTCCTATATTCCTTTACAATTTTCTCACAACAAGGAAGGTTCCCCAACAACCCATAGTGTCAAGCACCCAATAGCTAAACAAGTACTATAATAATATAAAATAATATTGAAGACACCTCTTTCTTTTCGCACTTTGTTCTTTTGTCGTATAATGAGACACACCTATCCATGTCCTTCAAGATAAATTAACCTAACCTAAGCGTAGGTCTTTCTTTAATTAGTTTAATTTTGAGTTCAGTTTCTCCATTATCTATATATGGGCCAACCTTCCTGCCGAAGATTTAGAGTAAAGTCTTCCAGTTTTAACTTTTAACAGATGAGGTAATCATATTGACACGGACAGCCTGACGTCATAAAGCTCTCTAACGTTAATTTGGTAATCATATATGCATGGGAGGGTCCACCATATATAACTAGCTAGCTAAATAAGCATTGTCCCTGTGCAACGTTATCCTAAAACATGACATGATAATCACTTTAGCTTTTGTGTTATACTCCACTGCAAGCAAGGTACTTGTTCAGTAAGCCTTTATTCCCACCTCCTGTCGCTATATAAGGCCGTAGTTATATGTGTGTACGACCACGTCCATCTACTCACACCAACCAAACACTTGCCTGTTGTGTTAGTAATTAAGGTTGTCGGAGACATGGCCAGCATGAAGCCACAACTGCAAGCTCAGAAGAGAGAGCGCCGCGACCGGCTGTTCGCGACGTCGGATGACACCACCATGATGAAGCAAGTTCAGGCCACACATGCCCCTGATGGTCGTGAAGTTGATGTCAGGCCCATTGTCCATATCGTTGAGGAGATCCTGATTCATTCCATTGCTGGTAGCATTGAGGATGGTGACCTCCATGTAACCAATCTCTCTCTCTCTCACTCACTCTTTCACATGATATAATCTAGGACCTTACGTGCATGTGTTTTCATAATTAAATTCAATCCCACATGTTATAATTTTAACGTTTGTGTTTTGCTGTTTACACTCTCAAGGTTTACTTTAATTCTAAATACTACCTCGGGTCCTTAATAAAAAGATCTAGTTTGTGGTATAAGTTGAATTACAAACTAGATCTTATATTAAATACGGGAAATAGTATAAAACATCAAATCCATTTTGTCTCTCAAATTTATCATTTTTTCACAAAGTAACCCTATTGATTGTACATATGAAGAGGGTTTCCAGTGAATGAAGATAGTTCCATTGCATATAAAGTATTTTAGGAAACCAATACATATTTATTAAAAATAACTAACTTAACTAATTTAATATCTGTAAATTAATTATAGAGCTTTTATACTAAGAATCGTATAGTATATTCAAAAATACTAGAGCAATCTGCAGCACAAGCTAGTGCTTTGAAAAAGTGGAAGATTTTTTATGAGTAAGCTGTTGTGGTTGATTAATTTTTGTAGGGAAAACGACTAGAAGTTGACATGGAGAAGGCTGCTGCTTTTGCTGAATTCGACATGCTTGATTCATTGGCTTTTGTGGTGCATAAAATTTCCTGCGAGGTTTTTCTCTGACTGGAAAAAAAAAAATCATCTCAACTTTTACGTTAATTACTATTTATTGCTGCTGTTAAGGATAAATGTTTGACCCCATGTGATTACCGTGTTGCATTTTTTCTTTTTTCCCTCTTTGGCTTTTGTAGAGAATATACTTTTCTTCACAAGCATGTCATTGCTTTAAACCAAAAAGCACAAACTCAGAAGGAAAGATTCACGACCGTTTATATAGGAACTAAATACGTACAATTAACTTTAACTTGCTTTCTATATATGTCCCAATTACTCTTTTATCTGGTCGAATATGCTGCAAGTGTAGAATGATTAAGTCACTTGCTTGTGTTTATACTTATACTCTGATGACCTAATTAATGATTCTTTATGCTGAATATACTGTTAAAATATCAATGATTATTTATATTCTATAGACGAAGCTGTTTCTTCTTTTATTTTATTATACTACCTCCATCCCTATTAACAGGTCATCTTTTGAAAGCTGCTCATGTTTCTATTTAAAGTCATTTCACAAATCTATGAACAACTAATGTTATTTTACCCATACACTTTTTTTTTTTTTTTTTTGCCAAATACTTTACCCATACACTTGATATATATTGTCGAGTAAAAATGGTAGGGTGAGAGATTGATGAGAGATGAGTAAGAATTGAGAGTATTTTAGAAAGATGGTATTCCTTTCTATTCTTAATATAAGACATATCTACCTAATTTGATTAGATTAAGGAAGTTAGTTAAGTTAGTTAATATAATATATTTTCTAAAACATTTTAGTCATCTTCCTTAATTAATTCTCTCATTTCCCCTCCTCCTTGATTATTGTTGAGAAAACATTAATAGGGGTAAATTAGGAAAAGATTGATAAATATGAAAATTATATTTTATAGTATTTAGGACCAAGATCAACTTTCGGAATATGTCTTATATTAAAAACTGGAGGAAGTATAATTTTAAGACTAACTCATTTTAACTAACTTTTTTAATCTACAGAAATTAGTTAAAGATAACTTATAAATAAGAATGGAAGGAGTAGATCATACTCCCCCATGTTTTTAATATAAGATTCACCTTATAGTTCAATTTTTTCATTAAAATGAATCTTATATTAAGTCGAAGGTAGTATTTAATTTCATTCTAAGTTTCATTTTCTTATTGTTTTCAATTTCATTACTTATTATTCTGTGTATGAAATGACCCCTAAATATATGCAAATTGGCAGTTAATATGCAAGTGCTCAGGAGGGGCAGATGCACATGCAACAACAATGGCGATATTGAACATCCTGTCTAGTTATCCATGGCATGCAAAAGTTGTGTTAACCCTAGCAGCTTTTGCTGTTAACTTTGGCGAATTCTGGCTTGTTTCACAACAAAGTGCTGCAAATACACTTGCCAAATCTGTGTCTCTCCTTAAGCAACTTCCCGACCTAGCCGAGAGTTCGACCTCTCTGAGACCCCAGTTCGACGCCTTGAATAAGCTGGTGAAGGCGACACTGGATGTAACAAGTTGCATCATTGAGTTCAAGGAGCTTCCAACTGAATACATTTCAGAGGACACTCCTCCTATGTCTGTGGCCAGTGCTCATATTCCTATTGCTGCTTATTGGACTATCAGAAGCATTGTGGCTTCTTCCACTCAGATTGCTGGCTTTATAGGCTTGAGAAATGAGTAAGCCTGTCATGCAAACTTTATCTCTCAGATTTGTTCAGTGTCTTTCAATTTTGAAGATGCTAAATTATGGTTTCAAATGCTTACAGGTTCATTTCACCAACCACAGAGTCATGGGAATTATCAAGCTTGGCTTACAAAGTCAGCAGTATTTATGAGCACCTCAGGAACCAATTGGAACTCTGCCATCGATATATAGGTGAGATTTCAACTAGCACGTTGTCCTTTTAATAATCAAAAGAACTATCTGCAGGACAATTATTCTATACTTAGAATGTATCAGTATCAAGTTTAGGTGAACACTGTTTTCAGATATTTCCAATATCACTACCAATGGGACACACGGATTTTTTATGCCTTTGAAGATGTTTCATTGTTTTTTTTTCTAGCACTCATATCTTTTAGAAAAAATTAAGGTAGGTTTTGTTTGGATCAAAACATGCTTTAGAGTTTGATCAGGAAGCTAGTTCTACAATTGTTCTCCTAGTTCTACAATTGTCCTCCTACTAAAATGCAGATGACAAGAGACACATAGAAGCCTTTCACAATCTGGTGGCTCTGTTCAAGATGATTCACGTTGACAACATGAAAATCCTCAGAGCACTGATCTATGCCAAGGATGATCCACCGCCACTCATAGATTGTTCTAACAGAGCAATGGTTAGTTCTAAATCATATCATCTTCTGCAAAATACTAGCATACACAGCTCAAGTTCTAAAAACATTTCACTTACTGAACTAACAGGTTAGTCTCGAGGTGCTAAGGAGGAAGCATGTGTTGCTTCTAATATCAGATCTTGATCTTTCACAGGAAGAGATTATAATACTGGACAACTTGTATAAAGATGCAAAAGCTAGGGGTGATACACACTACGAAATGGTATGGATCCCAGTTGTGAACAGAGCAACCTGGAATGATCTGAGTAAAAAGAAGTTTGAGCATTTGCTGTCATCAATGGCCTGGTACAGTGTGCGTGATCCTATGATCATTGAACCAGCAGTGATTAAGTATATTAAAGAAGTTTGGAATTTCACAAAGAAAGCTATAGTGGTAGCTCTAGATCCACAAGGGAGATTGTCATCTCCAAATGCAATTCACATGATCTGGATATGGGGAAACTTGGCTTTCCCATTTACTCACGAAAAAGAAGAAAGCTTGTGGAAGTCAGAGATTTGGAGCCTGGAGCTACTTGTTGATGGCATTGATCCTTCTGTGCTAGAATGGGTAAAAACAAAATTAGATAATTTGTTACACCTCTTAATTGTCGTATATTTGACAATAACATGTTAAAGTTTTAATCTTTTTCACATTCTGCCAGATGACTGAAGGCAAGTTCATATGCCTTTATGGAGGTGAAAATCTTGAATGGATTCAAACATTCACAACAGCTGTATTAACTGTTGCAAAAGCTGCAAATTTACCATTAGAGATGGTTTATGTGGGGAAGAGCAACGCCAAAGAGAGAATGCAAAGAATGATCACTACCTTCAGCACAAGGAAGTTCAGTTACTTTTGGCCTAATGTCACCTCCATGTGGTTCTTCTGGGCAAGACTAGAGAGCATGCTGTACTCCAAGTTGGAGCAGGGGAAGTCCGTGGAGGATGACCCAATTCTGAGTGAAGTCATGACCGTGCTTACCTTCGATGGAAGCGATAAGGAATGGGTAATTTTCTGCAAAGGGGCCACTGAAATGGCCAGAGCAAACGGAGATACAGCTTTAACTTGCTTCAGGGACTTTGAGACTTGGAAGGAAGCTATTGAACGTGTTGGGTTTCTCCAAGCTCTGAAGGATTATTTGGAGCAACTTCACACTCCTCATCACTGTAACCGCCTTATCCTTCCTGGGACGGCAGGAGGCATACCAGAGACGGTTGTATGTGCTGAATGTGGCCGTCAGATGGAGAAGTACTTCATGTATCGTTGCTGTGTGGAGTAAAAGAAAAGTATTCAATGTGCTTAGAATTTTTCTATGGTAAAAAGTGCCTATCACATCTTCTATGGACAATACACATGGGTGACAGATGGAGGATGTGATAAACATTAGTTTCCCATTATTGCTTTCATTTAAGTATTGGATTGAGAAGTGGCTGTAGTATTAAGTTCTGTCTTTGTCACGTATTAATTGTTTGTGATACTGGAAGTGATGTTTGTGTCTGCTAGTTCTCTAGGGCTCAATGTTTTTAACATTAGGGCGGTAGAGTCCGTAGCTAATAAACAGTGATGTTAAAGTTTAGTGGTCCAATGATAATGTTGAAGTCTTTCGTCTTTTCAAGTAGATGTAATTTGTCATTGTTCAATATATGTTGTTCTAATTCACTGTCTTCTACCAATTTAAGACCACTAAAACAGTAAGAAAGTAGAAAGTAGAAAGTGGAAAGATATTGTATGAAGGAATTTATGACAATATGAATGGTACTTAACATTGCCTTGATAGTCTTCCAAGACCAAAAGGTATTCAATAGCTCCTAAGCAAATTACAAATATACAACCAACATACTCATATATATTATCAAACGTAGACAAAATTGTGTATAAGTATCATCATAAGCGCTAAAAATCCAACAGAAGCTGAGGAAGAATGCTCTCTAAATGAGTAGCTTCTATTTGATCGGTGCCTTCTGTTTCCGCAATTGCAGCAGCTCGCTGTATAGCTTCAACATCAACAGAGTCTTTTCAGTCAAAATCACACGGTACTGAACACTGAATATTATGCAGAGTAAAGCCTTTAAAAAGCACAAAGGCATCCCTCTTTTCAAATGGAGGCACCTGTGACAAATATTCGGAGAAAGATGATCCACCTCCTACCTGTAGTGTGAAACTCAGTTGAAGATTATTGACACATGAAACAACTGTCAAGCAAGAGATTTTCTGTAAAATAAAGAAGATAGCTTATATAATTCAGAACAAGAATGTAGGTCTTGCTTAGGAAGTTGCTGCATTGCTGCTATTCTATTCCTGGCTCCCAGTTAGTAATAATTTTACAAGATAGAAGTGTATAATGGACAGACTTAGAAATCCAAGTTGTCTGTGTAATGTTTCATTAATTGTCCAAGTCAGGACAAGCCAGCCAAGCCATGAACAATGAAGGAAAAGGTTGAGAGGTTTACTTGGAGACACAATAAATGAGCGCAAAGGAGAAAGATTTTGCGCACAGAAATTGATAATATGAATGATACTTAGCATTGACTTGATAGTCCCCCAAATGTCATCCGATACCATTCCAAAACAAATTACAAATTATATAGCCAGAACATTATATGTAGATGATCAAAAGCGGACAACATTGTCCACAAATATCTCTTCAGATGCCTTAAAAATCCAAGAGTAACTGGGGAAGAATACTCTCCAAATGAGTAGCTTCTATTTGACTGCTGCCCTCTGATTCTGCAATTGCGGCAGCTCGCTGTATAGCTTCTGCATCAACAGATTTACAGAATAGTTTCAGTCAAAATCGTATGATAAATATACTCAATCACATTCTGTGTCTTTAAAAAGGACAAAGATATTCCTCTTTTCAGAGGAATGAACCTGTGACAAAAACCCGGAGAAGTTCACAACTAAGCTTCAGCGCATTTCCATTAGCTGCATCACAAGAAATGGATAAGAAAGTCGTTATATCCAATTTGCAATACCCTGGCGACCCTAGTGTGACTACTCAGGCTCTATCCAATAAAAATAATGTAAATAAAGTGATATAATGCAATAAAGACCAGATGTTGGCCTAATCTTCTTGGATGATCCAGCTCCTGCCTGTAGCAGCAAAATTCAATTGGAGATTATCAATACATGAAATAACAGTCAAGGAGAAGATTTTCTCTGAATAAAGAAGACAAGTGACATAATGTAGAACTAGAATAGAATGTAGTTGATAATATTAAAAAAAGAATAGAATGTAGGTCTTGCTCAGGAATTAGGATGATGCTGCATAGCTGCTATTTCAAAAAGATATTGAATGTTCGTCCAAAGCAGGTGAACAGGAACAGGGTCACTAGTCATGAGCAGATTGCAAGGAGAATTACTCAGCTGTCACAGCTATATCTGACACACACTATAGCAAAGGATAGGATAACATGAAATAAAATTGAATAGTGCTGACGAAATCAAGCATGTAGTGCCACTGACATTATTGAATGCATGCTTGTATATTTACAAATCCAAATATCCAACTTTATACATGCCAAAAGTACAAATATTACAGGTCTTTGTGGTATAACAGCGACATAAAGACCCTGGTCTTCAACTGTCACCTGAATGCACTAAACCGAAGTGGGTTGTTACAAGAAAGAAGAGTAGGCATTCAAGTAATACTAGGAATCGCCCAAAACAGTCAGAAATACCGGGAAAAACAATTCCAGGGTTCCCAGGTTCCGAAATCTCAAGAAATTATGAACAAAACAATGCCAAAAATATGCTAGAAGTAAAATGCGAAGGGAAAAAAAACTGAGTCGAGAACCAAACCTCGGAGTCTAAAACATGGTTGATTTCAGCTTTTTCACGCTCTGGAAATTCGGGGAAACAAAACAGAAAAGGAAAGATATAAAGAAACATTTCATGAGCTATAAAAGTCAGGAAGAGGAATAGTGAAAATAAAGATGAAGAGAATCTCTCACCAAGAGCCCTTTCGCTCCAGACGGACTTGAAAATTGCGGAAATCAAATTCTGTCGAGTAGCAAATTTCAAGATGAATGTGAATTGTGAATTATAAGTTATTCACCACTAATATATTTGAATGAAAGCTGCAATAACTACGAAGCAAAAAAATAAAATTGAGGTAAATATTGTAGAGCTTTACAGTGTCAAAGGTGATGTCCTCCATCTCAAGAAATTTGAAGATCACTCAGAAAATTCGAAACAAGTGATCGCGGCAGAGCGCTTATAAATCAAAATCCAGAGTCTTTTTGCTATGGATTTAGATCTATTATATCTTATACTTATCCGCCTCCTAACAAAGCCCCTATAGCTCAGTGGTAGAGCGTCAGTCTTGTAAACTGAAGGTCTGTAGTTCGATCCTGCATGGGGGCAGTTTTTTTATATTATTGTAGTGGGCCCACTAAAAAATCTTTCCCAGGCCTATATTCTTAATGGGCCTTATGTCCAAATATTATGGGCCAGGCCATATTAGTGGTGTTGCCATCCTTGCATCAGATGACAGACACAATTAGCCAGCTCAGACACTCTGAAATCTGGGGCATTATACAATGTTTCACTGTTTCAGGAGAGTTCATGACTTTTAATAGAGTTGAATCAATAAGATACTTGTAAAATTAAATTTAGGCGGGGGTTCTTCCATATGGTTCTCTTTGAAACTATGATGTTACCGATCTTCATGCCACCATTATCCTATTAATACCTTGTGTTCTTAATATAAGATCTAATTCGCAATGAAATTTACACTATAAACTAGATTTTATAATAGAGACTAAAAGTAGTATTAATTTTATTTGAAAAACAAAATGACAATTAGTTGAAGGAGAATGGGTAAAATTCCAAGACATTCTTTCTTTTTGATGATGAAGAAACAGATGCGGAATGGAATAGTGATCTTAGCATGATATGAATTTTCGGTATAGTCTTACGTTTTTTTTGGCAGCAAGGAACATGTGAATGTTCCGACGTAATTGGGAGATGCAAGTGAGGTAACGTTTGGTTACAGAGATGACCAAAATGGTAAAACAAGGCCCTATGTTATCTACTTGTATCAAAAGCTAATATTATGCTTATGCAAGTATGCAAAACATAGTAACTCTGCCTTGTCATTGCAGAAGTGGCAGGTGGTGTCCCACTCATCACCAACGTCACTCTTTCCCTTAGCTTCAAGCAACAGTGCACTGCCTATGATATGAATAAAATATTAAAATCACTTTCAATGAAAATTATTGATTAGCAGACATTTAAACAATACATGTTTCCCTTATTTCTTTTAGCAAATGATTAGTAAATCTTGTATTCTACCCTAAAAATTTTACGTAAAGTTCTCTTTAGGCACAGGATCATACAGGTGGAGAGAGAAAAAGTGATAAGTTTAAATAGGTCTGTTCACATCATATTTATCTCTTTCTTTGGAAACCTTTACTCTATAATTTCAAATAGCTTTATATTGGTATATTAATAACTAGAAAACTTTCATATCCCAAAGAAATGTGAAATGATTAACAGAAGGAATGAAGGATACAAATGATTGAGTGCAAGATCAAAACTTGGCAAGAGTTTCTATAGAATAATCATGGAAACTTAGAACTCATAATAATCAATTCATGCTTAAGAGATATCCCCAAGTAAACCAACCTCAAAAATATGACATCTTTATGATATTACTTTCTTTTCTTTTCTTTTTTTCAGTTGCTGCTGCAAATAGAGAGAGCAAAACTAACTGGACTTTAATGTTCATCTACTGAGGATTGTGTGTTCATCCTCACCAAACTTTTTCAAAAAGCGATCATGTCAGTTGACAGTTCTACAGAATCAATTATCCAGAATATTAAGATAAATATAGTCCATAAAACACAGCTTCAAATTACATACCAAGCTGCTACTAAGAGTAATAATTAATTAAACGATATTTTTATTTTATTGAAAGTAAATCTAGATGAATATTGATATTTACTTAGATCATCTGTTTCAACAAAATAAGCAACCCACATGTATCCTTTCTTCTCCACAATCATATGTGATACAGAGATTGTTGAAGCTTACAAGTAACCGATAACAAAATTCATTTATTAGCTAATTAATAGAATTATTTCTCATCCCTCCACGTTCATTCACCTATATATAGCATCCCCAAGTGCTCTATTTTCCCATCTAATCCCAAGAAACATGGGGATGAAGAAGCTCTTAATTGTTTCTATCTTAGTAGCTCTGGTTCTTGGTGTTGCAGAGAGCTTGGATTTGTCCGAGAAAGATTTGGAATCTGAGGAAAATTTGTGGGACTTGTACGAGAGATGGAGGAGCCATCACACTGTTTCTAGAAGCCTAAGTGAGAAACACAAGAGATTCAATGTGTTCAAAGACAATGCGATGCATGTTCATAGCACCAACAAGATGGACAAGCCTTACAAGCTCAAGTTGAACCGGTTCGCCGACATGACCAACCTTGAGTTCCAGAATACCTACGCTTCCTCAAAGATCAACCACCATAGAATGTTCCGCGGCACGCCACGTGGTGGGAATGGAACCTTCATGTACGAGAAAGTTGATAGAGTTCCTTCTTCAGTTGATTGGAGGAAGAAAGGTGCTGTCACTGCTATAAAGGATCAAGGCCAATGTGGTAAGCAAAATATATTCATGTAAATGCTTGCTAAACGAATTCAGATATAATCATCATACAAAGATTTGCCTTTATCAAGCCAATATTTAGTACTCCTCGGATCCTTCTTACAAGAGTTATAGATAACTAACTTGTAAATATTAATGAAATTAGTTTAGTCATGTGTTAAAAATATTTATTGATTTTACTAAAATATCTTTTTTATCACTATTTGCATCAAAACTACGCCTTAATTAAGACCCCTTGTGCAATAAACTAGGATAATTTGCGGAAAAGTTATAAATTTAGGAGACAAAATAAATTAAAGTTTTATATCTAGAACCAAAATAAATCCTTTTAATTACTAGCTCCTATATTTAAGCCTGAAAAAAGTATATTGATCTAAGAATTTAGCATGTGGAAAATTATCATTAAACTGTAGCTATGATAGTATATTTTCATTCTTTTTGCTGTTTTTACACACAGCATCATCTAAACAAGAATATATATGTGTGTGTGGTCCTTAATATGATGACAAGAACATGTTACAATATTTTGTGCACTAATGTTTTGTGCAGGTAGTTGCTGGGCATTTTCAGCTGTAGCAGCTGTGGAAGGTATTAATCAGATAAAAACAAAGAAGCTAGTTTCATTGTCTGAGCAAGAGTTGGTAGACTGTGACACTGAACAAAATGAAGGATGCAATGGAGGGCTAATGGAATATGCTTATGAGTTCATCAAGCGAATTGGGGGATTAACCACAGAAAGCAATTATCCCTATAAAGCCATAGAGGAAACCTGCGATGTCTCAAAGGTGGAATACTATGTTGTAAATAAACCAAACTTTCCTGACCATATCAACTATACAACAACTGTAATTAAGATGCTAAATAATCTCATTAACAATTAATATTGCTTGCAGGAGAAGCATCCATCAGTGTCAATTGATGGTCATGAAAATGTCCCTCCAAATGATGAGAACTCATTGCTCAAAGCTGCTGCGAACCAGCCTGTCTCTGTAGCCATAGATGCTGAAGGATCTGATTTCCAGTTCTACTCAGAGGTAAACTTCAATCTATCTTCTCAAAGTTCCCGAAACACAACATCAGATTCTAGTGTCCCCAATTATTTAGGAAGAACAAAAATTCTCGCTCCCATCATTAATATAAGACATAGTAGTATTTTCCTAATTTGATTAGATCATGTAAGTTTGTTAAATTAGTTAATCTAACATGTATTTTTTAAAATACCTTTGTCATCTTCCTGAATTACCTCATTCCAGCATCAATAGGGATAAATTAGGAAAATATTGATAAATATAAAAACTATGTCTTATATTAAGGACACGAGGGAATTAAGAAGACAAGAATGATGAATTTGAAACGTGTTCTTGTGTTACAGGGAGTATTTACTGGAGATTGTGGGAAACAACTGAATCATGGGGTAGCTATTGTGGGATATGGAACAACTGTTGATGGAACCAAATATTGGATTGTTAAGAATTCTTGGGGCAGTGAATGGGGAGAGCAAGGTTACATCAGGATGCAGAGGGCTCTGCAAGAGAAGGAAGGACTTTGTGGCATAGCAATGGAAGCTTCTTATCCAATCAAAAACTCCTCCACTAACCCTGAAGGACACCAATCATCTTATAAAGACGAGCTTTGAATTGTTGTTTCTGTTGTGTTATGATTTATGATATCGTGTTAAAACTGAGGAAAAGTATAAGCAGTAATATTAATGTACCCATTAAGATCATAATGAAAATAAACTTGCAGCTCATACATGCCAACTTTGTCCACAATCCAGCACATAATTATCATTTGTTAACCAAATCTCTTTCGCATAGAACCACATGCTAGGTATGAATGTCCTGAAAAAAGCTATACTATTCATGTTTTATTTTTGGACTCCTTGAGGAAAAGAAAAAAGGTAAAAGACTAATATGGTATTTTTTTGGCACAATAGAAAAACTACAGTTAAGTGTCTTAATTTGACCTGATTTTATTTAGTTTTAATATTTTGTAAATTGAAAATTTATATTTGTATAGTTTAAAACTTGGGAAAAAGATAGACAAAAAAATTTAAAATTGAAAAATTCCTAATCAATTATCTCTCAAAAAATAAGTAGTGAATTGTTTATCAAATTTCATCATTCCCTTATCAATTATTGGTAATAGACATGCTTTTAAATTTTGTAATTTTAAAGTTCTTTTTCTGTTCTTTTCTCTTAAAGCTTTAAACTCTTGGCAAGTTTACACTGCATCTCAATATAAAAATACGGCAAAGAATTCTTTTTTTTAGAAAAAATCTCATTAGTTTTATTTGAAGTCTAGATCCATAAGGGTGGATTCTGAGGCCACACATAGGCTGAGGTGAGGAGGATTGTGTGTTCATCCTCACCAAACTTTCCCAAAATGTAATCACTACTAGTAATAATTAAACGATATTTTTATTTTATCAAAAGTAAAACTAGATGAATATTGATATCTGTGGGTCATAACCCATAAAACACTTGAAGCAGCATCAGCATCAGCAACAGCAAAAGCCTATACGTGCAAGCTTGGTTATTTTTGATAGTATATCCCTTATGCCTTATCTATATTGCAAGTCCAAAATCCCCTACACATTATTAGTTTAATCGTTATTGTAGTTTGAAAATTTACATTTATGGGGTCTAAAATCTTAAACTCTTAACAGGTTTAAACCCCATTTTAATATAAAAATACCATGTAGGTTTTTAAAAATAAAAAATCTTAATAGATAAATTAAACCTTGAACAAGAACACATGAATATCAAAAAAAAAAATCAATAAACCACATAAATTAAACACCCTACAATATTGATAGCATCAATGAAAGTCTACATATATTCTGATAGCATCAAAGAAAGTCTACATGAACAAGCCAAACGGCGGGCTTTGATTCATGACGTTTAGATTTTTTGAATGGGTGGTGTTAAGTAAACCTCCACTCTAGTTCAATAAATGTTGTCCGTACAATGGGTTTCTTTCATTTTAAAATCGTTTAAGAGTTGGAACCACACATGTACGTTGAAAAGTATACCATTTCGTGGACCATAATGCTTGTAAAGCCATGGGGAAACGGCAAAAAAAACAAAGAAAGAAAGAAAAGCCATGGTGAAAACTTTGTTCACAAAGTTGATGAGTATCATATCGTTTAAATTTTGTTTAATAAAAAATATAATAACTTATATTATTTTAATCTTAGCTGATGACTTATAAAAAAAATTTTCAAATTTTATTTTATTTTTAAGAAAAAATATCTTTAATTAAAAAAAACTAAAATAAAATGATTAACCAATATTTTTTATAAAAACAAGATAAAATTTGAATTTTTTTTTATGAGTTATCAGCCAACTGAGATTAAAATGATATGAGTCGTTACATTTTTATTAGATAGAGTTCTGATAATATGGTACTCCTGGAATATGTAAATATTTCTATTAATACTAGTTTAGTTGTTGTGTTTTAATTAGTTAGACTGCACAAGTGACGTAGCAAACCATGTTCAATTTACATAAGAAAATATTTGAAATTTTTCATATGAGTAATCAAATAATTAGGATTAAAATGATTTGGATTATTATATTTTCATTGGATAGAGTTCAAATGATGTAATACTTATGAAGCATGTAAGTATTGCTCCAAAGTTGATAACAAATATTTGATAGCCATAATTTCTTGACAAATAGGCAAGTAATTATCTTCCTATCCAAATAGAACTTCTAACTGGAAACTGCAACTGACTCCGTATCTTACACAATTATCATGAACGAACATGAAAGCAATGAAGTATAGTTCAAAAAGATTGGGTTAGATAAGGATAGGAATAAAATTGTGCATTCATGAGAGTTCCACAGATTTGAACACACCTACCTAACTTGTAATATCATTGTAAACCCTAACTTAAGAATAAAGTACTTTATAGAGAGTCCTATGAATTCATGAAGCATAGAAGATTATTTTATTTATTTCTGAACGGTACATAGCCAAGTTGACATAGATATATCGTAGACAGAAGGTGAAAAAGCAGAAAGATAATGATGAAAATGGTGAGTGATAAACATTCAACCATAGCATCTGATAGGATCAGTACATCCTTTTTCTGCAGACTGCTTGATGCCATGACCGCCACCTTTCTCCAGATATTGCTGGTGGTATTCCTCTGCTCTGTAAAATCTCTTCGCCGGAAGAATTTCTGTAACCACCTTCCCATTCAATTCCTTCTGTTTTGCGTCCTTTGATTCCTTTGCTAAATCAGCCTGCGTTTCATTGTAGTAGTATATCCCTGATCTATATTGTGCTCCCACATCATTCCCCTACAAATCATATTTGGATTTTACTTTACAATAATCCAATCCAATTGTAAGACTAAAACCTCAGTTTTTGTGATAAAACTCTCTAAAACTTTACTTCCTGAGCACATGTTATTGGAGTTGCACATACAAGCAATCAACAAGTCAACAACCAAGCTTCAGTAAATATGTTTTACACCTTGCATACACAAAGTGATGACGTTCAAAAAGTCAAGTCAACGAAGAAATTTGACGAGATCCGGCGATAAACAAAAATGGAACACATTTTAGAACCAAATGATTCAATCAAACTAACGAGAGAAAGTCAGAGATCACCTGGCGATTGACGGAGGTGGGATCGTGGCGAGACCAGAAGAGGGAAAGCAAATCGGAATAGGAACACACTTGCGGGTCAAACTGGACCCGAACAACCTCCACATGGTTAGTGGTTCCGGAGCACACCAATTTGTAGTTCGGATCAGGAACGTGGCCCTGAGAGTATCCAACCTCAGTCTTGACGACGCCGGGGAGTCGCTGAAAGGCAAGCTCCACTCCCCAGAAGCAACCAGCTCCGAACTGAGCAAACTCATGGGTCGGGTTTTCAGGAGAATCCGAGTCCGGATCCAAAGCAGGGTTGTGAGTGCTGGTAGCCATTGCGTTTATGAACACAAGAGAGAAGAAGAGCAATGCTTAAATAGAGAAAGGGGTGACTGGAGAGCGATGAAGGAACGAACCAGGCGTACATTGACGGTTAGGTTCAACCCATTGCTCCAAGGCACGTTACAGTGACCACCAGATGGAAACAAATTAAACCGAAAATGATGATGGAATGTGAAATAATTATTCCATCACTTGTTAAAAGTTAATTCAGAAAATTAATTATTTAGTTCCTACAGCTTTACTCGATTGAATTCTTAATTTTTTTTACCTAAAAATTCATAATTAAATTATACTAGGGTTAAAAGTCATTTTGTCTCATAAGTATTCACTAAGGGTGTGTTTGGTTTGAGGGGAGGGTAGTGGAGGGAGGGGAGGGGATAATTGGGAAATTATAATTTTGGGCAAGAGAAATCCAAAATTTACCCTATTATTCTTTTAAATTTTGGATTCCTACCCAAAATTTATCCTATCATTTTTTAAAATTTTAAATTCTCATCCAAAATTTAAATATCTTTAATCCCAAAAAGGTAATTTAACTTCTCTCTCCTCCCCTCCCTCCCCTACCCCCCCTCAAAACAAACATACCCTAAGGGCCAATTTTGTCTTGAAAGTGTCAAATTTGGAGTAATTTTGTTCTAACCATTATTTTAGTTAAGTTTTACTGTTAGTTGACCAAATTCCGGGCAAATTTGCTCCTAAGATAAAACTTCGAGGGCAATTTTGTCATCCATGTCATTTTTGTTAAGGTGTAAATTTACACTTAAAGTTTTCCTTAGGAGCAAATTTGCCTTGGAAATTAGTCAACTAATGATTAAACTTAACTAAAATAACGGTCAGGGCAACATTGCTCCAAATTTGACATTTCCAAAATTAAATTGGCCCTAATAAATATTTTTGGAGCAAAAATGACATTTAACGCATTATACTATTTACTATTTAAAATAGAAATGTAGTGATAAAAAATAAGTTTACACTGTTCAGAACTTGTAACTGAACTAATAGTAGAGAAATGACTATTTTCACCCTAGAATATAGTATGTTATATAAAATGTAAAAGAATAAAATCAATAAAAAATAATTTTCTTAAAAAGAATAAAACATTAGTGTAACTCCCGAAATTTAGAAAATATAGAGCTGCCATCAAAATTTTAAAACAGAATAATTTTGGAAATCTTTTTTTGAAAAAAGAAAATCAAATAGGGTTTGGGAGTCGATTGTGCATGGGAAAAATGTTAGGCACCCCACAACACTCATTCGTAAGAATGATTACCCTAAGTTAATTATTTAAAAATAAATATGGCCCTTTTAAATTTTATCATAATTATGAAAAACAAAATATTTACAAAATGAGAAAACAAAATTAATTATTTACATTGTTGACTTGACCTAGGAAGAGATCCTAAGGCCTACATATCCTTTAGAATGATTAAAGTCCACGTAGTTCGTTAGGGATAGAAAGGTGTGGTGCTTAATTAGTGTCTTTTGGGAAAAAAAAATTATTTAATTTATTTGGAAAAAAATATTTTTTATTTGGTTTGTAATTTTTTTTTATTTTAAAAAGCAATCTCTTTATTTTCTTATAAAAAGAGAGTCTTTTCTTTTTATTTTCATTAAAAAAAATCTGGATCAAAGTTTTAAATAACCTCAAGATTGATTCATGCAAAAAAAGATGAATCCACAATTACATGAAGAAGAAGAGGCAAACATATTTCATACCACACAAGTTTAGCCCAAAAAGAACACAAGAGCATTTCATCCAAGAGAACAAGGAGCAATTACTTAGTCAATATATCATTTGAATAAAAGCTATAATGGAGACACACACCTCTTATGCTCTCAATCTTGCTTCAAAGAGACAAAATGAAGGGAGATAGGTAATAAAATAAAGGTCATAATGAAGACACGTACCTCTTATATGTTATATCTCAATTTTGCTGCCAAGAGACAAAATGAAGGGAGACAAGTAATGAAATAAGGGATAAAATAAATATTCATACATCACGGGATACAAGCACAATATCAACCAATACTTTCATAAACCTTAAATATATCATACGAACAAACAATAGGACGAGAACCTATTTCACTTTGAAATTGTTGCCTGGGTGAGAAGACATAGACACGTGTTAACATATGCTTCACCATTTGGCCCTTTAAGATATGAAAAGTAGAAGGAAGGTAACATTTGTTGGTGTCTCTATCTCATGACAGATGCTCTTCGGCAGAAAGAAATAAAATCAAGATAAATAATCACAAGAGGAATAATATCTTTATAGGATAGAATATCCTCCCCATTTTTCCCCCACAAGAGAACCTTTTAGAATCATAATATGATGCAAAATTGGGATAGTCTCTTTACCTCACCTTCTTATTCTCTCAAAATTCTTACGTGTTTTGCTCTAACCCTTACTTCCTTATTTATTATAGTCTCAAGGTAGTTTTTTTTATTAATGCTCCTTTTTTTTTTAATTTTCATTTTTTTTAATTTTTTTTTGTATTTTATGTTAATAAAACTTCCTAACTTGACCCCGTCATTGTCAATGGGAGATTTTTTAAATTTTTTTTTGTATTTTCTATTAATAAAACTTCTTAACTTGACCTAATCACCATCAATGAAAGTTTTTTTTTTTAAATTTTTTTTTGTATTTCCTATTAATAAAACTTCCTAACTTGACCTCAACACCATCAATGAGAGATTTTTTTTTAAATTTCTGTTTTTGTAAATTTTTTTACATTTTCCCCACAAGTAAATTCCTAATTTTAAGTCTATCAAAATGAGATATCTTTTTTGTATTTTTTTTGTTTTCCCTTAATAAATAACAATGCCGATTTAGACGACAATTATCATCAATAAGAGATTTTTTTTTTTTTATTATCCCCTTTAATGATGATTGTCCAATGAATGATAATTACCAATTTGAGCCACAATCATCATCAATGGGAGGATTTTCTTATTTTCTCTCTCTTTTTTAATTTTCTTCTTTAATTTGGATTGCCAATTTAGATCACAATTATCATCAAAGAGGGGATTTTCTTTGATTTACATTTTTTATTTTTTTTAAGTGGAACCCAAATAAAATAGGGTGTTCACAATTAGTCTGACAAATTCAAAGGTCCTCTATATTATCCCAAAAAAAACAAATCGATGGTCCTCTAGTAAATAAAACTATAAATGAAAGGTCCTCGTTCAGCGGCTACTGTTGATATAAGGAAAATAACATTTTAGGAAGAGAATAATGGCTGAGTAAAAAAAGAAAAGAAAGATAATAGTATGTGGCTGACACCAAAAGGCATATTGACTTTTAAAAACTGTGTAAGGCTCAGTTATAACGCGGTGTATAAAAAAAAAACTCAGATATAACGCAAATAGCATAGAAATTGGAAAATGATGTGTTAAATGATTTGCAATTTTTTACCTTCAAATAATTTACAGTTGAGTTTTTATTTTCAGGAAAAAAAAAATGATTTTTTGTAATATTTACTTAGCATTTAGTTTTTTAAAATTGACCAATGACTTAGCCGCTAGGTCCTTCTTCCCTGTCTTTTTCATAATTTAATGTCTTTATATTCAGGAGTCATTTTCCCATATTTATAAATTCCAACATAGTACTGGAAATACTAGATGAACACCACACGATATATTGCAGCTTTCAAATTTCGAAGCAACAAGAAGTTGTATACACCTTCTCCGTTAAAGGAACACCACGTGATATATTGTACCATTCAAATCCGTAGAATGATCTTACATTCAGTCCTTAATATAATATTTCATTTATAGTACTCCCTCCGGTCCTAATTATAAGACAGAGTTGACTTTTTTGGAGAAATTAAGGAAGCCAATTAAATTGCTTTAGAGTGTTTATATTTTTAGTATCTTTACATTATATATTAGTTTATTAGTCAAATTAATTAGTTTGGAGAAAAAAATAAAAATATAAACACTCTAAAGTAATTTAATTGGCTTCCTTAATTTCTCCAAAAAAGTCAACTTTATCTTATAATTAGGACCGGAGGGAGTATAATTTACATTATAACTCAGATCTTATATTATATTAAAGAGTAAATGTTAATTGAATACTACACAGATGCATAGTATAATTCAAAGTTATAAAAAGTTCTATACATGCTCCATTCAAAATTATAAGATTTTTTTTTAACGTGCTCCAAAATATAAAGTATTTTTTGTCTTTCAAAATATAATTAATAGATTTTTTTTAAAAAAAAAATTCTTATTTAGAGGTGTAATTATTAAGGTTTTTCTAATTGAGACACCCTATTAAATAAGGGTAAATATAAAAAAATGCCTGATTTTAAAAATTATAAGCTAACTTATTAAGAGTATAAATTAGTAATAAATGAAGAAAAATATATGAATGGTAGTATGTGAAGCCATATTAGCAAGAGTGATAAAATTGACCGAGTGATTGATATTAGTTCATAATCCCTCCATCCCCAAGGCATTGTTTAGTTCGAGGCTTTTTGAGCGTGAGGGATGAGGTAGGGATGAACGTGTTTGGTTGGGAAAAATGAAAGGGAGGGGAAGGGAGAAATTTTATCTTTTACTGCTCATTTCTTCCTCTTTTCACGTCTTTCTAAATTTGGGGGTTTTTTTTAAGAGTGAGAAATATTATGTCTTATCCTAACTAAAATACCAATGTTAATTTTTCATTATCTCAAATTTACACATTATAAAACCCATATGATATTAATAGAATAAGCCAAATAAATAAGAAAATTTTTCTAATAAAAATATATCTAATCAAATCCTATCTTACTAAATATTACTCCATTTGGTCCTAAATATAAGACAGAGTTGATTTGTTTTTTGAGAAATTAAGGAAACTAAATAAGTTACTTAATTATATTATATTTTGTGTATCCTTAGATTATATATTAGTTTATTAGTCAAACTAATTAGTTTTGAGGAAAAAAATAAAAATATAAATATTTTAAAGTAATTTAATTAGTTTCCTTAATCTCCCAAAAAAATTCAACTTTGTCTTATATTTAGAATCAGAGAAAGTATTAAACTTATTCAAATCGGCCATCTTTCTCCCTTGTGTCAATATTTATGCTTCCCCTCTCCTCCTCTTTCTTTGTGAATGCCATATGCTCCTCTACCTATTGCTGTCGCAAGTTGCGCTTCCAGCCATCCAAACCTTCTTTCATGTTACAGGTGTCTATTTATATATTTCTTGGGAAAAGTACACTCAAGTCCCAATGAAAAGGGGAAATAAAAAAATGATCCTATAAAATTGGTAATGCCCGCTACTTGAGTTGTTAATAACTAGTTCGTGAAGTTATTAATGATACCATTTTTTCATTTTGTAATTTTAAGGGACCATTTTTTTTATTTCCTTAATTTCTTGGTACTTGAGTGTAATTTTCTCATATCTTTTGCATGACACATCATTTTAGATAATTTTATTGATTTATTTTCTAATTAAATATATTTTAATGGTATAACATGATCACAAGTATATACTTGGAATAATCTTATATAAGTTTGTATGTTTTTAATGTTATCACAAGTATCTCAATAAAATATGATATCTAAATTATACCATAATTACCTTTGTTATCTTAGTATTATAATTTGATTTAGAATTTAGATTTAAATTTAAAAAACATATTAAATTTAATGAGTGAACATATTAAAATTAATAAAATCATCATTTCAAATGTATAAAAGGTTTTTTTATCATATATAAGTGAGGTAATAGAGGTCTTTTGCAATTTATAAATTAGGAAATAATGGCTTTGATATATAAATAAAGTACTATGGTATATTTGTCAATATTTAATAAACTCACATCCTTTCTCCTTTTGAACCAAATAAAAACACCCTCTTCTCCTTCCCTCACATCCAACCAAACAAAGTTCATAATCTCCCCCCACCTCTCTTCATTTAACCTCCCTCCCCTCCCCTCTATTAAACCAAACAAGGCTTGAATATAAACCTCAAATTTAAAAATAATTCCGTCCCAAGATATAATCAAGTTCCTAAAGATAAACATTTAGGGCCCGTTTGGTTAGATTACATTGCACACATGCGATGGTAATCTTGATTGTATTACCATTGGTAGCCTGTTTGGTTGGGCTTATTAATGGTAATGTAGATTACAATTGTAAAATAGATTGCATATTTTATGGTAATCTCCATTCATAGGGGGACCCCTATGAAAACTCATTGCAGGCTTGTAATCATTGATAAAATCTCAATTTTGACCCCTACTAATATAATAAAAAGACAATATATACCCTCAATAATAGACAAAACATCAAAATTTGTATTCATTTTTTTTTTGCCTTTCAAAAGCAAAAGCCCTAACGTGAGTGCAGAACATCGAAAAATGCTAGATTCTGTCTTCAGAAAAAAATCCTAGTCAAAAATGCCAGATTCTGTCTTCAGAAAAAAATCCCAGTCAATCGATTCTTGGTTATGAAAGTTATATTGTCTAAAATGAAACACCATCGTTGATAATTGGATTTTGAGGTTTTGCTTACAATTCAAGACAATCATAGTATTCAATTTAGTCGATAGTAAAATTGTACAGTATTCAATTTAGTCAATAGTAAAATTGTCTTTAGAGGTTTTGCTTATTCTTGTTTGAGTTATGCACTGACGCTGTGATTTGGGGTGAGGAAGGAGATGATTGGTGATGGAGGTTTTTTTATGTTTAAGGGGTATTTTGGACCTTTTATAATTCAATTTAAATATAAAAAAAAATTTCTCCACATCTTATTATTAAGCAACCAAACATGATGATGGTAATCATTATTGCATTGCACCCCATTACATTACAGTCCATTGCATTACCAGAGGGGTCTGCAATTGAACCAAACGAGCCCTTATTGTATTGTTTCAACTTTACCATTTAACTGTGTTTGTTATATTTATTACGCCAAACTAAATATTAAATATGAAAGTTTGTTGGCAAAAAAAATATTAAAGCAAGCTCTTGGCCTGGACCAAAAACATGCAAGTTTTTGACACATGCTCTAGTTATCGTCTTCTCTTGGTTCGGGGTACAGGGTACTCATCCCCTGTCTTGCTTACGGTGGCAATATTAAATTTCTGTTGATGTCATGTTTTGGGCTTTTTCATTTTTTTTCTATGGGCTTTATCGCTTTTATCTTTAGTCATTTGATTTTTTTGGTTACTGATAGATTTTTTTTTATTTAAATAAGGGTATAATCTCTTTCAAAATTTAGCAAGTAAAAAGGTTTCATCCTCTCATTAAGTATGTTTTTTGATATTTGAACTTATGTTTTCCTTCTTACGGAGTAAAACCGGTTAGCATTTCAATTAACAGGTTGTTTGTTACTGATGGAAAATTTTAAATTTATTGTCTTTCATTATTTTTCTACAATCCACACTATTGGGCCTGTGGCCAGAAATAAAATACACCTACTTGCTAAATACAGATTATCACTTCGTCGGTCATAAAATGCGTTTTCTATCACCTATAATGTCTATGTTTGGTATCTGTTGAAGGTCCAAAGTTAAGGTTATAAAAAAAAAAACCCATTTTTCTTTCCATGCATGTCTAGATCCCTTCCTACTTGCATTCATAAAACCCATGTTCTAAGAGGCATTGTTTTAATCTAAAAAGTTATTATCATTTTCATTTAAATTTATTTCACATGTTAAACAGACTCAATCATTTGGGTTAATTTTAGTTCCTAGAAGCCCCCATATTGCCGCACAGTTTGGGCCAGTCTGGACTTTGTGTGATCAAACACCTTGGACCCAGACCTAACATATTAAAAAGCCCGGCTTTTTGTAACAAAAAAAAAAAGCCCAGCCTTTTGTACTCTATTTCAGGGACATGGATCCTAGAAACTAAAGAAGGTTCGAGACTTATAACTGCACATATTACAATGTCCTGTAAAACAAGAAAGATTTAAGCTGCAAATCTGCTTCAAAAGTTTTGCTGTAGAGTAATATTGTCCTAAGAGTTTTTTCAAGTTTAATCTCATCTCAGAAGATTCAAAATATAGTAATATTGTCTTATTCTGTTAAAAAACTAACGTTAACCGTTAAAAAATTGATATTGACTGTTATTTTTTTAACGAGCAATATTACTCTATTTAAACATTTTCGCATTAACATTGAACCTAAAAACTTTCAACATAACATTGCTCAACAGTAAAAAATTCTAGAACAAATTTGTACCTTAATGAACCTGGTTTTCTCTTTTTCCCTTCCCCTCCTTTTCTCAATCTGGGCCCGTTGAATTAAGATTTCAACAGTTTAAAATTTTTCTTTATTATAAAAATAATACTCCCTCCGATCCTAATTATAAGATAAAATTGATTTTTTTGGAGAAATTAAGAAAGCTAATTAAATTACTTTAGAGTATCTATATTTTCATTTTTTTCTTTAAACTAATTAGTTTAACTAATAAATTAATATATAATCTAAGGATACATAAGATATGATATGATTAAGGAACTTATTTAGCTTTCTTAATTTCTCTAAAAAAGTCAACTTTATCTTATAATTAAGACCGGAAGTAGTAATATTATTATAAAATATTATTAAAATATTATTATTATAATAATATTTTTATAAATTATTAAATTTGGACTTTAAGAACTTAATCCAACGATTAAGATTCAGAAAAGGAGAAAAAATGAGAGAAAGGGAAAAGGAGGAAAACCGGATTCCAGCGGTGAGCGTGATGCTCTTAAATATATTAGAGATTGACGATTGTTGTGGCCGTCAATGAAGAAAGCGTTGCTGTTTCTGGAGGAGAAGAGGATGGAGAAGAAGGGTTTTGTTGAATGAGGTGAAAATATATGTGTGTGAGGGTATTTGTATCATTTTTTAAATTTTAAAAAAATAAATCAGACCCTCACATTTATCTAATATTATAAATATTAGGATAAAATTTTTTATTTTTTAGTATTTTTAGAATTCTTTATAAGGGATTTTGATTTTATTTTTTTGTCAACAAACGGATATTCTTTTTTAAAACTATAACCAAAGATGCTTTAATTTTTATATCATGAGGATATATAGATTCTATGCAAAAATATTAAGTTATTAGTTTAAAAATAATTATTCTACCTGTCCATAATTTATAGTACTATAAGTAACATTAACACATAATTTTTTAATTAATAATAGATTTTATTAAATCAATCATATATAATATACTATTTTTTAACAGTTGACATAAAAAAACTTAATCTTTTATTGAAAAAATATTATAGAATTAGAACCAATAACATGGGTCTTGCTTTTTATTTTAATATGATAATATTTATATGGTATACTGAATCTAGCCCGGATAAAAGAAGATATCGTTTGTTCAAACTCCATGTAGTGCTTATTATAAATAGATATGTTTATAAATTAATAAATATATTTGTTCATACGTTAGATATATTTGAAATTAATAGATATGCTTTTAAATTAATAGATATATATTAATATCAGAATATCGCATAAACAAAAAGGCGGCATTATAAGCTCTATATTCCCATGAATCCGTTGGGCATCACTTAGTTCCAGGTTGCTCTGTCTCTTTCTTTGTAATATTCTCCCCTGCTTTCCTGTAAGAGATGACGACGACGACGACTTCGAGCATTGAGAAGATGGGTTCCATTGATGCTCAGCTGAGGTTGGTGGCGACGGGAAAGTTGTCCGATGATGATAAGTTAGTCGAGTATGATGCTTTGTTGATGGACCGATTCCTTGACATTCTTCACGATCTTCATGGTGAAGACATCAGAGAAACGGTATTTTCTATTATTATTATTATTTTTTTATTATGTCTTTTAGTTTAGTTTTAGGGGTCAAGGAAAGATGATGTGTTTGATGCAGGGTTTCAAGTTTCAACAAAACCCATATAAGATTTTCGCATTCTGATGAGTGTAATAATGTTGCATGAGTTAAAAAGGCATTAACAAGAGAGTCGGGGTCAAGTAAATATGATAGATGTTTAAGATATCATAATAATGCTACATAAATTAAAATAGCATTACCCATTGAGAAATATCAAAGTTAAGTAAATATGATAGCTATGTAGAATATCAGAATAATGCTACATAAGTTAAAATAAGAGAAATATCACAGTTGAGTAAAAATGATAATTATTTAGAATATCAGAGTAATGGGACATACGTGATATATATACACATTATTTAGAATATCATAATGAATAATGGTAAAATGGAATTACAATAAGACTACAGCAGTACAAATATCCTATAATTACGATTATAACTCTGATTTAAGTACTCTCTATATCCTGTTTATCAAGGTCAGGTTTGTGAAAGTTTTTCTATTGTGGTCATATATATAAATTAACCTTTAATCATAACACATCGATCCTATGCTAGAGTCTGCGTTTTTTGTTGAGTAACGTTACTGAATAAATGATTTGACCTTGAATAGGTTCAAGATTTCTATGAGCTGTAAGGAATTGCTTAACTCAAATGTATGCTAAGCATATAACACCTGATGATAAGAAGGAACTTGATGAGGCCTTACGAAGGGAGGTGAGTAATTTTTAAGCATTAAATATAATATTGTCGATTCCATATATACACACTATACATTAATCTATAATTTTGTTGAATTTCCTTGCCTTCTATTTACTTGGCCCTTATTTCTTCACCCATGGTTGTTACAGGAAACCCCAGAGCAACCCCAGAAGTTACAAGACATGTTTGCTTGTTGGCTAGAATGATGGCTGCTAATTTGTGCTTCTCTCGGATAGAAGATCTTATGTTTGAGATATAAGATAGGCTTGTTTCACATTGAAGCTATTAGCTATTGTTCTTATCTTACCACTTTCCTTTTTCTGTTTGGCAGTTGTCTATGTGGCGCTGCAATGATGAACTCCGTGCTCGTGCTGATCAACTCCATAGTTCATCAAAGAGAGATGCAAAACATTTTATTGGTGCGTAGACCCTTTTTTATTCTTTAACTTTTGTTGAATGCTTTTACTTAACATGTTGATACCTGGTTGATGCAGAGTTGTGGAAGCAAATTCCTCCTAATGAACCATATCGTGTTATCCTAGGTGATGTGAGAGACAAACTATATAATACTCGCGAACGTGCTCGCCAAATATTAGCTGATGGGACTTCTAACATCCCTGAGGAGACAACCTTCACAAATGTTGAGCTGGTTACGTTCTTAATATGCTTCTCTGTTGATTTTTCTTCACTTCATAGCTTATGTTCATTTGGGACCCTTCTAATCCCGTGGTCATAGACTTAAAATTTATCTATGGGATTCAATGAGCAATACTGATTATGGTTATGTTGGCTGCCTCAAAACTGATTATGTTCAGATTGCATTAAACTGTCAACCTTGCAAAGGAAATACTTGATGCATGGCATGATATAATATTTTCTAGTAGCCATCTTGTTTTGGTATAATGGCTTGCATCAATGTTTATTTGCCCCCTCTTCCTTCCCTGAACCAATTTTTTATCTTGCAGTTGATGGAGCCTCTTGAACTCTGCTATAGATCACTCTGTGCATGTGGTGACAGATCAATAGCTGATGGAAGCCTCCTTGATTTCTTACGGCAAGTTTCAACTTTTGGACTGTCACTTGTAAGGCTTGACATTTGTCAAGAATCAGACAGGCACGCTGATGTTATGGGTGCAATTACAAGGCACTTGGATATTGGTTCTTACAGAGAATGGTCTGAGGAACGCCGGCAGCAATGGCTCTTGTCTGAGCTCAGCGGAAAGCGTCCTCTCTTTGGCCACTATCTTCCCAAAACTGATGAAATTTCTGATGAGTTAGAAACATTCCATGTCATATCAGAACTTCCACCAGACAATTTTGGTGCCTACATCATCTCAATGGCAACATCTCCATCTCCATCATTCCGTCGAGTACTTCCGAAGCGTAAGCTAGCATTGGATCTCGCAAATTCTTTCTTTGTGCTCAAATTCTCTTATTTCTTTCCCCTCATTAATTCTTACTTATTGCCACTTGCAGGCAACACCTGAGTTGGAGTAGGGATGTATGAACATTGGAAGCTGACCTTCAAAACGAAAGCCAAGTGGAGGCATTGAATCACTTAGAGCTATTCCTTGGATCTTTGTTTGGACACAAACAAGGTTTCACCTACCAGTATGGCTTGGCTTTGGTTCAGCATTTAAGAAAGTGATTGAGAAGGATCCTAAGAATCTCCAAATGCTTAGAGATATGTATAATCAATGGCCTTTCTTCAGAGTAACCCTTGGTGATTTGATTGGGATGGTGTTTGACAAGGGAGACCCAGGAATTGCTGCTTTATATGATAAACTCCTAGAGTCAGCAGAACTACAACCTCTTGGAGAGTGCTCAAGGTCTAAATATGAAGAAACCAAGAGCCTCCTTCTCCAGGTAAATTTCCTTTTAGAGCTATTATAAACCTTGCTGCTTCTATAGATTATGTTCCTTCTCTGAAGAATTTCAGATATGCCTGGAATCTGTGGACTCACTGAGTACCTACACGAGATCGGAGTACCGATGTGGACTCCGATCACGTTAATACGACAGATTCATCATCCAGAAGAAAAGAGAAATAGAGGGAGAAGGTTTTGAAAGTTTTTTTATCGATGTTCCAACTTACACCCATAAACTCATATCATTACTTATAACACCTATGAGTAGTTACTCTTATCTAAAATTTGAATTATAAAGATACAACTTCATATTTAAAGTTTTAAACTCACATTATACCATATTAACATAACAACCCCAAATTAATTAGGTTTGGGCACTGATCCACCAAAAGTGAACTAAGCATATTTCAACATTCTCTATAATGTTCTTTCCTTGTGTAGATTGCTGGGCACAAAGATGTTCTTGAGGGAGACCCCTACTTGAAGCAAAGATTTGAGCTTCGCGATTCGTACACGACAGCTCTGAATATGTTGCAAGCTTATACTTTGAAGCGAATCCGAGATTCGGACTACCATGTGAAGATGAGGCCACATTTATCAAAGGACTTTGTGGCATAGCAATGGAAGCTTCTTATGCAATCAAAAACTCCTCCACTGACCCTGAAGGACACCAATCATCTTATAAAGACGAGCTTTGAATTGTTGTTTCTGTTGTATTATGATATTGTGTTAAAACTGAGGAAAAGTATAAGCAGTAACATCAATGTACCCATTAAGATCATAATGAAAATAAACTTGCAGCTCATAAATGCCAACTTTGTCCACAGTCCAGCACATAATTATCATTTGTTAACGAAATCTCTTTCGCTTAGAACCACATGCTAGGTATGAATGTCCTGAAAAAAGCTATACTATCCATGTTTTATTTTTGGATTACATGAGGAAAAGAAAAAAGGTAAAAGACTAATATGGTATTTTTTTCGCAAAATAGAAAAACTACAGTTAAGTGTCTTAATTTGACCTGATTTTATTTAGTTTTAATATTTTGTAAATTGAAAATTTATATTTGTACAGTTTAAAACTTGGGAAAAAAGCAGAAAAAGAACTTTGAAATTATAAAATTCCTAATCAATTATCTCTAAAAAATGAGTTATGAATTGTTTATCAAATTTCATCATTTCCTTATTGACTCTTGATAATAGATCTGCTTTTAAATTTTACAATTTCAAAGTTTATTTTCTGTCTTTTTTCCTTAAAACTTTAAACTCTTGGCAAGTTTACACCGCATCTCAATATAAAATATAAAAATACGGCAAAGAATTCTTTTTTTTAGAAAAATCTCATTAGTTTTATTTCAAGTCTAGATTCATAAGGGTGGATTTTGAGGCCACACATATGCTGAGCTGAGGAGGATTGTGTGTTCATCCTCACCAAACTTTCTCAAAATGTAATCACTACTATACTAAGAGTAATAATTAAACGATATTTTTATTTTATCAAAAGTAAAACTAGATGAATATTGATATCTGTGGGTCATAACCCATAAAACACTGGAAGGTGCATCAGCATCAACAAAAGCCTATACGTGCAAGCTTGGGTTATTTTTGGAAGTATATCCCTTACGGCTTATCTATATTGCAAGTCAAAAATCCCCTACACATTATTAGTTTAATCGTTATTGTAGTTTGAAAATTTACATTTATGGGGTCTAAAATCTTAAACTCTTAACAGGTTTAAACCCCATTTTAATATAAAAATACCATGTAGGTTTTTAAAAATAAAAAATCTTAATAGATAAATTAAACCTTGAACGAGAACCCATGAATATAAAAAAAAAAAAAAATCAATAAACCACATAAATTAAACACACTACAATATTGATAGCATCAATGAAAGTCTACACGAACAAGCCAAACGGCGGGCTTTGATTCATGAAGGTGAGATTTTTGAATGGGTGGTGTTAAATAAACCTCCACTCTATTTCAATAAATGTGGTCCGTACAATGGGTTTCTTTCATTTTAAACTCGTTTAAGAGTGTGAGTGATAACTCAAGTGCCCTTTTGAGTGTAACTGTGAGGAAACACTATTCACACATTGAGAGACTGTGAGTTTGCGAGTGATGTTTGGCTATCTTGTATTAATGCATTATATTACTCTGCCTTTTTCTCTGGTAATTTACAGGAATGGCTCAAATGTAATATGCAGCACTCACCTGGGGTCCATAAGTTTGGGCATTGGCCCTGGAAGAAGACATTTGGAACATTGTGCTGGCTGATTTGGAAGAACATATGTAAGAAGGCAATGGAAGGAACCTGTGACCTACCACAGCAACTACAGTCTAGATGTCTCCATTTCCTACATGAATCAGTTGAAGACGGCCGGCTCAAACATAAAGTTTTCAGAATTACCGACAGAGCTTCAGACAGATGGATTGCTCCTCCAGAGGACTTTATCAGAGTGGACGTTAATGCGGGTTTTGATGGTAACAGACAATCAGCAGTTGGTGGAGTAGTCCGCGATAGCCATGGTTCATGGTTATGTGGATTTCAACACAACCTAGGATTCACATTGGGCTCAACAGCGGTGGAGATTAAGGCTATAAGGATTGGTCTTCAAATATGCCATTTTATGAAGTTTAATAAAGTTTGACTTCACACTGACTCAAAGGAAGCTATTCGTTTGCTATTCCGGTGGAGTAATTCAGCTCACCCCCTCACCTCTGAATTAGAGGATGTTAGACGCTTAATCTACCTTGACTGTGACTTAGAGATACACCACGCACACAGGGAAACACTAAAATGGGCGGAATTTTTGGCTAAATTAGCATTAGACTCGAACAATGAGCTAATAACATTGCAATAACCTTCAGCTTTTTGTTCGCTCCAAATATTAACTAGCCTTGACAAAGATTTGATTGCTTAAGCTTGTATTTTCATGTATGATGTACCGGCCTTAAATGGTCATCAAGAGAATTTTATCTCTTATCTTTGTAATTCAAAAAAAAAAAAATCGTTTAAGAGTTGGAACCACATATGTACGTTGAAAAGTATACCATTTCGTGGACCATAATGCTTGAAAAGCCATGGGAAAACTTTGTTCACAAAGTTGATGAGTATCATATCATTTAAATTCTGTTTAATAAAAAATATAATACCTAATATTATCTTAATCTTAATCTCAATTGGTTGATGACTTATCAAAAAAATTTTAAATTTTATCTTATTTTTTTAAAAAAAATATCTTAATTTAAAAAAACTAAAATAAAATGATCAACCAATATTTTTCATAAAAACAAGATAAAATTTGAATTTTTTTCTAATGAATCATCAGCCAACTGAGATTAAAATGATATGAATTGTTACATTTTCATTAGATAAAGTTCAGATGATATGGTACTCCTAGAGTATGTAAGTATTTCTCTTAATACTAGTTTAGTTGTTGTATTTTAATTAGTTAAACCACACAAGTGACATAGCAAACCATGTTCAATTTACACAAGAAAATATTTGAAATTTTTCATATGAGATATCAGATAACTAGGATTAAAATGATTTAGGTTGTTATATTTTCAATGAATGAAGTTCAAATGACATGATATTTCTAAAGTATGCAAGTATTGCTCTAAAGTTAATAACAAATATTTGATAGCCATAATTTCTTGACAAATAGGCAAGTAATTTTCTTCATACCCAAATACAACTTCTTATTGGAAACTGTAACTGATTCCAAAGATTACACAATTATCATGAATGAACATGAAAGCAGTGAAGTACAGTTCAAAAAGATTGGGTTAGATAAGGATAGGAATAAAATTGTGCATTCATGAGAGATCCACAGATTTGAACACAGCTACCTATCTTGTTATATCATTGTAAACCCTAGCTTAAGAATAAAGTACTTCAGAGGGTCCTATGAATTCATGAAGCATAGGAGATTATTTTATTTATTTCTGAACGGTACATAGCCAAGTTGACATAGATATATAGCAGACAGATGGTGAAAAAGCAGAAAGATAATGATGAAAATAGTGAGTGATCAACATTCAACCATAGCATCTGATAGGATCAGTGCATCCTTTTTCTGCAGATTGCTTCATGCCATGACCGCCACCTTTCTCCAGATATTGCTGGTGGTATTCCTCTGCTCTGTAAAATCTCTTCGCCGGAATAATTTCTGTAGCCACGTTCGCGTTCAATTCCGTCTGTCTTGCTTCCCTTGATTCCTCTGCCAAATCAGCCTGCGTCTCGTTGTAGTAGTATATCCCTGACCTATATTGTGTTCCCACATCATTCCCCTACAAGAAATCAAGAGTATGGCTATAATTGTTAGAGAGTGATGAGGTTCAAAAAGTCAAGTCAACGAAGAAATTTGACGAGATCCGATGATAAAAAAAAACGAACACGTTTTAGAACCAAATAATTCGATGAAACTAACGAGAGAAAGTCAGAGAGCACCTGGCGATTCACGGAGGTGGGATCGTGGCGAAACCAAAAGAGGGAAAGCAAATCGGTATAGGAACACACTTGCGGGTCAAACTGGACCCGAACAACCTCCACATGGTTAGTGGTTCCGGAGCACACCAATTTGTAGTTCGGATCAGGAACGTGGCCCTGAGAGTACCCAACTTCGGTCTTGACGACGCCGGGGAGTCGCTGAAAGGCAAGCTCCACTCCCCAGAAGCAACCAGCTCCGAACTGAGCAAACTCATGGGTCGGGTTTTCAGGAGAATCCGAGTCCGGATCCAAAGCAGGGTTGTGAGTGCTGGTAGCCATTGCGTTTATGAACACGAGAGAAGAAGAACAATGCTTAAATACAGAAAGGGGTGACTGGAGAGTGATGAAGGAACGAACCAGGTCTCAATTGATGGTTAGGTTATTAAACGCGGACTGATAGGTGAATTGGTCGGATACTGGTTTAACTTTAAGGGTCAATAAGTCAAATGAGAAATGAAATATTTTAGGCTTATGATATGAAATTTTTAAAAAAATATTAAAAAAAGCCTTGACCCGAACCAAGTCACAGGACCGGATCGGTTTAGTGGTCGGGACCCCGATTTTCGGATTGGTTCAGCTAAGTCCGGTCCAAATTAGATAACCTGGGGTTCAACCCATCACTCCAAGGCACAATAATGTGATCTCCAGATGGAAAATAATTACTTTATTGTATCCATGATATAAGACACCTTAACTAATCCACGAAAAATAAGAAATGGTAGTTAAATCATTTAATATGTCTAAAATATAAATTTTTTTCACTTTTGCCTTTGTTGAGAAATATGTTTAAAAAATGGTATTTATAATGGAAATGCTAGTAGTAAGGAGGGAGAAGAGTCACCATTTATCATTATAATTGTATTGGAATTTTTATTTTAGAAAGAGGGAATGTAATTAGTGAACAAAATTGGAAAATAAATATTAATTATAGGGATAAAATAGAAAAAATGGATTAATTAAATTGCAGATATTTTATATTATGGATCATACATTTCTATTATAAATGTCTAATATTGTGTACTGAAGGGGATATATGTGTGTGTGCGTGTGAACGGTGGGAGTAAGCGAAAACGCATTTCCCATCCTGCGGTTGGTGGGGGAAGTCGATGGCTTTGCTTTGGTACTGAATAAAGGTCGAGGCGAGTTTATTATTTAAATATGAAAAAAAGTGATCAGGGAGTGGGATCTCAATTCAATGCGTACGGCCCTACGCTTCAATATCTTCTCTAATTTTATTATCACAAAAAGGAAATCACTTTCCCTTAAATAAAGGGCCTTTTTTCTGCTGCGGAGGTGGAGGAGCAGCAAGATAAATAATACTCTTTTTTTGTCTATAATATAAAATATTTTAATTAATTTGTGAAAAATAAAAAATGATGATTAAATCATTTAATATATCCTAAAATATAATTTTTTTTAACTTTTAAATTTGTTAAAAAATGTATTTAAAAAATGATAAATTTTTTTCCCTATTTATATTCTCTCACATCCATACGTTTTTTCAATCTTCAAGGCACTCCAATAATGAAAGAACATAAATTCTCTCTCTTTGCTTTTGAGTAGATGACGGAGGTGCACTATAAAAGTGGGAGTGTAAAAATTAATAAAACCTCTGATGCATGAAGTTCCAATTTGAAGCGCAAGTTGGGTGGTGAAGTAAAAAAATGGTGGATTATAAAAAAATTTATTCATAAGGTTTATTCAACTCCAAAAGACATTTATGGGGAGAAAGAGCGTCACTTTTATTTTTATTAAATGAGAGAGAAAGTCATTTTATAAAAATATTTACATAGGAAATTATGGTTGTGAAAAGATAAAAGAGCCACCATTTAACATTATAATTGTGTTAGAGTTTTTATTTTAGAGAGGGGATGTAATTAATGGGTAAAGTTTGCAAGTAAGCATTAATCACAAGGGTAAAATAAGAAAAAAAAATATAACTACAGGTGTCCTAAATTATGAATCATACATTTCTCCTACTAATGTCGGAAGTATGTCAAAAGTTAGATTCAAAACATTAATTATTTAGTTCCTACAGTTTTACTCGATTGAATTCTTAATTTTTTCACCTGATAGAAGTGAAAAGACTATGTTCACCATAGAATATAGTATGCTATAAAAAAAATCAATAAAAAATAATTTTCTTAAAAATAATAAAATATTAATTAGTCTGACAAATTCAAAGATCCTCTAATTATCACAAGAGAAGAAAAAAAATATTCAAAGGTCCTCTAGTAATAAATAATACTATAAATGAAAGGTGCCTCGTTCCACGGCGACTGTTAATATAAGGAAAATAGCATTTTAGGAAGAGAAATAATCACACAATTTAAGTTTGGAAAATCGTATATGGCTGAGTGAAAAAAGAAAAGAAAGATAATAGTTATTGAACCAATTGGCAAATTGACTGTTAAAAGCTGTGAAGACTCGGTTATAACGCAAATAGCATTGAAATTGGAAAATGATGTTTCAAATGATTTACAATTTTTTACCTTCAAATGATTTACAATTGAGTTTTTTATTTTCTGGCAAAAAAAAAAGAGTTTTTTTTATTTATTTACTGAGCTTTTAGTTTTTTAAAATTGACCAACATAGTACTCGAAATTGACCGCTCGGCCCTTCGTCCCTGTCTTTTTCATAATTTAATGTCTTTATATTCAGAGTCATTTTCCCATATTTATAAATTCCAACATAGTACTGGAAATACTTCTTCCGGTCTTAATTATAAGACAAAGTTGATTTTTTTAGAGAAATTAAGGAAGTCAATTAAATTACTTTAGAGTGTTTATATTTTTAATATCTTTAGATTATATATTAGTTTATTAGTCAAATTAATTAGTTTGGAGAAAAGAATAAAAATATAAATACTCTAAAGTAATTTAATTGGCTTCCTTAATTTCTCCAAAAAAATCAACTTTATCTTATAATTAAGATCAGAGAGTACTAGATAAACACCACACAATATATTGCAACTTTCAAATTTCAAAGCAATAAGAAGTTGTATACCTTCTCCGTTAAAGGAACACCACATGATATATTGTACCATTCAAATCCGCGGGTAGATCTTACATTCGGTCCTTAACATAATATTTTATTTATAGTGTAATTTATATTATAACTCAGATCTTATATTAAAGATAAATAATACTCTTTTTTTGTCTATAATATAAAATATTTTAATTAATTTGTGAAAAATAAAAAATGATAATTAAATCATTTAATATATCTTAAAATATAATTTTTTTTAAACTTTTAACTTTGCTAAAAAATGTATTTAAAAAATGATAAATATTTTCCCCTATTTATATTCTCTCGCATCCATACGTTTTTTTAATCTCCAAGGCACTCCAATAATGAAAGAACATAAATTCTCTCTCTTTGCTTTTGAGTAGATGACGGAGGTGCACTATAAAATGGGAGTGTAAAAATTAATAAAACCAACACTAATTGTCTCTGAGTTCTCTCTCTGATGCATGAAGTTCCAATTTGAAGCGCAAGTTGGGTGGTGAAGTAAAAAAATGGTGGATTATAAAAAAATTTATTCATAAGATTTATTCAACTCCAAAAGACATTTATGGGGAGAAAGAGCGTCACTTATATTTTTATTAAATGAGAGAGAAAGTCATTTTATAAAAATATTTACATGGAAAATTATGGTTGTGAAAAGATAAAAGAGCCACCATTTAACATTATAATTGTGTTAGAGTTTTTATCTTAGAGAGGGGGTGTAATTAGTAGGTAAAGTTTGCAAGTGAGCATTTATCACAAGGGTAAAATAGGAAAAAAATATAACTACAGGTGTCCTAAATTATAGATCATACATTTCTCCTACCGGTGCCGGGAGTATGTCAAAAGTTAGATTCAAAACATTAATTTTTTTTTTGGACTGATAAAACATTAATTATTTAGTTCCTACCGTTTTACTTGATTGAATTCTTAATTTTTTCGCCTGATAGAAGAGAAAAGACTATTTTCACCATAGAATATAGTATGCTATAAAAAAAATCAATAAAAAATAATATTCTTAAAAATAATAAAATATTAGTCTGACAAATTCAAAGGTCCTCTAATTATCACAAGAGAAGAAAAAAAATATTCAAAGGTCCTCTAGTAATAAATAATACTCCCTCCGGTCATAATTATAAGATAAAGTTAATTTTTTTGGAGAAATTAAGGAAGCCAATTAAATTACTTTAGAGTATTTATATTTTTATTTTTTCTCCAAACTAATTAATTTTACTAATAAACTAATATATAATTTAAGGATACTAAAAATATAAACACTCTAAAATAATTTAATTGATTTTCTTAATTTCTTTAAAAAAATTAACTTTATTTTATAATTATGACCAAAAGTAGTACTATAAATGAAAGGTGCCTCGTTCCGCGGAGACTGTTAATATAAGGAAAATAGCATTTTAGGAAGAGAAATAATCACACAATTAAGTTTCGAAAATCGTATATGGCTGAGTGAAAAAAGAAAAGAAAGATAATAGTTATTGAACCAAAAGGCAAATTGACTGTTAAAAGCTGTGAAGACTCGGTTATAACGCAAATAGCATTGAAATTGGAAAATGATGTTTCAAATGATTTACAATTTTTTACCTTCAAATGATTTACAATTGAGTTTTTAATTTTCTGGCAAAAAAAAAAGAGTTTTTTTTTATATTTACTGAGCTTTTAGCAAGACTGATAAAATTGACTTTGTGATGGATGTTAGTTCATACTCCCTCTTACTTTAAATATAAGCTTTAAATTTAAAAATAAATCTATTCCAAAATATAATCAAGTTCCTAAATATAAGCATTTATTGTGTTTTTTTTAATTTATCATTTAACTGCATTTATTACATTTATTACGTCAAACTAAATATTAATTATGAAAGTTTGTTTGCCAAAAAATATTGAATGCCAGTTGTTGACAGGAAAGTTTTTGACACATGGACACAAACTCGTCCGGGAAACGATATTTTCTTAAACCTCTCTCCAGAAGCTGCGGATCGGAAAAGATGAACTCCGATTGCATCTCTAATGAGGGGACTGGGAAATCTAAGGAAGAGGAAGATCTGTTAGGGAAAAATATCAAGAGAATGCCAATAAATGTAGCTGATAATAGTGAAATCAGCTCCAAGAAACAGGGTGAGAAGACCACAGATACTGAAATGACTGAAGCATCGAAACTGAATGATGCTTTTCCTGTGGAGCAACTAAGGAAAAACGTGAAACAATCTTCCAAAAGCCAGATATCTTACAAATCAAAACTTTTGGGGGAAGAAGAGGTAAACTTAGACAAGGATTTCGAAGAACAAATGGATGAATGGATTAGAGAGGAGGAGGCATTATCCCCAAATGTTACAGAGGAACAGAAGAAAGCTCTGGGATCAATTCCATCTCTCAACATATCCAACGAAAAATTAAAAGACTTGTGCAGACCATGGAAGGAAGCTTTAATCCTGACAGTTCTAGGGAAAAGGCCAAACCTTCATATGATGAGGGACCGAATTAAATGGCTCCTCAGATCTAATAACTTTGAGATCATTGACCTCCCTAACAACTATTTTATTTTTCGATCAGCGGACAAAACTCTACGCTCCAGGCTCCTGTTTGAAGGCCCTTGGCTTATACAAGGTCATTACCTTGCAGTCCAAAGATGGAATCCAAACTTCAATGCTTACTGCAACAGAGTGAGAAAAGTAGCAGTATGGATCAGAATACCCACTCTACCTGTGCATATGTATACGGAGGAGTGTATGTTCGAGATAGGTAATTTGATTGGCCGAACTCTCAAGGTAGATATGAACACCTTGGCTCATCAGGGGAATAATCTAAATGCTGTTGAAAGAGGGAAATATGCCAGAGTCAGTGTAGAGGTCGATTTAAACAAAAAGCTTCAATCTCGTTTCATCCTTCGCAACCATGTCTACACAGTAGAGTATGAGGGATTAAGTATTATATGTTTCAAATGTGGTCTCTATGGTCATACCATGGAAACGTGTTCAGGGAATTCTCAGAACTTAACACTGACGAAAACACAGACACCACCGGCAAGTTCGTCCGACCAAATTCAGGCGAAAGAAAATAGAAACCAAGCGGATGAGAAACTTCCTCTAGTGTCCGTACCTGGCATAGCAATCGAAGAGGAGTACGGAGTATGGATGCAAGCTAAACCTAGAGTCAGATCTCGCAATCTCGTCACAGGGTCAGAGAAGAAACAGCAGATAATAACTCCTTCTCCTGTCCGATCAAGTTTGAGATCTGGTGAGAAAGGGTCTGGCTCTCGATTTGAGGTGCTCCACCAAACGGCTACTGACACAGAAACCTTTCCCAAAGATCACCCTAAGACGCCTAAAAGCAAGGCAGTGGAATTATAGTGGAAAAGAAAGGAAACTGTGCAAAAAACTCATACTGGCCGCGACGCAGATCAAGCTCAACGGATAGGAAATCTAATCTCCATTTTCGAAAATGGAGAGTCTAAATCAGCTGCAGCAAGAGGCAAAGATTCAGAGATGACGTCCACGGGTTCGAACGAGCAGAGGATATCTCAGAAAAATAAGAAAAAAGCCACTGTGCTTGAAGGGAAACCGAGGGGAATTAAAGAGAATAAGGACCACGTGGGTTCGAATCACATGGAAACAAATGAGTTGACCACAAGCAAAATTCATGTGGGCCCAGCTCTGCAAAAAGGGAGAACGAATCAAACACTTCAAATGGGCCAAATTGTCCAGGCCGTATGCAACAATGCCCAAGAGTCACACATGCAGTCTATTGGGCTCGAAATTGACGCTATGGGTGAGAATTTGGGATTTAATGATCCGACTAACCAAGATGGACCAGCTGAACTTGGGATGGTTTTATTGGACCATCGTCTAGACACAGCGTCGGCCTCAACACAGCAGGATCAGGAAATTCTGAATACTGAAGTTCTAAATGGGCCCAATTACACCAAATCAAGTGTGTCTACGGTTGGTAAGGAGAAAGGAAAAAGAAGCATTAATATGAAAGCACATAATTCACAATTTAAACGCAAGCACAGTGGGAGAGGGCACAATCTTATCTTTGGCTCTTTATCACAAAATGGTTCTAACAACTTGAACCTCATTCTAGACAGTGCAAATAACCTGGGAGCTAGCATTGTGAAGGATTCTACTAAGTCTCATTTTTCGCATACTCCCCAACAATTAGCCATGGAAATTCAGCCAGCTACTGACAACCTCGCTAATAGTAATAATTGTGCTCCAGCCATTCAGGTGACACGGGCAGATTATATAGCTGAAACAGATGGGGGTGATGGTAACATGGCTCCAACTTATTCCGGCTAGTAGCTTATTGGCTCAGGTTCGTTTTCTTTTCCTTAATTGTTTTTAATGATTCCCATAAATATTTTGTCTTGGAATTGTAGAGGTGCTGCTTCAAGGTCGTTTCCTAGAAGGCTTAGAGATGTGATTCATGGTAAAGATATCAAGATTCTCATCCTTACTGAAACTCGTGTCAGTGGTATAAAGGCAGATAAAATTGTTAGTAGACTGGGTTTCAATACTTGGCTCCGTCTAGAAGCTACTGGGTATGCAGGTGGTATCTGGATCCTCTGGAATTTTGAGGATGTCTCGCTGCATTATATCTCATCGTCCACTCAAGCTATTCATGTCAAGGTGAATGTGGCTAATGATAATTCTGTGTTTATTCTATCTGGTGTTTATGCTGAACCGAATCATATTTTTCGACAAAACCTTTGGGATGAGCTTAACAATTTCAGTGCAAATGTGAACCTCCCTTGGATTGTGATTGGCGATTTCAATGCCTATCTTTATATTGAAGATAAAAAAGGTGGATCTAGGCCTAATGTTCGCTCAATGAGACAATTCCAGGAATGTATTGCCCACTCTCAACTCATAGAAACGGAAATTGTTGGTGATAGATTCACTTGGGAGCGTGGTTCCCTTAAAGAAAGAATCGACTGGGCCTTCACGAATTCGGATTGGAATACGTCTCACCCCCTTACTAAGGTGTATCACTTGAATAAATTTGGCTCGGATCATAGGCCAATCTTGCTCAAATCTGATCCTACAGTCACGTCCAGATCCAGACCTCCCTTTCGTTGCCAAGCTGCATGGTTTATTGAAGAGGGTTTCATAGACTTGGTGAAGGACTCTTGGGGCCAAGGTACTTGGAATGATAAAGTTTCCACCTTCTCCAGAGAAGCGGGTGAGTGGAATAAAAAGAAGGTGGGTAACTTGAATAATAAAAAAAGGGCTATATTGAATAGAATCGAGGGCATTGGGAGAGCAAGGTCAAGGCATGATAGTCAACATCTCATCCAATCTGAAAATGAATTATGGAAGGAATACTCGAAAGTTATCGCTCAAGAAGAGCTCTTATGGTATCAGAAATTTCGATGCAATTGGCTAAAATGGGGCGATAAAAATAGCAAATTCTTTCACACTGCTGCTGTTACTCACAGACGGAAAAACAGGATTGCCGGTCTTAGAAGAAATGATGGCTCTTGGACTTTTGATCAACATGAATTGAAGCAGATTGCTACCATTTATTACACCTACCTCTTTTGCAGTGAGAATTCTCTTTCCAATCCGATAGTTACTCAAACTCGCTTCCCTCATTTGGATGCCTCTGATTACGATAAAATTCATGCGCCGGTGTCTGATTTAGAAATCAAGTCTGCTACATTTGCTCTGGGTGCTTTCAAGGCTCTAGGTCCTGATGGGATTCAAGCAATTTTTTATCAGGAATATTGGTCGATTCTGGGAGATCATATCTTCGAATTGGTTTCCGAAGCATTTAGAAATCCGCACGGGGTGAGAGCTATTAATAATACCAACGTTGTCCTTATTCCCAAAAAGGACAACCCGGAGTTTATTACGGATTTCAGACCTATCTCCCTTTGCAATGTCAATTACAAAATCATTACCAAGATTCTAAGTAGCCGTCTTCGGGATATCATGGGTAAACTTGTGGGTGACCACCAATGCAGCTTTATTGCTGGCCGGCAGAGCAGTGATAACATAATTGTTACTCAGGAGGTCATTCATTCCATGAGGGTAAAAAATGGTAGAAAGGGGTGGATGGCAGTTAAGGTGGATCTTGAAAAGGCCTTTGACCATCTTGAATGGCCCTTCATAGAAGACACTCTGAGAGCTGTTGGTATTGACGGTAAAATTCGTGATCTTATTATGACATGTATCTCAAGTCCCTCCTTCCAGGTTCTCTGGAATGGAAACGCCTCCCCTACTTTTGGGGCTTCTCGGGGTATCAAACAGGGAGATCCCCTCTCGCCCTTCATCTTCACCTTATGCATGGAAAGACTCAATCATCTAATCCGGAATGCCGTTAATGATGGTTCTTGGAAACCAATTCGTCTCAATAGAAATGGCCCAAACATCTCTCACCTGTTCTTTACTGATGATCTTATCCTCTTCGGTGAGGCCTCTGAAAATCAGGCTGAGGAAATGCTTCGGTGCATTCAGGCTTTCTGTGATGCTTCTGGACAGAAAATGAACAAAGACAAGACCAGAGTGTGTTTCTCAAAGAATGTGCATGGTTCTAGAGCGATTAGCCTTAGCAGAAGTATGGGTGTTCGTTTGACTGGGGACCTTGGAAAATACCTTGGGATTCCATTACTTCATAAAAGAGTAACCAAGCTTACGTTTGCTCCCCTCTTAGAAAAAACTCATAAAAAACTTTCTGGTTGGAAGCGAGGCTGCTTAAATCTTGCGGGCAGGGTCACTCTTATTAAAGCAGTATTATCTTCATTGCCTTCTTATCATATGCAGACAATGCTGCTTCCTAAAGGTGTTCTTTGAGATCTCGAGAAAAAAAGTAGAGATTTTCTATGGGGTGACAATGAGGACCAGAAGAAGCTCCATCTCTTTTCCTGGGATAATATTACAAAGGATAAGGATAGGGGCGGTCTAGGGATCCGGGACATGCGCAAACAAAATGAAGCCTTTATCATGAAACTTTGCTGGATGTTGCTAAATAATAAGGATTCACTATGGGTCAGAGTTCTCAAAGCTAAATACCGTTGGGACCAGGCGATTGGGCCAGTATATCAAAGGAATTCTTCCTCTACTTGGAAAGGTGTTTGTAGTGTTTGGGATAAATTTAAACAAGGTGTGGGAGTTCAGATCCGGAATGGGGCTACCACTTCTTTCTGGTATGATAATTGGTCTGAATTAAATAGACCATTGATCGAGTTAATTCCTAGTTTTGAGGGTGCTGTTAATGGTACGGAAAAGGTTCAGGATTATGTGCTGCCTGGAGGTATTTGGGACTCTGCTAAGTTGGGAATATGGTTCCAACACCATATCATTGATCGGATCCTTTGTGCTCATCCTCCCTGCCCAAACAGAGGAGAAGATAAGTTTTTCTGGAAACCCTCTTCTGATGGTTCTTTTTCTGTTAGCTCTGCCTATCACTTTCTTTTTGCAGGTTCCAATAACTCAGATGATGTGTTCTGGAGGAAGCTGTGGCGGTGGCCGGTTCCTGAAAAGATAAAATCTTTTATGTGGCTCGTCGCTCACGGTAGAGTCCATACGGCACAACTTAGAGCTCGAAGAGGTTTAATTGAATAAGGTAGTTGTCCGTTTGGATGTCCTCAGGAGGAAGATATCATGCATCTACTAAGAGATTGTTCTAATGCTCGAGAGCGATGGATTTCTATAGTCAATCCAACCTTGTGGGATACTTTTTCAACTTTGCAGGGAAGGGATTGGATCAATTGGAATCTGAATCACGAAGGCGGCAGGAACTTCACCAAGAAGTTACATTGGGCCACTCTTTTCGGATATGTGTGCTGGGACATTTGGGTGGACCGTTGCAGAAAGCTTTTTGGAGAAAACTCTGAAATTGACTGCCTCAACGCCCAAGCCAGTTTCTTCCGCGCCTGCTAGGATATGGAATTAACCTCCAATTGCCAGTTTTATTCCAATCATTCGATTTCAGGAGGGGAAGCTAATCGAAGTCAACCGGGTTTCATCACCTTGGAAACTGATGGCTCAGTCCTTCAAACAGGACAGAGTGGATGCACTGGTGTCATCAAGGATGAAAATGGAAATTGGATCCGTGGTTACATTAGCAAGCTTACTCGAGTGCCTCCGGTTGTTGCGGAAATCATTGCAATCATACAAGGTCTTCAATTATGCTGGAATCACAGTTTCACTAGGGTCTTGGTCCTTACTAACTGCCTTGAAGCCATAAATCTTCTTACTCGGGGTTGTGAAAGTTCCTACCCCTATAAAGATGTCGTTGATGATGCAAGACTCTGGATATTCAAAACTTGGCAAGTTCTTCTATGTCATATTCCTAGAGAACAGAATCTTTTAGCTGATCATTTGGCCAACATGGCTCATACTATTAATGATACTTTTGTTCTCCTTGATCACCAACCACCTTTCTTTAGTGAGGCGGTCGTTGATGAAGGTTGATTAGGCTTTGATATTTTATCTTGTATTTGTTCCATAGTGGATTAATGATATCCAGTTTCTCATTCAAAAAAAAAAAGTTTTTGACTCATGCTCTAGTTGTCGTCTTCTCTTGGCTCGGGGTACTCATCCCCTGGCTTGCTGACGATGGCAATATTAAATTCACGTTTATGTCATATTTTGGGCTTTTTCATTTTTTAATGTGGGCTTTTTCATTTTTATTTTTAATCATTGATTTATTTTTTTTGGTTACTGGCAGATTTTTTTTTTAATTTAAATAAGGGTATAATCCCTTTTGAAATTTAGAAAGTAAAAGGTTTTCACCCTCCTAATAAATACATTTTTTCAATATTCAGATTTGTGCTTTCCTTCTTACAAAGTTAAACGATTTATCACCTCAACTAACACATTGTTGGTTATAGATGAAAAATTTTAAATTTATTGCCTCTGGTTATTTTTCTACAATCCACACTATTTGGCCTGTGGCCAGAAATAAAATACACTTACTGGCTAAATACAGATGATCACTTGATTCTTCATAACATGCATTTTCTATCCCTTATAATGTTTGTGTTTGGATACCTGTTGAAGGTCCAAAGTTAAATTTACAAAAAAGAAAAACCATTTTTCTTTCCATGCATGTTTAGATCCATCCATACTTGCATTCATAAAACCCATGTTCAAAGAGGCATTGTCTTAATCTAAAACATTATTATCATTTTCATTTAAAATTATTTCACATGCTAAACAGACTCAATCATTTGGGTTAATTTGAGTTCCTAGAAGCCCCCATATTGCCGCATATTTTGGGCCAATCTTGACTTTGTGTGATCAAACACCTTGGGCCCAGACCTAACATATTAAAAAGCCCGGCCTTTTGTACTATTTTACACGGACAATGGACCCTAGAAATTAAAGAAGGTTCGAGAACCTATGACTACACATATTATATTAACTTAAGTTGTAAATCTACTCTAAAAGTTTTTATTGAAAAGTAATATTGCTTAAAATATTTTTCAGATTTAATCTCATCCTAGAAGTTTCAAAACATAATAATATTGCCTTATTCTGTTAAGAAACTAACATTGACAATTAAAAAATTAACGTTGGCGCTAACTTTTTAACAGAAATAGTCAATATTACTCCATTTTAACACTTCCATGACAACATTAAATCTAAAAAACTATTGCTCCTCAGCAAAAATCTTCGGAGTAAATTTACACCTTAACTCAACAAAAAACATAAAAGGGAAATTAAACTAACTATGATGAAAATATTGTTCCAAGATGGAACGGCCAGCGTGAGCGTAATGCTCTTAAATATATTAGAGATTGACGATTGTTGTGGCCGTCGTTGAAGAAAGCATTGCTGTTGCCAGAGGAGAAGAAGATGGAGAAGGGTTTTGTTGTGTGATGCAAAAACATACGTGTGTGAGGGTGTTTGTGTCATTTTCTTAATTTCAAAAAAGATAAATTAGAACCTCATGCTTCACTCAGGACCAACTTCTTATCTTTTAGTATTTTTAAAATTCTTAATATAGGATTTTCTTTTTATTTTTTTTGTCAATAAATGGATATCCTTTTTTTAAACTAGGTGCTTTAGTTGGCAAAAAAAAAAAAAATCAAAGGTGCTTTAATTTTTATATCACGAGGATACATAGTTTCTATGCAAAAATATTAAGTTATTAATTAACGCATTACATTGCGTCGAAAATCCATCTTTTTGAAAATTAGTTAAGTTTAATTTGAAGGTCATGAACGTAAACGGCTTGTAATCAAGAAAAGAATCAAGAAGTGGATCAAAGTAAATTTGCATAACAAATGAAACTACTGGCACTATTGATATCATATTTTTAATTTAAAAATAATTATTCTATCTGTCCATGATTTATAGTACTAAAAGTAACATTAACACATAATTTTTTTTAATTAATAATAGATTTTATCAAATAAATCATATATTTAATATACTATTTTTTAACAGTTGGCATAAAAGAACTTAATCTTTTATTGGGAAGGCCCTCAAAATAAAGGTGCAGCAGGGAATACGCAGCCCCCGACCCCAGAGAAAATAACATATTTGACTTACATACATACATACATATATATATATATATATATTATTTAGAATATCAGAGTAATGGAAAAATGGAATTAAAATAAGACTACAGCAGTACAAATCCTATAATTACGATTATAATTCTGATTTAAGTACTCTTTATATCCTGTTTATCAAGGTCAGGTTAGTGAAAGTTTTTCTATATTGTGGTCATATATATAAATTAACATTTAGTCTGCGTTTTTTGTCGAGTAACGTTACTGAATAAATGATGAGACATTGAATAGGTTCAAGATTGCTATGAGCTGTCAGCTGTGTACGAAGGGAAGCATGACCCAGAGGAGCTTGGGAACAAGCTGACTGGTCTGAATGCTGGCGACTCTATCATTGTTGCTAGATCATTTTCTCACATGCTGAATCTGGCCAACTTGGCCGAGGAAGTCCAGATAGCTTACCTGTTAGAATATATTAGTCCACTCTTAATGGATTAGGACTCAAGCCCAATTCAAAAGGGTTTCATAGAGAGACACGGGTTATAAAGAGTGATATCCTTTGTGGTTTAAAGGTTACATATATTCCTATGTAATCGTATGTTTAAGGATTACATCTATTCCTATATAATCGTACATTTAAGGGTTACATCTATTCTTATGTAACCGTACGTACACTATATATATAATGTGTGGGATTAAGGGAGAAGACTAATGAAGAAATAATATACTGAATATTACTATTCTTCCTCTAAAAATTTCTCTCATAAGAATATTCTCTTCTCTTCCTTTCTTTGGTGTATTTGCTGTGTAACGCGATCGCAGTTCGCATCGGTGCTCTGGTTTCGTGTGGGTACTTCAACGAGTCAATCATATTTCAGGTACATGGTATCAGAGCCAGGTTATTTTAAGATTATGATAATATATAAAATATTATAATCACAATATTATGATATTTAATATCCATATCATGATATTATGGTGTTATGACTTTAATACTTTCCTTCACCCACGATGTATTTTGCTTCCGAAATGAATATGCAACAAAAAAAAAAGCATGATATTATTTTATTTAGTTTCCCCTGTCCATGGGTTTCTCTCATGCTTGTGATTAAATAAGACAACGTACGTGTTTTTTTATGATAGTAGTTTTGCAAATAGGGAATATTCACATGATTCGGCATCCGTATGGCATTATATACATTGATAACTCTCCGATAATTATGATTATCAGTTCTCGACTATAGCATGAAATTTTGTTTTTTTGCGGCATGTTTGTTTCTACCGTGCTGATATATAATTTGTCCCTCTATGTTTTTTCGCTGCATGTTTGTTTCTAAATGGTTTCTATCGTGCAGAGTTGTATACTAACATATGTGATTTACCATATGATGACCACATTGAAATACACTGAAATCGTTCTTCAGGTGATGAATTTTAGAAATCGTTCACCTGAAGAACGATTTTCATTTGCATAGAATTGTGCACCGAAGTAGTGTTAATGAAGAAATCGTTCTTCAGGTGAACGATTTTTAAAATTCATCACCTGAAGAACGATTTTCAGTGTAGCATTTTAGTAAATATTTTCCACGGTGTAGTATATTGGTAAATAATTTTCACTGTTTGCAGCATATTAGTAAAAAACCCGCAATCAATATATAAAGTAATACACAAATTGGCCCAAAAAAAAAATATCCCACTGACTGTGTGTGTTCACGAGTTTGCGTTGGGAAAAGAGTGACATGACTAAAGAATACGTATTGGGAAGGAGGAAGCAGGAGCACACGCAGTACGAAGATATTCCTGACATCAATTTTAATTATTTTAAAAATAATTACATCATATAGAAATCGTTCTTGCCAAGAACGATTTCTAAAATCGTTCTTCGCAAGAACGATTTTTGGATTTGTCAGAACTAAAAGTCGTTCTTTGTAAGAACGACTTCTTCACAAATTTAAAATCGTTCTTCATAAGAACGATTTTAAGTGCAGTATTATGGTAAATAATTTTAACTTTGTAGTATTTTGGTATTATAATTTACTGTTTGCAGTATTATGATAAAAAAGCCATTGATTGCTTCAACCTCTCATCCTCCGAGCAGAATTCATTTTGCTTTAAAGCTTCAGCTTCTCATCCTCCGAGCAGAATTCATTCCGTTTTCTCTCCTCTCATTTTTCTTTAACTTCTCTTCAATTTGCTCACTGAAGTCCAGTTGCTCGCTCAAGTCCAGTTTGCTCAAGTTTTTCTCAATATTCATGCGTTCTCACTCTGCACTTCTTTTCTCCCATCTCATTTTTCTCTAAGCTCTCTCCTCCTCGTTTGCTTTGTTGATCCTTAGTTATTTGCATTGGTTGTTTTTCTTATTACTGTTGTGGGTAAGTTGTTTCTCTAGTTTTTTCTCTTAATTTAGTAGTTTGTAATATGTAATTTGAATTTTATTTTTGTTACACTTGATAACTATTATTTGACTATTTTTTATTTTTAGATGGTCAGTGGTTGGTTCAACAACTTCGAAAAGCAAAATAGGTGCCTCTTATTTTGATTGTAAGTATTATCCTGTATTATATGGTAATATAGGTTTGTTTTGAGACTTTAAAATTTAAATTTGATCTCTATTTCTAAGCATGTGATTTCGCCTATGTGAACCTTATGTCATGATATTAGCAAATATGTTTTTATTTTGCTGAACCTTAATTGCGGAACTTTATTTATATATTTATGATATTTGCCAAAAGATTGGCTCACCCAAAAACTTTAATGTTGGTAGGATAAAACTTAAAAAAAAGAAAAATCTCAACGTATGTAGTGGTATGTAATATTTAAAAAATAGTTATAGATTAAAATTTTAGAATATAAAAAATATTTAGAATATAGGTGTGTGTAGTTAAAATAAAGATAGATTTTAGTAAGTATATATTCCTGTTATATTTATACAGTAGTACTGATTTTATATTACTTATACATAATGTCATTGATAAAATCTTAAAGGACGGTTTTTGGACATTTAGACCAAAATGACATTTTTTAAATTACGAGTATTTTTCTGTAGTTTTCTCTGATATTTTCACAGCCAAAAAATCAGTTTACAGCAAGGTATTAAAGACCAGACCGGGTATTGAACCGGTCGGGGTACTGGGTTAAGGGTCAGTGGGTCAAACCGGGACCAAACCGGAGCTAAACCGGGACCAAACCGGTGAGTAATTGAAAATTTTAGGCTTATAGTATGAAATTCTAAAGGAAAAAGTTAAAAAAAAATTTTTTTTTTTTTAATTTGGGACCCGGACCGGACCGTGAACCGGACCGGTCTAGTGACCGGTTCGGCGGTTTCCGGTCCGGACCGGCCGGTCCGGTCCGGGTCCGGGAACATTGGTTTACAGACGTGAATTTCAGATTTTGGGACCCAATTGAAATTTTTTAAATTCGGGGTATTTCTATAATTTTCTCTGATATTTTTTCAGTTGAAAGTGAAAGCTAATATTACAGAAAAACCCTTATTTCTGTCAGAATTCTCTTATAGCTACACACAGAATTTTATTTTCTATTTTAGTCCTTATAAATATTTTTTGTTTCAGAAAAAATATTAATAAAAAAAATTAAAAAAATAAATAATAAGTGTGCCAAATTTATGATAGTCAATTTTGTATATTTCAATGATAATATATATTAATTTTTAATTAACCAAAAATATAATAAGAAATAAAATATATTTTGAAATGCGTTGCCACAAAAATTTATAAAAAAAAAAGTAGTGAAAGGTAAATGAAGAATAGTATTTTATATTTTATTATGATTATTTTTTGGTGTTATGCATAATGTGATGAGACAATTATGAATATTTTTTATGATGATTTTTGTAAATGTGATATTGTGAATTTAAATTGTTTTGACAATTTCATTTAATTTTATTAATAATTGTAATGTAATATTTAGGAAGTAGGATGAATCATACAAAGGAGTTCATGTGTATATTTTCAAATGGATGAATTTGTAACAGCCCATCCGGTGTAACATTTGAGTCTAATAGGGTGAAAATGATCAAAGTTGACCCAAATATTACCTTGAGTAAACTGAAGCAAGTTATCGGACGAAAGCTACAACTTCCTCCCAATCAAATCGTGACAAATATAGTATATAGATATCCTACATGTATAAATCCACCACAGTACCAGGCATGTAATTTGGAAGATGACTCGGACATACAACAAATGTGGCAAGTGACTCAAAGATTTTCAACTCAATTGACATGTGCAGAGTTGTATGCCAACATATGTGATTTACCATATGATGACCACATTGAAATACACTGAAATCGTTCTTCAGGTGATGAATTTTAAAAATCGTTCACCTGAAGAACGATTTTCATTTGCATAGAATTGTGCACCGAAGAAGTATTAATGAAGAAATTGTTCTTCAGGTGAACGATTTCTAAAATTCATCACCTGAAGAACGATTTTCAGTGTAGCATTTTAGTAAATATTTTCCACGGTGTAGTATATTGGTAAATAATTTTCACTGTTTGCAGCATATTAGTAAAAAACCCGCAATCAATATATAAAGCAATACACAAATTGGCCCCAAAAAAAAAATATCCCACTGACTATGTGTGTTCACGAGTTTGCGTTGGGAAAAGAGTGACATGACTAAAGAATACGCATTGGGAAGGAGGAAGCAGGAGCACGCGCAGTACGAAGATATTCCTGACACCAATTTTAATTATTTTAAAAATAATCACATCATATAGAAATCGTTCTTGCCAAGAACGATTTCTAAAATCGTTCTTCGCAAGAACGATTTTTGGATTTGTCAGAACAAGAAGTTGTTCTTTGCTTCACAAATTTAAAATCGTTCTTTACAATAAATGGTTTTATGCTGCATGTTTGTAAAAGCACAGCATAAAACCATTTAGAACCCTGGACTAGAAAGGCAACGTCATGAATTCCATCATATTCGGCCATCTCTGGTTATTGGAAACAAAACATAGAGGGAATAGTCGTCTGTTAAATCTCTAGAAAATTGGGTTCCAAAAAAAAAAAGAGTTTAGGGACAAAAAAAATTGGTATGAACGAGTTAAAAAAAGAGGAAATTGAGTTTAGTGAAGTAAAGAAAACTAAAGTCTCTTGTTGAAACAAATAGGAAACAGTGAGAAACCTTCCATTGGTGAAACGGAAGGCTTTGAGAGTTTTGGAGTTGGGTCACAAGTAAAAGCGCGTTTTAGGATAGTAAATTGCCCTATACTTGCAGAGAACGCAAACTATAATTTCTGTCAGCTTCTAAAACACCATGTCATTTAAAAGACATGTCCTTGCCTCCAATAAAGTCAGACAAACCGTTTCTCTAAATCTTTAAAAAAAAAACAACATTATTGGCTTATTACTATTGGGCAGTTAGGTTGTTATATTTTAAGAAAACGAGTCTGGGTTGGACATCGTTTTTCTTGGGCTTTAGTACTTAAAAAAAATTTTGGACTTGGGCTGGAGTGGATCGGTTTCACATTAAAAAACAAATGAGTAAGATAAGGATAAGCTGGTTTTTGGTTACCAGATCCCGGAAAAAAAAACTTCTGGGCTCAAAAGATGTTTTTCTGGGTTGAAAAAAAAAAGATGTGGGCTTATGTGAGTCTCTTAGTAATGGATGAGATAGGGAATTTTCAATTAGAATATGAAATTTTGAGTGACAACCTAGAAGGAGAATATCTTGATAGAAGATCAAGGTGAAAGAATCCAGAGTGAGGTTATAATTGATCCTGAAATGGAATAAGATGAGCAACTGAAAGAGAACTGAGAAGATCAGTCCTAAGAAAAACTTGAATCTCCTGAATCTTAAGGTGTCAAGATTCGAATCCAGAGCAACCTGAAAGGAGGTAAAAGTGAACGATTAGATACTGAGGAAGTAGTGTCAAATCAAAGTGAAAGAAAATCTTAAATGGAGAGATTTCCTAATGTCCAAACTCTGGATTATGGTGGAGTTCAGGAAAATATTACTCTTTGGGTAAAGAGTAAATATCCATCTTAAGTGAAGAATAGTCCTAAGCCAAGTCCCAATTCCCAATACTTGAAACTATAAGAGTTTTAAGAAGAAATAGAAAATGTTTCTATTAGGAAACAAGTATAATTTGAATAAGAAATATGGGATATTTCTTTTAGAAAGTTTGAAAGATTGTTGAAATAATAGGAGACACAAAATACTTGAAACTTTAGAAAAATAATAGTTGTAGAGAACTTGTCAAACTAGGCTTGAGAAGCATGGAGAGTTAACCCTTTAGAGGAAGTATTTTTTTTGGTTGGAAATTAAAATGTGCATAAATGAAATGCATGGAGAGCTTAGAAAAACTATTAATTTTTCTCAACTACTAGATAAGAGGTTAATAATACATTATGAATATAATGTGATGAAAGCATGAAAAAGTAAAAGTCAAAATACTCTTTATAAGTGGGAGCTCTTGAAAATTAAATCTTTTTTTTGATATTGTGGAAAGGAAACCCAAAAAAAAAGAAACGACAAAACTAAGTCACTACAGAGCCTTCCATATCCCGACGCAGAGCATCACGTACCGGATCTGGAGGGACGCTGAAAAACTGCAAATCCACTACCGAATTCCATGCATTCATAGCCATACCATCCGCTACTGAGTTGGCATCCCGGGGGCAATAGCCCAATTCGACGTTCCAAGTTCTGCCCAAAAGCTGTTGGATCTCTGCGAATACAGAGTAATCAGGGTGATCCTCCGAAACAGTAGTTGCAAGTAGATCAAGAACCTCCTGACAATCACTCTCGACAATTAGACTCAAGCAGCCTCTATCCCAGGCGATTTTCAACGCCCATAAGATGCCCCATGCTTCTGCTGTAACCACCGTACCCCGACCCACGCGAAACGCAAACCCCTGAATAAAGTTCCCATTACTATCCCGCAAGACCCCACCGCATGTGCACAGACGTGAAGCTACATCATGGGACCCGTCAACGTTGAATTTCATCACCCCAGGCGGTGGTGGGTGCCATAGTGGTTGACGACTATCACCTCTTAGTGAAGAACTCCAGTCACAGACGCCCCAAGCTAAGCAAGCTCGGGACCGTGCTAACACCACCTCGGAGCTCCAAACCCGATCATTGAAAACGTGGTCATTTCGGCCAAGCCATATGTGCCGACTCACTATTACAAACCATAGGCGGAACTCAAAACCTTGAACCACCACTTTAGACCGAAGGCACCTTCGAACCCAATGTATGTGGTCTTCGTAAGAAAAGAAAGAAACAAACAGCTCGCCTGGAACCAAAACCTCCCAAACCCGTCGCGCATAATGACAGTCGCGCAGCACATGAAGCAAAGATTCTTTTTCTGAGGAACAAACCCCACAGAGCCCCGTGGGGTGGAGCCCACGTGAGTGCCTCGCCAAGTTCGTAAGCAGACGATTATGACAGCATAGCCAAAGGAATAGACGGTACCGCTGTGGGACTCGGAGTTTCCAAATCAGCTTCCACAACGAGTCCCGTGTTGCTGATCCTCTGTCTGATAGATACTCATAGGCCGAACGTACACTAAAGCATCCATTTGTGGACCATCGCCAGACAGGAGTGTCAATCTCACTGGAGTGGTCGGGGTTAACACGACGAATAGCCGCAAGAGCAGAGGCGGGGAGTAGCTCTGCAAACTTAGACCAGTCCCATGCACCCGACGGTGTCAAGCAGGCTGCAACGCTCCAATCCAAACTCTCTTCGGGGACTGGACCAATAGCTAACTCCTGTAGAGGCGCATGATGCGGGATCCATGCATCTTTCCAGAACCGTGTAGTCTGCCCACTACGTATATGCCAAGCCAGACCGGCCTGCACGTGCTCCCAAGTCGATCGAATTCCTTTCCACGTACTGGATTCTGATTTTCGTCTCTCAACTGTAGGTATTAAATCTGTACCACACTTGTACTTTTCACGGAGGAACCTCACCCATAACAAATCAGTCCATGTTAGAAGCGACTACCCCAACTTCATCATATATGCTTTATTTTGAATATGAGCTTGGCGAAGACCCAAACCCCCACTGTCCTTATTATGGCACACATTCTCCCATGAAACTAAGTGAACCTTCCGGCGGTTTCCGGTGCTCCCCCACAAGAACCCACGGCATTTCTTATCAACCTCTTCACATGTCGACATAGGTAGTGGAACAGTTTGCATAGCATAAGAGGGTAACGCCGAGACTACCGACGCTACTAAAGTGTGTCGCCCTGCCAGAGAAAGCGTATTAGTTTTCCAACTTGCCAGTCGAGAATCCATCTTGTCGAGAACAAACTTATAGGTATTCCGGGAACCCTTCTCATGCAACAACGGCATCCCCAAATATTTGCCCAGATTTGAGCAAGGGACAAAATTCATGAAGTCACTTATTTCTTTGCTTCTACTGTAACTCACATTCTTGGAGAAAAAAATTCTGGACTTTGCGGCGTTAATCTTTTGTCCTGAAATCGCACAAAAATCATCGAGGATAGCCTTCACTACGGCTGCTTGGTCCATATCTGCTTCTGCGAACAGTAATAGATCATCAGCAAAAAATAAATGGGAAATAGGTTGACCCCTCTTAGATAATCTGAATGGAAGCCAATCCCCACTATTTACTGCATCTTGAATTAAATGCCCCAAACGTTCAATAGAAATCACGAAGAGGTAGGGCGAGATAGGATCCCCTTGTCTCACACCCCGTGTCGGACAAAACTCCTTTGCTGCCACCCCATTCCAAAGAATTTGCATTTGGGGCGTAGAGATACAATGTTCGATCACCTGCCTTATATTCTCTGGAATGGCTAAACTGCGAAGACAGTCCATAACAAAGCTCCATCTAATACGATCATATGCTTTCTCAAGATCAATTTTAATAGCCATGAAGCCCTTGCGCCTCCTCAGGCTACGCATAGTATGAATGATCTCCTGAGCCACAATAATATTGTCAGAACTTTGCCTTCCTCTCACAAAACTACATTGGTTCGGAGCAATAATAAGGGGCATAAGTGGTTTCATCCTGTTTGAAATAATTTTCGTCACAATTTTATAAACCACATTACATAGACTAATGGGGCGAAAATCTCGTATCGTCTGGGGATGATCTATTTTTGGAATCAAAACTATCCGAGTACCATTAATCTCTTTAGCCAAACTGGGATCATAAAAAATTCTCTGCACCTGTTCAATAATCGAGCCTCCCACAATATCCCATTGGCTCTGAAAAAATAGTGGATTCAAACCATCTGGCCCTGGTGCTTTTAGAGGCCCCATATCAAACAAAGCCTGTTTAACTTCAGTATCCGTAACTGTGGAGCCAAGAGCGCATAGTTGTGCATCATTCAAGCATGGATAAGTACACCCAAAGGCTAAGGAATAAGTACCTGAACCCTCCTCAGTATATAGCTGTTCAAAGAAATTACTCCCCATCTCCATAATTTCGTTTGCATCATAGGACCAATCTCCTGACTCAAGCTTTAAAGCCTGTATTGTATTTCGCCTCCTTCTACCATTAGCTGCCGAGTGGAAAAAACGAGTATTACGGTCACCATTAACAAACCACTGTGATCTCGAATATTGTCTCCACATCAGTTCCTCTTGATTCAAAATCGCTTCCAATTCGTCCCATAAATTGCTACGTATCTGTTCAAGGCGTGTTGAGTCCCCAGATGATGCAAGTTTATTATTTACCCCTTCTAGCCTACGATACAATCGGACCTTCTTTTTCCTTATATCCCCAAACACCTCCTTATTCCAAACTTTAACACGTTGCTGGAAAGTAGAAACCGACTCACACCACTTTTGTGTCACCTCCCAGTTTCCTCTAACAAATTCTGGGAACGCCTTGTGCAAAACCCAAGGGGCAAAAAATCTAAAAGGCTTATGATGACAATTTGACCTCGCAAACTTATCCGTATCAAGCAACAAGGGACAATGGTCAGATTTAAATCTAGGAAGATGAATGACCGAAGCATTTGGGAAAGTCTCATGCCACTTGTCATTAACTAATACCCTGTCAATGCGACTCTGACTCCCCGAACGACTCCAAGTAAATTGTGGGCCACTGAAACCAATATCTAACATTCTACTATCCGAGATCCAATTCGCAAAAGAACGTTCTACCCCACCACCTTCTCTGGGCCTTGTACTCCTTCGGTCTTCAGCACAGGCTACTGCGTTGAAATCCCCAGCTACAACCCACCTCCCATGCATAGAGTCACTAATCTCCCTTAACGCCCTCCATAACTCCCTACGAGCAGCAAAGTTTGGACTCCCATACACCACCGTTAGAAACCACTGTTCACCACTTCCGCCCCCAATCACACCATGAACAAATTGATTACCAGAAGAAATTACTGAAAAGTCAACATCTGATCCCCAAAACATCCAAATCCCGCCACTAAAACCACGAGACTCTACAATATGTATGTTCGGCCACCCTAGCTTCTGACTTAAACTTTTTGCCTTATCCCCCCCTTGTCGAGGTTCTAATAGGGCAAAGATGTTAATTCTGTGTCTACCCTTAAGATCACCAAGTAAACGACAAAATGAGGCCCCACCGGCGCCTCTAGTGTTCCATGTTGTAACAATCATGACTGACTTAACAGAGGAAGAATAAACCGTATGAGACGACGCCAACGTACCCTACTACGACAATTGAGGGCCACCGTCGGTACCCTCCATCACAACATCAACATCAAAGTCCTCCATCAGGGGGTTCGTGTGAGACGTGAAAACACCCTCTTGCTCTGCTCCAGGGTCGGGCGGATTGGAGCTTGCTGAACCCAGAACCGGGGGCCTTCCCGATTCCGAACGTGAGGCTGCATGCATCGTGTTCACGTAGCTTGCACGAGAACTGGAAGACTGCAATCCTGGTGCTGCATACCGTGATTTTTCTTGACGTGGGTCCTGACTTGTGATTATCTCCAACCCTTTCTCTTTCTCTACCAAACTGGGCCCCACTGTAAGTAGCTTGCCTTGATTTTCCATGCGGTTCCTTACTTTCATATAAGCATCCATAGGCCCATATCCCTTTCCTCCCTGGCCCACACTTGATTTCTTATGACTGGCACGTGATTCATTTGACCTCCCTTTCTCAATGTTTAAATTCCTTGACTTCGGCTGAGCAGGAATTAAATCGCCCAGAATAGAAACACCCTGTTGACTATCTTTTGGGATATCACTCGTAATCACGCTTCCTCCCTCCTCGGCATTAATTTCCCTTAATGCCGTAAATCTCGAACCCTGATAATTCGCCAATCCGTCACCCCTTTCATTACGCCGAGGATCATGCACCCGGGGATCAGCAAAAGATTGGACACCACGCTGCACCCGCCGGCGGCTAGGCGCCACCATCCAGCCCCCATATTCTGGTGAATTCAGACTTGCCTCCGGCGCCATACTCGCTCCTTCGTTCCTCTGCTTTTCCTGCTCGATTCTTCCACTATTCTGCTCCCCACACGGTCTTGGGCACGCCTTACTCGGACAATGCTCCAAATCATGTCCATATTTTCCACAAGAAAAGCATATTAAGTGCAAGCTTTCATATACAATTTTCTTCTCCCTCCCATTAATCCAGATCGTAGACAACAAAGGATTGTTGAGGTCAAGCTCCACACACAGCCGCGCAAACCGCCCTTTAGCCTGAGTAAGCGTAGTAGTATCCACCTTCAGAACTCTACCAATTTGACTTCCCACCACAAACAGGAAGCCCTTGTCATAGTAGTCAACAGGTAGTTTCAAAATTCGCACCCAAGCAGCAATTTTGGATACAGATTCCGAGTCAGGATCAAAGTTGGGTTTCCATGGCTGCACTGCAAGATAGTGGTCCATGTACAGCCATGGACCCCCTGTGAGAGCAAATTCATAGTCTTCCTTACTGCTTAGCCGCACCAAAAAATAGCCCGATCCAATTTCCATCGTATCCACTTCACCTCTTCTACCCCATAAAACCTGTAGTTTCCTTGCTAAACGATCTTCTCGAACCATTCTTCCCAGAAGGCGAACCAAGAGAGAAGTCCCCCAGCGAGATGCCAACTTTTTATGGTACTCAGGTAATGCAGAGATATTAATACCCTTCTCAGATTTTTCCACTTTTATCCGAGATCTCCATCCCTCGTCATACCACCAGCCCTCTTCCATATCCTCTTCATCCTCCAACGCTGGCTCCTCAACACAGGCCTCTTTGTATGATTTTTTAGGCGAAACCACGTGACAATCTGGACCCATATCCTCATCTGTCATCCAATCTTCGACTCGGGGAACCACAGCCCTGTCATTCGACACCACAGCATCCCCTACACGAACCTTCTTCCTACTCCGTCGCAGCACATCCGCCTCCTCCGTAGAGACCTGAGCACTGGGAGAATCACCCGCCGTCACCAAGTCACCCGCCGTCGCCATTTCGATTAATTAAGCTTTAAAATTCATTCTAAGACCTCAGCTGTTCACGCGTGTTTTTATTTTTGAAAATTAAATCTTTCAAGAGTATAATATGCTCTATCTAAGTGGGAGCTCTTAGAAAATGAGACTTGTAAGAGTAATAATTGAGCATATTATTTAAGATACTTGTATGAAATTCTTGATAGACAATAATGGCATAGTTGGAATCTGTGTGATGGGAGGTACAAACGTATTCTCCTGATTATAGACCCAATGACGTTGTTATTTTTTTAGTCAGGAATAATACAAGTATATGACGTTATATACTTCAATATGTTATATTGTTGATAAGTTATTGAATTAAATAAATTATAAATAACCCTGTGTGTAGGATAATTTGAGTGGCTAAGCCAAGAGAGGCTGCCAAAAACATAATTTTACAACTCAATGGGAACAATCAAAATATCTGATATTTATAAGCCATTGACAAATGGTATGGCAATACTGAAGTTGAGATGTCAATTTAGTATAGAAAAAATTGCGAAACCTATATGGCTTGATAAAGAAAAAAAAATAGTATGAATTGCCCTATAAAATTGTATAGTTGTGATTCAATCTTTCTTTCAATAAATTTCTTTGGTTAGTAAATTCTTTGTGCATAATTGCATTGCCTTTTCTTCTGATTTAAGTATTGACTCAAATACGTGTCTTACTAGTGAAAGACAGAATTTGGTTCTAAAAATAGCATAATGAAAAGTTTTTCAGTAAGATACTAGAACTAAGTTTACATTACAATTATTCTATCTCGTTGCTTGTGGTCCTATAAGTTTGAGGGTAAGACACAAAGCTGGGTAAATTATTATCTTTGATGATGATTACTCATGTTATCACTTAATTTCACACAAGTCTGAAGATTGTTGCTTTAAACAATATGTAAATGAAGTTCGAGAATCAATTGGATAGGAATTTTAAAGGTCCCACGAATTGATCAAAGGAGTAAGCATCTATTTGACCAGTTTCAGTTAGCTCTGTGGAAATAAAGGGATAAATAAATAGATAACTATCCAAGGAACTTCATCACCAAAAAAAAAACAAGGAGTTTATAAAGGCATAATGGAATGCTATTAAACATGGTTAAAGTTAAACATATTATGACTCATGTCATGCTAACCTACCAAATATGAGTGGGAGAGTATTATCTAGTCCCCTTTTGGTGGATTAGTACACATGCACACATCCTTGCTTTCATCAAGTTTTGTGCACTTGAGTTTAACCATGTACCCTCTAAAGTAGTCACTACCATACCTTATAAATAAAAGTTAAATATGATTTTTCATATACCATAAGGGTCGGTTGCAAATTCCTATAGTGATTGTAAGTGGGAGCTCATAAGGGTTAAGTTTTTTTAAGAGTGAAATGATGATAGAGTTATGACCAAAAAGAATTGAAAGGTACCACATTTGTTGTGAATTAGTTTTCAATTAAGGTGAAACTAATCACATTGTATCTTTTTGCAAGACACAAGGACAATGCAGTACAGAACATGCCAATAATCCTCAATTGTTTTTGAGAGGGGGAGCTTAGAATGGTCAATAAAGAGACCAAATAAAATAAATATGAAATACAAAAAGCTCATGAGAAAAGGGATAACTGAGAAACATGTTCATGGTTATTCTAAAAGAGGATGATGAGTCACATTCTGTACAAGAGGCCATGTCAAGGGAGAATGGAAGAAAGCAATGAAAAGGGAAGTGAATTCTTTAAGAAAGAATCAAGTTGAGAATCAGTTGATCTACTGCCAAGTCAAAAGGGCTATTGAGAACTAATGAGTTCTATAGGTTTAAGAGAAAAGTGAGTAAATCAATTAACATGTATAAGACTTGTTGTTATAGAGGAGTATGCATGACAGGAAGACATTTTTTTTCTCACCTGTTATGCATTTAAATTAGTTTTAATATGGCAATAGTTAACTATTTGAATTTAAATTTACATAATGTGGATGTAAAACAAACACTTTGAATAATGATCTGGATGAAGAAATCTATATGCAATGACTATTAGATTTCACTAAAAGTAGTATTTGAAGTTTCACATAGTGGTGACTTCATATATTTTTTTGTAGAAGTCCTTTTATGAATTGATACAATAGTCTAGATAGTGATGTTTAATGTTTTGAAAGAGAGGTAACCTAATGAATTTTTCAAATGGTTGAAGAGAACTATTGGTAAATAATTTGTAATGATATACTATTGGCCATATATAGTTTGAATTTAGTAGTGTCTGTTAAAGAATGGTGCTAGTAAATTTTGAAAAAGAAGTTCATGGGTAAAGCAGTTGGATTTAAGATCTAAAGAAATAGCTTAAGAAGACTCCTCTCTTTGACAAGAGAATTACATTCAGAAGATTCTTAAGTTGTTCAAAATAAGTGAATGCAATCCCATGGATACCCCAGTGACTTAAGGAGTGAGTTTGAGTCTTGATAAATTTCTCTAATTGAACCAACCAAGAAAATAGTGGAAAAGAATGTCCATATAGATACTTTTAGCAATGTGATGTTTACAATGATATAACAAGACCAGATATATACTTATGGTAGGACTTGTAATTCGGTACTAGTCTAACCATTATAAGAGACATTAGATGGTTTCACAGAAGAGTCTTGAGATACTTGTAGAGTACCTTGATTATGCACGTTCAAAACATGTTTTGTGGTAGTACAAGAGGCTATATGACTAGTAATGTTCATAGAACATGTGAGATTTGAAACAGAGAATTCAAATCTAGTGTCAAATTATTGTGAGTACACGTAGCCACTGTTAAAAAAAAAGGAGGACTCTAAGTATAATAGATAGACTAAATGCAAATGCATAGCTAAATAAGAGATGCTATAGGACATAAAGTTATTGTTGAGTAACATATTCATATGCAAAATCCCCTAACTAAGCCTAATGATCAAGGATATGTATGAGAAACATATTAAGTCCTTTGGCATACATATAGTATGGAGTAATGATACTTCATTTTGGCTTTTAATGTGTGTGTAAGTATACAATGTCTAGTATGTCGTACAGGTTGGTGAGGTCGTCTTTCTCACACAAGCGACTGCCTTTGACATTCAGGAGGAGTGTGCAAAGATGAGACAATTGTGTTCACCAGTAAAGTAGCAAGAGTGCTAATATGGTAGAGAAGAAACACAAACTATGTCACCTCGACTTAAGTGCAGTAAGTCGAGATGAGATCCTTGATTGTAAAAATATGGATCGAATCATGAAAACCCACATCCATGATATCTGTTGCGAGACAACAAATTCTTCAAAATTGACGTCATGTAATATGAGTAGAGTTGAGGAATTTGGGTTTAGATACTGGAAGTGTCTAGACTTAAGTCTGTATGGTATTAATGATAAAATCAAACGACATACGCTCTTAAAGTATAAAAGTAACACCGTAGCATGTAATTCATACCACATGTGCTAAAGAATTGCAAATAGAAAGCAAGTGAATAGATCTCTGCTTCATTGTTGTGTGAGTCCCAGAAAGGTTAACCCTTCATCGATGTCCTTTGACTTTGACATTATCATGGAAATACGTTTCAACATATGCTACTTTAGCATTTTGTCCTATGATCATGATTGATGCGATCTAAATGCATTATGTTAGGCAAGTAGTTGATACATATCAAAGTGATATATGGACGAAAGAAAGATTATTACCTGAAATATACACACCTATGCTAGTGTCTAAGACCGGTCCCTTATGATATTATTTTGTAGTTTCATAAGTGTAGACACTATGCATATAAGAAAGGCAATTTGAGTTTTATATTGACTCAAGAGAGATTAGATTGGCCATGAGTAAATTATATATTGGTAAATCTAGGACATTCGGGCATTATATCAAGCTGCACTACAGGGCTGTCTTGTGCTGATCTCTATAAAAAGGGATTTTTAGTACAAAGCGCCCAAATGGAGATGTCATGCCCACGCGGTCACGGCAAAACACCTAATATGAAAGAAGTAAGAGAAAGAGACTTGGCCCATAACATCTAATCCACCAAGTGTAAGTGGGAGATGTTAGAATATACTAGTCCACCTTTGGTGGATTAGGGCCCAAGCCCAATTCAAAAGGGCTTCATGGAGAGATACGGGTTATAAAAAGTGATACTCTTTGTGGTTTAAAGATTACATCTATTCCTATGTAACCGTACGTTTAAGGGTTACATTTATTCCTATGTAACCGTACATTTAAGGGTTGCATCTATTATTATGTAACCGTACGTACACTATATATATAATGTGTGAGATTAAGGGAGAAAACTAATGAAGAAATAATATACCGAATATTACTATTCTCCCTATAAAAGATTCTCTCATAAGAATGTTCTTTTCTCTTCCTTTCTTTGTGTATTTGCTGTGTAATGTGATCGGGGTCCGCATCGATGCTCCGGTTTCGTGTGGGTACTTCAACGAGTCAATCAGATTCCAGGTACACCCAAACTTCTTACAAATCAAGTTATTAAAGAAGGGCGATTTCACCGACGAGAACTCGGCCATAACTGAGTTTGACATTGAAGAGACCTTCAAGAGGCTCGTGAATCAACTGAAGAAGACCCCTCATGAAGTGCTTGAGGCTTTGAAGAACCAAACAGTAGATTTGGTCCTCACTGCTCATCCTACTCAGGCTGTCCACACTTTTTAATTTCCTTGCCTTCTATTTACTTGGTCCTTATTTCTTCTACAGGAAACCCCGGAGTAATCCCAGAAGTTACAAGACATGTTTGCTTGTTGGCTACAATGATGGCTGCTAATTTGTCCTTCTCTCAGATAGAAGATCTTATGTTTGAGGTATAAGATAGGCTTGTTTCACATTGAAGCTATTGTTCTTATCTTACCACTTTCCTTTTTCCGTTTGGCAGTTGTCTAAGTGGCGCTGCAATGACGAGCTCTGTGCTAGTGCTGATCAACTCCATAGTTCATCAAACAGAGATGCAAAGCATTTTATTGGTGCGTAACTATGATATATTTTTTTTTTTTTCCTGAATGATACTTTTTTTTTTTTAAACTTTTGTTGAATGCTTTTACTTAACATGTTGATACCTGGTTGATGCAGAGTTTTGGAAGCAAATTCCTCCTAATGAAGCATATCGTGTTATCCTCGGTGATGTGAGAGACAAACTATATAATACTCGGGAACGCGCTCGCCAAATGTGAGCTGATGGGACCTCTAACATCCCTGAGGAGACAACCTTCACAAATGTTGAGCCGGTTGTGTTCTTAATATGCTTCTCTGTTGGTTTTTCTTCACTTCATAGCTTATGTTCGTTTGGGACCCTTCTAACACCATGGTCATAGACTAAAAATTTATCTATGGGATTCATTGAGCAATACTGATTATGTTATGTTGGCTGCCTCAGTACTGATTATGTTCAGATTGCATTAAACTGTTAACCTTGCAATGAAAATACTTGATGCATGGCATGATATAATTATTTCTAGTAGCCATCTTGTTTTGGTATAATGGCTTGCCTCAATGTTCACTTGCCTCCTCTTCCTTCCCTGAACCATTTTTTTCATCTTGCAGTTGATGGAGCCTCTTGAACTCTGCTATAGGTCACTCTGTGCAGGTGGTGACTGACCAATAGCTGATAGAAGCCTCCTTGATTTCTTACGGCAAGTTTCAACTTTTGGACTGTCACTTGTAAGGCTTGACATTCGTCAAGAATCAGACGGGCACACTGATGTTATGGATGCAATTACAAAGCACTTGGATATCGGTTCTTACAGAATGGTCTGAAGAACGCCGTCAGCAATTGTTCTTGCCAGAGCTCAACGGAAAGCGTCCTCTCTTTGGCCACGATCTTCCCAAAACTGATGAAATTTCTGATGTGTTAGAAACATTCCACGTCATAACAGAACTTCCACCGGACAATTTTAGAGCCTACATCATCTCAATGGCAACAACTCCATCCGATGTTCTTGCTGTGGAGCTTCTACAACGCGAGTGCCAAGTGAAAAAGCCATCAAGGGTTGTCCCATTGTTTGAAAAACTCGCTGATCTTGAGGCTGCTCCCGCCGCTCTCTCGCTCGTCTTTTCTCTATAGATTGGTACAGAAACCGGATAAAAGGGAAGCAAGAAGTTATGATAGGATACTCAGACTCAGGAAAGGATGCCGGCAGCCTTTCTGCAGCTTGGGCCCTACACAAAGCTCAAGAAGAGCTCAAATTCTCTTATTTCTTTCCCCTCACTAATTCTTACTTATTGCCACTTGCAGGCAACAAATTTGGCTGATGGTAAGCCATTTTAAGTGTTTTTAATTTTGACATTGAATTTATTAGAGGTACTTCAAACTCTTTACCAAATTTCCTCACCCGTGAGTTTTTACAGGATAGGTATTAGATCTGAGTGAAAACCAAACCACTAAACAAAAAACATAGGAAAAAGAAAGATCCTGACGATAAACAGAGTGATAAACTCAAGGGTGTCATGTAAGATGGCCAAAATCAAACAGTCTCTAGCGAAAGTCTGGAGGCAATCATGCAACAACTTCTGCAATAATTCGGATCCTAAACTCAAGGATCTCAACAGTAGAAGCAATCTCAAACGGAGTCATCCATTCTATCTGGATCATCAATCCAGAAACCCCAAACAGAACTAGCTTCTACAAAAAAGACTTTAGAGTCTTATGCACAGGCTTACGCCCAGAGGCAGTTCCCAAACCAAACATGGGAATAGGTAGTAAAAAGAGGGAGCCCTTGTACCATTTTCCCAGAAAAGTTTGACCAAACAGGAGTATGATAAGTTGAACCAGGCCCCCTCTATGTTATGAGTTTGGCTGAAATCCTCTGCCCCTCCAACTCAGAAACAACTGACAATTGCAGCTTCTTCATCCAAAGCAATTGTTAGTCAGACCCAAACACAAGCAAACACGCATACACCTTATTTCCATAAAAAGGCTTATGCAAAACATATCCTCCAGGTAGAACTAGAATTTTTCCACCAAACTCCAAATCAGGGAGCTTTGAATGTCTTCCCACCGGGATTTCATTTTAGGCCTTTGAATTTGAGAAAAACACGAGAATATTATGAGCTAATTATGGTTCATTCTGAGTCCATTAAAATCAAAAGAAAAACGGACAAAAAGACTGGACCTATGATTACTCATTCTAGTCTCCAGATTTTAAAAGTTCTCACCCCTTCCCAGTGGGGACAAGATTTATGCAAACCAAAATTTTGGGAAATTGAATATGAACCCAAAGGATATAATTATTAGCACTATGTTGATGCATGGTCTAATGTCTTTTGGGATCAAAATGAACTTTTTTCATATACTTGGTTTATCTATTTCAAAACAAAAACCCAATATGATTTTCCTCAATGGTTTGTTCATTGGTGGGGATTCTTTAGTCAAGTACCAAAAATTCTACCTCTAAAGGGTATTCAAGCCTTTGAGTTATTTAAACAGAAACTTAACATTGGTGAAGATCCTTTCCCAATTGATCTTCACAATTTTTCAAGGAACAAAAAACCGAACCAGGCAATGAACCAATTACGGAACAAGTTTAAGGGTTAATGGATCAATTGGGGTTTAACCAGTGGTCGAACGGGTCATATTAAAATATTACAATTTATTAGTAATAATATATATATTAATATATTTTTAAACTTCTATAGATAAAATTAATTGATTATGTTAGATTTGATTACTTAAATCATATCAAATTAATTGACTAAAATATTATGTATTATATGTATATAATATATAATATGTTTTCATTTATTCTTTTTGTTTTTTAAATTTTTATTGCCTTGAAATTAAAATTTGTTCTTATAATTTATTAAAATATTATAGATTGTATGTATTTCAGTCTAGATCTATAGTTTTCTTTCTTTTTCAGCCTCTTTGTTGAACCAGACATCTCATTTTTCGAAAAAAGAAAAAAAAGGAAAAATAGCAAACCGGTTGAACCAATCAACCTATCGGTTTTTCTGATTTTGACCGATTTTGTACCAATTCAACCAGTTTCCACCAGGTCAACTCTCCCTCCCTCTCAAGTAGTGAACCAGATCGGACTAGAGACTGGTTCATCAGTTTTCTGGTCGGACTTGCCGGTCTGGTTTTTTGTACCATGCTAGTTTTCAAAACTATTTGAATCTTGGGTTTTTGCTTGGAGTTACAAATTTTCTCAAACAAATCAAGGATCAACCCTTTTACCAACTCTACAGAAATTTCCTTCGGTAAAGTGGTGGGCCAAATTTGACATCAATAGGATTGACAACAGAGTAATTGACAAATGGTTTGAGAAAAATCCTCAACATCTTTGTATGACGGAGCAACATAAGTTCCTAAATCAGAAGTCAAGGATTTAGTCGATCCTGGCAGTAACCACGGACAAGACCAACCTTATTAACTATTACGAATATAAATGGTTTATTAAATAGTTGGACACAAACAAGGTTTCACCTACCAGTATGGCTTGGCTTTGGTTCAGCATTTAAGCAAGAGATTGAGAAGGATCCTAAGAATCTCCAAATTCTTAGAGATATGTATAATCAATTGCCTTTCTTACTCATAGGAACCCTTCATATGATTGCGATGGTGTTTGCCAAGGGAGACCCAGGAATTTGCCGCTTTATATGATAAACTCTTAGTGTCAGCAGAACTACAACCTCTTGGAGAGCGCTTAAGGTCTTGAGTATGAAGAAACCAAAAGCCTTCTTCTGCAGGTAAATTGCGTTTTAGAGTTATTATAAACCTTGCTGCTTCTATAGATTATGTTCCTTGTCTATAATGTTCTTTCCTTGTGTAGATTGCTGGGCACAAAGATGTTCTTGAGAGAGACCCGTACTTGAAGCAAAGACTCGAGCTTCGCGATTCGTACATGACAGCTCTGAATGTGTTGCAAGCTTATACTTTGAAGCGATCCGAGATCCGGACCACCATGTGAAGATGAGGCCACATTTATCAAAGGAGTACATGGAATCAAGCAAACCAGCTGCAGAACTTGTGAAGCTGAACCCAACAAGCGAGTATGCTCCTGGTTTGAAGGACACTCTCATTATGACCATGAAGGGTGTTGCTGCTGGCATGCAAAACACTGGCTAAACGATTACTTCTGATTTCTTATGTTGTGGCTCTTTAGCTTATATTTGGTTCTTCTAGGATCTATGTTGTCTATAATATATGATACTTTGAATTTTTTTTTAACTATATAACTAGGGACTTCTCCCGCGGGCGGGTGTGTATTAATTATAAGAAGTGAACTGAAAATTAATGTTATTTGTTTGTGGTATTTTTTCATGTATGTATGTTGTTTATATTTTTAATTTTATGATTGAAATGCTTATTCGTGTAAATTTATGCATAATACGTCTCCTATATTGTGAGGAATATGGCATTCCAGCCCCAATAATCATTAATAAAATAATTTTAATAATATCCCCTATATATATTAAATCTGTATGTATCAGTAGTTGAGCCAAGCCACGTGTGTTTTTGGTTTCTCTCTTAAATCACTGTTCATATGAACAGTGCCAGCTTGCCTCTGGCTTTGTGCAATGCACGTGAATCACCATGTGCCTCTGGCTTCTCTCTTAACCAGTTTTGATCCTTTGCATTGTCCAGTTTGATCTGCAAGAATAGAGGTCTAGCGATTTGAGTGATGTATTAAAACAATATACTCATTGGCAGTGTAAACGAAATGAACATGAAAAATATACTAAATGTAGTAAACAAAGCTACATGTGGTTTGTGTTGTTTGCAAACTATCTAAAAATAGTAACATGTTGCGTTGCCCCACTAATGCCACTCAGTTTAAATAGCTGACCATCCAATAGCCAGCCACTCACTCACAACATAATATTAGCTACCTAACGGATTTCCTCTCTGTTTTTCATATTTTTTCTGTCCTAATCTTTCACCAACGTTCACAAAATGGCTGGACCATACAGTCACCTTGACAGCATCTCACCTGGGTCAACAGCTTGGAGAATAATGGTGAAGGTGGATCACTCATTCCCAAGGACTGACTATGACTTGTATGAGTTGGAATTTTGCTACCCGAAGATGGTTTTGTGTGTTGATCTAATTGTCTTTGACGAAAAGGTGTGCTATTAACTTTTATGTTTCTGCTTCAGTAGTTTCAGTTTATAATGTTTGATTTTGTTGGGAAACAATAGGGCTCAAGAATGGTGATTCGTTTGGGGACTGATGAGGTTATTGATCGGCTTGCAAACATTTTGAAGCCAGGAAAGATTTTTTATGTCAGAAACTTCATTGTGGCAGAGGGAGGTTTAGGCATTCATGACAAGTACCATGTCGTGGCTCTCCCAAACACAACAGTAGAGGAGTTCATTGTTGAAACTCCTGAGCATTGTTTCAAAATATTGGATGTTGTTGACATTCGGAAAGGTTTGACATCATCACATTTAGCAACAGGTAATGAAGAGTTCCTTTATTCAGGTTGAATCGTTAATGTAGCTGCTGACAAAACAGAGATGACACAACTATGTAGTGACAAAGCTGACTCTTACTTTGTACACGTATTTTTTCAGATATATGTGGGATTCTTTCTTCTTCTGTTAAGTTTCGTTGGGAGCGAATAAATGGCCTCATAACACAGGAGTTACGTTTCAAGTTGGAGGACAAGCAGTTGAGTTATTATAGTGTATATTTTTATTCATTTATATCAGATTATTTCAGATATATCACATTTGTTGCTATATTTCTAACCTCAAGCACATCTATTCAGTGGCAATAGGTTCAGTGTGCGCTTGCAAGTTGACAGTGCTGGTTATTCATGGCTGGAATTTCAACGTTTCAAGACAATGCAGCATCTGGTGTGCATTGTCCAGTATGGTCTCATCAAGAATGAAGGGGGTACCATTAATACGCACTATTCTTTTTTGTTCATGCTTTAGTAAAGTAGCTTATGGAATGCCCTTTAATTTTCTTTTGCAGATGAGGTTTTGATTGTGAACTACAACTATGCAACAAGGATTTTCTGGAACCCTACATTTAATGACATTCTGACACTGAGGAGGGAATTACTTGCAAGAGCAGGGAGGGCCTGAAGAAGTTGTCTACCATAAACTTAGGGTTGCAATGTATTAGTGATTATTGCTTTTTATGATGAGTAAGCATTAGTAAAATGCCAGTTTGTAATGGTTAATGTATTTGGTTTAAGTAGTGCATGTCCATGATGTTTGAGGTGTATCTTGTAGTAGTATAAGTGGGTGTCTGGTGTGAGTGTTATGGTGTATGGAAGCTTATGTTATTATATTAATGAAGTCATTTTGTTAACAAATACAAATACATGCCGATTAAAGTAGAGACAGGGAACAGATACAAATGGCAATGACCAATTAAAATGGTACTCCATATAGCTATAAATATTGTTAACCAAATAAAGAAACGCATGCCGATGGGATGTCTCATAAAGAAAAGTAATATAAGGTGATTTAAACAAGGTACTGCAATATTTTCATGATGTGAATCGGGTAATAATATTCTCACCTTGTGCAAACTATTTTATTCACCTTCAAGAGCTGGAATAACAGTTATTTCATAGCCATATGGAGTTTCACATCCTATAAAAGAAATCTTTCAATTCATATCCAAGTCCCTCAATCCAAATAAACAAGTTATATATTAAAAAGTTATAAAGGTAGGTATCTTCATATTGTAAGGTTCAAACTACCTTCAGTATATACTTTATGGTGTCAATCAGTTAACTCAGATGCACAACTATATTGTGTGTTGCAAAACTTGAAATCATTGTATATCTTTAACTGATTTAAAACCATTCTGACAACATAAAATCATTTGACACCATTTATGAAATAGCTATTGACTTCTGTCATAAGATTTCAATATCTTCATTTTTATGTGTCAAACAGCTAGCTCACACTGAGTAAGTAATCTATCATAATAGCTCAACATCATTTGTCACCGTTTATGGGAAAAAACAGAATAAAAAAAAAAGAATTATTGCTTTTTTTATACTTAAACGAAATGCCACCCCATATGAAAGGTGGATCACTGCAGTAGAGATTTGTCAGAACAAATACTTCTGTTCTGACAGATCTCTGAAGAAAAACTTTTAATTACTGACAAGTTTGTTCCTTTTTCGTAGCTCGAGGTGGGTGTTATTTCAGAACATTAGATCTTTATCCATTGGGTGTTAGTTTTCATCTTTGGCTAACTGTTAGGTATTCCAATGGGAACGTGCCATTGGAAGGTGTGAGGAGTTTAAACATGGGACTGCCATATTTTTATGATGTAAAATCAAGGATTTTGGGTTTAAGCTCAGCATACTCTCATATTTTTATGTCAATGTGTCATTTTTATCTCTTTATAAGACTTCAACATCATAGTCGGAAGTAATCACTAAGGAAGTAATATGTCATAAGATTTCAACATCATTTATAACCGTTTTTGAATTACCTATTGAGTTGGAAATAAGATTTCAATATCTTCATTTTTATGTGTCAAACAGCTAGCCACACTGAGTAAGTAAGATGAACTAAAATTTCTACATCATTTGTCACCGTTTAATAAAAAAAAGAGAATCGGAAAAAAAGAAATAGTAGGTTTTGTATACTTAAATGGAATGCCCTCCCATATGATAAATTGATCACCATGAAAATATTTGTTATAACAGATACTGCTATCCAAGTCCCTCAATCCAAATAAACAAGTTATAGATTAAAAAGTTATAAAGGTAGGTATCTTCATATTGTAAGGTTCAAACTACCTTCAGTATATACTTTATGGTGGCATTGAAGATACGGATGGAAGAATAGTTATTTCATACTTTATTTGGTATGCCACACTGTATAAGTAAATAGTCATAAGATCTCGTCATGAAGAATCTTCCTATTTATATGTGTCAATCAGTTAACTCAGATGCACAACTATATTGTGTGTTGCAAAATTAAAAGTCATTGTATATCTTTAACTGATTTAAAACCATTCTGACAACATAAAATCATTTGACACCATTTATGAAATAGCTATTGAATTCTGTCATAAGATTTCAATATCTTCATTTTTATATGTGTCAAACAGCTAGCTCACACTGAGTAAGTAATCTATCATAATAGCTCAACATCATTTGTCACCGTTTATGGGAAAAAACAGAATAAAAAAAAAGAATTAGTGCTTTTTTTATACTTAAACGGAATGCCACCCCATATGAAAGGTGGATCACTGCAGTAGAGATCTGTCAGAACAAATACTTCTGTTCTGACAGATCTCTAAAGAAAAACTTTTAATTACTGACAAGTTTGTTCCTTTTTCGTAGCTCGAGGTGGGTGCTATTTCAGAACATTAGATCTTTATCCATTGGGTGTTAGTTTTCATCTTTGGCTAACTCTTAGGTATTCCAATGGGAACTGTTAGACTTCAACATCATAATCGGAAGTAATCACTAAGGAAGTAATATGTCATAAGATTTCAACATCATTTATAACCGTTTTTGAAATACCTATTGAGTTGGAAATAAGATTTCAATATCTTCATTTTTATGTGTCAAACAGCTAGCCACACTGAGTAAGTAATCACTGAGTAAGTAAGATGAACTAAGATTTCTACATCATTTGTCACCGTTTAAAAAAAAAAAGAGAATCGGAAAAAAAGAAATAGTAGGTTTTGTATACTTAAATGGAATGCCACCCCATATGATAAATTGATCACTGGAGTAGAGATTTGTCAGAACAGATACTGCTATTCTGACATATCTCTAAAGAAAAACTTTTAATTACTGAATAGTTTTTTTTTTATTTTTGTAGCTCGAGGTGGGTGCTATTTCAGAACATTAGATCTTTATCCATTGGGTGTTAGTTTTTATCTTTGGCTAACTGTTAGGTATTCCAATGGGAACGTGCCATTGGAAGGTGTGAGGAGTTTAAACATGGGACTGCCATATTTTCATGATGTAAAATCAAGGATTTTGGGTTTAATCTCAGCATACTCTCATCTGAGCCAAGTTTAAATAAATTGTAGCTGCAGCTGGAATAATAGTCATTTCATAATTTATTGGGTTTTGAGTACATAGCTGTCAAAGCAGATAGGTCTGAAGCTATGTCAATGTGTCATTTTTATCTCTTTATAAGACTTCAACATCATAATCGTGAGTAATCACTAATATTGAAATCATATGGGGTGACATTAAATAATCTTGAAAAGGCTATTTCTACATCATTTGACAACATTTAATAAAAAAAATTGGAAAAAAAGAAATAGTAGGATTTTTATACTTAAATGGAATGTCACCTCATATGATAAGTTGATCACTGGAGTAGAGATCTTGTCAGAGATCTTGTCAGAGTAATATTACGATCAAAGATTTTAGTTCAAGTTGTTTGTTCACTATGGTGATCTTCACAAACCGGCAGGTATTGATGTCAATCATGGTTACAGTAGCAGACTAAAGGCTGGGATACATGCATGAAGCCATTAGTTTTTTCAAAGCATCTTATCGCACCATTTCCACCTGCATAAAGTTCATGTTCTCTAAACTTATCAAGTGGTGCTTATAAATACCTAGGCATCCACGATTGGATTAATCACAACAGTTCACTATTCTAATAGCTCAAACTTTCTCTTACTGTGTTAGTCTATTTACAATTTACAATGGCCCCATGCAAGATGTCAATGCTCAAAGACATTGATGACTCCACTGATAGGTGGAAGGTTGTGGTTAGGGTCATAAGGAGATGGAATGTGTACCAGAAGGAACACCCAAATGATCTCTTTTGCATCTCAATGATGCTGGTGGATGCAGAAGGCAGCAGAGTTCAGGCTTCCATCCATAACAAGGGTCTGTTCACTATTTTCGATGACAAGTTGTGTGAAGGGAGTGTTTATTTTATAGCCAATTTTTCTGTCTCGGAGAACAACAAGGAATATAGGGCTACTAACCACCCATTCAAAATAACCATTGGTGGTCAGACATACATATCAAAGTCAAACGCAAATATCCCAGAGTACTCTTATATGTTTTACCCAATTGCTGATATAGTTGAAGTTACCCAAAAGAGCACTGTTGATTATCTAATTGGTAACTTTTCTAAAGTATTTGTTGTTCTGTTTGTGTAGTTTTTTCAATATATTTAAACATTCCAAGTCTAAAGAATGAGTTATCATTGTTGTGTTGCAGACGTGATTGGATTTGTAACTTCTGTGGGTGCACTTGAAGAATATCGTTCCAACAATGAGATTAAGAACAAGTTGCGGTTGACTATTGCTGATGAAATGTATGTATGACATTGATTTTTTAAATGTATCTTCAGCTTCATGTTAAATATGTTATAGCATTGATGTTTATTAACATATGTTGTGGTGTGTTTCATGTCTTACAGGGGGATCAGTGTGACAGTAGTTTTATTTGATGAATGTGCTGTTAATGTGTGCATGAATGACTTTATTAGGATGGAGGCACCTGTTGTGATTCTAATACAGCTATGTAGGATTGGTTTTGCTGAAGATGGTAAGGAGGGAGTGTGTGGTTTAGTTGTTGGAATTTCAAGGGACAACATTTAGTGTTTAGTTAACACTTAATGAATTCGGTTGTGTGTTTGTGCAGGGACTCCCGAGGTTTGTAGTTCATTCAATGCCACTAAAGTGGCGTTCAACATGAAATTCCCTAAAGTGAAGAACTTCATTGAGAAGTACGTTTTCATTAGTTGTTGTAGTTTTATTTTTACCTAAACACTTAATTTGTTAATAACTTTTTCTGTTGCCTTTTTTTTATTAGTGCTAAAACCCTGCCATCACCCACTATTAGTACCATATCAGCAACTGCTCTAAGCCAGCATTCAAATGTGGCAGCAAGCAGCCTAATTCAGACCCACCCTGTGATCAACATTGATGAGATAGCTGATAAAGCCGGGGTAGGTGTCACTAAAAAACCAAGACGACAGGGTGAAATGAGAGCATTTTATAAACTTTGTTTTCTATGTTGTAGGAGGACTACTTCTTAATAGAGTGTGTAATTGTCAAACTTGACACAAGGCATGGCTGGTACTATGAAGGATGTGATAGGTGTGGCAGCAAGCCAAAAGTGGTAGAAGGGAAGGTATCTTGCACTACCAACATGTGCAAGGGGAAGAGGATTGTTGTGGAGCCAAAGTTTGTTCTAAATGATTTATTTTTTTTTTTTCGTCAAGCAATAATTGCAGTATATAAGATGTACCCATTGTATTCAATATAGGATGAAAGTCCACTACATAGTGGAAGATGCTACTGGCAGGGCTAATATGGTGTTTTTTGACAAGCTTGCTGTGCAATTCCTTGGGAAGAAAGGTTCGGAGTTGAAACTCCAGCTTGAAAAGGTTGGGACTCTGAACCGATGTTACTTTTTCAATAATGTATCTGGAGTGGGAATTTCAATTGATTATTTTCAAGCTGTTAACAGGAGGGTCGTGGATATGATTTTCCCGATGAGCTTGAGATATTGGTGGGGAAGAGGCTGCTATTGAAAATAAGGCTTAACAAGTACAACAAGGACTACCCTAATTCTAGCATAACAGTGTCAGCATACACTGAGATGGCTGACCTTATGAATGAATTTGATCAGGTAAACAGTCTATTTCTGTACTTACCAAATTAGACTTTAAGTAAATGGATGAGTTCCTTGTAACCATGAGTTAATTAATGATCAATAATTTGTGTTTTTTGAAGGCTGCCGTTATGGATGATGATCTGGCAGAGGAGGTAACTTTGTGAAATAATATATTTATGTGATATTTAATAGCTATCTGTTATATAACGTTTATTAATGTCAAACTTTCTGCTGATTCAGGAAGACTTTTTAGCCATACATCAAAATTATTAACTAATAACAGGATTATGTTCTGCTTGCCTATAAAACTTAATATAAACTTATGTTCAATCTTTCAGTTAACTCCAATTAACTTCCATGTGTTAAAACACATATCAGGTCCCTACATTTACTGTGGTTCTTGATGACCATGCTGATGACACTACCCAGATTGATTCACCAGCTATAATCTCACATGACATTCAGCAGGGAAGCAGTGGATTAGATGATATGCCTATATCTAGCCTTATGAGCAATGGCCCTTCCAAGGGGAAGAGGAAGGGTTATGGGAAGAAGCCTGCTATACTGAAGGAGAAATTGGTGATTGAAGAGAAATCTTCACCAGTCAAGACTTATGTGAAGCCTTTGAAGGTCATAAAGCAGGAGAAGAATTAAGGGTTTTTGTCTTGGGATGTTGGGTTTCTGTCAGTTAATTTCTGTTAGGGTCTTTTGTGGTTTGTGTGCTGATTATGGTAGGACTTAATTGTGATGAATAGGGCAGTATTACTAAGTTGCCACATCAGGGTTGTTTTATAATTTACTTTCCCTCTACGTATTGTATGCTATGTGTTTGGTCTATTTGGTTTGTACTATTTTGTGGTAGCTGCCTTTGCTTGGGTGGTTTGGTGTAGACCATTGGACATTTGGTGTAAGGAATGCTTTATTAATGTTATGATTATGATGCTATGTGTTTATTAATTATGTATGGGTAATTTACTTGGACCCGTCCAAGTAAATATTAGGATGCAAGTAACTAAACATCAAGTAGTGAAATTTAGTTTGTAGTTACAAGCTATAAGGAACTAGTAGTTGATACATTCAATTTATTTCATCCTATGACCAAAAATGTTCTATAATAACCGGAACATGCTATGTGCCTAACTGCAATTATATTAAAATAATCCATATGATAACAACCAAATGCAGTGGTTAACACTATGAAAGAATAGTTTATTTCAATAGATAGATTTATTACCTTGCCACAACCTTCAATGGGACACACATAACCCCTTTCCACTGTATGGATGAGATTATGTCTTTTCAGCTTTGAACTATCCAGAAATTTCTGCAACAGAAAATGAATATTTCTAATACTTACAAATGTAAATCTGACATTATGAATTATGGGTAAAATCCAAATATACTAAAAAAATGAAAACAATAAATGCCATAAAACTTATTACGCAGACATAATAGTCTACTCAGAATTTGTTAGATACAACATATAAACTTAAGAGTAGGTTTGTTAGATACAACATACAACATATAAACATTCTCCATGAATGTGAGAATGTTTTCTCAAAGCACCAGCATCTATAAAAGTTTTCCCATAAATATATTATTTGAAAGACAAACTTAAATGGCAATAGAAAAACTTAAAGAGAAAATAAAAACACTGAAGCATTGTGAACTTTGAAGGTATGAAAACAAAGTCACCAAATAAAAAGTTTTTCAACATGATCTTTGAAGGTGTGTGTATATGAGAACACACCCAACGAATATAAGAAAGTTAATTACTTGAAATATTGTTTAACTAATAACTATGTAAGAAAGTTAATATCTAATAACTAAGCATTGTTTAACCATGTTGGATGATCAGAATAGTCTGATGTGATGTAGATTTCTGATTTGACTTCATTTGTCTCAATTTCCATCACATAATTATTTGCATGGTGTGTATGTGAGATATCTGTTGTACAATGTTGTGTCTTTACTTCCTGCGGGATTACCGAAGCAGTTTATAAATGAAGGGTCTACATTATTTTATTACAGAGGCTAAGTTAGGATGGACAGTACGTTTCTGTACACAATGCAGATTATTCAACTATTTAACTAATAAACAAGTATATAAGAAAGTTACACACTTTTTTTGGTTAAATTACAAACCGAAGTATGTTGGAGTATTAGATTAGTTTGATGTGATATAGATTTCTGATTGGACTACATTGGTTTCACTGTGCAGCACATAATTATTTGTATTGTGTGTATAGCTGTTGTACAATGCTATGTCTGCATTCCCTACGAGAACAATTTATAAATGAAGGGTCAGCATTATTATATTACAGAGGCTGAGTTAGGATGGACAGCAGGGTTTAGGGATTGTCATCGTAAGGCAAGGAGTGTTGGTGGTGTCTGCAGCTCTTCATTTTCTGATAATATTAATGAGATGAAGAGGAAATCTAACTACCCCCCTCACCTCCCACAACCAAGTCAGTCAAGTCCTGCATCATGGAATGAAGGACCATTGTCTTCTGGGCAGGTGTTAGGTAAGTTTTATTGCTGTATTTATAAACTTAGGCTGATGGATTGGTTGAAGCAGAACTGTTTCACTGTGTTTTATCATTATGATGAGACAAACTCCACTTAATGTTTGACATTTGAATCTTTATATGTGTATGTTGACTTCAAAGTTGAATCAAGAAGTCAAGCTCAAGCAATGAATGAAGTGAACAAATCTAGACCTAGCTCATCTAGCGAACGTTACAAACAACTGATACATTCAGAACCAACATTTTCAGTTACTGATGTCGCTGGATCGAATCCTAAGCGTAGAGGAAGATGTTCTGCCCTGAAGGACATAACTAACATTGCCACAAATTTGGAGGCAAAGTTCAGTTCATACACATCACCGGGTTAGTTGCATTACTAATAAACATTATGATGTATTGAAAGAGGGCAGTAATACTTATGTTTTGACGGGTGCAGGGGAGCTGGACTTTAGAAATAGTGTTATTAAGCGACGTAGTGCCCGATATCGTGCCTTTGAGAATTTTGACGAAAATATTGTAAGTATGTCAAGTCAAACTCAATGCGGCTCAGAATATGGATCTGTTGATGTAGAAGGTTCCATGAAAACAAAGGAACTCAAGCATGTTGATTTTCTGGATATTGGTATGGAAGGAAGTCAACTCAGTGGTAATGATTAATTAGTTTTTGAACACTTTTTCTTTTTGGCTTAATGAATTGTTTCAATTCATGCATTTTGGTTTTTTTTTTCAGTTGCTATTGTAATTATATTCAATTGTAAGCAATAATAAATGTGTTTTCATAAACTTCCCACCATCCATAATGCGTGGGATAAATTTCAGGTTCTAGTGGATTAGAGTGTACTAATGTGGACTTGAGCAATGCAAGTAATAATGTTTTTGGAGATGTATTTCGTAATGGTGAAATGGATCCAGCACAATCATTGTCAGGACAAGAAGATTATGAAGGTATTAATTTTTGTTTTTATGTTATGCAATTATATAGATGGCATGATGTAGTTGGTATGAATTGTTTGTGACTACTACTCCATATGAGACATTAGAGAGAATTTATTGAATTTGTCAGAAATCATAGGTATTTGACTGTGGTATTTAGGTGTAGGCAATAGAAAGAGATAGATTTAAAGAACGGACATAGAGTGAAGTGAAGAGAAGAGAGGAATACCGAAACATAGAGAGAGCTATAATAGTACAATGGGCTATTTATATTTGAACTCATGACCAAAGCATGCCCTAGCTGTAGAGAAAATTATTTTGCCAATATCATTTATTTTATTTCAATTACACTGATTTTATCTACTGTTTCAATTACACTGATTTTATGTATGGAAAGTAAATACTGAGATGAGAGCAAAGTCACATAACTACAAAATTATATATGTCACATAGTGATCACATTGAAATCTTTCAGTTCCAAAATACATTTAAGTATGCACCATCAGTTTGTGTTCCAAATTTTATCATTTATGCATGAAATTCTAAGTATTTCAAGCCTGAAATGAAGTAAGAAAACAGTGAAAAGGAGGAATGAAAAAAGCAAGCAACAAATGAAATATAAAAGAACAAAATGGCAGAAAAAATATTAAATTAAGCACTAAAAAATCATTGGAAAAATATAATTTCAAACCTGCTCTTGAGCCAGTAAGCATAGAAGTTTTGATACCCAGTAACTACAGCTGCCCTATAGCTTCCAAACTCTAGATCGGCAAGCATCTCAAAAAATAATATCAAAGTCAAATAGGAGTTGCTGCTGAGTATATATAGCCAATAGTCTATATCAAAGTCAAACTAGAGTTTTTTCTGACTGATTAAATGTGCATCAGTTTCCTAGACGCTTGAAGAAATTAGAGATAAGCAAAGAAATTTAGGTGTAGGCAATAGAAAGAGATAGATTTAAAGAACAGACATGGAGTGAACCATTAAATAGCAAAGTCATTTTTGAAAAGTCATTTTTTAAAAATAGCAAAGTCAATGATGATGAAAAAACTTGACTTCAAAATTTATGAACCAAAGTCCATCTAAAAGAATGCTTTCAGAGTTTTAAAAGACATTTTCCCACATTCACTTACTAGACGGGGAATAATACTTTCATTCCTATCACAGGGGAAAGAAAAGGGGAACGCAAATAAATAAGAAATTGGAGAGGAGCTTACCGAAACAATTGCAAGCTGCTGAGCGTTAAAACCAGCGCCTTGCAACCTGCATCAAAAACATAATTGATTTTAGATCCACATCTCTAGACTAGCATTGATAAAAACATGCAAAGCAGAAATTGGGAGAGCAAACCACCTAGAAGTGGCAGAAAAGTAACCATGAGATTTAAAATACAATGAAATTAAATGCTCAAATAAAAGGTTTTCACTTGACAAAGGTACAAACCCATATATATAGAGGTAGGAGTTCCCAGTCAGAAGTTCTTTCTCATATAACTGCATACAGATATCACAACTGCGCTTGTAGACCTATTGGTAAAAGGAAACTCAATTTAGAAAACAAAAATACTACACCAGCTGCTCAATTATTATTGCATAAGCTTAAAAGTTTAGAATTCAAAATTCAAAGATTCCCAGATGTATTCGATATTCGAGTACATCACAGTTATTGATAGCAAGCATTGACTTATAGTCAACTCTAAGTCTTAAACAGAAACAAATGGAAAAATGACGGTGACTAAGAGAAGTCTAGCTAGCAGCTTCGTTCAGTTTTTCCTCCGGTCAATCCCTCTTGGTCTCATTTTCTGTTTCCTTAGTTCAGTAAACACGGTATTTTTCTTTTTCTTTTGGATAAAGTCACCCTTCTCTTTTTGGAAACCCAAACTCCACGGGAATCACAAAATAATTTTTCTAATTTCAATAAATAATGTATTTATTTTCCAGCCAAAAAATGAAGACATGTGTTTCAAATATAAGATTTTCATTCTCATTTAAAATTTTCGTTCCATATATTGATAACTCAAGGGTATAATTATTGATTACTTGGGTGGGTCATACAAGCCCTGCCTTATGTACCCAAACTCCACGGACTAAACTTCTGTGGGTACATATATTGATAGCTCGTGACCACCAATTTACAAGCGGAGCTTGCATGTCACTGACTAACAATTTCTTTTTCATAACACATATCAAATAATTAGGTCAGCCAAAAATTAACCCAACTCCACAAGCAGAGAATGAAAGTTGGGCCTTCATCTATACATTAAATTTTATTCAGTATCTGTTTGAAATTATGAGCAGTTGATAATTCAGAACTGATATTATAGACAGAATTCAGCAAAAAGCTCAATAACGATTTTAGCATTTTGAGATAAAATCAGAAAAAGAGAGAAGCAGCTTGGTTTCTATTGATACTCCAACGTACCTTTAAAACTGTTCTGCTTCAAATGGTCCCAACAATTTGAAGATGACCGTGACTTCCTGCGAAGCCAAGGAACTAGTGGTATGTTTCTGATAGAGAATAACTAACCGTTCATAAGCTACACTAAGAAAAGTAGTAAAAAGAAGTAATATTATAGTATAAATTGCAGGGCAAATATGAGACCAAAATCCCAGTCATCATCAAACTCAAAATTCAAACAGATGATTCCAGCGTCAAATGAATAGCGGGAAGGGCCACTAAACCTTTCCTGTTCTATGTGCTATGAATTCGGCAAAACCCTAAAGTAATTTTAGGAATCAGTAACGACCACAGGAAGGGAATTTAGCAGATAGGAACCTAACCTGAAATCTCGTGCTTCCTGCTGGATATGATCTGAACATCCCTTCTTGATGGCTTGATTTATCCAGATTTTTGCTACTCCATCGTGGTTGATTTCCACTTATGAGGCGACACCGATTGATGAGCGCTTAACATGTGGCATTGAATGTCGACAGATGTTGGCTGTGTGAGGGATGGGAGTGGCAGATTTGTGATGACTGGCTTCATCCTTTCCATTACATACGTTGCCGTTTTTGCCCTCACAATACATGATAATCCAGAACTTTTTTTTTTCTTTTCAGGTAGTTAGGAATATGATATCCTCTTTGTTTTGTTTTTTAAGAGTAAAATATTCTAACCTCCCTTATATTTTTTCTTCATTATACAGATTTCTCTTCTATTTTGAAAACATACACTTAAGCCTAAATTGTTAACTACGTTAAGAATTTTTGTTTTTCAATTAAAATTTATATTAAAATAAATTTTATTTACTAATTTATCCTTCATCGTTACTAATTTTCTAATTCTGACTAAAATTGTTTAAATAATTGAAGACACAGCAAATGAGTGGCAACTTAGGCAAATAAAAAGTGTTATTCATTTGTTGAAAAATGGATATTTTGGTCAAAGTAAATGTTTAATATTCAAACTTAACGGTCAACTAACGATTGAGGGGATGGAAATGGAATATTAAATATGTAAGGGAGGTTTCTGTAACATGCATTTTAATTTTAAGGGAAGTCTATGTACGTTTTCAAAATAGAGTGGAGTTTTGTGTAATTTAGGTAAAATAGAGGGATAGTCCATGTATTTTACTCTTTTTTTTTAAATATGGCGTTAGATGTTAGAGTTATGTAACAAACAAATTGGTTCCATTATTTATGCCCTTAATGTATGGAACTTGGAAAAAAACAAAAGCAAAGGCATACATTTCTAATTATGTTTGTGCTGATATTGTTTTTATTAAACAAATATAGTTATTGACTCTTCTTATTGGTTACTTTTGTAGTCCCTGCTGAGATTCGTTACACAGATATATATTTTGAATATAACGTCAATCCAAATGTCGAGAATGAAGAAAGTGACAATTATTTGGGACATACTGAAGGTAGGTTTGGTTCATGCAGATAATTTAATTAAATTCTCTCATTAGTGTGTGACATATTTTTTGTATTAGGTGTTTGTATTGGTAGCTTGGATTTACTGGATGAGGTCATTCCTGTTAAGATCAATGAAGTACATGGTTGGTGATAGTTTTTGAAAAACGATATGTTATAAAGTTTTGTCTTTTTTTCATCCCTTAATTTTGGTTTACCTTCTCTTTTTTTTTTTTAGAATACGTTGATGAAGGAGATGCGACAATTCGTTGCCAATCATGTGGTGCTAGGTTGTGGTTCAATGAAAAAGTTGGAAATTCAAGTTCGTTGACAGCTCCATCATTTTCAATATGCTGTCTTAAAGGGAAGGTTCAACTGCCACTGATGACACGTCCTCTAAGTGGAATATATAGCTTATTCTTTGACAAAGAAACACCTTTCTCAAAGAACTTCCATACAAACATAAGGTCATATAACAATATGTTCTCATTTACTTCTATGGGTGGGAAGATTGATTATGCAAAGAATAGTGGTGGTAGTCCATACACTTTTGTTCTATCTGGGATGAATTACCATAAGATTGGGAGTTTTTTACCCCCTGAAGGTCAGAAGCCAGTTTATTCTCAACTATATATATATGACCCTGACAATGAAGTTCCCAATCGCATCAATGCTGTAAGGTAGGGAGATGTCTGCAAGGGTGTGTTGTGTGTTTGTATTTTTTCTTTTGTTTCATATGTTTGATTGATAATTAGTTCTAATAACTAAACTATGTCCATTTATATGTCTATATTTGTTAAACAGCAAGCATTTGAAGGAGTCAACTATTGACAGTGAGATAGTTGAACGGATTAAAAAGGATCTTGATGAGGTTAACCCGTTTGTCAAACAGTTTCGTGTGGCATCATCGATGATACGAGGGGATAAAAACTATGATGTTAAAATATGCCTTATTAGTAGTAGGCAGCAGGATGGTCGTGTGTGTAACTTGCCAACTGTTTCTGAAGTTGCGGCACTTATTATTGGCGATATTGACATGAATTTCAGTAGACGGGATGTCATCGTGCATGAGTTGTCAGGGTCACCACAGCGTATTAATGAACTTCATCCTTCTTATCTACCCCTTCAATACCCAATTTTGTTCCCTAAAGGTGAAGATGGGTATAGGGAGGACATTGAGCATCGTGAGGAGACGTTGAGTTCAACGAAGAAGAAGAAGAGGCTTAGTTTAAGAGAATATTTTGCGTATAGGTTGATGTCAAGAGATAATGAGGTATCTACCACATTAAGGGCCGGCAAATTGTTACAACAATTCATAGTTGATGGGTATACAATGATCGAGTCTCAGAGGGTATTATGGGTTAGGACACACCAGAAGGAATTGAGGGCAGATTTTTATCAAGGGTTGACAGATGCTTTCATAAATGGGGAAAGGAATGCCTCCTCTGTAGGCAAGCGAATTGTGTTGCCATCTTCTTTCACAGGCGGTGCCCGTTACATGATGCAAAATTACATGGACGCTATGGCAATTTGTGGCCATTTTGGTTACCCTAGTATCTTTGTCACATTCACATGTAATCCTGCATGGCCCGAGATTGTGCGTGAATGTGGAGGAGACACTTCTTCTACATCTAATAGACCAGAGGTTTTATCTAGGGTGTTCCATATGAAACTTAAATCCTTAATGGCTACGATTAAGAAGAAATGTATATTTGGCAAGGTTTTAGCAGGTATGTTTCAAACTTGGTGAATTTTTGTTGCTTATTATAATTTCGTAAAGAATGTGTGGCTGACTTTGTTTGTGTGTGTGTATATATATATAAATAATCAGATGTTTACACTATAGAGTTCCAGAAAAGGGGTCTTCCGCATGCACATATTCTTTTATGGGTTGATGGTCGTGAGCGTTTCAAAGATCCGACTGAGATTGACAACATCATTTCTGCTGAAATCCCTGATGAACGATCATCTCCTAAATTGCATTATCTTGTACAGAGATTTATGATTCATGGTCCTTGTGGGCTCTTGAAGCCTAAGGCGCCTTGCATGAAAGATAGGAGGTGTAGTAAGCATTTTCCTAAGAAATTTGTTGAACATACAACTGTTGATGAGGATGGTTACCCAACATATAGAAGGAGGGACAATGGTAGAACAATAAAAGTGAAAGGTGTGCCATTAGACAATAGATTTGTTGTGCCTTATAACCCTGTGTTGCTGTCAAAGTTTGAAGCTCATATCAATGTTGAGAAATGCAATCAATCATCTGCAATTAAGTACTTATTCAAGTATATAAGTAAGGGGAATGATAGGATTGTCGCTTCAATGTTTGATAAGGCGAACAATGGTAGTCATGAGAAGCCAGTCGATGAGATTCAACAATATTATAACTTCAGGTACATATCTGCATGTGAAGCTGCGTGGCGTATATTTTCATTCGACATACACCATCGATACCCTGCTGTTGAGCGTTTGAGCTTCCATTTACCAAATCAACAATATGTCATTTACACTCACAATGAAGATGTTGGAGAGTTGCTGGACAAGCCAAGGGTGTGTGAGTCTATGTTTCTTTCATGGATGCAAATGAATGGTAGTGATGATGAATTTGCAAGGACACTTACATATAATGAGTTCCCACAGCACTATGTATACCAACGTAGCAAAAGAGCCTGGAAACGCAGGGAGAAAGGGTTTGTTATCTGCAGAATAACTCATACGGCACCCTCATCTGGGGAGTTGTACTTCCTTCGTATTCTTTTGAATAAGGTTAGAGGCCCCAAATCATTTGAGGAGATTAGAACTGTGAATGGTGTTGTTTGTCAGTCATTCAGGGAGGCATGTTATGCAATGGGATTACTAGATGATGACAATGAGTATATTTTTGCCATCAAGGAGGCTTCAGTTTGGGCTTCCGGGGTGTCACTACGAAGGATGTTTGTTAGCATGCTTTTGTGTTGCTGCTTGAGCCGTCCTGACTTCGTCTGGAAAGAGACGTCTAAATTTTTATATGAAGACATGTTATACATTCCTCGCAGCAATCCTCTATCAGAAAGTAAAGTTTTGCATATAAATTTATATGTTTCATTTAGATGTGTTATTTTTCATTTAGTCTTATGTATTCTTTTTTTGTTGATCATTATATGTTTTACAGGTGTATTATTAACTGATGCTGAAAAGGAGCATGCTGCATTGAGGGAGATTGGAATGATACTTGAAGAGAATGGGAAGAGTTTGCATGACTATCCGTCGATTCCGTGTCCACCTTCACTCTCGTCGATTGATGTATCGAACAATCTTATACTACAGGAGTTAAGTTATGATCGTTGTTCTTTGCTAGCTGAGTCAGAGAGATTGGTATGTGTACTGAACGCGGAGCAAAAGCAAATTTATCTAGCAGTTTTGGATACATTGTCATCTTCAACAGGAGCATTTTTCTTTGTGTATGGGTATGGAGGCACAGGGAAGACATTCCTATGGAATGCATTGATAGCGACTATCCGTGCTAAAGGAGACATAGTTCTCCCTGTTGCATCTAGTGGGATTGCAGCTACATTGTTACCTGCTGGTCGGACTGCGCACTCAAGGTTTGCAATCCCGATTCAAGTTACAGAGGAATCTATTTGCAATATTAAGCAAAATTCCCCTTTAGCAAATTTGTTACAACAAACCAAACTGATCATCTGGGATGAAGCACCTATGGTCCAACGGCATTGTATTGAGGCATTTGATCGCACATTGAGGGATGTTATGCAATGCAATCTTCCATTTGGCGGTAAGTGCATTTTGTTCGGCGGTGATTTTCGTCAAATTCTTCCTGTGATCCCTAAAGGTACACGTGCTGACATTGTCAATGCATGTATTAGTTCTTCTTATCTATGGGACCATTGTAAAATATTCCAATTGGTCACTAACATGCGTTTGAGGTCATATTCAAATGAAGAGGAAACAGATGAATTGAGGAGGTTTTCGCAGTGGTTGTTGGATGTCGGTGATGGCAAGGTGGGGTTGCCACATGGTGGTATTGCAGAAATTAGCGTACCTGAGAATTTGTTGATTCGTGATTACATAGATCCCATTCAAGCAATTGCAGATGCAACTTATCCAGATCTGTTGGATAATTTAGGCAACACAAATTATTTCAACGATAGGGCCATACTAGCTCCTACAATTGAGGTTGTGAATCAGGTGAATGAGTACATGTGTTCGTTGTTGCCTGGTGAGTCAGTCAACTTTTTTAGTTGTGATTCTGTTTGCAAAACATGCCAAGATCAGGAAGGAGTCGAAGATCTCTATACTCCTGAGCTGTTGAATAACATTAATTGCTCTGGGTTACCAATGCACAAGATATCTCTTAAGGTTGGGACACCTATAATGTTGTTGAGGAACATTGATCAGGCTGCAGGTTTATGTAATGGCACGCGTTTACGTGTGACACAAATTGGTCAATCTGTGGTAGAGGCAATGACGTTGAATGGGTCAAAACCCAATCAAAAGGTTTTGATCTATAGGATGGACATGAACCCTTCAGATAGTCGTTTGCCGGTTCGAATGAGAAGGAGACAGTTTCCCATATCTATTTCATTTGCTATGACCATAAACAAAAGCCAGGGGCAATCATTACAATGTGTAGGTATTTACTTACCGAAGCCTGTTTTCACACATGGTCAATTGTATGTGGCACTTTCAAGGGTTAGAAGGATGGATGGTTTGAAGATTTTATTACATGGTGATGGCCTAAAGGAAAAAAATGCAACAATTAATGTTGTGTATAAGGAGGTGTTTAGGAATCTTACCAATTTTAGCTAATTCACATGTATTCAACACAAATCATTAAGGAAGTTCATTGTTGGGACTCATTAAATGGATATTTTATCTATCAACCGATGTGCTTTTGTGTTCTTCAGTTACATTGTTTGTTCTTATGTGTACTGTATTCAACACAAGTCATTAACAAAGTTCATTGTTAGAAGTTTTATTATTATCTTCTTTTTTTTGTACTCCATAATGTTTTGTCTCATCACTACTACAGAATTGAGATATAACCACCCTCAAAGACGTCCCAAATTAAAAATTGGGTGGTTAAAAAGGGAGGCGGTGGCATTTTCGTAATTATATATATGTAGGTGAACCTTTAGGCGTCCCAAATTTGAATTTGGGACGTTTAAAGTGCTTCTTGGCGCGAAATATAAATTTCATAAATTTTTTTTAGCGCCAGGATTTGGGTTTAGGCGTCCCAAATGGCATTTGGGACGCCTAAAGTGCTACTTTAGGCGTCCCAAATGGATTTGGGACGCCTAAAGGCGTCTCCTGCGCATGTCAGACAAGTGTCTGACATGCGTGTTCTTCTCTATCACACCTCCTCTATTTTCTTCTTCAACTTTACTCTTTTCTTCCTCCTCTCCTCCCCACGCACCCACCGTCGGCCCTTCTCCAATTTTTTCTTCAACTCCTCCCTCCTCCCTTGTTGAAGCACTTCTTCTCCCCACGCACCCACCGTCTCCTCCACCGTCTCCTCCCTTCTTCTTCCTCTTTGTTTCAACACCAGAGAGGTCTGTCATGAAGGAGAAGAGGAGAGTCAAGTAATTTAGAGAACTAGAGGAGAAGTACTGGATCAGAACAGAGAGGGAAACGATTACCACCGGAGCTACACTTCCTCCCACCAGCTTTCACTTCACCATTTACTGACCACCTGCATATCACTTCCCCTCTACTAACCACCACTATCTTCAGATTCACCTCTGACGCGTTTCAGTTCATCACCACCACCGTCTCCTCCACTGTTTTCTTCAACTCCTCCCTCCTCCCTTGTTGAAGCACTTCTTCTCCAAGTGTGGCTCTCTCCAACGTCTTCTCTACTGTGGATCTCCAACGTCTTCTCTACTAGCTAGTGGGCGCCCTCCCTGATCAGGTAAGGTTGGTTTATTTTCTTCATTTTTTTTTGTTTATATATTGATATTAGGCTGGTTGGTTTATTATATATTGCTTATATTGAGATAGTTGATATTAGCCTGATGTGTTTGGTGTGGTTATATTGCTTAAATTGCATTTATTCGGGAATGGTTTATTTTGTTGTTTAAATATAAATTTACTTGTGTATAATAGAAATCCCTGTTGTTCAGTTTTAGGGAAATCTCTAATGGAGATTTATCCATACACACATATAGTGGCACCACCCCATTTCATTAGTCTTGTTCCTGCACCATTAATTAGTATATATAATAAAATAAAATATGATTTATTTAAAATTAAAGAAATTCTTGTATTAATTCCAAACGAATTATGAAGAATAATTCAATCCAAAACTTAAAAAGAAAACCATAACCCCAATATTCATTAAATGATTTTTATCTAAATATTTTCAATAAAACAATTTTATTTTTGGAAGAACTCAACTTAAAATTGTTTTGTTAATATTGAACTCGTTTTGTTTTTAATTCTTCCAAACGTCAAAAAAATTCTTTAATTTAATCTTATTGTATTTATTTTATTATACATTAATTTTATATATATATACTTATTAAAAAAATAAGTTACATAGCACTGAAACATTTTTAAGAGGAGAGATGAGGCTAGGAGGGGGCAATAAAGTTATTAAGCTCATATTTTAAAATCCTAAATTGGGTTGATAACTTAATTAGGCAATCCCATCATATGTCATTGAGAATTGTACTAAACGTGTGAATGTTATTGGTAATGCCTTAGGTGGTAACAAAATGAATCATAGTTGGATGAATGCTTTGAGAACTAGTGAAGAATATGAGAAAGGGGTGGACGATGAGGTTCGTGTACGATGGAAAGGTTTCAAGAACAAGCTAACAAAGCATTACATTCGAGGGGCCCTTAGGGGTAAGGATCCATGTGCACAGTATACATATTTATCTCCAGAGGACTGGAGGTTGTTTGCGGCATCACGAGCAGATCCTGAGTTTTTGGTAAGATTTCTGTCATGATATAGAACTACTTATATCGTTGATTTCATATACTTTATATCGTTGATTCATTTTTTGTCGTTTTTCATTCATAGAAATTAAGTGCAGCAAATGCCCAGAGGCAAGCAGAAAATAAATATCAACATTTCATGTCTCGCGGTGGATATCGGAAGCTTGAGCGGCAAATGATGGCAGAAGAGTTACAGAAAATGAAGGAAGCAGCGGAATCTGATCCTAGCGTTGTTATCCAGCCACCGGCACCTCCTCCACGTCACAAAAAATGGAAAGCAGGGAGGATTAAGGCTGGGAAGTACATAAATCCGACTGTTGCTGAGGTTGCTGCGAGGATTGTAAGTAGTTATACCATAAGTACCTAATTTTTTACATGTCGCGAGTGGTTTCGATACATTTACGATAAACTGCATGCTACAGGATAACCTGGACGAGCAGAGTAGCCAAGGTTCATTTAATCCAAGTAGACGGATGGACATCTTGTCAACGGCTATTGGGAAGGCAGATGACCTTGGTCGTGTTCGAGGAGAGACACGGGGAGTTAGTGCCGCGAGGTATTTTGGACGAGAGCCACGTTATTCGTCACAAGCTGGACCTAGTAAGGACGTTGTGGCCAAGATTCGAGAGGAGCTCGAACGAGAGATCGAGGCCAACCTTCGTGACAAGCTCCGACAAGAGCTGTTGCCAGAGCTTCAACTTGAAATGGCAAAGATGTTTGAAGCACAAAGGGCAAGGGACGAGGCTCGAACTCAGGAATCCCCGGCCTTCAATAGCACCAGAGGAAGTTACAACCCTCTGGAGCAACCACTTGGCCACCCTTCTCCCACTCCAGTGTCGGGACCACTTGGCGACCCTTCTCCCAATCCAGTGTCGGGAGACCCTTGCACCCTCTATTTGGATGATCCACTGTTGCGTGTTGTTGCTGATGGTCTTGTTCACACATGTGCTACCACCCACCATAATCAGCAAATTCCGGAGGATTATCGTAGGGTGAATGTGACGAGTGTTAGAAAGGGGGAAGAAGGTACAGCCATCCCTGTTCCCGATCCAGAGGTTGGCACGTTAGGTCAAGCGATAGGATCTTTCATCCTTTGGCCTCGCAATCTTATTGGTTCAGACGCAACACCTCCAATGGTAGGAATTACCTTACTGTTACTGAAAATCTGTTGGCATCCTAATAACAATTTGTTTTTTGATGTTCTAAAAGGATGACGAAGCTGCGAGCAAATGGCCCTTCTTAGCACGGCTGCAACAGATCTACAAGCGCATTAAACAGATTGACTTGAAGATGCCTCCAGGGATTGTGGGCCAAGTGGAGTATCCCTACACGATTGACAATAAAGATCTCAAGCAGTTTATCAGGTTGGAGGAGATAGATACAGGCTGGGTCAAATTTGCAGTCCGGTAAGTTTTTTTTTCAATTTTCCCATAGAATTCATTTAGTGGTTTTTTGTTTTCATACATTCAAGAATTGATTCCTTATTTTAATTCTATTATAGCACCTTCCACGATCTCTGCACAAACATGGAAAGAAGTAATTGGTATGGATTCTTATGTCCTGCGAATACGACAGGGGATACTTGTACTGTGGCGCATAGGACTCACTATGTCGGCTACCAAATGGCACAAAACAAACTTCGTTGTTATCTAGCACCCATTGTCCAACGGTTCGTATTTACATTTTGTCAATTTCAGAAGTTTACTAAATAATTGTCTTCTCACTCATCTAACTTCATTTTAATGTGTACATGTTGTTAAAGAAACCACTGGACTTTGTGTGTTATATGTCCCCGCCGCAACTTAGTCTATTGGTTTGATCCCTTGAGTAACAAGCCAGACAGAGATACAAAATCCGTCTTCGACACGTAAGTTATCCTGTTTGTATTTCATTGACAACAAAAATAAATGAATGGTTCTAATGTTTGTTCATTTTGCTTTTCATGATAGTGCTTGTCAAACATATAGAATCCTAGGTGGGTCACGCGAGGGTGCAGTTGTTAAAAAGCCAAAGTGGTTTTATCCCATAGTAAGTACATTCGATCCTACATAATTGTTTCATTGACGGTCCTTTTAGACATACCTTTATTGATTTTAACAACCAATTGCATCCCTTTGATTAAAAGTGCCCTCGGCAACCTGGCAACACTGAATGCGGATATTATGTTATACTTTATATGTATAACATAACTCAAAGTGGAATTACTAGCGATTTTGAAAAGGTAATCGCTTCTTCATTCTCAAATGATATATAATATTTTTGGTGTTCTAATCGAAATGCTAATTAATTCATTTGCTTGAGATTCATTTCATCAAAGCTTATTACTTTCTAATTTTCAGATTTTTGATAATCAAGATGCCTACCTACGTGAAGACCTTGATTTGATCAGAGATCTTTTGGCTGGACATCTTCTTCAACATATAGAGCAGTAAACTTGTTATTTTATATCAGTTTGTACTTGTGTGATGACAGCGTTTTGACACTTTCTGGTTGTTTTTTGTTGATATATATAGTAGTAGGTTGCATGAAAGGTTATTGTATGTATATATAGTAAAGATTGTAGTGCTGGATGTCCTTACCAGTTTGTAACGGACAGTGTGGTTTATGAATCCATCTTTTATTCTGTTTCTGCAGTTTCAATTCGTTGGGTAATACAGAATGTAAATTATGATATAAAAAAAACCAAACTTTTAGACGTCCCAAATTAAGATTTGGGAGGCCTAAAGTCCCCCAGCGTGGGACTTTAGGCGTCCCAAATTAAAATTTGGGAGGCCTAAAGTCCCCCAGGGTGGGACTTTAGGCGTCCCAAATTGTAATTTGGGAGGCCTAAAGTCCCCACAGGGTGGGACTTTAGGCGTCCCAAATTAACAATTTGGGACGCCTAAAGTCAGACTTTAGGCGTCCCTATCATTTGGGACGTCTATTGTTTCAACTTACTACGCCCCCAGCATATACGTCCCTCCGTTTTGGGACGTTAAAAGTGCCAAATTTGGGAGGTTAAAGCCCCTTTTTGTAGTAGTGCATGGTGAAGCAATTGCTTCCCGCGCAACGCGCGGGGGAGTTAATTCTAGTTGATTGTAACTTTTCAACTTCCTCCATTGTGATGTTAAAATTAACAACCATTTAATTAAAAAAAATAGGTAACATTCAAGTGGCTAATTACCCTATAAGTGTACGGGAGCAATATAGTAATAATCTCATAATATTCTGGGTTTGTACCCACAGGAAGGCTATGATTTTCTAATTTAAATTATGAAGAGAATGAAAGTTGATTAAAAATTAAGGAAGAGAATTTCTAATAATCTAACAATCAGTTAAAGCTTTGGGGTTGAGCATTTCACCCTATGTTATTTGAGCTTGACTCTTTAATTTATTATAGTGACAAACTATTCTTAAAATATCATAATATTTCCTCAAATTATTAGTCCCTTTTTAATTAGTGTTGAAGTCATTCCGACGACACCCACATAATTAATCAAATCCTGGTGTCTATTTCTTTAGATTCAGGTTTTCCCTTCATCTTCTAGTCCATCAAAATCACCCATTTATTAGATTTACTGGTGACCAGCTAAAGCAAATCATGTAAAGAATAAGAGAAATAAATATAATATAAAAACCAAAATGTTTTCATGAAAAACTCATAAAAGAATCAAAACAAGATAATAGAAACTAACTTCACCATAAAAGAGAACGACTCTTGCCTTATTGTGTGGAATCCACATAACGTCCGTTTGTCTCCACTTAAAGCTTGTATTAAAATTTCCCTATTTTTTAAAGCTTAAGCATATTTTAGCATTAAAAAAAAAAAACTTAGCGATGCCAAATACTCCTATTAAAAAAGTTTGTTATTAAAAATTTAAAATTACACTTTTATCCTTTCCCGTTAACTTGTGTTGGGAAGCAAACCAAGAGCGAAGAATGGGTGGCCAATTTTACACGCACCATGTTGTTGAGATGTCAAACTTCGAACAATCCGGGCCCTTAGACAACAGGAACCTGATCCTTGGCTTGTTATTGGTATTTTGCATGGATTTTTTTAGTCCCCGTGATTTTATGTGTATATATAAATAATAAAAGGATAAAAAAGTAACATGTTTAGACAAGATGACGTTGTTGAAGAAGGTGGAGAGTTTCATTTTCAAACATTTTATGAGTAAACAACAACAAAAGATGGTGTTTTGGGTTTGGTGTAACGCAATTGGATTTGTGATTGAAGTGCCACACGTCCCGCTTCCTTCAACTTCAACACCCCCCATGTGCCCTCTCTTTCTTTTCCTTTCCCATGTGGGCCCCACCCTCACCCCTCCCCAACTTACCCCAAGACTCCTGGAGTATCCCACATTCCCACTCTAATTATATATATATATATATATATATATTTTTTTTTTTTTTGCCAGTCACTCTTATTATAGTTTTCACCCCTTTCTTTGTTTTTTTTTATTAAACATGAATGTGATCCTCATGCTTTTGTGCTTCTGTCATACAATCAACTCCTTAATCCTTAGTCCATGTACAGATGCAAATGATTCTATTTTTTGTTTCAATATATCTACTCAATTTGCTTTTATTTTTTTTACTAAATATAAGAACCTTATATTTTCCTGAATGTTAAATAAAAATTAAAAATGAAATATAAAACATTTGTACCTGTCTAACTTGTCTGGGTTGGCTGTTCCAAACTTTTTTATTTTTAAATTATATCAAGAGACTTAGCCTAAGTCGTTTAAATACTTTTAATTTAAGACTACATCTCAAAAAAAATAGGAGAATAATTTTCTTTTTAACCTAGACTGACCTTTACTCTTTTACGTCTTTTCCTGCCAGGCAACAAATAAAATCTGTCGTAGAATAAAAATTAAAAAGTACTCATTCCTATAAGATACATTTACTTAATTTGATTTGATTAAGAAAGTTAGTTGAGTTAATTAACATGATATGTATTTTCTAAAACATCCTAGTCATCTTTCTTAATTCTCTTTTTCCTCTCCTTCTTTATTATTGTTAATGGAACACCAAAAAAGATAGATTAGAAAAATATTGATAAATATGACAACTTTATCTTATATTTAGTGTCAAGATCAATTTTTTAAATATTTCTTATATTAAGGACCAAATGAATATATATTTTTTTTGTAAAATATCCAATACTCCAAATAATTTGTTTTTAAGTAAAAATATTTATCTTTTAGGAAATAGACCAATTTTAATCATTTACTGCTACGTGCAACGTTGGAAGCAAATGAGCACCCCGGTCAAACACCTAGCTAAAAGCCTAAAAGGTATATATTGCGTCCTTTTATACAACAACGGCATCCACCTATTTAGCTTTTTTTATCTCAACTTTATATGCCGTGGCAGTGTGTGCTTTTTCTTTCTCCTATTGCATTCTCCCTCCAAAAATCCAATCTCCAATAAAGTATGGTTATGGTGTTGCAAGAAAAAACTCAAAAAAGCAATAACAAGTAACAACAACACACAGACTTTTGCATTCCTATTGTGCCTACCGTCTCCTCCCGTCCCATTCGTTAACAGTTAGTATTTCGGTAGTTGGCCTTTTTTAAAAAAAAATTGTTAAATAAATTCAATAACTTTTGATTGATCGATGGGATGTGATTCCAAGATTTGTATGCGTTTTCCATTGGATTTTCCATCATAGTACTCCCCTTTTACCGTCGCGGTCAAGGCCTCTACTTTTGTGTCGGTGACAACTGACAACAACGACCCAGCCAGAGAGTAAAAAAGCTTGAATCAGAATCAAGAACAGGGATATCTCATCATCAATCTAGAAATATTTAATTTCGTATATTAGTAGTACATTCATATTAGTATCAACTCTTCTGCACTTGTTTCCTCTTAGACCATTAACATCCCCCAAATGATTTTGGGTCTAAGAGTCACAGGCCGAGGTTGTAATCTTGATTCATTACAGCAAATCAGGGAAGAAGAAGGAAAAAGACAGATCAAACAAACATTACAAAAGAAAACCAATCTAAACAAAAAGAATGGAGGGAATTGAAGTCAATCCTAGAGAGATAACTTGTAGTTGGTTTCCCTCTCTTTTCTTTTTCTTTTTCTTTCTCTTTCTTGTGATCATCAATCAGCAGGGAGAACCTTTTCTGCAGGTGAGTGTGCCAGCACCAGAGGTGAGGGGACCCACAAGAGAAGATGGTCTAGCACTTAAACTAGAAGCCCTTGCATAGCTAGAAGAGGCTCCAGCACCTGATGCCTTGAAAAACGCACCGTTTAGCAACAAGTCCCCTTCTGATCTCCAATTCCAGGCCTTCCATTCATTCTCTGGTGCATCCTCATGTTTTGTCACCTATTTCACATTAACAATATTTCCCCCATTTTCCATTAGCATCTCCATTTCAAACACACTAATCTAAGGAACAATTCAAAATTACATCATATAAATAAATACATAAATTAATACCTCTTTGCTGAATCTGTTATCAGGGGCTACAAATCTGTTGCCTTGGCTATTGATGGTTGGGTTAGCACTTCCTCCAATGGCATACATTTCCCAATGTGTATAGTCATTGTTCACCACATGGAAATATCCAAGTCTGCATCTGCTCCGTACATATAACCAAAACCAACCCATGGATTAGGCTTCTTTCAAATTTTTGCAGGACCCCACCTAAAACTTGAACCTCCATAACAAAATTAACCACCTTCATTCCTTACTTTATTACCCACCTCACTTTTTCACTTTCCCTATTCTCCTATTGTTTAGCTCCAATTGCTTTTCACAGCATACAGACTCTTTAATTGTTCCTTTAAGGCTTGAACATAATTGAAGTGATTGTGACTGAAATCGGTTTTTTCTATGTGAAAAACTCGCTATATAGTGAATTTCGTCGACTCTTTGAACATCTAAAACAGTGCATATGCGTATAATTAAAGGTGGTTAGTTATAATATACCTTGGCATTCTTTGGACGAGGCCTTCTCCAAAGTGATTAAAAGCGATGGTGATTTGCATGTTCTTGTCTTGTGTATAAGAATCGCTGTGACCCAGTAACATGACCTTATCGTGGTGCGTCATGTAATTATTGGAAATGGTTATCGCGGTGGACCCCATAATTGCGTCGATCAGACCGTCTTTGCAGTTCGACAACGAGCAGTGATCTACCCACACGTGGCTTCCTCCGAAGATGGAGACACCGTCGCCGTCCGATATGGTTCTCCAGCCGTAGTGCCGCGGGGAGCTCCTCACCATAGCGTTCCCTCCCTGCTTACAGTCGTGTACGTGGATTCCATGGATTATAATGTTAGTTACGTACTGGATCGTTATGCAGGGCCCACCGGCAATGTGGACACTCGCGCCTCGTCCATCGATGGTCTTGAAGGAATTCATGATCAGCTCCTCCTTCAACTGAATCACCATGTCTCTCGCGAATATGATCCACAACGGTTCGTCTTGAATCACGGCGTACCGGAGAGTCCCCGGCCGTGGATTCACCGGATTGTCGTCGCCGGCGTCGGTCACCACGTAAATCGGGCCGTTTCTCCCGCCAATGGCGTTCTTTCCGAACCCTATCGCACAATCGGCTAGCTTCTGCCTGTTCTTCTCCCAATTAGGATCGCACCTCCAACAATCGTCGATCGGATTTCCAGTTCCACACGAGAGGTAGCCCAAATTCCTCCTAGCAACAGAGGCATTGATTTTCCTGTAAAAGGAAAAAAAGAAAATCACAGAATGTTGTCACATTGATTGTTACTTACCAAACAAGAAAATAGTGGATGAATATGCGAAAAGAGTATGTGAAGTAGAACCAGTAGTTACCTGTTTACTTCTTGGACGATGGATTCAGGGTCGTGGAAAGGGGAAGAAGAAATGAGGGTAGGGATGAGGAAAAAACAGAGGAAGAAGAAGAAGGTAGTCATTTTGAAACAGAGGAAAATGTATGTGTGTGAGGTGGAGAGTGGTGTGAGAAATGTGAAGGAGGGAAAGGGGTATATATAAAGAGAAAGGGAGGGAACCGCTAAACAGACAAATTTAAATAAAATAATTAATAAATAAATTGGTAACAAAAAAAGTAAATAAATATATAAACAAATAGATGGGACCATGACGCTGTTTCTGTTTGATTGCTAGTTTTACGGGATTTGATTCGGTAGTTTCGGCTACGAGGAAAAAAAAAAAAAGAAGCAAAGTTCTTGCCGTTAAACAAGCCCTGAATGATGGCAATAGAAATATTGTTTCAGCATAAATTTTTTTAACAATTAAGATAAATTTGCTAATGTTTAACACTTTCAAAGTAAAATTATTTTTCAATAAACTTTGGATACCAAACACTTTTAAATAGTTACTTTTAGTGCAAAGTTACACCTTAAACCTTTATTTACTGCAAACTTATACATGGTCTCACTATGTAGTGGTCAATCTAAAAAGAAAATTCTCAATTACGGTAATTACGTTTTACTTGAGTCTAATGCTACTTTTCATTTTTGGTAGTATAATTAAAAAAAAAAAGAGTCTAACGTTACTTTAGCAATTGATGTTGTAATATGTACGTAGGGCCGTTGGGGTCAATAAAATTTAGTTAAAGGGTAGTTAATTAGGCTTTACCTACCGTATATATCAACTAACAAAGATGGTTCATGGAGACAGAAAGTAAAATGTATGGGCACGCGAGGGTCCTACCATTACGATCCCATTAGGCTCCGTAATGGTAGTACTCCCTCTGGTCCTAATTATAAGACAAAGTTGATTTTTTTGGAGAAATTAAGGAAGCTAATTTAATTACTTTAGAGTGTTTATATTTTTATTTTTTTCTCCAAACTAATTAATTTGACTAATAAACTAATATATAGTATAAAGATATTAAAAATATAAACACTCTAAAGTAATTTAATTCTCTTCCTTAATTTCTCCAAAAAAGTCAACTTTGTCTTATAATTAGGACCGGAGGGAGTAATATATATGGTAACGGAGATAATTGTATTTCATAATTTAATTTAACTAATTTCTATTACCACTTGGACTTTGCATAATTTATCAAGATTGAGAATAATCAAAGGAGAGAGCATCACGCTAAAGCAAAATGAATGGCCACTATGTGTGGTTAAATATTTAATTATGTAATGGGAGTTGAAGTAAAATTCTTCATATCCAATAAGATACGATTTCAACGCGTTCCAAGTGTTTCACATATAACACCATTCTCTTCCTGCTTAAATATAATTTATCAGCAAGTTAAGAGGCTTATTTTATACCTAAACTTAAGATTTTTTTTTTTTATACTTTATCCCTTAAATTTATAATTTTATTCTAAAATATCTTCACTGACTTTTCATTCTTCCCTCGTATTTAAAAATATGTGTTTGTTTTTCTAAAATGCCCTTTAAATCATTTGCATTAAAAATATTCATGGATGCAAGCTCATTAAGCAAGAGTAATCAATAGGGGCGGTAATTTAAACAATTGATAAACCAGAAGATAGAGTAAATTGATGTTTTATATTTAAAACAAATCTAACTTCAACTCTTATACTGTGTTAAGGATCAAATTTAGTGTTAAAAAGGGTAATTTTTAATGAAAATGATTAAAGGGGTGTTTTAGAAAAACCAACCCTCAATTTTTCATAAATAAATAATTTAACTAATTTTTTTAATATTTATAATTTAACTATCTAACTCATACATTTAGTATAAGAGATAACAATATTTTATCCAAAAAAACATTAAGAAGATAATTCAAGTGCACATTATACAAATTTAAAGATTACTGGATGATCAATTTCAAATTAAAGTTACGTTATGCGCAAGAAATAATAAATTGTTCCTTCTAAACAAATGGTTGTCCGGTGTTGAATGAAGAATCAAACATTTCATGGATTAACAAATGAAAAATCAAACATGCCCTCCAACTACTTATAGCAATCTTTTTTTTTTTTTTTCCAACGACGCCAACTACGTAATCGTATCAAGTTCTTTGTAAATTGTTTAATGAAAAAGCATACATTAATTGACTTGCCTGCCCTCGTGGGGCCATTCCTATTGCTTTAATTTGCTTCACGATCTGTTTTGATTGGGGATACGAGGGGAACTCACTATCATATGCATGACCAACACCAGGCCTTGAAGCAAAAGATACAGTCAAATCAAATATAATTTTTTTAGATAAAAAAAAAATCAAATAATCAGTAAGAGCAGGGTATGAAAATTACGTTTTTGTTTTCAAACTTAAAAAGTTGAGTTTAACCTATCCTATTTATTAATGAACTACTGTATAATAAAACCGACGGTGCTGAGCTGGCCTGCAACATTTGTTTTTGTCTTGTCATCGGTAGTTTTTAGAATAAGATACTTCGGGCGACAACAATTATTTGGATAACAATAACAAAATTAATTGCAAGTGAAAACCATTGTTGAATTTAATTTAATGTAATTTTTCAGTTAATGCAATTACACAAGTTATACGTCCAAAACGAATTAACATTTATTGTAAAGTTCAGTGAACTCTGTATTTGACAATCATACACACACATATATTAGTCGTTTCCCCCCTCTAGAGCCGGTAATATGGGCTCAACACGCGGGCTCAACCAGTGAGCCCGCGGGTTTTGACGGGTTAGGGTTGGAAAAATCCCAACCCGCAAAAATGCGGATTGCACAGGCCCGCACTGCATAACCCACGAGTTGATGCGCGGGCTGGCCCGCAAAATTTTTTAGTTACATATAATAATTTTACAAAACTTATAAGTTTTTCACTCCTATCTTAATACCTCCCAATTCAAAGAGAAAAAATCTTAGCTTCTTCCCTTATTCTTTAGACAAAATTATTATATCTTGGTTGCTTAAGGATGAATTTATGTTTTGTTTGTAAACTTTAACAAATTTGATAACTTTATCTTTTAAATTATAGATTATGTTTTTAAATTTTTATAAGAGAAATGATTGATACTAGGAAGGTAAATTTAATTTCTCATATATATGTGTCTCATATTTTCAATCCTCTTTAAAAAATATAAATTTTTTTTTTCAAAAAAAAAATGCGGGCCTGCGGACGGGCCCGCAACCCGCACACTGCGGGTTAGGGTTGGCGTTTTGCCAGCCTGCAGAAGTGCGGGTTGCACAAGCCCGCACAGTGCGGGCTACGGGTTTGTGCGGGCCAACCTGCAACCCGCAGGCTGGCCCATATTCCCAGCTATACCCCCCTCCCCTTATATTTATAGATTGGTTAGTTTAAGGCATATTTGAATAGAGGCATATACAGAGAGAGCAGACTTCACCGGATGTTGTATGTTATTTGATCATATCATATGTTGTATGTTATTAGATTATATATTAATTTATGAGTCAATAAATTAGTTGGAGAAATAAAATATAAATATAAAGATTTTAAAATAATTTAATTAACTTACTTAATTTTTTTTAAAAAAGTCAAGTAATTCTTATACTTAGAACCATAGATAGTATATATTTTAATTTTAAAATAAAATAAAATGTGCTTGGCTTTATTGATGTAGGTAAAGGAAGAATGGGGAGGGGTATGGTTGTAATGATAATATAACGCAAGCATGCACCGACAGTAAATACACCTTTTTAAACAAAGGCGTGGTTACAGTACACAGAGCCCTATGGCTATTGAGTTCGTTACGTGATTATTAGTTTGTGGTACACTACATTATGATACACCAACGTGCCTTTGGTTTTCTTTTCTTGAAGAAGAAAATATTATGATATAAAAAATAATGGGAATTATTAATACAGGTTCATGGAGTTGTTAATGAGACCATTTTTTCATTTTACAATCTACAGAGACCATTTCTTTATTTTTTTTTCAATAGAATCTAAGTGTAATTCTCCCAAAAACAATTAATATCCTGATGGACGTTTGCTTATTCAGGTTATATTGTTATGGAATGAAATTTTTCTAAATTGATATATATTTTAAGTGGTTACGGACTTACGGGGATCTATATTGATGATCAGACAGGGACGGCTTCGTAGGACATAATCACAATAATATAAATTTTCTATTTAAAGCTTCTTGAAATTGAATCGGTTCATCGCCTTAATCATGTTATGGATTTCATGGGTCCCCCAGAAACATTGGCTTTGCGTCTCTGTGAAGGGATAACAATAGCAATTTAACTCAACGAGCTGCAATCCATTACTTCCTAAATCCCCCGTTAACTATTATTCATTGGTAACCAACGTAGAGAATTGAAGTTCAGATCCCACTAAGAGATGGACAGGTGGCCACGTTTTGTACCAATTAGATGAATACTTAGTATCTTGAACAGAATTGCTTTTAATATGAATATTTATGTGTTTAGTTAAAAAAATATTTTATTGTTTTTTCATAAAGGCATAAAATTATCTTTTAATTCGTAAATCCTCATTCAGATCTAAAATTGACCTTGTCACCGTGAAATTTTCAGAAATTATTAGTCTAGAATTCAATTTTTTAGTGAAATTACTCAAATGCTTTTGGTTGTCATTGTTTTAGCCGCTGTTGACATTGACACTCGGCAACAAACTAACTTGTTAATGCTGAAGAATTTTTTTTTTTTTTTTGTGAAATTAATTGTCATTATCTTTCTTATTGTCATGTGATAAGTTAAAGTTTTAGTGATATGGCTAAAGATATATGCCTTGTGATAAAAATATGGGCAGCGGGTGCCTGTTGCATCCTAATGCTACCCTCCTTGCTGCCCCTAATAAAAAATGGGGGGTTTCTCAAATATTTTTTGTGTTTATTTTTATTATTAGATTTTATAAAAAAAATAAGTTTTATTTTGATGTCTTATGAATAAAAAATGGTGTTATTTTAAATTTTTATAGTTTTTTTTAAAGATTTAACACTTTAAATGAAAGAGAAACTATTCAAATTTAGAGTATTAAATCATTCAAAAATCATTAAAAAAAATCATCTTTCTTACTCATAATATATCAAAATATCACTCATTTTATACAGAATTTAATTATGAAAGGAAACATGAAAAAGAAAAAATATTTAGGATGCCCCCATTTTTTAAGCGGCATGGGGTACATCAGGCATCTTCCCTAAAAATATAATGAAATATCGCTTGGATTTCAGTTTGTGAAATTAAAAGAAGCATAGTTGCAATTGTTGACAACTTCACATGTAATTTTTTCTAATGATTGGGCGCACATTAATTTAAGGGGAAGTAACTGAAAATGGGTGACAGTTGGACTTTCACATTCATTATTGCAATTCTTGTTTGTCACCATGCACTCCATGTGGCATGCAAGGGTTAATCCTTACATATTTTCCAACCTTCCTTCAACTTTTAATAACCAACTTATAGACGGAATAAAACTTTTGTATCTTAATTATCAATATTTAATCAATTTCATACTCCTCTAATTATATTCACAAGAAAAATAGAGAATAAATTTTTGATCCTATTTATAAAGTATATTATAAATTTTCTCAACTACCCCTTCTATTAAACAACGGTGCATGTTATTAAAATATAGGTAAATGATCCATATTAACGCAGGCAAAGTTAAAAAACTGTATTTTATAACAGCTAATAAATTTTAAGGTTCTCCTTTACTTCCATGAAACATGTTAAAGAAGATTTATAAATAGAGTTGGAGGAATATTTTCTAACTGTGATCATAAATCCATCCAACATTATTGCAGGAAAAAATTATGATTAATGTATTATTTTGATAATAAACTAACTTGACTTTTAGGAAAAGTTTAATTGACTCAAATATCAATCCAAACATAAATTTTAAGCTCAAATTATCTCTGTGAGTTTTTCAAACTAGTTTATGAGGATACAAAAAAGAATCCAAACATACTCTCAATTTGAAATTAAATGGAAGGGTGACCAAAACTTTATTAATATGGGGGAAAACAGAAATGTGGATTTTATTTTGAAATTAATGATAAATGAAAATAATACCACAGTAAAAAAAAAAAAGTTAAAATAAGGTATGAGCTGAAAGTGTGGTGGCGGAAGCACATGGCTGGCCCTAAAAAATCAAACTTGGAAGGCTAAATGTAGGTCCAACGTTATCCCACCACCAACGTGCCTTCAATCTCTGAAGCGCAAACCTCGCCGGAATTTCAAGGCACCAAACAGACAAAAATTCCATATGCGGTGCTGACGTGGCATTACAAGAACTCATTGTGGTGCCACGTGAGCATTTGGCACTTCCTCCGACACTCGGCCCTACGATGTGGCAACGAACTAACGAAGTACGGCACCCACTTGCCAATACGTCGTGACGTTTGTGGATTCTTGTTCGCCTTAGCGACACGATTTGTCGTTTTTCTTCATGCCAGCCGTTGGTTTTGCTTTTTTAGGTTGACCTGGTCCGTTGATCTTTAGTAACGGTGCGCCTGGAAAGAGCAAGTATGTAATCCAACTCTGGACAAAAGTTACTTTATATGAGTCAATAATTGAACGTAGTGTATTGCAAATTCTTTGCCTATTTTACACCAAGTAATTCAAAATTACCATGGAAGGATTAATGTGCAACAATTTTTTTAAAAGGTTAATTCTGTATTCACTAAGGTTTAAGTACAACAACTAAACATATATAATATTCCATCAACAAATAAATAGAAACAAAAATTCAGCCTATGAATATGTTACAAAGTTTGGTATGCTTTAGTAGTTGAGACTTAAAATGAAATAAGGATGAGGTGAGGGAATATTATAAGAAAATTGAAATTAATATTTTTAATTGGAGGGATTGTTGGTTTATCTCATATGATTGAGAGGCAATTGATATACTATTGAAATTTAATTTATTTTTATCTTGAAAAAGCAAGGCACAAGATAAGTGCCTCTTTTCATTTTTCACCAAATCATTACTTTATTAGTATAGGCTTTCGTTTATTTTTGATTGAAATAATAAAATTATAAAAAAGACTAAATGACAGATGCTCTCCTAAACTTTGAAACATGTTCAGATAGCCTCTATAATAATATTTAAAACTTTATAATGAATTATCAATGGGAGTTAGATTTAACGGAAGAATCTAGTATATTGTTCACAATATAGTGAATTAAGGTTCAAATCCCCATTAGGAGAAGTACTCACCTTTAGTGCTTGATAGTGCCTTGAACAAAATTACCTCAAATATGAGTAGAGTAGAGAATCAGGGCTGGCCAGGGCCTAACAAGGCTGGCCCTAAAGGGCTCGAGGTCAGAAAAATTGCAGTTTTTCAAGGTCCGGCCAGAGAGCATCAGGGCCAGGGGCGGCCCGCAGGGCCGGGAAGTCATTTTCACAATATTTAACTATTTTTCCTACGTATTTTCTCCAGAGAGATATAATTAGTAAATAACAACGATTAAAGTTCTAATTTAATACCTAAAATTTATTAACATTAAGGTTTAAATAACACGTCTCTTGTAACAAACAAACATAGTTATTAATGTATAATCAAAGGTAAAATCATGTCCTTAAATAACTTACACAAAGGCCAAAGTATAAGAAGGCAAGAGGCTAAATACTCTAACATCTAAACAACATGAGTATGACGACTATCATTTTTACCTTCTTCGCCACTATCATCAATTTTAAGGACATTTGATTGTGTTTCACTTTGAGTAATAGGTTCAAGTAGTCAAATAATTACAACCTCCATAAAAAATCATACTCTATCAGGAAAAATAGTATATAATATGATTTTATTCTAAATAGGTAAAACAATATACACAAAAATCATACTCAAAAATCACAATATGATTCAATTAGAGAAAACAATATATTCAAAAATCATATTCTATACAATATGAGGACAGAGTGACATATAAATTCAATAAGGGAATTAAAAAATGTAACATGGTTCCTTTCCAAGCAAAAAACATGAAAAATAAATGGGCTTAAAGGGCCCGAGGCCCTACAGGGCCGGCCCTTTTAGGTTCGACTTCCTTTTAAGGCTACAATTTGCAAGCCCGGCCCTTGAAGAGCCAGGGCCTAAAAGGGCCGGCCCGACGGGCTCGGCCCGTTTTCCCAACTCTAAATATGAGGATACTTGTACCTAGCAAAAAAAAACTTTATAATGAATTCCCTTATACTCTTGCACATACGAACATAACTCTAGAGCCGGGAACTTGGGCCGGCCCGTTTAGGCCCGAGTCCTTCAAGGGCCGGGCTTATGATTTGAAGGCTAAAAAGAGAAGCGGGCCTAAAAGGGCCGGCCCTGCAGCCCAGAGGGCAGGCCCTTTTAGGCCCGTTTAATATTTCAAAAAAAATAAATTAATAAATGTAATATTATTATATCAAATTATCAATATGAGAGATACCTAAGTACCTAATAGAGTATTAATAACAGGTAAACATTTATTAATTGGTTTAATTTATTTTATTTTCTACAATGATTTATTAATTTAAACTTTAAAAAATAGGCTAATTTGGACATTAGATGATTATTTTAACTAAAAATTTATGAGTTTTAAAAATAATGTATTTCAATCTAAAGCAAAATAATAAATAAATTGTAAAACTTGAAAAAGAAATTTTTTTAAATTAAAATGAGTTTAAGCCCGTTTAGGCTCGAGCCCGTGAAAGGCCAGCTCTGTAGGGCCGGGCCGGCCCGTATTCCCAACTCTACATAACTCCTATACGCTTATATTTTTACATTACTGAATTATTTGTATGTAGTTTAAATTTTATGGCGATTATCCACACATCAATCAAAGTTTGAAGGGTTATATATGCACCAAAAAAAAAAAGTTTAAGAGACGGCCGGTTATATTGGCACAGATTTGAAAATTTAGAGAGGTTTATTATTTAGTTTTGAAGATTGAGGGGTTATTTGTACAAGATCTACATAAAAGAGGGAGTTTTTATGTAATTTAAGCAATAAAATGTTGATGCATGATTCCAAATTTGACTTGGAAACCAAACTAGTAGAGGAGTGATAAATGAGGAAGTGGGACAAAGGCAACATGAAGGTCTCTATTAAGCAGAGATAAGGACATGGGGTTCAAAGACAGGCACGCCCATGTTCATTAGGCCTGTTTGTTCATAACCTGTGGTGAGGGAAGAAGGTTTTTAGGTTTGTGAGTTGTGACTGTTGACAATTACACACCAACCCACGCACAAACACCACACACACACACTCACACACAATTTATTTATTTATTTAATTTAATATCTATAAGCCCACGAATTAACACATGCACAACCTGGTGCACATTGCTTCTGTGTGAAGGAGTGGTCTATCTCAAGTTGTCATTTTTATTTTTATTTATGTCTTGCGCACATGCAAGCGCACATGCTAGCTTCACATCAAGGCCCATATTTTTCTTCACGCTCCTTTATTGCGCTCAATTTTCTCAGTCTCATAAATTCATGGCTTTATTAATTATATTCCTTGATTAGCTGGGATTATTTTATTCTAGATGCTTGAGTTGAATTTCACGCCTTCTAAAATAAAAGGAATCAATATTTGAAATTAATTAAAGTGGACCTTTTTGGTTTTTATACTAATATTTTTGACACGTATGATTAGTGTGAGAGGCTTACTTGGAATATTACTAATTAAGCCTGAAGAGAAGAAGAAGAAGAAGAAATGGATAATAACATATTGATTGGGTGATGATGAAGTAGGGACCAAGGAATAATAATTGAGGGTATCCAAATGGAGCATCATCAATAATTATCAAGAATAATGGGAAACAGAATAGAAATGGAGTTTTTTTTTTTTTTTTAAATGTCATTTATTGTCTGAAATAATAATTGGATCAAATGAGCCAATGGGGAGAGAGAGGTGGGAATTTGTAGGGCCATATGAGGCCCCTCTTGTTAACTATTTCAACAGCACAAGGCAGCCCTCATGTTCCATATATAATTATCATATATGGATAACTATGTCCTTTGTCCTTGTAAAAGTTAAAAGGCAAAAAATCAATGTATGTATGTAAGTATGTATATATTGCTTTCTTATTTACGGGGTGTTATAATTATTTTTGAAGAGATCAAAATTCTTAAAATAATTTTAACTACCTTTTTTAATCCCATAATTCAATTAAAAAGTAGTAACTTAAAACAATTAAGTTGCATTATTCAACACAGAACAGAGAGCAAAGGAAAATGTATTTTTGTTTAATTCAAACTGTTACATTTGGTTAAATTTGTATCAGATTTTAAATTAGGATAAAATATTAAAATGTAGGTCCATTTTGAATTAGGATAATTAAAACTTGCCATACGTGTGATTTTGATTACTAACAACAGTCCAACAGAATTGTAAAATTTTATTAATGTGAACTTTTTATTATTAAAAAAAATGTCCGCATGGCAAGATTTTGTTGGAAAATTGGATGTGATGAGTATAAATGAACTCCAGGTTTTATCCTTTTAGTGAATTATAAAATTTTATTTATTTATGCAGTGTTTTATTAGGATAAATGGCCTCTCTATTTTTCTTACCGTCCATAGACTACCTAAAATGATGATTCTTCCTGTATACAGCATTTGCCCTGTTTTCCCACAAAACATATATGTTTAGACCAAGATATTAAAATTCGGACCGGGTATTGAACCGGTCGGGCTACTGGGTTAAGGGTCAGTGGGTCAAACCGAGGTTAAACCGGAGCTAAGCCGGGACCAAACCGGTAAGAAATTGAAAATTTTAGGCTTATAGTATGAAATTCTAAAGAAAAAATATAACTTTTTTTTAAAAAAATTGAACCCGGACCGGACCGGTTTGCCGGTTTCCGGGTTGGACCGGCCAGTCCGGTCCGGTCCGGGTTCCATAACTTTTGTTTAAACTTGTTTGTGTAATTTGTATCAAAGGCTTGTTTGTATAATTTAAAACTGAAAACAACTAATTTACATTTTATTTTCAAAAAAATAAATATAAAAATGGAAAATGATAGTTTCAGCTTGTATAATTTTATCTTCATAGTTATATATATATAACTGTGACTATGACACGTTAGCTAAATTTTTCTGATTATGGGATGGATATTTATTAAGATAGAAAATACATTTGAAATTAAAGCTAATCTTTTGTGAGCAGAAAATAACGTTGAATATATCTTTTTTGAAGTATTAATCACACTTTATGTTCATTAGCTGTCGTTATTTAAATAAATCCCCAACAACTTCTCACCACTAAATTATTATGATGTTAAACCATATGGATTATCCATTCATTGATAACACATTTTCACAATCAAGCATGAAACATTAGGTGGCTTACAATTTCTTAATGAAGCTATTCTCAATTAAAGACAAAATTTGGTTTCATTTCAATCTTTTTCTAACATTGACTAAAAAATTAACTTGTCAATTATCATCATTTGCTATAAATTTTATGAATTGGTTCACATTCGAAATTTTCTACCTTTCATACTGCGCACTTATCGATCTTCTTAGCAATGTGAACTATGTGATCAGATTTTCTTTTTGGAGATTTATATTTCAAATTTTCAAATTTTTATATATAATTCAAAATGTATTTTTATTTATTGTTATTTGAATTTTCACCTTTTTTTTTTTTGTTTTTTTGAACGAAACAAGATGTTAACTTAAAGAAAATCATTTTTTTAGAGAAAATATATATCTCCAGTAAATTACATTATTTATATATTATGTTTTGATTTATTCAAGACTTAGAAATATAAAAGTTCTTAAATATATTGTTGATTTCTGGGGTGGACTGCGTTTGTTAGGAGAGCACAAAGTAACAATCTTACCAACCTTTTCTTTTTCTTAACCAAAATTGATACAAAACATTAAATTTATATTAAGTTATATTATTTATATGTCATAAATTATATATCTTATTTCATTCGATACACATACAATATTTACTATTAGATACTATACAATTATTTAAAGCATGATCCAATTTAATTAGGATATTTTTAATGTATTTTTTATTTAATTTTTTTTTGGTAAAAAGAGAACATGCCTGTAAGATAATTAGTGAATAATTTTGAGATCTTAAGATTAAATTATTTAACGATCAGCGAGAAAAATATTCCAATATATTGTGGAAGTACCAATTTTATGACAAGAATGAGAAAGACTGTTCACTAGATTTGCAATGTAATTTCAACTCAATTAATGTTCAGTGTTAAAATAAATCGAAACGTATAGGCAATTTGGACAATTTGAACTGAAAGAAGCAATCAAACTATTTATAAATTGTGTACAGTTCAACTCATTTTATATTCTGTTCACAATAGTTGTGTGTTTTTTACTTATTATTTTTGAACTTTTAATTAGTTAAAGAGTATTTTTATTTTCGATTCAGAGTTTTATAAAATTAAATAATATTAATTTGTTTTAATATGCATAAAATTTATATTGAATATTGACATGAACAAATCTAAATGATAAAAAAAGGCAATACCTATTATTTTTCCTTTTTCCTTTTTTTTTTTTATATTTTTAATTAGGAAAAAGTTGGTAGGAAATTTGATGACCACCATGTGAAACCCTCACAATTGATTGATGTGAAGAACAAAATTATGATATAAATAACTAATTCGAGCCAGTAAAAATTTTAAATGTTAGATTTTAAATTTTCTCCTCTTATTACTGAGCCTAAGACGAAGTCTTTTTTGAAAATAAAAATAAAATAATAATTCATGGTATTTGTGGTATAGTAATTTTTTTTATTTAATTATACGTGGTTAATACATGAACATTTTATTTACTAGTGGGTGAACAAATTTTACTCAAATATATTAGTCATTTTCAGTTATACTTTAGAGTATTTTTTTAAATATATTTTAATACATTGGAAAAGAAATAATTATGAATGAAAAGAGAGGATGTGAAGGAAGTGGGGCCAATGAAATTAACAATCAATCATTTAGAGCCATGTGATTATGGGTAATGATAATAATTACACAATCTAACTGTAAATCCAAATGCTAGCTAGGTTTAATCATATAATCCCACTAATAATCAACCTTCCAGAATTATCCCTCCCCATCATTGTGTTCTCTGCAGTCTGCATTGCAACTCAAAACAACTTTTTTATTGTGGCTAATATCCTTCCTTTTACTTTTTTACTTTAACTTTTCTTGTTTCTTCTTGCTCTTCCTTTTTCATTTATGTCATACTTTTCTTTCTTTGTCTTCCATTCTTTATTTTAAAAAATGAGTAAATATTTCCATTGGTTATTCACTTGCTATTTGTAAGTTTTGTTACATCCTTCTGTATAATTAAATATTTAATATTACCATTTCAATTTTTTTTTATTGAATAGCATCCATCAAAGCATAAAATCTATAATAATATATACTCCTCATATCTTTAATCTAAGACCTATTAGTCTAATTTAGAGACATTAATAAAATTAAATAAATTACTTAATTACAATATATGTGATATGATCACATGAACTCTAAATACTTTGGTGTAATATTTTGTTATAGCAAATTATATTATATGTCAATTTATAAGTTAAGCAAATTAGTTTGAAACAATATGATAAATATAAAAGATAAAATAAAAAATGTCTTACATTTAACATCTAAATTCGCCCATAAACTAAGTTTTATATTTCGGATAAGGGGATTATTTTTGGACGGAAGGAGAAGGGGATTAATATTATTGTCTACAAACATTGAATAGTGCGACTCATTTTAGAATTAACTTAATACAACATCCAGTTTTTAATATAAAACCTAATTCAAATAAATGGAACTACAAAGTGAGTCTTACTTTGAGGACTTCAGAGGCCAAATAAGATTTTTTTTTAGTAGTTTTAGGTGTAGTAGATATGAGTAAATCCTTAACCAATAGACTCCGGTTGAATCAAGCCTAATTCTCAATAAAATAATTAGTCACATGTCCTTTACTAAAACTACATTTTTCTACCAACTAAAGGTTGAGTCTAACAGAAGGGGCTAATTCCTCACAACGTGATGAATCATAGTTCAAATAGATATTTATTGACTAAGAGTATGAATATATTTTAAAATAGGCCAACATATTTCTTAAAAAAACCAATGATTTTCTTTTTATTAATTGGGCTATAATCTTTTAGAGATCTAATTGAATCAATTTTTTTTTTTGAAAAGGACAAAATTGTATATTTAATATTATCAAGTCTCACAAAAGAAATAAAAGAAACAGAGCTAAAATGTAAGAGATTAAGTTTTGCTAAAAAAAATTAAATTAGTAATACAGATTTTAAAAGAAATAAAGTCTTTGAGCAGCTCCTGAATATCCTACATCACCACATTGATATGACTGAATGGTAGCCAAGTTAACAAAGGATTTGTCAATGCACCAAATTTGCAACCTATTCCTGGCCGATGAAGGATGGATTGCACAACGTCTGGTCCACAAAAGAGAAGCTCTTAGACATTGATAGTAGAAAAGGGAGTTAGCCAATGTAGCTCTCCTCCGATTGAATTGGTGGATTATTGAACCTTCGACACATATTAGCGCTTGACATCCTTTGTATCTACTCCTTCCTTTGAGCTTTTAAAGGATGATGATCCAATCCTTGGCTTGGAAATCTCCAATATCTACAACCTTTGTATCAGTTCCTTCCTTTGAGCTTTTGAAGGATGATGATCCAATCCTTAGTTTGAAAATCTCCTGTATTTGTCTGATATAGAATGCTTAGAAGTAATAGGCATATTATGATCATGTGAGTGAGCATCTTTAAGCATATTATGATCATGTTAGTTTGACGTCACAATTGTAAAAATTTAGACACTTACGGAAGTTAAATGAAACGGTGTTTAGGCATGAGAAAATCTCATTTCAAGATTCTGTTCAAAACTCTCTAGGTGCCTCTGTCATTTCTTGACCTCCCGCTTCTTCATCTTTCGTTTCTTGATCCACTGTGTTCGGAGTGATAGGGTAGCAATGACAACGTTTCACAACATCATCACCGAACATTTTCTTCCATCCATTACGTCCCACATAATAAACTAAAATCATATGGAAGCCACATGTCACTAAGGCTGATTTCATACATCAGAATTTGAAATGCAAAACTACAATATGAACCATACTTCTATTATTGTCTAAACTGGAACAAAAACAGGCAGCTTGTACCCTACTGATTTCAAAGACCACTAATTTCAGTCACTGGTTATGGGAACGAAGAAAGGCGAACATGATCTGAACACATGTGCATGTATAAACCTCTTTTTTTTTTTCAGGCTTTTGAATAGGGAGAATGTTAGGAAAGTCTATATCGATGAAGGTAAATCAAAGAAAGAGTAAAATAAATACCGCTGGCAACTCCGTCTCTGACCCCATCTTCAAATGCGGCAAGATGTATCGCCCATCGGGCAAATGATGCAGCTTCACAAAGTGACATATTGTAGCGTTTCCTAGTAATGCAAGGGTTAACAAATTCAACACTACTATAGCTGATGGATAGATCAGGAGAAAAGCTTAACTAACCTGATCTCAGATGAGTCATGAACGAATACTGACCCAGATCTAAGCCAGAAACGCGAACAGGGCAGACATCCCTCTTCACAATTGTCAACTAAGTAAAGAAGAGGACCCTGAAAAATGACATTCCTTGGTCAGAAAATCCGATGAGCAAGGCAAAACCTATTTAGTACCTAGAACATGTAATTCACCATCTGCGGTTCCCAGCTAGCGATCAAGGCCGATGTAGCATCACTGCAAGAGGATAAAATAATTTCAAGATGTTCTGAAGCTAGTTGGGCTGACATTCTTCGGTTATTTTGTGATTCATACTCCACGCACTGAAATAAAATTTACTTACATAATTATTTTATTTAAAAAAACTAAATGACTATAAGTCTATAATGTAAATGAGGTCAAATCATATAATTTGTAACTAACAAGACCTTCACCCCTATACGATGCACGGGAACTGTGCTCACACATGATATGAATAACTTCAAGGGGACATTAGATTTTTTAATCCATACATAATTCTTATCTTAAACATAGTCACACACAATTGACCATGTCAGAGCACGAGATTTGAACGGAATAAATTAACATCGGTCATTAAAGTTGACATATAAATGTATGCTGACCCGGATCTAATCCAGAAATGGGAACCCAGCAGACATCCCTCTTGACAATTGTCAACTAAGTAAAGAAGAGGATCCCGAAAAATGACATTCCCTTGTCAGAAAATCCGATTAGCAAGGCAAAACCTATTTAGTAGTTAGTACCTAGAACATATAATTTACCATCTGTGGTTCCCAACCAGCGACCAAGGCTGAAACATCTAACTCCGTTCCCCAGTATTTGCCTATAATATCTTCAAAAATTTCTGCAGCTGATTGCACAGATATTCTTTGATTATTTTGTGATTCATACTGCCGCCGTTAAAATAAAATTACTCACATCATTATTTCATTCAAAAATTATTTAATGATTGTAATGTAAATGAAGTCAAATCATACAATTTGTAACTACTATAACAACTGCAGGAAAATAACCCAGGAACAGCATTCTTTGGGATGCCAGGATGCAGGCATTTACGTGTCAAACACGGTAAACAAAGGGCAATACAGACAAATATAAAAAAGTCCGATATACGATTGTATACATTACCTTGTCCAAAAGGAGTTGGTCTGCACCTCTGCCGACTGTTGTGCTAAGCATATATCGATTAATTTCCATAATTTGCGGTGCTGCACAACATTGGTACCAGTTAGAAAACAATAAATAAATTTCACCAATGGATGAGATAGGAGTACTTACTTCCAGTGCTCAAGGGAGAATAAGAAGCTACTATGATCCCCTCCTTAAATAGAAAACCAAAAGAGGTAGTACCCTTGTCGGGCTTCACCATCTGAATAGCTTCTTTCTGAAAGCCGTCAAACAACACAAAAAACAAAGAGACCTTCATAAAAAGCCTGATAATTCAAGTCGCTGCAAAATGTATAACCAAAATCTATCTCCTTTGACTATAACATCTACAAATCAATTGCAACCTCTTTGCAATGAAGAACTAAAAAATTGAATAGTCAGGGCATTCAGAAGCACTGGTCACAAAAAGTCTCAAACTTCAATCTTAAAGAAGGAAGAAGCTGAGTTATCAATTTCCAAATTACAGGAGAAAGTTGAAATTTTTTCAGATAGTTCCAGATCGTTAGAGAACCAGATGGCATGTCTATTTAATCTTCCTCAATTATTGTCTTCTATTGTACTCTGTCACGTTCCTTATCCAAGTATCTAATAATACGCAGCAAGGTTTATTGCTGAAGCTTTCAGCATCAGAAAATGAAAGCAAAGAAAATTCAGAGAGATTGCAGGAAGAAATATAGAAGAAATCAGAGGAAATAGATAGTTTGAAAAAGGAAGTGGTAAAACTTGAGCAGCACGAAGATTTTCTGGAGAAACAAGTAGGCCAAGTTAATACTGTCTTAGAGGACAAAGAACAGATTTTTTAACAGTACAAGGAGCGAGAAAAGAAGCTGGAAGATCAGATAACAGAGGTCTTGGAACAAATATCCAAGAAAACTTTTGCAAACCACAGTTAATATAGGGGGTTGAGTGTTTCAGATTTCAATTCTGTCAACTAACAAACATTCTAATCGAAATGATGGAAAGAAACACATCACCTACCAATGAAATCAAATCATATGCAGATGCATTAACAACAATCCTGCATAACGTTTAAGCTAATAGCAAGAGTGAAATAATATATAGATCAATCACAATAAATCCATTAAAGAAAATTAAAGCTTCAGCCTTAGCCAACCTCACTTTCAGAAACCATCATTCTGAAGAAAACATTATCAAAAGAATTGATCTAGAAGAAATTGAAAAAGTCATAACACAAATAAACCATAGTTTAGTTGAGTTTTGGCATATCTCGGTTTATAAGTAGTTTGTGCTTTAACTTGAGGCTGAGTGTGGATGGAAGGTTGTATAATTTTGAGAACAGCAGAACTTAAGAGGAGAAAGTTGTCCTGCAAATTCTTAGAAAACTGCAGAGAGAAGAGTGACGGAGTATAACAGTAAAATAAGCATATAAATACATCGTGCTGAGTGCTGACTCCTCCATACAGCGTTTCTATGACTAAAATACCAAATATGATGGTGACGGTGATGAGATCACTGGTTAAACATTTCCTTATTTCCTTTATTTTGCACAATGAAGGATCATTAGTTCATTACATTCAAAAGGAAAACAGAGTCAAAACGAAGAAGGCACAGCTTAATCACAGAGCTGGTTCAGGTAAGTTGATGGAATGGGAATTAAGGCAAAATCCATTTTATACCTGTCCGTAAAGGAAGGTGAGTAAACAAAGGGAGTGTTTTGTTCCCTTGAGAGTAGGCGGAAAGAAGAGAAAAACTCGGAAGTTTCAAAAAAAAAAAAAAATCTATTAACTTCTACTCTCACCCAACAATAATATAATCAATCTAATTATTCCGTTACGTTCCCAAAAATGAACCAGAAGCTCAAACTTACGAGAACCATCAACACAGACTAAATCAATAACACACACAGCTTCACCAAAGCTCAAACTTACGAGAACCATCAACACAGACTAAATCAATAAGCAAGGTGGATGAACAAGTAATCAGTACTAAAATGAACCATCAAATTAATCCAGCAATAACGATGAACAATGTCGGGTAGGGGAAAAAATTAATCCAATATCGAGCACAAAAAAAAAAAATGCTCAAATTAAAATGAACCAGAAGACAAATGGACAGGGCATTTACCATTCGGTCAACCAGACATGCGTCAGACGTGGATGAACAAGAAGACATTAATCTTACCTGAACGAAGGCAGTGACCTTGGACAAGCAACCGACGGTTGCTTGAGGAGGCGGCGGCGGCTGGAGGAGCAGAATCGCGAAGGAGACGACGCAATCTACAGGACAAATGGAGAGGCAGCAACCTAAGAAGGCCCGCAGAAGCAGGCGGCGGCTGGAGGAGCGGCCGGAGACGACGATGAAATATCGAACGCGCGAAGGAGACGAGCTTCGAGCGGGAGGAATGGAGGAAAAGGGAATGGCAGTAGGAGAAGGGATTTCAGGCGCGAGCTTTTTAGTACTCGTTTTATATAGCTTATAATTATAACAAGTATTTATAAATCGTGATTCAAGGTATACGAAGTAAATATATGAGAGGGGTTTTATCTCGACTTACATGATAAAAATTTATTATCCAAAAATAAGTGTTTTCAAACACTCATTAAGTATTGTAATATTAAAAAATTGCTATGATTCTCTTGTAAAAAAAACCCTAAATGGAGGGTGTATTAAAAAAAAAAAAGAATGTGGACACTAAAAAAATTCTTTTCACCGCACGATCCAGTCTCTTCTCCTTCTAATCAAACATCCATTTTTAATTTTCAACCTTCCCTTAAATTCACCTAACTTAATAAAACTTTCAATCAAAAATAGCCTTAAAATCATTTTTCTGCTTTTATCTCAATCTTATTTTTACTTTTGATCCAAAAAATTCTTATTTCTACTTTGGATTAAAAGTAAGTTTTATTTTTATTTTATGGTACACTCAGTGTTCCATCACTCTATATTATTATCTTGCACGAAATAATTTAATTAAATTAAGCTACTGGATACACATGAAAAATATTTTTTGAGGTTTTGAATATACCAAAAAAAAAGTTTAAGATGTTAAATGTATATGGAAAAATAATCCAAGGTTTTTTTGGGTGTGCCACAAAATATTTTAGACAATGGATGTATTGAAAAAATATTTATGGTGTTGCATGAAGCTTTAACCCTTTAATATTTTATAAAACTATTATTACAGTATTTTTTAATTTAAAATAAAAAATACTAAAATTTGAAAATTCTGACATTATAAATTTTTAAAAGGTTATGATTCATTTTTATATCAAAATTTTTTACAAAAGATTAATATTATTAACCTTTCTGGAAAAAAAAAAACAAGAAGCAATGCTGACATGAAAATGTTTTTTAGTGTAATATTACTTCAGAAATGTTCGAAATAGAGTAATGTTGAGGGTAACAGTCAACCAATGGTTAACCCAATAATGTTGAGGCGGCATGCCTACCCAACTCACATTTTTTCCCAGCGCCCCCCCTTAAATCAACAGCAAGGAGACATTTGGCATTTTTTTTATTGTGCTTATTCCTTGATCTTCCCCCATTCTTCTTCATCTGTATCTTCAGAGATTTATTCCCTTTCTTACCAAAACTTTCCCCAGATCAGCCACGCTGAATCAGCAGCGAGGGAGTAATCTTTTTAGGTGCGCCTCGTCTTCTCACTTCTACTCAAGTGCGTTTCTTAAAGATAATAGGTAACAGGTCTCCCAGGATTGAGGGAGAACCATGAGTCACAAACGAAAACACTTGGTTTCAAGGTGATTTTTTTGGAGAAAAAAACTGTATCTATGATATTTCAGATTATGTGTTTAAAACGACTTCAGAAATATGTAGATTTGAGTGATCCCTCTTCCCAGAAGTACAGCCACTGTCATTAGAAAATACCATAAGCCAGCTAATAAACAATATTATAACAACATCCAAACCCAAACCATAAATTAACAATCAACAGATATATTTTGAAGAAAATCAAAATAATCAACTTCAAAACACAAAAAGGGAGCAAACTGTGGAAGAAGAAAGAAGAAGGTGACGGATGCAGAACCTTAGTAGAAACAGAGAGCAAACAGCCCAAAATTTGAGAAATTAATGAACCTTCCTTATAAGATTTGGCTCCAGATTTGTAGTAAGAATGAGGAAACAAACAAAAAGGTCATTCCTTTGCTCCTTCACAATCTGCGTACGCCACAGGGTGAACTAGAGTAGAAGCTTTCTCTCTTGAAATTTAAAAACCTGGCCTCAATCACAAGATCAAAAAACGGAGGGAGAATTGTATTCAGCTCCGGAGAAGAAAAGAAGAAATGGTTGCAATGACAAGTGTAGGGCTTCAATTGATAAGTTTAAAGATGTGATGATAAGTTTAAAGGATAATTTTTATATTTTTTTTTGTGCGGGGCCTGAATATAATTCTCCTAAAATCGAATATGAAAAATTTTCTTTAAAAAAAAATAAAGAAAACTAGAAAGGATAATCTGAAGAAGGCAGTGCTGATCTGGCTTGAGTCCCATAGTGAGGCAGCGAGAGGGGAAGTGATCTTGATGAGGCGGCGTGCCGGCGTGCCATGTCAGTCAAATTAATGATCAATATTAACTTTTTTAATGATGGAGCCACATGACTCTATTTTGTTCACTTCCAACATAACATTGCGCCAAAAACACTTTCACAACAATATTGCTGTTTTGTGACAACTTTTGGGTAAAAATGGACTCTAACCCAATTCCTAAATAAAGGGTCAATATCTTAGTTTCTAAATAAAAGCTAAATGAGGAATTCTTTCATTGTATTTTAAGTAGAGAGGTAGGTCAAATTAAAAATTTATATTTTAATTTTTAGTCTGTGAAAATAATTATAATTTCTAAGATACTTATTAATAAATATTTTTTTACTTGCTCCTCACCCTTATCCTTATTTTCCCGATTTCCGTGATCTTCCAGATAAAAATAGCTCATCCGAATAGATGCTTCGTTTTTGCCCTTTAATAATAACAACAACAACAACAATAGTCCTACAAATAAATATTTTTTAATAAGCCTCAAAATGAAACTAAACATAAAAAAAAATGATAAATTATTTATTAGTATATTATGTTCTCATAATGATTTTTTCATGAGTAGACTGCTGCTTGTCAAGAATAGATATTTACGTAACTGAAAAGAAGAAAAACAAACAAATGTAAAAATTAATTTTGGCATCCATTGTGGGAGTATGAATCTTAATTTTAGTAAATCCAGATTCAAACATTGGCCATTGACCTTCCCGGGTTAAAACAGGCCTATATCTTTTTTTAAATGATTTTTTTGTTTTTTAATTAGACTATGCGCTTTTAGAGATCTAATTAAATAAATTTTTATTTCCTTTATCCAAATTTTAAATTTTCTTTTAACTTAAAATACATATTTCCCTTTTTTTTAAAAAAATAAACAAGCTAATTGTACTCGGGAAAACTTGAAAGGAATTCTAATCTTTTTTTTTTTCCCATTCGTTTGGAAAAACAATTTTCCTGAAAACTAGCTAATTCAGAATCTTCATTTCCTCCACAGAGGAGAGGCAATCAAAACCACAAAGACCTAAGCAACCAACCCTTTACACAATTTGGAGCTCTCAATTTACCAGGGAATGATGCATCAGGAAACCAAATATTCACAACTCTCAATTTGACTGAGTCTTGGCCATGTGAGCAATCAAGTCAACAACTCGGTTGCTGCAGCATTAAACGCAAAGGAAGCATTAGCTATCTAACTCTTGTAATTAGATATCAATTGATTGGTTATTTTCCTGAGAAAGTAACACTTGACCCCTTCCCACATTTGAAGATGCCGCTACCATGCAATTGTAAGAAATAGTATGCCAAAAAAAAAAAAACCAAGAAGAAAGATGAATTACCTGTAACCCCACTCGTTGTTATACCAAGCAACAAGCTTCACAAAGTTTTCGCCCAATGCAATACTTTCCTTAGCATTAAAAATACTTGATCTGAAAAAAAAAACCAAAAGAATTAACGCACTACTCCTAGCTCCAATGACAAAGATGATAATCCACACCTGCTGTCCCCATCGAAGTCTTCAATGGAGATCACATCTTCTTCAATGTAACCAAGGATTCCCTTCAGCTTGCCCTCAGACTCCTCCCTGAAAAGCAGAGAACTCAAGTCCTGCAAACCTCAACAATCAAATAATAGTAAGAAAAAGGGATCAGTCTGAGAATAAAATCTTACCTGATGGCAGCTTTAATTTGGTCGTAGGTGGCTGCCTTTTCCAGCCTCACAGTGAGATCAACAACAGAGATATCCACGGTAGGAACAGGGAAGGTTATTGCAGTCAAATTTCCATTCAGAGCAGGAAACACTTTCCCAACAGCCTGACGCAAAGAAGAGTATATTAATAAAGGAGATAACATAAAGGTAACAACTAACACTAATATATGAATGTCAATTATTCACCTTAGCAGCTCCAGTGCTGCTAGGAATGACGTTAAATGACCCAGCACTTCCACCCCTCCATTCTTTACTTGGTGGCCCATCATAAGTCTCCTGGGCAGCTGAGCAGCAACAAAGTATGTAAGTCATGATTACATTTACGCTTAACACACACAAAAATGAAAAAAAATGAGAACCTTACATGTTACAGTTACAGTTAATTTTACCTACCATTGATGGAATGAAATGTGGTTATTAGCCCCTTGACAATGCCAAATCTATCATGAATGACCTACGATTGACACAAAAAGATTAACATAACAGAACAGTATGGCATTGATACAAGTGCTATACAAGTATCTGAAGGCCTGATAGATAACCTTCGCAAGTGGAGCAAGGCAGTTGGTCGTGCGGCTTGCACTGGAAACAATATCAAGCTCTGGCCTGTATTCATGCTCATTAACACCTACCACATACATGGGAGCATCTTCACTGTGTGCGCATATGATAACCTTCTTTGCACCACCCTGGCTTAATCAAACATAACAGGCAAATTTTCATTTCACACAATCCTTTACAAAACTAATATGTGATAAAATACCATGAAAGAAGCAATGCTATGCAAAGTGTATGTTACACAGAATTTTAAGACACAATTATAGCTAATCTACAAGACCCAGTGCCAATCAGTCCAAGAGATGCTCCATATATGAAAAGATAACAGTGAAAGCAATATTATTAATAAAATAAAATACGCTTTTAAGGTTACATGAGGTCATTATGAAAAGCAAACGACAAAAACTAAAGACATGGGAAGGGGTAGAGCACAAAAGCAAACCTTCAAATGGGCAGCAGCCTTCTCTTTGTCTGTGAAGTCACTGGTGGTCTCAACAATATACTCAGCTCCAGTCTCAGCCCATGGGATCTCTTCCGGGTTACTAATGCACGAAGTTACAAGGCCAAGGGTAACATCTTCACCTTCGGGACGTAGTGTTAACATTTACAAGCACAACCATAAGAAAATTTCAAGACCTATACCTGTGTGAAAACACAGCGACGGGCTTTTCATCGAAAAGAATGGGTTCACAGTTATCGAGCGTGATGCTGTGATCTTCCCACTCCCCCTTCCCGTGAACAAGGCCGTATTGACACATGAGGGTCTGCCAAACAGCGCAAAACACGTTGAACAAGTCGACAATTAAGATTAGGACCTTAAACTGAACACGCATCAAATCTATGGAAAAACTGAAAAAAGACAGAACTAAAATCCGATAGATGGATCATGAGCATAGATAATAGTAATGTATACCATGTATTGTGGTTCAAAGAAACCGGTACCAATTAAGGGGTCATTAATAGCGGCGACTTCAATATCGTCTCTCTGCAGAGCCGCTCTTGCTACCAAGCGACCAATCCTTTCAAATCCTGGAAGTGAAAACACAAATAGATATAAGAACTCGAAACACTTCCAAAAGTAATTGATCATAAAAACAAAAGAAAAGAAAAGAAAAATAAGAAGAAAGGCAGACTATCCGATCTGAGAGAATGAGAGATGATGTAGTCTTACCATTGATTCCGATCTTTATCTTGCCCGATTTGTCACTTAAGATTGGAGTTTGCTGTGTGCTCATTTTCCTTCCCAATCCAAATCAAACTAAACATTTCAAAAATAAAACAAAGACATGTATGAAGAAAAAAAGTTGAACCAACCATCAAAAACTCCTATCAAGCCGATGTAAATGAGTAAGATTGAATTTAAAATGAAAGAGCGAGTGTGTGAGTGGCTTGGTCTGGAGTGAAGGAACAATTAACATGTATAAATTTGAATTCAGCATTTTATAAACCTGAAAACGAATGATATATTTACAATCTCATGGTCAATTTCCAAATTACAGGAGAAAGTTGAAATTTTTTCAGATAGTTCCAGATCATTAGAGAAACAGATGGCATGTCTATTTAATCTTCCTTAATTATTGTCTTCTATTGTACTCTGTCACGTTCCTTATCCAAGTATCTAATAATACGCAGCAAGGTTTATTGCTGAAGCTTTCAGCATCAGAAAATGAAAGCAAAGAAAATTCAGAGAGATTGCAGGAAGAAATATAGAAGAAATCAGAGGAAATAGATAGTTTGAAAAAGAAAGTGGTAAAACTTGAGCAGCATGCAGATTTTCTGGAGAAACAAGTAGGCCAAGTTAATACTGTCTTAGAGGACAAAGAACAGATTTTTTTACAGTACAAAGGAGAACTTAAGAGGAGAAAGTTGTCCTGCAAATTCTTAGAAAACTGCAGAGAGAAGAGTGACGGAGTATAACAGTAAAATAAGCATATAAATACGCCTAGTGTGCTGAGTGCTGACTCCTCCATACAGCGTTTCTATGACTAAAAAACCAAATATGATGGTGACGGTGATGAGATCACCGGTTAAACATTTCCTTATTTCCTTTATTTTGCACAATGAAGGATCATTACATTCAAAAGGAAAACAGAGTCAAAACGAAGAAGGCACAGCTTAATCACAGAGCTGGTTCAGGTAAGTTGATGGAATGGGAATTAGGGCAGAATCCATTTTATACCTGTCCGTAAAGGAAGGTGAGTAAACAAAGGGAGTGATTTGTTCCCTTGAGAGTAGGCGGAAAGAAGAGAAAAACTTGGAAGTTTAAAAAAAAAAAAAAATCTATTAACTTCTACTCTCACCCAACAATAATATAATCAATCTAATTATTCCGTTACGTTCCCAAAAATGAACCAGAAGCTCAAACTTACGAGAACCATCAACACAGACTAAATCAATAACACACACAGCTTCACCAAAGCTCAAACTTACGAGAACCATCAACACAGACTAAATCAATAAGCAAGGTGGATGAACAAGTAATCAGTACTAAAATGAACCATCCAATTAATCCAGCAATAACGACGAACAATGTCGGGTAGGGGAAAAAATTAATCCAATATCGAGCACAAAAAAAATGCTCAAATTTAAAATGAACCAGAAGACAAATGGAAAGGTCATTTACCATTCGGTCAACCAGACATGTGTCAGACGTGGATGAACAAGAAGACATTAATATTTTATTTTTTTTTTGATATAGTGGAAACTCAAAATATAGCAAGAGAACCGATATTAGCAAGCTAGCTCGGGTCTTCCGTATGCAAATCCGAGAAGATTGCATCTGCTGGCATAATTTGAAGCCCATGAGAAGAACTTAGTACTCGTTTGGCTAACGAGTCTGCCATACTATTGTCGTCTCTGTCAATATATTGGAATTCTACATTCCAGCTCCGTTCCAACATTGCTTTAATCTCTATAAGCAGCTGCCATTCTTCATGTATACATGGGATCTCATTTTGAAGTAGGTCGATAACCTCGTAGGAGTCGCACCTAATCAACACATCTCTAAACCCCCCATCCCAAGCTCTTTTCATGCCCATAAGGCAACCCCAAATTTCAGCAGTCAGAGCATCTCCAGTACTGAGCCTCAACATAAATCCCTCCACTAAATGCCCTTGTGAATCCTTTATTACACCCCCACACGCGAGGTGTTGGCTCGTGTAGGAAAAAGCTCCATCCGTCTCAACAATTGTTTGTCTGCTACAGGAAGGAACATGATGGGGATTTGACCTCCTTAGATTCTCAGTTATGTTCACCCCTTTAAGTTTAGCAGTAGCTTTGGTCATGCTACCCATTATTGCCTCGGCTCTTGCCAACACAGTATTGAGACCTGTACAAGAATTTGAGTGCACAAGCTCATTTCGATCACTCCAGATCTCCAAATCAGCCAACAAATAACAATGAACAAGCCTTTCCAATAACAATTCTTGTGCCGAACATTATGCTTCATATTAAAACTGAACCAATCACTAGTATTGCAAGAAAAGAATCTTGAATAATAGTAGGGAGCAATAATAGACTCCCACATGTGCGGACCTCCTCACAGTCCCTTAGAGCATGTAAAACATCTTCTGTAGAACTTTTGCACCTATCACATATGCCACTAGGGTGCAAGTTTCTCCTATTCTTGACTTTGTTCGTTATGAGTCGCTCATGAAGTAGGAGCCATGCAAAGGATTTACATCGCTGTGGGATTTTCAACTTCCAAATATCCCCCCATCTTCCTGGAGAGACCTCTTGAGCATTATGAAGTGAATGGTAAGCTGATCGGACAGAAAAAATTCCACTCTTTTCCCATTTCCATCGAGGTCTATCTTGCCCAGTAGCATCCCTGATCACCTGGGTTCCCTTAATCTCTTGCCCACTCTTTTGAATCGTTACAGTTGCTCATACATATATATGCATTTTGTCCAAGTTAGATTACAATTGCTTTTAGTGGGAAGGGCAATCAGTCACATGGATTTGCATATTTCTGTCTGCGAAGTTTAGTCTTGTTGCACTTTTGCGACTGCCTTAACTTGATTCTGTTAGTGTTGAATTGTAATCATACCCTGAAAATGAATAGGCATAAGTTGTTTATTGAAATTATTGAAGCTGGTGATGGAAATCATAACCAATTCAGCATTAGTCAAGTTCATGTGCATTATCTTGGCTAGTTCCCCAGATATGAGGGACCATTTGGTTTGTTGATTTTCAATGCAGAAAACTTATTTTGTTAGCAGCATATATCCGTCATACCTACTATTATTGTGAGAATGGGAAGCAAAAAGGATCAAATTCTGGACCATTCAGTTATAAAGGCTCTAGTATGATGCCAAGAACCATTTAAACTCTCAACCTTTTGCTGTTAAAACGAATATCCTTGAATTTGACTATCCTTTAGTTGCTGCATGCTAGTTGGTGCTGGTGCTTTGTGGGATCATAAAGTCTGCTGCCATTTTTATCTACTCTGTAATTTATGAATTAATATTGGGTAATCTGATTTTCTTCTTGCAGGTATAGGGTCTTTATATGCCAGAGAAATCTTGAAGTTGTGTCACCATAGATTGGCCAATCAAGTGTAAACTGCAGCGGTGGCTGTGCTAATCTGTTTCTCTTTTTTTTTTTGGGTAATTCAGAAAAAATTTAGGTAGACTCGGTTTACAAAATTGAAGTAGATAAAATCTATTATAAAAATACATAAGCATCTCATGATGAAGTTTATCTTCATGATTGTTTATCTGCAGTCTACTTTTGCAAACAGGGTCTATCTTGAAGCTTAATAAATTTTGCTAGCTAGTTGCAGTACAAAGGTGAAAATTACAAATAAAATGGAGGAGTGCATGTGTGCTGTGCATTTCTCTTCCTAGCCTGCCCAGCCTCCTCTCATCATCTTCCTTCGTCATGTCCATAGAAAGTAGTTTCTCCAAACTAATTTCTCTTCTCGTTGTCCGCAATAAAATGATTGAGGTTCATCAGTCATCTTTGATATATAAACCGAATCATATGGAACGAATCAGGCTTTGATTTTACTTATGAGTTATGAATTATGATGTTAATGTTCGCTACAGTAATTACTCTGCTATAGTAATGGTATATAATTGCTTGGGTTGGGAACCGATTGTTCCGGCTGCTAAACTCTATGAAAGAGATTATTTTTACAAGACATTGATGGCCCCGGGGGATAGAGTGTCTCAATTAATCTCTTTCAATTTCATTTTTATTGAATGTCTTCACTGTTAGATCAAGTTTCAATTATTAATATTTCAATACTATTTAATGTTATAATAATATTTTTTTATGGTATTAAATCCCAATAATTGAAACTTGATCTAATGATGGAGACCTTTAATGAAAAGGAAATGAAGACATTTTTTTCTGGGCCCAAGTATATGGGAGAAAGAATCATGTTTTAAAGATGTTGATATTTGATATGCCTAGATATTAATAGTGTGATTTTGAAAGCACTAGGTCAGCAGAACTGAGTGGATTGAACTTGTTCTCCAAGGACAGCAAGTGGGATGAATATTCATGATTTATCAGGTTCATTAATTATTCAAAGCATTGTGATCGTAAGCCATTTTTTTAAAAGGAAGATTGGGTCTAACGGATCTTTTCCTACAATTGTGAATTTATTGATAATTTGATTTAAGCGTAAATTATTGTTTCTTAGAAGGGAGTAAGGGACATCTTTGACAAGAAAATTAAGCAAGCGAGCAATGAATGGATAATGATCATCCATTGAACTGGTTCGCTCCATTGGGGTTGAAGGGAACTAGTTTTGGTTCCTATCATTTGGACCGTCTTGATTTGGATCTGGACAGTGCAGATTTGATTTTTTTAAAATGAGTGATTTTTGAATAAAAAATTATTTTAAAAAAATGTTAGTTTAGATATTATCTTTATTTTATATTTTGTACCTATTAAAATAATTTTTTTTCAAAAAAAATAAAAAGTAAAAAAATTAAATCCGGATCATCCAAATCCCAACGGATGGTCCAGATTTCAGTGCCTATCCAAAAAACTAAATCCAAGGTTGAGGGGTCCTATACCTACTCTTGTTTGGTTGCTTTCCGGCCTGAGGAGGGGTTTTTGTTCTTTTCGGAACCAGTCTCCCTCCTCATCTTTTGGATGAGTAAAGAGAATTCCTTTCATCTAGACCGTTGAGACCTCCAGATTTAATTTTTTTTAAAGAAATTATTTTAATGGGTAAAAAATCTAAAATAAAGATAATATCTCAACTAACATTTTCTTAAAAAAATGTTTTTTTTAAATCACTAATTTAAAAGTTAAATATGGACTGTTCAGATCTCATCTAGATGATCCAGATAAGAGGAGCTCTCCCCAAGAGTAGAGAAACAGTTTCTATTCTTTCCCTATCTATACGCTAGTGTCCCTTGAGATATTTGGAATCTCCCATGCTTAACACCCATAGAATATATGTTAAAAAATATGAAAAACATAAGCACATAAAAATGGATGGATGGGGCTTTAGCTGCATAACCACGAGGTCTGACAATATTCAAATTAACCCTAGGAGGTAGTCATATATATGACAAAGTGTTTTTTTGAAAAATTAATATAATGAGTATATTCTGTCGTATCATAGGCTTCAATGCCTACTCTCAGTCCAAGACCGAAAAGAGCTCAAAGTGTTCTTCACATATAAGTTGGGGGAATCGCCAGAGATCATGCAGGTTCCGAAATTAACCTGGCAACCTCCTCCTTTGAACTGGGTTAAACTGAATGTGGATGGTGCAGTTTCGGCATCTAGAAAAAGGGCAGGTAGCGGGGCACTATCCTTGACCATCTGGGTATTGTTGGCTTCAGTCATGTTATTGGTTCCTGTGCAGTTTTTGAATCAGAGCAATGGGACATATACAAAGGTTTGAAACTCGCTTGGGAAATGGATTTTAGGTGAATCATTCTTGAGAGTGATGTAAAGAATCTGAAGGATCAAAGTAGAAGTCCGTTTTGCAGTCTGCTTCATATGCAGATTCTAGAGTTGATGAAATTCTCGTGGGAACTGGAATGCTATCACATTTCAAGAGGACAGAATCAGGTGGCCTTTTCCTTAACCGTCTGTTCAGTTAACGGCTGTTCCCCAATCCGCCACATCATCAGCTCATGATGGCCCATCTTCAAGTTTCTTTCTCATGCCATTTTCTGTTAGTACTGGGGGGAGAAAAGAGTTTCTTCTCCCGCTTATAAAAACTCGATCCACCCAACTGTTATTTCATTTCGTCAGTCTCTGTTTTTCAGGTACGTCTCTCTCCGCTAGGATTTTTGATTGAGTTTCATCATTCTTTCTTAGTGAATCATATCAATCTATCTTCATCCCTCTTCTTCACTCTCTCTGTTTTCAGTTGCGTCTCTCTCCATCTGAGCTTGTTTCATCATTCTTTCTCAGTGAATCATATCAATCTATCTTCATATCTCTTCTTCTCTCTGTTTTTCAGTTACGTCTCTCTGAATTGTGCTTGCATTCTCTTTTAGTGAATCATATACATCTTTCTCCAGTGCATTGTTTCATTGTTGTGATTTAGAAATCTTCATATCTCTCATCTTTTTCTTAGATTGAATTTGTGCATTGAATTTCCGGTAAGTTTATAATTTCCCACTGTTTCATCATTTTTGATTGAGTTTCATCATTCTTTCTTAGTGAATCATATCAATGTATCTTCATCTCTCTTCTTGACTCTCCGTTTTTAGTTACGTCTCTCTGAATTGTGCTTGCCAACATCAGTGTGATTTAGAAATCTTCATATCTCTCTTCTTTTTCTTAGATCCATCCCTCTCTCCGTCTGAATTTGTGCATCGAATTTCCGGTCAGGTTATCATTTCTGACTTTCCTCATTTTTGATTGAGTTTCACCATTCTTTCTTATTGAATCGTATTAATCTATCTTCATCTCTCTTCTTTTCTCTCTGATCATTTCTCCAGTCTTGTGTGTTCATAATATGAGATAGTTTTTGTCTCTCACACCTTATTATGCTTGCGTGATTTTTTTTTTTTTCAATTGTCAGTACTTTGATCTTCATCTCTCTTCTTTTTCTCACAGTCATCTCTCTTGTTTTTCTCAGATTCATCTCTCTCTCCGTCTGTATCTGTGAATCAGATTGAATTTCCGGTAAGTTTATCATTTCTCACTGTCTACTGTAGATTCAGTTTTTGGCTATCTTATTGTTTAATCGATCGAGTTTGACAATATTCTTTCTTCTTCCGCTAATTAATCTGATAAGACGGTAATCTTTGTCAGATGATCGACCTAAAAAAGAATGCAAAGCAGAGGGTGAATAATAGGATAATAGAACTGAACGGTTTAATTAAAATATTTTGTTAGATAAAAGAACTAATTATATTATATAAAAACGGCCTTGCATCATGAAGAGAAAAAAAGCCGGGATCTCTCAGGTGATTTTCCTTCTCATAGTTTGATTCATTCAAATCACACACTCCAAAGAAATTTTACAAGCTGTAACAAAAACTCCGGATACAACTATGCTATTTATCCAAACCAGTAGTCAAATTAAAGCAATAAGGAACTTTCATTGGAAAAAACACCCCACCAAAAAACATGGAGGGCATTGTTTTGTTTACTTATTGATTTATTGCCATGCATGCATAATCAATTAAAGCAGTACGCACGCTCAGTGTGTATCTCACATCATTTCATTTGGCATATAGATACATCACAAGATAGTGTATGCATTAGATAGTCAACCTTAGTCAAGGATACGTCTCCAACTCTCATATACCATGAGCTCATTGCATTAATCATCTTAGATATGTCTAGATAAGATATAGAGTAAAAAACATTTACCACCCTCTTGTTATACCATGAGCTTATTGCATCAATCATAATTAAATTCTTTTGATAGGGGTTTTGGACATTATAACCATTTATGAACACTTCATTCTTCCTATAAGTTGATGCCTCTAAAGGAGATTGAGTTCTTTTTCATTACATCTATTACTTTTATCAAAATTCGAGGTATATGTTATCGGCCATATTTGTCTCCTTTTTTGCTTTGTGAGTTGATTATTGATTGATTAAAGAGAATTTTTTTTGAGCTGATAGTAAGGACATTAGGAATTGCAACTAGGTATGGTGAAATAATGCATTGTTTTCGTAAAATTGTTTAATTAGTTTCTCTTTATTCACCCATCCCCAAATTAACCCTGATAATTGATGAGACTAAGGAGATAAAAAACATCTATCACCCTTGAAGTGCATAAACCTCATCAATCTATTCTATGCTATAATTTATTACTTGCTTATTTTTAATTACTTGGCTTCTATGATCAGGTGACATTATATTTCTAATGCGGTGGTTTGACTTTGTTGGATGATTTTAAATCTTACAAATTTGATTGTGAATTTTTTGGGCAAAATTTTGGAATCAGATGCGGAGCATATGTTCAATTCTCTCTAAACAGTTGAATTGAAGGATACTATAGTGACGAATACTAAACTTTCACAATTATTTCGTCCAACACCCACTAAAAATGGTGCATCTTGAAAAGTTTTTGTGCGACAACAATTCCAAACTAAAAATAAAAAGCAACACCTTAGTTTATCTTTATCTCCTTGGTATTTGTAGATTTAGTGTTTTTATCAAGGCAGAAAACCTGACTTCTTTTTACTCAGCAAGGCTTGAACTGGCAAACTATGATTTTAATGTTAAAAACCAAACATGCTATAGTTACCCAAAATCAACTATCATTACTCCCAACTTAAATTTTTTTTTTATGGTCTCAATTTATAGATGGTGATACAGATTCAATCCTTAGGGCTTCCAACTTATTTGCCACCGTCACTAGTCGTCGAAACCTTATTTTATTCTTGGACAATGGTTGTCAGAATCGTCTTTCAGGGTGGGGAGAATTTTGGGGGCTTAAAAATATCAAAAAACTTGAGCTATATTGTGTGTACGAGATCCTAAAATATCCAACATCGTCATGGATATTCCCGTTTGTCATGGCTGCCCCTCTATAGAGAGCCTCATTATATCTCCATATACCTACAGGACAAATGGACAGGCAGCAACTTAAGACGAGCAACCAATGGTGCTTGTGGAACCAGACAACGACGGGAGGAGCAGCCGGAGACGACGATGAAATAACGAATGCGGGAAGGAGACGAACTTTGAGCGGGAGTTTTGAGTGGGATGAATGGAGGAAAAGGGAATGGCAGTACGAGAAGGGATTTCAGGCTCGAGCTTTTTAGGGTTGTAATACTGAAAAATTGCTATGATTCTCTCATAGAAAAAATGGCTCTGTTTAGTTTGAGGGAGTGGAGGGGAACGGGGGGAGGGGAGGGATTTTGGTTTCCTTCCCTTAATTGGAAAACTCAGAAATTTAGGAGGTAGGGGAAAAAAAAGGATGTGGACACTAAAAGAAAAAAAATCTTCTTAGCCTTGGTCTCTCTTTCTCCTAATTAAACACCTATTTTTAATTTTGTTCCTTTCTCCAATTGATATGAGACAAACACACTCCACCCACCTTGGGCCCAGTGTCCTCACTGGCCTATATCGAACTGAGGCTAACTCTAATACCAATTGTAACATTCCGGACCAGGCTCTGATACCACAATGTAAGACTCTCGAAAACTATTTATATAACACTTATTTCTATTATCTCATTCTTATAATTAGATCTTATTGCTGGTTGTTAACCTGTTACTCATATTCCTCAGCGATCTGTAACATCCTTAACTTGGCTCTCATACTAATTACAATATCCAAGCGTCTCGCTCCCAACATTGCCCGCTTTGGGTCACCCTTCACGACTGTAAAATGTGTCTAGAAGGGGAGGTATCCAGATCCTTATAAAGCATCTTTCTTTCCCCTCCCCAGCTGATGTGGGACAAAACACTCCACCCACCATTGAGCCCAGCACCCTCGCTGGCCAATTGGCCCACATGACCTGAACCTAGCTCTGATACCAATTGTAACATACCGAACGTGGCTCTGATACCACAATATAATATTCTCTCCTGGAAACTATTTACTTATCACTTATTTTTACTATCTTAAGTTTATAATTGCATCTTATTGCTGGTTCTTCCCTTGTTGCTTTCTTTTTTGAGATCACTAATCGCTTTCAATCCGCATTGAGTGTAACTGGTGAGAGAAAATAGGATATGATGATTGATGTATCTTATCTTATTTTTGACATTTGATAATATTCTTGAGGAGGTATCCAGATCCTTATAAGGCGTTTTTCGTTCCTTTCTCCAATCAATGTGAGACAAACACACTGCAATCACCTTTGGGCCCAGTGTCCTCATTGACTTATTGGCCCAATCGAATCGAGCTTGACTCTAATACCAATTGTAACATCCCGGACCAGGCTCTGATACCACAATGTAAAACTCTCTCAAAAACTTTTTATATAACACTTATTTATATTGTCTACAATAAATGAGTAAAACTTGTGATGCTCTGTCTGGTTAGTTGGGATCATTGCAAATTTTAACAGGGATTATCACAGCCATAAAGGAGTTTGTGGAGGTTAGTTTATGCGTGATATGTAGAAAGTGCATTTATGATTTCTCCAGCATAAACTGTGCGCATAAACTGATAACACATTTTCACAATCAAGCACGAAACATTAGGTGGATTACAATTTCTTAATGAAGCTATTCTCAATTAAAGAAAAAATTTGGTTTCATTTCAATCTTTTTCTAACATTGACTAAAAAAATTAACTTATCAATTATCATCATTTGCTATAAATTTTATGAATTGGTTCACATTCGAAATTTTCTACCTTTCATATTGCGCACTTATCGCTCTTCTTAGCAATGTGAACTATGTGATCATATTCTCTTTTTGGAGATTTATATTTCAACTTTTCAAATTTTTATATATAATTCAAAAAGTATTTTTATTTATTGTTATTTATATATAATTCGAAATTTTAATCTTACTTTGATAGGCGAGAGGAGGGCATCGTGTTTAATTTTATTAATTATCAAAATTTTAGATTTTTTTTAATTTTATCAAGAAATTAAATAAACCTTCTGTCCCAAGATTAGAATTTTTTTTAATTTTATGAAGAAATTAAATAAACCTCCTATACGCAGAGCCTCTAAATTTTGATTGAACCATCAAGAGTGTGTCAATTGGAAAAAAATATATTGTGAAGTCAAACAAAAAATATTAATTGTTCACGAGATCATTTCCGGATCTCTTCATATACGCAAAGCCTCTAGAAATCAGAATTTTGATTGAACCATCAAGAGTCATGTACTCAGTATCAATTCGGAAAAAATAAATTGTGAAGTCAAACCAAAAATATTAATTGTCAAGTCACGAGATCATTTCCGGATCTCTTTAAGCAAAAACAATCAAGGTCTCAAGCCAAAATATTAATTGTCTCTCCGATTCTCTTCAACCATCTCTGGCGTAACTCCGCTCGAGCAAGCTCTGCTCCCTCGATAGTGTCGCTGTAGTCAATTTTTTGAGTCGTCAAATCTTTGATTCCATTTTCAGATACATGCAACACTGAAAAAAAAAGGGGAATAAATATTTGTTACAAAAAATTACAAATATTTAATAATATTAAATAAATATTTATTATAGAGATAGAATATTTTACCTTTAAGCGTTCCTCCGGTACGCCAGTCCCTTATCGCGGCGTAGGTAACCGATTTTACGGCCAACTTTTGTTCCTGTTTAACGGAAATATCATATTTGAAGTCTCGTTTCATTACTTCGAGCGCATATTCCCTTCCAGTTCCTATGCTGCGACGTTGAATCTTGGTTTTTGTTTCACCCTTACGGTTAATATGAACTATATTGGGATAGTCCACTAGAATTGCTTCTACGGCCTCTGCTTTTTTCTTGGTAGCATCTTTCTTAATAGTATCCCAATTCTGTTGAAATTTTGTTTGATAAACTGTGTCGCCCTTTCCAGATTCTTATAAAGCATCTTTCTTTCCCTTCCCCAGCTGATGTGGGACAAAACACTCCACCCACCATTGAGCCCAGCACCCTCGCTGGCCAATTGGCCCACATGACCTGAGCCTAGCTCTGATACCAATTGTAACATACCGAACGTGGCTCTGATACCACAATATAATATTCTCTCCTGGAAACTATTTACTTATCACTTATTTCTACTATCTTAATTTTATAATTGGATCTTATTGCTGGTTCTTCCCTTGTTGCTTTCTTTTTTGAGATCACTAATCGCTTTCAATCCGCATTGAGTTTAACTGGTGAGAGAAAATAGGATATGATGATTGATGTATCTTATCTTATTTTTGACATTTGATAATATTCTTGGTTCTCTACCTTCCAATGTAGTGCCTCTGGAATCGGCTATTATAATAATACCCTACCTGAATTTAAACGTTAGAATGGTACTACTATGCAAAACGATATCACCCTGTATAATAAATGCCTTAAATCATTAAGCAAGTACTCTTCATTAATCAATCTCACCCACGGTGCCTCTCACGGCTTTAAAACGTGTTTAGATGGGGAGGTATCTAGATCCTTTTAAGGCCTTTTTCATTCCTTTCTCCAATCAATGTGAGACAAACACACTCCAACCACCTTTTTTAATTTTCTTCTCTCTTTCTCCTAATCAAACACCTATTTTTAATTTTGTTCCTTTCTCCCACTGATATGAGACAAACACACTCCACCCACCTTGGGCCCAGTGTCCTCACTGGCCTATATTGTACCGAGCCTGACTCTAATACCAATTGTAACATCCCGGACCCGGCTCTGATACCACAATGTAAGACTGTCAAAAACTATTTATATAACACTTATTTCTATTATCTTATTCTTATAATTAGATCTTATTGCTGGTTATTACCCTGTTACTTACATTCCTCAGCGATCTGTAACATCCCTAACTTGGCTCTAATACTAATCACAATATCCAAGCGTCTCGCTCTCGACATTGTCCGCTTTGGGTCACCCCTCTCGACTGTAAAATATGTCTAGAAGGGGAGGTATCCAAATTCTTATAAAGTATCTTTCTTTCCCCTCCCCAGCTGATATGGGACAAAACACTCCACCTACCTTTGAGCCCAGCACCCTCGCTAACCAATTGGCCCACATGACCTGAGCCTAGCTCTGATACCAATTGTAACATCGCGAATGTGGCTCTGATACTACAATATAATATTCTCTCCTGAAAACTATTTACTTATCACTTATTTCTACTATCTTAATTTTATAATTGGATCTTATTGCTGGTTCTTCCCTTGTTGCTTTCTTTTTTGAGATCACTAATCGCTTTCAATCCGCATTGAGTGTAATTGGTGAGAGAAAATAGGATATGATGATTGATGTATCTTATCTTATTTTTAACATTTGATATTATTCTTGGGGAGGTATCCAGATCCTTATAAGGCATTTTTCGTTTCTTTCTCCAATCAATGTGAGACAAACACACTGCAATCACCTTTGGGCCCAGTGTCCTCATTGACCCATTGGCCCACATCAAATCGAGCTTGACTCTAATACCAATTGTAACATCCCGGACCAGGCTCTGATACCACAATGTAAGACTCTCTCAAAAACTTTTTATATAACACTTATTTATATTGTTTACAATAAATGAGTAAAACTTGTGATGCTCTGTCTGGTTAGTTGGGATCATTGCAAATTTTAACAGGGATTATCACAGCCATAAAGGAGCTTGTGGAGGTTAGTTTATGTGTGATATGTAGAAAGTGCATTTATGATTTCTCCAGCATAAACTGTGCACTGCCATGAATTGCAATAGAGAAAGTACCTGCAATCAGATGTTATTGTCACTATGAGATGATTTTTCCTGAAAGAATGGGAGGAATATAATGGATAAGTCCTTCATATGTCCTTCCCACCATAAGCCTTTGTTACCATATTCTTCGTACAAGTAATGTACGGCATGCACTTTTTCCCAAGATGGAGCGTTTTACTGAAATGTTAATTGCCTTAATGCTAAAGAAAGGTTGTAATTAATACATCCTCTTGGTCCCATGAGAGGCACATTAGAAAAGCCCCTGCAGTGATGGATAATCTCTTCATCCTCCCACCATTCTATTTTGCATAAGAGAGAATCTTCAGTTAACCATGAGATGACTGAAAGCAATGAGTGGATTAGTAAACTTGTCATGCCTTTCCGGAAGTACTTCTTCTTTCCATACATGTGACTCAACATCCATACCTCAAGTAATGCATGACAACATTTTATTCGAGCTTCCTTCTTTAGGTGGTAATGAGATAATGACATGTTGGTCTAGGCTAAGATTGTGGGTACCGGGTTGATTTGGTAATGTTCAATCGATTAAAAGACACTAATAGCTTTAAAGTCGATTATTCCTGCTGATGAAGGGAAGAGGATCATGCCATAAATAGTAAAGGCAACGACCCTGCAAAAACTCTCACCATCTTTATTCTTCGCTAATCTTGCTAAGCGAGATTCCACTATAATCGTTTTAATCCCCTTAACTTGTCCAGTGCCTGCAATCTATACTTCCTCTATGTAAACCCCAACAGCTTCGTTATTCCCCTCCTCGGCCAATGTCGAAAAAAACCCCACCCACCTTTGGGCCAGTATCCTCGCCGGCCCATTTGATAACCTGAGCCTGGCTCTGATACCACAATGTGACACTCTCTAAGAAACTATTTTTTATCACTTATTTCTACTCCCTTATTTTTATAATTGGATCTGATTGCTGGTTCTCCCCTTGTTACTTTCTTTCATCATGAGTTTTTAACATCTCGAACCTGGGTCTGATACCAATTTGGACATCCTTAAAGTGAGTCAAGAGGTAGAGCTATCCAGACCCTTATAAGGCATCTTTCATTCCCCGCCCCAGCTGATGTAGCCATCTCCATTCATTATATCTCGTGCACTTATAGATCCACTTCCCATGATTTTCCTTGAAATTTTTTTGCTTTCCCTTTAAAGTCTATGTGGACTATAGCTGGGTATGCAACAAGGATGACTTCTACCGCCTTTGTTCTAATTCTTTAAGAATTTATTTTTGATAAATTTCGCCATTAAGCCTCATACCCCTTTTTGTAATCACGGATACCTCCTTGCCGCCTTGTCCATAACCTGTCACGACATAATTTCCTTACACTTATTTATACTATCTTATTTTTATAATTGGATGTAATTGTTGGTTTTTCCTTTGTTACTGTCATTCCTCTAGAATATATATCATACCGAATCTGGCTTTAATACCAATTGTAACATTCCAATACCTCACTCGTGATATTGTCCGCTTTAGGACCCCGTTGCCTTTCACGGCTTTATAATGTGTCAAGAGGGGAGGTATCGAGAGGGGAGGTATCCAGATTCATAAAAGGTGTCTTTTGTTCCCCTCCTCAGCTGATGTAAGAAAAAACACTCCACCCATATTTGGGCCCAACATCTTCTCTGGCCCATTGAAAGACCCGATCCTGTCTCTGATACCAATAGTTATATTCCGAACTTGGTTTTAATATCACAGTGTAACACTCTCTAAGAAACTATTTTTAATTTTCAACCTTTCCCCAAATTAACTTAATAATTTCCAATAAAAAACAGCCTTAAAATCATTTTTCTTCTTTTATTTCAATCTTATTTCTACTCTAGATTAAAAGTAAGTTTTATTTATATTTTATGATGCACTCAGTATTCTATCACTTTATATTATTATCTTGTACTAAATAATTTAATTAAATTAAGCTACTAGATACATATGAAAAAATATCTTTTGGGGTTTTGAATATACCCCAACAAAAAAAGTTTAAAATGTTAAATGTATATGGAAAAAATAATCCAAGGTATTTTTGGGTGTACCACAAAATATTTTAGACAATGGATGTATTGAAAAAATATCTTAGGATGTTGCATGAAGCTTTAACCCTTTAATATTTTATAAAACTATTATTACAGTATTTTATAATTTAAAATAAAAAATACTAAAATTTGAAAATTCTGACATTATAAATTTTTAAAAGGTTAAGATTCATTTTTATATCGAAATTTTTTACAAAAGAGTAATATTATTAACCCTTCTGGAAAAAAAACAAGAAGCAATGCTGACATGAAAATGTTTTTTGGTGCAATGTTGCTTCAAAAATGTTCAAAATAGAGTAATGTTGAGGGTATCAGTCAACCAGTGTTAACATTGACAAGCACAACTATAGGAAGATTTCAAGACCTATACCTGTGTGAAAACATAGCGATGAGCTTTTCATCGAAAAGAATGGGTTTACAGTTATCGATCGTGATACTGTGATCTTCCCACTTCCCCTTCTCGTGAACAAGGCCGTACTGACACATGAGGGTTTGCCAGACAACGCAAAACACATTGAATAAGTCAACAACTAAGACTAGGACCTTAAACTGAACACGCATCAAATCCATGGAAAAACTGAAAAAGACAACTAAAATTCGACAGATGGATAATGAGCATAGATAACAGCAATGTATACCATGTATTGGGGATCAAAGAAACCAATACCAATTAAAGGGTCATTAATAGCGTTGACTTCAATATCATCTCTCTACAGAGCCGATCTCACTACCAAGTGACCAATCCTTTCAAATCTTGGAAGTGTAAACACAACTGATACCATAATGTAAGACTCTCGCGAAAACTATTTATAGAACACTTATTTCTATTATCTTATTCTTATAATTGGATCTTATTGTTGGTTCTTCTCGTTACTTACATTCCTTAGGGATCTGTCAAACCCCGAACTTGGCTCTGATACCAATTACGACATCCAAGCGTCTCGCTCTCGATATTGTCTGCTTTAGGTCACCCCTCACGACTGTGAAATGCATCTAGAGGGGGAGGCATCTAAATCTTTATAAGGCGTCTTTCATTCCCCTCCCCAGTCGATGTGGAACAAAACACTCCACCCCAACGACCTCGCTAGCCAATTGACCCACACGACCCGAGCCTAGCACTGATACCACAATGTAATATTCTTTCTCGAAAACTATTTACTTATTACTTATTTCTGCTATCTTAATTTTATAATTAGAACTTATAGTTGGTTCTTCCCTTATTGCTTTCTTTTTTGAGATCACTAATCGCTTTAAATCCGCGTTGCGTGTAACTTGTGAGAGAAAATAGGATATGATGATTAATGCGACTTATCTTATTTTTTACATTTGATAAAATTCCTAGTTCTCTCCCTTCCAATGTAGTGCCTTTAGAATAGGCTATTATAATAATATCTTGCATAAATTTAAACGTTAGAATGGTACTACCATGCAAAACGATCTCACCCTGTATAATAAATGCCTTAAATCATTAAGCAAGTACTCTTCATTAATCGATCTTACCCTCGATGCCCCTTATGGATTTAAAATGTGTCGAGATAAGGAGGTATCCAGACCCTTATAATTTTGACTTATCACTTATTTCTACTATCTTAATTTTATAATTGGATCTTATAGCTGGTTCTTCCCCTGTTGCTTTTGTTTTTTTGAGATAACTAATTGCTTTAAATCCGTGTGGCGTGTAACTCATGGAAGAAAATAGGATATGATGATTGATGTATCTTATCTTGTTTTTGACATTTGATAATATTCTTGGTTCTCTGCCTTCTAATCAATGTTTTAAAAGCCGGACCGGATGTTGAGCCGGAAAGGCTAACGGGTCATGGTTCAACCGGTTGGATCGGTCGAACCGTTTGATTAAACCGGTGACGTAATAATTAAATTAAAAATAATATCATTTACATATATAAATGATAATCCGGTTTGATGATAGGTTAACAAGATTGAAACATATATCACAATCAAATAAAATGGTTTTTCATGACCTTGTACCATATAAAATGATTAAAAGTAGCACATTAATAAGTCAATTATTAACCTAAATTCATGGGTTATAAATTATAGACAGTATTATCTTTAAAAATACATATCTTTAAATTTATATTAATAATTTTAGATAAAATTAAAGATGAAATAAAGCATTCGTAAATAAATTTTGAAAAATTTATAAAACTAAAAATATAAAAAAAATGAAAAATGCATATAAATATATATATATATATATATCTCTAATCCTAAATATGAGATAGAGTTGATTTTTTTGGAGATATTAAAAAAGTTAATTAAATTATTTTAAAAAATATATATTTACCTTTTTTCTTCAAACTATTTTGGCTAACTAATAAAATGATATATAATATAATAATACACAACATATGATATGATTAAGTAAATTATTTAGTTTTTTTAATCTCTTAAAAAACTTAATTATATCTTATATTTTAGATAAATAACAGTTATATATAAACTTAAAAAGATATCTACTACTACTGATTTTAAATGGGAGTAAAATAAAAAGATGTTATCTGACCAAAAGATGTTCCTTGTTTGACAAAAAAAGCAAAGACGTTCCTTGGTTTTATAGAAGACATAAAAGATATATCTGTTGGTTAAAAGGCTACCCCTATGGTTAATAAATTTAAAGGCATATTTTTACCAAAAAAAAAAAATTAAAGGCATGGGAGAATGTGTTCACAAGATTCGATGCATTGGTGAATGTGTGTGGCAGTGAAAATTGTGAAAGTACTGCAAAAAAAATATTTATATTGAAATACAAGAGTAGGTAAGGCAGTAGGAGTAATAAAACTGACATGTGACATGTGAAAGTAACTTTATTAACTTATTGCATCTTCTTCTTTCCTTCTCTGGTTTTATTTCCGGCGACGTTAGTTCTTCTCTGTTTTCTTAACTATGGCTCGTTTCTAGTGAGTGATTCAGGTTTTTCTTTTGATTTCGTGGCTATTTTTCTCATTATTTCAGGTGTTATTAGAGGAAAAATCATAAAGGTCAGCACTGGGATTTTTTTTTCTCTCTCCTTCCCCCTCCTTCTTTCTTCGTCTTCTTCAGTGTAACTTGGCTTTCTCTTGTGAGCCGTCCGGTTTTTCAAAACTCGCTCCGGCTCCCGGTTTTATAACGGTTTCCGGCTCAAATGCCGGATCTTGCCGGCTGAACACGGCTCTTCTTCTAAAACGGTTCTCAAACAAAAACGAGCCGTTCAGATCTCCGGTTGACGGTCCGCCCGGTCCGGTCCGATTCTGAAATCATTGATTCTAATGTAATGCCTCTGGAATTGGCTATTATAATAATACCCTGCCTGAATTCAAACATTAGAATGGTACTACCATACAAAACGATCTCAACCTGTATAATAAATGCCTTAAATCATTAAACAAGTATTCTTCATTAATCAATCTCACCCCTGGTGCCCCTTACGGGTTTAAAACGTGTCGAGATGGGGAGGTATCCAGACTCTTATAAGGCATTTTTTGTTCCTTTCTCCAACTGATGTGAGACAAACACACTCCACCCACCTTTAGGCCCAGTGTCCTCGCTGGCCCATTGCCCCATATTGAACCGAGCCTGACTCTAATATCAATTGTAACATCCCAAACCAGGCTCTGATACCATAATGTAAGACTCTCAAAATCTACTTATATAACACTTATTTCTATTATCTTATTCTTATAATTAGATCTTATTGCTGGTTGTTACCCTGTTACTTACATTCCTCAGGGATCTGTAACATCCCGAACTTGGCTCTAATACTAATTAGAATATTCAAGTGTCTCGCTCTCAACATTGTCCGCTTTGGGTCACCCTTCCCAACTGTAAAATGTGTCTAGAAGAGGAGGTATCCAAATTCTTATAAAGCGTCTTTCTTTCTCCTCCCTAGCTGATGTGGGACAAAACACTCCACCCACCTTTGAGCCCAGCACCCTTGCTGGCCAATTGGCCTACACGACCTGAGCCTAACTCTGATACCAATTGTAACATCCCAAACGTGTCTTTGATACCACAATATAATATTCTGTCCAAGAAACTATTTACTTATCACTTATTTCTACTATCTTAATTTTATAATTGGATCTTATTGCTGGTTCTTCCCTTGTTGCTTTCTTTTTTGAGATCACTAATCGCTTTCAATCCGCATTGAGTGTAACTGGTGAGAGAAAATAGGATATGATGATTGATGTATCTTATCTTATTTTTGACATTTGATAATATTCTTGGTTCTCTACCTTCCAATGTAGTGCCTCTGGAACCGGCTATTATAATAATACCCTACCTGAATTTAAATGTTAGAATGGTATGCAGAACGATATCACCTTGTATAATAAATGCCTTAAATCATTAAGCAAGTACTCTTCATTAATCGATTTCACCCACGGTGCCCCTCACGGCTTTAAAACGTGTTTAGATGGGGAGGTATCCAGATCCTTATAAGACGTATTTCGTTCCTTTCTCCAATCAATGTGAGACAAACACACTCCAATCACCTTTGGGCCCAGTGTCCTCATTGACCCATTGGTCCACATCGAATCGAGCTTGACTCTAATACCAATTGTAACATCCTGAACCAGGCTCTGATACCATAATGTAAGACTCTCTCAACAACTTTTTATATAACACTCATTTCTATTGTCTACAATAAATGAGTAAAACTTGTGATTCTCTATCTGGTTAGTTGGGATCATTGCAAACTTTAACAGGGATTATCACAGCCATAAAGGAGCTTGTGGAGGTTAGTTTATGCGTGATATGTAGAAAGTGCATTTATGATTTCTCCCGCATAAACTGTGCGCCTACCATGAATTGCAATGGAGAAAGTACCTGCAATCAGATGTTATTGTCACTATGAGATGATTTTTCCTAAAAGAATGGGAGGAATATAATGGATAAGAAAAGGATTGAGGGAGGTTGTAGTATGAGATGTCTAAGTTTCATATTGAGTAGCATATGATGCTTTAACAATGTTTCTTGTAAATAGGCCTGACGGTTGCTAAACGCAAAGAAACGCCAATGAATAAAAATTCAGTTGGAAAAAGTGCACTAGAAGTTAAATGTACTACTTTTTAGCTTTTCTATATTGTGTTATACTCTCTATTGCTGGAAAGCACCATATGTTAAATGTGTTGTTGATGTTCACACTGGGGATGCATTTGCGTTATTAGTATCTTGCCTTGCTACCAAAATTGTTTGCTTTCCTTTTTTGTATCTTCAGGAAGGTCAGAAATTAGGCCCTCAATTAAGATTGAAACCTCCTCAAAGAAAATCCGCTGCATTCCATTTTCTTCAATATTTATCAGCTTGCACATAGCTTTATGGACTATTTGTTTGACTAGTTAGTATGCTGGTTCTATTCTTTTAGAAGAGCTTCACAGTACATCCAAGGAGTAAGCACAAAGGTCTTCACATTCAAGTGTGCGAAATGTTGTTGCATTGGAGAGAATGGCCTTCATTTAAGACACAGGCACGTGCAAAATGATCTCTCATCAATGTTGGCGTGAATCATTTTGGTGCAATGAAATCAGGAAGATGAATAGCAACCTTATTGTGATCAGGAAAACCTCAACCAACAACAAGAAGGAAGACTTTGACTATGATGATGATGTTGACAGTGCAGAGGAATCTGAAGGTGAAGAATTTGAGCAAGAAACTAGCTGAAGAATCTGTGCATCAACGTGAAATTGTATATTTGTTTGTAAGAATAGCAGGTTGAGTACGAATTCCAATGCTAAATTATGCATTGGTTCCTCACAATGCCATAGTTTGCTTCCTATTCTGTTGAGTGTGTTGCACATTCTCTGTTATGCTTGGTGCAAGTTTTCCTGGACCACTAAAATTTGCAGTATAGTCATAAAATGATGCCTCAACTACAGACTGCGAAACCTGAAAAATAATGAATAGATGTTTGATAAGCTATATATTGTCTTATTCAAGATATAACATATCTATTTTTAATTTGATCAAGGTTTTACCTTCCAAAACTTAAAGCGCATTGAGTTTTTAAGGCTGTTTATCACTTCAATCAACAACTTGTTATTAGATATAACATGTTAACATTGAAGGTTTTGTATTTAGGATGACACTTGCAAATTATCTTGGCAAAACAATAGTGACATTCAAATTTTAAATGTCGGATGCAGGCATACTAAGTTTAATTAATGACAATAATTATTACAAAAAGTGGTCATTTAAAACTAACAAAGATGTTTGGGTTAGTGGATTGAAAAGATAATTTTTAAAATCAAAGGATCCAACTGAAACCATGTAACACTCCAAATTTTATATTCACTAAAAATATAATGTAATTAATTCAAAAATTCAATAAAATGGTGAATATTCATGAAATTTGGATCTTATGAATTTTGAAATATTCATATTTATGAGGAAATGAGAAAATTAATTCAAGAAAGGAATTAAATTGCAAAGGTGATAGCAAAATCATAATTTTGCCAATTTAGCCCAAGATTAATTATTTTCCAATTAATTGGAGTTAATTTCAATTAATCAAGGAAAATAAAGGAAAATGTATAATTGAATTATTCTTGATGGAATAAATCAAGAATTGTGAAATTAGGAGAAGTTATACATAATTCATTTATATGAATCATGGAATTGTTGAAATCATTTTTCCTTTCCTTTCCTCTTGTAATTTCGCCTAAAATGTGAAAATGAGGGGGGGGAATTAATTTCATGAGCACATGTCCAAAATGCTACATGAAGAGAGTAATGATGACAATAGTAAGGTGGCTATGACATGAAGGTATGGGCATGGTGATCATGGTGGGTGATGGTAAGGGAGTAATAAGTGAAGGGATGGATAAACTTGATTGCATGGTAGAGTACAAGCTTAGATCTAGTTGGAAGAGGACTTACTTGGTTAGTAAGAGGAGAGGGGGTTTTTGTGAGCCAAACCAAGGGAAGAAATTAGTCCATTTCCAAAGAAGACTTAAGGGAGCAAGTAAGTCAAATTATGAATGAAGTATGGGCAAAGGCATGTGTCACCATAACAACCTTAGATGAGATTAATGGTTTGGAATCAGGGGAGCATTTTTATGAAGGCTTTCTCTTCCCTTCCCTTCATGCATTTTTGTTCAACATAGAGAGAGAGAGAGAGAGAGAGAGAGAGTTAGGAGAAACTTTGAAGAGTTAGAGAGAAAAGGAAGAAGAAATATTAAGGTAAGAGTTGATTCTTAAGCTAATCTTGTAACATTTTCCTAGATCCTTCTCTAAACCTTGTTTCTTCATGAATCTGTGATCTTGAAGACTCATTCTTAGCTCAAGGCGAAGAGAGGGAGGGCGCATATAGAGAGAGAAACCAAGAAGCCTAAGAGGTAACTTCACAAATCCTAAAACTATGTTAGTATGTGATTGTTGTTGATGATTGTAGGTGGTTTTGGTTATTTTGTGGAGTTTGTAAATTTGGAAAAACTATAACCCTAAGGGGTTATGTTGCCCAAATTTCTTTGAATCATGGTTAAGATATGTTTAAATAAGTTAAAAGGGATTAGAACTGGAAAAGTACAAGTTTTGGAAGTTAAAACACAAAACTCTAGTTTTTCATTTTTTGTGGAACTTTCGCCTAGAAATAGAACAGGGGCTAGGAGCTAAATTTTCATGAAATAGATAGTTCCATTGGATTCAGTGGGCAAAAATAGGTAGGGTTACAGTTGCTCACTTTTTCGGAAAAGGCCGAAACAACATAATTACGAAAACGCCCTTAAAACTCGAAATAGGGGCTGTCAAGGGTATATTCGTAATTTGATAGTGAATTTGGTGATTCCGAGTCCAGAAATAGATTCGTTGGGAAAAATATGTCAGAATAGCCTGAATGAAATTTTTTGCAAAACGTGCCATCGGGCCGAGTACAGAGGGGCCGGGCTAGGGTCCCGGGGGCATTTTGATAAATTTTCACCATGAACTAATATAACCACAAAAAACACTATGGAAGTGTCTCAACTATACATTTGACATTTTAGGACTAAGTAGAGAGCCCGAGGGATTGGCACGCAAATCGAGGCACATTATTCAAGGATCAGGGAAGGGTGATTAGAGTAGGAAACTTACCTCTCCTACATGTATTTGATATTTGTACTGGTGCATTGATGCATGTTATTTCTTTGCTTGATTGTGTGAAACATATATGAATAATTGAAGCTTTGTTCTTGTTTATACTATGGTCATACGTATGTTGTTTGAAACATTGAGCACGCAAATATGTCATTGTGTGAGCATGAGTTATGTTAGGCAAGCATGTCATGCATTAAGCACCTATCTTGCATGCATATTGGTATTGCTTTCCTACTGAGATTCTCCAGAATCTCACGCTCCCCTATCAACAATTTAGACAGGAGAAGACAGAAGATTTGCTGAGAACAATGAAGAGAACCATACGAAGGGGATTGTAGTGGTGGAACGAAGACTGGAAGATATCTCCGTTTTATTGGGACGGGTTTAGACACCCACGTAGTGCTGTGTGGCTACATTAATTATAATTATCAAGTACGAACCCCTATGGGAATTTTCGTAATCGTGCACATAATATCATTATATTTATACTATTCCTGTGTTGCCCACCGAACTGTGTATCATTTTCCGTAAATACTCTGAAATAGGTGAAAATAAGATGAGGGTGTGACAAACCATGTATCAAATATGTTTTGTTGAAGCTAGACCTAGTTGAGCTCGTCAACTTGGGAGAAAAGGAACGAAGAAAGGGGCAAAGGAAGCTTAAATTGGAAGGAAGAATATGATGATGGTAGCAACAAAGCTCGTTATAATGACTTTATTGACGTGTCGAGTTTGTGGGGCGGAAGGCTTCAGTAAGAACAAAGAGATCGTTAAGATGATGCCACGCAACACACAAACAGTTAATGACCCCACCTCTTCAATGATCGGGTTAGTATTGCGGGAAAACCCATTCCACCTATGTGCTCGTTTGGAATGGCTTATTTTTGTCCAAAACGTGTTTATAATTCGTGATTCACGGTATACGAGGTAAGTATGTGAGAGGAGTTTTTTCTCGACTTGCGTAATACGGGTTTATTTTTTAAGCCACCGCTAAAACAAACAAGCCTTATATCTTTCTTTAATTTTTAATCGGTTAAGCTATAATTTTAACAATAAAGTTTTTCTTGAAGAGTGTTTGACACAAATAAGTTTTATAAAGGAAAAAAATACCAATAAATAATTTAAAATTGTGCAAGTTGGCTAAAGCCATTAAATTTTATCAAATGTTCAATAAATTTCACCTAGCCAAATTGAAACTTAACAGATGTTTTACGAAATTTAACAGCCTTGGTCAATTTGCATTATTTTAAATTGTTTATTGGTATATTTCCCTAGTTGTATGTTTCGAAGACGTGTCCTATTGCATAACCTTGCAATTGAAACTGAACTCAATGTTTTTGCAGGAATTTGGGTTCTCTTAGAATCTTTTATCTCATTTTTTTTTCTTATAGTTACTGGAAATTGTTATCTCCTCATACAGAAAGGTCATGTTGTTTTCAAAGGATTTATTTCCTTCCAATTAATAAGCACCTTATGATTTGGGCTTGAACCATTTAATGCGACTGCCTCAATAACCGATTTCCCTAGTTGCATGTTTTGGACACGTGTCCTATTGCATAACCTTGTAATTGAAACTGAACTCAATGTTTTTGCAGGGATTTGAGTTTTCTCAGAATTCTTTATCTTATTTTCTTCTTAGAATCTCATCTCCACTGTCAGATTAAAAAAATCATATGGTTTAGATTTCATATTTTATAAAACCATTATTTTAGACATAAATAAATCAATTTAAATTGTAAAAATCTAATCTACACAATTCACAGCTGCAATACAAATAAAATTTAAAAAATTAAATTATAAAATACTATAATCATAGTATTAAAAAATATTAAATCTGAATCATTTATTTTTTAATGAGAGAGTGGAGATGTGATTTTGAAGAAAAAATGAGAAAATGGATTCTAAAAGCATCATCTTCCATTTCTGCAGTGTACTTCATTGAATGGAAATAATTCACAATTTTATGGTGTGAAATTGAATGTAAGTAAATGCTTACGAATAACTTAATTATTATGATCATAGTAATCCATAGAACATTAATGTTTTAATATGCTCTCACAAAAACTGAAGAGGTTATTAATTCAAAATATGCCCATGAATTATTCGAAGGGACCCCTAACAAATCATCCGAAGCCTCAATGATAGCTCCCTTTTGGTGAGAAATCCTCGCTTTGGCTCTAGGATTTGTTTGATTCAAAAGTTGGGATCCGTTGGCTGTTGCTCACTTTTCTTTTGCTTGCTGGAAGGAATTAAGTATAATGACTTATCTAATAACATAAATATATAATTTTCTTTTGTTATAAATAGTTGGGATGTAATCGGACACTTAAGAAAATTGAAAATCATCCTGGAAATCCGAGGCGGCTTTAGTCAGTACACCTTTAAATTAGCACTTTTCCACCTTTAGTATCAAAGTTTTCTTGTTCGTTCATGGAGTGTCAATTGTTGGAGAAACAAAAGTAAACAATTTTCTGAGTTAAATAACTACAGGGGAAAGTGTTTTTATTGATAAGGTGTAATTAGCAAACCTTTGAGCCCCTCTTTCTAGAAAAGTGCGTCATGCCATCGAATAGTTTTATGGTACTAATAAGTGGACTTTGTTCTTATTTTATTACCAATCCAGTTGACAGCTTTAGTGCAGTGTCCATTAAATCGTCCCCCCAACATGTAAATTAGAGGGGGAGCTGTTTGTCCTGGTACATATTGCTTTAATGAAAGGCAAAACCTTGAGGGACTGTTTGGAATGAAGGATTTAAAGAGGAGGAGAGCGGGTACAAATTTTTATTAACTTTAAAAGAAATGGGGAATTAGGGTTATGAAATTTTCCCCAAAAAGAATATATAAGATAAAAGAGTAAGAAAAATTAATTAAAAAATTTTATATGCTCTCCCTCTCTCTAGATCCTCTTATTTTCATGCGCAATTAAGAACATTATATCTTTGTTTATATATATATATATATGATGTAGTCTAAAAAAAGCAAGTTGGTCAAATTTATAAGATATTATGTCAAAATATCAACTGATTTTTTTAACCCCTTAAATGTTAATAGTGATCTCATGACGTGAGTCAAGATTTTATGATCTCTTTCACAAATAATGAAGATGAATAAGGATATAATTGGAATACTTGAATGTTTTTGAACAAATGAGTCCATAAAAATGTCTAAAACATCTTATAATAGAGATAAGAAGGAAAGTAGTATGTTGAGTATATTTTTAGCTTATCATAGAAAAGGACCACTGTTTTGTTTGTGAGTCATTAGTCAAGGGGAAAGTAATTGTCCCACCGTTATCTAAAACCTAACTGCACTACTTTCTTTTTTAAAATTTTTTGCCAGATTCAGTATCAACCAAGGTTTATAGCTTCAATATATTCGAGATACCGCATTTCAAAATTTTTTGAAATTCTTTCCATGGGCTAAAACAACCATAATTTGAAAGAAACAATGAACAGAAACGCAGACCAAGCGTCTGATATCACATTTAGTCAAGACATATAGACAGGTATAAGAATCTAGAATCTCCACATTCTCCACGTAAGAGGCAATCAAAATGATAAAGGCCTAAGAAACTAACCCTTTACACGGCAACACAGGGATGCACCAGGAAACTATTAATTCGGAACTCTCAATTAGTGGGATCAAAGGAAGCTAATACCTGAACTAGGCAAAACATACAAGGTGGCTTGCACTGGGGAGGCCACATGCAGTACCGTCTTAATGAGTCTTAGCCATGTGAGCAATCAAGTCAACAACACGTGTGCTGCACCATTACACACACAAAGCAAAGCAAGCATCAGCTATCTACTTGTAATTAGATATTCAATGGATTGGTAAATTTCCTGAGAAAACACCACTTAACCCCTCCCTTACCAAACTGTAAAGATGCAACTACCATAACAAAAACAAGAAGAAGAAAGATGAATTACCTGTAACCCCACTCATTGCCATACCAAGCAACAAGCTTCACTAAGTTTTTGCTCAAACTAATACCTGCCTTGGCATAAAAAATACTTGACCTGAAAAAACAAAAGAATTAATGTGCAACTCCTAGCTCCAATGACAAATAGGGGCATATATGGATCTAAAGAAGACAAGGTAGAGAATTTGATGCGTTTAATAGCTCCCACTCAGATGATAATCCACACCTACTGTCCACAACGAAGTTTTTGGTGTAGACTGCATCTTCAACGTAACCAAGGATTCCCTTCAACTTGCCCTGGGACTCCTCCCTGGAAAACAGTACTATTGAATCAGACAAGCCAAAAGCAGCGCAATCCCAAAAATCTTCCAGCTATATCAAAGAGTTCTGTGCACTCGAGTCCTGCAAACCTCAACAATCAAATAATAATAGTGAAATATAAGAATCAGTTTGAGAATAAAATCTTACTTGATGGCAGCTTTAATTTGGTCGTAGGTGGCTGCCTTTTCCAGCCTCACAGTGAGATCAATAGCAGAAAGATTCACAGTAGGAACAAGGAAAGGACACTCAGTCAATTTTCCATTCAAAGCAGGAATCACTTTCCCAACAGCCTGACGCAAAGAAGAGTATATTAGTGAAGGAGACCAGATGAAGGTGACAACTAACAGTAATATGTGAATGCCAATTATTCACCTCAGCAGCTCCAGTGCTGCTAGAAATGATATCAAGTGAAGAAGCTCTTGCACCCTTCCATTCTTTAGGTGGTGGCCAATCAACATTCATCTGGCTAGCTGAGCAGCAGTACAGCATGAAAGTCATGATTACGCTCAACACACATAAATGAGAAAACGCTAGATGTTACAGTTAATTATACCCACAAGTGATGGAGTAAAATGTGGTTACTTGCCCCTCAACAATGCCAAATCCATCATGAATAACCTAAAATTGACAAAGAAAGTTTAACATAACAGAACAGTATGGCATTGATACATAGTACTACCTCCGGTCCAAAATATAGGACAAAGTTTGTAGTGCAATTTGTATTACAAACTTTGTCCTATATTTAGGACCGGAGGGAGTACAATACAAGTATCTGGAGGCTTGATAACCTTCGCAAGTGGAGCAAGGCAGTTGGTTGTGCAGCTTGCAGTGGAAACAATATCAAGCTCTGGCTGGTATTCATGCTCATTAACACCTACGACAAATATGGGAGCATCTTCACTGAGTGCACATATGATAACCTTCTTTGCACCAGCCTGGTTCAATCAACACAAAACAGACAACTTATCATTTCTTGCAACCCTCGCAAAACTAAACTCTGATAAAATACCATCGTAGAAGCAATCCTAATCAAAGTGTATGTTTCACGGAATTTTAAGACATGCTTATAGCTAAAATACAACACCCACTGCCAATCAATCCAAGAGATGCTCTTTATGAAAAGATAACAGTGAAAGCAATATTATCAACAAAATACAGTTTTAAGGCTAAATGAGATCATTAAGAAAAGCAAACAACAAAAACTAAAGACATGAGAAGGCGAAGTGCACAAAGGCAAACCTTCAAATGGGCAGCAGCCTTCTCTTTGTCTGTGAAGTCACTGATGGTTTCAACAATATACTCAGCTCCAGTCTCAGCCCACGGGATGTCTTCCGGGTTACTGATGCATGAAGTTACAAGGCCAATGGATAATATCTTCACCTTCGAGAGAGTGTTAAAATTTACAAGCACAACCATAAGAAAATTTCGGGAACAATACCTGTGTGCAAACACAGAGACGGGCTTTTCACCGAACAGAAGGGTTTTAGAGTCTTTGACCGTGATACCGGGAGCATAATTGGACGGAAACATGAAGGCCTGCCAGACACGAGTGACCAACTAAAAATGTAAGAGAAAAAGGAGCATAGATAACTGTATAGTTGTATACCATGTAGTCTGTAGTAATGTCAGGGTCATTAATAGCGGCGATTTCGAAATCGTCCCTCTGCAGAGCCACATACGCCACCAAGCAACCAATCTTTCCAAATCCTGGAAGTGAGAACACAAACGAATATAAGAATTTGAATCACTTCCGAAAGTAATTGATCACAAAAGTAAAAGAAAATGAAATAAGAAGAAAGGCAAACTATCCCATCTAAGAGAATGAGCGGCGAAAGAAACCAATAGTAGTAAAAGAACACGCACCATTGATTCCGATCTTCATGACTGAAAACCTAAACAAGAAAAGCGGAAATTGTGTTATCAATGAAATATTTACAATCCCATGATCTATGAGCAAGGCGTACCAGTTGGTGTGATCGCGGCGCACGAGAGTAGAGACGCAATGCGATTTTGAAGGCACTGGCTTGAGGGGGAAGTCAGAAGGCGGTGGGCTTTAATGATAATAATAGTAATAAGGCAGACTGGTGGCAACACGTATTTTCTCATATGCATAAGTACTGAAATATTTTATAGTACCGACAACATTTTTAAATATTTTTCATATGCGTGTAACACCTTAAAGTGTTTTTTAACGTATTAGAAGCATAACCAAAAAAACTTATCAGTTGCAAGCGGATTTGGTGTTATTTAATATGTTTGGAATAATGATTGATAATTGGGTTTGTTTCAATTGGGCTTGTTGTGATATTATTTTTGGTAAAAACTAAATTATGTAATGTAATTTATGTTTGGATTGACGATTGGCGATTGGACTTTTATAAAAATAAAACTTGTTTGGATTGGCTTAAGTATAAGGGCTTTTGTGATAATAGTAAGAAAAAGTTGGTGGAAAAATATTTAAAAAATCAAGTAAATATTTAAAAATTACTTTAAAATATTAGGTGCTATTAGAAAAATATATTAGAGTGAGTGGAAATCAATAAATCAATATTTTAAGTTTTGGGTGCTCTTTACTACTAAAAAAAATAAATTAAAGGTAAAATTGTAGTCAGTCTCCTAAGACAGGTGCTATTAATATAATTTTTGGTCCCTGAAGTTTGATCCAATTTTGGTTTTGGTCCCTGAAGTTTGAAATCGGTGGTTTTGGTCCCTGAAGTTTCACCCAATTTTGGTTTTGGTCCCTGAAGTTTGAAATCGGTGGTTTTGGTCCCTGAAGTTTCACCCGATTTTGGTTTTGGTCCCTTAAGTTTGAAAAGGACTTGGTTTTTTTTCTGGGTCGGGTCGGGTTTTTAAATTGGGTCACCAAGTCCTTTTTAAATTTGAGGGACCAAAACCAAAATCGGGTGAAACTTCAGGGACCAAAACCATCGATTTCAAACTTCAGGGACCAAAACCAAAATCGGGTGAAACTTCAGGGACCAAAACCATCGATTTCAAACTTCAGGGACCAAAACCAAAATCGGGTGAAACTTCAGGGACCAAAACCATATATTTCAAACTTCAGGGACCAAAACCAAAATTGGTTCAAACTTCAGGGACCAAAAGTTATATTAACCCAAAAAAATATTTTAAAGTAATTTTTGGAGCTGAAAAAGTATATTAAAGATAAAATTATAATAAGTCTGATAACACACTAGGTACAACTTAAAAAATATTTTAAGGGTTTAAAAACATCAAAAAAATATTTTATAGTAATTTTTGGAGCTGAAAAAGTACATTAAAGGTAAAATTGAAATCAGTCTGATAACACACTTGGTACAGCTGAAAAAATATTTTAAGAGGTTACAAACACCAAAAAAATATTTCAAGGGGATTAAAAACACTCAAAAAAGTTTTTTTGAGTGGGTACAACTAGAAAGTGGGTAAAATTGCAATCAGTCTGATAGCACACTAGATAGTGGGTTTGACTAGAAAAATATTTTAAAGGGTTAAAAACACTAAAAAAATATTTTTTTATACTACATACTATTTAAAAAACATTTTATGGGAAAATCCAATATCATATAACTAATTTCTAAACAACCAAATCTAGCATAAAATGTCATTAGTTTTTAACAAAAGCTCCATTTTCTAGCTTCTCTCAATTGAGCTTTCACCAATTGGACTTTGGTAAAAGCTCAATTGTCAATTGGCATCTCCAAACACTCAAATTTGAGTTCTCAATTGGTAATTGAGCTTATGATCTTCAATTGGGCTTAAAAGAGGTTCCCAAACACACACATTATCAGTATCACATCCGGATTGTAATATTTATATGGCCCAAGACCTTAGTCTGCCGGCTTAAGTTTTTTATAAACTCCAATTTATAATTGGCCATTATGATTAAAAAAAATGTATTAGAAGCCTTAGAAAAATTATTCCATGGTATTTAATTTACCAAAGAATCTAAAAAAAATATTTTAGAATCCTGATGCAACATAAAATATTTAAAAAATATTTTAGAGTGTTGGATACACCTTAACAACAACTACCATAGACTTCTCAAATAAAAAATAATAATAAAAAAAAGTTGTTAATCATGCTCAAAAGTAAACATGTAAAACAAAAATGATATAGTATTTACTAGTATATTATATTGCATTAATGATTTTTTTTTATGTGTGGACTGTTGCTTATCAGGAATAAATATTCACGAAACTGAATTACTGAAAGGAAGAAAATCCAGCTTCTTTGTTTGACTCTAGGAAAAAAAATCCAGATTCTAACATAGTCCAATTACCTTTTCCCTCCTTAAAGTAGGCCAATATATTTTTTAAAAAATAAGGGAGAATTACAGTCAGGTCCCAAACAAAAAATAAAATGAAGAAATAATCCCTTGAAATTTTAAAATGAAAAAATAATCCCATTAACAACCTCATGTGTAAGTCATTGACAACTCTAGAAGCCTCCATTGACAACTTCTTGGGATCATTTTTTTATTTTGAAATTTTAAGGGATCATTTTTCATTTTCCTTTTTTTTTTGCAACTTAGCTGAAATTCTCCCAAAAAATAATGATCTTTTTTATTTTTTATATTAGGCTATCCGCTTTTAGAGATTTAATTGAATCAATTTTTATGTTTATTTTATATAAAAGTAAACTCAAAAATCAGCAAAATCTGTCAGAGGATGAGAGATTGAAGATGGTTTTATTACTCTCTTTAAATTGTGAAAGGGCACACGTGAAAACAAGGAAGCATGCTGAAAAGATTTCTTTCTTTACCACACCCTTGTATTATATTGAAAACAGGGGATTAAGGTGTATTTAACACTCTAAAATATTTTTTTAGATGTATTCAAACACCTTAAAATATTTTGGCCACAATTTTACCTTTAAAATATTAAAAGCGGATCAGTTTTGCCCAATTTAACACCTTCACCGACGTCCGTTAACAACCCACCCCAAACCTTAGATTCTGTTCATCTATGGCAAATTCCTGGTTCATGGTTTTCAAGCACAGATTGGAGCTTTATGGTCTCCCACTAGCAACAACATTCCGTCAATTCCCACCACAAAACAACTAAAGTTGCCTCCATCGTTATTTGCTACAATAGAACAGACTGGTGATGGTGATGGTGATGGTGAACAAGTACTCATATTCCACCAATTCCAACCATAAATCCCAGCAGCTTCAAACTCCTTTGCACTGGCTGGCTTCAACTTGATTGAATTGCTCTATTTTTTCCTCTAAGCTCCAAGCCTGTCTCTCTCCATTCCTACTTTCGTCTTTCCATCGTTTCAGTGCAGTTGATTGTGGCAACCAGACGACCCATTACAACTTTCATCTGTTTATATGATTCAGTGTTGAATATTAATTGATTGTTTATTACTGACCTCTCAAACAGATTTTAAACTCACGCATCTGTGATCTCCCAATTTGATGCGTCACTCTCTCCCTCGTGCCTCTCTCGGAAGCCAAGTTTCGATCTAATTCGCATTGAAATTGCCTAAAATTCACTCTAATTCATTCATCACAAACAACCCTATCGCCTTCCCCTGTGGTCCCCTACTTCATCATTAGACACGATTAACCCTTTACGTCTCCCCCCAGGGTGTGAGATCCAACTGGAGGATCCAAACACAGGACGAAGGTTGGCTTGGCTGGTTGAGGGTGGACGAGAGAGAGTAGTGGTAGGGTGTGGAAGACGACCACGCAAGCGGAGGAGGTTTGGGGAATGGGTTGCTAAACGGACGTTGACGAAGATGTTAAATTGGGGCAAAATTGATTTACTTTTAATATTTTAGGTTCAAAATATTTATGGTAGCTCTCCTATAAGTGGAAGGTTGTAGGTTCGATCTTAACCCCAACATGAGGCCGTTAGTGCCTACTCCTTTAATTCAAAAAATATTTTAGGATGATAAATGCGTTTAAGAGAATACTTCGAGGTTATTAGATGCACATTAACCCTTTAAAATATTTCCAACAATCTTCTATATCTGTCAAAGAATGCACCATTAGCTGAGGTACGACATGAGTCTAACTATTATATTTTGTAGTCCTATAAACTATAAACCCAACCTAGATCAATAACATTTAATACACAGAGATGCCAATGATCAGATAGACTATGAATCAGCACTTATTATGCATATGCTAGAGGCATTAAAAGTTATATTATACCCCATATATCACTATTAATGACGTTTTTGCATATTAAACGGCCAGGCACGCGCCTGATATTTAATAAATACTTTTGAGATTTAACTGTGATCTCATTTTACATCAAATTCATTAATAATAATTGAAATCGGTCAAAAGTGAGATTTCTTTATCAACTTTAACAAATTGTATAATGTGGAGATAGACATCCGCTTATATTTTATAAAGAATTTAAGGTTGACATCCAATGTCGTCTATATTAATTATATTTGTGCTAAAGTGTACTTTTTGGTTAAACCTGGGGTTGTTTGACCATACATTCCACATGTCGCTTCACCCACAAGTCAGATGCCAAGTCACTTAAAACACCTAAAATTTTAAATAAGTGATTTCATATTGAAATGAGTTGTCAATTGCTATATTTTTATAGTTAATACTTATACTCTTACTAATAACATGACTGATTTGGGATCTTGAAATTTAACTGGTATTTTTTTTTTCTTTTTCCCATCAATTTAACCGTGCGACATAAAATCTAAAAATATATACTAAAATTATATTTTTAATTTTTGGGTAAAGATATATGATTAAATAATTATTTTTTGGCCAAAGGTTACATGATTATTAGGTAATATTATTTTAAGGAAGGGGCATTTTGGTGAGTCAATGATGTGATTTAACGGTCAACTAAGTAATTGTTGGGTGGATGAAAGTCGAATATCAAAATTAGAAGGATTATATTTATAGAGAAGAGATGTTTATACAACATATATTTTGATTTTAAGAAATATCAATATATGATTTCAAAATAAAGGGAGATCTCTATAATTTAGAGTAAATAGAGGAGGAGATTGATGTATTTCACTCATAATTAAATTTATTAAATATTCTATAAAGTTTGTAAAGGAAAAAATAACTTAAATAAAACAAAGGTAAAGTTATCCATTTAACAATAATTTCCCTCCCGACCTTTCTAATCAATAATCAATAAAATAATATTTAAATCCCTCCCGTTAAACCAAAGAGACCCATGAGGTAAATATAATATATCCATTAACAAAAAAACAAAAATTATTACGTAGCAATGCTGAGTCTACAAAGTCCAAAAACCAAAAAACAAATAAAACCGTAAGGCTGACTTTAGGGCTTGTTTTGTATGAGGGGAGGGAAGGGAAAATAGGCGGAGAGAAAATTTTTTTGAGTTGAATTTAAAAAAATTAAAGAAATGTGATCACAAATTTTTAATTAATTTTTCTTACTCTTTTATCTTATATACTCTATTTATTAAAATTTTATTACTCTATTTCTTCAATATTTTAAAATTCAACTCATAAAAATTTTTCTTTTCCTCCAAATTCTTCACACCAAACAAACCCTAATCTTCTTTTGGTCAGGGGCGCATTGGGCATGTAAATCAGGTTTCTCTTTTTAATATGGTGAAACAAGAGTTTAAAAGTGCATAGTTTTCTTTTTATTTAGGTTCTTAAATTTTTAAAAAATCGTAAAAAATTAAAAATAATTTTATTTTTTCTCATTTCATATAAAATCTAATAATCTAAAGAACTATAAAAAATATATTTAGAAAGGTTCTAAAATGAAGAGGCAAGGCAACAGAAAAGGCACATCAACTATCCCTGGCCCATATCTATCCCTTTGCTCATAATCCAAAGCCAAAAAAATAATAATAATAATAATTCAGTCATTAGGATATGCCAGTTAAAAAAGTTACAGCCAAACTCATCGTACATGCTAAATAGATTTTCACATTATCAATCCAAATAAATAAATAAATAAATGGATTTTCACATTCTGTGTCTTCCCAGCACAGGTGATGATTTCATCAACTCTAAGGATCATGTCAGCTGCCTCAGTTGCAAACAGCAATACAGCCTGCTTGACTTTGAATGATTCAGATATCCCCAGCTCAGCCGGGTCACCGACCTTTGAAGAAATACATACAAAACGAATCAAAGTAGTTCAAACAAAAATAAACGTCATTCTGCAGCTCATTAATTAGATGACAATATGTCAAATAATCACATATGCCATTTCCACGCTCTAAAACAACACAAATTAAATACCATATATTTCTTTTCTAGATCTGACTAAAACATATTTTCATGTCACAAGAAGGCACATGCAAGTGACATTGTGTATGTTTGGATTAGTTTTTTTTAATAGCTTTTACGACTTACGAGGTAAGTGTGTGAGAGGAGTTTTGTCTCGGGTTGCGCAAACCATGGTTAATAGCTTTTAGAGAATAGATTATGAGCAGAATAGATTATGAGAAAAAAGTGATTTTGATAAAGTAAGAGTGTTTGGATGTTATGGTTAGAATAGCTTTTTTCATGGTCAAATTACTAAAAAGGACATTAGTTTTTTGAATAATTACATGTAAGGGATAAATTTATATTATATGCATTATTAAACATTAAATATTTAATAAATTCAAAAAAATTCAAAATAAATTTTAAAAAAATTATAATAATAAAATTAGTCAAATATACAATATCAAAAAATATATAAAATTATATTAGATTCTTTGCAACCTTGTTAAACCAATTTTACTATTCTTATATTAAAATAGAATTTACTATTATATTTTTTTGACCAAGAAAATATTTTGAATATGAATTGCAATAATATGAGCTTGGTGTTAAAAGAACCAAATTAAATTTTAGCAATCCAATCAACTACTATTAAATCTAAATTTGCTTCATCAGTTCCTTGAAATTTATAAAAAAATGATGTGATGATTCTTAATTAATTGGATTCCTCGTGGAAATGTTATGGCCGAAATATATATCCATCTTCAATTTGAAGATATGCAATTCTTAAACAAAAAATTAATAGGAATTTTACTATGATCAGATTCTTTGTAATCACAGAATAAAAACTGACACAATGCAAGAAGCAAAATTGATATTCCCTTAGATCCTATATATACATAGCTAACTCATGGGTTTGCATCTGATGATCTTTGTTCTTGTAATTGAGTCTCATGTTCTTTGGGAGAATCACTTTGCTTGTTGCCACCACAACAATCTTTTGTGCCATATATACAACTCACTGGTATTGCCAGTACAAAAAGCAAGAACATAAATAAAGCAGCTATTAACATCAAAACCACTGTAACTCAAAACCTTCCAATTTCTCCATCTTCATGCACACAGCTTCATGTATAACCATAACCAGAACCCAAACACCAACGTACACAGAAGTCACTGCACATAGGAAGCTAACCAATATCAATGGCTAACCAAACTGAAATCTATCAATGTCACCAGATTTTCTCCCTCCACAGAACAAGCAATTCGGGAGAAAAAAAACCAGAACAAGCTCTCTCGAAACACTCACCGGACACAGCGACTTCAGAGATTTTGAACACTTATGAGTGTCACCGGCACCGACCGCAATCCGTTCTTCCTGCACCGACCGCCGACAAAGCTCCGACAGCCACCAGCGCCTCAGATCGGACCAGAGATTTAGCAGAAAAATGGGGAGAAAAGGGGGACTGTACCCACCCCAAACACTGCCACCGTCCACCACCAGCCACCGACGGACTTGAAATTGGCCAAATCAGTGACCTAGAACGCCGAATATGGTGATCATCGACGGGATCTGGAAGAGAAGGAGACGGACGAAGCTCGACGGGATCTGGGAATAGAAGGAAGACGGAAGAAGAACAAGGGAAGGAGCCACGGTGAGAGGGAACTTGCGACGCCAATGAGGGAAGGAGCCACGACAGGAGACGAGAAATCGAAGCAAATGAGAAGAGAAATGGAAGGAAGCAGCGACGGAAGAGAAAAGGGAAAGAGAAGAGAGAGAAGAGAGATAATAATTGCAACCAACAGTCAAATAATCAGTGTGTAAGAGCAGAAAAAATGGGATTGTGCCCAAACCAAGGTTTTGCAATTCAAAACCTTGGTTTGGGCTGAAACGGGATTTTTCAAAAAAAATGGGTGTTTGGATGATTTTAAGTGAAACCATGGTTTGGATCCATAATCAATTAAAAAAAATTGAATCCAAACACTCCCTAAAGAGGATTTTGTTTTTTTTTATCTTCATCTAAACATTAAGCGTGAATATGTAATATTTTAAAAAATTGAATAGAAAATTAATAATTAGTTGCAACCCAAAAATTTAATTTAATTATTAAATAATACAATATTATAATCAATAATTACATAAGGTAACTGACAATAATTAATATTAGATACAAATAAGGGTTAATGGGTATCCCACTAACTAGGCAGTTTCCCAGGAAGATTTGGTAAGCATGGGAATTATGTTTACTTGAAATTGATTAAGTTATCATGTGTGCAAGAAGATTTAATATTTAAATTTTTATAGTAGATTAAATATTTCAATTTATAAGATTCAGATTTTTAGTTGATGACATAATTTATACTTTTGGTTATATAATTCTAACATCGTTAATGACAGGGTTATCTAACCCGGACTGGCCCGGTCGAACCGGACCGGAAACCGGCGACCCGGTCTTTAAATCGGTCCGGTCCGGTGACCCAGTCTTGGTCAGATTTATAATTTTTTTTTTAAAAATATTTTTTTAAAAAAAAAATTTCCTTTAGAATTTCATACTATAAGTTTAAAATATTTCATTTCTCATCGGTTTGGTCCCGGTTTAGCTCCGGTTTGACACCGGTCTGACCCAATGACCCTTGACCCAGTACCCCGACCGGTTCACTGACTGGTCCGGGTTTAATTACCTTAGTTAATGTTGCTTACGAAAAAAGCTGACGCAACAAACTTAAGTGATAATTATGTAAATTAACTTAAGTGATTGATGTGCAATTAAATGCTATTAATCTTAAGGAAAAATTAATCTAGAGGTTCTTGTAGTTTCCCTTGATTTTGAATGAAGTCCCTAAATTTTTTTTTTCTTTTTATGGGATCCCTTAACTTTTCACCATTTGATGTGCTAGTCGTTGTGGTTAAATAATTACTAACAGTGTTAACAATTTCCGTTAGTAAGCCCTCATCCACGTTTGGAACGACATCTCCTTCACTCTCCTTCCACCATCACCCCGTCTGACCGAGCTCTCCTCCCTCCTTCTCATCCCTCAACATCTCCGTCTTTTTCTGTTTGGGCGCACAGTCACTGAGATGGAAACTCGGAAGGAAAAGATTGTATTACTCTCGAATGAGGATTAAATGATGGAATATCTAGTTAGAGAGAACTTTTTATCTCCAGTATGAGAAACATCAAATTTGGTACGCTAGTTTTGGGAGCAAACAAACTTGTCAGATATTGACAATAGAGCAAAAGATCGGAACAACAAAAAAGATACAAAATGAGGGGAGAGAGGGAGAGGGGGAGGGAGAGAGTGTGAAGAATTTGAGTGTGTTACGTTTGAGCAGAGAACATTACTTTTTGTGTTGAAGGTAGGAAGAAGCTTTTGGACTTTTGCAGTAATAGGTAAAGAAAGATGAGTGAGTGCTTCATTTTATAAAGTTGACGATAGATCAATTATTTTGCAGGAGGGCCTCGTTGCGAACTTGGGATTTTCCTGTGTTATATTGTAATAATATTATCTGTCATAGGAAGGTAAACAGTAAACAGGGTTATATCATATGAATTTTTAAATATTAATTCTTTTCTTTTCTTGGGCAGTGATGACCTTCATCTTCCTGCCGTGAAGATCAATAAAAGAGTGCTCGTGAGTTGTTGAGGAATGAGTGAAGGAGAGAAGGCTGCTTGATCACCGAAGTCATGATGGAAGGAGAACAGAGATGTTTCGGTTGTCGATTGGGGCTCACGAACGGAAATTCTTTACAGTGTTGGTAACTATTTAACTGCAAAGGCTAACAGTATCCCATAAAAAGTAAAAAAAAAAAAGTTTAGGGCTTAACTCAAAATCAATCTAAGCTACAAGGACCTCTAAATTAACTTTTCCTAATCTTAAATTTAAAATAAGGAGAATCCCAACTAAATCCAGCTGAAAGGCCAAAATTCAAATTCATACCTACACTTTTAACATTTTTTTAGTAAAGCCGAGAAGTCACATTAGAGATTTGTAAATGTTGTTAAAAAATCATATTACCCTTTTATAGTTAAAAGGGAAAAGTTGAAGACACATTTAACCAAACTTCAAATTTAGACATATAATTTTAATATTTTCCTAATCATTTTGATTATTTAAACGAAGGTTTAATCTAGTAATTCAAAAAACCACAGTTGAATTCTTTCAGTTCGTTTTGTTTATTTAAAAGATAAATTGTCACACCCTTATCTTATTTTTATTTATTTTAGAGTATTTGTGAAAAATGATACACAGTTCGGTGGGCAACACAGGAATAATATAAATATATTGATAATATGTGCATGATTACAGAAATTTCTCATAAGGGTTCGTACATGACAATTACAAATTATGTAGCCGCATAGGTGTCACGCCCTTATTTTAATTTCAATCTTTTTCAGAGTATTCACGGAAAACGATATGCTGTTCGGTAGGCAACACATGAATAACATAACTATACTGATAATATGTGCATGATTACATAAATTCCCCATAGGGTTTTGTATATGATACTTACGATTAAGCTAGCCGCACAAGGCTACTAGGGTGTCTAAACTCATCCCAGTGAAACGGAGACTTCTTCCCGTCTTCGTTCCACTACTGTAATCCCCTCGTACGGTACTCTGCATTGTTGTTGCATATCTTCTATCATCTCCTATCTAAATTGATGGTAGGGGAGGGTGAGATTTGAGAGAATCTCAGTAGGAAACAGATACCATAATGCATGCATGATAGATGTTGTGTATGACATGTTAGCTTTATCTAGATGTATGCTCTATAATGACATTTCTGCATACTCAATGTTTCATGTAACAAAACTATGGCCACAGCAGAACAGAAACAGGGCTTCATTTATTCAAATATGCTCTACACAATCAAGTAAAGCAATCACATGCATCACTACACAAGCAAATATATCAAATACATGCAAATAAGGTAAGTCCCCTACCTCCAATCTTTATCCTCGATTTGCATGCCAATAGGTCGGGCTCCGTATTCGATCCTCAAGCTCCCACTTGATTTTCCTTGATTTGGCTGAACCCTAGCTCACTTCAACAAGCAAATTTGAGCTTCAACCCTTTGTAAGCTTTTTCCTCCCCTTTTCTCTCTCTAAAATTTCACACATCTTCTCTCTATGTTCAGTTGGTTCATGTCAGAAATAGGGATAAAGAAGGAGGAGGATGATTATAATAATATATCCAATTTAATTAATTAATTTTCCCATCGGATTTTTACAAAATTTTGGCATATTTCTGCCCAAACTTTGAAAATCATAACTAATTCTAGAAAAATTGAATTGGAGTGATTCCAAAGCCTATAGAACCCTTATTGATTCTAGTTTCAAGAAAAAATATACACTTTTGCTAGAGGGAATCACAAAATTCCCAGAATTTCAATCTTTGCATGTTGTTCCAGAAAATTTTCAGTTTTTCTAGGCTAACTTCAAAAATTATCCTTTTGTATATTACTCTAATTGAGTCATATGGCCTATCAAATTAAAGCTTAGGATGTCTACTCTCACCCTATAAAATTTCATAATTTTTTTTCATCATTAGGTCATACAAAATCATATGACAAGCTCACTGCCTCATAAGTAATTTCACCGAAAGCATAATCACTTTCTCCAAAATTCACCATTTTACTTTCTTTAATACCCCAAAGATATAAGAATCATTAGGGAATAAATTTGGGCTCCTGCTAAACCGGGCTTAGCAGTCCACTTAATTTAGGCTTATTCCCAAGCCTTAAATCCCAAATTTCGAGGTATTACAACAGGGCTACTAGAGTGTCTAACCCCGTCTCAATGAAATAGAGACATCTTCCTGTCTACGTTCTACCATTGAAATCCTCTCGTGTAGTTCTCTTCTTTGATCTCTGCATACCTTCCGTATTCATCTGTCTAAATTGTTGGTAGGAGAGGGTGAGATTAGAGATAATCTCAGTAGAAAAATAATATCAATATGCATGTAAGATAAGTACTTAATGCATGATATGCTTGCATTACATAAACGCATGCTCACGCAATGACATATATGCGTGTTCAATGTTTCATATATACAACAAAACTATGGCCACATTATAAATAGAAACAGAGTTTCAATCATTCATATATGTTTCACATAATCAAGCAAAGCAATAACTTGCATCAATACACCGGTACAAATATTAAATACACGCAGGAGAGATAAGTTCCCTACCTTAACCCTTTTTGCTACTTGAAAACAGCTCTTCGATATGCGTGCCAATGACTCAGGTTCTCAAATCGGTCCTAAAATGTCAAATGTACAATTTTAGGCACTTCCAATATGATTTTAGTGGTTATATGAGTCTATTGTGCAAATTTACTAAAATGCCCCTAAGACCCCAGCTTGGCTCCACTGAACCCGGTCCGACCGTACTTTTCCCGAAATTTTGACATGGGCTATTCTAATATATTTTCGCTCAAGGAATCCATTTCTGGACTTAGAATTACCAAATTCATTACCAAAAGATGAAATTGCCCTTAGCAGCCCCGTTTTAAGAGTTTTAGGGTCATTTTCGTAATTATGCTTTTTCAGACTTTTCCGAAAAAGTGACCAACTGTAACCCCACATAGTTTTCCCTCCTGAACTCAATGGAACCATCAAATCAATGAAAATCCAACTCCTTCCCCCAAAATAGTGCTGGACGAAATATTGCTTAAGAAAAGGGAAAATTACAACTTTGTGATTTAACCCCTAAAGATTACTCATTTCCACTTCTAATCCCTTATTAAGCCATTTAAACACATACTAACCATGATTTAAAGAAATTTGGGCAGCATAAACCCTTAGGGTTAGAACTTTCCAAATTTACAAACTTGACCAAAAATCACCAAATCCAACTATACACATCAACAACAACAACATATTAGTATGAATTTGATATTTTTGAAGTTACCTCTTGAGTTCTTATCCTCTCTCTCTCTAGGCATCCCCTTCCTCTCTCCTTAAGCTTGAGACGAGCTTGCTAAACAATGGGTTTTATGGCAAAGAAGAGATTAGAGAGGAAGCTACACAAGTTGGAGTCTAAATCACAAGGAACAATCAAGACTTACCTTGAGATTTTCTCCCTTGAGATCCTACTTCTCCAAGTTTCTTAAGCTTTCTCTCTCTCTCTCTGGGTTTCTTAGGTGTGAGAAATGAAGAGAGAAGATGAAGCAAGCCTAATAAAATATCTTCATGTTCCCTTATTTAATAAATGGTAGTTTAATGAGTTATGACATTACCTTTGTACTTTGACCTTATCCCTCCACAATTATACCATAAACTCCATTTAAATTTGGACCAACTTCCTCATTTTTTCCTAGCCCATTTTCAAGTCACTTAGGGTCCTTCAATTAACCCAATTGGTCTTCATCCATTTATTCCAACCAAATGCTCAAATATACTATTTTATTACATTTTACACATGTGCTCATCTTTTCACAAATTCATATTTAATTGTTTGGCTTATGTTGATGCCACTTGGCATGTTTATAAGCCAAATAATTATTTTCCCCTTGTATTTCCTTATTCCATAATTTACACAATTGCCAACACATTTTATTTTCTAATTTTCGGAATAGTTGGCCTTTTTAGTATATTTTCTACCCTAACTTTGAAAAATCATAACTAAATTTGTAGACCTCATTTTGGAGTGATTCTAAAGGCTATGGAACCCTTATTGAGTCTAATTTTAAGAAAAAATATGGACTTTAGCCATTTGGAAGTACATCATTCCTAAATTTAATTTCTTTGACCGCTGCTCTAGAAACTTTCTAGTTTTTTTGGGCTAACTTCAAAAATTCAGAACTCTTTGTATATAGCTTTAATTGATTCATATAACCTATCAAATTAAAATTTAGGATGTCTACTTTCACTCTGTAAAATTTCATAATTTTTTCTAATCATTTATTCTTCCAAAACCTTATGATAAGCTCACTGCCTCACATAAAATTTCACTGAAAGCATAATCACTTTATTTAAAATTCACCATTTTATTTTCTTTAATTCCCCAAAGATGTAAGAAACATTAGAGAATAGATTTAAGACACCTACTAAATCGGGGTTTAGCAGTCCACTTACTTTAGGCTTATTCCCAAGCCTCCAATCCCAAAATTTGGGGTATTACACAATTTAATACTTTTACTTTATGTTTTGGAAAAATAAGTCATTTTTTTGCCCCCAAGAACATTTTATAGGTTTATCTAGAAGGTAAAGCAGAATTTTTGAATTTTTCCAGATAGCTCAACATAGTAGGTCGCAGATTAAGCAATATTATTTATATCTAAGAAGAGGGAAAAATAATCCAAAAATTAATAAAGATATGTGAAAGGTAGTAATTGGAAGCACAGTTGACATTAAAAATTTGGCACTAGATGGCATCTTGCTTGCGTACTTGGAATATATAGCATTTTTTTTTCTATTTGGGCACTGAGAAAATATATACTATTAGCTGATACAGAGTTCAAAACAAGTACTTGGCAGTACATTTTACTTTTCAAAAGGATGAAATTGTTGTTTAAATAAAAAGACAAAATGAAAGGATAAATTATCATTTAAATAAACATAATGATTAGGAAATTTTCAATTAAAGTATAGATATGAATTTAAATTTTAGTCCAAAGTATCTTCAATTTTTCCTTTTAACTATAGAAGGGTAAATTGGTCTTTTAACAACATTTATAAATCCCTAATGAGGACTTTTGGCCTTATTAAGAATTGGGTTATGGTGCTAAAATGACCATAAACTTTTATGAAAAGTGCAACTGTAACCAAGAACTATTTTTTGGCCCAAAAGTAACCACAAACAACATAAAAGGGAGCAAAAGTGATTGACGGTGTTAAATTGAACAAACGTCGGTTATTTTTTCCCAAATTGGTGACTAAGATGATGATGTGGATACTGGGTTGTGCAATTGATGTACGTGTGTGTAAATGAAAATGAGAATAAATGGGTGGGTCAAAAAGACAATAAATGGACCCCTCCCTTGTCGTGACCGAAGCTAGTCTCCATGGTCAAAGCCTAGCAGCGAAGGTCAAGAAGAACGTGATAGAAGCAATGACAAGGCAGCCGAAGAAGAAAGTCGATGGCATCATCCTCTAATTCAACGACAGGAAGAAGCAAAAGAAGGGTGTCTCTGATGAGGCACCACAATCGTGAGGATGAAAATGAAGGTGGGAGGAGGTACTGCCACCACAGGTTGTCGGCATAATTATCTTACACTTATGTATACTATCTTATTTTTTTAATTGAATCTGATTGCTAGTTCTTCCCCTGTTACTTTCATGCCTCTGGAATCTGTAACACCTTGAATCTGACTCTGATATCAATTATAATATATCAACTCCTTATTATTGATATTGTTCGCTTTGGGACCACATCGCCCCTCACGGCTTTAAAATGAGTCGAGAAATGGAGGTATCCACACCCTTATAAGGCATTTTTTGTTTCCCTCCTTAACTGATGTGGGATAAAATACTCCACCCACTTTTACACCCAGCTTCCTCTCTGACACAGTCATGACTCAAGCCAAGCTCTGATACCAATAGTAACATCTTGAACCTGGCTCTGATACCATAATTGAACACTCTTTCAAAAGCTTTTTTTATCACTTATTTCTATAATATTATTTTTTAATTGGATCTGATTGTTGATTTTTCCCTTGTTATTTTTTTAATTGGCTCTAATACTAATTGTAATATCCTTAAAATGAGTCGAGAAGTGGAGGTATCTAGACCCTAGTTCTGATACCACAATTTAGCACTCTCTTAGAATTCGATCTGATTGCTGGTTCTTCCCTTATTATTTTTATTTCCTTAGAATCTTTAACATCATGAACTTGGCTCTGATACCAAATGGAGGTATCCATACCCTTATAAGGCGTCTTTCGTTTTTCTCCACAATTGATGTGAGACAAACACTCCACCCATCTTTAGGCCCAACATCATCAATGGTCCGTTGGATGACCCTAGCCTGGCTCTGATACCAATCGTAACATCTTGTCCTAGGACCCATTGGACACATAAAACTTGGCTCCTAGGGCCCATTGGACATGGACATGTGTTTTTTACCTGGCCCAAAGAAGGCCAGGACCCAGAAAAAGCGCGGGATACCGGATGGTTTAAGTAAAAAAAAAATCTATAAAATATATGTTTTGCCGTGGTGATTGGTGACCTGACACGCTCAAACCTAGATCTACTTATGTTATGGTCCCTGACACTCTGCCAACTTCCTCTCATGTACTCAAACCTGGAGTCATGTACTCAATGTCAATTGGAAAAAAAATATATTGTGAAGTCAAAACAAAAATATTAATTGTTCACGAGATCATTTCCGGATCTCTTCATATACGCAAAGCCTCTAGAAATCAGAATTTTGATTGAACCATCAAGAGTCATGTACTCAATATCAATTCGGAAAAAATAAATTGTGAAGTCAAACCAAAAATATTAATTGTCAAGTCACGAGATCATTTCCGGATCTCTTCAAGCAAAAACAATCAAGGTCTCAAGCCAAAATATTAATTGTCTCTCCGGTTCTCTTCAACCATCTCTGGCGTAACTCCGCTCGAGCAAGCTCTGCTCCCTCGATAGTATCGCTATGGTCAATTTTTTGAGTCGTCAAATCTTTGATTCCATTTTCATATACATGCACCACTGAAAAAAAAGGGAATAAATATTTGTTAGAAAAAATTACAAATATTTAATAATATTAAATAAATATTTATTATAGAGATACAAATATTTTACCTTTAAGCGTACCTCCGGTACGTCAGTCCCTTATCGCGGTGTAGGTAACCGATTTTACGGCCAACTTTTGTGCCTGTTTAACGAAAATATCATATTTAAAGTCTCGTTTCATTACTTCGAGCGCATATTCCCTTCCAGTTCTTATGCTGCGATGTTGAATCTTGGTTTTTGTTTTACCCTTATGGTTAATATGAACTATATTGGGATACTCCACTAGAATCGCTTCTACGGCCTTTGCTTTTTTCTTGGTAGCATCTTTCTTAATAGTATCCCAATTCTGTTTGAAATTTTGTTTGATAAACTGTGTGGCCCTTTCCAGATTCTTATAAAGCATCTTTCTTTCCCCTCCCTAGCTGATGTGGGACAAAACACTCCACCCACCTTTGAGCCCAGCACCCTCGCTGGCCAATTGGCCCATATGACTTGAGCCTAGCTCTGATATCAATTGTAACATCCCGAACGTGGCTCTGATACCATAATATAATATTCTTTCCTGGAAACTATTTACTTATCACTTATTTCTACTATCTTAATTTTATAATTGGATCTTATTACTAGTTTTTCCCTTGTTGCTTTCTTTTTTGAGATCATTAATCGTTTTCAATCCGCATTGAGTTTAACTGGTGAGAGATAATCTCTTCATCGTCCCACCATTCTATTTTACATAAGAGAGAATCTTCAGTTAACCGTGAGAACTCCTTTCTCCTATCATTTTTGTTTAATTAAAGATGACTGAAAGCAATGAGTGGATTAGTAAACTTGTCATGCCTTTCTGGAAGTACTTCTTCTTTCCATACATGTGACTCAACATCCATACCTCGAGTAATGCATGACAACATTTTATTAGAGCTTCCTTCTTTAGGTGGTAATGAGTTAATGACATGTAGGTCTCGGCTAAGATTGTGGGTACCGGGTTGATTTGGTAATGTTCAATCAATTAAAAGACACTGATAGCTTTAAAGTCGATTATTCCTGCTGATGAAGGGAAGAGGATCATGCCATAAATAGTAAAGGCAACGACCCTGCAAAAACTATCCCCATCTTTATTCTTCGCTAATCTTGCTAAACGAGATTCCACTATGATCGTTTTAATCCCCTTAACTTGTGCAGTGCCTGTAATCTATACTTCCTCTATGTAAACCCCAACAGCTTCGTTATTCCCCTCCTCGGCCAGTGTCGGGAAAAAACCCCACCCACCTTTGGGCCCAGCATCCTCGCCGACCCATTTGATAACCTGAGCCTGGCTCTGATACAGATAGTAACATCCCGAACCTGGCTCTGATACCACAATGTTACACTCTTTTAGAAACTATCTTTTATCACTTATTTTGACTATCTTATTTTTATAATTGGATCTGATTGGTGGTTCTTCCCTTGTTACTTTCATTCCTCTGGAATCTTTAAAATCCTGAACCTGGTTCTAATATCAATTGTACCATCCTTAAAACGCGTCGAGAAGTGGAGGTATCTAGAACCTTATAAGGCATCTTTCGTTCCCCTTCTCAGCCGATGTTGGACAAAACGGTTCGCCCACATTTAGGCTTGGTGTACTCGCTGGCCTATTAGACGACTTGAGTTTAGTTCTGATACCAGTAGTAAGATCCTGAACCTGGCTCTGATACCACAATGTGACACTCTCTAGGAAACTATTTTTTATCACTTATTTCTACTCTCTTATTTTTATAATTGGATCTGATTGCTGGTTCTCCCCTTGTTACTTTCTTTTATCATGAGTTTTTAATATCTCGAACCTGGGTCTGATACCAATTTTGACATCCTTAAAGTGAGTCAAGAAGTAGAGCTATGCAGACCCTTATAAGGCATCTTTCGTTCCCCGCCCCAGCTGATGTAGCCATCTCCATTCATTATATCTCGTGCACTTATAGATCCACTTCCCATGATTTTCTTTGAAATTTTTTTTTCCTTTCCCTTTATAGTCTATGTGAACTATAGCTGGGTATGCAACGAGGATGACTTCTACCGCCTTTGTTCCAATTCTTTAAGAATTTATTTTTGATAAATTTCACCATTAAGCCTCTTACCCCCTTTTTGTAATCACGGATACCTCCTTCCGCCTTGCCCACAACCTGACACGACATAATTACCTTACACTTATTTGTACTATCTTATTTTTATAATTGGATCTAATTGATGGCTCTTCCTCTGTTACTGTCATTCCTCTAGAATATATATATCAACCCGAATCTAGCTCTTACATCAATTGTAACATCCCAACACCTTATTGTCTATACATCATCTCCTTCATAAGTCCTTCCCACCATAAGCCTTTGTTACCATCTTCTTCGTACAAGAAATGTACGGCATGCACTTTTTCCCAAGATGGAGCGTTTTACTGAAATGTTAATTGCCTTAATGCTAAAGAAAGGTTGTAATTAATACATCCTCTTGGTCCCATGAGAGGCACATTAGAAAAGCCCCTGCAGTGATAGATAATCTCTTCATCCTCCCACCATTCTATTTTGCATAAGAGAGAATCTTCAATTATCCGTGAGAACTCCTTTCTCCGATCATTTTTGTTTAATTAAAGATGACTGAAAGCAATGAGTGGATTAGTAAACTTGTCATACCTTTCCGGAAGTACTTCTTCTTTCCATACATGTGACTCAACATCTATACCTCGAGTAATGCATAACAACATTTTATTCGAGCTTTCTTCTTTAGGTGGTAATGAGATAATGACATGTAGGTCTCGGCTAAGATTGTGGGTACCGGGTTGATTTGGTAATGTTCAATCGATTAAAAGACATTGATAGCTTTAAAGTCGATTATTCCTGCTGATGAAGGGAAGAGGATCATGCCATAAATAGTAAAGGCAACGACCCTGCAAAAACTATCCCCATCTTTATTCTTCGCTAATCTTGCTAAGTGAGATTCCACTATGATCGTTTTAATCCCCTTAACTTGTCCAGTGCCTGCAATCTATACTTCCTCTATATAAACCCCAACAGCTTCGTTATTCCCCTCCTCGGCCAATGTCAGAAAAAACCCCACCCACCTTTAGGCCTAGCATCCTCGCCGGCCCATTTGATAACCTGAGCCTGGCTTTGATACAGATAGTAACATCCCAAACCTGGCTCTGATACCATAATGTTACACTCTCTTAGAAACTATCTTTTATCACTTATTTTGACTATCTTATTTTTATAATTGGATCTGATTGGTGGTTCTTCCCTTGTTACTTTCATTCCTCTGGAATCTTTAAAATCCTGAACCTGGTTCTAATATCAATTGTAACATCCTTAAAACGCGTCGAGAAGTGGAGGTATCTAGAACCTTATAAGGCATCTTTCGTTCCCCTTCTCAGCCGATGTTGGACAAAACGGTTCGCCCACATTTAGGCTTGGTGTACTCGCTGGCCTATTAGACGACTTGAGTTTAGGTTTGATACCAATAGTAAGATCCTGAACCTGGCTCTGATACCACAATGTGAAACTCTCTAAGAAACTATTTTTTATCACTTATTTCTACTCTCTTATTTTTATAATTGGATCTGATTGCTGGTTCTCCCCTTGTTACTTTCTTTCATCATGAGTTTTTAACATCTCGAACCTGGGTCTGATACCAATTTTGACATCCTTTGTTCCAATTCTTTAAGAATTTATTTTTGATAAATTTCGCCATTAAGCCTCGTACCCCTTTTTGTAATCACGGATACCTCCTTGCCGCCTTGCCTACAACCTGACACGACATAATTACCTTACACTTATTTATACTATCTTATTTTTATAATTGGATATAATTGTTGGTTTTTCCTTTGTTACTGTCATTCATCTAGAATATATATCATACCGAATCTAGCTCTAATACCAATTGTAACATTCTAATACCTCATTCTTGATATTGTCCGCTTTAGGACCCCGTTGCCTTTCACGGCTTTATAATGTGTTGAGAGGGGAGGTATCCAAATTCATAAAAGGTGTCTTTTGTTCCCCTCCTAAGCTAATATCGGAAAAAATGCTCCACCCACCTTTGGGCCCAACATCTTCTCTGGCCTATTGAAAGACCCGATCCTGTCTCTGATACCAATAGTAACATTCCGGACTTGGTTCTGATATCACAATGTAACACTCTCTAAGAAACTATTTTTTATCACTTATTTGTACCATCTTATTTTTATAATTGGATCTGATTGCTGATTCTTCCTTTATTACTTTCATTCCTCTTGAATCTTTAACACCCTAAACCTGGCTCTAATACCAATTATAATATCCTACTGAGCATATATTAGAAGCATTAAGAGTTAGATAAAACAGTAATGTGCCTGGTATTTAATGAATACTTTAGAGATTTCATCGCAATCTCATTTTACATCAAATTAATTAATAATTATCGAAATCGATTAAAAGCAAGATGTCTATGTCAACTTTAACTAATTGTATAAACTAGAGATAGACTTGGGCTTATATTTTACAAAGAACTTAAGGCCTTGTTTAGTACAAAGCCTTCAATTTTGAGGGACTGAGATTGAAACTGGGAATGGGATTAAGGCTTTTTAATTATGTTTGGTATGGAATAACATTGGAAGGGACAAAATAAAATATTTTTATTTCATAATTATGCATAACTTGTAGGAAGACAATAATACCCTTAACTATAAATTAAAAAAAATTTTAAAACAAAATATATTTTGGCTTCTCCAACTGTAGCTTCTTCATCGATCTTCCTCTCCAGTTGATAGCTCACATGAAATTGCACTTTTAAGAAAATTTCATTGCTTAAATTGACTTATTTTAACTTTAGTTAGTTAAAAGCAACGTAGTATTGAAAGAAGTACAAATCAATGATTGAATTGATAATCAATCTTCCAATTTAAGTTAATATTATAATTCACATTGATTCTACCTAAGTTTACAACATTTACCATACCGTTGTTAATATTGTCCTCAGTTGTAAACGTTTATGGAGGACTTGCTCAGGCAACAAAACTCTGAAAACGCCATAATGATTATTCAAGCTTCTCTCTCCTTGTAATATGTGAACACTACCGAATGCCCCAGCATTAGGGTTTGGAAAAGCATTATGGAAACTTCGAATAAAAAAATTGGAGGGAAAGGGAGGGGAAGAAAAATTTTTATGAGTTGGATTTAAAAAAATTGGAAAAGTGAGATTATAAAAATTTAATAAAGAGAAGTTGTGGGATAAAAGAGTAAAAAAAAATTAATAAAAAATTTTTAAGAAAAATTAATAAAAAAATATTAACCCCATCTAATTTTTTTTAAATTCAACTAAAAAATTTTCCTTCCACTCACTTTCCTTACTCTCTCCTCATACCAAACAGGCCATGAGAAAGGGGCCACTCTCTTCACATACCGCAAAGACCATCCTACTCCCACAATAACAGACATTTTAGGGACTAGACACAGAGAGTCCTGCTTTCTAATTAATTAGTGACTAGAACATTTATGAAACTTTAAAAATATTAAATTAAAAGTATATAAAGAAATGAAAATGTACAACAGATATTGAATGGCATAAAATACCAATTGACAAAAGTCCTTGTTTGAAAATTTTATTGGTCGAAATGACTTAATTTTGAATATTGGTACTTTTTATATATAAAATTTTTCAAAGTATTAATACTTTCTACGTGTGAAAACATATCAAGTCCTTTTAGTCAATAAATTTTTTAACATGGACTTTTCACCAATTTTCTCTAAAATATAAGTGACATTATTAAGTAATTATGTAAAATTGAAGAAAACTTGTCTCTCTTTTTTATATGCTCTCTCTCTAGATCTTTTGTTTTTCATCCTCAATTGAGAATATAATACCTCTGGTTATATATATATATATATATATATATAAGATGTCTACTTAAAAAATAAGTTGTTCTAATTTATAAGATATTATTTCAAAATAGCAAATGATTTTTTTTACTCCTAAAATGTTTATATTGATCTCATGACTCGAGTCAGGTTTTTAAGATCTTTTTCACAAATAATGAAGATAAATAAGGATATAATTGGAATATTTGAGTGTTTTTAGACAAATGAGTCCATAAAAATGTCCAAAACATCTTATATGATAGAGATAAGAAGGAAAGTAGTATGTTGAGCATAATTTTAGCTTATCATAGAAAAGAAGCACTGTTTTGTGGATTTGGCTGCGGTCCGCTGCCAATCCTTTTCTCCTAAACTACACCGTTTTGGTGTAGTTTGGGGGTAAAGAGGTGAACTTTTTTTTTTAAAAAAAAATAAGATATAGTATTTTGAAATTTTTTTTTGAAAGTATCTAGTATCTTAAAATATTTTTTAAGTAACATATAGTATCCTAAAATAATTTTTAGTACTTTAACCCCTTAAAATATGTTTTCAGTTGTATCCAGTGTGTTAGCAGACTGATTGTAATTTAACTCTTAATATATTTTAAAGAGTTCAAAGCACCAAAAAAATATTTTAAAGGGTTAAAAACACCAAAAAATATTTTAAAGTGATTTTTGGAACTAAAAAAATACATTAAAGATTAAATTGCAATCAATCTATTAACACACTGGATACAACTGAAAACATATTTTAAGGGGTTAAAGTACTAAAAATTATTTTATGATACTATATGTTACTTAAAAAATATTTTAAGATATTAGATACTTCCCAAAAAATATTTCAAAATACTATATCTTATTTTTTTTTTAAAAAAACTCACCCATTTACCCCCAAACTACACCAAAACGGTGTAGTTTGGGAGAAAAGGATTGGCAGCGGACCGCTAGGCAGCGGACCACAGCCAAATCCAAAACGGATATCGCTGCGGTCCGCTGCCATGTAATCCGCTGCACATCCTTTTCTCCAAAAATTGCACCGTTTTGGTGTAGTTGGGGGTAAATGAGGGGCTGATTTTTTATTTTTTTAAAAAAATATGGTATCTAGTATTTTAAAGTATTTTGTTTGGATGTATCTAATATTTTAAAATATATTTAAAGTAACATGTAGTATCCTAAAATAATTTTTAATACTTTTAACCCCTTAAAATATTTTTTCAGTTGTACATAGTGTGTCAGCAGACTAATTGTAATTTAACCCTTAATGTATTTTTTCAGCTCCAAAAATTATTTTAAAATATTTTTTTATTGTTTTTAACTTTTTAAAATATTTTTTAGTGCTTTTAACTCTTTAAAATATTTTTTCAATTGAACCTAGTGTTTGAGGAGATTGACTACAATTTTACTGTTAATGTATTTTTCTTAGTAGCAAAAAACATCCAAAACTTAGAATACTGATTTATTGATCTCCACCTACTCTAAAATATTTTTTCAGTAGTATCTAATATTTTAAAGTGATTTTTAGAGCTGAAAAAATACAATAAGGGTTAAATTGTAATCAGTATGCTAACATACTGGAAACAACTGAAAAGATATTTTAAAGAGTTAAAAATACTAAAAATTATTTTAGGATACTACATGTTACTTAAAAAATATTTTAAAATACTAGATACATCCAAAAAAATACTTCAAAATATTAGATACCATTTAAAAATAAATAAATAAAAATCAACCCTTCATTTACCCCCAAACTACATCAAAACGGTGTAGTTTTGAGAGAAAAGGACAGGCAACGGACCGCATGGCAGCGGACCGCAGCCAAATCCGTGTAAAACTATATAACGTGTTCGTAGGTGCCTTACTCGCTTGTGGGGTTACCGGGTTATGGTGGGGATATCCTTAAGCAGTGTAAAAATAAGAGAGAATCAAAGAAGACGTATGTTTGGCAGGAGGGATTTGGAGCGCAGTGAAGGGGATGAAAAAATTTTATGAGTTTGATTTAAGAAAATTATAAAAGCAGGAGTGGGATGACAAAAATTAATATAGAGAATATGCAAGATAAAAGAGTCAAAAAATAAATTAAAAACATTTTAACCCACTTCTCTCATTTTTTTTTTAAAAAAAATTAACTAAAAAAATATTTTCCTCCCCTCCCCTCATACCAAACAAACCCTTCAGGGTTTTATTAATGGGAAATTTAAAATAAAGTTAGAAAACAATATTTGGTGTCGAGATAATAAAAATCTTAATTATTAAAAATGACTGAATATTAAATTATTTCAATAAAAAATACTGAAATATTACTTTTAAAATACCAAATTATCCATAGTTTAACATCCTAATCTCAATGACTAAACAATCAAATTGAAATAAATTAATTTAAATAAAATTAATCTGTTAGTTCTTTGATTTTTAAGTCACTTTTAACTAAAAAAAAATTAATATGTTACAAGCAACAAAATTTACTTTAGCATAATGGATGATACTTGAAGTATATTTTAGGAAAAATTGCATTTAAGCCTTGGGTAAGAGGAAATACAATAACATGATCCTTGAAATCTTAAAATTACATTTAAATCCCGTGAGAATTTTTTACAATAAATTTCAATTGTCAAATGCTCATGGATTTGTCAATGGATATCCATGAACTTGTCAATGTAAGCGTCCGTGGACATGTCCGTGAAATTACAATTTATTGCACAAAAGTCCTATAGTACTTAAATACAATTTTGAGACTTCAATGAACCATTTGTTATATTTTCTCTTATCCGGGATCTAAATACAATTTTTCCTATATTTTAAGATATTTGATTCTACGGAAAAAAATACATCATGATGCTATATCTTAATTTTTTTGGAAAAAAAAATTGTGCTGCCCCATTATTTTACACCCAAAGCAATACTCAAAACGGAAACATTTTTCAAATTAATTAAAAATTTGTATTGTCATCAGAATAATATTAACTTATGCGGACAGTGAAATCTTTTAGGGGCTATTTGGTACGAGAGATTTGGAGGGAAGGGGAGGAGAGAAAAATTTTTTGTGAGTAAAATTTTAAAAAATAGAAGAAGTGGGGTTAAAAAGTTATAATAAAGATAAAATGTAAGATAAAAGAGTAACAATATTTAATTAAAAAATTTTAACTAAACTTCTTTAATTTTTTAAAATCTAACTCAAAAAAATTTTATTTCCACACACTGTCCCACCCCTTCCCTCATACCAAATAGGTCTTAGGGTAATGGCAACAATCAAATTCGTTCGGTATTTTTTTAAAGTGTGAGGCTATAAGTTGAATGCGCGAGCTCCTTTCCCCAAGGGCTTGTTTGTTATGAGGTGAGTGGAGGGAAAGTAGGAGGAGACGATTTTTATTTTTAGTTGGAATGAGAGAAGTGAAGTTAAAAATATTTTAATTAATTTTTTTTACTCTTTTATTTTACATATTCTTTAAATTAAAATTTTGTAATTCCACTTCTTCAATTTTCTTAAATCCAACTCATAAAAATATTCCTTTCCTTCCCCTTCCCTCTAAATCCCTCATACCAAACAGGCTCTAAGTGAATGATGAAAAAGAAAGCTTATCCAAACCTTTTTGGCTTTTTTATTGAATTAGAGTAGCCCTTTGCATGAAACGCCATATGAGCCTTTTTCTTACTCGATATAAAATGATTAATTTATAAATATAAGATATAGTTTTTATGTCTGTCAATCTTTTTCTAATTTACTCCTATCAATGCTTCATCAACAATAATCAAGGAAAAAAGGGAATGAGGGAATTAAAGAAGATGACTAGCGTGTTTTAGAAAATATATGTCACATTAACTAACTCAACTAACTTCCTTAATTTAACCAAATTAGGAAATATGTTTTATATTAAGGACTAAAAGAGCTTTAAGTTAACATGAAAGTATAATTTGGTCATTTAAATTTACAAAGGTTTTATGTAGGTCTTTAATTAAAAAACAATGTGCTATTAAATTTTTAGATATTGGTAAAATATTCTCAAATACTAACATATTACATTTAATCCTTTTAAAAAATAAAAATGATTTACACAAAATCATTATTTATATCACATATAGAGGCTTTTGTGTCTTTTGGCGATTTTCCGGGGGGCCAGAAAATTGGAATTATGCAGCTGAATTTTGGTTCCGACAGGAAACCATTTTCAGTTGAAAACTGTGAACGAAAAAGCCATCACGGAGGGAAAATTTCATTTTCCCTTTCCCTCCCCCATTTTCCCGAATCAAACGTGTTCTAAGTTTTCAAATTCCTTTTAACCCAAATCAAATAAAATCATCAAATACAGTTTTTTGAAGTAAGTCAATCAAATAAAGTATCTAAAATAAAAAAATAAATATCTGTTAGCAATTTAAAGTATATATTATTGAACAATTGTACTGAGATCCCAAACAAGAGATTATACTACTCTAAGGTCCCTTGAAATCTCCATTTTATAATGAAGTCCTATGGAACATTAATGCAATAAAATTGAATTGTAAAAAGATAGAATACCCTTTGTAAAACAGAGATATGTTCTTCTTCTCTCTCCCAGATAGCTTCTTCTTTGTGCCTGATAGCCCTAGGTTGTCACCCTATCAAGATGAGCTTGTCGTAGTCGCCATCACAATTGGTTGTTTGTCGTTGTCACATTTCATTCTCTATCATAGTGGAGGAAAAGTTGCACCTTTCTCTCGATAGCCGTAGTTCATCACCCCCATCAAGCTTACCTCATCATTGTCTTTGTCGCAAATTTTGTTCATCTTTTGCAAATGTTGGGACCTCGAACCTAAAGGTATCCATCTCACTTCTAAGCTTGTTTATACTTCAAACATAGTCTCACATTTTTAGATTTTAATTTATGCATCTACTCATTCTTAGTGTTGTCATCGAGTGACCCATCGACCCTAGTATCTTTATCGTCTCACTCTTTCACCAACGAAGGCTATTGATTATGTCCACCATTTGCTATGTTTTTAGGCATACTGTGCTCTGTTTATGCATTAAAAGTGGGAATTAATGAACAAGGCCCGTTTAACATCTTTGTACTTGTTATATGCCTAAAAACTAAAATACTTAATTAAAAACATAAATATCATCAAAACTAAGTTAAAATATCGAATATTATCTATGTTTAACAAAACATAAATACTAAGATCTAAGTCTAAACCAAAACTAATGTGCACAAAACATTCCAGGCAGGATCATAAAATAAGCCTTTAAACCATTTTGGAACAAAACCAAAAAAACTGTGGCTTTTCTTGATGCAGAAAATTTAGTTTTGTTTTGCATAAAGACACTTGCCAATGACACTTGCTTCTCTAGTGCAAAGACACTTGCTCAAATTAAAACCACCAAGAAAAGTGTCTTTGCACTAGAGAAGTACATGCTCAATTTTTTTTGAGTGCATAAAGACACTTGCCAATGTTGTTCCAGAGTGATTATATTTTTTTTGTGGTTTTAATTAAAGACACTTTGAAACATAAAAAAAATGATAGAATCAATGATCATAAATGTTTATTCTGTAACAAATTAATATAAAAAATGCATCATCAAAGATCAAAATCTGAACATGTGAACATAAAAAAAATGACAAGATCATAAGGCTTACTCTGGATTCTGGAAAAACATAATAGCCCAAGAAAAACAAACAAAAGGTAGAGATTAATAGATTAGCCAGTACCAAACAAAAGCACAAAAGCAAGATGGAGATCGGAATTATACTTGAGACTGAGAGTGACATAGGCTGACAGATCAAGATGGAGATTGGATCGGCCACTACCAAGAGATGAGAGAGTAGAGGAGCGAGAGAGCAGACGAGAGATCACTAGATCGGGTCGACTTGAGATGAAAGAGTAGAGGAGACTTGAGACTGAGAGTGTCAATTGTCGACTGTCGAGCATCGCTATCGAGAGACGAGAGAGCATAGAAGAGATCACCAGATTGGGTCTGCTGATTTGAAGAATGAAGGAAGAAGTGACAAGTGAGGACTGAGGAAAGTGGAGTGAGGGCCGATTTAAAGAACTCTGAAGGAGTGAAGGTCTAAAATTGACAGAGATAGAGTCACAGAGACAAGACAAAGTCGAGGAGGGGTTCTAGGTTTGCATCGCATGTCTCTACTATCTAGTGGTCACTACTGACTACTTTTTACTTTATTTATTTTTTAAAAAAATTAAACGAGCTTAAAAGAGTCAGCTCTACAGGGCTATAATACTGGCCCTTTTAGACCCAACTTCTTTTGGATGCTCTAAATCATAAGCCTGGCCTTTGACGAGCTTGGACCTAAATGGGCTTGGCCCGATTTCCCGTTACAACCACAACTTTTACACCATGTTCATTAATTCTCACTTTAATGCATAAATAGAGCACAATATACCCAAAGACACAGCAAATGGCGAACAAAATCAATGGCCTATGCCGGTGGGACAGAGGGTGATGCCGAAGATACTAGGGTCAATGAGTCACTCGACGACAATGCTAAGAATGAGTAAATGCAAAAATTATAAGTAAAGAAATTTGAGATTATGTATGAAGTATCAATAAGCCTATGAGTGAGAGGGATACCTTTAGCTTCGAGCTCCCAAAATTTGTAGAAGAAGAACAAACTTTGTGGTGACGGCGACGAGGTGAGCTTGATGGGGCGACAAACTACGACTATCGTGAGAGAGGGCAACATTTCCACAAGGTAATTAAACCCGGATCAATCACTGAACCGGTCAGGGTACTGAGTCAAGGGTCAGTGGGTCAGACCGGAGGAGTAAAAAATTTAAAAAATAATGTAATTTGACTAATTTCTCATCACACCATCCAAATTATGAATAATATATATCCAAATTCAAAATACTAACAAAATACTGAAAATATCAAAATAATCATATAGTTATCTAGTGTTTTTTACAATTTCCTTGACAAATTGGCATCACTATATCATACATATGCCACCTAATGAAATCTGTTGTAACCTATAATCCCAAAGTATTCATCATAACAAAATATCATAACATGTTTATGATAACAAAATATTCCCCCTTTTAATCACTAAACTAGTAAACTAATAATTATCATCATTAAAATAACCATCAACTACATCATTCAACTCTCTAGGTACTGAGACATTAGGAGGCGGAGCTGTAGGAGGAAAAGTAAAGGCGCTAGGAGCAACATAATCAACATTTAAAGATTGAGCCCTAGCAATATCGTCATCACCTATATATCAAATGAATAAAATTAGCAATAGTTATGCTAAAAACATGGTTATATGCTTTTGTGTAAGAAATAAGAATACAATCTTAGATAATCGAAGAGATAGTAAGAAACCTCCATAATCCTTCTCCATTTGTTCAAATTGAAGATTTGTCGCTTCTACATTATCAAATTCAGGAGTTCAAGCACCGAAAAGTCTAGTCTATCCGTTGATTCATAATCAATGGGATCATAATTATCTTACTTCTTCTTTAATTGATTCCTATAATGCTAACAAGATAGAAGATCAATATTTAATAAAACTATATAACCACCATTCAAAAGTCATGACTTTAAGATTACCTAAACTTTAACTTTAGATTGTAGTTTGTGAAAATCAAATCATTAAGCCTTTGATGCTCTAATCTATTTCTTCTTTTAGAATGAATACACTCAACTAAGCTCTAATTTCTTTCACAGCCAGAAATTTGACAAAGAACACGTATAGCAATTTGTTGCAATTCTGGTACCGAATCCCCATAGTACAACCACTACTCATCTTCAAAATAGAATAAAAGATATTTAGTATATATTAATAAATAATAATCATAATATGTGCTTTCAAATATAAAACTTGATATACTTACAAGGGACTAGTTTTTGGACTGTTTTTTCACATGAAATCTTATCGAATGATTGTTTATGTTCACAATAGACACTGATTTATTGGTTCATTGTAACAACATGATCTTCATTGTTAGGGGAGTTTGCCTTAAACAAATTGACCACAGCATCCATCAGTCTATGCTTTTGAACAAAGTCAGGATTATACAAGAATGCAGGATTTAACAGATGTGCCATTGCATGTAGTTCATTTTTCAAATGCTTATCCCAACGACTTTGAATAATATTTGTGTATGGCTTGTATAGTTCCTTCTTCCTCTGAAACATGTCCTTGATTACATTTTTAGCTTTATGCATGCCTTCATAGACATAAGGCATTAAAGGTTTCTCATCCGAATCACACAATCCTCAACAATCTTATTAACAAAGACACAAGTCTCACAACTTCAAAGCGATGGTCGCAAAACTAATTATTTAGAATGGTTGCACTAAAAGTTTTCCCAGGTTTAGTGCTTGCTAATTTGTACTGCACAAAATGCTGATCAACAACCAAAGCTTGTAAATCATGTTTGTTCGAATATTTACTATAAAGGGTGATGAATGTTGTGGCAAATCTTGTTGCATCAGGACGTACAATTTCCTTCCAACCTAGTCTATTCCTTAACCATAACAAGAAGACCATATGATTATATGCAAATATAGTGATTTAGATGCGTTCTTTGCAAGATCTGCACACATGAGGCATGGATACAATGTCCTGCAAAATAAGATTCAAACAGTGAGCTGTACAAGGTGACTAATAAATGGTTTTATATTTTTTAATCAATCTACCACATGCTATATAATTAGCAGCATTGTCAGTCACTACATGAACTATATTTTTAGGACTAACCCACTCAATAACTTCTATGAACAGTGAGAATAAAGTGTTAGTATCTTTAACTAAATCCGAGGCATCAACTGATTTCATAAATACCATGCCATGTAATGAATAAACTAAGAATTTAATCAAAGTTCTCTGTCTAACATCTATCCAACCATTAGCTATGAGGGTGCAACCATTTTCTTTCCATTTAACTCGATGGCTATCAATCAGTAGTTGAAGTTCTTTTTTGCAATCTCTCAACATGCTAACTCTATACTCATGAAACCTAGGGACCTTAAACCCAGGCCCAATTGTAGTAGCAGTATTAACAACTTTCTGAAATAAGGGACAAGTTATTGCAGTAAATGTAATACAATTTACATAAGTGCAATAAGCAAAAGCCATTTTTGCATTATATTATGCTTCTTGACATGCCCATGCACTCTTTATGCTTGGTTGGGCACAAGGAGTTATCCTAGGTGCAAAATAAGTGTCAACCTTCTAGTCATAGGAGATTTTCTCTTTGAAGCAATTGGTTCCTCAACCTCTATAGCTTCAATGTCATCTTCTACTTTATCATTGTGAACATTTTTTTCTTTGACCCTTCTAATAAAGATTCTTTCATTCTAGCTCTAACATCATGGGAAACCGTCTTGCAAGAACTCACTTGACAACTCACAACGGCTAAATGTTTTCTCAACCTATTAATCCCACCTCCCATGTAACTTGAACCACATAAACATTTACTTTCCCCTTTTTCTTAACTGAAACATATTGCCAAGCTGGGTTTGTTTTTTTCACACTCCCTGATGATGATTATGATGTGGGCATACTATTGATGGGATCAGGAGGATTGGTAGAAGTAGAATTATTATTAGGGGTGGTTCCTTTCTCAGCTCCTTCATTATGCCCTTCTTCCATTAACAAATTAGAATGATACAAGTACACAACTCAATTTAAATTAGCTATCCAAACAAGGATCACATGAGCATATGGATACATTTTAGAACAATCTATATTTTCAAGAAAACACATGACATCATTGAAAAAATACAGATTGTAGGCCTGTTATGGAAAATATAGGATAACTACCCCCATGATAGTTCAGATATTCCCATATCTAAGCTCTCAGAATATTTCAAATATTCACCATCAAACTTACAGAATGATTTAAAAGCTATGACTAAGCTGACTTGAGAGAAAATTATCCTTATAATGAAATGTATATATGTCTTTAGAAAAAAAATTGGTAGTTTAGTCTTCAAAACGGCCAATAACACCAACCAATAACACCAGCAAGTCAGCAACACAAATGAAATAGCACCAGCTAAAAAAATATAGCATCAGCCATGGAGTTGGACAATCAATTTTGAAGCAAAAGAACACAATGAAAAATTCATAAATGAAGGAAATAGAAATAGAGGGCAAAGAACATAGATACCAAATTGCAAAGCTTAGACCTTGCAACTGGCCATGGCTTACTGTGTCAATTCCAAACCCTTCTTGGCTGAAGAACGCTTAATCAGTTGAAGAATGCATAACTTGGTTGAGAAATAATGAAGGAGCAACGCCTTTGTGACCCCAAAGCTCAGACCTTGCAACTGGATATGGCGTCCGATGGCGACTCCAACAATGAGAAGAGCAATACTAGCGAATGACGGTGACTCAAGGGACATGGAAGATGATGAAAGGAGAAGGCAAACTCCAGCAAGGCAAACGACGACCCAACACCGGCAGAATACGGCTCAAGCTCTGGCAGAGACCCCTATGGCGTTCGACAGCTTGAGAGCAGAGTTCAAAGTGAGAAGAAGAAGAAGGCGCGAGCGTGAGCTTGATATGGGTTGGGAGAGACAGAACTGAGTGACTGAATGAAATCATTGAATTGACATATTTTTTTAAAATAAAAATAAAAAGGACGAAACGACGTATTTTCGTCCTTTTTGAGAGTTAAGAAATTATTAACTCGGGTGACTCAGCTAACTCGTCGGGTCACCCGAGTTAATACTAGGTCACACCGAGTCAGTTTGGGTTGACCGAGGCAGTGTGACCCCAGTTCATCAGCCCAATGAGACTGGTTTTTTGGCCGATTCGTTTAGTCCGAACCGGTCGGCCCGGGTTTAATCACCATATCCTCCACGGCGACGACCTATACAGTGATACCTTTATTAGTGCCTTTTCCCTTCACGAACTACAGCTCATCTTAATGGGGCGGCAACCTAAGACTATCAGGCACAGAGAAGAAGCTATTCAGGTGAGAGAAGAAGAACCTATCTCAGTTTTGTTAAAGGTATTTCAGTCTTTTCGCAATTCGATTCTATTGCACTAATGTCCCATAGGACTTGCCAGCAAAATGTAGATTTCAAGGGATCCTGATAGGGCTATGCATGGGCAGGGCTGAGCAAGACCCCTGCCCGGTATCCAACCCAAAGGATGAACGGGCTGCAAAATGCAACCCGTTGCCAATGGAAAGTCCTAATCAGCTTAGGTTGAGCAAGGCGGGCTTCCCCTACCCAATTAGTTGTAAATTAATTAATTATTTTTTTTATGTCCCTCTAAATAATTTAATTTAATTTCATGCTAAAAGGAAGCTTAGTTATTACTAATTAATATACTATTAAAGTAAGGTTTATAGCGGCTAAGAGGAATGTATCGTGACGGGAAAAAAATACAGTTAGTGACATAATTGCCTTTCCCTTCCGTCTCTTAATTGAACCAAATATGAAATAACCTTTTTCCATGACACTCAAAACAATTTTAAAAAAAATCTCTTTGCTTTGCTTCACTAAATTTTCTAAGTAATTGGATCAGCTCTGGACAAACAAAGACATGGGTATTTTCAGAAAAATCAAAAGCAATGCTCAGCATTTAGTATTGTATTTTATCTTTCTTAAAGCGCAATTATTATTCATGAAAACAAAAAACCCTCAATGCTCACGAAGGTCACACTAAGTAAATGAAAAAATGTCTAGCTCCAAAATCATAAGTAAATAAATAGGGGGCGAGGTAAAATATATTTGTAAATAGGATTATATAAATTTTTAATAAAAACTATAAATATATATATACCGAATATACAGGGCATCTTACTGTGCTTGATGCCTGTCCCTATCCGATAATTAGCCCCACCCAAAGATGCTCAACATTTTTTTGAGTCACTTTTTTAGGACAGGCTATGGCAATTTTTTGTTAGGCTTGGTCAGGCATCCCTGGCAACCGACCTCTATGAACACCCATCCGTGCATCTTGGAGTAGTAATCTCTCATTAGGGACCTCTGCAATTCTCTCAATATTATTCAAGTTAAAACTCGTTCCACACCGAACTCAATTTAATGATCCGGCGAGACTTGGGCAATAATTGTGGCCAAGTGTGTAAGCGAAAGCAGCGTAACGATTAGAACCTTATGATTTTAGTGCTTCAACTAGTTCATGACTTTCTTTCCTGTTTTTTTTCTTTTTGATATTATCATCCATAATAAAAGGAGATGAAGAGAAATGATATCAATAAACTAATAAGGAATAAACATGATGCCTATAATAGAAGAAACCTACTGGAGTATCGGTATTAAGTGCTGGAAATAACAGGCTGCAGATTTGTGCTAGAACTGCAAATCTACTCTGTACGTCTACGGGCCTCTGCCATTTCTTGATCTGCCATTTCCTCCTCTGCCATTTCTGAATCCCCTATGTTCAGAGTGACAGGGTAGCAGTAACGTCTCACAACATCATCACCGAACATTTTCTTCCATCCATTAGGCCCCACATAATACACTAAAATCATAAGAAAGCCACGGGTTAGCTAGGCAAATTTCACATGTCAGAACTTGAAATGCAAGACTACAATATGAACCATACTAGTACTATTATTACATAAAAAGGAATAAAAACAGGTAGCTTGTACCCTATTTATTTCAAGGACCACTAATTTCAGTCACTGGTTTATAAGAATGAAGAAAGGTAAACATGATCTAAACGCATGTGCATGTATAAATCCCATTTTTTCCCAGGCTTTTGAATAGGGGAAAATGTTAGGAAACTTTACATTGATGAAGGTAAGTCAAAGGAAGAGTAAGATAAATACCGCTGGCAAATCCGTCTCTGGCCCCCTCTTCTGATGCAGTAAGATGTATTGCCCATCGGGCAAACGATGCAGCTTCAAAAATTGACATGCCGTAGCGGTTCCTAGAAATGCAAGGGTTAACAAATTCAACACTACTATAACTGATGGATAGTTCAGGAGAATAGCTTAACTAACCTGGCCTCCAATGCCTTCATAGCTCTATATGACCCAGATCTAATACAGAAACGGAAGCCGCTCAGACATCCCTCTTCATCATTGTCGACTAAGAAAAGAAGAGGACCCTGAAAAATAATATTCCCTGGTCAGAAAAATCGATTAGCAATGCAAGACCTATTTAGTACCTAAAACATGTAATTTACCATGTGTGATTCCCAGCCAGCGATCAAGGCTGCTGCATCATCACTGTATTTGGATAAAATCATTTCAAGACGTTCTGAAGCTAGTTCGGCTGACATTCTTCGGTTATTTTGCAATTCATGCTGTTGGCACTGAAATAAAATTACTTAAATCATTATTTTATTCAAAAAATATTAAATGACTATAATGTAAATGAGGTCAAATCGTACAATTTGTAACTAACAAGACCTTCACTCCTGCGCAAAGCATGGAAACTGTGCTCACACATGTTAGATTTTTTCAATCCATACATAATTCTTATCTTAGACATAGTCACACACAATTGACCATGTCAGAACACGGGATTAGGAAGGAATAAATTAACACCGGTCATTAAAGTTGCATGGCATGCTAAAATAATGGTGGTGCTCCCTCTTGTCTTTATTATTATGCACCAACTGCCATTTCTCACGGGCTAAGGAATGGAAGTTAAGTCATTAAATTGGTCCAAAATTGATAGGGTTCCAACTTTACCCCTACTTTAATGATGTGCCTTTAAATGAGTTAGTTAAAAATAAGGGCATAATGGGAAAATAATAATAAATGAATTAGTTAAAGGCAGTTGGTGCCTTATCATAAGGACCAAAAACTGCTGGTAGTTGGTGCCTTATAATAAGGATCAGAGTGAGTATATATGAAGTGATAATACCCGTGTTAGGTTCCAAATTCTAATGTAAATTTAAGATTTGAATTCTGAGAAGAAAGAGTGTTGGGACTTAAAAACTAAGCAACGGTTGCAATTAATGAAAACCACAATTAGTGGGAACAGTTGCAGCAAATGGATTGAATTGAATGAAACAAAATTCAAATTCACTGCAGAAAAAAAAAAGATTAACTACGTGGAAAAGACTATCCAACTGTAATACACTGATTGACGACGTGTACAGAACAAATGGACCAATCACGAAGCAACCAGTACAGGATATGTATTGATTTCAAATTTCAAATAGTAAACTAAACACTCAAGAGTACCCATTTAATGGGTGGAATTTATTACAAATAAATAAGAATTGAAGATATATATAGATTTGGACACAGGATGATGTGGAATTTATTTGTGACCATTTCTTGGAACAATGAAGAAGAAGGAAGACAGACAGACAGACAGACATACATACATACATACATACATATCATATTGATATATGGTAACAACGTGTCCAAGATGGGCCAACTACCACTTATAGGTCCATTAGGGTTAGTAACCCTAATTCTCTTTAGTTAGGGCTGCTAACCCTAATCAGGGCTATAATTAATATCCAAAACAGATTCTGTTATTATTTAAAATTTTATTCCTTATTTTTAGGAGAGGATCAGATTCTAGTACTCCTCCCCTAACAATGGAGGCAATATAACCCAGGAACAGCATTCTTTGGGATGCTAGGATGTAGGCACTTAAAAGAATGCTAGGATGCAGGCGCTTAAGTGGCAACTCAGGAAACAAAGGGCAAGACAGACAAATATAAAAAAGTTTAGCATAGGAATGCAATATTGCATACATTACCTCTTTCCGAAAGAGTTCGTCTCCAGCTCCGCCGACCACTGTGCCAAGCGTGTGTGAATTAATTTCCACAATTTTTGGTGCTGCACGTAGGTAGCAGTTAAAAAATAAAAAATAATTCTGACCAATGAATAAGATAGGCGTACTCACCCAAGGAATTTCCAGTGCTCATGGGAGAATAAGAAGCTAATATGACCCCCTCCGTAAATATAAAACCAAGATAGGTAGTACCCTCGTCGGGCTTCAACATCTGAATAGCTTCGTTCTTCTGGAAGCCGTCAAACAACACAAAAAACAAAAAAAAAAGAGGCCTTCGTAAAAAACCTAATGATGCAAGTCGTCGCAAAATGTATAAATAAAATCTATCTCCCTTAACTATGAGGTTGCAATTGAAGAACTAAAACACAGAATATTCAAATGTCAAGCTAATAATAAAGCACTCACATCAGTGGAGTTGGGGAGCTCAAATGCAGGGGCAGCCGAAGAGTCTCCAGCATTGCCATCGATGGGTGGTAGGAGGCGATTCGAGGCACTGGTACCAAACTTCATGAATGAAAACCTAACCAAGAAAAGAGGAAATCGTGTTATGAATGCTATATTTGCAATCCCATCGTTTATGAACAAGGCGTACCGGTTAGAAAGTTGCGACGAGAGATCTGGGTGGATAGTAGGGTTTGATCGAAAAGCACGAGAAAGAGATAAGACGCAGAGCGATTTTGAGGGCGGTGGCTCGAGGGGAAAGGGAGAAGAGGAGGGACTTATTGGGGTTTTTACATGGTCAAAGTAAAGAAAACGATCATCAATATTTCTGGATAAAATTGAGTTGTTCCAGTTCCAGATAAAGATGCGATGAGAGATCCGGGGGTTTGCCGCCGAAAGAAAAAGACGAAGGGATGAAAGGAGCTAGGGCCGACGGGGATGACGCCGCGAGGCGTTCGGCTTTTCTCCCTGGCGCTTCCATCCCTTGCCTCCCCTTTTCTAAGAAACGACCACTTTTTTGCTCTTAAACTCATCCATTTCTGTCCTTTACCCAAAACTACACAGTTTTGGTAGCAAATTTTTCAAAAATAATATTTAACGTCCTAAAATATTTTTTTAATAATATCTAATATCTTAAAATATTATTTTAATTACAACAAACAGTCTAAACTTATGATACAGAGTGTTGATAAAAAAATAATTCAGGGGATTAGATGCAAAAAAAATTATTTTATGATACTGGGTGTTATTGAAAAAATTATTTAAGGTGCTGAGTGAGCTAAAAAATAATTTATGGTACTAAGTATTACTGAAAAAATATTTTAAAATACAGTTTGCTAGATATTAGTTACAACTGAAAAAAATTTTAGAGTAATCAATACATCAAAAATTATTTTAAGATACTTAGGGCCCGTTTGGTTAGATTGCATTGCACACATGCGATGGTAATCTTGATTGCATTCTCATTGGTGGCCTGTTTGGTTGGGCTTATTAATGGTAATGTAGATTACAATTGTAAAATAGATTGCATATTTTATGGTAATCTCCATTCATAGGGGGACCCCTATGAAAACTCATTGCAGGCTTGTAATCATTGATGAAATCTCAATTTTAACCCTACTAATATAATAAAAAGACAAGATTTATCCTCACCAACGCTGCTCCCGCTCAACGAAGATGCCCATACGGCCTGATGCCTGAGCCCTCAGCATTTTCTGAAGTAAGTCAAAATTGTTGTTTCAGTTCCGGCACTTCCCGAACCTTCAATCTCCGGTTTCTTCCTTCCGTCACCCTCTCAAGTGTGAGTACTCCTCTGGTCCTTACAACCCATTTTCTCTCCGGCTCGCGCTCTAACTTTTGAGATCGTTCCCCCTTTTTCTTGGTTTCTTTGAGATTTAAAATTGTTAGGTTAGCTATAATTAGGGTTCTAATATAGTTTTAAAATTTCTTCGCACCCGCGTATTCATTGCGTCCGATGTGTTTTCTTCACTTAAGCGGGTGCGATGTGCAACTTGTACGAGTATGGCTTTGGTTCCACGGAGGCTTTGGGGGAGACAAGATTATTGGGGTGAGGAAGGAGATGATCGGTGATGGAGGTTTTTTTTATGTTTAAGGGGTATTTTGGACCTTTTATAATTCAATTTAAATATAAAAAAATTTTCTCAACATCTTATTATTAAGCAACCAAACATGATGATGGTAATCATTATTGCATTGCAACCCATTGCATTGCAGTCCATTGCATTACCAGAGAGGTCTGCAATTGAACCAAACGGGCCCTTAGTGTTACTAAAAAAAACTGTAGAATGCTGGATATTATTTTTTTTATAAAAAAAAGGCTTAACCTTCACTTGTTTTACACCCAAAACTACACAGTTTTGGGTAAATGAGAGGAATGGATGGGTTCAAGAGCCAAAACGTGGTCATTTCTTAGCAAAGGAGAGGAAAGGGATGGGAACGCCAGGGAGAGAAGCCGAACGCCGTCGTGAGGATATTGTCATCGGGTTTTTCCTTTTTTTTTTAATAACACTGAGCGTCAATTAAAAAAAAATAATATAATAAAAGTCTTATAAATTATCTCTTTCACTTATTAATAATTACTCATTCATTTATTATTAACAAACTATGTAAATTTTTTTATATTATTTTTTTTAATTGTAACTTTGGTGGCATTTTCACTTTTTTAGGAAAATGATACTAATGTCACAATTAAAATAATTAATATCAGAAAAGTCTCCTAGTTTATCAAATGACGAACAAAAAAGTTACCACAAGTGAAATTGACAAGTTATAAGATTTTTTTTTATATTATTTTGTTTTAATTGAGATTTTAGTAAAAAAAATTAATGAAGAGTGCCAACACATGATATTCTCTCCCATAATCAGCCCAAATTTTAAATGGCTTCTTCCATGATATAGGGTTTAGACGTGAATATACATATGAGAATTTTTTTAAAAAAAAGTGCACTGAATACCAAATATTTTTTGTAGGGGAAAAATAATTATGTTTTTTTAAAATAGGTGTAAAAATACATATTAACCGTTAGTTAGCTATTAAGAAAAAAAATCTTAATTAAAAAAACTAAAACAAAATAATCAAGTAATATTTTTCTTAAAAACAGGATAAACTTTAAATTTTTTTCATATTAGTCATCTCCAACTAAAATTAAAATGATATGAGTTGTTACGTTTTCATTGAATATAGTTCAAATGATGTGGAACTCTTGGAACATATAAGTATTTCTCTCCATGTTATTTCTTAATCATCCACGTCATTCTCAATATCACAATTTTTAGTCAAAAAATTTAAATAGTCAATGTATATTTTTACACCTATTTTGGAAGTTCACATTTACTTTTACCTCTAAAAAACCATTTGTGTTGTACACACTTTCAAAAAAATCTTGTGTATTTTTGCACTTAACCCTTAAAAAATTTAAATAAATGGTCAACTGATGATTTCCCATTTTTAATATATTTGAGATATGTTTTGATATATTTAGAAAGTCATTAATGTTAAATTAAAGATATTTTCTTAAAATTATAAAAGATATTAATTTAGGTGTATCATTTGTGAGATTTCAACTTAGAATATAAGTTTGGATCTTTAGGAAAGAAAAACACTAATTGAAAATTTAAAAAAAAAAACAGTTGTATTATTATTACTATTATTATAATATAATTTTCCTTTGGTTTTCTTTTGACAGCCACCGAGCCACGACACCACTTTAGGAAGAATTGAAGAAGACCTTGATGATAGGAAGGGACCCATGGGATTGGAGTAAAATATAGGAGGAAGGCGCCTTTTGAAGATTTGGGGAAAAAGGAAAGTTTAATCAATCTCTTGGCAGTTACTGCTCCACGCGAAAAGGAGGAGTTAGCGTTTTGGGAATCTATTTTAGGAAGCAAGATCTGAGACCTATCACACTTATTTTTTGTAGATGATCTTCTTTTGTTCTGTGAGGCATCTTCTGATCAAATGAATGAAATTAAGAATGTTATGCGTCTCTTCTGTCAGGTTTCGGGACACAGGATTAATTTTAATAAATCTAAAATGTTTGTCTCCCGTAATGTTCATTTTAACAGGGCTTATGAATTTAGCCAGACAGTGGGGATTGGACTTACAGCGGACCAGGGAAAATATCTTGGGGTGTCTTTCTTGCACAAGAGGGTGGTAAAGATGACATTTGCTCCTATTGTCCAGAAGCTACGAGAGAAATTAGCAGGTTGGAAACACATATATCTAAGCATAGCTGGGAGGAAGGTTTTGATTAAATCAATATTATCAGCTATTCCTCAATACCAGATGCAGACGGTCCTGCTTCCGAAAGGCCTCTTACTGTTGATTGAGAGGATGAATCAGGATTTCTTTTGGAATTAGCATGAGCAATCCAGGAAAATGCATCTTATTGCATGGGATGTGCTCAAGAGAAGAAAGGAGGAGGGGGCCTCGGTATAAAGGACCTATATTGCCAAAATAAGGCTTTCATTATGAAGTTATGTTGGGGCCTTATTACAAAATCTCAAGCTCTGTGGGTCAAATTCTTGCAGTGTAAGTATAAATGTGGCGATGCCAAGATTCCTAAAGTAGTTAGGCGAAGAGAACAGTCGGCAGCCTGGAATGGAATTACAACAGTATAGGAGGATTTTTCTAAAGGGTTGAAAATCAAACTGAATAGTGGTCAAAATATACGGGCTTGGCAAGACCGTTGGGCTCATCTTGATCAACCTCTCATTCAATATGTTGTAAGGAATGCACAACTACTTGATTCTGAAGCAAGGGTTCAATCATTTGTGGCTAGTACAGGTTTGTGGGATATCTCGAAATGGGAGCAATTTCTACCCCGAAGTGTTGTTGATAGAATTATGGTAATACCTCCCCCCACAAGTATTGTAGATGATGTGGTTTGGTGGCAGGGAACTTCGGATGGAAGTTTTAGTGTGCGCTCTGCATACAATAAACTCTATCATCAATAGGAAACAAGGCCAGGGCCTCTCTGGCGGGGTTTGTAGAAAGGGGAAACTCCTAAAAGAGTAAAATTTTTTATGTGGCAAGTTTTCCATGGGAGACTCCCAACAAATGCACTCAGAGCGAAATTTAATATGAGCGTTACAAACACTTGTACTTTCCAATATGAGAGTGAGGAGAGTATTATACATACCCTGAGAGATTGTAAGCAAGCAAGAAGAGTTTGGTTCTCACTAACTAACCCATTATACTATACTGTATTTTTTTTCTAGTGACTTGCAGGATTGGCTTTGCTGGAACATGAAGAATTTCCCAGGGACGAGGAAGACATCAAGATGGTCATGGCAGAGAGTTTTTAGCACTGTTTGTTGGCTCTTATGGAAGAACCGTTGTAGACAAGCCTTTGAAGGTACTGCGGACCAACCTCGAGCGGTAGTTCAGAGATGCTTGTTTCATCTTATGAAAGGAACGGAGGACGAAAGTTTCATCATCAGATTTTTCACATACCAGAGAGGTCCCAAGGCCATTGGGAACATCCTGATCCGAACTACGTACGGATAGACGTCGATGGATCGGTTGCTGACAATGGCCAGGCTACATGCAGAGGTGTCATTCGAGATCACTTAGGCACCTGGATGTGTGGATTTCAACAAAAGTTAGGGTATATGGCCTCGACTACTGCGGAAATACATGCCATCCACAGTGGATTGCAACTTTGCAAACGACTCGGGTTTGAAAAGATTAGACTTTTCACTGACTTGACGAAGGCAATTCACCTCTTATTGGTAGGTTGTGGATCTGATCATCCTTTGTATAGGTTCATTTTGAACCTACGGTCTCTTATTTCATCTGGTTAGGATCTGAAAATTTCTCATTCGTATAGGGAAGGTATTCAATCCGCTGATTATCTTGCTAAGACGGCACATGATATTGTTCACGAGTATAGGGAACTAGGCACTGCCCCGTTAGTTTGTTTTGATCTTTTTGAGCTTGAATGTGGACATATGTCCCAGGGTCATGGAGTTCCTGTCTAAATCTTAGTTTGGACGTTTTGTAAACCTCAAGCTTTGTGCTTGCCATTGTATGCAAAAAAAAAAAGATCTGAGACCTATAATCTCACAACTCTGCACCATCTTCTTCGTGACTGAACCTAAGAGAGGAGACACTGATTTATACTATGCTGCTACGTCTTGGGTGACTTGGTAAGCAGTGGTTGGCGGAGAAAAAGAGAGAAAAGACATAGTAAAGGCAGCAGCTTGTGGCGCGAAACAAAAAGAAGAATATTTGTAGTGTTGTAATTTCTTGCCCTTTTCCTTTTTACTTTTTTACTACTTATGAATTTTGAGTTAGATTCTACCATTGCTGTTGCAATGAACTTGATTAAAGCCATGTGTACTAGACTTTCTTAGATATGGAGTAGCTATGAACTGATTCTTATATTAACTTATATTTGAATCATTTAATTGTGCTGAACATTATTTTTGTTTACTTAATCTTGTTATGTATTGTCTATTTAGCGCTTCATCACCACTAAGTATAATTTTAGGAAATTTTGATTACTCTTGGAAAATGGATCTTAATTGAACCATAAGATTAAGTAATGTGGGATTAGAATTTATTCTAATTTGTCAATAAGATAGGAATATACATATTGGACCCATATAGTCATATTAGAGTGAATTTGAGTATTTATTGCCTTTTGAATAGTTTTGTTAGGAATAACAATTTTAATTTGAAAGAGCGATGTTAGTGATTGAGAAATACTTATATCTATTAATATTCTAGATTAACAAGTTAATATTAAGTGCATTCATTTAGGTAATGACATGCTCTAAAACATGAGGAGGTATTGGTTGCTCTAGGTTGTTTTCCTCGGTCAAAATCTTTGAAACACTGAATTATTGTTTTTTTTCTTTTCTTACCTTGAGATTGATCATTAATCACTCTTATCTTTGATTTGCTAAATTTAAGTAAACCTAGAAAATTTAATGTCTTGTCATTAATTATCTTGAATCTCTGTAGGACAACCTTGATTTGCCAATTTACTATTTACGGCCCGTACACTTTTAGATGTCTTGTGTTCTCTTCCTTTTAGATGTGTGACTACTTATCATCTTAACCAACAACTTGTTAGTTCAATTTTATATGTTTCTAAAATTCAAACAATACATTTTACCATATGTAAGAAAAATACATTTGTTCTACCATAAACCTCAAATTACTTAATAAGTACATACTAATAATACTTAAATGTAACTCTCTCATTCTAGAGCCATGAACTTAGCAAAGTTTTCAAACTTTTCAAAACATAACCCCAATAGAAGGGTGTTGACTCCACACACGACTATCGAGGCTATGAGTAAGTGATGTCATTCTATAGTATATTCCTTTAATCACATGCATAAAATATAAAAATCATGCTTCTATAACAATTATAATCATGACCTCATGGCCACATATATGTCAAGAATTCAACTCATAGTAAGGTCTATAACTCAATTAAAATATGTAAAACCAAGTTCTCAAACAAATAACCACCTCAGCCTTTGGCCATCTACTACGAAAATCTCAAATGATGTCTCAGGAATTTCATAAATAATTCTTAGGCCCTATGCCTTCAACTAAAGAAAAACTTGTAATTATCCTGAATTAAACGTGATGCAACATGAAATAAATAAACATTCCTAATCAACAATTAAATGAATTAAACATGAATACATAATTACTAGTTGCAATAGCCTTAAGCCTCTAGTGCCTTCACAGTCACTCCTGCCCTCAAACCCTTACCTGAAAAATGTAGGAGTAACGAGGTAAGACCACTGTTTCAGTAACATAGTTACTACCTACCTTACCTATTGGCACCACATTTGGGGTGTCAAGTGGGACTAACAAACAAGTGGTCAATAGGTATATGTTTGTGCAATTTTTTGTTGGAAAGGGATCTTTTTGGGAAGGGTACCGACAACGTAGAGATTAATAGAATGAATATGAAAATTGCTATAAAAATAAGTAATATAAAGAAAATAATTGTATTATTGCGAATATTGATCGATGACAGAGTAAAGAGTACGGAGAAGAATTAAGAGATAAATCTCTCGAGTATGCTTGAATGGCTTCTATTTATAATGATGGACTCCCTAAGCAGAGGAGTCACTTCCACTTTTATGGGATCTTGGCAAATCATGGGGGTTGTTCCTATATCAGTGGATCAAGGTATCTGCTTGTTGGCGGGTTTGACCAGGCATTTAGGAGGAGTTGCTGGGGCTTATGCTCTAGTCCTTGACTTGGTGGGCATGCCGCCTTATTGGGCCTTCTATTTGCGAATCAATAACTACAGGCCCAAAGTGGGATTTTTGACTCCACAATAAGCCCCCACTCTCCAAGTCCATTAGTCAATTGATTTGGAGAGTAGTGCTTCATCCTAGCCATCTAGCTTCTCTGATCCGCCTTTATGACAAACCAATTGCAATTTGAACATATTGCTTTATGCAAATGTTTTACCTCGTAGGCTGGTAAGTTTACGCATATCAGTACGCTTTGTTTATAAGTGTTGATGGCATGTTTTGTCCATTAGAATGTGTGTATGCTAGTATATAGTTGACATAATGTCTGACCAAGCACGGGACTTTGACCAATATGTGAGTACATCGCATCTTTATGGCCTAGTTTGTGTTCCGCCACAAGACACCCCTAAAGTTGGGTTATCAATGTCTAAAAGTGTCGATATAGAGCTTTATTTGCTAGAATGTTTATGTATGCTAGTCCATATTGTAGCGTTGAGATAATGTTTGACCAAGCATGTAGATTTTGGTCAGTAAGTATGTAAGTTACATCTTCATGGCTCAGTTTGTGTTCCACCACAGAACACCCCTAAAGTTGGATTATTAACAATTAGAAATGTCATAGTAGAATACTCATAAATCGTACAATGCATCGTTCGTGTTTTCATTCTACTTAGTAGGTCTTTTTGACATACCAAGGATAGGTTGGCAGTCACAGGTCAAAGAAGACAATAATTGTAACAATAAGTCAAGTGTTAAACAAAGAATGACTTTTATAAATAGAATATCCCACAGTAGAAACTAACATCCGACATAATTTTTTCAAGAGGTTACAATGTCATAATAGGTATGTCGTAGGAGAATCTTAACTAACCAATATCATTTGGATGGTACGTCATTGAAAGGTGAGGATTTCAATATGAGGGAATCCTGTAATGAGACCAAGTAAGTAAATGGTGGGACTTTCATTATCAAAGTACTGAACATGACCATACATATAGCTTAGAGCATCGGTTATAAGTTGTCATATTTAGGGTATGTATAATCATGTTCTTGCCGACAAGGTTAGTACGTATCAAGGAGTAAACTTGAAAAGCACAGCCTTAGAAGTCATACCTCTTAGGATGTATTATGTTCTAACTTCACTGGACGGGTTTCCTATTTCTGTCACTTAGTTGGTATGCTTCTTGACCGACCACCCTCCTTACTTGGTAAGGACCTTCATATATTGAACCTAACTTTCTATCTCTTAGTTCATTGGTATGAACATTTTGCCAGGGGAGGCTAGTAGGTGGTTGGCCTGATTGCCTAGCTAGTATGTCATTAGGTATGGTTTTGCCCTCCAACTGTAGTTGGATCATGTATGATTTTTATTCCTCCTATTTGATCGTTCATCATCATAATGGGAAGACTGACTTTCATTCACCTCATCTTCTTCCCACTTGATTTGAGCCCAGGCCCTAGCTAGTACGTCGTCCATGGTATGACAAGTATATTTGGTCATTTCTTTATATAGATCAGAGTTAAGAAGCAAACCTTTATGCAATGCAGCAATAACGATTTGTACGTCACAGTTTGGTATGTTGATTTTTTCTTTGTTAAACTTGCCCCTTAGATGGACGACTTGGTAGAGATCGTTCGGCTATCTTTTAAGCTTCTGACTACGAGAAAATTGCTAAACAAATAGGTCATTCAAGTCTGCGAACGATCCTACCAATTGGTCAGTAGGTTGGTAAACCATCTCAATACCAATCCAACCAGATTGGACCTAAAACCTTTGCACAAACAAGCTTCTCGTGTCTCTCGAGGTATCACTACAATATACATCCTTTGTCGGTATTGTTCCATAAGCTTGTCTGGGTCTGTCAAACCACCATGAAGTCTTATATTCGGGAATGTGAATTTTTTTTCATCTCCACCAATGCTATATCATCTGTGAAGGGTTAATCAACAAAACTATTTGGGGCACTTTACTGGGGATGGCACACCTGGTAGGCAGAGTATCATTACTTCTAGTTCTTGGAACCTCCTGCTCCACCCCTCGTTGTCTAACGTATCAGACCTTGGTGGGTCAGTCGTTGCAGGTAGGTTGTTTACCCCTCCGTCTCACCACTCAGCCTAGTTGGTGTAGTTGGTGTGCCTGCAGCATAAGGATTATTAGTAGTATCTCTCACTGAGATTTCATTACGTACCGTTTTGGGTGTGCCTATCTCGATGTTGGGGGTCTCCAATGATGGCATTCATAGATGAGAGTGATAAAAAATTGTCCAACTTGGTAAGGAGTAAGAGTGACTTGGGGGAGTGCATGGCAAGTCGCTCCCACAAGGCATTGTTTTCTTCTTCTAAAGTGCAGCTAACTGAGCCTGAGTGAAATTTTGTTGAGTCTGTTCTTGCAATAGGACAGCCATCTCGTCCATACGCTTCTAAAGGTTGGTAGGTACATCCCTGTGGTAGTTACATTTTCCCGTGGTAGGTAAATTTGTCATAGCTAATAATCAAAATGAACAGAGACGGAATGAATCTCACTAAAATCCTCGATCGATCCCCACGATCGGTGTAATGACCTAATTTGGGATTAAGGACTAATGACTCTGATATTGATTATAATTAGTGTAATTAAACACTTTTGGATAAATGTGATATGAATTTGATATAAATGTTCATAGTGATAATTTAATAATCATAGTGAACCCAGGGGCAAAATGGTAAAATTGGAAATTTACCGACCAATTGGTTAGCTACCAAAAAGGAAACTTATTGGAGATTAAAGAACAATTGTTGAGATTTATGGACCATGTCTCGGAATCCTATGCTTTGCTCTAGGTGAGCTCATGATGGAAGTAGATAAGATGTTGCCAAGTGGCATTTGGTGGACCATTGGATGTGGCACAAAGGACAAAAACATACTTTTTCTCTCTTCTCTCTCCCTCCTATGTGGTTTGTGTTAGTAAGGGGAAAGGAAACACATCATCATCATCTTTCTCTTTCTCCATTCTTTCCGGCGACCAAGAAGAAAAGGAAGAAGAAAGGTGAGATTTTGATGTGTTAGTTGATCTCTAATGCCCTAAACCTCTTCTCTAATGTTGTGCACCTCATTGAGAGCTCCATTTTGGTGTTTTCAGAATTGTGAATAGTGGTGATTTGGGTGTTGGAGTAATTTGAAAGTTTGAGAATCAAGATTCTAGTTTTGGCACATTGAAGAGGTAAGCATTTGATGCTTTTTGGTATATTATTTGTGATATTTGGATGAGTTAGGAAATTCTGGAAATTTGCCCTGGTTTATGCCCATTTTTGAATGTATGAATTTCATAGTGATTGATGTTGGAAATAGTTCATTGTGGAGTTATTTGAATGTTGGTTATAGTTTTGAAGTTGGGTGGTGTGTTGATTGGAATTTGTCATTGTGTGTCATAGAGACCTAAGGGCATATATTATGTTTAAAATGGTATTTGGGTGTTTTGGAGGTTACCAATGGGTTCCCTATGTCATTTTGAGTGAGTATGAGCTTTGTGTGGAGTTTGGGAACCATTGGGTGAGATTTTGACCAATCTGGGATTTTCTGTCACTTACTGCGATCTGGGCAATTTGATAGCATCACTCGAGTGAGAGAAGATCACACTCGAGTGCTGTGTGTATTTTCTCTTTCTGCTTTGCGTTTTGCCTGGGTTTTATGAGTAAAGCTCGAGCGCACTTCCTTCACCGTGAGTGATGTTGGTGATCACTCGAGTGATGGTGTGAGTTCTTGGTTAGGGTTGCTCTCGGGTTGTCACTCGCTGGCTGATGTTCAAGAGTGTGCTTTGACACTCACAAGTGAAACCTTCTCACCTGAGTGCTAGGGGGTATGCTCGAGTAAGCTTTTCCCTCTGATATTGCATGTGCTCTCGGGTTGCCACTCTTTGTGTTGCACTTTCGGGGACTCGAGTGATTTTGGAGTTATCACCCGAGTGCAAAACCTTATGCTCGAGTATGGTGAGCACTTTCTGGCCTTGATGGTTGCTCACTGTCAAACACCTGCGAGTGAGAGCTAGTCTCACTCGAGTGAGGTCATCTTCACTCGAGTGAGTCAGCCAAAAATCTGTGTTTTGCCTTCGAAAAAGGGGTCTTCAGGGTAGCTTCTTCCAACCCTTTTAGCATATGTTTAGGCCTTTAATGGTCACCTAAAGAGTCCTAAATGATAACCAACTTAAAGTATTATGGAAATAAGTATTTAGGAAAGAGATTAATCAATTGTCCCTAAATTGGTATAGGATTTGATATCTGTCAGACACGTGAGCCCACTGTGCCAAAGAACGTCAGGAAAGATACAGGTAGTGACTTTTCTCTTATACTTTATGTAAATGTATTGTATGTTTGCCTATCATGCATTGTGTGTTGCTGATGCTGCTTTGAGATGTATTGAGATACCTTGTGGAGCTTTGTGCCGTGTGATACATTGTGCCTTGTGATGCTGCTGTATAGTGATTACCGCATAAGCGGGTATTGAGATTACAATGAGAGCTAGCATAGTGATTACTGTGAAAGCAGGTATAGTGTTTATAGCGAAAAATGCCGTTGTGATTACCGCGAAAGCGAGCATAGTGCATTGTGATACAGCCGTGAGTGCTGTCGTTTGTAGCGCGAGCCATGGATTATTGTGTTGCTAATGATGCTGGTGAACATGATAACATTACATGCCTTGTGTTTATATATTGTATGAGTGATTTGTTACTACTGGGATTCTTTAGAATCTCACTCTTTCTAATGACTAACATTTTCATATAGGGCAAGTGGCTCAAGAGGGAAGCGGCCAACCAAGAGTGGTTAGGGCTAGTAGGGACATTTTAGACTTTGGGACTGTTGGTTATCTAGCTGGATTTTGGGATTACTGTATATATGGATTGTAAATATAATTTTTTGGATATATAATCCCCATTTTGGGAAACTTAAACCCATTGTGTATATATAAACAATAACCTGGGGTTGCCGGGACTTTGGTTACACACTCTGATATTTATTATGTGATATAACTGCATAGGTAATTGTATTCGAAAGTAAATGTGTGACCAGATGAATTTTGTTTTTAAACGTTTTTTTTGGACACCCCATCTCTTGGAGATGAGCGATTATAAATGTGATTTTTGTCTTATTGATCTCTATTTCACTTAAATTTCATAATCCGGATATAATTACCGTGGGGGGGTTACAGTCGGTGCCAAATTGTTTGTGCAATTTTTTGTTGGAAAGGGATCTTTTGGGAAGGGTATCGACAACATAGAGATTAATAGAATGAATATGAAAGTTGCTATAAAAACAAGTAATGTAAAGAAAAGAATAGTATTATTGCGAATATTGATCGAATACAAAGTAATGAGTACGGAGAAGAATAGGAAGATGAATCTCTTGAGTGTGCTTGAATGACTTTTATTTATAATGCTCGACTCACTAAGCAGAGGACTCAGTTCCGCTTTATTAGGATCTTGGCAAATCATGGGGTTTGTTCCTATATTCATGGATCAAGGTGCCTGCTTGGTGGTGGGTTTGACCAAGCATATAGGAGAAGTTGTTCAAGCTTAAACTTTGGATGTTAACTTGGTGGGCATGCCTTGTTGGGCCTTCTATTTGCAGATCAACAACTACAGGCCCAAAGTAGGATTTTTGACTCTACAGTATACAAATAATAAGGGAGTATAATTCATAACAATCCACAATCAATCGTAACATGGCATGTTATATCATAGGTCAACACGGGCTTTCACTTGTTATGTTTTTGCTTATCATTATTCATTATTAACCCCTAATTCACCCTTATATCCTTCTTATTTCCTCTGACAAAACCCATGGGCTAAGTCCTACCCTATGTTATCAGTGACTTTAACAAGCTCTCTATAGGTGTGGTATAGGCCAGCCAAAGCACTACATAGCATACAAGGGACCATGGGTTCCTCCAACAGGGTTACTGCCCTTTGGGATACTGCCCAAGCTCTGGGAATACTAATCGGATAGCCACTGGAGTGTCGTATGAGGGGGTATTGTCCTGTCAAATAGTGTCAGCTAATGGTGCACAATGATAAACTTGTGGCCTGCCACATGGTATTCAGTTCACCAATCACAACCAAATCACTAATTCCGCCATATAAACTGCATTATTCTCAAGGGGTTTTCATATTCTCATACTTATATATGTCAATTAACACCAAAAGTCCACTATGCTGTGTAACATCCAAAAAAAACAAATATATATAGATATAATAATAACAATAATATTAAATAAATAAATAATATTATAACATAGAAGGGGGCACCTTAATCTGATTCTTTTTTTATGTTCGGATGCAGTAAAGCAAGAGTTTTTCTAGGGTTCTATTCCAAGAGCACCCTAAGACTTTTAATCTTTGGTAAGCCTCTCTAATCCCCCTTTATCTTTCTTCTTTCTCCTTAATTGAGATTCTAAAGGATTTAGGCTAGGGCTTGAGAATCCCAATTTGGGGATTTTTCATAGAATTGAGTTTTAAGGGTTTAAAACCCGAATTGAAGATACATGGGTGTTAGAATAATTTAGTCTAACACTCTGTGGAGGGCAATTCTTGGTTCTAGCCTGAATCTCTATTACCGGTAAAACTCGTAAGAATTTTTTAGTAACCATATGAGATAAATTCTTGAGTAGCTAGATATTCGATATTTAATTTAGTTTCCCTTACTCTGTAGCTTGAATTCGTGCATTGGGGAAAGATCCTTCTTGTTTGTAGCCAAGGGAAACGCCAAGTAACGTGGTCCTACTTATCTTATCTGTTAGTATCGCTTGTGGGAGTTTTAGAAAAACTCCACAAGCTTAGGATGAGTATATTCATATGACCTTTGTCATTTTAGGACCAAAACTCACCTTGTGGGACTTATGTGTGAACCCTAGAACTGGATAGTTTGATATGTTATGACATTATGACTAATACATGTACTTGTTAAGTGTTGAATTCTTATTCATGATTGAGATTAATGATGGATGAGAAAGATGATAACCCTTAAGAATGATGAGATTAAATGGCGGAGTTAGTGACTGGGCTGTGATATAAAAAAAACTTGGATACCACGTGGAAGGCCGCTAGTTTAATTATTGTGCACCACTAGCTAACATTTATTTATAGGGTAGTATTCCCTACTATGACGCTTCAGTGGCTTCTAGGCAGTATTCCCAGGGCCCAGGAAGTATTTTTGTGGGCATTAACCCTACTCGAGTGACCCATGGTTCCTTGTGTGCTATGTAGTACTCTGCCCAGTCTACACCACACTTGTATAGAGTTTGTGAGAGTTACCAGTAACACGGACTAGGACTTAGTCCATGGGTTTAGTCAGAGGAAATAAGGAGGATATAAGGATGGTTAGGGGTTAATGAAAGACAAGGAATAAATGATTGTTTTATAATGTGTTGCGATGTCGCATGCCATGATATAATATGATCAATGTTTACTTACTCTCCGAAGATTATAAATTGATACTTCTTGTTTCTGAGTTATTTGACTATTCTTCATGTGTGTTTGTTAGTCCCATCTAGTACCCCATGGGTAATGCCGATAGGTAAGGTGAGTAGTGATTATATTACTAAAACAGTAATCTCACCCCGTTACTTTTGACATTTTTTTAAGTGAGGGCTCGAAGGGCAATGCAATTGGGAAGGCATAGAAGGCCTGAGGCAGTGGCAATAAAAAGCCACTTTGCATTTGTCTGTTTTTACTTTTATTGCTATAGTTAGAGTTGCATTTGAAATTTGGGATTTTGTTTAATTCTCATTGATTGTCTTTTCTGAATTTTAGTAATAGACGGCATGAGGCCTAAGATTTTTTATGGAATTGCTTTATTATAGATTTCCATCTTTTTTAATTGAATCATGGAATTTGAATATGGAAGTATTATATCTACCTGTGCATGATTTATGGGCTAGGGGCCCAGAGTGGAGCTCCCTTGTATTGTGATGCTTGCAATAGGTGCATGTTAATTATGTCCCATGCATGTGATTTAATGAAAAACCTTAAGTCGACTTTAATAGCCTTTATTTGAATAAGGGCAACATCATGTTGATGCAAAGTAACAGGTTTTAAAAATTCACATTTGGCTTTAGAGTGGAGAATATAAAGATAAGATGCTATATGTTTCATATGCATATATAATCCATACAATTGCTTTACATCTTTAATTGCATACTATGCTCGACAATATATAAAAAATCAAAACAAAATATTATAGGCATCATAACAAGAAAACATTACTTGCCCTAACGGGCCATTCACATCAGCGACCAACATAGTAGTCGAGGCCACCTATGTCAAACTCACATCAGCAACCAACATAGTCACCAAGGCATCCCACATCAAAGTCACCTCGGCAACCAACATGGTCACGAGGCGAGGTGTGCCTTCGCACCCATATGAATTTAAACATATTCATCCATACAATCCTATAATTGTCTCTAATTGTTCGACAAATGAATCTATCCAATTATAGGGTTCATACAGAGGTCCCACAAGGCAATTTTGGGTCATACAATAGTAGGGTTCATACCAATTCTACTCGTCTAAGCTTGTAGGGTTTTCAGAAAAAAATCATGAGTAACACTGATAAATAAGATAGATAGGACCACGTTACATGAAGTTTTCCAACAAATTCTAATTAAGAAAAACTTCTCTTGTGTAAACAAAGATCAACTACAAAGCAAACAACTACGACTTAGTATAGTGATCTCAACTCATCTAAAGAGTTACTTAGAAATCTCATGAGTAACTCTGATAATAGAATTTAAGCCTAAAACTGAAAATTTCCCACAATGGAGTGTTAGACTAGTCTAACACCTCTTTATCTTCAATTTGGGTTTTAAACCCTTAAATTTCAGTTCTATGAAAAATCCACAAATTGGGATTCTCGAGCCCTAGCCTAAATCTCTTAACATCCCATAATTAGAGAAAAAGAAGGAGGAAGGAGGATTAGGGAGGCTTATCGATGAATTAGAGCCCCTAGGAGTCCTTCTCACGAAACCCTAGCAGAGCTCTGCCTCTTTGTATCCAAAATTCTAAAAAATAATGAGTTGTCATGAGGTCCTCTTATTTATGAAAATCGATTACTCGCCCCAGCGACTACATTATTGGTTGTTGAGGCAATTGGCGTTGTGGCATTCGCCTTGGCAACCTACTTAGTTGCCAAGGCAAGTGACACAGAAAGTCACTCCCTCATTTTTTATCAACTTGCCTTGGTGAGTTCCCTACTCACTGAGACGAGTTTTCCAATCTATTGGATCTAATATTTAAGAGGTTACATTAAATATTATGAATAAAAATTGGGATATTATAACAAAATATAAGTATACTTATTTAACTTAAAATCCTTACAAATTGAAATTATTATGAAGGACCAAATCAATAAAAAACATATTCAAAATTGAAATTAATATCAAAGTTTCAATAGTAGTTATAAGATCCCTTCTCAATTATTCTCCACATATTTTTCAGGTCAATGAATATGCTATTGCTAAGAAAGAGGAATATGTATGGATTGGTCAAGTTGTCTCTAGTATTATTATTTTGAGGGAAAATAAATCTTTATTCCTTCAATTTTTAACTCACTTATAACTCGATCTCTTAATTATGACTCGACACCACTTGGTCCCTCTCAACTTTTGACTCGCTTATCACTCAGTATCTTATCTTTTCACTTTTCATAAATGATTTCTAAATATATGACATAAATTGCTTCCAACTCAACCCCACATGGCAAAAATTATTCCAACTCATTTGCTTCATTCACCTGATCTCATTCCACTCGCATCACTCAGATCACCCTCTCCCCACCAACAACTCATTCTCCAACGAAATCCCACTGATCACTTAAATTACTCATGTACAGGTTTTTATCCGATCCGATCCCTTCTTTCTGATACAGAATGACCAGCTCCAGGAATACTATAAAAATGCAGGTTTTTGTTTGACATCACAAACCCTTTCGCCTTATGTTGTTGAAATTTCTTCATTCTTTTTTATTCCTGATCATCTTCGTTTCTTGTTCCCTCTCTTCTTTTTTAGGGTGTTTTTTGTGTTAATTCTTTAAGAGGTTCAAATTCTGAGAAGCACTTGGCTAAAAATATTGGCCTGGTGCATCTGCTTCAGATTCAATTTTTGATCCAGGTTTCTTCACTGAGGCACTGTCTGATTTTCACAATGTACCGTGTACAAATGATTTTTTCCCATTTTTTGAGTGCATCTTACTGGTTTGTAGAATGTGGGATTATTGGAGACTCTATGAAAGTTAAGCTTTAATGAAGCAACAATAATGGGGAATATAATGGGAATATGGATGTTAGATCGGAGGGTATGCAGTTGATGTCACACAAAAACCCTTTCGCCTTTGGTTTGTGAAGTCACTCAAAAACCTCCATATTAGAGATATTAAGGTGAAATTAAATTGAATAGTTTGTTAGTTAGGGCCCTAGTATGTATAAAGGGTCTTCGTCAATATAGTTTTGTGTGTAAGATAGTTATATCCTTACTATGTTAAGGGAAATGTTAATGTGAGTCTCTCTTTAAAGAGGGAAGTTCCTCTTAGTCCCTAAGTAAGGTTGGTTATCTCCAAGGTGGATTAGAGATAACCCAAGTGGGTTATAGTTTCTATGAACATGTTGCTCTTATGTAATTAATACAAGATTCTTTCGTCTTCTTCATTATGTAGTTAATACAAGATTACTTTAAGATTGAGGTTCTTTGTTTTTCCTCCTCAATTCAAAACAAAAGAGGCACAGACATCCAAATGCTAAAGTTAGGAGACTACAGGATTTCCAATCTCGTAGATCTTTATCTCCACCGCAGATTTTATAACTTAGTGGGTATAGAGAATGGAATTCTGAAGAAAGCGAGGGAGGTTTTCCTCAGTGATGGCTATCTTTAAACTTCCTCTGAAGGTGGTGTTAGTCTTCTACGCCTTTTGCCAACGGAGTATCTTGTGATATTATTGGATGAGAATCAAGATGATGATGCTATGTTACTAGCAGCTTAGTTTGGGTCAGATACTTTCTCTTCAATATCTCTCAATACAACAAGCGAAGGGATTTCTTATTCACTTTATGCCAGATAGAGTTCAAGATTAAAAGCATTAGGTCAGTGGAAACTTAAGGCATGTTTGGAAATGTACAGAGAAAGCAGATTACTCTTATAGATGACAACAATGTGAAGTTACAGTTTCTCTTATTGGGTGACCAGACTATCCTTTCTAATCTCTTCAAGTATGAGTTTCATTGACACTAAATAATCATCAAAGTTCAAAGTCCTTGAGTTCTTATACTCCTAGTCAGAGTCCCAGATTTTCTCAAATACTAGCGGAGCAATTTGGGCTAAGCTTCATTTTACCACATCTTGGTCATTGGGAAGATTACAGTCATACAGTTTTTATATTTAGCTTGACATACTCCAAGTTCACATGCTCTATTTCATCCTCCAATAGCAATTATGGCTTCCGCATTAAAAAAAAAAAATTGTTAGTGACAGAATGATTGGGACCAAAGAGTTAGCGAATGTGGCAATTACAGTAAATAACTATGAAGTAGGTCTCGAATTTGATTACAGCTGAGGTGCCATAGTCAGAGATGAGGTCGGTGTGAAGTGAGTCAAGCTTCAAGGTGGTGCTTACCACAGTACTATCATACTACAACAATTGGTGATGGGGGCAGGATGTTGTAAACAATAGGGTTGCACAAATTAGAAATTTGATACAGGATGAAATGTCAGACGAGGAAATGATAAGAAAACAAAACGTGTTTGAGGTTTATCAGTCGCAGCTTGAGGAAAATGTTGAGAGACTCTCTGAGATTTTGGAAGTGCCCTTTGAAGGATAGCTCCATACAAGTTATTGAAGCCATAACGTCACCTGAAAAGAGGGTCATGGAATTAGAGAATTTGCCAGCAGAGTTTGTAGACAGAAAAGAGTGGTAAGGAAGTTGTCAATTTTGGGCCTTGATCCTTCTTTGGCAATTAACAGAGCACATTTAGAGCTAAGCTTGAAGACATGAAGGCAAAGAGAACACTATGAGAGAAGAATAAAAGGAAAGGAAGAATATAAATTGTAGCCAAAGTTGATGAAAATGAGCACAGTGATTATCATTGTGATTGATTCAATTTACTTCACTCCACTCTATATATTGTGTCGCAAGTTGACATTTTATGTGAATCAAGTGGTGGCTGATGGATTCACGTTCACAGTATTCATGATGTGTGCAAGTATGATCTTGTAGAAAAGCTAAAGGAAGTACAGGGAACAGGATATTGAATCTATGGCCTTGATTATATTCATATGGCTATATTTTAATCTGTGCTTACATATACCCACCAGGCTGTAGTTGTTCCTATGTCATCTTCCAAAATAGCATGCTGTGATAAGGCACTTCAGCACTAGCAGTTGTGTGAGTTCAGATGGCTATATCTTCCAAAATAGCCTTGATTATATTCATATGGCTATATTTTAATCTGTGCTTACATATACCCACCAGGCTGTAGTTGTTCCTATGTCATCTTCCAAAATAGCATGCTGTGATAAGGCACTTCAGCACTGGCAGTTGTGTGAGTTCAGATGTCATGGTCATTGATCAGGTCCACCCATACTCATTTGCATCAGTGTAGCATCTTCAAGGTTGTATTTTTGCTACTGGGAATCAAGACAATAATGAGGCTTGCATCAGGAAACAGGGCCGGCTCTTGACAGACTCGGGGTAAGAAAAAGGACCCGGCTTTCCTCCTTTGCAAAGGTGCAAAGGAGGGTTCGCTGCAGCATCTGGGCCGTTGGATCATATCTCAACGGCCCAGATTTAATGTATTATAAAAATATAATAATTATATTTTTATAATACATTAAATCTGGGCCGTTGAGATATGATCCAACGGCCCAGATGCTGCAGCGAACCCTCCTTTGCAAAGGAGGAAAACCCAATCCTAAGAAAAACATCTATTTTTCAAGGCCCGGCCCATGAATATAAGGGCCAAGGCCCGGCCCATGAATATAAGGGCCAAGGCCGGCAGCCTTTTTTACAAACTTTAACTATTTTTTCTGCTTTTTTTCAAAAGAAATATAATTAGTAAATTACAAAAATTAAAGTTCTAATTTAACATAAAATGTTGTCAATATTAAAATCTAAACAACACGCATCATACAAGTGAGACAAGTCAATAAATTAGAAAGAAGGAGAGGCCGACACTCAAGAGGGATTGAGGAACAGAGCAAGTGAGACTCCGACTTTGTCAAGTCGAAGATATGAGCAATGAGCGGTGAGCCAAGGAAGGGAAGGGTTTGAAGATCAGTCGAAGTCGAACAGAGAAAGTGAGACTGTGAATCTGTGAGAGTGAGAGAGGCCGAGGAAAATCAGGCAATTGTAGGGTTAGGGAGGGGCACATGCAAGGGCAACCTGGCAAGTCAGAAAAAAATTAATAGGCTTAAACGAGCAAGTCCTTTTAAGCCCTCGGTCCTACAGGATTGGCGCTTCTAGGTCCGACTTCATTTAAAAGCTCCAATTTATAAGCCTAGCCCTTGACTTAAAAGGGCTTAAATGGGCCGGCTCAACAGGCTTGGCTTGATTTTCCAGTCCTATCAGTCATTGAGAAAGAAAGAAGAATGTTTTGAAGAAATCTTCATGTTGTAATTGGTTTAATTCACCTTACTCCCTTTAGTTTGTGTTGTTCAAGTTGAGTCCATTAAATAAGGAGTGTCAACTTAGAAGGTCGTGTTGGAGATATTAAAGTAGAATTAAATTTATTAGTTAGTTGGTTAAGGCCCTAGTCTATATAAAAGGTCTTGGCTAATTTGGTTTTATGTATATGATAGTTAGATCCTTACCATATTAAGGGAGAGATTAATATAAGTCTCTTTTTAAAGAGGGAAGTCTCTCTTAGTCCCCAAGTGGGGTTGGTTATCTCATTCAAGTAAGAGTAGATTATAAATAACCCAAATGGGTTAGAGCTTTTATGATCATGTTACTCTTATGTGGTTAACACAACATTCTTCGTATCCTTTATTATGTTTCTCTAATTGCTATTATTTACACTCCACTTTTATTTGAGTGATCAGCGGGATTTCGCTGGAAAAAGAGTTGTCGCAACGGGAGGTCGATTTGATTGATGCAAGTGGAGTGAGAGTAGGTGACATGGGGCTGATGCGTTGGAATAATTTCAGTCACATGGAATTTAGTTGGAAGCAATTTATGCCATATGTGATGACTCATAACTGAGTTATTAAAAGTGAAAAGATAAAAGGATTGAGTTATAAATGAATCAAAAATTGAAAAATTGAGTTATAACTAAGTTTAAATTTGAGATATTGAGTCGCACCAAGTTATAATTGAAATACAAAGTTACAAGTGAGTCAACTAAAAAATTAATTTTCCCTTTATATTATTTCTATGCTAAATGTAGAATTTAATTAAGAAGTAGATTTTATTTATAAATGTAATATCTTAATTCAATTTATCCCTTATATTTATCATTTTTTTCTAATTTGTTTATATAACTTATAAATTGATATATAATGTGATATTAAATAAAAGTATTTTAGCGAGATGATGTCATTGTTATAATTAAGTAATCCATTTAACTTTCTTAATCTATCCAAATTAGATAAATAGCTCTTACATTAAAGATTGAAGGAGTATTTAATTTTGCAAACATCTTTTTTGAAAATGAAAAGAAATTCTTGCAAATCTAGAGGTAACAGTGTCATTGTTGTCTCTTCTACTTAAATGTTGATGAAACATATCGAGTCTATCATTGGTAGATTAGGGCTTGTGTTCGAATCAAGAGGGTTGTTATATAGATATAGAGCGACATGAGTTCATAAAGAGATATCATTCTTTGTATGGCTTAAGTGTTATGTCTATTATCATGTAATTGTACCTTTAGGAGAGAAGGAATGATAACAATTTACCATTATATCCTAACATATTTGGTTATATTTTTTTATTTATATGTTATATAAATTAATTTACATCTTGATTGGAGCAGTCCTGGGGGACCACCGCAGATTATAAAAATATACTTTACTTAAAATTTTAAAAATATATATCCTTTTTAATTATAATATTTTTATTTAAAATTATATTAATATATTTTATAATAATTATAATTTTTTATTCATAAAAATATTTTTATATTAAATTAATTTTTTGATAATATATTTTTAATTATAATAATTTTTGTATAATAATATATTTTATGATAAAATGCTTTAATAATAATATTTTTATTTAATATAATATTTCTCATCATTGATTTTATTGAAATATCATATAAATTATAAAGGCAAAATGGTCCAAAATTTTAGCTCCCCTCCAAAACTCCCCAAATTTGGAGAGGAGCCAAAATGAGGACATAAGAGGGCAAGGGATGGAAGGTTTTGGGTCTCTTCTCCTCCAAAATTTTAAACCAAATGGGGGGCATCATCCATTCTTCCAACCCCTCTCCTCCCATTCCCTCATACTAAACATCCCCTTAAGGGCGTGTTTGGTTTGAAGGGAGGGAATGGAGGAGAGGGAATAGAAGGAAAGGATTATGTGTTACCTTGTTCGGAGGTGAGGAAATTTTAATAATCTTTTATTTGGTTTAAAAGGGGAAGGGAGGGAAGAACAATGACAATTTACTATTCTATCATAATATATTAGTTTATCTTTTTTATTTATGTTATACACATTAGTTTACACTTTATCTAATTAATATAATGATATTTTTATTTATGATTAATATAATAGTATATTTTTTAAATATAATTTTATTTTTATTTATAATAACACATTTTTATTTTAAATTAATTTAATTATAATATATTTTTATTGATCAAAATATATTTGTTATTTAGATTTAACAAAATTTTTAAGCATAATTATATTGTTTTTTTAAAATTATGCAAACCTATTTTATAATTGTAATATTTTTTATTTATGAAAATTTTTATTTTAAATTAATTTATAATAATATATTTTTAATTAAAATAATTTTTAATGGTAAAAATATATATTTTTTAAAATTTATTTCACAATAATACTTTAATTATAAAATATTTTTATATAAATTAATCAAATAATAATATATTTTGTGTTATAGTATTATTTTTAAATTTAAAATTATTATTTCATATGTTATAATTATAAAAAATAATTATTCAAATAAATACATTTTTATATTAATTTAATTTTAAAGAACATATTTTTTAGCTAAAATAATTGTTGTATGATAATGTATTTTTATTTTATAATAAAATATTTAAATTATAATATTTTTATCATAAAAATTATTGAAATATCACATAAATCATAAGGACAATATAATTTAAAATTTTTGCTTTCCTCTCAAAACTCCCAATTTGGGGGAAACCCAATTGGAGGTGTTGGAGAGGAAAGGATGGAAGGTTTTGGGTCCCCTCCCCTAAAAAATTTTAAACAAGATGAGAGAAGGGGAGTATCTACCCTCCCCTTCCAACCCCTCCCTCAAATCAAACACATCATAAAAGTTATATCTAATCCTATGTGACTGTAGGTGTGCTATATATAGGTTGTGGAATTAAGGGAGTAAAGAGTCTGAATATATCACATGCAAAATAACGTTATCCTCCCTCTTAAAAGGTTTCTCTCATAAGTGTGCTATCTTTTCTGTCTCTCTATGGTGAATTTATTGTGTAACATAATCAGAATCCGCATCAGTGCTTCGGTTTCGTGTTGGTATTTTAGTGAGTCGGTCAGATTTCAGGTGCGCTCAAAATTCTTATGAGCATCATTTGAGGTTTGATTTTTATACAAAATGAAAATGGCCATTAATTTACAATTTGGCATGTTGATTGTCTATGATAGTTTACTCTATATATTTTCAGGTTTTTCTACAAGAGGAGGAGAAGCAACAAGAGGGGAAGCAGGACGAGAGGTACATTGGTCATTTCAAATACTATATGTTTTATTTGTTTTGGTGCTTCACTCTAATTACACTTGTAGGGGATTTTAAACTAAATATTACAACCAGCATCTTGATCCTTAATTCTAATTCTCCCTAAAATATGACTGACATTATTAAGTAATTATGTAGTAATCGTAAAAACTTATCTCATTTTTTACTTGCTCTCTCTAGATTTTTTTTTTTTGCCCCGCAGAACTACGAATATAATCTCACCGGTTACATGGGTCTATATATATATAAGATGACTTTTAAAAATTAAGTTGGTCCAATTTATAAAATGTGATATCAAAATATTAAATGTTTCTTCTTTTTTACCCTCTAAACTGTTAATAGTGATTTCCTGACTTGAGACAAAATTTTACGATCTCGTTCACAAAAATTGAAGATGAATAAAGGTATAATTGAAATAATTAGATGCTTTTCGATAAATAAATCCTTAAAAATGTTTATAATTATAACATCTTACAATAAAGATGGAAGGAGGGAGTATGTTGAGTGTATATTTTCAGCTGATGATTGAAAAGAAACAGTGTTTTGCTGAACCAACCCTCTAGTTTGAGAAAATTTTGCTTTTCATCTAGGGCTTCTTTTTCTTTGGTCCGGGTTCTCTCAATTTTATTTTAGACCAAAAAAGTCACCCATTTCAGACAAATCCTAGTATAGTTAATGTGAATTATAGATTTCTTCTCATTAGTTAATTATTTTTTTCAAAATATATCATTCTCTTATTTGAAAATTGTAGTAAAGATTCGTTTTCCTTATTACAATAAAACATAAGTGAATGTTAGTTTTAATTTTTTAGAAGTATTTTTATATCATTCGATGTAAGTATGTGAGAGGAGTTTTATTTTGGATTGCAAAAAAAATGCCTATTTAAGCACTTTTCCACGCTTCCCAAGCAAGCACTAAGACAATTTTCGTGTTTAATAGGTGATGAAATTAGATTTAAATGATCCAAATCTCTCATGGCAACCATAAGCATTATTAGTAAACGTTTGAAATTAGATTTGATTAATGCTGGAAAACACATTTCATTTTGACGCCCCGATTACGTCATAGCTTTAGCAATAATCAATGGGAGAATTGTTGATAAATACCTTTTTGGCAAATTAATTGCTGAATGCTATCATTGCACATAACGGAAGATTGCTTGCACATTTATACGGAAGACTTTTGCACACACGGAAGATGATTTGCACAAAACGGAAGATCGTTTGCACACGGAAGATCACTGGCACGCTTGGTAGCAATCAGCAATTAATTTGCTTCCAAAGTATTTTTCAGCAATTCTCCCATAATCAATTACCATGTTGGCGAAAATAAATGCAATAATCAATTACTTGACGTACGGACATATTATGCTTTTGAACAATAGGGTTAAAAAAACATTTGTTCTTTATAAATTACTATGATGTGGGTTAAGATGCAAATCTGCTAGAAGTAGAAGCAAATGAGCGATATTACCTTATAAGTTTTTTATCTTAATATCACCCTGACAATCTTAAAACATAACAATGTCACCGGATATTAACATAAATTTTACCATTTTGTTTAATTAAAAAACTCCCACATGGCACACTAACGCGGCGGTAAAGTGTTGCATCCATCGCCCCCTCTCTTCGCTGACAGCTGCTTGGTGGAGTACGCAGTGGTGCAAGGGTAATTTGGCAACACACGAAGGCAAAGTTATTCCTCCTCTTGGCGCTGTCAAATATAAATGCGGTATGGTTCAATTCTCTAATTTGGCCTTCTCTCATATGGATGATCGGGCGCTCACTCCTCGCTTGCTCATTTCCTCCAAAGGATCTTCTAATTTTGTTGAATTGCTTTCTGTCTTTTCTGTTATTTCTTATTCTGAATCTGTAATTCCAACTCATTTTATCAACAAAAAAAAAGTTGGGAAATCCATATTTAGCAATGTCACCATCCTAACCAGCCGCATCATCCTAGTAAATAAGGGATGAAACATCATTATTTTGGCCGAAACAGTAATAGCAAATGACATGCAAAATCGCTGGTGGACAGATATTTCAGCCTGTTTCAGTGTTTCTCATTGACCCAAGGTTTATAGCTTCAATTATTCAACATACCACAACCTCCAAATTTTCACTTAAATTCTTTTAATAGGCTAAGCAAACCATAGTTTGAAAGAAACAACGATCAGATCAGAAAGGACGAGACGAAAACTGTCTGATATCACAATAAGAAAAGTCAAGACGTATATACATGCAGGTATGAAAATTCAGAATCTGGATTCGCGCTGAAGAGAGGCAATCAAAAAGACACGCCTAAGAAACCAACACTTTACTCAGCAACACCAGGGATGCAGCAGGAAACCATTTATTCAGTGTCAGAATATTAGTTAGTAACTGAAGTCTGTTAGTTATTAACAATAGTCTGTTAGATCTTAACCATGTCAGTTAACTCTGGAGGATCACACGTGTCTCTATAATGTACTCACTCAACTCAGCAATGAAAGGCTCAGATCATTTCATCTCATCTTCTCTCTCTCTCTCTCTCTCTCTCTCTCTCTCTAATCTCTTGCTTACTTACTTTCTCCATTTTCCTTCATTCAGAACTCTCAATTTGCCTGAGTCTTAGCCATGTGAGCAATCAAGTCAACGACACGTGTGCTGCAGCATTACACACAAAGCAAGCATTAGCTATGTACCTCATGTAATTATCACAATTGAAGATGCCGCTACCATGCAAATGGTAACAAATCATGTGCCAAAAACAATAAGAAAGATGAATTACCCGTAACCCCACTCGTTGTTATACCAAGAAACAAGCTTCACAAAGTTTTCACCCAAAGCAATACTTTCCTTGGCATAAAAAATACTTGAACTGAAATTAAAAAACGAGAATTAACATGCGACTCCTGCCTCCAACGACAAATAGGGGAATATATGGATCTAAAGAAGACAATATATTCCGCACCTGCTGTCCCCATGGAAGTTTTGAATGGAGACCACATCTTCTTCAATGTAACCAAGGATTCCCTTCAACTTGCCCTGGGACTCCTCCCTGAAAAACAGACAAGCCAAAAGCAGAGCACTCAAGTGAGAATAAGAATAGTTAACTAGAAGAAATAGTTTGAGAATAAAATTTTACTTGATGGCAGCTTTAATTTGGTCGAAGGTGGCAGGCTTTTCCAGCCTCACAGTGAGATCAACAACAGAGACATCCACAGTAGGAACAGGGAAGGCCATCTCAGTCAATTTTCCATTCAGAGCAGCAAGCACTTTCCCAACAGCCTGACACAAAGAAGAGTATATTAGTAAAGGAGATCAGATAAAGGAAGCAACTGACAGTAATATATGAATGCCAATTATTCACCTTAGCAGCTCCAGGGCTGCTAGGAATGACGTTAAATGAAGCAGACCTTCCACCCTTCCATTTCTCACTTGGTGGCCCATCATAAGTCTCCCGGGCAGCTGAGCAGCAATATAGCATGAAAGTCATGATTACGCTAAACACAAAAATGAGAAACGCTACATGCTACAATTACAGTTAATTATATCCACCATTGATGGAGTGAAATGTGGTGATTAGCCCCTCAACAATGCCAAATCTATCATTAACAACCTACAATTGACAAAGAAAGATTAATATAACAGAACAGTATGGTATTGAAACAAGTACAATACAAGAATCTGAAGGCCTGATAACCTTCGCAAGAGGAGCAAGGCAGTTGATCGTGCGGCTTGCACTAGAAACAATATCAAGCTCTGGCTTGTATTCGTGCTCATTAACACCTACAACAAACATGGGAGCATCTTCACTGTGTGCGCATATGATAACCTTCTTTGCACCACCCTGGCTCAATCAAAACAAAACAGACAAATTATCATTTCACACAACCCACACAAAACTAAAGTGTGATAAAAAAAACCATCGAAGAAGCTATGCTCAGCAAAGTCTATGTTTCACGGAATTTTAAGACATGCTTCTAGCTAATCTACAAGACCCAGTGCCAATCAGTCCAAGAGGTGCTCTATAGGAAAAGATAACAGTGAAAGCAATATTATCAATAAAATACGGTTTTAAGGCTATATGAGATCATTAAGAAAAGCAAACGACAAAAACTAAAGACATGAGAAGGGGTAGTGCACAAAGGCAGACCTTCAAATGGGCAGCAGCCTTCTCTTTGTCTGTGAAGTCACTGGTGGTCTCAACAATATACTCAGCTCCAGTCTCAGCCCATGGGATCTCCTCCGGGTTCCTGATGCATGAAGTTACAAGGTCAATGGATAATAACTTCACCTTCTGGACGTAGTGTTAACATTTACAAGCACAATCATACCAAAATTTCAGGACCATTACCTGTGTGCAAACAAAGGGACGGGCTTTTCACCGAAAAGAATGGGACGACAGTTATGAATCCTGATAAAGAGATCTTCCCAATTCCCCTTGCCGTGAACAGTGCCATACGAATGCATGAGGGTCTGCCAGACAGCGCAAAACACATTGAACAAGTCGACAACTAAGACTAGGACCTTAAACTGAGCACGCATCAAATCTATGGAAAGAAAAGGACAGCTAAAATCCAATAGATGGATCATTAGCATAAATAATAGTAATGTATACCATGGACTGGGCACCACAGTAGTCGGGGGTAATGAAAGGGTCATTAATAGCGACGACTTCAATATCGTCTCTCTGCAGACACGCTCTCACCACCATGCGACCAATTCTTTCAAATCCTGGAAGTGAAAACACAAACGGATATAAAGACTTGAATCACTTCCAAAGGTAATTGATCACAAAAACAAAAGAAAACAAAAAAAATAAGAAGAGAGTCAGACAATCCAATCTGAACGAGCGAATGAGTAGCGAGGATGTAGACTTACCATTGATTCCGATCTTGATCTTGCCTGATTTGATTCGAACAAAAACAAGAAGGAAATAAAATAAGATGAAAAGAAATAAAGTAGAATTACGTATGAAAATGAAGTAAAATCCATGAAATCGTTGTGATTACCTATAGTTGCAGAGGGTGCAGGAAGTACATCAGAGGTCAAAGTTCTAAGCTTTGATTTATCAGACTGTGGCTTTCTTTTTTTATTGACGGTTTGAGTAGCTTCTTCCACACTTAAGATTGGAGTTTGCTTTGTGCTCATTTTCCTTCCCAGTATAAATCAAACTTGAAATTTGTTAATTACAAGTTTCTTGCCTGGGGAGCGACTAGAGAAAGAAGAAGTGGAAGAACGAGGGTAGGGGCGCGGCAATGTGTGTGATGGCTGATGAGCGAGGGGGAGTGTGCTTATGTTTGCTACGTTTATGAAGAAAAGAAGGAACTATAGAATCTTAAAAACATATAAATACGATGGTTTTTTTTTTTTAAACCTGTAAATACTGTGGGCTTAATATCATCTACTCCTCTGTGGGCCAAAAATAAATAAAAATATCATCTACTCCCCGTCATCTTAATATAAGATATAGTTAATATTTTAGAAAGATTAAGAAAATTAAATAAATTATTTTAAAATATTGATATTTATTTTTTTACATTAAATTAAATTGTCTGACATATGAACTAATATATAACCAAATAATACACTATATATGTTATGATTAACTGATTTACTTAGTTTCCTTAATCTCTTAAAAAAAAAAAGTCAACTATGTCTTATATTAAGAATTGAATGAGTAACTTTTTTTTAAATTAAAGAAGTTATTAAAGTATTATATTTACTATTTTTTAAATTAATTTGCCTAACTTATAAAATGATATATATGCTATGATTAAATATTTTATTTAGCTTCCTTAATAATTCTAAAAAAAATGTCAACCAACTATTATAATAAGTTTCCAAAGGATTGTGTGTGTATGCACAAATAAATCCAAGCAAAAAAAAGTATATATGCACATAAGGGAAAATTTCACTAAGCAACTTCCGTAGCAATTTAATGTCAAATAGCCTCCAACAAATTCTGAAATATCGCTGTAAGACCTTGGAGGCAAAATGAAATTAATTTTTACAGTGAAATGATATGATTACCCCTACCCTTTTTTTAAAAAAAAAAATGGTCAGCATTTTCCGGCCGCCGATCAAGTGCTAAAACTCTGGCAACGAGCCCCTGAATACAGGTCAACCGATGGCTAGGAGTCCAGGGGCCAACAAAGGGCTCCAACCGCTAGAAAATAAATACCCATCAAAGGGGCCCAAGTGAGGATTTGAACCCACCCCCTCTTGGCACCCCAAGAGTGGCATTACCACTGGCCAGCAAATAAATGTCCATTAAAGGGGCCTAAGTGAGAGTTTGAACCCACCCCGACTTGGCACCCCAATAGAGGTAGAGGTGGTAATATGGGTTGGGACCGTGGGCCAAGCCCGTCCAACCAGATAAAATGGGATGTTTTGGTTCTACAAAATTAAGATCATATTGATGCGGTCATTTTGGGCCCGAACCCATATGATTCCAACCTGTGACGGGTTGAACCACCGGGTTGGCAGGTTTGCTCATATTTTTTAAAAAAAAAAACAAGAAGGAAGAGCCATTAGTCAAGGCTCAACCCCCAATAGTCCAAAACCGTCACTCCAGAGTCCAACCCAATACTCCTACTCCTCAGTCCTTACTCCTCGGCCTGATCAACTCTCTTTTGCTTTTGCTTGAAACAGTCTCTCACTCCTTGTCTCTCTCACGGCTCACGCTCTCAGTCTCAGAAATCAGAAGTCAGTCTCAACTCTCTTTAATTTGCAATGCATTTTTAATTTTCTTATGTTTAGGTGTGTAGAAAAAATAATTTTATTGTATAAAAAAAATAATCATAGTATATTGTTAAAAAAATTGAAAAAAAAAAAACATATGGGTTGGCCCGCCCAACCCGCCAACCTAGCGATTATTGCCAACCCATATTGATGCGGTCCTTTTGGGCCCGAACCTATATGATCCCAACCCGTAACGGGTTAGCCCAAATCCACCGAGCCAGACCATATTACCACCTCTAAATAGAGGCATTATTGTGGGGCCAACAAAGCCCTTTAGTTAATATATGCAAGAAAAATTATATGTAATAATTTTATATCCTTATCTAATTTACAACATAATTAACAAGTGTTTTACACATCATGAATAAGTGAAATAACCCTATAAATAAGTGAAATATTTTTATTAACAAGATAAATTAATTTCTTAAGAGGATCAAAATTGCAAGTGCATTTGCATCATATGCAAGTCAAATAGTCCTATGAATAAGTAAGATAGCCTTATGAACAAGATAAATTATTTTCTTAACTTACAAGTGTCTTACACTTCATAAACAAGTGGAATAGATCTTAGAACAAGTTTAAATTAATTTATTTTATTCCAAAAGTTATTTTAAAATATAAAATTTCATAAAGTACAACCAGGAAGTGCTAAAGACTAGGAATGGACAAGCAATATCTAAAAATTAATTATGTGTTATCTGATTTTGTTGAACTTTATGATGATTTCCTATGAATTAATTAATTAATATATCTTGGTTAATTGAACTGAAATTATTATTTTTTTCCCTAAAAAAATTTAATTTATATATAATTCCTTTATTTAATTAAGAGATAAGATTGATCTATAAAAAAATTCAGAAGGTGTTAAAATATAAAATTAATTTTTTATCGAATAAATATATAATCATATTTGGATTGAACTTTATGATGATTTTCTATGAATTAAATAATTAATATAACTTGCTTAATTGAACTAAAATTATTATTTTTCCCTAAAAGAATTAATTTATATATTATTAATTTATTTAATTAAGAGATAAAATCGATCTATAAAAAATTTAGATGGTATTTTAAAATATAAAATTAATTTTGTATCAAATAAATATATAATCAAAATCAAATAACACATAATTAATTTAGATATTGCTTGTCCCTTCATAATCTTTACCACTTCCTGGTTCTACTTTATGAATTTGTATATTTTAAAATAATTTTTGGAATAAGATAAATTAATTTAAACTATTATTAAAACTTGTTCAAAGGTCAACTCCACTCGTTCATGAAGTGCAAGACACTTGAAAATCATTAATTGTTAATAAATTAATTTATCTTATTCATAAGGTTATCCCACTTGTTCATAGGACTATTCGACTTGCTCATTATGCATAAGGCAAAAGCAAATTTGATCTTCCTAAGAAATTAATTGATCTTATTAATACAAATTTTTCACTTGTTCATTTGGTTATTTCACTTACTTATTATGTGTAAGACACTTTGACTATGTTGTACAATAGATAGGGAAATAAAATCATTACATCTAATTTTTCTTGCATATACTTGTTTAAGGGATTTGCCATCCTAGTGGCAATGCCGTTCTTGAGGTGCCAAGAGGGGATGGGTTTGAACCCTCACTTGGATCTTTTGATGGACATTTATCTTTTGTCCACCGGACCCCCAACTGCTTGGGGCTCATTATTAGAGCTCCGGCCACCGGTGGTCAGAAAAAGCTAACATTTTTTTTTTATAAAAAATAGGTAAGGGCAATCATGTTATTTCACCATAAAAATTAACTTCATTTTGCCTCCAAGGTCCTATTGTGATATTTCAGAATTTGTTTGGAGCTATTTGACATTAAATTACTGCAAAGGTCTTTTACTGAAATTTTTCCTACATATAACTTTACATGAAGGCATTGACGCCCATGGTTGTAACCATGGCCCACCCGTTAAGTAATAAAATAACGAACTTTCTAAACTCCTAGGTCCTAAATAATAAAACAATAAAGGAAAAAAGATAGATAAATATCATCTAAAGTAGAAAAACTTCAGAAAGTTTGTTAAAACTTGGAAAGGACACATGGGTCATAGGGGAGGAATGTGGAATTTTGAAATATTGTCCTCTTACCAAAATACCCCTAATTTTTTAGAGAACTTCTTTGTAACACCTTATTTGTTATCTAGGAGACAGATTTTCTAGATAAGGAAAATGAAAACGAGAAAACATAGGAGCAGAGAATGAAGATGAGATTGATGGAAATTGGTTCAAACCAGGGACGGATTCCTATTTAGAGCAAAACAACCTCTTGGCCAAATGCAGCAAACATTTTTCTTTCCTCTGATTTCATCCTACGCAGCTTTTTCCTTGTTCTAAGCAACCAAATAAGGAAATACAAGCAAAGAACCAGCCCACGTAATACAAAGTATACACTCCTCAAGGAATAAAATAGACTTACAGATCAAAACAATTAAAAGAAAAGATGTTGACAAGCAAAAAGAACAATTTTTTGAAAACAAGATTAAGAGACCCTGGGCCAGGAATTACCAGTTAATCCAAGGGATTAAAAAAAGTTGAAGCAGTTAAAGTGTTATGGAAGGTTGACCACATGGAATTGAAACTCAAAACTAGAAGTGTAAGAGTACTAGTGAGAAGGAATCAAATACTTTTGAATGAGATTCTAAGAACCAAGCATAGAGAAAAGAATTTGAGAGAAAGAAGGAATATCTTTGGTTCGAAACCCATGCCTTCGACAATATGGTTGGGAAATACAGCCGCCAATCATCATCTTCAAGATAAGGGAAATCCACACTTTGGCTCCGCCGATCCCCTTGCTAATCGTGCCAGTCGACAAGATGGTTGGTAAACACATAGTCATCGATCATCATCTTTATCTGTGGCCATTGACCAGTACTAAAGCTACTTCCGTTGAGAACTTCACCACCATGAGCACAAACTTCGGTGGTGGCAGTGGCAAGAGAGCAGAGGAGGAGGCGGTGGAGGGCAGGAGAGAGAGAGAGAAAGTGAGAGGAGGGCATTTAAGTTTTTTCCTTCAAACTTTGATATCCCAGTTTCCTCCCATTCACTTCTTTATCCTTTCCATTTCTTATTAGCCTTATTGAGGTTTTGGAAATTCAAATGATATTTAACCGTATTTTTCCCAACAATAAACTTTATAACCCATCTAAAAATCATATATCACATCTACTGTGTTTACTTTTTACCCAACATATAGAAATTATCTCAAGGTCAAATGTAGGAGTGGGAAAACGGGCTGGCCCGCGGGTTGCGGGCTAGCCTGTGCGAGCCATGGGTGCGGCGGGGCGGGCTGGTAGGGCTGGCTTTTGCCAGCCTGAGCCCCCGCCAGCCCGCCAATTTTTTTTTATAAAATTTTTAATTTTTTTCTCTTTCACCCGCTCATATCACACTTTTTTTCTTTTATACATTTGTGTTAAGAAATCAATTTCATTCTTACTTTCCTTTTTTTTTTCATCTATTTACATCACAAAACTATATAAATACATTTCTTTTTAATTTAATAATAGTATAATAAATAAATATAATACGAAAATAAGTGTCAAATAAAAAGTATGAGGAATTAATTAAACACATCATCAAAGGAAATGAGATAAGGGACCAAGGATATTTGAGAAAAAAATAAAAAAAATAAAAAAAATTAAGCAGGCCAAGTTTTTAAATGGTGGCCCGAACCCGTTTAAAAGTGGTGGGCTGGCCCACCTGCCCGGACCGAATTATCGACTCTAGTCAAATGTCATTTGTCAGCGAAATCTCTTAGGGTCTGTTTGGTTCGACGGAGGGGAGGGGATAGGAGGGATTTTAATATTACCTTGTTTGGATTAATTAGAAGGAAGGGGAGGGGGGATTTTTATGTTACCTTGTTTGGTTCAGGAGGGGAGGGGAGGGAAATTATTTTGACATGGACAATTTTACCCTTGTTAGAAGGAAGAGGATAGGAGGGATTTTAATGTTACCTTGTTTGGTTCAGGAGAAGAAAAGAGGAGGGGATTTTAATTGTTTTGTATGTCTTAAATTATAATCAACTATAATCAAATGCCAACCACATGACATTCCAAAAAAAATGGAGCATGGCATTGAAGGCCATCAAATGTGTCAGATGCCTGAACATGAATGACAATGCTAATATAATTTGAAGTTTTGCTTGTTTTTTGCTACTGTATTTAATGTTCCTGTTAATTGTGTTTGTAAGTAGTCATTGGCAAGAAGGATATTATACCGATTTTTTTTCTTGACCAGGCCTTCTCCCAAAAGTTCAACATAAAATTGATTTGATAACAAATCATGCAAAAGTTCTCTATGGGCTAATTTGACCATTATGACTCCTCCCAGAGAGAGAGTTGCAGTGATACTAATCCAATTAACCAAGACTAATTGCACCAAATCCAATTTATGTATGTATGTTCTCATTCAATAATCCTTGAAGGTTCACCTAAACAAGAACTTCTACTTGAAATGCTTCCTCACAGCGCATCATATTCTTTCAAATAGAAAACATATTTTGCTTTCCTTCCTACCTTTTGTGTCCAATTTGGATAGTTCAAGAAAAAAATATATAATGCATACAATATAGACCCAAAATCATAACCTAAAATAGACATACAATTGCCCGAGGGCGTGGCTCGGATGGTCAGAAAGGGGTTGGTAAGGCACCTCCTGATTGAACCATATTTTTATATGAATTTTCCATGATTAATTTGGGATTTTAATATATTTTCTATTACATTATTGCATTATCAAGCATTAATTTTGGTTAGGGACAATTATTTTGAATTAATGGGAATTAGGGGTAAAATGGTCAAAATTCATTAATTATTATTTTTTTTATATATTGTCCCTTGAACTTTTGATATTACCCTGTGCTTAATATTGCATTTCAGGTATTTTGGAAGAAAATTGTGGATTTTGGAGGTCAAAATAATATTTTGATGATTGGGGAAAATCACATAAAGGGGCCCTAGATTTTGGGAAAATTACAAAAATCATGAAGAAAAAGATAGGATAGACTTACAGATAAATACCCAAAAGTTTCAGAAATTTTAGTTCTGCCTCACAAGTATTTCAAAATATTGCACTTTGGTCCTTCCTTCAGAACTTTTCAAGTTGCAAATAGGTCAGTTTTGACCAGGACCTATGTTACTGTTCCCTTTCTTCATCAGCAAAGAAGACAGAACCGATTGGAGATGGAAAAAAAAAACAGAGACCCGGAACTGGTTTGGGCTGGAGCGAACAGATACAAACAGAGACCATGGAATTGGGTTACGGTTTTGGGTTGTTCTGGAGCTGAGAGTCGGGTATGCAGATCTGAGATTGAAGAGAGACCCGGGGAGGACAGACCCGAGGCCAGCTGAGAGATATATCACAGATGGAGGGGCGCCGCACAAGCATCGCATCACCTGGGGGGATCGCATCATCACATTCATCTTCTTCCCTCGCCGGCGGCCAATGCTTGACTGTCACCATAGTTCTTTGCCGCCGGTGAGACAGAGTCGAGACTGAAAAAAACCAGAACAGAGACGCAGCTGGTGAGGAGGAGAGAAGCGGAGGGAACGAGACGGACTCTTACCACCACCGTCGATGACTTTTTTCACACCACCTCCTCTATCTTCTCCCTCCGCTGTTCCATTCTTCAACATCGCCTCTTGATCTTCATTCTTTTCCAACACCACCGTCACCTTCCATTTCACACGCCATTGAGCTCTAACTTGCACCAGACCACCAGCGACCTTCCAGATCATTTCTGGTCTCTTCCTGCAACTTTCCAGCAAGGTTCTGTAACTTCCAGTGACAGGTTTGAGTTTTCCGGCGAAGTTTAGCATTTTCCGGCAAGAATTTCCAGATTCCGATACCAAATTCCAGATTCCGGCGGGTGTTCAAATTCTGAGCTGTGATTATTTTAAAGTATGAGAGGCTGAATTGTTGCGTCTTGGTAGTGGGGATTTGTGCTTGAGCTTAATGGACTACAAAAGAGAGTTTTGTTATCATTCCATTAGTCTAGAATTATATATATTTGAATTGCCTAGTTTTAGGAATTTTTATATATGTGATTCTGAAATTGGGATTAATGTTAATTGTCTCTTTTGGTTTGATAATTGTAGTTGAGATTGAATTTTACAATGTGAAGATTATATATGTTTGAATTTATTTGTGGTTGCAATGAGATTATATTAATTAGCGTGTTATTGTCTAGTTAATGTGGTTGATTTGTATCCTTGAGGGGCTGTTTAGCACTCAAATTCAAGAAGACTCATGTTGCATTATTCCAATTTTAATTGCACATTAAGTGGTTTTTAACAATATTTTAAAATGTTGTAGTTAGCTATGTTTGTATGAGCTACTATTAATTGGGATTATTGGACTCAAGTGTTATTTTGAGGTTGCTCTTAAGACTTAATAAATTCTTAACTCCCATAATCTTTTTGAGTAAGAATTGTCATTTCTTTATTACCAAGAACATTCATCATTTATATTTTTCACTCCATATCATTCCATTCACTCATTCTCCATTTTTATAAAAAGACCAAAAACAATAGTTAGCATTTAATTAAATTGCATCTTTCTTTTAATTATTAATTTGAAAAATCCAAAAACCATTTTCCCCTTGTTTTTATTGCATATTGCATGATAATTAGATTACTTAGGTAGTTCAATGAAGGCTCCTTAAGTGAGACGACCCGATTGTTGCATTGTACTGTAATTCTTGGATTACAAATATTTTGCATTTGACCCCAAGGCATAAAGACACGGTTAAATCAATGACCATTTGCCTAAAAGGGCCCGAGCTCGATGTAATCCCCTTCGTAATTATATCCAAAATACGCTATTAAAATGAAATAGAGACCAATAATCAACAAAACAATTTTAAAATCTCATCTTCATGATAGGGTTTTCACAAATACTTAAGAAATCTAATTTACCTGGACTCATATTCAATTTCGAATACAATTATATTACGCGGAATATCACGTTTATACCAATATCAGAGTATGCAAATAAGTCCCGGCTAATCCCCGGGTTTCATTCATTAATCAAAGCATTACGGGGCATATTCGCCCTTACAAGCCTCATATGGGGATTACACAAATCTCATCTCCATATATAATCAAATATACATCCATATCGAATACAAATATCCCAGCTACAATGATAACCAACTATCAAAACTCAAATAACCCAAAAGGTGTCCTCGTCGCCCTTGGATGCTTGCTCCAACCTCGATCCACCTACCATGTCTAAAATGTTGGTAGGGGAGGGTGAGATTCTAGGGAATCTCAGTAGGAAACAAATACCAATATGCATGTAAGATAAGTGTTTAATGCATGACATGCTTGCAATACATAACTCATGCTCACACAATGACATATCAGCGTGCTCAATGTTTCAACAATATACTGATGGCCATAGCATAAATAAAAACAGAGCTACAATTATTCATATATGTTTCATATAATCAAGCAAAGCAATACATGCATCAATACACCAACACAATTATCAAATACATGCAGAAGAGGTAAGTTCCCTACTCTTATTCTTTCCACGTAAGCTCCAACATCGGCTACTCGCGATCCAAGCGAATATCAAACCCTAAAACCAAATCAAGGACATAAGGTCAATCTCAATTCCAAATCCTTACTTCCACAATACTTAAAGTTGGTTATCATTCACACCCTTTAAGTGGCTATAATAAGCTCAACGAAAGCCTAAAGGATTGGGAAGTACTAGGTTGAAAATTACCTTCCAAAATCACAAAATACTAAAAATGGGGGTTGGCTGTAGCCAAAACGTGCACAAAAGGTTTTTAGCTGCAGCCAAGAATTTCTGGCTGCGGCCAAAACACACACAGAAATGAGGTGATCTCAAAGCCAAATGAAAGCTCTTTAAGTCCTATTCATAGGAAAAAATGAATCAAGGCTGTCCATAGCCACAGATATACAGAATTACACAAATATCCACACTGCTCCAGAATGAAGTCCAGTTTCGACATCAAATTTTGGGCAAACATAAATCCCAGTTCACAAAACGAAATGACACAAATTATACGTCCATTTTGAAGCTTAAGATGTGAGCTTTAAGACTGAAAAGTTTCAGAATTTTTAAACATCATTTGCCCATTCAAAACGTCCACACAAACAGACTATCCAGAACAGAGTTTCAAAAGACAGAATTCCAGATTTTGCATCTTTACTTCCAATGGTCCCATTTTCATACCAAACATCATTCCCACAAAAATTTTCACAAGGAATTCATTGGAAACACCAAATCAATCAAATTCACATCACATTTGTAACCCCCTGTCGTAATTATATCCGAAATACGCGATTAAATTGAAATAGAGACCAATAAGAAACAAAACTTATTTTAAATCTCATCTTCACGTAGGGTTTTCACAAATATCTTTACAAATCTAATTTACCTGGTCTCATATTCAATTTCGAATACAATTACATCACGCAGAATATCACATTTATACAAATATCAAAGTGTACAAAAATATCATCCCTGCAACTCCCGGGTTCATATCTTTACTAAATATACACAGGGCACAATTGCCCATTACAATTTCCACATGGGGATTACACAAATCCTCTCAAATACATCTAAAAATATCGTATTCAAACAAATTCCAACCTGTACATATCCAAATCTAAATCCAAATATACATAATACTCCCAACTATGATAACCAACCCCCATATCAAATACTGGAGAAGCCCTTGTCGCCCTTGGATGCTTACTCCCTCCTCGAGCCTCTTGCCCTGACTACATGGTTAGTAGGGGATGGTGGGATTCAAGAGAATCTCAGTAGGGAAACATATATCAATATGCATGCAAGATTAGTGTTTAATGCATGATATGCTTGCATCACAATAACACGTCCTCACATAATGACATATCTGCGTGCTCAATGTTTCAACAACATACTCATGGTCATAGCATACATAGAAATAGAGCTACAATCATTCATACATGTTTCACATAATCAAGCAAAGCAATACATGCATCAATACACAAACACAAATATCAAAGCAAGCAAGAGAGGTAAGTTCCCTACCCTTTTTCTTTCCACGTATGCCCTAGCATCGACTACTCACGGTCAAGGTAAATATCAAACCCTATAACCAAAGCAAGGACATCGGGTTATTCGCTATTCCAAATCTTTACTTTCATATCACTTAATGTTGGTTACCATTCACACTTTTTAGGTGGCTATAATAAACTCAATGAAAGCCTAAAGGATTGGGAAGTACTAGGTTGGAAATCACCTTTCAAAATCACAAAATACTGAAAAATGGGGGTTGGCTGCAGCCAAGAATCCTCTGGCTGTAGCCAAAACGCGCACAGAAGGTTTTTGGCTGCAGCCAAGAATTTCTGGCTGCGGCCAAAACGCACACAGAAACTTTTGAGCTGCAGCCAAGGTAACTTTAAAAATTCATAATTAATTCCAGAAAAATAGAAATGAGGTGATCCTAAAGCCAAATGAAATTTATTTAAGTCCTATTCATAGGAAAAATATGAATCAAGGATGTACAAAACCACATAAATACAGAATTACACAAATATCCACACTGCTCCAGAATCAAACCCAGTTTCGACCTCAAACTTTGGGCAAACATAAATCCAAGTTCAAAAAACTAAATGGCACAAATTATATGTCCATTTTAAATTTTGGGATGTGAACTTTAAGACTGAAAAGTTTCATAATTTTTTGATATCATTTTCCTATTCAAAACGCCAACACAAATAAACTGCCCAGAATAGACTTCCAAAAGACTGATTTTCCAGTTTTGCAACCAATGTGTCCAATCCAATTCAAACCAATTCCAATAATTAAACACCACAACATGACACCATTTTCAACATAAAACAACATCCAATTCCACCATTTACATTCCACACGAAAATACCACAAAATCAGGGCAAAATTCACAATTTACAATACTCAACCAATAACCACAATAGTTAGGTCAATAGTCATCAAATACTCACCTCTTCCCCTTCCCAATGCCAATTCTTTGATTCCTCCACTTTCCAAATTCTTCAAGCTTTCAAACACCTTCTCTCACAAATCTAAAACCATAGCAATGAAGCTCTCATCACTATGAACGACTTTAAAGAAGGGTATTTGAGTATTAAAGGTCAACAACAAGGCTAAAACCTCACCTTTCCATTTCTCTTTCTTCCTCTATGCTTGGACGTCCATGGGAGCTTGAGGAGAGAGAGTTGAAATCAGATTTTTGAGCCAAATGAGGCCTCTTGGCCGACCTAAAGGAGAGGAGAAGAGAGAGGAATGAGCTTTGACACTTTAACCAAGATCAAGGGCTCATGTTGTGTCACTTGTCACACTCTTATTTCATCCTTATAAGTTCACATGAGCTCAACACATGGGATTCCACCCTTTTAATCTCATAACAATCAATTTCAACCATTGATCTTTGAGTTACCAAGGAGCTTCCTCTTCGGTAACCGATCAATTGGTCGGTAACTTTACCGTTTTTCTCCTGATTATATCAATTCTCACTGAATCACCACCAAACTCATCTTATCATTCCATATCACCACATTATGCGCCCTCCCTCTATTTTAAGTCAATTTAGATGTTAATCCATAATTGAACTCAAATACAGGGTTTCGGCGCTGCTCACAACACTTACGAATCACATTCGAGTGCCAAATCACATCATAATCTTCAAAAGGGTTATTTATCACTAACCACATCCACTTTTGGAGTCATTAACCCTTAATCACAATTTGGGATCTTGATAAACCAGGGCTTAGCAATCCACTTATTTCAGGCTTATTCTCTAGCCTCGAGTTTCAAAATTCGGGGTATTACAACATTGACATGTTTTCACAACAATCTCAACATGTCAACACAATTCACATTTCAAAACCAACATTTCAAACTTTTCCATTTCCAATGCTAAACCAATTCCAATGACCAAATTACACAACTAATCACCATTTTCAACACAAATCAACATGCAATTCTCCCACTTACATGCGGCATGAAAATACCACAAAAATCAGGGCAAAATTCTAAAATTCTCAAAACTCAACCACAAGTCACAAACTTAGATCAAAAGGTAGAAAATATTCACATCTTCCTCTTTCCTAAACCAAATCCTTGATTCTTCATCTTCCTCATTTTTCTCAAGCTCCCAAACACCTCCAATCAAGAATCTAAAACCATAGAGATAAAGCTCTCATCACTATGAACAACATTATAGAAGAGTGTTTAAGCTAAAGAGGACCATAAACCAACCAAAACTCACCTTGTTCTTTTCTCTTTCCTCCTCCTCATGCTTAAACGTCCATGGAGCCTTTTGGGGAGAGAGAGATGAGTTAAAGATGAAGATGTTCAGATTTTAGGATGCCAATTGCCCATTTGGACGTCTAGAAAAAGAGAGGAGAGAGGGAGAGTGAGTTGAAAAAGTTGACCCAATCCAAGGGTCCACAAATTGCCATTTGTCACATACATGCTCCATCTATCATGAGGTCACATACACACACCCACATGGGATTCCACCCTTTGATCTCTTATACAAATCAATCCTAACCATTGATTTTGAAGTTACCAATAAGTTTCCTTTTCGATAACTGACAAATTGGTCGGTAACTTTACCATTTTACCCCTGATTACAGTAATTCTCACTGAATCACCACAAACACATCATTTTCATTCTATTTCACCATAAACACGCCCTCCCCCTTATTTTTGTCCAATTTAGATGTTAATCCATAATTGAACTTAGATACAAGGTTTGGGTACGAATTTCAACACATATGAGTCACATCATATACCACATTCTCCAAAAGTGTTGAATTAATGATAATCACACTCACTTTTGGAGTCAAAATTCCTTAATCAAATTTTGGGGTGTTACACTCAATCCTTGGGAAGTCCTCTTAATCCCGGGGGGCGACTCCGGACTAGTCGGTTTTCAAAGAGGCCGGACACCGGGGGCTTTAAGCAAAAAAAAATAGACACACAATTAGAATATAGTGTCAAATACTTTATCTTCATCACATCCACTCTCTCAAATCAGCTTGAAAGTGTCCTCCCCTGAAATTTGAGGTGCATATCTCTCTCTAAAAACTTGATTTCCCTCCCCTATGACACTTGCTATTTCTTGCATTTACTTTGCAATTAGAGCTCCATCAGAAGTTACTCCATCATTGTTTGCAGCACCCCTTTTAGTCCTCTTGGAACTCTCACTTTGTGCTCTATGAGGCATCTCTTCAAATTCAACATTGTCCAAATTGACAGAAAAATCCTAAAACATCAACATCACAAATTCCTCTTCAGAACCCATCTAACAAATACAAAAATTATCCCAAATTAAAACAGTAGACCAAATAATCAAAACATTAGCAACTTATCCAAAAAAAATGCCCGTTGATAGTGTTAACAATAGTATTATGAACACTATTAATACTATTATAATAAGATAAATGCCATAACAGTATACCAAACACGAATTGAACACTGTAAATATAGAAAAGCACACAAATTATTGTACAGAAGGCTAATGATAAAGATACCAAAAGAGGTTACTACAAATTACAAAGTTTTAAGAAGAAATGGAGGCCTTAGGAACAAAAAAAAAGAAGAAGAACAAGCGTATCCTGTTATTAAAAAAACAGAGGTGCATACTATTATGAACATAAATCCACAAGATGTACATATTTTTAAAAAAATATGCATATGATGCCACAAAGAAAAATTCAACGATCAACATATCTTTCAGGTTGTAACTTTTAAGTTGCAACTTGCAAGTGAATCCATAAAAAAAAGGCATAGTCCAGAGAAATGAAAGAAAAGCTTACAAGTTAAAAAAATGACATAGTCCAGAGAAATGAAGGATTAATTGTCCAGAGATATAGTTCAGAGAATCAAAATGTAATAATAAAAAAGAAAACGCTAAAATCAAGCTCTTTGATTCGATCTTATACAATAAACAAATGCAAGAAAAAAAAGACCAAAATCAGGGAAAAAAGACAATGGTTCGAAAGCACGGTGACGCCTCCTCACCGTCGGTGTTGCTAAGTCCACAGCTTCACTGATAGTATTCAGGGAAGAGACCAAAATCACAGGAAAAAAAAGGTCCTCCAACAAAGAAAGCACACAAATGGTTCAAAAGCAGTAGAGAGCTTCACCGACAAACAAAAAAGATGAAGGCAGAGACTACAAAAGTACACAAAAAGATGGTATTGCCGGATGAAAATAGTTCGATCGTGCTCTCCTTCTTCAATCGTGCTCTCCGACTTCCATCTTCATTCCTACTTCTCGAGCTAGGGTTCTCTGTCGAAGGAAGAGGCTCTGCTGAGAATAAAAACAAGTGAGGGTAGTTTTAGCTTATCATGAAAATGGTATGAGTATTTTAGTCTTATCGGATATATAATTTTGGCCTCCCCTCCAAATCCCTCTGATTTGGGGGGATGTTTTTTGAGGGAGGGTCCCCTCCCCCTCCTAAATTTCTTTCCTTACCAATCAAAGGGAGGGGAGCAAAATCCCTCCCCTCCCTTCCATTTTCCTCCCCTCCTCTCAAACCAAACGCATCCTTAAGGCCTGTTTGGTTGGAGGGAAGTGAATGAAAAATGAGTCTCTCCTCTTATTTGATATAAAAAATTGAAGGGGAGGGGCCTTAAAGAAGGAGCTACAAATCCCTCCTATCCCTCATTTTTGTTCCCTCTAAATTAGGGGATTTTGGAGAAAATGGAAAATGAGCCCCTCCACTTCTATCCCCTCCCTTTGAACCAAACAGGCCATTAGGGGTTATTTATTTATTTCCGTTGAGGATTATTTGCAGTGTTTGCTGCCATGTTGTTGGGGCCTTTACGAAATGGCATTTTGGGCGTAAGAGCCCAAACAAGGACAAACTGAAGCTGGTTTGATGAATTTTTTAGATTTAAAGGAATGGATTAGCCACTGATGTTTAGTGTTTACTCATACGACCGAAACCTGGGATATCTCAAATTTTATGTTATTGGGCTGCAAGATTATTCGGCTCTAAAGATTTTATTCAACACCCAGCAAGTCTTAACCCTTGGAAGTTGGAAGTTGGAAGTCAGAGGAACCAGATAACGGAAAATGGATGATCCTTTAATAATAAAGTTGTGCCAGCTGATTCAGATGCCTGCGTACTCTCTCTGGTCTTTGTCATCACACATTCCCATTACGTTTCTAATCAATGCTCACTTATTGTATGCATCCCACTTTCAACATGAGCATCAAATTTAATTACTGTTAATTATGCAGAAAAACCCTGTTTATATACCCGCTACACTACAAGCGACGGCATGAGATATATTATTGCTCACCTTTTCTCGGTTACATGCTGCAACATTACATAATTAGTTCACCGACGTTGAATCTTTTTCCCAGGCAAAGTTGCCATTAACCAGAGCCGACGATCCTGTAAACGCAATACTGTACTTAGTATACATACCACACATAGATTCTGGTTCTGTTACCAACACTGATCTGTCTCCCATTTATGGCCAAATCTGTGATTATAACCTGACATGGATTCCATATTTTGGCAGGGGAGAGATGAGTACTGAGGAGATCTTTTGTACCTATAAAGCTCCCTGTCAAATTGAGCACGCTTGAGTAGGCCGAGTGGATCTTCATGAACTCGCTGGCCACCACGTCAGGGTGATGTTCTTGCAAGTTTCCTGTTGGCACTCTTTATTTCTTGGCAGCTCGCCCCCATTGAAATCCATAGCACCTCATAAAAGGAAGCACCAGAGGCCATCTCTCTAGTAGCGGAGCGCAGTTTTGATAAAGGAGACACAGCACGCTAGAGATATAAAGTTTTATAAACCTTTTGGGTGGCCACGCTTCAATGAAGTGAGTTTACATAGAGCCTGGACTTTAATCAAAATCAGCTTTTTCTTAATATTGCGTCTTCTAAAAAAATTTTCTACTTACTTTACAATAGTTTGTTGAATAATTAAATAACAAAGATCTAAAATAATACCGCTGTATTCAATTGTTGGCAAAAGAAAACAACTGTATTTAATACTGACATTCCATCTATATACTTAATGGGTTATTATAAGGACCACCCATTTATCTTAGAAATTGACTTATAATAGCAGTAGAAGGAAGTCATTGTCCAATAGCCAAATATAAGCAAATTTGAATCCATTTAATACCATTTAAGAATGAATTAAGTTCCATTTAAGAAACGAGGAAAATTACCATTTAATAATCACATACCCTCAGTTTTTTTTTTTTTTTTTTTGACTCCATTTATATTCTTCCATCCCCTCAAACTCTTAAACATGCCTTCAAGAAAAACTGGTTTAAAAATATTCATATAACGTAACCGTTTTCTTAGATAGAGGCCAATATTAAGTATGTGAATTAAAAGCACATTCTCTTATATTAGTGTGAATTCTCGAACATTTATTTAAATTTCACATTAATTAATCTGTGAGAAGCCCCTTTCATTTTACTGCTATTATAGTTCCCATATTCTATATGGATAATTTAAAATTGATTGTTGTGGTGATTCTTCTTAATTCAAAACAATCCAGTGTACTAAAAGAGGGCCGAGAATAAAACTCTGAAGAGGAACTGGACAACGAGAAACAAACAATATCAGTGTTATATTTTACTCCCTCCTATCATGTATCCTTAATATAAGACATATTTATCTAATTTGATTAAATTGAGGAAATTGATTAAGTTAGTTAATATGACATGTATTTTCTAAAACATCTTAAGCATCTTCCTTAATTAATTCTATCATTTCCTCTCCTCCTTGATTATTGTTGATTGAGCATCAATAGGGGTAAATTAGTAAAAAAAATGACAAATATATAAACTATTTTTTATATTTAGAACCAAAAATAACTCCCAAATGTTGTCCTATAATTGGGACCGGAGGAGTATAAGACATAGTTACTTAATTTGATTAAATTAAGAAAGTTAGTTGAGTTAGTTAATATGACATGTATTTTTTAAAACACTTTAGTCATCTTCCTTAATTCCCTCATTCCCTTTCCTGCTTGATTATTGTTGAGAGAGTATCAATAGGGATAAATTAGGAAAAGATTGACAAATATAAAAACTTTATCTTATATTTAGGACCAAGATCAACTCCCCAAATATATCTTAAGGACAGGAGGGAGTATTCTATTTCATCAATGAAACAACATTTCTCTTATGTTGTATCAACCAATTAATGCATGTTACATTTCAAAGAGACAACTGTGTCAACAACAAGAAAGCCTTATTCTACTAGAGGAGATTGACTACATAGGTGGCACGACGCTATTGTGTTCTATCGAAAATCAAATTTTTAGACATATTATCAACCAATAGATCTCACTCTATAACTTCATTGAGGGTTCGCTTCGGTCCTCCTCTACCTCTACCTCTTTGGACTTGTCCGAACCATCTTAGACGTTTTTCTACTATTTTCTCCTTGATAGGTTCTATTGCAACTCATTCACGTATATGATCATTACGAATCTTATATTTTTTTGTATGATCACACATCCATCTCAGCATCCTCATCTCGACTATTCCTACTTTATGTTCATATTATCCCTTTAAAGTCCAACATTCACTATCATATAATCTTGTTGATCTTATAACAGTACGATAAAACTTCCCTTTTACTTATTAGAAACTTTCCGATCACTTCGGTTACTTTTCTCCATTTATACCACTCAGCCTGAATTTTATGATTTACATCTTCATCAATTTTACCATCTTTTTAAATAATTTATCCTAAATATTTAAACTCTACTACTTGTCAAATGACTTGTTCTCCTATTTTAACCTCCATGTCATTTCTCATTTCTCACAAATGTGTCATCAAGCATACAAATATGCGTCAGAATCACATATCGTACCAAACCTAGGTAATAAAGGCATTGTAATCCACGAACTCTTGAAGTATTAAAAAAACAAACTATCCTTTCTAATAACAGTCTTTCAGGGCCTTGTTGAAAATCTTTAGAAGAAAGGCTCAACGTTTCCCACAATGATTCCTCTTTACAGAGACCTTAAAGGAGATTTATTTAAGTCCCATGATAGGCCTTGGTGTTCATAATTCCTCTATTGGGTATGTTACCTATCCTCATTTGCTTCCTGTTTTTGAGTAGTCTTCGCTTTATCCAGAGCTCCATTTCATAGACCATATATGGACTATTACACAGAGATATCTTGCCTCTAAAGAGGTAGCACATGAAGACATGATCATCAATTCTGAGGTGAGTGAAGCCGAAGAACAAGAAGATGGGTATTGTGTCGATGGGATGAGACTTGTTCAGTTTCTTGTTCCTTGTGCTGAAGGTGTGGCTTGTCATGACAAGTCACATTCTTCAATGTTACTCTATCTGAGCTAAGATCAAACGCAATGGTCTTTGGCTATCTCTTCCAAAAGGTGGCTTCTTGTTTTGCGCAAGGGCTATCTGATCAGCTCACGATGGTTCAACCGGTTGGGGCGGTGGGGAATATGGAACCAATGATAAACATCATGGACATAGCCTCAGAAGAAATAGAAGAAGCATTTAAATAGTTTTACGAAATTTGCCCATACATTTAGTTTGGTCTCTTTATAGCTAATGCCACAATACTTGAAGCCTTTGAAAACCACAACTTTGTGCACGTGGTGGACCTTAGAAGCCTTTGAAAACCACAGCTTTGTGCATGTGGTGGACCTGGGGATAACTCTTGGTCTTCCCCATGGCCACTAATGGAAGGGACTGATTTAGAGCCTGGCTAACCTCCCCAACTAGCTGATTCGCCACCTATGAATTACAAGGGCTACCTTTGTTTTGAGAAACTCAAGTTGATTAGTAAAGAATTTGAACTTTATGCTCATAACCTGGAGTTCTCCGTGGTGGGAAAGAACTTAGAAAATTTGTATACTGATGACATTAAGGTAAATGAAGATGAGGTCCTTGTGGTTAATAGCATTCTTCAGTTGCACTCTGTAGTGAAAGAGAGTCGTGGGGCTTTAACCTCAGTCCCTCAGACACTTGATAAACTCTCACCAAAAGTGTTGGTTATGGTTGAGCAAGACTCAAGCCATAATGGACCCTTTTTCCCTGGGAGGTTCATAGAAGTACTTCATTATTACTCTGCCATTTTTGACTCTTTGGATGCCATGTACCTAAGTATGACACTAAGAGAGCAAAAATTGAACAATTCTATTTTGCAGAAGAGATAAAGACCATTGTCAGTTGCCAGGAACCCGGGAGGGTGGAAAGGCATGAAAGGGTGGACCATTGGCCAGGTTCCAGGGTGCACCAATGAAGATGGTGACTCAAGCCAAGCAATGGCTTCAAAAGAATGAGGTTTGTGATGGCTACACTGTTATGGAGGAGAAAGGTTGTTTAGCCTTGGGATGGAAATCAAAGCTAATTGTGGTAACTTCTTGCTGGAAATGCTGAATCTTTCGGTGCCTCATTTGCTTGATATTTGGTGTTAATAGTAGTAAGATCAGCTTCGTATATGGGAAGTTTGGTGCATGTGTTTCTAGTTTTTGTTTGATTCTACTTCTTGTATAATACCCATGTTCAAACATGGGGCGAGAATAAGCATCAATAATTTTCCATCTTTGGCTGGTTGTCCAGTATCAATCAAATCAAATAAAAAGGATATCTTCTGGTTTGGTGTGCATATGCATATGGGTTATAACCTTCTATGCCATCTATCTTATTAAGCTTATCGTTATACCTTTAAGTCTGCCAGCTTTATACAAAACTTCCTTAGCAAATAGGTCTCCACTATTCTGCACTTGAATAATTGAATTGATTTCGAGACCAACACCAAGCCCCCTCGGTAGATGCACTGTCCTAAGTACAGAAAAGAGTTCTTCAAGAAAAGCCTACAAACAGACTGGCACGAAGTCAGGGGACAAAAAGTAGTAGTGTCATGTGTGAACAAGTCATATGCTGCTTATTCCTTAAACATGACACAACAAATTTCCTTAGAGTCAAGACAAGACTATCACCATACCACTAATAACATACCAGATCAGATCAGGAATGTGAGGTCTAAAAATGAACAAATATTGAATGCCCAACAGTAATTTTTTTTAATTGAAGAGTCCTTTGAGAAAGGTTGCAGCATCGCCACCCCAAGAGAAAGTTTTGTATCAAACATGGTCTATGCCAGTTTTGCCATTTCATGTAGCTCATCTTCACATTTACTTAAGGAGTTTGTACCAAGCTCCCTATGAAATGGGATGAAACAATTGAATATTCAGGTTTGAAAACAGCCATCAATAGAATGAGGATCTTCAATTTACTGTTATGATGCAAAATAAATCATTCTAGATAGCCATTGGTTACAGTAACATCATAATATATATATATATATATATATATATTTTTTTTAATATAGCAACATGTGGATCAAGAAATATACTAAGAAAATCAGATTTTATGTCCAATGTTTACTTAAGTTTTCAAGATTCTGGTTCATGAAGCTTTTATATCAATTCATGTCTAATTTTTTATTTTATTGAAAATGAATTGAGATTCAAGTCAGGGTTTTAGCCTCTATGTTTATGGAAAATTAGGATTCGTCTGGTTGAGAATTTTGCCCCTCCTTACACCCTTCCCTTTATACCTTCCCTGCCTCTCTTATAACTTGTCTATGTTGTTTTCTATCGACTCCATTGCTAGAACTCCTCAACTTCTATTCCTTGTTTTCATTACCATATCCAAAAGTGATGCGTATGCAGTTAGTAGTCAGCCTTAGCTTTGTATTTCACTACTGAGTTTCAACATAAAAGCAAAGAAGTTTTAAATATATATAAGAATGTAATGCAGACTTCATAACTTATGGCTTTCTAATGCTCTTATAGGGTCACCATCAGCTATAACAAGTACAAGATTAGCATAACCAAGCTTCAACATTTCTGGTAGATCCTTCACCTGTCCATAGTCTAGCAAGGCAACCTGACTAGAGGCAAGATACCAATATTAGGGTGGTGAAAACAATATATATTAAGCATCAAGAGCCAAAGTTAATGTTCAATATTCTGCCTCAGAATTGTTTATTCATGACTAGTGGACCAAACAACTTAATATGTACAAGATATTCATAAAATAAAAGAAATGATCCAACAAAAGACTTGCCTCCGAGCCTTTATAAATCAAGATGTTTCCTGGGTCAAGATCTGCATGAAAGGAGCCACTCTTGAAAATCATTTAACCATATGCTAGAGTCAAGCTTTCAAGAATTTTCCTACACTTTGATGAAAAAATGAATTTTGCAATACTCACAGGGTTTACATACAATTCCTTACAAGATTTTTAGATAACTTAAGATGATTCATGGTAAAGCTATAAATTTCAAGAGAGAAAGTGAGAGGTATTGAGATACATGGAGACAATTATGTAATTGATACGATATCAGCAGCAGGGAATTGAATTTATGTGTTGGGAAAACAAGCTGAAATTTTTAAATGAAGGGTCTCATTCCTCTTCCCCCCGAAAAAGAATATGTTTTCCCTTTTTGTCTTTGTCCTTCTTTAATACTTTATTTATATATTTAAAAAATAAATTTATTTATGAAAATCAATTTCTCAAGCTATTATATTCCATTTCAACCCTTTCACTTTTTATTATATTTTTATTATTTATTAGAATAGAATAAATAGAGGAGATGTTGATGTATTTCACTCATAATTGAATTTATTAAATATTCTATAAAGTTAGAAAAGAAAAAAAATAAATAAAATAAGGGTAAAGTTGTCTGTTTACAAATAACTAGTTCAGGACCCGCACAATGTGTGGGCATAAGCGCTTGAGATTAAAAGATGTAGCATGCTAGTACTTTAGTATTTTGTATACAAAATAACAAACTCAAAAACAACATCTATTTATATAATTCAGGGCAAAAAGTTGTAGAAAACCTCCTTATAAACTATATCAGAAGTTTGACTTATCGGTTTCACTTCTGCATCTAAAATAAGAATCTTCAACCCCTCTTTTCGTCTCACACGTAAGACTGCAACATATAACTAGCCATATGTGAAGAATAGACGTGGTAGATATAATCCAACATTAAGAAAGCTCTGATCTTGGCTCTAATTAATTGTCATGGCAAATGCAAGCATAATTGGAAACTGTCGCCTACACAAAGTAAACGACAAAGTTGAATCTGAAGGTGTAATGGTGATTCGTGGGATGAACACATTAGTTGAGGGACTGTCTCTAAATATAATGTTAGCTTCAATGATATGTTTTTCTAATCTTGTGATGATCAATCGAGTTCCATTACATAGTCCAATGGATTTATCAATATTCCTCATTAATATAATGGGAGCACCTACCTTCATTCGAAGCTCATGGTTTGGAAGACCCGACATAGAGATTGAGTTCAATAACTCAACTGAGTGCATATCTGCAATAGAGGTAAAGCCACCATCCTGTTTAGATACGCTATCAGCACTTAAATAAATCTTTTCTTCACCATGAAGCATATGAAGCACTTCATTACTGACTTCATCTACTACAGATAATGTAGATGTCAAAATGGCTCTATCACGGAAGTATGACTTATCATGAAAGTGAAGTAGCAAATCTGGATAAGTTGAATGTATAATACACTCCAATGCATTTGTGGTGGGTTGCAACAGGAATTCACTCATGATGGTGATTAAATCATCGGTATCATCTTCTATTGCCACACTACCATCACCAACCGCAAGAATCCACTTTGCAAATTCAGCAAGCTCCGTAGTAGTACTTGTAGATTCAGCTGTCAACAAACGCATGTTCTTTATCAATGTAAAGACTTTGCAATATTTTCACAAATATTAGGCATTAATAGCTGCGAACACAATATCTTCACGTGTACCCCTCGGAACAACTGGTAGTATATGTCTGAAATCTCCACCAAGAACTACAACTCCACCAAATGGCTTATCTCCTACACCATTCGCATATCGACTAGTTATATCTCGCAATGTCTTGTCAAGTGCTTCAAAACACTACTTATTAACCATTGCCCATTGGTGCCTCATCCCATATAATCAAAGAGGTATGTATTAGTAGTTCTGCTAGATGTGTCCCGTGCTTAATATTGCAAAAGAACCTTTGTTAATAGAAAGAGGAATAGCAAATTGAGAGTGAGCTGTTTTGCCCTTTGGCAGGAGAAGGGATGTTATACCACTGTTGGCAACATTATGTACGATTTTACCCTCAACCCTTAATGAAGTTGATAGTGTTTTCCATAGATATATTTTCCCACTACCACCGTATCCATAAGCGAAGAAAAAACCTAATGCAGAATTATTAACAATTGTAGTTATGTTGTAAAAAATGGATTTTTGCTCCGGTGTGAGGTTACATACTAATTCACGTAACTCTTCTAATAGAGCATTCATATCAAAGCATTCAATTCATGTAACTCTTTCTCACACTGTGGTGCCTGCTTTTAAGAATAAGATATCAGCAAGAAATCTTAAAAAATCTCTAATAAAAATTATATGCATATAGGTACTTAGGAATACAAAATTGATGTCTTTGAAACAAATAAGAAAAAATCCAAGTTGGACTAATGTGGATCTTAGAATCCAGAATATGTTAGTTCCACGACATTCTCTTACCTAGTTTAAATTCAAATTCGAAATTTAAATTTAAATAATTCAAAAATTAAATTTAAATTCAAAAATACCCTTTAAGGATTAACTATCAGGAGGAAATCTTTAAATTTTCGTAACTGTTTATTCTTAAATGAAGAATTAAAATTAAAATTCAAAAATTAAATTTAAACTCAAAAATACCTTTAATAATTAACCATCAGTAGGAAATCTTAAAAATTTCTGTTAGTTTAATTTTTATTTTTAAATGAGGAAATCAGTTACTTCCCCGATTATCTCTTAGCTAGTTTGAATTTAAATTTGAAATTAAATTAAAATTCAAAAATAGCTTTAGGGATTAACCAATTAACCACTAAAAAAAGTGGGAGGCTTTTATTAGGCAATACTGGAACGTGCGTATTTGTATCATGGTAGTTGTTATCTAGAGGAATTTTTTAAATTTGCTCAAATTTCTTAGAGAGAATTTCAAGGCTAATGTGGCACGCTGTAGTGCCTGCTTTCAGCTCTGTGATTAAGAATAAGATAGAAAAAATTTAAATTGAAATTCAAAAATACCCTTTAAGAATTAACTATCAGCAGGAAATCTTAAAAAATTATGTTAGTTTAATCTTTATTTTTAAATGAGGAAAGAAGTTAGTTCCCCGATTACCTCTTAGCTAGTTTGAATTTAAATTCGAAATTAAATTAAAATTCAAAAATATCTTTTAGGGATTAACCAATTATATTAAGCAACAAAAGCACAAACAAGTTTAGTAATAAATGACAGTTAAAATACAAAGATTATATACCAGATAAATAGGCAAACCAAGAAAATTAAGAGTCGAGATAATACTCTCATAACATCAAAGGGGAAAAACTGATATTAGTATGATTGTCTCAAGAAAAAAGAAATAGAAATAATCAAATCGATAGCCTCCATCGACATAAGCATGGCTCTGATACCAATTGTAACATTCAGAACCAGGCTCTGATACCACAATTAACACTCTCTCCAAAACTAATTATTTATCACTTATTTCTACTATCTTACGTTTATAATTGAATCTTATGGTTGGTTCTTCCCCTATTGATTTCGTTCCTCTGGAATTTGTTATGCCCCAAACCTGGCTCTAATACCAATTGTAACATCTCAGCACCACGCTAATGAAAGGAAAAAAAAGAAAGCTAATATTTAAATTTTAATGTCAAAAATAAAAAATTCACTTAACTCTATAGGTATTATCTTTTCTGCATGTTTAGAACCACTACCCATGATGTACTTTCAGGTCTTAGTTTCTGTGCCTGTTCGGTTTCTGTGCACAATCGACCCAATGAATTTTTTATACCCTATTATAATTCCTGCTACTGACTTCTTATCTCTCATAGGATCATATTTAATTTTCTCCCAGTTCTGTTTGAATTTCTCTTTAAGAAATTTCACTACACTGTCAACTCTAATTTCTCCTCCACCCTAGAATAAAACTTACTAATTAATTCCTTACAATATTAATGTACATTAAATCTAATCAAATGTAAATTAAATTTAATCACTACCTTTTCTTTCAGCTCGCTAATTGCTTCCCTGCCAGTTTTAGCATAGCCAGCCAGTGCATAAAGAATGTGATTAGTTATTTTTTGAATCTTTTCTTTTCTATTTGGTCTAATTACTTTTACAACAGTCCCATTTTCTGTCATCACTATGGTCCCTCTTACATATGCCGACCCCATGATACCCCTCGAACCATAAAAGTTATTACGGCAGTACTGTGTCCACCTTGCAAATAAAATAAAAAAAGATTATAGTATGAAAAATAGGTGTAAAAAACATCCTAACATAGCAATTTGGGGTGTGGAACGATTATTATCATATATATATATATATAGACATATTAAACAACAAAAGCATAAACAAGTTTAGTAATAAAAGACAGTTAAAATATAGAGATTATATACCAGACGAATGGACAAACCAAGAAAATTAAATGTAGAGATAATACTCTCATAATATCAAAGGGGAAAAACTGTTATTGGCATGATTGTCTCAAGAAACAAGAAATAGAAATAATCAAATAGATAGCCTCCATCGACAAAAGCCTGGCTCTGATACCAATTGTAACATCCAGAACCAGACTCTGATACCATAATTAACACTCTCTCGGAAACTAATTACTTATCACTTATTTCTACTATCTTACGTTTATAATTGGATCTTATGGTTGGTTCTTCCCCTGTTGATTTCGTTTCTCTGGAATTTGTTACGTCCCGAACCTAGCTCTGATACCAATTGTAACATCTCAGCACCACGCTAATGAAAGGGGAAAACAAAGAAAGTAAATATTTAAATTTTAATGTCAAAAATAAAAAATTCACTTAACTCTTTAGGTATTATCTTTTCTGCATGTTTGGATCCACTACCCATGATGTACTTTGATTCTATGCTTGTGCGGTTTCTGTGTACAATCTAGGGGTGTTCAAATCCGGGATCGGGATCGAGACCGGGATGCACCACTCCCAGTCCCGGCATGAGGCTGGGATTGTGAATTTGTGACCGGTCCCGGCCCCGGTCCCGGGATGGTCCCGGTCCCGGAACAACCGGGACTATTCCGGGACCACGACCGAGAATTCTCGGTTTGACACCAACACCTGATTTTTTTTTTTTGCGCAAAGAAAATATGGATTGAGGAGACTCTTTGGGACCTTCATTTTGATGAGATCTAAGTGAAGGGATGGGTCCAAAACAATGAAGATGCATCAGATTCAAAAAGCAAGATAAATTAGAGATTTGAGGGATTTAGTAATACCTCTCAGCCATGACCAACAAGGAGAAGGGGAGACTGAGAAGGAGAAGTTGAGAGTGAGAATGCGACTTGCGAGAGTCCAAGAGAAGCCGAGACTGAGAACGCCCGATGCCGACAGCGAGATCGGAGAAGCGACTGAGAATGAAACAGGCCGACAGCGAGAATGGAGAAGCCGCCCGAGACTGAGAGTCGGAGAGGCCGAGAGCGAGAGAACGAAGAACCCTAGCAGCTAGTTCATCGTGATTGACCGTCGAGACTCGAGACTGAGACCGTGGTGAGTGCCAGTGGTGACGGACGAAAGTGATAGCTCACTGAAGGTTCTTTTTTTTTTTTGTCACCACCGTTCTGGACTTCTGGCCTTCTCAATCACTCAATTGGGTTTTGTTTTATTTTTGTTACAATTATTTTTGGGCTAAGTTTAACCCATTAGAACAAGAACCCATTAAACATTAACATAACAAAAAAAACTGTATGCATAAGATACCGGGACCGGGAATCCTGAAGCCTTGACCGAATCCCGTCCCGGTCCCGGTATCTTCTACTCCCGGTCCCGGTAAGGCCGGGATTTTTTAGTCCTTGTCTTGCCGGGACCGGGCCGGGACTACCGGGAGCAGGATCATATGGACACCCCTAGTACAATCGACCCAATCACTTTTTCATACCCTATTATAATTACTGCTACTGACTTCTCATATCTCATAGGATCATATTCAATTTTCTCCCAGTTCTGTTTGAATTTCTCTTCAAGAAATTTCACTACACTGTCAACTGTAATTTCTCCTCCACCCAAGAATAAAACTTACAAATCAAGTCATTACAATATTAATGTGCTTTAAATTTAATCACTACCTTTTCTTTCAGCTCGCTAATTGCTTCCCTGCCAGTTTTAGCATAGCCAGCCAGTACATAAAGAATGTGATTAGTTATTTTTCGAATCTTTTCTTTTCTATTTGGTTTAATTACTTTTACAACGGTCCCGTTTTCTGTCGTCACTACAGTCCCTCTTGCATATGCCGACCCCATGATACCCCTCGAACCATAAAAGTTATCACGGCAGTGCTGTGTCCACCTTGCAAATAAAATAAAAAAAATTATAGTATGAAAAATATGTGTAAAAAACATCCTAACATAGCAATTTGGGGGCGTGGAAGGATTATTATCATATATATATATATATAGACATATTAAGCAACAAAAGCACAAACAAGTTTAGTAATAAATGACAGTTAAAATATAGAGATTATATACCAGACGAATAGGCAAACCAAGAAAATTAAATGTAGAGATAATACTCTCATAATATCAAAAGGGAAAAACTATTATTGGTATGATTGCCTCAAGAAAAAAGAAATAGAAATAATCAAATAGATAGCCTCCATCGACATAAGCCTGGCTCTGATACCAATTGTAACATCCAGAACCAGGCTCTGATACCACAATTAACACTCTATCGGAAACTAATTACTTATCACTTATTTCTACTATCAGACGTTTATAATTTGATCTTATGGTTGGTTCTTACCTAGTTGATTTCTTTCCTTTGGAATTTGTTACGTCCCGAACCTAGCTCTGATACCAATTGTAACACGCAACGCAGATTTGAAGTGATTAGTGATCTCAAGAAAGAAAACAATAGAGGAAGAACCAGCAATGAGATCCAATTATAAAATTAAGATAACAGAAATAAGTGATAAGTAAATAGTTTTCGAGAGAGAATATTACATTCTGGTATTAGAGTCAGGTTTGGGATGTTACAATTGGTATCGGTACTAAGCTCTGGTCGTGTGGGCCAATGGCTAGCGGGAACGCTGGGCTCAAAGGTGGGTGGAGTGTTTTGTCCCACATCGGCTGAGGAGGGGAACAAAAGACACCTTATAAAGATTTAGATGCCTCCCCCTAGACGTATTTTACAATAGTGAGGGGTGACCTAAAGCGGACAATATCTAGAGTGAGACGCTTGGATTTTGTAATTGGTATCAGAACCAAGTTCGGGATGTTACAAATCCCTAAGGAATGTAAGTAACGGGAAGAACCTGCAGTAAGATCCAATTATAAGAATAATATAATAGAAGTGTTATACAAATAGTTTTCAAAAGATTCTTACATTATGATACCAGTACTTGGTTTGAAATGTTACAATTGATTTTAGAGTTAGGCTCGATTCGATGTGGGCCAGTGAGGACACTAGGCCCAAAGGTGGGTAGAGTGTGTTTGTCCCACATAGTTGGAGAGATGAACTAAAGACGCCTTATAAAGGTCTAGATACCTCTCCATCTTGAGAGTGTTAAAACCTTAAAGGGAAACAGGGGTCACAAAATGGACAATATCGAGAGTGAGGCACTAGGATATTACAATTGTTATCAGAGCAGTACAATCCAATTATAAAAATAAGATAGTAGAAATAAATGATATGTAAATAGTTTCCTAGAAAGAGTATTACAACTAGCAATCATATACAATTATAAAAATAATATAGTAGAAAGAAGTAATAAGTAAATAAATAAGATAGTAGAAAGAAATAATAAGTAAATAGTTTCTATGAGAGAGTGTTATATTTTGAGGTATCAGGGATAGTTAGGGTTTATTGATGCAAAATTATATTTTTATTTTTGGATATAAAAAAAATTAAAGAAGTAGGATTAAAAGTTTTTAATTTAGTTTTCATACTTTTACAATAATTTTGTAAATCTTACATATTATCTTTGGTAAAATTTTGTAACCTAATTTTTCCAATTTTTTCAAATCCAACTCATAATACCTTTTTCTCCCCTCTAAATCCCTCCTGCCAAACACTTGCTTCCCTAACTCAATAATTGATCTTAGGGGTTAAGACACTTGAATTGTACCCCACGATAATTGATGTTGGGGGTTAAGACACTTGAATTGTACCTAAATGGCAAATGTCAATGTCAATCTAAAGCAAGTATGTTTGATGCTCAATTATACAGCTTTCAAATTCCGGAAAACAAAAACCACTTATGTTAATTATAAATATTTAAAAAATGAATAATCACTTGAATGTTAATTATACAACCAATGCGCACAAGTGTAGCACAAGGATTCAGTGTAACCCATATTAATCCATATTAATGTAACCTAATTATCAATCTTCATTTTCAGTCATCACATTATCAATATCACCCTAAAGCTTAAGTCAAAAATCAAACATCTAACTCAAATATTCATTTAACCTCCAAATTGTTCACTTTGATATAAAACTCCAAAATTCTCAATTTATTACCATAGCTCAATTTCTTTATCTCATCTATACTTTTATCACCTAATAACTATATTCCTCTCATTAAAATCATTGACAATAATAATTATATCCAACCATCATAAAACCGAAGAGAGGTGTTTCCGTTGAGTTTGCTCTCATTTCCTCTCTATTTACTAGCTCCACAATTGAACTTCTAATGGTTGAGATTAAATATTTTATAATAATATTTTTATATTATTAAATATAGCAGTACATATAAATAAATTTAAAATATTAAAATTATATATAACTACCTCAGCATTGTGAACTTTTATTAATATATCGTATACTGATTTTTTTTACTTTTTCTCTTTTACACTTCTAAAATGTTTATGTTAGATTTTAATTATTTTAAATTTATTTATATTTTTTATTATTTAATATTATAATATATTATTACAAAATATTAAATTTCAACTATTGGAAGTTGATTCAACCATGAAGATAGTAAATAGAGAAGAAATGGGTCTGGATCCTCTTAGGATCCTTTTTCTACTTTTATTTTCAGAATTCCATCTCCACCATCAGATTTAAAAAAATGAATGCTTTAGATTAATATTTTATAAAACTATTATTTTAAACATAAATAAGTAAACTTAAACTGTTAAAAGATTATCTACTCAATTCATAACAGTAATACAAACACAAGTAATGAAAAAATTAATTTATAAAACACTATAATCATAGTTTTAGAAAATATTAAATCTGAACCATTCATTTTTTAATTTAAATGTAGAGATGAGATTCTAAGAAGAAAGGGAGAAAAAGGATTTTAAGAGTATCCTCTTCCAAAAAAAAATAGAGAGAAAATTCAATGGAGACATCCATCTCTCAAAATTCCTACATTAAAGTGTCATCCAAAATTCTAAATACTCACATTTTCTTATAAACCTCAAATCTAATCCATTTAATACTCTATAAACTCCAAAAACTAGAAAGGAGAACCATATTAATCGCCCTTCAAAAGTTTATACCCCCTGAAAATAAAAAGGGACACCAAGCATTGCAGGGTAGAGAAAAGAATAGTGTGCAGCCTATGAAGATTAGTAATGAATGTAACAGCCTATGTGAAGACTAATGATGATTATGCAACTCCATCTATCCTCCCGCCCCTCACTTCAAGTCATGGTTCGAATTTAATAGACTCGTTGTAATAAATCTTGATCTGCCAACAAACTATAACTTTTAGTTCTTCAAAGCAATCATTTAGTTAAAACTAAACTATAATCATTGTTATTCTAACACCATTTATGCCACCAAAAGCTAAAGAAGAAGTTGAAATGCCCAAAAACTTAAAATCTAGCAAGCCCTAGCTTTTTCACCCTCAAATAAACCATAGACGGAGAAATCTTTTAATTTAGGCTAATGATATTATGTCAAAATATCAACTGATTTTTTTACCCCTAAAATGTTAAACAGTGATCTCATGACTTGAGTCAAGATTTTATGATCTCTTTCACAAATAATGAAGATGAATAAGGATATAATTGGAATACTAGAATGTTCTTGGACAAATGAGTCCATCAAAATGCCTAAAACAAATGAATTAATTTTGGTCATAAATATAAGACCTATTTATATTATTAGTTTAATTTTTCCTAATTTTCTTTTATTTATGCTCTCTCAATAATAATTAAGAAGGAGAGGAAATACAAGAATTAAGGAAGCCCATTAAAGTATTTTAGAAAATATATGTCATATTAACTAATTTTTTTAATATAATTAAATTAGATAAATAAATATTAAAAGTAGCGTAATTTTATCTTACCATAGAAAAGGAGCACGGTTTTGCTGAACAAAAACCTAGTTTGGGAAAATTTTGCTCTGATTTAGTCAAGGGGTTCTTTTTCTTCAGTCCCGATTCTCCCAATTTTATTTTAGACCAAACAAGAGTCAGTCATTTCAGATAAATTTTTGTTAATTTGAATTATACATTTTTAGGTTAAGGTTCATTTTTATCCTGAAAATATCCTTAAAAAAAGCAATTTTACCTAAAAGTTTTTTTCAGCCACAACATTATCCTAAAAATGTCAAAAGTGGAGTGGGGCAATATTGCCCCTGCCGTTAACAAATGTTAATATTGACTGTTAGATGTATACGTGGCAGTCAAATGGGATCTCATCTCTCCACCTCATTCTCACACTTCATCATCTCTCCCTCTTTCACTCTGAACTCTGAAGGCTGAAGCATGTTTACTCTCCCTCAAGATGAACGAGAGCTCCCTTGCAAAGATGGAGCAATCGACGGCGGTAATTTTCGTGGTGGCTAGCGGTTTCAACTTTTGAGGGAGGAAGATCGACACTTGGGATGGGATTCTCTCATCACTTAAAGGCAAAGGAGATGATGATGAGTAGGAATTTTTGGGCTTTGAATGTATAAACCGTGGCAATCAGATCCAAAATCACAGGTAGATCCGAAATCGTATGCATTAAATGTCCAGGCGCTGTATATTCTCATATTCATTTCCTTATTTCTCGGTTTTCATTAATTAAATTAATTGGTTGAACCTCTATTGATTGGCCTCTTTTTCTTTCTTCTAAGCGCCTTCTTCTTCTTCTCTTGTGTTTAATTTCTTCCCTTGTTTATTCCTGTCCGTTTCTGATCTGTGTTTTGCCACGATACCTCACTGATTTGACGATGAAGAAAATGAAAGGGGATCTTCTTCTCACTAGTCGCCATTTGATCTGGTGGTTTATGAAGAGTTGCTAGTGGTAAATATTTCATCTGGGTTTTGAAAATTTGGTAATTTCTTTAGGATTTCTTTAAAATCTTTGTGGATTTTGATGATTCTGGATTTATGTTGTTTGTCGTCCAAAAAATGGATTATGAGTATGAGTTTAGTTTGATCTCTTGGATTTGATGGAATAAAGTTGAAAAACATTATGCCTCAATTCTAAAATTTTCTTATTTCAGTGCTTTTCAGATTTGTATTTGGTGTGCTTTTTATGTTCGCAGCTTTAGTTGTGGTGGATTCGGCAGTTCTGGTGACATGAAGAAGAGAGAAAGAGAGTAGAGTGGAAGAGCCGTGGTGTTTCCGGCATTTTGAAAGACGGTCATAGTAGAAGAAAAAAGATGGGGTTGATGGCAAGGAAGAGAGAGGGAGGAGGTCATTGCAGAAGAAGGAAAGACAGTTGATGGCAAGGAAAAGAGAGGGAGGAAGTGATTTGGAGTATGACGTGGCTGTGGAAAATGAGGTGGCTGTGCTGATTGTGTGATAGGGTCAAAGTAACAGTCAAAATCAATCATTTTTAACGACAGGGTCAATATTGTCTTATTTTTTACACTTTTAAGATAACATTGTCCCTAAAAAAACTTTTAGAGTAAAATTGTTTTTTTTGATTTACTTCTAGAATAAAAATGAACCTTAACCCTACATTTTTAGTTAGTTAATTTATTCAAAACATATCTTTTTCTTGTTTGAAAATTGCCGTAAAGATTTTTTTTTTTTTATCCTTTTTTACAGTCCAGCTTTCTTTCATTCATCCGATAACCCTTCAAAGCAAAATAATATACATATATATATATATATAGTCTGGGGGTGGGGGTGGGGGTGGGGGTGCGGTAGGTTCCAATGCAAAGTAGTAATAGTTTGCGTCGCTAAAACAATATGAAAGCATCTTTGATGTTCACTAGGTGTGTTTGAGAAAGCCTCAAACCGTGGTTTTAAAAAAAAATTTCGTAAATTGAGATAAAATTTTTCTCACATATTTACTTCATAAATCATAAAAATTATTCTCTAAAAGCTAATCCAAAAACACATTGATGAGAGCCAATTTAGATTGTTATGATCAAAATTAAATGATCTAGATTTAATATTATACTTTTTATATTTTCAATTCAGTATATATTTTTAACATATGTAGAATCTAAAATAAAAATAATTTCAAGGCTGTTATTTAAAAAAAAAACCATAATTTGAAAGAAACAATGATCAGAAATAGAGACAAAGCCGCCTGATATGATATTAAGAAAGTCAAGATATACGTACTGGTATAAGAATTCAGAATCTCCACATCCTCCACAAAAGAGGCAATCTATACGATAAAGGCCTAATAAACTAACCCTTTACACAGCAACACCAGGGATGCACGCACCAGGAAACTATTAGTTCGAAACTCTCAATTAGTGGGATCAAAGGAAACTAAGACCGCAACAAGGCAAAATATACAAGGTGGCTTGCAGTGGGAACGCTACATGCAGTAACATCTTAATGAGTCTTAGCCATGTGAGCAATCAAGTCAACAACACGTGTGCTGCAGCATTACACACAAAGCAAAGCAAGAATTAGTTATTTACCTCGTGATATAGATATCAGAAAGCACCACTTAACCTCTTACCACGTTTGAAGATGCTGCTACCATGCAAATGGCAAGAAATCACGCGACAAAAACAAGAAGAAGATGAAGATGAATTACCTGTAACCCCAATCGTTGCTATACCAAGCAACAAGCTTCACAAAGTTTTCGCCCAAAGCAATAGCTGCCTTGGCATCAAAAATAGTTGACCTGAAAAAACAAAAGAATTAACGTGCAACTCCTAGCTCCAATGACAAATAGGGGCATATATGCATTTAAAGAAGACAAGGTAGAGAATTTGATGCATTTAATAGCTTCCAATGAGATGATAATCCACACCTGCTGTCCCAAATGAAGTCTTCGGTGGAGAAAACATCTTCTTTAATGTAACCAAGGATTCCCTCCAACTTGCCCTGGGACTCCTCCCTGAAAAACAGTACTATTGAATCAGACAAGCCCAAAGCATAGCAATCCCAAAAATCTTCCAGCTAATATAAAAGAGTTCCATGCACTCGAGTCTTACAAACCTCAACAATCAAAAAACAATCGTGTAATATAACAATCAGTTTGAGAATTAAATCTTACTTGATGGCAGCTTTAATTTGGTTGCAGGTGGCTGCCTTTTCCAGCCACACAGTGAGATCAACAACAGAGACATCCACAGTAGGAACAGGGAAGGTCCTTTCGGACAATTTTCCATTCAGATCAGGAAGAATTTTCCCAACAGCCTGACGCAAAGAAGAGAGTATATTAGTAAAGGAGATCAGATAAAGGTAACAACTAACAGTAATATATGAATGCCAATTATTCACCTTAGCAGCTCCAATGCTGCTAGGAATGACCTTGAATGACCCAGCGCTTCCTCCCTTCCATTCTTTACAAAGTGGCCCATCATCAAAAGTCTTCTGGACAGCTGAGCAGCAATATTGCATGAAAGTCATGATTAGGCTCAACACTCAAAAACAAGAAACGGTAGTTGTTACAGTTAATCATACCCACCAATGATGGAGTGAAATGTGGTTATTAGCCCCTCGACAATGCCAAATCTATCATGAATAACCTAAAATTGACAAAGAAAGATTAATATAACAGAACAGTATGGCATACAAGTACAATACAATATCTGAATGCCTGATAACCTTCGCAAGTGGAGCAAGGCAGTTGGTCGTGCAGCTTGCACTGGAAACAATATCAAGCTCTGGCTTGTATTCGTGCTCATTAACACCTACCACAAACATGGGAGTATCTTCACTGTGTGCACATATGATAACCTTCTTTGCACCACCCTGGCTCAGTCAAATCAAAACAGACAAAATATCACCTCACAAAACTGAAGTGTGATAAAATACCATCAAAGAAGCAATGCTAAGCAAAGTGTGTGCTACACAGAATTTTAAGACATGCTTATAGCTAATCTACAAGACCCAATGCCAGTCAGTCCAAGAGACGCTCTATATGAAGAAATAACAGTGAAAGCAATATTATTAACAAAATATGGTTTTAAGGTTAAATGGGATCGTTAAGAAAAGCAAAAGACAGAGACTAAAGACGTGAGAAGGGTTGGTGCACAAAGGCAAACCTTCAAATGGGCAGCAGCCTTCTCTTTGTCTGTGAAGTGACCAGTGGACTCAACAATATACTCGGCTCCAGTCTCAGCCCATGGGATCTCTTCCGGGTTACTGATGCACGAAGTTACAAGGTCAATGGATAATACCTTCACCTTCGAGAGGTAGTGTTAAAATTTACAAGCACAACCATAAGAAAATTTCAGGAACGTTACCTGTGTGCAAACACAGGGACCGGCTTTTCACCGAAAAGAAGGGTTTTAGAGTCCTTGACCGTGATACCGTGTTGTTTCCACTGCCCGGGAACACTGTCGAACTGAAACTTGAAGGTCTGCCAGACACGAGCGACCAATTCAGAAGAATGTAAACGAAAAAGGAGCGTAGAGAAAAGTAATGTATACCATGTAGTCGGTGGTAATGAAAGGGTCATTAATAGCGGCGATTTCGAAATCGTCCCTGTGCAGAGCCATTCTGGCCACTAAGCGACCAATCGTTCCAAATCCTGCAAGTGAGAGCACAAACGAATATAAGAATTTGATTCACTTCCGAAAGTAATTGATCACAAAAACAAGAAAAGAAAGAATAAGAAGAAAGGAACATCGTAGTAAAAGAACACTTACCATTGATTCCGATTTTGATCTTGTGATTACCCATTGCAGAAGGTCAAAGGGGACGTGATGGCCAACAGCAACGACGACTCCACGACGACGGAGGACGATTGCGGTGAGTTGGGAGTTGTATTTAGAAGGTAGGCAGGCGACGGGACGATTGTGGCGAACGAGAACCTGACCTGAGGTGGAAGGAAAACCTGACCTGACGTAAAACTTTGGATATAAAAAATCGACTTTTATTTTTTCCTTCACCACCTCGGCGTCCTTGTAAGCCTACCCAAAAGCCACCTGGACAACATGGGACCTACGACTTAAAAAAGAGCAATTCTGGCGTGAAGCTCTTGCGTGAACCTGATTTATGTTAAAATATAACAGACTCATGAGGTGATTTATCATCTCTTAAATATTAGCTGTGATGTTAACAAAATTGAAAGATTTCATAAGATTTTCACTTTTTCATTGTTTTTGAAATTTTAATTAAGGGATTCACTTTTTAAGAAGGGAGAATTACACTTAGGTCCCATGGAAGAAAAAAAAATGAAGAAATGGTCCCTATAGATTGCAAAATGAAAAAATGGTCTCATTAACAACTCTATTAACCTGTATTGACAACTTTATGGGACCATTTTTTCATTTTGTAATCTATAGGGACCATTTATTCATTTCACCTCTTCCTTAGAACCTGAATATAATTCTCCCTTTTAAGAAAGATAAAAATAAAAAATACATAAGTAGCCAATTAAGATTAATATTAACTGAGTTATTATATTTTAATTGATCAGACCACAAATAATATAACAAATCAAGTTCATAGAAAAATTTCTTCTTAAAAGTAATGTCTGTTAGTTCAAAACTTCAAATACATCTATGACATTTTAGAACCCTTTTAAAACAATAACATGTAGTTTTGCCCCCGAGATTTGTACAGAGTGCTAGCATGTTGCAAAGCTCACAAATGAAAAAAGTTGATATATATATATATACACACACACACACCTTTACCCTTTGTTGTAACTTGTAAAAATAGTAAATATCCTAATTATATAAAAGGACCCAATATCATAATATTTTGATAAAAATATTAAAATATAAATTTAAAAATACTAAATTACCCTAGATTAATCTCCTAATCTTGAAAGCACCAAATTTATTTAATAAAATTAATTTTATAATAATCCTTCGGCTTTTAAGTCACTTGCAAGTGAAAAAATATGTTAAGATATCAAAAGTACTAAAAATTATTTTAAAATCGTGGATGACATTTAAAGTATATCTTAAAATATTGGATACTACAAAAAAAACTTCAAGATGCTATATCCTATTTTCCTAAAAAAAAGTTATTCAGCCCCATTATTTTACACCTAAAACTCCACTCAAAACGGTAACCTTTTTCAAATGAATTAAAATTTTGTAATGTCATTAGAAATAGTATTAACTTATGCACACAATTGAGATCTTTTAGGGCTTGTTTAGTATGAGGGGAAATGAGGGAAAGTGATGGGAGGGAATTTTTTGAGTTGTATTTAAAAAATTTAGAGAAGTGAGATTAAAACTTTTTAATTAATTTTGTCACTTCTTTATCTTATATTTTATCTTTATTAAAATTTTGTAACCTCACTTCTTTAATTTTTTTAAATCCAACTCGCAATAATTTCTTTTCCCTTCTAAATCCCTCCTACCAAACAAACCCTTGAGACAATGACCCTCCCAAATTTGTTAGTATTTTTTTAAGGCTAAAGTGCAATACACCGCCGAAGTTTTCAATTTGTCACAATTTTCAGGGCTTGTTTGTTTAAGCTTTTTGCACAGTAAAAACGCACTTATTACGCAAGCCGAGAAAAAACTCCTCTCACATACTTACCTCGTATACCGTGAATCACGAATTATAAGCACGTTTTGGACAAAAATAAGCCATTCCAAACGCACACTCAATCTAAAGTATTTCTAGATGCAATTTCTATTCAGTTGTTTTTAAAATTGGTGTAATGTTTGTCCTTTGTAACAGATTCCAAGCGTTTGACCGTCAAGTTGACTTGATTTTGCCTGTGGCCACCTCACTAGTCTTTTTTTGCCACATCATTCTATCCTTTGATTAAAATTAAATCATAAAAAACATATACTATGATATAAATAACCAACAAAATTAAGAAACAAGAAGCAAAAGGCTGTCAGAAATTCGCCTTAGTGAGAAAACTTTTCCTCCACTAGGGTTTCATTCCCTCTAAAAGGATGAGAGCGCCGACGAGACAAAGTTAAACGCTAATTGAGTGTCGACTGCTCCTCCTTGGTTGTGGGGTTGTCTCTCCCATTCAAGTGGAGTTTATTGGTAGATTTCCTCTGTCGTGGCCATACTTGCTCTGGTTGAATTCGAATCCGGTAACGCAAGGTGCGGAATCGCAGGGTGGATGGATATGAGGGGGGGTTCACACCTCAAAGCTCTTTGACGGAATCCATCGCCGACCTCCGATGGGTGCCTCCATGGCCTTTGAGAGCTCTAAGTGGTTTGAAGCGAAGGCTCTCTCCCTCTTCTAGTGCACGGATGTCACTAATTGAGGATTTGAGGGTTGAGAGGAAGGTCTTTCTGGCAACTGGGGGCAGATCCGCGATGGAGACGTGGTGCACACAATACCGGAGCACAAAGAATACAGAAATTATAGCCATGGTGCTAGATGGCCTCTTTGCCAGTGGAGACTCTGGTAAGGGTCAGGTGATGAAGAATCAATAGATTGGTGGGAATTGGAGATCTTCAATCTTCTGGAGGAGACCAATTGCATTAGAACAAATGTGATTAGGGGTGTTCAGGATTGAGAAATGTCATTCTCGATCTCTATCCTGAGAAGGGTTTGGGAATGGTTTTCACTCCCGATCCCGAAAATTTCTCGTCTCAAAGGGACTGGAAATGTTCGGGATTGGGGTGGGACAGGAAATGTTTGGGATCGGGATCGGGAATTTCCCCATCCCGGAATTCTTTTTTTGAAAAAAAATCCCTATATTAATTTTTTTGTTGTGTTTTCTTTAGTCTAATATAAATATATAATTTGTCTAATATCATATTGTACCAAATTAGTTCAATACAAATATATCATTAGTCAAATACATACTTAAAGTTGTCGATTTAGCTACAAAAAGAACAAAGATAAGAACAAAAAATTAAAATTATTTAATAAATAATAAATAAAATTAACTAAAATAATAGATATTACTTTGAGGGTGTTATTAGGGATTTTCACATTTTATTTTGCATTTGGTCTTGCTTTCTTAAATATTTTAAGAAATTGTATATAATATATATATATTTGAGATCGGGAAAAAGTCGGGATCAGGAAATCCCATTCCCGATCCCGATCCCCAAAAAAATTTCTCAATCTCGAATTTTTTCTGTCCCGATTTGCTCGGAATTGAGACGGGAAAAAAGTTGCCCACCCGTAAATGTGGTTGAAGGTATCCTTTTGGTGGTCTTGGGCTCCTGAGGGTAGTGGCTCACTAAAGGTTCGATTTTTTCCCACCGATGATTTTCTACATTTGAAGTTTGCTATTGGTAGGATAGCCTCTCTAGGTGTTGGCTTCGATATATTCAATTATGATGATTATTTAAAAGTTTTGACATTTGAAGTGGCTGGCTTAGTCTTGTATGATCTGGTCTATGTGTGTTATAAATTAATATGCATTACCCAATTTGTTTTGCCCTGCTTGATATGGTGTGGAAGGATTATTGGTGGGAAAGAGTCGAATTGACTACTCTAAGTCCCAATACCAGAGTTCCTTAGACATCTCAAAGAGTTCTGGTCGAAAGGTGCTTAATGAGGTAGGGAGGTTATGAATTTGGTGGGTCTTTTATTCAAGGAATGTGCAATAGAGAGACTATGGACAAATACTATTCTAGGTTTGTTCAGTATGTCTGTAAGCATTGTTCATCTTTGGGTCAAAATGTGCCTGTTCAGTGTGGTTATCAATACTGTTCATTATAGGACATGATATAAGCCTATTCAGTGTGTATGACATTACTGCTCATTCTCAATATGGAGGTCGGATTCCTTTTCCTTTGGTCTCTTCGATTGTGCGTTATCTAATATTTTGTTGAATGTTTTTCTCCTTGAGTACACCATTGTGTTAATGAATTTGGTTAGGAACCTCTCTCGTAGGTGTGTTCTCAGGGAAGCTAATTTGGTAGTCGAAAGGACTGCCAAAGCTTCATTGGCAAGGTCTTGCTCCTGTTTTCAAGCATTTCGACCTTTGTTTCAAATGCAGGCTATGTATCAATTGGTGTAGATGATATCTTAGCTTCATTTTAACGTCTTTGTTGTATTGAAAAACTCTTATATTTGCTTCTCTATTCTGTTAGCTAGGTTATGAGGATTTACTTCTTCATTTAGTATGTTTGGTTGCTATAAGTCTAATTATGTAACATTGTATTTTTGTTATGCTTAATTCTATTTGTCTGGTTATTGGCAAAAAAAAAACAACAAAATTTCCCGATCCGAAGGGATCGGAAAGTCACAGTGACCATCATCAGAATACACTTAATCTTTCATCATAGAGTACCCCTATGCACTTCATTACACAGTACTAGCATCGTTCATCCTCTGAATCTCATCCTCCTCTTAGGCCCTGTTTGGTTGGAGGGGAGGGGATGGGAGGGGAGGAAAAATGAGCCCCTCCCCTCGTTTGGTTTGAAATTTTGGAAGGGAGGGGAGTAAAAATTTGCTTCTCTCTCCTCTCCCCTCCCCTCCCCTTATTTTGATTCCCTCCAAATTGGAGGGTTTTGGAGGGGAGCCAAATATTGGGACTAATTTACCCTCATAATCTTTGTCATATCCCATCAATGCCCATGGTTGCAATTCATGCCCTCTCCGCTGCTGTTGCTCCTAGTCTCTTGCCCTCAATTCCCTTCCTCTACTTTCTGCCAAAAACGTAAATTTGGACTTTATTTTTATGTTCTCATTTTTTGCACAGTAACATATAAGAAGTCCTAATGGTTGATAGTTTCATCTTCACAAATCCTGATGCACATTCGGCTCAATAAATTTTGTCAGCAATTGAATTTTGAGAACCACGTTATAGGGTGATGATCTAAATAATTTGTATTGTTGCTAGTCATTTTTGGCTAAAGCATTGTTACTAGAGTCATCTTTTTTTAGAGTCAAATTAGCCCTTCGTTGAAAACGTAATTTAAAACAAAAATTATTATATCAGTTGTTGTATACATATTAAGGTGAGAGTAAGTTTTCAAAAATTATATAATTTATATTAAGATGTAAATTAATTTAAATAATTTATATAAGTAAAAATATATAAACTAATATATAAGGGTAAAATGGTAAATTACATATTATCTCCCCTCCCATCCCCTCTTGAATCAAACAAAAGATCATTAAAAAACCTTCCCCTTCCTTTCCCTTCAATCAAACCAAACAAGGTAACCTCCTATCCTTCCCTTCCACCCCCTCCCCTCCATTCCCTCCCATTCCATCCCCTCCCATTGAACCAAACAGGCCCTTAGAAATGCTCGGAAGAATGTCAAAAATTGGAAATTTCTCACTGGACGACCTCTTCTGATAACAACCCACCAAACCCAAAACGCACAAAATTAACATAAATCAAGGGAACAACTTCAGACAAACGTTTAAATAAGACCTTCACGAATTTGGACGAAAAACACAACAAAAATGGAAGGAAAACAAGATCAATCAACTGACACAATCAACAATCCAAGTTGCTATACTATCTTCCTAAAGATCTAGAGCTTCGCGAATCTTTGAGCAGTTAATCATCGAACCCAAGTTAGGGTTTTGAAAGAAATCAAACACTGTTAAAGATAGAGAAAGTGGCAGAATGCTCCTTGGCGAATGTTTGTTAGTCGTCTTAACAAAATTGAAGAAGAAGAACGTCGATGAAAAGGAGAACGATGAAATCATCAACAATGATCTAGAAAAGGAGTGGCGATGACCATCCCATTCAAGTGGCATTGAGATCTTAGTCACCACCATGATTTGCCTTTGTCATCGAATAACTTAAGCTCTCCGGCACCAGTCTTCGTCCTACCTTACGAACTCAACCACCATCAGATCTAAGAGGAGGAAAAGCAGTGGTCACAGAGATGGCATTAACGGGTTGGTGACAGGGATGACAGGTAGGGACTGAGTGAAGGTGCCTATGGTGAGTTGGGTAGAGTACATGGCAATGTGTCAAATTTTTTTAAGGTAATGGGTCAAATTATTTAGATACCAAGTCCTAATATGTGGGGCTCATATGATAATTTTAACTCTGTCTAGCATTTTTGTTAGTTAGGGTTTCAATTGTAGCAAAATAAATACGTTGAGACGAAAATTGCATCAAGAAATACTTTTGAAAATTGTGACGAGTTCAAAGCTTCAGGGGTGGATTGTACTTTATCCCCTTTTTTTTAAAGCGCGGGGTTTTCTTGATTAAATTTGCAAGCTCCTTTCGATAAGTGAAGGGCTATAAAATGGCAAAAAAAAAAAGGTGAATGGTGATAAAAAAAACTTATCCAAATCTTTTATATTGAATCAGGGTCGTTTAGTTGGAGACGAGAGAATGAAAAATGAGACACTCCTCTTATTTAATATGAAAAATTGGAGGGGAGGGGAGCCAATAAAGGAGTTTCAAATCGCTCCCCTTCCTTCATTTTTGTTATCTTTAAATTGAAGGTTTTTTAGGAAAGTAAGATAATGTGACTATTTTATCCCCATTATTTTTTCATATTTCTATTTATACCCTTAAGTAGAAATTAAAAACACGCTCATTTTTACAACTCCATGACACCTTATTTTTATCAAGATATAATTCTACACTAAGCTTATGGTCTCAAAATTAAATTATTTTTGAACTTTTACTTCAGAGGCCGGCATTTGAGATCTTGGTCTCAGGATTTGTTTTTGAGGAGGAGGATTTTATAAAAAAAAAAGTGTTCTTTATGTCCAATTGGTAAAATAAATATGAATTTTCATAATTTATATTGAAGTGTAAACTAATTTAAATTAATTATATAAGCAAAAACAAGTAAACAAACATATAAGGGTAAAATGGTAAATTAGTTATTATCTTTCCTCTCATCTCCTCTTAAATCAAATAAATGATCATTAAAAAACCTTCATCTTCCTCCCCCTCCAATCAAACCACAATGTGACTCTCTACCCTTTCCTTCCATCCCCTCCCCTTCAAAACAAACAGGTCTTTTAGCATCATTTAGTATCGTGGAAGAGTTTTTGATAAAAGTATAAGTAAAATTAGAATTAGAATTGGAAGTAGAAGTGAAAGTGGGGTTAAAAATATGTTTGATACATAGATAGAGGTGAGATATAAAATTTATTTAATATATGTGTTTATATTAAGAAAAGACCAAAATATGAAAATACCCATAAAATTAAAAAAAAATCAAGCTGGGTCTATTTAAATAAAAAAAGGGAGAATTATACTAAAGTCCCATGCAAGAAGAGAAATGAAAAAATGGTCCTAATAGATTGCAAAATGAAAAAATGGTCCCATGGAGTTGTTAATACAGGCTCATGAAGTTGTTAATGAGTTGTTAATACAGGCTCCTGGATTTATTAATGGGACCATTTTTTCATTTTGCAATCTACAGGGACAATTTCTTTATTTTTTTCCTTCCTTAGGACCTTATTGTAATTCTCCCATAAAAAAAGAGCGAATATCGGTGTATCGCCCTGAATCTTCCTCCTCCAACGTTGTCACCGGAAACACAGGAACCAAAATCAAACTATTCCACCATTGAATCACTACAAGCCCAGAATAAAACCAAAAGGAAGAAGAAGCTTCCATTGCAGAAGCAGAGTGGCTGTATCGATTTTCAAAGCAACAGAAAAGCCATTGAAATCTTAAGAAAAAAGAGACAGAGAACATATATGAGATTTTCAAAATAGTGAATAACAAATCCAAATTTTGTTTTTTCATATCCATCCCTTTCCAGACTTCCCCCTCCGAAGATCTCATCCATGTCGGAGTCGGTAGGTGCCGGAGATGGTGGAAGTGATGGGTATTGGAGATGATGACGGCGAAGAAGGAGCAGAGGGTGACCACACTTCTCTGAAATTGTTTTTTTCACATCGTCGTGCTTGGTGGATGCTGATTCTTGGGGAGAACTTTCGCCAAACGCCGTCGGAGGTAGATGTCGAAGGGATAGCCGGATAGGCATGGCTCAGATAGGCTGATGTGGTTTATAATTATGACAGGCAAAGTTGTGGATTAACAAAATAAGAGGGTATAATAGGAAGAAAATCTCACTTCCATAAAAGTCAAATCAGTTTCACGGATAGCCTGTGAATCCACTTCCATCAAATTTAATAGAAGTGGATTCCATGTGAAAGTGAATTTTTTTTACCAAACATCTTATTTTAAATTTCACTTCCACTACTTCAAACTTAATTCCAACATATCATACAGGACATTAGAGTAAACCTTTTCATGAAACGTTATGAGCCTTTTTTATTCCACATAAAAAGCGTAATTTGTAAATTATAAGAAAATAAGTCATAATATCTATTAGTTAACAATAATAGGTGGAAGTATTATCTGGTCATTTAACCTTACACAAAGGTATATTGGGTTCTTCCGCGGTATAAAGAGTTTTTTGTCCTCTAAACCGAACACTACTATTAGTTTCATTAAAAAAAAAAAAAGTTGCTATTAAAATTTTAGATGTTGGTAAAATATTCTCAAATACTAATATTAAGATTAGATGACTACGAAAATATTCCGGGATTAAATTTAGAAGATACTTTATGAATTATATATGTATATATATTGATAGGAGTCAAATAAATAGGACAGACACCATAGAGGTTTGACCTCTCCCTTAAAGAGAGATGTGGATGCCACTATACCCAAAGGTGTTTTTTTCGCTCGCGCATACACATATACTATGCTAAGTCGATTACGCTGATGATTTGGGATAGGAGATAACATGACATCAATAAATCAAAACTTCACAATCATGGTCAACGGATTTGTCTGTTGTATTTGCTGTAACTGTAATATGTTTGTTTGGAATAATAATTTATGTTTTTTAAAAATAATTTTTTAATCGTGATTTATAATATATAAAATAAATATGTTATGAGAATTTTATCTCGATTTATATAAATAAGCACTTTTAAAGGCATGATCCCACACAAACCTAATATTGGTCCCATATTTTGTACTCCCACACACATTGGCCATCATTAGGTATTTTCACTTGCCATTTTAATATCTTAGTATGTGAATGTTTGGTTGGGCTTATTTTGTCTAAATAAGTACTTATTATGTAAGTCGAGATAAAACTCCTTTTACATATTTATTTTGTATACCGTGAATCACGATTTATAAACATTTATTATCTAAAAATAAATTATTCAAAACGAACACTATATCTTATTATAATAATATCTTAATACAGGGCCCTTCAGTTGGTACAATCTTTTGGGAAGGACCAATTCGTCGTTTTGCCTTATTTTCCGCCATTATAATCACGCTTGTCAACAAATTTTTGTTCAAAAAGAAAAGACCATCTATTCAAAAAAAAAAAAAAAACCATGGGGCAGCTTTGTTTCAGAGGGCGACAATAACACTTGCGGTCTGCCATATTAAAGGAAGTAGGGCGAAATTTTTTTTAAAGAAAGACCCATATTAAATGACACAGGTGAAAAGTTTTAAATACTTAACCCATGTGCTAGTGTCATATAAAATAAAAAAAACATTATATATACAATATTAAATAATTTATAATTTCGTTTTGAACAAACCAATAAAAAAGCACTAGTATATTTAAATATATGATACAAAAAATTGCACTATGGACAAAAACTTACATTAAAAATTGGATGTGGTATGTATTATTGAATACTGTCTCTAGTCGTTAACATAAGACATATTTAGGGAGTTCATCTTGGTTATAAATTTAAGATATAATTTTCATATTCGTCAATTTTTTTCTAATTTATCTTTACTGACGCTCCCTCAATCATAATTAAGAAGGGGAGGGAAGGAAGAATTAAGGAAGATAATTATGGTGTTTTAGAATATATATGTCATATTTACTAACTCAACTAATTTCTTTAATTTAATTAAATTAGATAGATATATCATATATTAATGACAGAAACGAGTATATATATAATATTTAATTTTCTCACAAAACGACATAGATAACAGGATAAAATACGAAAATAGATGAGTAAGGCTTGCTTTTTTTGAACAATAATAAGGCTTGCTTGGATTAACTGCAAAAGTGACTTTTTATCTTAATTGTATTTTGAAACTAAAACTAAGGTCAAATTTAATTTGTGTAATATGATTTATATTTAGATAAATTTATATTAAAAAGGGAAAATCCCATATAAAGTTGCCTAAAATAGAAATATTCTAAATCAGGTTGCTAAATTCAATAAATCCTTAATTAAGTTATCGACTCGATTTAGGATTTCAAAATATGTATCAAATAACTTTACTACCCTCTAGTTTCTTCTCTCCTATTAAAAGAGTGTCATTACTTTGTAAATTGTTTTTTTTTCAACAAGTATATACATATATAAACATTAATATATAATAAAATAAACTATGACTCGCTTGAATCAAAGAAATTTTTTGTGTTTCTGAAGGATGTTCAAGAACAATTCAAGTTAAAAAAGGAAGCTTTAACCCCAATATCAATTAAACGATTTTAAGTTTAATATTAAAAATTAAAAAAATTATTCTTGAATTGATTTTTTTTACTAGAAAAAAATCAAGCTATGATAATTCCAAGAAAAAAAATCTGATACATGTGTGATTTATCAAAATATATATATTAAAGAGTTCATTAACTACATATAATAAAAAAGAGTTTTATTAACAACGTAAAAAAAGTGTTTCATCATCATTAAAAAAAAACATATGTATCACATAAGTCAAAATTGTGTGATTAATGTAGTTTGATTTTCTTTTTCAAAAAAAAAAAAATCAAGTTCTTCCAAAAATAAAAGTTACTGTTCACAGTATTTAACTACAAATCATTTAATTAATATTTGGGTTATGATTTTCTTTTCACTTTTTGGTTTTAATTATTCTTAATGATTCTTCTAAAACACAAAAAATTCCTTTAATTTAAGCTAATTATATTTTTTTATTATGTATTAGTGTTGATATATATTTATTGAAAAACTAAGTTAAGAAGCAATAAAATTCTTTTAAGAGGATAGAGGAGACTAAGAGAGGGCAATAAAGTTATTTCACCCATATTTTAAAATTCTAAATTGAGTCAATAACTTAATTAGGGATTTGTTAAGTTGAACAACTTGATTTTGAATTTTCCTATTTCAGTCAACTTTATATAGGATTTTCCCTATTAAAAAATCATTTTGATATAATTGTATTTGGATATTGGAAAATTAATTTTGAAAGTTTTAAATTAAAACAAAAGAAAGAAGCTCCAGGTCAAAAAAAATTTAAGAAAAAGAAGTTGCTTTATTTTAGTGTGTGTTCTAGATAAAAAGTCATTTGCTACATATGTACTCGTTTGGAATAGCTTAATTTTGGGTAATAAGTGCTTATAAATCTTCACGGTATATGAGGAAAGTATGTGAGAGGGGTTTTATTTCGGCTTGCGTAATAAGGACTTATTGTCCAAAAATAAGCCCAACCAAACACATATTATCATGCCAAAGTTATTTTGGCCTAAATATGGGCAATTTGAGTTTAAAAAGTCAGTTACATGTAATAAATAGCAGGGAAAACATGTTGGCTCGTTATGGGCTCTTTAGACCCAACTCCAAAAAAGGGCCTCATTTATAAGGCCCAACCCGTTTAACAAAAGGCCTGCAGGTTTTAGGCCATTTTGTCGCTTTTTCATTTTTTACGCTCTTGAATACTAAAATACCTAATTTAACATAAAAATATTATCAAATATAACTTAAAACATCAACAATTATCCATGCTTAACAAAACACAAACACTAAGTTTAAAAGTCAAAAACTAATGTCCACAATCACAATCAAATAAATAACTAGATAAAATTATAATAATAAACTAAATACTAAACAATATTTCGAAGAGGTTAACATTAGGTAAACTTAAGAATTGCAATTTATCTCAAGTTATAAACTCTGTTTGGTAGTAAAGATACTGAAGATTAAGTGGTGAAGAATAAGAGAATTTGTTGTGCCAGGAAAAAAAGATAATCCCCCCAAATTAAAATCAATATTATATATGACCATGCGGTGCAATAATATACAATTTTTTTAAAAAAATAAACAGGCTTAAACGGGTCGGCCTTGCAGGGCTGCAGGGCTTGCTCGTTTAAGCCTACATGGTCGACTCGTTTAGACCCGCCTCCTTCTGGAGGTTCTAAATCATAAGCTTGACCCTAACAGACTCAGGCTTAAACGAGCCGGCTTGACGGGCTTGGTCCGATTTCTTGGCTCTTAGTAAGCAAGGTACTGAAAATCGAACTTAATACTAAACCGGTCGAGGTACTGGGTTAAGAGTCAGTGGGTCAAATCGGAGCTAATTCGGGGTTAAACTGGTGAGGAAGTAAAGATTTTAGGCTTATTTATATGAAATTCTAGATAAAATTAATAAAAGAATTATTCAAATTAATTTTTTAATTAAAAAATGCTGAACTGGTTCAACCACAGGGTCGATCCAATCCAGTTCCCGGGCCAAGGTAGCTGGTCCGGTTCGATTCCTTGGCCAAACCAGTTGGTTCGATCCGATTTTCTATACTTTGGTAGTATAACAAAATGCCAAACACAGTGCCTGTTTAGGAGATGTTTTGCCATCCCAAACGGGCTTTTTTAAAAAAAAATCACGGTGGCTTTTGATTTTTTGAAAACTGGGTGTTTGGGTTAACGTTTTGGCAACTAAACTTTTTTTTCCAAAAACAGCTTTTGAGAAGAAGCACAAAAGTCTGACTTTCTATAAAAAAAAAACTACTTTTGTCGTTACTAATCCAAACACAAATCATATTTATAATCTAACTTTTATAAAAATCATATTAGAAAGGGTTAAGGTGTAAATCTACCAACAAATTTTTGTCTGAGGAGCGTCTGACACAAATATTTTTTAGAAGGGGTAAAATACCAATGAACAATTAAAAAGGGGCATCCACCACAAAAACCGTTAATCCGCACTGACGGCGTTAAATTATAAGAGAAAAAAACCATAACAACGTTAGTACGAATTTAACGGTTTTTGTGGTGGATGCCCCTTTTTAATTGTTCATTGATATTTTATCCCTTCTTAATTATTTATTAGTATTTTTATCCCTTCTAAAAAATATTTATGCTAAACACTTCTCAAACAAAACTTCATAAATAAATTTATACCTTAAACCTATTAGAAAAATCACCTCTACCATCGATAGCCCACATAAACCCATAACCCCTGTGGTGTTAAAAAAAGAGGAGAGGTAAAGTAAAAAGATTAAAGCGAATTGACCATTGACCCAGGAGGAAGGCACATCACATGCAAAGCGCAGCAGCAAATTATGAAAAGAGGCAAATGGCAGAGAAGAGAAGAAGGGGTAGGCCAGCTGTCCGGTTATAGTAGGCAAATCTAATATAATCTAAGAAATTAAATTAAAGAATAGGCTAGAGCGACAATAACAATAAATAAACAAAAAAAGGAGGAGGAATTGAAATCTAGGCAGGGGTAGGTAGAGATAATAATATAAATAATAATAATAATAATAATAAAAGAAAGGATTAGAGGATAATTAAAAATGATTAGTGAAGGTTTAAGGTAATGATGAGGAGATTATGAAGGGTGATTAAGAGAGAAAAGAAGAGAAATGGTCCCGTTGCAGGAGGAGTAATAGAAGGAGGAGGCATGCGAGGCATGAAAAGATGAGAAGGAAACGGCGCCGCTTCAGGGGGTCAGAGAGATAATGAGAGAGAACTGAGAAAGTGTACAAATATGGGGAGGCAACTGCTTCCGAGTCATCCTATTCAACGACCTCTACGTCCCTTTCACTACCCCCCTTTTCCCGTGCCTTATCCGCTGACTCTACTACAAGTAGGATTATCTTCGTCCAACTCGGGACCACCCTTTCCACCTCAAATTCAATACTTCAACGTTAAATGTGATTAATGGTACCTTGGCCCTTAACATATGAATCTTTTCTGTCACTTATAAATGGATGTATAATTAAATAATAAATATTATGATTGACTAATTTATTTATTTTTTTGTGATTTGTCTAAAAAAAATTAATTAAGTTTTATATTAAAGAATAAAAGGAGTAATGTTTTGGTTAATATAATTTTTGATTCGTTAAAGGTATATTTGGTATGGGGGATTTGGAGGGGAGGGGAAATTTTTATCAGTTGAATTTTAGAAAATTAAAGAAGTGAGATTATAAAATTTTAATAAAAAAATATATAAGATAAAAGAGTAAAAAAAATTAATTAAAAATTTTCAACCCCCACTTCTCTTAATATTTTAAATCTAACTTAAATTTATTTTCCCTTCACTCATTTTCCCTTCTTCCGCTCGTACCAAGCAAGCCCTCATTTTATCCTCACATAGACATTTCATGCCATTAACATAAATGCAAGAGCTGATGAGTCAGAAATTAACAAGCTCATGGCACCACCTCTCACTTAAAGCTTTCATGATACTAGTATAAACACAAATGTTGATACACTCCGTTATCACTAAAATATTATTCTCTTCGGTCTTAATTATAAGACATGTTTATTTAATTTTGGAGAAATTAAGGATAGTGGTTAAATTAGTTAATCATATTTATTTTCCTAAAATACCCTTATTTAAAATTTTAAAAAACAGTAGAATTGAGGTGTAGTAGCATTATTGAGTTGCAAGCATTACTCAATTTATAGAATACATAGGCGTATTTTTAAATTATTATTGTGTTTTATTATTATTGAGAAAGTATCAATATGGGGTGTTTTAGAAAGACATTGATAAAAATTAGAACTTTTTTCTATAATTAGGATCAAGAATAACTCATAAATGTTATCCTATAATTATGACCGGAGGGAGTACCTACTTTCTTTTTGAATTAATGTACTAGTAATTGACTAATTCTGACCGTGAGAAAATTTTATGGCACCAGAGGAGGATACTACAGAAGTTTTGTGTAGAACACATTAAAATAATGGTGTGCACACTTTAACATGAGATATTTGATCACATTAAGTGAGTGTTTGAGTTTCTTTCAAACCTACATTTTAAATCTAAGTTTGTACAACTCGAGATAAAACTCCTCACACATATTTACTTTATAAATCATAAAAATTATTCTAAAAAAACTAATCCAAACACATTAATACAAACTTTATTGCAATGTCTGTGCGGTGGCTGCGGTAGAAGAAATTGGTCAGTCAAATTCAATGGGATGGGAACGAGATCACTGCATCTATATCTCAGGAGTCAAGATGTCTCATTTGACCAAAAAAAAAAAAAAAGAGAGACAAGATGTCGTGCTTTTCATCCAAATTCAAAACAAAAAACAATTGCACAAAATCCAAAAGCACACACCCAATAATCCCAGTATTTTAATTAAATCAATTTTTAATCCTTTAATGAAACAACAAAACCAGCTTTTTCACGAGCCTCCAACTGCCCCTCGAAAACTGCCAGATGCATCGTCGAGGTAGACCCATAGCCTCTGTTGAAACGTATGGACCCTCCCTCGTCACTGGACAACAGTCGCACCTTTTTGTTTTTTTGGACAAACAGTCGCACCTTTTTCTCTCCCCTCATTTTCCTTTTAATAATAATTTTTTTAAGAAAAAAGTTCTCCGTGCGACCGTGCCCACCCAGCTCACCCTCTGCCCAACTGCTTCACGCTAAACTAAAACTAAACTAACTGAAACGCACCCACTTAAATTACCAAAATACCCCAGTCTTTCCTTTCTCTGAGAGGCTCGCTGGCCAAGACGACCCCCTTTCTGGCATCTGCCTCAGAGCCTCACCTCTGCTGCAACGGAACAAACAAATTCTTTAGTCTTCCCCCCTCTTAAATTCTGTACGCACCCTTCAAACCATGCTTTACTTAAATATCCCTACTTGCTTCTAAAATTTACTGCTTTGCCACTCCTCCCTCTTCTCCTTCTCTATCTTCATCTATTATTAGAGTTCCCTAAGCTCCTACTACCCAATGCGAACAGGCACCATCACCAAGGTAAGGCCTGTATTTCCAACGTAGGGTTTCTCAAGCACTGTCCCGCTTTCTACGGTTCCTCATTTCCATTGTTTTCTTCGTCAGTTTCGAAGAATATAGTATAGTTTTGATATTATTCTATTTTTGCAGGTGTGGGTTTTTTTAAATTTTGTCGTTTCGCATTGTTTGTTCTCATCTCCCTTATTTTAATATCATTATAATTTGAACTTCAGATTCTCCGTCCTGTTTTTAGTTCTACGCTGGAGTGCAATGGGAACAGGGTAGGTTGCTCCGGATGTCAGAAGAAATGTTAATGTCATTGTATTGCGCTTTGCCCTGATCGAAGGTATACTACATTTTCTTATGCTCCTATTTCTCTGTTCAGTATCGGATGTGCATTTCCACCTTGAATGGTAATTGCTGGTTGCAGTGAGAAATAGATCTAGATGGCTGTAAAAAGGAGTGAGAAAAGCATCTTATGAGCTACAATGCAAGCTTGAATGAAATTCCTATTTGCCATTTTAAGTTTATCTGGAATATGATTGTTTGGTTCTGTGTTTCTTTTTGTGGTTTTTCGCTTGTGCTGTCTTTGATTAGGTGTTGATTGTATATAATATAAATATTTAAGACGATGATAGATGGGAGGCGGCATTCAGTTGATATTCCTATTTCGAAGACTCTCATAGCGTTGAGGAGAGTCAGGTCGTTGAGGGATCCATCTACAAATTCTATGAGCAAACTCTGTTCTTCGATTGATAACCTACACTGGGAAAACAGTTCGGGCAATGGGATTTCCCTGCGGTTCTTGGATGCTTCTCGCGCTTGTGATTCTGATGATAATGGGGCATTACGGCCAAAAAATTTAAGTTATGGCATGCGCAGAGAGTACGATGCTGCTGATTTTGAATTGAACAGTAGCCATTTCAACTCTAAACTGAAATCTTGTCCTGAAGGGCAGCAGGACGAAGAACTAGCATACTCTAATTTGAATCAGGAAGGCAATTCCGGAATTAAGTCGACAGGTGATAGCTGCTATAGCAACAATAGGCACAAGGAATTGGATATAGCATCTATTATGCCTCCTAGCAACGAGGCAACTTCTGGATCGTCGAAGTTAGGGGCAATTGATCATTCTATGTTGACTAGAAAACCTCAATGCAAGAATCAAGTGAAATCATCCGAAGTTTTGGGCGATATTGCGGGTCTTGGAGGCAGTCCATGCCTTTCAGTCGGTGAAGCTTTCTCAGCTTATAGTTCTTCGGCTAATATGAATCAAGATGTAGATATTGTAGATGATAATCACCATGGATGTGGAATAAGCTGTTGTTGGTCAAAATCACCAAGGTTTAGAGAATCAAATGTATATTCAGATTTAGAAGACCGTCCCCTCATAACCTGTCACACAGATGAGACAGCTCTTTATGGGCATAAAAACATGAGACACATTGGTGGTGAAATAAGTCCAAATTTTGAAACTCCTAGAAGTTTATGTATGAAATTCAGGCCAAAATCTTTTAATGATTTGGTTGGACAAAATGTTGTAGCGAGGTCTCTATTGGGTGCCATCTTTAAGGGAAGGGTAACCTCATTCTATCTTTTCCATGGTCCTCGTGGTACTGGCAAGACATCTGCATCTAGGATCTTCGCTGCTGCACTGAATTGTCTTTCCATGGAGGAGGAAAGGCCATGTGGTCTGTGCAGAGAGTGTGTTTTATTCTTTTCTGGTAGAAGTAAAGATGTTAAAGAAGTTGATTCTGCGAGACTAAATCGTATTGACAAAGTAAAATCCCTTGGTAAGAAGGCAAGCATCCCTCCAGTTTCTTCACGTTTTAAGATATTTATTGTTGATGAGTGCCAGCTGATCCTCGGGGAGACATGGGCAAGTCTTTTGAATAGCCTAGAGAGCCTTTCTCATCGTGTGGTTTTTATTATGATCACTCCAGACTTGGACAAACTTCCCCGAAGTGCAGTTTCCAGGGCCCAGAGGTATCACTTCCCTAAGATAAAAGATGCTGACATTGCAAGCAGATTGGAAAAAATTTGCCTAGAAGAAGGTCTTGATTTTGAACAGGATGCTTTGGACTTCATCGCTGCTAAATCCTGTGGTTCACTTAGGGATGCAGAAATCATGCTTGATCAGCTGAGCTTGCTCGGTAGAAAAATCACAATTTCCTTAGCCTATGAGCTTGTAAGTATTATGCTATTATTCCTGACACATAACATCTCCACCCAAAAAATCCCTAGTATTGAGGCTTGTTCTTTGTTGTTTGGCAGACTGGTATCATTTCTGATGATGAATTGCTTGAATTACTGGATCTGGCTTTGTCCTCCGACACTTCAAATACTGTTAAAAGGGCGCGAGAGTTAATGAGATCAAGGGTGGATCCTCTACAACTTATATCGCAGCTTGCAAATCTCATTATGGACATTCTTGCAGGGAAATGTGATGGTGGTGGTTCTGGGGTCAGAATGAGGTTTTCTAGTAGTCATAAATGTAAGTGTTTCTTCGTAAAGCATGCCAATTAAGTTCTTGTCAGTTTAAGTTGGCTGTCTGTTTGATGTTTATTTCAGACTAGGCTTGCATAATTGTCTAACTTTACATTTTTGCCCTCATAGCTGAAGCAGACCTTCAAAAATTAAATCATGCAGTGAGAATACTTTCTGAAACGGAGAAGCAATTACGAATTTCCAAGAACCAAACAACTTGGTTGACAGTAGCACTTCTACAGTTAAGCGCTGCAGAACATTCTTCTGTTGATGCAAATGATACTAAATTAAGAGATGCATGCAATGGAGGTGTGTTGTGGGCTTGATTTGTTTTGATGGCTTATCACATTATTATTATTATTTTTTTTTTTCCCCTCCTCCTCCTCCTCCTCCTTCTGATTGGGTGTGATGCGGATGGGTTTGTAGAATTAAAATAGTTTTATGAGGTGTAAATTTCTCTTCTAAGCTTGCCTTTAAATGGATACAGATGGTGCTTTCTGCAGTACATCATCTACAGGGGATGACAGGAAGCATCTTGCTGCTGCTCAGTATGATAACAAGTTTAGATTAGGACAACAGGATCACACATTAAGTTCCATATGGTATAAAGCCACAGAGTCATGCCAATCTAACAGACTGAAGGCTTTTCTTAGGAAACAGGGGAAGTTGTCTTCGCTCTCTGTTAATCGCGGTATATATACACTCTCTTTATCACATCTTGTTTATCATTTTCCATTCATATTCAAAATTTACCATATAATAATAATTTAATCTATTCCCCCTGTTCTGGTCAGTGCATTTTGTTCTTGTTGCATGTGTTGAGCGGGACTTCTTTATTCCTTTTTGAAGGAACTTCCAATATCTACTCTGTAGTTATCAGTATGAAAGTATTTAATATTAATTTATTACATAGAGGGATGTCTCCTAGAAATTATATTATATCACCTCAACATCATCAGATTCTAATACTTCCCATACTCTTGATAAACTACTCATATCTTGCGAACTGATATGTACATGTACCTGCGGCACTCCTTCAATCTATTGACTGAAAACTACTCCACTTTCTAGGTCTAGCAATTGCTGAGTTGGATTTCCAGCATCGCAGCTATGTTTGTAGGGCTGAGAAGTCATGGAAAATGATTGCCAGTTCCCTGCAGCTCATATTAGGTTGTAACATAGAGCTCAGCCTCAATCTTGTACCTTGTACTTCTGATTCTAAATATACCAAGTTGAAGAGGTCATCTTTCAGTTTTTTTAGTTGTTCCCGTAGAATTCATCGAAAAGCACTCTCAGATAATGAACAAGGAAGTGAACCAGACTACACTGATCACACCTCACAGAAAGCTATGATGAGGGATAGAACTGTAACTTGTACATCTGATTGTGGATCTCAGATGCAAAAACCTGAGTCTTATCATCGAATGGAGGTTGTAACAGCGTTGAGAGATGGTGAAGGAAATTTGCTGAGCTCAAGGAAGAGTTTGTTGAATGGTTCATGTCAAGAGACTTCAAGGACCTCAAGTTCTGGGGTTGATTCCTCTAAGGAAGAGGGGTTTGATTATGCACACCTAGTTTCATCAAACCCTGATTCAGACCACCAATCAAAATGTTTCCCTCGAACCTTTTGGATTCATAAAAAGAAGTTACGTTCTCCAGATCTATCTCAGTTGGTTTTCGAGGGCACCCAGCAACAGAAAGAATTTGTTTTATCTATCCCAAATTACACCTGTTCTGAGACATATAGCTATGCTAGTGAACCATGTGTTTTCTCCACCAGCTCTAACAATTGTACCAAAGCCGCCCAAAATGAGAAAAGGTAGCTTTCTTTTGCTTCTTATCATTATATTTTCTTTTGTTACCATCATATACTGTACTTCATAATATGAAGATAGCACCATGTATTTGAAGTGCGTCTATTTGTAGGTTAGAAATTCCAAATTTTAGAAGTTGTACATGAGTTGTTTTCCCTAGCATTTTCTGGATTTGATATTTTATTCCAATGCATCCCATCAATTTCTTGCTTATAACGCTCTTTTGGAAATGAACATTCTTAAATCTTCGGTTGGAAAATGCTGCTGCTAAGCTAAACCGTATCTTCCTATCTAATGTAAATAAATGGATCAAGAATTGTTTGCTACTGAAGGTATGATAACTATGGATGATAAATTGACTCAATCATCCATGTGATGAATATTTCAACGGAACTTCGTATCTTTGGTAGAAGCCATGGAACAATCAACTTCGAAGTTTCCCATTGATTCATTGATATGTTAAATCTCGTCATTTAAATATATTTTCAAACAAACAGCCTCTTTTAAATACTACTGTATTATTTGTAAGCCTAACTTTAACATAGTTTCTACTTCCTAGCATTAAACTTAAAGGGTTAACAAAACATATGCATAGATAAAGTGGGTGTTGTTGCAATGTCGAGAAACTGCAAACTCCAACAAGGCATGTTGCTGATGGTTCAATACGATCTGGTTGTCTTGTACCTGTAATTTTCTCCCCATATTTGAAATGGATCTATTGCTTCATTTCTTCTGGTTAGCTTTCATTTTGTTTAGCTGAAAGTCTATGGTCCTTTTTGCAGCCCGAAGTTGGATTCGGATATGCTTTGTTGGAGAACCCCAAGATCTCCCTTGAGGAAGGTAGGTCTGCTTTAACGTGACACAACTCCTTTGGAGTGACTCTAATATAATTAGATGTTGGAAACAAAGTAACTATCTAATGGATGATCCTGTGGAAGATTGCTGATTTCCTGTTTCCCCACATCAGATTTTAAGCTTTGAAGTTTCGTCTTCTCTGAAAATCAGTGTACTTTGCCTATATTGGCAGAGCACTTGTTTTTGAAAAGATAAGTCTCTTGAATGTGGAGTAATTGTTACATTGTGGGATTTGGGGTAGACATGATATAATCCCTTCTGAAAATCAGTGTACTTTGCTTGTAATCTTGGTTATGATTAGTAAGCTAAAGGACTTTGCTGGGGCCTGTGAAATGTGATGGCTTTCTTAAATTGTAACCCTATAATCCAAGAACATTATTATTTGACTAGAAGTGATTTGGGCCTCTTGCAGTCTTCATGGCATGTGGGGCTTCAGCACCATAAGTCGCATCCAGCAGGGAGGTTTCTTTCCTGTGCCACTGCCAAGTAGCTACTACTGCAACACTTAACCGTGTCAGGCGCTCAGTGATGAATACCGTTATAAATTTGGCACAATTTTGTAAAGCAGATATGTATATTTTGTGAGAAGTCCAGATGACACATTTTTCATGGAGCTTTGTTCAAGTCAACGTAACATATGATAGCGCAGATATTGCTGATTTAGGTTCTTTTGCATGCGATTTTTCACCTTGTGGGCGGTTGCTCAGAACACAACATTAAAAAATTCTACACGCAAAGGACTTTTTAAATTCATGAATTTTAAATGAAAACTTTTGGATATAAAATTTAAATTGAAATCCAGCTATCCAAGCACATTGCAAATGTTTTCTTTAGGGTCTGTTTGGTTCAACAGAGGGGAGGAGAGTGATTTTAATATTACTTTGTTTGGATTAATCAAAAGGAAGGAGGGAAGATGGATTTTAATGTTATCTTGTTTGGTTTAGGAGGGGAGGGGAGGAAAAATATTTTCATATGGACAACTTTACTTGTATGTCATAAGTGATTTTATCCAAACTTTGTTAAATATATAATAAAATTTTATTATAAATAACATTTGTTTGACCTAAATTATAATTATAAATAACATTTAATACAAATACACACACATATGTATGTATGTATGTATGTATTTAAAATTACATTATATATATATATATATATAACTGGGGGAAAAAACTCGATCTCTTCTAAGATAATGGAACCATGTTTGATAAAAGATTAAACAAAAAGGTTTCCAGTTGACCCTTTCCTCCTAATCCAAATTGACCAGAAACCTTCAAATTGGCAATCTTCCTGCCCATTCAAGGGAATAGGATATACATATTTGGCCACAAATCCTACCTTCTTATTCCTGCACTATTATAGGATGCAGAGAAGCCACCATTGCAAGGCTAAAAGAGTTCTATGAGAAGAAATAAAGGAGTACCATTTACTCTTCAAGTAAAAGATGAATCTTACGTATTACAAAAAAGAAAACAAAAAGAGTGAATCCTGGGGATTCTACAGACTACATGTCAGCGTTCGAAATCTTTGAAGGCAAAATTTTCCATGGCGATTTCAACTGTAAACTGGTCCACCACACACGAGTACCAATCACGAGTACCAATCAGTGTGACCATATGCAGATGCATAATCAAAAAATTTCATGAGCAAAAAAGTCACATCAAGTTAAACTATTACACCTCCCCTCCAAATCCCTCAATTTTTTTTTGGGGTGGGGGTTATAACGGGAGGAAGCCTCCTAAAAAATCTATAGTGCCAAATAAGGGGAGGGGAGCAAAATCCCTCCCTTTCCTTCCCATTCCCTTGCCCTCCCCTCAAACCAAACAGACTCTTAACACTCTTAACAATTTTGTAACACTTTGAATGCCTGTACTTGCTGATCCATCTTGTTTTTTCTTTCCATCTTATAAAACATGAAAAAATTGGTCAAGCACAACAACTACAAAGTATTAGTGAGTTTTCTTATGCATCTGCTTCCTCCTATTCTTAATATAAGACATATTTAGGGAGTTAATTTTAGTTCTAAATGTAATACATATTTTTCATATTTATTAATTTTCTTTAATTTACCTCTATTGATGCTCTTTCAATAATAATTAAAGAAGAGAGAGAAGGAATAAATTAAAGAAAATGACTAGGGTGTTTAAAAAAAAAAACTTGTCATATTAACTAACTTAATTAACTTCCTTAATCTAATCAAATTAGGAAAATATGTCTTATATTAAGGAATATAGGAAGTAGTATATAAATAATTAACCGTGATGAGTGGTTTTATTTCCATATATTATATCAATACGTTAGTTTATAAAATAAATAATGAGTGTATTTAAATAAAAAAAAATAAAACAGAGATTCACATGATTTATTAAATGCAGCGGACACTGCAGAAGAAAAATGATAATGTATCCACTCCTTTTTTTGTTAAACAACATGCTCATTCAACAAAACAACATTCACTATTCCATTTAACCATGCCTTGAATTTTGACGGTACCGTTTAACGATTATTATCTAATAATAGAATCAGCTGTTGAACTTGTAATATAATAGTAGTATGGAGTTGGGCGGTTGAAGGTTGGGTTCTACTTGTAATGTTCTATGAATTTATTACACAATTTTTTAAATTTTAAAAAATAAATTTATTGGAAAATATTTAAAATAATTTCTATTTTTTTTTTGAAAAAATTATTGTCATTCGTCACCTCCAATATATATATATATATATATATTTTCAAATCATGGGTCAACTCCAATATCTAACTATTTGTATTTCAGTGTTTTACAAAAAAGAAAAAAGGCATCAAATTAATCATTAAAAAAATCATATAGCTCAACCTTCTGAAAGGTTTCAAATTGTGTAGATCTATTTCTTCTCCACCTTCTCATGATAAAAAATTTGCTATTCATGTGGAAACTACTCCATGAAGCTATTCCTCCATGTGATGTCCTCACCAAACATCATCTAATATCTTGTGCAATTGTTTGTTTGGATGTGTTGAGTCTGAAACTTTGGATCACATATTTATCTCTTGCCCATATTCTCGTACAATCTGGTTTGAAGGGTTATCAATTAGACTCCCTGCCTTTGACTTTCAAATCTTCCAACTTTGCCTTAAAGAGACTCTTTTGAATTTGCTGAATATAGCTCTGCATAATGGTTCCATCACTCCTCCACAACAGGTTATCAAAGAAAATCAGTAGTCATTATCCATTGCCACTTTGGCTTTTCCATCTTGCTCATCATGATCTTTAAATGAGAATTCATCGATTATGGCCTTGGGAGATGCAGATCATAATCTCCTCCATCAAGGATGGTTCATTTTCTTGCACAAATACAAATATCGAAGGAAGCAACATTGTACATCTTGGATTTGTTTTCACGGATAAGCAACCCAACACTTTTATTGGAGGAGAAATTCCAATCATACTCTTCGTTAAGGTCTCGTACGTTTTAGAGCTAGCCTATATTGGATTAAAAATTCGGTCTTCTTCTCATGCTCTAGAAAGGACGTTTGGAAGTCTTCTACCTTAAAAAACAGTTTCTTTCACCAAAGGGAGCGATCAAGGATGCGGCAAATATAGTCGGAAATATAGGCCGGCCCTTCATGAGCTTGGGTTTAAACAGGCCGGCACGTTTAGGCCCGTTTCATGTAAAACCCTCAATTTTTGAAACCTGCGGTCTTATAGGGCCAGCCTTTCACGAGCTCGAACCTAAGCAAGTCTAAATTCATTTTAATTCAAATAAAATTCGCTTTCAAATTTTACCATTTATTTATTATTTTGCTTTAAATTGAGATATATTATTTTTAAAACTCATAAATTTTTAGTTAAAATAATTATCTAATATCCAAATTAGTTTTTTTTTTTAGTTTAAATGAATAAACCATTGTAGAAAATAAAATAAATCAAATAATTTAATAAGTGTTAGCCTGTTATTAATACTCTATTAGGTACTTAGGTGTCTCTCATATTAATAATTTGATATAATGATATTACATGTATTAATTTATCTTAAAAAATATTAAACATGCCTAAAAGGGTCAGGTCCTACAGGGTTGTAGGGGCAACCCTACAAGGCTAACTGCCTTATGAGACCGGCCCTTTTAGTTCCGCTTCCTTTTGAAACCTCTAAATCATAAACCGACCTTTACAGACTTGGGACTAAATGAGTTGGCCCGACGCGCTCAACATGATTTCCCCGGCCGCAAATGTTCTCCACCCGGATATAATTCATCTTTTGCAAGACTTTCTTTTTTTAGTATACAAGTAGAACCTACTAAAAGTCCTAGGACTTTTCATGTTTTAAATTCATGTCCTCCTTTTTTTCAGTTTGTAAAGCTTTATTATTGTGCTGCTCCTTTCATTAATGCAGTTGATCTTTCACAAAAAATCAGAGGGGGTTAAAAAAAAAAAAAGAAGAAGAAGGGGGCAAAATATTTCCAAGATGAGAGGGAAAAAAAGGAAAAAACAAAAAAAAACGCCGCGAAAGAAACCTCCGTCGAAATGAGTCGGTGATCTCTCCTAGGGTGTTGCTCTTGTTTAGTTTACAAAGGATAGCACAGACCAGACAGGGATCTGCGGAATCTTCGTATCATAGATGGGGAGCGTGAAAATTCTCTGCCCAAAGCTCGTCTTCCACAACGCTGAGTCTGGTCCCGGAATCCACTGGCTCGTTGGATCCCTATTTTTCCCGCCATTTACCATCGTCTCCTCTCTTAGATGTATCCACGCCCTTACTTCTTCCGACTCCACTTCTCCTGATTTACGCCAAGAATCAGGTCATTATTTTCTGTAATTCGTTATCACTCAACTTTTCTTCTTGCCTATTTTTCTATGCATTATTCTCGTTTTCCCCTAACATTTTCAGAAAATGACTTAATGTTCGTATTCTGAGCAGAAGAACTTCGGACTTTGATAATAAAAGGATTTGAGATAATCGGAGCCTTGACCTTTGGAAACTCCGATTTGGAGAAGAATGTTTGTAAATCCATAGACGCTGCTCGTGGATTAAGGAAGCTTCTTTACGGCCAAGGCCAATGTGAAAATCAACCCGTGGTAGGAGCTGTTGCAGGTTTAGATGCCAGTGACATACGATTTTTCATCTCCAAAAGCGGACATGAAACAAGCCTCGAATCTGTTACGTCAATTGTATACGAAGATCATCCAGAGAAGTATGTATGGGAGAAGGGCTGTTTGCTTCGGTGTGAACTGCCAGTTAAGTTGCCGGTGTATTACGCAGTAAACAATCCCAGTGGTAGGTTTCCTTGTTTCACCAATTTGTTTTTATCACTCGAACATGTAATTGGGCAATTTAATCATCGAGCGTTATACTATATTGAGATGCTATACTCTCCATTGATTGATTAACTACTTCATTTTAATGGAAGAATAATTATGATCTTATTGAAAATGCTGTAGTTGTAGTTAGCGATGCTATTGAAGGAGCGAAACTACGACAGTTTGTTGCTAGGGATAGTGATTGGTGAAAATAAAAATGATAGTTTGTCATAAAAAGGCCGGCAGTAGTTTAGATGGTTTAGCCGAAGAAGAAATCGCGTTTCTAATTCTGTAACTGTGCCTGCGTAACATGAAAACATTAGTAAATTATTTAGGCTTATATTTTACCACACTGTACAGACAGTGAATAGTGGATAAATTTTGTTCCACAGATATTGAGAAAGCATTTTCTCGTGCAATTGAAGCCGTTGTTGCCAAGTTAAGAGATCCACAAGCAGTGTACATATTAGAGACATCAAGCAAAGTCTCTGTGGATCGACCTTCCCGAGCCATAGTCCGAGGTGTACAATTAGACTTCAAAACAGATCTCTCCAAGGTCTGGCCTTTGGCTGTTGGAGGTGATGGCTTTGATGCAAATTCGCTGTCATGTTCTTACTTTTCCATGAAAAGTAAAGCTGGCTCACCAATATTTTCTGTGGAGGTAACATAATTTGGTCAAATTTTCCTTAATGTTAAAGCTTTCTTGATGTTATCTGGTGGAACTTGATGATGTTGTTGCCTGTTAGTTTGCTTTTATACATGCTTCATGGGTAGTCGAATGATTATTGTAATCCATCTTGTGAGACTTTTTTCTGCTTAGAATACAGATACCATCGAAGTTAGTGTTCTCTCTAATAGCTTAGAAAAGTCCTCAACTCCTGCTGCCCCTTTTGCCGAGTATCTTCCAGGTTAGGAATTGAGGGCCACAACTCCTGTAACATATTTGTTCATTGAATATTTGAATTTAATTTAACTTTGTTTCTTAACGTTCTAATTGAACGTTAAATCATTGCTTTCAGTCCAGGAAGAAGCCAGACTACTCACAGTAGACATTAAGCTTGATATACTCTGCTTTGCAGCAAAAGAGCTTCCGCTGAGTTATGCAGTTTCCAGCTTAGTCATCCCTGGTTTAGTAGACCAGATAAATACACTAATGAACTTAATCTTGCCCAATCTTTTGACACAACATCCTCAGGTGAGGCAATGCACTCTCATTTATTCTGTTACATAAGCTTTTCACTGTTCTAATTGGTGAAAAGAATCAGATCCGTGACACCTTTGTTTGCTAAGGGTTGTGATTTATGAGTGTGTAAATGAGACTAATGCTGTCATATACAAAACCTTTCAGAGCCTATCTAATGATGCAATCTCATAGCAAAAAGCAACAGATGAGAAGCATCGGCCTTGGTGTTGGTGTGCATGTCTTTAATGTTCACAAAATAATATTTATAGTTGTCCCTTCAAAATGATACTGTGATCTATTTCAGTTAGTGAGGTGAAACAGAAAAGATCATTGTTTGTGAATAATTTCTACAGCTAATATCTGTTTTTCTTACTTTTTTAATTGTAAGTGTTGAGAAGTTAGAGAAATCCCCTAGGTCAAAATGCAGTTACCCTGTTAATAGATATCCAGCTATCAGGAAAATATTTTAGGTAAAGGAACGAGCTTCTTGTAGTGCACCCAAACTATAAGGTATATTTATGTGGTTGTAGTATTAGTAGCAATGAAGGATGATGGGTCAGTCTGTAACATGCAGCAATTGAGTCTTTAAATAATTTATTTATTTGGTCATACTTTTCTCCCCAGCCTTTGCTTTGTTATGTTCTTGACATTTGTTTTGTTTTGATGTTTCATAATAGTTTTCCCCCTTCATACACATGTGGCTCATAAATTATTATTTTTTTGATTAAATTATTTGCAGCTTCGTCCTTATCACCTTAACCCTCCTGGGGTTTTGCATCCATTTACTGTTTTCTATGAACTTAGCTTTGGGGAGACAGAATTAAAGCAAGGTATGCTTTTCACTTCTCTTGATTGGAAAATAACTGAATGAGGAGTATATTGTGTTGTGCATGGAAGTTTGCAGGGAGGAATACATCTGTTTAAATTTTTTGCTTTTGCTACCATTCCCGATGTGAATGAATGATATTGATTTATTAATTCTTTTTTGCTTTCTGCAGTTGAAGTTAGAAGATCCTTACACTCAAGGCTAGGATTGCCTTATGACCGGCCCCTTCTAAGAATTGCTAATGCCTTGGATTTTTCAAGATCGAAAAGCAGTGGGAGTGAGTCCCTGCAGAAGGGTAATAATCATGTATAAATAAAAACTTCTTTGCACCCTAGGTGGTGATAATTATGGATGCATTTGCCTCATCCATTATCCATGTATTAACCTTGGCATTTTTTTGGGGGCAACATCAGGTTCTACATTGCTCAAAGATGTACATATTGGAATACCTAGCAGTGGGGGTAAGTTGCCAGTTTGCGAGAGTAGTATAATTCTTCCTTGTCTCATGCTTTTGTGATGGTTTATGCAGTTGTTGGTGGAGCCATGACCCTGGTACAAGGTTCCTATGAATACCACCATTATCTTCAGGACGGTTTTAATGATTCGGTAATTTCAACCCTGCTGCATTCTAATGATCTGAGCATACTGAAATTACATGTTTATCTGCTGTAGATATTTATCCAAAGCGCGCACACACTCCATTAGTCATTTGCTGAGATGTTTTAGATATTCGGCTTAACATAGTCCCAATGGGCATATTGCATATTACTGCTTGGATCAATGATTGCAAGACCACTATTGTCACAAAATTAATCACTTAACGTTGACTTTTTAGGGTTGGGGTTGTGCTTATCGCTCTCTTCAGACTATTGTCTCATGGTTCAGATTACAGAATTACACATCCATAGACGTTCCTTCGCATAGGTAATTTACCTTTACTGATGGTCCTTTACTTCGTTTTTTGGAATGGGGAAGTGCGGAATGCAGTAATTTCTTGCAATATTTCTCTAGTTTATCTTGGGTGTGTTTGTTTTGGTGATTGGATAAGTAACTTATTTTTACTTAAACTTATGGAATCTTAAGATTGGAAAAAAGTTAGATGGGGTAAAATGATGAGTGTTTGGATTAGCAATTGGATAAGTAACTTAAAGTAACTTATGTAAAAATGAATGATGTTTGGTTTGACTTTTGCATAAGTGATTTTTATATTAATTAAGAGAAGAAAAATTGAAAATATTATGAAAAATGAAAAAATGAAGGGATAATTGTGAAAAAAGCCCTCATTGGCAACTTAATTGTTAAATGGGACTTGGGAAGATATCTACACACGGAAGGATTTTTTCACAATTTTCTCAAAAATTAAATTTGAAAATTTGGCAATGGTACAATTTTAAATAAAATTATATCAAACTCTAATTTAAATTGGTACACTCCAAAAATCTTTTCTATTGTGCACCTCAAATTTAAATTTTATAAATTATATCAAACTCTAATTTAAATATTAAATCCTAACTCATATTTTCACATAACTCAAAATCTAACAAAATAAACCAATTAAAACCTCAATAATACCTCCAATAATCCAAATAAATTATTTAAACTAAATTTAATCGGTAAAAACACCATATAGAAACTAATTTATGACATGTTTATAAAATCATAAAACAACTAAATAATAAATCTAAATTTATTAAAATTAATTATTAATTATTCTCTACATTTTTACAGTCATATATTGACAAAACTCAAAACTTGCCTAAACTCTTATCCCAAAGTATTCTCTAATCAGCAGAAGATTACTATCTAAAGAAAGAGAAAATTATTTAGAACATTTTTCATAAAAGAAGTTTTGTAATTATAAGTGATTTTGAGTACTTCATTAATCCCCAAAGATATAAAAGTACTGTTAAAGCCATCACTTGAGTAAAAATAAGCTTTAGTTTGAAGCTTATCGGTAAGATCTGATATTCAGATGGGCTAATAAGTCAGAATAAGGAGCAATAAGGTTACTTCTGACTTATGGAGCATTGGGGTTTTTTTACTTCTATCTGATCGCTGAAACAAAAGCTCAAAATGGGCAAATCACTATTTAAGTCCAATTAATGCACTGTGCAAGTCCGATTTGAAGCCCAAACGTTTAAACAAACACACACCTTATCTTCAGTTGCTGTCTCTTTATCCCTTGAGGCTCTGTTGTGTTTTCATTCTGTGTGTAATTGATTATTTGAAGAGAATATATTCTAATTCAAATTAGTAATTATTGTGCTCATTCTCGTTGGATACTTACTTGACACCTAATAGCTTTACATATTCACGTGTGTCATTAAGCCTGGTATACAATTTTTCAGGGAAATACAACAGTCACTTGTTGAGATTGGTGATAAGGATCCCTCTTTTATCGGGTCAAGAGAATGGATTGGTGCCATTGAGTTGAGCTTTGTTTTAGACAAACTTTTGGGTGTAAGTATACCACTCTTTCAACTGCTTGTAAAACTTGAACTAGTGTTACAATATTATCGTCTTCATATGGATGAAGTTGGGTTTTTGGGGTTGGTCCAATTGGACATGGCATCCATCTAGAATTTAGATACACAGCACACTCTTTGATGCACAACAGGGTGCATAAACATATGATTCATATCATAAAAAAATTTATGTATCATAGAATATCCTGTGGTTATACAAGAATGCTTTTACCTGTAGCATGGAAAAAGGTTTGCTCATTATTTTAGATAACAGATGCCTGCATGCGTGGTGGAAATGAACAATATGTTATTAATGTTTCTGACTGGGCTGTCTCTTTATCAGGTTACTTGCAAAGTAATCAATGTTAGATCTGGAGCTGAGCTTCCTGAAAAATGCCGAGAGTTGGCGTTGCACTTTGAGACCCAAGGGACTCCTGTTATGATTGGTTAGTGGATGATGTACTTTCTGTTTTAGCTGCCATCCATGTTTAATTGTTTATCTTACTTTTTACGTGGGGAGATTTGAGGTATCATTAATCACATCTTCTGGTTATGATCACTTAAAAAATACTCCCTCCGATCCTTAATATAAGACATATTTACGGAGTTCATCTTGATCCTAAATATAACACATATTTTTTATATTAAATATAAAACATATTTTTTTATATTTGTCAGCCTTTTCCTAATTTACTCTTATTGATGTTGCTTCAACAATAATCGAGGATGAGAGGAAATGAGGGAATTAAGGAAGATAATGTGTTTTAAAAAATAAATGTCATATTAACTAACTAACTTAACAAACTTTATTAATCTAATCCAATTAAATAAATATGTCTTATATTAAGGATGGGGGAAGTCATTAATTAAGTGGGGCTAAGTTTGGTCCAGCCACTCCAAGAAAATTTTTGGAAGGAGGGGAAAAATAAAAGATGTCCGTCTATTATTATTAGCACTTGAATTGGAAATGCAGGTGGTGGTGTACTGGCTTATACACTTTTGGGAGTGGATTACAATGAAGCAAGTGGAGACTGCGCTTTTCTAATTCTTGATCCACACTACACGGGCACGGATGATCTGAAGAAAATAGTGAACGCGGGTTGGTGTGGTTGGAAAAAAGCCGTAGATAACAAGGGAAAGAATTTCTTCTTACATGATAAGTTCTATAATCTGCTGCTGCCACAGAGGCCCAACATGGTTTGACAGATATTTATGAGGGAGACCTAATTGCTCATCTCTACTATTTATTTTGTAACAGACGATGAACATGTTAGATAGTTGAATGTGTTGGCCAAAAAAAACGGGATAGTTAAATGTGATGGGAATTGAGTAGTGGTTGTTTGGAATAACGATTGAAGTATTTAAAAGTAGTTTTTCAGTCGTGATTTATAGTATACGAGGTAAGCATATGAGATGATACACAAATACTTATAAGCATTTCATAAGTGATGTCAAACATGCACTAAGGGTCTGTTTGTTAAAGCGGTGAGCCATGGCAACCATATGTTTTCCTTGAAAAAAAAAGCACTTTAGACAAAAATATACCGTTTGGCAAAGCTTTATTATCTACCGCACTTATATCACTGCCGTAGCTTTTTTTAAAGCTCCTCTGAGTTACTTTTCCACTGTACTTCTAATAATATATATATATATATATAGTATTCAATACTCCCTCCGATCATAATTATAAGATAAAGTTAAATATTTTAGAGAAATTAAGAAAGCTAATTAAATTACTTTAGAGTATTAATATTTATATTTTTTTTTCAAAACTAATTAGTTTGACTAATAAACTAATATAAAATATAAGGATACATAACATATGATATGATTAAGTAATTTATTTAGTTTTCTTAATTTCTCCAAAAAAAAATCAACTTTGTCTTATAATTAGGATTGTCGATAGTAGCATCCATGCCTTTTTCAGTCATTTTGCATTTAAACAGGTTTTTCAAACTCTAATCCAAACAGGTTCAAGGTTAAAAAAAAATCACTTTTGCCACCGCTAATTTAAACACAAATCACAGTTACATTTTCACTTTTAATCCTACCTTACTTTTTCAAAAGTTTGATGGTAAAAAAAGCCACTTCTCCACCGCTAATCCAAACGGATACTAAATTAGCTGCGTCACTTTTGTTGAAAAAGAAGAAATGTCGTCACTTTTTTCCCCCTTGCCAACGTTGTCATCTCTATTAATTGGTTGTGCTGGGAAATAATTATCTCCTTTTTTGTGCCCAAAAATATTATCATCTCACTCGTAAGCAATCCATTGTTCTAATATTTATGACATCCGATTGAATTCCGCTTATTTTTTGTAGAAGAATTTTTTTGACCAGCAGAAGAATTTTATTAATTGATAATGCTACTAATTTAATATATAATTCAATTAAGAAAATGTAATCTTCATAGTTCAAACTAGGGGAAAAAAATCTCTTGTTAGTACCTTTTGTATAAATTCTCGGGCTTAACAAATTTCGCTCCGTATGTGAGTACTGTGACGGCGGAAGTATACAGGGAAAATTGTCATAGATATCAGCTACTTTTTTTTCCATATACAAATCACAGGGATATCGAAATGAGTATATTAAAATATCAGCTACTTATGAGATTGTGATATCAGTGTGGTTACATTTTATTGCTTCTAACTCTTGGTTTAGTTTTTTTTGATCTGATTTGCAGGTATGGCTCAAGGACAATTTATCACTCTCACTAGGAAAGTCTTATTTTTGCCACTGGCCATGGGTCCGGATATTTAATATTATCTGCTGGCTTTTATGAAAGAACAGATGCAAGGGCGTCATGGAAGGAGTTCCCGCTCTACCGAATGAACTCATTCATGGTGGCTTGTATCAAATCATGGAGTCTACCGTTTCGGACATCTTGAAGCATCGGATTTTTTGCTACAATGCTGGAGAGGATCATTCCTGGAGATTACCACAAGAAGGATACGTTCGTGTAGATACAGATGACTCAGTTGATGTTCACCGCAATGCAGCATGTGGAGGTCTTGTTTGGGATCATAGAGGCAGGTGGGTTCTCGGCTTCCAGAGTAGGCTTGGATTTGTTCCACCGACTACTACTGAGTTTCTGGCCTTATCCCACGGCTCCAACTATGCAAACAATATGGATTTTAGAGAGTTGTTACTTACACAGATTCTCTCGAGACGTACCATTTGGTTATGCAGGATACTGGTTTCATCATCCACTCCAATTTGAGATTAATACAGTTCGGGATTTGCTTTACTCAGAATGGGATGTTGAACTTCGCTATGTATCAAGGGATGCAATTCGGTGTGCTGATTACTTGACAATGAACGCTCAGAACTTAGTTGAACGTTTGGTCGTCTTATCGGTTCCCCATTCTGGTTGTATTCCCATCATGCGGAATGACTATATACAATCTTTTGATGTGTAATGTGTTTGGTTGTATGAACTATCCAAATTAGTTTGACCATTTATGTATAAAAAAAATATCAGCTACTTATAAGATATCAAAATTTTCAAATGTTGGCAAAAAAAAAAAATCAAAAGATTATTGGACGATTTAAATAACCGAGCACGGACTTCACAAGCTCGGAATGCAAGTACGAAAATCAAATGGGAAGATAATGGAGCCATGGCTCTAATCCATCACGAATTCCTTCCCTCACGCATTCTCGTTCGCCCCTCTAGTTCTCCTCACAAATTTTCAAAGCCCTCCCTATTTTCGTTCTCTAAAACCTCAAACTCACTCTCGCTACGTTTTGCAGCATTATCAGCAGATGTTTCTCAGTTTTCAGGCCCCATTTTTCTTCCATTACTCGAAGAAGAAGAACGACAAAGGGATAAGGAGAAAGACATGGAAGCGGTGGCAGAGCAAGAACAGACAGAGGAGCCGGATGATCCAATTTACAGATTCTTCAAATCTCGCACCTCAACCTCCGGCCAATACCCTCAAAAGGAAGGAAAATTAACCCTCCGGAAGAACCGTGGCGTTTCATGGCATCTTGCTTCGGATGCCGAGGTTGTTGAAGAAGCCGAAGTTGATTTGGATTCCAAATACTCAGTTGTTGAGGAACAGGAAGAGGGAAGGGAGAAAAATGAATTGCCTGAGGGCATTGTTGGGGAGATTGTTCAAATTGCGAGAAACTTACCGGAAAATCTGACACTGGGGGACGTTTTGAACGGTTATGAGGGACGTGTTGATAAGGCTGAGTGCCTGGAGGTGTTGGGATTTCTTGGGGACGAAGGTCGTTTATTTGATTGTTTATATTTCTTCGAGTGGATGAGATTGCAGGAACCATCACTTGTTACACCTCGGGCATGTAGCGTGTTGTTTCCTGTGTTAGGAAGAGCAGGGATGGGTGATAAGTTGATGGTTCTCTTCAGAAACTTACCTTCAAGTAAGGAGTTCAGAGATGCTCGTGTTTATAACGCTGCAATTTCAGGTCTATTATATAGTGAAAGGTACGAAACTCTTTAGCTTTTGCATGTTCTGCTTGTCTACACATTTCATTTTGATGCGTTTTTGTGGGTCATCGTATCTGTAGATAGACTGAACTGGAAGCCTTTCCTGTTTTTTGTGATGATTTTTCTCTCTTAGCTTTCTTGGTTTGGATGTGGTAATTAAGAAGCCTATGAACAGTGATTGTGTAGTTAAGTAGTTATAGATTAGTTTCAGCTATGTAACTGATATGTAACTAACATCTGTGTGTAACTAATTAGTGTAACTAAATCTGTGTAAGGACCCAGTGCAGTTTCCAAACTTCGAGTAGTGTACAATTTTAGGAAAAATAATTTGAATTATCCATTCAATTTCTTTCTTCGAGCGTGATATTTTAAAATATGATTTGGGCAGAATTTCCTTTGAAAAGTTAATATCTCAAGACTTTTTACTGATGGCTGCCTCGTTCTCCTAGGTATGAAGATGCCTGGAAGCTATATGAGTCAATGGAACATGATAATATATGTCCAGATCATGTGACATGCTCTATTGTGATTACAATAATTAGAAAACTTGGCCATTCTGCGAAAGATGCATGGCGATTTTTTGAGAAAATGAACAGAAAAGGAGTCAGATGGAGCGAGGAAGTCTTGGGTGCATTAATCAAATCATTTTGTGATGAGGGGTTGATTAAGGAAGCGCTCATCATCCAATCAGAAATGGAAAGAAAAGGAGTCTCTTCGAATGCAATTGTGTACAACACTCTTATGGATGCATTTTGTAAATCCAGCTACGTTGAAGAAGCTGAAGGCCTCTTTGCTGAGATGAAAGCTAAAGGGATTAAACCCACTGCATCTACATTTAACATTTTAATGTATGCATACGCCAGAAGAATGCAGCCTCTGGTTGTGGAGAAGTTGATGGTAGAAATGGAGGATGCTGGCCTGAATCTGGATGCGAAATCATATACTTGCCTAATCAGTGCATATGGGAAGCAGAAAGATATGAGTGACATGGCTGCAGATGCATTTCTGAAGATGAAGAAAGCTGGCATAAAACCCAATTCACATTCTTACACAGCACTAATTCATGCTTATTCAGTTAGTGGTTGGCATGAGAAAGCTTACATGGCGTTTGAGAATATGCAAAGAGAGGGCCTCAAACCCTCCATAGAAACCTACACTGCTCTCCTGGACGCATTTAGGCGTGCCGGTGATACCCAGACATTGATGAAAATATGGAAGTTGATGATGAGGGACAAAATTGAAGGAACACGAGTTATGTTCAATACTCTTCTCGATGGATTTGCTAAACAAGGTCACTACGTTGAAGCAAGGGATGTAATATCTGAATTTGGCAAGATTGGATTACACCCAACAGTGATGACATATAATATGCTGATGAACGCTTATGCACGAGGAGGTCAACACTCAAAGTTGCCACAACTGTTGAAAGAGATGGCAACTCTGAATCTAAAACCTGATTCAATAACCTATTCAACGATGATATATGCCTATGTTCGTGTTAGAGATTATAAGAGGGCATTTTATTATCACAAGAAGATGGTCAGAAGTGGCCAAGTCCCAGATTCTGGCTCTTACAAGAAGCTTAGGGCGATTCTGGATTTAAAAGTCGCCACGAAAAACAGGAAGGATAAAAGTGCTATACTGGGGATAATTAACAGTAAGATGGGCATGGTTAAAGATAAGAAGAAGAATAAGAAAGATGAGTTCTGGAAATACAAGAAAAAACATACAAGACAACCGGTCCCAGTTTGCCCACGAGGGAAACTTTGAAATCCCCTTGAGCATTGTAAGTTCAAGTTTTTTCCACTATTAAATTTCTCTGTAGTATAACGTTGATATCAGGATCTTCATGAATTTAAGTTAGGTACAAGACTTGCCCTCATACAGCCCATCAAAAGTGATATTCTTGTTGTCAATGTTCAGTGTCATGTTGGTTGGTTGAGAAGAACAGTCTCCTCATCACATGTCACATGTTTGAACAGATATGGGTAAAGCAAGATAAATAGTGACATTCTTGTTGGTATTTTTTATTTTTGAGTTAGCTGCAACCTTTTGATAGTAGTGTCTTTTTCTTTTTCTGTTTGGGTACAAAAGGTGGGCTATGCCCATGCCCATAAATAAAAAAACCAAGCAATTAAGTTTAGAAAAGGGAGTGCGATCCCATAGACACTTTCTGTGTCATATAAGGAGGAGAATTGAAGAGCTTCTTTGGCAGAATAGCCCACTGAAACTTAAGCATATGTTAGATCGCCTCTTGCACTAAGCTGCAACTGACATTGTTAACAGAATCCCTTGTTGATAGTATCTACCAGCACCTTGGAAATAGATTCCACTACTTGTTTTAAATTGACATATTGTCCACAATGAAAGGAATTGCCAGTTCCTCTGCCTACTAATTGCATTTTTCTTTGACTCGGGTAGGGCAGTGAAGTTGAACTTTTCATCCTTGGAATCAATCTCTCTCTCTCTCTCTCTCTCTCTCTCTCTGTTTTTGGGCCTGTAGAGGAGAAAAACATTTTTACATGGTTTGAATTATAATTTATAAGGTTAAGTTTTGCTGCCCTCTCTTGCTCGAACTATATATATAGGTTTTTGAGTTGTTCATTGAAAAAATTAGAAGACATGCCATTATATTAACAAAATTATAGGGTTTATGCTTAATAAAAATTATGATCGAGACAATAAACGAAGTTGTGTATATATTGGTGTAAATTTGATCATTTGTTGCGATTTTGTTCAACTAAAATTTATATTCACCAGTTTTAACTTGGGAAAATGATTTTTTTCAGAGAAAGTTTTTGTGGTAAATAGACTAAAAGGTTAAGGACTTAAGGTGCATAAAGTAAGTTGAACTGTTGAAGTTTAGATTAAAACTTAAAAGGATGAGGCGCAAAAAGTTGAAGTTTAGACTAAATTAAAATGATTAAAAATTAATAAAAAGGGTCCAAATGCTTAAGCCTTGATGTTCGAATTATTTCCTCGATCATTTTTATAAACACTCAAAATTTGAGTTGCCTTGTCCTTATTATAAATGCTTGATAAAAATTGTTTGAACATTTAATGAGTTTTTTTATTTTCATTCCTCATTAATTATATATATTGTATTAATTAAAAGGTTGATAATATACATATTTATTTTATTTCTCTCTTTTAATTGCCTCTCATAAATAAGAGCATATTTAAAAAATAAAATTTATTTCAGATATATTTATTATGTTTAACTAATTTTAACTGCTTTCTGTGTAATTCAGTTATATAAATATAAGGGAAGGAGTAATATAATTGCTGGTCAAAAAATGTATAATATATAATGGAATAAGATACAAGGTGTGCTCGCTTCATCATGATTAGAAACGAAGAAGATAAGACCGAAACTCAAAAGATAGGGATCCAACGCACGAAATTGGATTCATTTTTTTTTAAATAAATATTTTAGGACAAATTACACTCAAAGCCGAAAAAAAAAGAAAAATGAAAAAATAGTCCTATGAAGTTTTGAATACCTGCTTTTGGAGTTGTCAAACGAGATCATTATTTTTATTTTACAATTTCAAAGGATCAATTTTTTATTTTCCTTTTTTCTTGGAATTGAATGTAATTTTCCCAAAATTATTTCTAATCGCTTGGCGGAGTAATTAGGCCAGATTAATTAATTGATGATCTATTCCGTACAATCATTAAATATTTTACTCGAGTTGGTTTCATTATTGCCCATATAGCAAGCATTAATTCGTCTTTAATAACCCTCCTTTCTTTTTTCTTGCACAACAAATAACCTCAATTATCTCGCGTGTAATCCCAGTGTAATCATAAAAAAAAAAATCATTATGGCATACTAATTTTCTTAGAAAAACAAATAATACAACTGAATACGCTGAACTCCTATATTTATGACTAAATAGAGTCGATTCTAACATTATTTTAAGTCCGAATGATTCAAGAGAAAAATTAACCAAATAAATAAAAACTTTTCATTTAAGGTATTCAGTATCTCAATTAGAAGACATCTATAATGTATATCTATATTTTTTCAATAATTCACTCACTCATTATATCTTACACATAGTGTTTGAACTTATGACATTAAATTTTACACTTTAAAAAAAGGGAAAATTATATTGAAGCCCCGGGGAAGGAAAAATACGAAGAAATGATCTTAGGATATATCCAAGTTATTGTCAAGTTCCATTAGACTATTTTGTAATAAATTTCAGTTAGGAAAAGTCAGAACTACCCCTGTAAATTTATTGCAAAATAGTTCCAAATGGAATTTATTTGACAATGGTATTTTTGACTTTTTCCAACTAAAGTTTATTACATAATAGTTTTATGGGACTTGACAGTAATTTAGACATTTTTTGAAATCATTTCTTCTTATTTTTCCTTTCCTGGGATATCAATGTAATTTTCCCTTAAAAAAAGGCTTAAAAGAGGTGATGGATGCCATTTGAGTTATGAGAAAGGAACAAAAAAATCGAACCGGGTAATGAATCAGTCATAGCACAGGTTTAAGGATTTATAAGTCAATCAGGGTCTAATTGGTGGTGGGACCGGCCATATTAAAATATTATAATTTATTAGAGGTAATATATATATATATATATATATTTAAATTTCTATAAATAAAAATGAAGATCTTTATAAAAAAAATGCTTTAAATCTATTAGTATTAGTTATAATGCATATACTTATACAATGATATCTCCTCTCCTTGTTGGCAAAAAAAAAAAAAAAAAAAGATATCTCCTCTCTTATAATTACTATATCCTTTTAAATAATTTTTTTCATTATCTTTTTTTTTTAGATTTGCTCTTTCTTTACCTATTTTTTTCTTCATTTTGGTTTCAACCTTTCATTTTCTCCTAAAAAATAACACAAAATAATAATTAAAAAAATAAAAAAATAAAACAAGTCCAACTAGTTGAACCAGTTTTCCTAGTTCTAACCGGTTTAGACCGGTCCAACCGGTTTTAGGCCGATTCACTGTCCATTAGATGAAGCAGATCGGATCACTGACCGGTTCCCGATTCAATTGGTTGAATTGGCCGGTCCGGTCCATTTTTTTTTTCACTGGTTATGAGACTAACTTATTTATAATGTATATAAAATAATGTATGCAATTTGAAAGTCTGTATAACACAAGTGAGGAATCAAATTCACTCATTTTAGACTTCGTGCATTCGTCTATAATCCAGCCTTTCTAAAAATAGCATTAAAAGTTAGGAAGATTTTTAATATAAATATTCCGATATTCTTTTGGACAATGAGAAATTTGTCTTTAAAGTTTTGATTCTATCCTTTGCCAGCTCCTGTATCCGTGTAAACTTGTCTTCATCTCACCCTCCCATCCGCAATCTCTACATTAAAATGAAAAAAAAAAAAACTTACATTTTAAAGTTACAATCGTAAATCATAATCATAAACGAAACGTATCATGTTCTAAAACCATTTTTTATATTCAAGAAGCATCTCACCTGCTTAACTAATCGATCCGCGTTAGTATATTTCCTTCAATATTGTTCATGTCGGTGAAGGTTCGAAGTCTTCTAAATTTTTTTAAAAAATGTTAAAATTCACGATCTTTATAAGAAATAAATATTTATAATGCATAATGATCTTTCCTTTTAAAGCTACACTTTCGATTTAAATTCATGTTCAAATTGGTTGATTGATTTCAATCATAAGCCTGTAATAAATGAAGAAAAAGAAATATAGACATTAGTAGTGATAGAAAATTTCAAAGCGAAACGTTAAAATAGGAAAAGAAATAAATAATAAAAATAAAGGATAATGTGATGGGGAACGCCTCATGCATATCCGGTTTTAGGGTTTTAGGCGTATTTTTCGTAAAAGCAAAAGTTATTAAAATCAGTTGGCGTAGAGACACGTGGCCTCTAAAGACAGGCCACATAGTTAACGCTGGCTTTAGCGGAGGTGCCACGTGGACAAGGTTCGAAGTAACAAGGCCCAAACCCAAAAACCTTCCGAATGGTGACGTGCCCACGTAACCGTAGCCTCCCTATATAAACCCTCGTCTCTCATCCATTTGCTTTACGTTCTCATCCATCTTTCTTTCTCTCTCTTCCTACTCTCTCACTTCACTCTCTCTATCACGCCTACACCGATTGGGGACACTGCCTCAGCAGGCGAATTAGATTGCTAGAACCCTCTAATTCGGATCCCTTCTGGTTCGGATATCTTGTGCGTTGATTTTGCCTTGGTTTCTTCAGGAGCTTGCTAGCTTGGATCTTCTTCTCTGTGTGTTTCTTTGTGTTGAGGGGAAGGGGAGTTATTTGTGTTGGCCTCGGAAGGACCGATTTGTAAAATCCAATTTCTTCTCCTGTCTTGGCTCGAGATCCGGGCCAAGCACAGAAGAATCGGATTCAGATTTGCATTTGACAATCTTCAACCGCTCACAGGTTCTTGTCCGCCGACTCATTTCTGCTTCTTTCTTTATTTTTTTAATAGTTTGCGGTGATACTCTGTTTGGTTGGTGTCGGTGATTGGCTGGGGAAAGAAAAATGAAGGCACTGTTTAGTGTCATGAACTCTTGTTTACTGGTGGGAAGTTGAGAAACTGCCTGCACATGGTTTCTTGGGAGATAATTATTTTCTGCGTAACTTTAATGAAAACTATGGCGGTGCATGTGCGAGAGTTTATGTTAGCGTTTACTATACTTTTCTTTTTCCTGGTTTCTTTTTGGAGAAAAATGGACGATAGTAGTTTTACAATTTTATCATATGGAGGCGATTTGATTTATTGCGAAATTAGATTATTTGAAGAATTACTTCTTCCTTTTTTTCCCCCTTTTCCATATTCACTGAAGCAAATAAAACGTCACTTTTCCTTCTGCATTCGTACGCTGCTGCTTTGGTCGCTGAAAAATTAATAAGAGCAATTCGTGATTACCTGTACAGGCTTGGATATTCATCTTCCTACGAATGGCTTCAGGCGAGGGGTTTCTGACAGATGAGCAGAGGGAAATGCTAAAATATGCCAGCAATAATGTGGAAAATTTATCTTCATCTCCGAAATCTCCTACATCCTTTGTTGCTGACCATCAAATAAAAGCTCCTGCTGGTAGTAAGGCCCAAACTGCTGGGATTGCTGTGAGGCATGTGCGGCGATCACATTCTGGAAAGTTTGTGCGGGTGAAGAAGGGTGAGTTCATGGCCTCTTGAGGTCCTTACTTATTTATGGATTATGCACAATATTGATGTTTAAAATGTTGTATACCTAGGAAGGAACTTTATGTTGTGGAGGTGCTATGCCCTTTACCAATAGATGAATCTTTGGATCTTCCAAAGTCAAGTGAGATTGAGTTGACTGGCTATGTATGATTAATTTTGAACTCGTCTGATGGAGCTTTTGGGGTTTTCTTTTTTACTCTGAGGTAGGTAGTTGCTTATTAGTTTAGTGAAAATTGTGGGACTATGGCTGTAGATTGGAAGGGTTGCAATGTTATGATGTGATTCCCATGAATTAGCCTCTCTATTCTTTAGGAAGTTGATAAAAAGAAATATTTTCTGGCCACTGCTGTATTTATGTTCATTGTTGCTATTATCTTTGATAAGTTTTCTTTAGCCATGAGAAGAATAGGCTCTATGATTTAACCTGGTTCCTACCTATTCCCCTTATGTTGTTCATTTTGGCATGCAATAGAAACTTCTCAATTGTGAGGGGCAACCATGTCTTGAAGTGTTGTATTATGCTATCATATGTGATTTGTTTTCTCCAGGTATGTGTTCTAACTAGCCAGTCTGCAGTTCCATTAACTGGCTTGAGGAAATTGATCTGCATAACAAACCAGAATAATCTGAGTGCTTCAGAGTTATGAGCATTTATTTTTGTTTTTTTATTCTGGGGCAACAATTGCTATCTTTGTGTTCTTTCTTATGGATATGCTGTGATTTTAACAAGCAGTCTTTACTTTCACTATCAGTATATGAGATTGAAATTATTTTGAGTTTCAAAATGTTCAGCAGATAAAATTGATGTTTTCCTTATTTTGAATGCAGATGGTGCAGGTGGTAAGGGCACTTGGGGAAAATTGCTTGATACTGATGGTGAATCTCATATAGACAGGAAAGACCCAAATTATGATAGTGGTGAGGTAATTGTTGTTTCTGTTTCTGTTGGGAAATCTACAGCACTGATGAAGTCTCTTCTTTTGTAGTCAATATATTCTTAAATTCCTTAAATTTCACGTAATTGTCAATTGTTGCCTGAGGGTAAATTTTTTTTTCTTGGGTTGTATTTTCTTAAGTTTTCAAATAGTTTACATTAATGAGCAGGTAACATTATTTGTTTGAATACTCTGTATTTGTAGGAACCCTATCAGCTGGTGGGGTCTACTGTCACTGACCCCTTGGATGAATTCAAGAAGGCAGTTGTTTCCACCATCGAGGAATATTTCAGCACTGGTGATGTGGATTTAGCTGCCTCTGATCTCAGAGAACTTGGTTCAAGTGAATATTATCCATACTTCATCAAGCGCCTTGTGTCTATGGCCATGGATAGGCATGATAAGGAGAAAGAAATGGCTTCTGTTTTGCTTTCAGCATTGTATGCTGATGTGATTAGTCCTGCACAGATTAGGGATGGATTTTTTATGCTTCTCGAATCTGCTGATGATCTTGCAGTGGACATACTGGATGCTGTTGACATCCTTGCTTTGTTTCTGGCTCGGGCTGTTGTTGACGATATCCTTCCTCCAGCCTTTCTTACCAGGGCAAAAAAGGCTCTTCCTGAGTCATCCAAGGGGGTTCAGGTTATCCAGAATGCAGAAAAGAGTTATCTCTCAGCTCCACATCATGCAGAGCTTGTAGAGAGGCGATGGGGTGGTAGCACACACATCACTGTTGAAGAAGTAAAGAAGAAGATTTCTGATTTATTAAAAGAATATGTTGGCAGTGGTGATACGGTTGAAGCTTGCAGGTGCATAAGAGAGTTGGGGGTTTCATTTTTTCATCATGAGGTTGTGAAGAGGGCTCTGGTAGTTGCCATGGAGAACCGTTCAGCAGAATCCTCAATGTTGAAATTATTAAGAGAAGCAGCAGAAGAAGGGCTCATTAGTTCCAGCCAAATGGTGAAAGGTTTTTCTCGGTTGGCAGAAGGCCTAGATGATCTTGCTCTTGATATCCCATCAGCCAAAACTTTGTTTCAATCATTGGTACCCAGGGCAATATCTGAAGGATGGCTTGATGCTTCATTTTTGAAACCCTGTGGTGAAGATGGGGATGTCCCAGTTGAGGATGCAAAAGTGAGGAACTACAAAAAGGAGGCAGTAACTATAATTCATGAGTATTTTCTCTCTGATGATATTCCTGAACTCATTCGGAGTCTTGAAGATCTTGGAGCGCCTGAGTTTAACCCAATATTTTTGAAGAAGCTAATTACTCTTGCCATGGACAGAAAAAACAGAGAAAAGGAAATGGCATCAGTACTACTATCTGCTCTTCATATTGAGATATTCTCCACAGAGGATATAGTTAATGGTTTTGTCATGCTTCTGGAAAGTGCTGAAGATACTGCACTGGATATATTGGACGCTTCAAATGAACTTGCCCTGTTTTTAGCTCGGGCTGTGATTGATGATGTATTGGCCCCTCTGAATTTAGAGGAAATTGGCAGCAGGTTGCCACCTAAATGCAGTGGCAGCGAAACTGTGCGAATGGCTCGATCACTCATTGGGGCTCGTCATGCCGGTGAGAGGCTATTGAGATGTTGGGGTGGGGGTACTGGATGGGCTGTGGAGGATGCCAAGGACAAGATCATGAAGCTGTTGGAGGAGTATGAGAGTGGGGGTGTGGTGAGTGAAGCATGCCAGTGTATTCGCGATCTCGGAATGCCTTTCTTCAACCATGAGGTGGTGAAGAAAGCTCTGGTCATGGCTATGGAGAAGAAGAATGATAGGATGCTGGATCTGCTGCAGGAGTGCTTCAGCGAAGGTCTCATCACTATCAATCAGATGACTAAAGGTTTCACCCGCATCAAGGACGGCCTTGACGATCTGGCTCTGGACATTCCAAATGCACGCGAGAAATTCGCCTTCTATGTGGAGTATGCAACCAACAAGGGTTGGCGTCTCCCTTCATTTGATTCCCCAGATGCCTGATTGCCCCCAGGCTGCTGCAGCCTTTAGTCATTTTTAATGCTTCTCTCATGCATGCTGCTCGTTAGGCTCTCCTCCTTTTGGAAAGTTTGGCTGCGCGCATAGTTGTATAATTTGGGGATATGGTTCAAGCCAAATGAAAAGGGCAGACTCATGATGTTCCTTGTTAGCTGTTTCCTTTGTTTGTTTACTTGCCTTTTATTTTTTTCTCCAGAATCATCTTAATCGACAGAGATTCGTATCTTAGTGGTTGTATAAAGTTGTTCCTGTATTCCATTGACAGCTTTTTAGGATGACAATGCATCAACAGGTATTTTAGATAGTATATTAGTACTGTGTATTGTGTTTCTCTGCACCGTTTCTCTCGTTTTTGCCTCTCTCAATCTCATTTGTTCGTTGTTAACCTGTTCTCCGGCTTCACAACCAATGCATGGGAATATCCTACGAACGGATTATCAAGAGATTAACCGTCATGCGGTTTCTTGTGATTTCTAAGGATCATCGCCGTGATCCTCAATGATAAATTTGTAGTCATGTGATAAGAAATATTTCTAAAAAATAATAAACAAATTTATGTGAAGATATACTCCATTGGTCCTGAACATCAATTTTATTTGGGGAATTGGGTCTGGTCCTAAAATATAAGGTTACATTTGCTCTCATATTAAATTCTTCTTTTTCATAATACCCTTCTTCCGATCAAAAAAAAAAAAAACCTCTAAATTTTAATATGAAACAACAGGAATGGGAAAGCGTCATATACAGGGTTTTGGAATTTAGACCCGACCGGCCGATTTGGAACCATATTAACCTGGTTTGGTATTTAAAAAAAAAAGTAATCAATTTTTTTTTTTTTTAAATTTCATATTAATAACCCTAAAATTTTTAATTTCTCACCAATTTGACCTTGAGTTAGTTTCAATCTGATTCACTAATATTTGACCTAATACCTCAATCGCTTCAGACAGATATAAGTTTTAGAACCTTGGTCTCATATATATATATATATATATATATATATTAGTAAATATAGAAGTTACCTTTTTTTTTTAAAAAAAATTTACAAACGGGAGGGAATCAGGCCTTTTTACAGAGAATTGGGTCAATCATTTATGAGTCGGTCAGCTCAGGTCTCCACTTATCTCCCAAGTGTCAGCCTAATATCGTCTGTGTTCTTCGGACCATTCATCCCCTGGCCCCACCTAGCCATTCCAATCACTGCTCGCCCAGAAAGCACACAATGCCATGAGCGTTTCCCTGGATAAGTTTCCTTCGTTTATATGCAAAAGAGCTCAGTCCTTTAACAGGCCCATCCAATCTATCTCCAATGGCGTCCACCACCACCCCTTTCATCTCCTCCGCTTCTTTTTTCTGTCGAACAGCTCACCCTAAATCCTCACTCGCAAACCTCAAACACAAGGACCATGAACATATTCTGACATCGTCTTTCTTGGACCCTACCGCATTTACTCTTAAATCGTCACGCGCAATAACGACGACGCCATTGGGACTGAGACGTCATCCTCCTTGTCGCGTCAATTGTGCCGCAGCATCTTCGTCTTCTACCCTTCCCGCTGCTCTTCTTTTCGACTGTGATGGAGTGCTTGTAGACACTGAGAAAGATGGCCACAGGATATCTTTTAATGAAACTTTCCAAGAGGTACTTACTAAGTGCTTTTCTCTTTCTGCTCTCGTTGCTGCTTTATCTTGTGTCTGTGTTTTGATGGTTCAGTCATTGTACTGCGAGCCAAAAATGAGAAGTCACATTACATTTTCAGTGGGTTTGTGCATATTGATCCTCTGTGGTAGAGCAATGATTAAACTAGAGAGAATGATATTTTTCATTCGTTGCTACTTTCATAATGTAAGTCTGAGGGGCGTTTCATTTTGTAAGATCACAGAAATTCGGGAAACTAAGAAGGACAAGTTAGTTCATTTGTTGGCACATTGAGACTTCTATGTTGTACTGGGCCTTCTTCCTAAGAACTAAATTCTTGATTTGAAGATTGTTTATGTGAAATTATTGTGGTTTGTTAATACGGTGAAAGAGATGCATGCTTTGTTCTTCTTTGACAATAAGTTGGAAATTAGGCCTGGCTTAATCATGTGAATTACTTGCGCTAATTCAATTGGCGACACAGAGGGAACTAGGCGTTACCTGGGATGTGGATTTGTATGGGGAGCTGCTCAAAATTGGAGGTGGAAAAGAAAGGTATGTTTCTTTTTTTCTTTTTTTTAAAACAAAGGGGGAAAAATCATTCTTTCTCTCTTCACTTGGATTATCCCAATGAAAGTGATAACGTCTATCTGTCTTTATCTCTGGATAGGTTGCAGCCATTAGTGAGTTTAGCACCTGACATGTTTAACTGAAACAAAAAGTTGGTGGTGTTCTTTGTAGGATGACAGCGTACTTTAACCAGACAGGTTGGCCAGCTAAAGCTCCAAGCAGCGAAGAAGAAAGAAAACAATTTATAGCTTCTCTCCATAAGAGGAAAACAGAACTTTTCATGGCCCTTATTGAGAAGAGATTGCTGCCTCTGCGTCCGGGTGTTGCAAAGTTTGTTCCCTCCAGTAACTTACTTCTTTATTTTTAATTTCTTGGAATTTGGAACTTTAAAATTAATCTGCAAATACTTGATTTGGTTAGAAACTGTTATGTTGCCGTATTAGTCATTACTATAAGGACACACTATATTGGTTTTTGAGGCATGTTGGCTAAGTTAAGAAATAAAATAAAGAAAAATTATTTTTAGGAGGATGGTTTTAATTCATGGTACTAGCCAGAGTAAATTCAAATAAATTCCTAATATCAAAGCATAATAACAAATTCACAATATGAAGAAGTAACAGATGTTTAAAAGATAATAAAAAAAAAATTATGCTAAGATTTTTATTCTGAAAACTTGATCCAACAACACAATTATCCACATGTTGCAGCTTTTTAGGCATTATCTTAGCATGATTCATCTCATTCTTTGCATGAATTTAAGATTTTGATCATTAAGCTTCAACCTAAGATTGCTCTTGACATCAATCACTATTGTTTTAGGTATCATATGTTCATGTTTTATGTTATAAGACAAAGACAATCTCAATTTATAATCAAGAAAAAAAATTTATTGTGTGTTTATTTTTATCAAACATACAGGTTGATTGATCAGGCTTTGGGTCAAGGAGTCAATGTAGCTGTTTGCAGCACTTCCAACGAGAAGGCGGTATGCATAATCAGGTCCAAATCACTTATATGAGAAGTCCTTTATGACTGAAGGGAATGCTGGTCCATTAATCCTTCTTACATGGCTGAGTTGAAATTGCTTAAATAACCTCAGGAGTCTATCAGATTTTGTTTTTAGCTCCCATACATAGAATTTAGTTGTGAAGAACTTTTAGGTCAAGATCAATAATTCATAACCTTCCAATTGTCTACATTAGTTACTGAGTGAATTATATGATACTGGTGATGATCGGATATGCATATGACATTAGCATGTTTTCAAATTATTTGTCGATTACTACTCTTTTGAAACCTAATCTGTGTGTTGAATTTAGGTCTCTGCAATAGTGTCAAACTTGCTGGGTCCTGAAAGAGCAGAAAAAATCAAAATTTTTGCAGGAGATGTGGTTCCTCGCAAAAAGCCTGATCCTGTAAGGTTTTCATCCTCTTAATTTCGATACAAGACCCTAGTAGCATAAGATGTAGACATATATAATCCAACTTCCATTTAATTATTAGAAGTGAATGCAAACTGAAACTGGGGGTTCTTAAGTCCAATGTGCCACATGCATGAGTACTACATATCTCTATAATACAGTTTTGGATTATTCAGTAACTTTATCTGATACAACTTCTTTATGTGTTATACCAATCCCTTGCTATGTTCCTAAGTTATGCTGTGCATTATTTTTATGAATTATTGGATGTACATTGATACTCTCAGAAGCTAATTGCATATGGTTCTTTTTGGCAGGCCATCTATCTATTAGCAGCCAGCACTTTGGGTGTTGAACCTTCAAGGTATCTCATAGGAGTGCATAAGTAACAACTTCTTAATTTTGCTAGTTTGTTATCCAGATGATATTTCATTCAATTCTTCAGTTTCTGGTAAGGCTGAGACACTACAAAAACTAAATGAAACTGTTGTCTACAAGGGGAATGGGAATGGTCCTTGTTGAACCTTTAAATTTTTTGAGCCATGCCTTGTGCAATGCATCCCCAACAACTTATTCGCTTATTTATACTGGCTTCTTTTATTTCAGTATCTCACATGTGAATGTAAAATGTCATTTATTTTCCTCAGATGTGTTGTGTTGGAGGACAGTGCCATAGGCCTAGCAGCTGCCAAAGCAGCAGGGATGAAGTGTATAGTAACGAAGAGCGGGTAAATTACCTCTATGTTATTGTTATATTGGACGCAAGCAACTGTGTTTACAGTTGTTTAAATTTCTGCTTTGTTAGGCATTGAGCATTTCATGAAAACACTCTTTTTCAGAATTTTACCTGTAAACTAGCTCTTCCCCATTGGGGAAGAAAAACACACGCCCACCACATAACCACTTGGGATTTGATCCCACAACCTCTCCTATTTAAGGTGGTGTGAGTACGCCTTGAGCCAAAGGCTCTTAACATCTCATGAAAATTCTTATCATTCCTTATAATATCCATATCACATTGAATTCCATAAGCTTCCTTACATTGTGGGTGCAGCTACACGGCAGATGAAGATTTCTTAAACGCTGATGCTGTGTTTGACTTCATTGGGGATCCTCCTGAGGAGAGATTTGACTTGGCATTCTGTGGAAGTCGTCTTGAGAAGCAGTATGTGAGCTAACAAAATTGTCCACGTACGGACTTGCACTTTGCACCCTTCACTATTTCTTTTGTCAATGCGATTATGCCTATTCTTTATTTACCTTTTCATGTTAAACCTTTAAGTCAGAAATGATAAGTTCATGATGCCCTGTGTAAAGAGGTTTCCTTGTTTCTTAAGATCTTGCATGTAATCATCGTGCAAGTGTTCCTGTGTGTGTGTGTAGAGCAAAAAAAAGCAAAAAATGACGGCTACTCCTTTTTTTGATTCTGCAAACTTTTATGGATGGAATGGGTGGTGATAAAAGGCTTAGAAATAGGTAAGTTTTGAGATGTTAATAATTTTACATATTACTCCTCCTAACTTAATATAACTTGATATAAGATATATTTGAGGAGTTAATTTTGGTCTTAAATATAAGATATAGTTTTTATATTTGTCAATTTTTTCTTAATTTATCCATATTGATGCTCCCTTAATAATAATTTAGGAGGAGAGGGAATTAAGGAATATAACTAGGGTGTTTTAGAAAATATATGTTATATTAACTAATTTAATTAACTTCCTTAATTTAATCAACTGAGATAAATATTTCGTATATTAAGGACCAGAGCAGTAGTATTCAACATGGAACAAAACAAATATTTATTCACTATAATCTCATTACAATTTAATTACTATTTATCCTTTGAAAAATAGATTATTCTCCTCTGAAATTTGGACTTCGAGTCAGTAATAATTATAGTATAATTTTAATCTATATTGCGTGACATTTGGCCAGGAAATTATACTAAAATCGTGACAAAATATAAATGCTTGTGATATACTAAACGTTCATACTAAAAAAATTGTGTTACAAAATGTTGATCTAATACTAAAATGTCATATTATATAATTATCAAAATAAAAATCAATAATAAATAACATCTGCACCAAATCTTTTAAATAGAAGAATTAGGAGCTATTGTTATTTGTTTTTTCTACAAGTAAATTATTTTTGTCCTGAATTAATCTTTATTACATGCATTAAATAATGGTTTGGGAAAAGATTTCAATACAAGCAAATATATTATTGTTGACATCATTATTGATTTTCTTATTCAATCTCAAAAGCAAAAACTAAATAATAGTAGGCTAAAACATATATTTAGTCCTTTATGTTTACATCAAGATTTATTTTAGTCCCTTCATTTTAAAAAGTGCACTTTTAGTCCTATAAACTTAAGTTTGTTAGTTTTATTTCATGGAAAATGCTAACTCACATTGTTTTAATCCTAATTAGATTCCGCAGCATCTTAAACTTTATAAAAAATTTATATTTTAATTATAATAATGATATTATTAAAAAAACTCTCAAATTTTAATTAACCATACACTTTAGCCAATTATAGTAATAGTAGTACTAACACAGTGACATCGATTCGGGCCCAAAAAAAACAAACACGGACATCGAAATATTAAAAAAAGGCATATATTTATTGGGCCCAAAAAAACTCATAAAACCCAGTTACATAAAATAAAATAAAGGGCGAACACCAGGGAGGCAGGGACCCGGCACCATGGTCCGGGCCCGGAGTCCAGGAATTTCAGAAACGGCAAGATTTCTTCGCCGTTTTGAGAATTTTGGGGGGTTTTCAGGAACCTTGACGTCGACGACGGAGATCCTGTCGTTTACTCTGACCTAAAGGGCTAAAAAATACTCAGTCCAAGAAAAAAAGAGAGGCTAACGTATCTCTAATTATCTAATTATCTCACGGTCTCACCTGAAAATAAATAATGTATGTTTGGTTGAGCGATTGGATAAGTGACTTATTTTTGCTTAGACTTATGGAATCTGAAAATTGGAAAAAAGTAAGATTGGAAAAAAGTATGAGTGTTTGGTTGAGCGATTGGATAAGTAACTTTTAAGTAACTTATGTAAAAGTGAAAGATGTTTGGTTTGGCTTTTGCATAAGTAGCTTTTGTTTTATTTAAGAGAAAAATTTTGGAAAAAGTATGAAAAATGAAAAAATGAAGGACTAACTATGGAAAATGAATTCATTGACAACTTAATTACCAAATGGGACCTGGGAAGATATATTTGTTAAAGTGACATTCTTGGTGATAAATTGATCCAAACCATCCAATAGCGACAGTGTTACCACAAGGCACATACTCAAAAGTTTGGTGCTGCTAATCCATCTAGATAACAGTTATTTGCACACTATTCACTCACAAATCTTTCTTTTCTTCGGGGACATTAAATGGGTCCGATAATCTGGATCTTCCAACCTGTAGGAACCTTACCAAAAATTACACGACAAATAGCATAGGTTTCAAACGGCATAGCATTGTAACGGATCAAGTATGCCAATAGTAAACTAAATAATAAAATTACAATTAAAATACGAATAAATTACAAATTGTAGAAACTTAGTTTTTGATAAAGCTAAATATAACAGAAATAATAAAATCAAAGGTCCCGTACAATTTGGTCCCTGATCGTGTTACGCATATGATTCATTTGGGTTGAGCGAGTCCGAGCATCATTTGTCGACAATGGGTCTTGATCTTGAGTATTATCTAGATGAACAATATTATTCTCATTTTCTGCTTCCCTAAAGTCTAGATCCGTTTGGGAATTTCTTCTAATGAAATTATGTATAGCCATTGTGGCAACAACAATGCGAACTTGGGTTTCGAAGCTATACTTGCGCATATGTTGTAAGATTTCAAACCTATTTTTCCATACGCCAAAAGTTCGTTCTATTGTGCACCTCAAGCTTGAATGATAAAAATTGAAAGCCTCATTAGGGTTCCGAAACCCCCGGTGATTTCTGAATTCTGGGAGATGATAACGTTCACTTCTGTACGGACCAAGATAACCATCCGTTGTTGGGTAGCCGGAATCGACCAAATAATATTTTCCTGAAGGTGTTAAAATAATTGTAAATGTGAGTTTAAGTTAAACGTTAAATGTAGACAAAGAAACGTAATTGATTTGTACAAAAAATTACCTGGTGGTGGATGTGGGAAATTCATGGTTGGATCAGAGACAGCAGAGTGAAAAACACGAGCATCATGTGCTGAACCTTCCCATCCCGCTAACTGGAAGGTGAAGCACATATCCCAATCACAAACAGCCATAACATTCTGTGTGGGATATCCCTTTCTCCCGATAAACACATCTCGTCCCGGTCCAGTTATGACACATTTGATGTGAGTACCATCAATAGCTCCAATGGCATTCTTGAAATATGGGTAATATCGATTATCGGCTGCTATTTTAGGATGACATTGAGAGAATTCTGGATCGCACGGCCTAATAATTTCGGTTGCAAGCTTCAGGCAGGCCTTTAAAACCTTGTGTAGAAGCCTACTTACAGTTTTGCCTGAATGTTTAAAAATTTCTTGTACTAGCCTATTTCCTATTCCGTGTCCAATAGTGAGCAAGAACATGGCAACCATCTCTTCAATGCCAGTATTCCTAGATTCTGTTAACCCATGCTCACACAACTTAATGCACAACCTATGAAAAACATCTTTTTCCATTCTAAACATCTGATGACATTGTGAACCTTCATTTGTCAACATTTCTTGTACCCAATAGTGGCCTGTTGATTGACTCGCTCTAGGCTGTCGTCTACACACATATGGCATTAAATATTGACAGAGCAACACGCATAAGTGTCCATGTAGTTGCAACTCAGCCTCAAAATTTGAGGCGTCATCACTTTCTTCTTCTTCCTCCATCCCCAGCAACCTATTATGGTTGGTACGATTTGTCATTACTGTACCTGTGATTATAGTGAAATTGTGGTGTGAGCAGGATGAATAAAAAACATAACATATAATATAAATACCATAAGGTTTGAAACCGTTCTACACGACGGGTCAATCAATCCGTTTTCAAAACAAGAAATAACATAGGTCATAAGTGCTACAACAACCATGTAGACATAAAATGCAACAACAACTATCTAGACATAAAATGCAACAACAACTACTCGTCATCTGAAATATGACGCAAATAAGCCATGAGGAACTCAGGGTCTTTCTTCAACGTCACAAACACATCCCGACGTGTCTTGCTTTCCAGCGCTCGCAAACACCGAACTCCAAAGGCTTTGTCTGCCTTCACCTCGTCAAGCTCGAGTATATAGTTCGTAACCTCAGTCATGCTATTTTCTTGAGGTGCCGTTAAAGCCGTTGCACGATCCACAGTCACATTAGCAATGGCACTGACGGCATCAGCTATTTGCTTTGCGGCCGGAATTTTCTGTTTTTTGCTTTTGCCTAGCCCTTCACCTCTCTTCCTTTTCTGTGCACTTCCGGATGCGCTAGGACCACTGCCTGAGGGCATTGCTGCTTCTAACCCAACGCTTGCCATTCCATCTGTCACTCCTGTACTAAACGCAGGGGCACCACCAAAATGCTCATCCTCGCTGTCCCCAGAGCCTTCTTGTTCATCCATCGTGGGTCTGTAACCGTCATCCTCATCTTCCTCATTTGTCTCCTCATTTGTCTCCTCATGTACGCGAGAGGATGAGAATCTGCGGTCTCCCATCGCCGAGCCATCTTTGAATATTATTCGTAACTCCCTTTCATTCCTTAGGCAAGCATACCTAAATTTCTTATATTCGGGATGCTCCTACATGCATACAAGTAACAAGAGTCTAAATGAATATTTAACTCAAGTACATACCAAACAGCAAACTCATTATACTTGTAAAGTGTGCACATAATATTTTTTACCTGTAATTTCTCCTTCCACCAGTCGCTTGATGCAATCACATTGTTCGTCACAGGGTCTCTACCCACACCGGTCTCTCTGATTAAACAATCCCATATCCTCAACTCTTTCTTTAAGATATCTAACCTATTTTTAAATTGTTTCTTCCCATACAGTTTCCCAGTCTTTTCAGTGAATGTGGAAATAATATTCTTCCATCCTGTTGGTGTAAATAACTGCCCTCTGCGTTCTTTATTGTATATCTGATCTACGCATGCGTTGATAAATATGTCTGTTGATTCTAAATCCCACACAGCTTTTGTCTCCATATTGCTATAGCACAAAGGTCACACATAACACACAAGGCAACCAAATTATTCGATATACAGTTTATTTAGTGCTTGTAGAATTTTGCTAATCCTCACTAATCTATACCCCAACAAAGCATTCGTTATTTAACGTTATAGAATAAAGGAAGCAATATCATTTGACATGAAAATATTCAAGGTTTGGCAAAACTAACAGAATTCCTTGTGGCATAAAATCCTAAATAATTCTTATCCAATCAAATTAATCCCTCCCACCTTCGTTTAAATAATAGTCACTAAACAAATTAATTGGCATAACTATACCCATAACCATTAGTAATCAATAATCTAGCAATGCTCAAACCCCTTGAGCTTCCAAACTCAATAAACCACAACAGAATATTATGTTCGATGATATTGTATATTTCCAAGATTGATATGAACATCATCTTCCTATGATTCTCTATAATAAAGACAAACCAAAGGGTTATGAAGAAGAAGGCACTCTGCACCAAAGAATTTTACAAAAGGAGGAAACTTCAGGCATCATTTAAAAGATTGGAACAAAATCTTATTATCACTCAAAGGAACCCACTAAAGGGAATGTTGCTGTTCAACTTAACAGAATAGTAAAATATGAACAGCATCAAACCTAACAAGTCCTAACAAGTCCTAAAGCTTTCATCATAACAAGTCCTAACAGCGAGCTTTTTATAAATATTAGTTACATGTACGAATTGTAAAATATGAACAGCATCAAACCTAACAAGTCCTCAAGCTTTCATCATAACACATAAAACCATTGAAAGTCTTTACCTTCAAGCTTCATCACAATCAATTGCTCTGTTTCTTTGGTGGGGAAGAATATGAGTTCTTTTAGAGGGAAAATGATGTCACTAGAATACAAGATTATTGATAGAGTAGTTGAAATTTCGACCCTTGACCTGGCTTGATTAATTGAGTTAGAAGATAAGGACCTTGCAGGAAGAGATATTGTTTAAAACCTCAACTTGTTTTATTGGTAAAAATGAAGAACGCACTCTACATGGTCCTTGAAACTAACAGCGAACTCATAGCTAACTTGGTCTCTTTTCAAACAACCTAATTAACTGCTATCTTTGACATAAAAAATAAATGAAAAGGTGAAGAGAGAAACGTGCAGCAAGTGAGGTCCAAGTTGCAGAAAAACTGGGAGTAAAGAAACATTGCCGGTTTTTTGTTCAATGCACCTACAATTGGGTCCAACCTAAACTGATTTGTACCCTAAATGACAAAACAAAGTCCAAATGGGGCTCACCATTAAAGCAAAAGCTACAAGTCTTCACATTTCTCCTCTGCTTTTGTTATTACCCTCTCCTTTTTCTTATTCTTTTTTTTTTTTTGCGCTTTAATCTTAACTTTCTGTAATCATCATCATTCCAACCAGAAGTCCCACGTCAACCGAAGACAACCAGACATACCCATTATCACACACACCGCAGAGCAAAGGTAACCGAAAAGCAGAGCAAAGGTGAATATCTCAAACACATAGACAAAGGCAGAGATTTCAAACCTGACCAGCCTCACAATGCGCACAGATAACCACGAATGAGCAGATCTACCACCACACCACCTTCAACCGTATAATGCTCGTCCGGATCGCGCCGCCGAAGCTCACCAGCTCCAACCGTTGCAGACCCAAACTCACCCAAATCCGGTTTCAAACACACAGATCTGCCACCGTTTGGTTTCCACCGGCCTCGACCCAACTCCGTCGGACTCCAAGCCGCCACCGTTTACCTCTAGCCCAATGGCCACTGAGACCGAACGGCGCTTTGACGGCCACCGCCGACCACAACCGGACAACGAAACACGGAGATGGAGAGAACAATGGTGGCCACCCGCTCGATTCCCTGCCTGCCGAGAGTAGATCGCGAGTGTGAGGAACTGAGGATGAAGCGATGAAGCAAAGCGCAAGAAGAAACAGCAGCAAATGTCGAGTGACAGTAGACGAGAAGTAGGGGAGAGAGAGGTTAATAATTAGGTCGGAATTAATGATAGTGTAATAACGGTCCTTACCTATATCCTATCAAATACCCACAACGGTCTAAAAAAAGCAACACTCTGATGCTTATTCAAAAATTGCTTAAAAGCAACCTAACAACTTTTTTTCCATCGGCCAACCAAACCATAAAACTTAAAAATTTAAGTCAAAAGTTTACTTATTTAAGTTAAGCAGGTTAAAAAAGTCGAAACAAACACACACAATGTTGGGGGGCTTCACACTATCGTGCGTGTTTGGATTAAATTTTAAAGAAAAATTTTAATGATTTATGAGATAAATATATAGAAAGTGTTTTATTTCGATTTGTGAAAAAAAAAATTTTTAAAATCAGAATTTGGCTTACTCGAACACAACCAGAAGCTTATGGCAAGGTTAAAAAAAGAGAATCAGAAGCGGGAAGCCTCAAACACTGTCCATAATTATTTAGTTAGGAGCTATCCCCATACAGTGTCTCACAGTCACAGTGAAGCGTAGAGTATGAAGCGATTCTTTCAACCAGTGCAGAAGGATGGGCCGTCGAAGAAGTCCTCTCTTTCGCTTTCAGGAGAAGATGGTGAAAGTACAGAAACATCTGGGGAGGAGAAGAAAGAGCCATCAAGGTTCTTGACTTGGAATGCTAACAGCCTTTTACTTCGAGTGAAGAACAATTGGCCCGAATTCACCAAGTTAGTCACTAGTTTTGACCCGGATGTCATTGCAATACAGGTGGCTCTTTCTCTATCACTCGTCATATGCGGGACATTGAAAATTTTCCCTTTGTTATGTCTAGAGCTCCGAAAAGAGTTGATGATGATTGTCATTGCCTTTGTTATTTAGCAAGAAAATAGTATTTTAGGTTCTGGATCAGCTAGAAGTCTGTGATCTCTTATGTTTCGTGCTAAAAGCATTAATGTATTTGGTTTAAATGTAATAGATGTCTGTTTTGTTGTAATGTGATTGAAATTGCGTTGGATTTTTTTGAAAGTTGAAAACTTCACTGCAAACACTCTCAAGCATGAAAGTGGTCCTGATTTAGTCTGTTGGTTAATGATCCATCAGATGCTAGCTTGCAGCTGATTTTCCAGTGCTTTTCACCCGTCATAAATGTGCAAGATATTACTTTGTTTGTTGAACATCATATTTATGCTTCTATACTCAGTAACTATCATATAAGAATTTTCTAAAAGCTGTTTATCATTAGGAAGTGAGGATGCCTGCTGCTGGTTCAAAGAGTGCTCCAAAAAATCCAGGACAACTGAAAGATGATACAAGCTCCGCCAGGGAAGAAAAGCAGGTTACGTTGCTGCAAATTATGCCTATAAAGTGTGTCTTTTTGTGCCTAATTATGTTTAGGAATTATAGTGTAAGTTTTTGATTGATATCTGCACAAGTTATTCTTATTGACCTACCAACTCGTTCAGGTTAGTCTTGGTAGGTAAATAATTTGGCAGAATTGATTAATGGTGAAGTATAGGGATGGACTCTGATGAATTTTTCCTTCTCTCAAGTTTTGTTCTCTACTCTCAATTTCTAATTGATTTTCACCACCATGAAGAATGGCATTTCCATCCTTTGTCCTGCATCAGAGCATGTCTTAGTTCTTATGTGAATTTGATTGTAGATGGAGTAGTACAGTAAAAGTTAGCCATTGATCTATGCAATTCTTGAAACTTGATGAAGTGAAGTCGACCTTTGTTTCTATCGTTGTAACTGGAGCCTCTTATTTCTTCTATTTACATGAATAGTTTTATTTGGGGATTCTCTGATCATATTTGTTGCTTCTTTCACCTCAGTCAGAATGTTAAGCAGAGTTTTCTCTAGTGCATTTATTTGTTCCTAATATTATGTCTCTATGATATCCTGCAAAGGGCATAGTAATCTTAAATTTTTTTTTTTGGTTGAATTTGAACATAAATTAATCATTTGTAATTATAATAAAGCAAATTTCCTCATTAATATTCATTGATTGGTTTTCCCAAAAAAATGTATGTAAAACTATGCATGAGCATCATTTATACTACAGAATATGTGTAGAGCAATATTCTAATATAATATCATATTGATGCATTCAAGGCATTACCTTCTCATGTTCTAGAACACAAATTTTCACAAACATTGCAGATATTAATGCGTGCGCTTTCTAGTCCACCTTTTGGAGACTATCGTGTATGGTGGTCTCTTGCAGACTCAAAGTATGCAGGGACAGCACTCTTTGTAAAAAAGTGCTTCAAGCCAAAAAGTGTCTTTTTCAATCTTGATAGAAAAGGTATTTGCTTCGGCTTTTCTTGATGGCATTATTCTTTTCTATCTTTCATGTACAAATATGCCAAGCATTCAAAAGCTAGACATGAATTTTGTTAGTTCGGAATCGTGCCATGATTAGAATGTGCTTGTGGGTGGTTTTAAAAGAATCTAATGCTGGATATACTTTGTTGTGGACATATTACTATAGCAATTTGGTACTAAGAATCGTTTGTCTTTTGACAGTTTTAGTCTCTTGCATTCAGAGTGAGCAATTCTACTTGATTTTTAAAAATGATTTGAAGCAATTGTTTCATATGTTAAAACAAATAGATCTGATGGATTTACTGATATATATTTCCAACTGTTATGGTGGAATTTGGGATATTTGCTTTCCTTTACTGCTCATAGAATCATACTCTTGTGTGTGTCGGTTAGCTTCAAAGCATGAACCAGATGGCCGTGCGATCTTGGCTGAATTTGAGACTCTTCGGATATTGAACACATATGCACCAAACAATGGATGGAAAGAGGAGGAGAACTCATTTCAAAGGAGAAGAAAATGGGACAAAAGGATTCTGGAATTCGTCACCCAGTATTCTGATAAGCCTTTAATATGGTGTGGGGATCTTAATGTCAGGTAGGCGATCTCTATTTTTCGTTCTTCCAGCTTCTCATATTGGATTTGGATGTCTAGTAGAAATTAGTCTATCCCCTTTGTATAGCAGTGGAATTTTGTTTGCAATGGTTCGAGTTTAGGCGTTTAGCTGTTGGTTGCACATTTTCTTTCTCAGTTTGACATCTAAGTGGGGAGAGTTTTGCAGTGTTTCAAAATTTTGAGGGAACTGAATGCATTTATGAACTTGTCTGTATTCCAAAATCTGGCTTTTAATATTCTTTCAGTTGTAGTTAGTTCCCCCTGACACAAAATCAACATATTTTTTTCGGTGATGAGCATTCTATATATTTCATTGAAACATAAAAAGGAATGTTTTTTGGCCTTATTTGATGAAGCTATCTTATTTTGGAGGCCTATCTTATACTTTCATGGAAGTTGTTTGAGCTGGGTTATTCTTTATCATTTAGTGTATCATCACACTTTTAAAGAGTAAACTTCTTTATTTCCCTTCTCTTCTTCCCTCATTAATTCATTATGTGCAGTCATGAAGAGATTGATGTGAGTCATCCAGAATTTTTTAGCGCAGCCAAACAAAATGGCTATGTTCCGCCAAATAAAGAGGTCTCAGCAGTTCACCCTCAAAGCTCTCTTTTTATCTCTTTTAATTTAAAATTACTGTCATATTATATTTGATGATCAAAACTAAAGAATTAAAAATGTATTGATGTTTTAGACTGACATCAATTTGAGTCACTTATGCTTTTTGTATGTATATTTCTCACTTTGGGAAAAACTTAATTTTTTTTCTTGAAATTTGAGCTTTATCTATCTTATAATATTGCTTTGTAGGAGCAGAATCTTTATCTTACAAGCAATGTACCCTATTTTTTTAGCATCAAATAGTGTATTATAATTCTCTCTTTTATGGATTGTGGTTAATCAATCATCCGATGATCTGGCCTCTATGCAGGATTGTGGGCAGCCTGGATTTACCTTGTCTGAAAGAAAGCGGTTTGCTACTATCTTACGAGAGTGAGTGATCTCATCAAAGATGTCTGTCTGCTCTTCCTTGATCGAAGAGTGTTTCCTTTTTTTGGGCTAATTGAAGTGTTATTGAAGATGTCTTTTCCTCCATTCTATCTCACAAGCCTTTGTTCTCTCTCTCTCTCTCTCGTGTGTGTTGGGGGGGGGGGTGTTCCATCACCTGATGTTGTTACCAACACTTAAAACTTGATGTCGGTGGCTTGCTGCCTTTATTTGTCTCCTGCTGTTTACCTTGTAACTTTACGATAAGTTCTTTTGGATTCATTTAGTAGCAATAATTTTATACCTTGCTAAGGTTAACAGTATATCAATATTTTCATCAATATTTTCCTTTACAGAATTGAATATAATGTTTCAAAACAATTTTTAGATGAAAAAGGTATTGAAAAGGCTTGATGAGAGGTAGTCCCGTTGCTTCTGCTAGCAATGGGACTACCTTTCATCTAGCAACTAGAGATAGTTCATAAACAGTTCATTTCAATGAGCTGTTTCTCATAAGAATGCATATAGCATCACACCCAGGCCGTATTACACCAACTAGAGATAGTCCTCTCTTCTCTCTTCCTATATTGTTCTACACTTTCTTAACTTACTTCCATTGTGGGATTCAAGTCCTATGCCTTGCAATCGATCCTAACTATGCCAAGCCCTTCACAGCTGATACCCATAGTGGCTTGATTCTAGACAGCTCAGCCTATCATCTTGTCAGTTGCAACCCTCCTAGGTAGCCCATTTTTGTGCACCACTCTTGGGAGCTTACTCAGCCATGTTGGCTGTCACAACTCTCCATATCCCTTTTCACTTATGGCATGTGAAGAAATGATACTTTTTTCGATAAGTTGTGAAGAAATGATACTAACTTCCTTGGAGAGACAAGGGTCCTTTTAGATAGACCCTACATCAGAATCCCAATCTTTTACCATGGGATTCAAGTCACGTACCACGCAATGGGTCCTCCTACTAGATGAGATGAGTTTTAAGTTAGGGACAATAGAAAATGCACAGAAAAACAAGGCGAAAAAAAAAGGACAAGGGTAGTATGTACAAGTTCAGGAAGAATAGGAGAAGTTGCACGTACCTTTGTTTTCCAAACTAGATTTTGAAGCCTATTTCTGTGGAGTATGACAACACATAACAAGGAAATTGAATAAATAATACAAGAAATGGAACTGTGAATCACAGACGACTTCTTTCTGCTGATAATAATCTTCCCCTTCTCTTTGGCAAGAGCTTTTATTCCTTCGTTTTCAGCTTAATATTATTCTTTATTTTTTTTCCAAAAATAATAGCTGAGATTTTGGAGCATTCTTAGGGGGAAACTGGTGGATGCCTATAGATTTGTGCACAAAGAAAAGGACATGGAGCAGGGTTTCTCATGGTCTGGAAATCCAGTTGGAAGGTACGATTACTATCTCTTGTCCAAATTTACACTCTAATTTGGTTATCAAAATTAAACCTGATTAAATATTATGCCAAACTGCTGAAGCAATGCGTCTTAATAATTGAAAAGGTCCTTTTGTCTGTTGGTCATTGTTTTCTTCCCTTTGTTTTTACAGAAATACTTCTCTGCAAGTGATTTGTTGGGAGATGAAAATTTAAGAATTTTTTAATTAGAATCTCCTGCTTTAGTTCTGATATTTGTTTCTTTAATAGGTATCGTGGAAAAAGGATGAGAATAGACTATTTCATAGTTTCAGAGAAACTAAAGGACAGAATTGTTGCATGTGAAATGCGTGGAAAAGGGATAGAGTTAGATGGTGAGTTTCTTATTCATGAGACTGATGATCCTCTTGTGTTTTCTTATTTTGCAAAATTTGAAATATGAATCTGAAATAATTACATTGTTGAGTGTTGAATCCTCCATTAGTTTATTTTCTGAGTCCAAAATCCTAGATCCAAGTGCCTGGCCTTTGTAAATGCCACTGCTAGATCCTTTAATAATATAAATGGGTCACCAAGAATGATCATTTTTCTGTTCTGGACTGTTTCTTTAAGCATTAGTTTAAAGGTAATTTAGGTGCAGTTTTGTAATTGCTTATTACTCCTCTGCTTCTATTGTAAATCACTTTTAGCATGTTTCACACAGACGAATAAAAACCTTAAACCTGATTAACTTTGCATGAAAATTAAACAACGTTCTATCTTTATCCCTATTTAATATACAATACATCCCATGAAAACACAGTCAACATAATTATAAATTAAAGGTATAATTATGCATTCATATGAAAAAATTGATGATGTGACTTATAAATTGGACTAAAATAAACCTTTTCTCTACCCTATGGTAAATAGGACTAGAGGAGTATTAGGCTATCCAATGAAAACATGACAGCTTAATACCATACTTTAAAAAAGGTCTTGATGTTGTGATTTTACTAACAGAAAGGGGGGCTTAAATTTTTACCCCGATTGTCTCCCCATTTAGTAATATGATAGCTGAACCCGCGGCAACATTTTCTCATTTGTGTTACTCTTGTTGCTTAACTTTTATTGACATTCATGCCATATTTGATACGTGGAAAAGTGTTTTCGAGAAAGGAAATGGAAAGTATACCGAGGGGAAGTGTACCGATCTCATTTCCTTTCTAGAAAATACTTTTTCGCATACCAAATATTGCCTTAATAAATCACTCTTTTTGCCTACAAGGGATTTTGAGGGGAGGGAAAATTTTTATGAGTTTTTTTTTTTAAGCTGCTCGAATTATGCATGTAAATCAGTGATGTTGCTCTTGTCATGTCTTCAGGTTTTGTTGGAAGTGATCATTGCCCTGTTACACTAGAGCTCTCCTCATGCCCCAGCTCCCCAAATGTGGATCCAACTTAGACCAAAAAGAAAAGAAAAAGAAAAATCTTGGCTTTTTTTTTTTTAATTGAGTTTTACTTTTTCTGTCTTAAATCCTGTGTGTCTGGACACTGACTATTTTGTTAAATGAAATACCATTCTTCATTATGCTTCTCTGTGTTGGACCATCTACAAATGCTTAAAAATAACGATTCGGAGTATGGATTAGTCGCATTACATTGCCGACACCTGCCGATAATGATCTGATTGCATTTATGATTTTGCCTTCAAAGGCCATTTTCTTGGCTCTTAATTTCAGGTGTCAGACAATTGTTTTTAGGGGGGTTTTGTTGTGGGAACCTAACATTGATGGGAAAACTATATAAATGTGTTAGTCTCTGATTAATGTGAATTTCTTTTTTTTATTTAAATTTATAATACTCATTTGAAACTTGAATCCTATCCTTGATTGTGCTTTTGCGTCATCTTCAGAAAAGAGGATTAGCTCCATGTTGATGAATGTAATACCAGTGATACATGATAGGTTTTTTTTTCCCAGGTGCTTATTGTGATATTAAAATTAGTGATTTTTTTAGCCAATAAAAAATAGTGTTGTCTCGTGGTTTTATTTATAGCTGAAAATTAAGGATGGAGCCGTTTTCCGTAGCTAAGGTCGTGGCCACCTGCCAACACAATAATAGCTCACTCACTGTTTCTTGTCTTGGCCCAAAAAAAAACAATAGTTGTGCTCTTGTCAATATGTTCTTTATTGGGAAGATTTTAGAAATTGTGATATCTATATTTTTTGCCAACAGAAATTATGATATATAGATATGGTTCGTCACATAATTTTGTGTATATATGTATATGGTTGCAAATAGTTACATGCGATTTATGTAAAACCTAAAATCCAAAGGTATTTTACATCAAAGTTCCATAAATTTCAAATAAATATTGATTACATGCATTTTATAGTAACATGGAATGTATGAATTTCATATCAAGTTATATCACTATAATATAGGCCATTTAATCAAGTTACCATAATAATGATTTAGCATGAAAGCTAGGGATCCACAAGTTATCTGCAAGCTTTCTAATGGATCAAAAATTGGCTAAGTATCATTTAATATCTTAAAATATTTTTTTAGTGGCAATCATTATTTTAAACTAATTTTTGGTGCATTTAATACTTTAAAGTTTCTTAATAACACTCAATGCTTATTTGGTATAGCTTATTTTTTACTTATAAGTGTTTATAAATCGTGATTTACGATATACGAGGTAAGTATGTGAGAGGAGTTTTATCTCGACTTACGTCATAAGCACTTATTGTCAAAAAATAAGCTATCTCAAACTCCCCTTTAGTGGTTTAAACTAATTTTTTATGTGAAGGTGCAAAAAATAAGCTATTTTTTTATGTATTTAGCACCCTAAAGTATTTTCCTAATAACACTCACTATTCCAAGTTTAGGATGTTTGTTGCTTTTTGAAAAAATACTTTAAGAGTGAAATCACATTAAAAAAATATTTTAGAATGCAAGGTGTTACTAGAAAACATATTCTAAGGTACGGTGTGCATATAAGTTAGTTTATGATATGCTACTAAAAAAACATTATAATATTGCATGCACTAAAAATTCTCAATTGGGCCCCATTTTATTGGTGTAATTGCCTAATTCGAGTTACGTGTTTAAAAAAAAAAAATCTTACATAAAGGTAGTTGAATTACTCAAATTCTAATTTGAGTCACTGAATTTAACAAATTATATATAAGGTTATACGTCATAATTAGATATTTTAAATTTGGATCAAATTACCTCCATATCCGTTATTTATTAAAACATCAAAATTGAAAACATACCCATATTATTTGCTCTATCAATTAATTCCTCAGGAAGTTCGATACATTGTTGGTTCTCCTACTTCTTTCCAAACATTAATTATGTAGGCGTTGATGAATGAAATATATACCATCAAACTATGAAAGCTCTGCTACTAGTTTGTTAATGTTATCTCTAAAAAAATTATGCACAATATTTTGTTATACAATATTCAATTTTATAACATAATGTATTAAAATAAATGAAAATCTATTGTGACAGTAGATCTACGTATCCACATGAAAATTTATCACCTTCTTTTGATATTTATATTTTTATTCAAAGTTTTATGACTTGAGTTTAACTTTTGAATCTTGAATATATAAACCATGATCCTTTTTTTATAAAAAGGAAAAATCCCAAATAAAAATATTTGTGAAACATTGTACTATTACACAAGAATCCCCCCTCTTTCAATTATATACTCCTAGTTTCCTGTAAAACTGAATATTGTAAAAAAAAATATTGTGCATAATTAACTTTTGGAAATAAGTTGGAGCACAAATTCGTACGGTGCTTACCAAGAAATTAATTCATGGAGCAAATAATATAGTTGTGTTTTCAATTTTGTTATTTTAACTTTTGATAAGTAAGGGATATATAGATAATTTGACCTAAATTTTAAATCCCTAATTATGACGTATAACCTTATATATAATTTATTAAATTCAATGACCCAAATTAGAATTTGTGTAATTCAACCGTCTTTGTTTAAGATTTTCCTTATGTTTTAATACAATTACTTTTAAAAATTGAGTATAAATGATAAAATGATTGTAGTCATTTAATTGAGAATCATGCAACTTTAAAAGGGAAAAAAGATAAAAAAAATACCACTTAAACTTCAAAATCTTAAATAAGTCTTGTTTTGTTTTTTTTTTCCTTCATTAAATAAGTCTTGTTACCTGTAAGAGCATAGTCTTAACTATAATAGTATAGCAATTGGTCACTCATTTTAAAAGGAAATAATTGTTTTAGGATTTTGAAGTTCAAATAGTATTTTATTATATTTTTCTTCTAAACAAAAAACCTTTGGACCAAAAGAAAAGAAAGAATTTTATTTTTTATTCGAAGATAATAAATTTGAAAATTTCAAATTAAGATTAAAGGTTGTTCAGTGATTTGAGTCAAAGAGAGAATCTGCTATTATACCTAATACTTAATATCCTAACAATATTAAGTATCCCTTTTCTTCCTCAAATGCCATTCCAAAAAAAAGGAAAAAGGAAAAAAGAAAATAAAATGTTGACAGTTAATCTGTGGTCCGTTTATCCGTTGATTGTCGCGGGTGGGTTCATTTGCATGATTAAAATATCGTCCGCACACAGTTATTCATGCGATGCTTGCGTTGCGGCCGCCTTCATTGGTCAGATTCTGGTCTTCCCAATCATATCACTACACGTGTCAAAACTGTGTCCTGATGTGTCATCCATTGGTTGGTCGTCTTTGACTCCTTCAATACCGTACCCAAATCCTCGCTGAGTCAGATATAACCCTGTTTGGTGTGAGGGATTTGAAGGGAAAGGGAGAGGTGGAAACATTTTTATGAATTGAATTTTAAAATATTGAAAATGGGGTAATAAAATTTTAATAAAAAGAATATATAAGATAAAAGATTAAGAAAAATTAATTAAAAAATGTTAACTCCACTTCTTTAGTTTTTTAAAATTCAACTTACAAATTTTTTTTCTTCGCCACTTTCCTTCTGCACCTCACGTACCAAACAAGCCCTTATTAAAAAACCTTGTACTCTCCTATATAAAACAAATTTAATTATAAGATATTTAGAAAAAAAAAAGTAGCGAAAAATTTCGGAAGTACCCTGTATCCTGCAGGATTTTATACCTAAAAAATACCTATAGGGCATCGGCCATACTTTAATTCAGATCATTTTGACCAATATAACTTTAAAATAGGGATTTTCACCAGTTTTTTAATTTTTTTGGACCTGACCAATTTTTTTAATACCTCCAGTTTTTAATATAAAGCCAGTTAATTTTTCAGATTAAGAAAGTTAATTAAGTTATATTAAAATATTTATATTTATGATTCCCTTTTAAACTATTTGCTGGACTTATAATTTAATATATAATCTAATGATGTACAATATTATGGTTAAGTAGTTTATTTAATTTTCTTAATTTTTCAAAAAAAAAAATCAAACAATACTTATATTAAGAATCTGCTATGCCATAGTATAATTGTATGTAGTTTACTTCAAGTTTTGTGTAAATTATAATATGAGTAGTCCAATTATATAAATAAATTAATTACTTAGATTTACATTTTTTTGGCCTGAAATGTACATTGGAGTGATTTATTAAAAAAAATGGGAAGAGGGGGACATAAATGCTATGGCGCATTGGACCTAGGCATTGTGTAAGCGGCACTGGTCAAAAAAAAAAAAAAAGAAAGGTCATGACTGCAAGAAAAAGTTATAATAATTGTTTGGTTGGCCAAATTACTTTCATATTTATCCTCGAATAGAAAACGCCAAAAAGATAATTTTAAACTAAATAAACAACAAAGTAAAGAGGAAAAAACCAGGGGCATTCTCCGTAAATAAAAGGAAAAGAAATGGCATCTTTACGAAGCAGTCCCAAACCCAGAATAAAACCCCACTCACATGTCTACTTCGCTCCTCACTTGCTCTGCCCCTAAAATCTCCTCTTTCTAATTTTTTTTTCACCATTTCTTCTTTCGTTCCTCTGTAACAGCAGAAACAGAGGAAGATGAAAAGAGAGATAGTAAATTAACCCAGAAGGCAAAGAGGGAAGGGGAAGATGGAGTATGGAATCTGAACAACTCGGGTTTTCTCTTTCCTCTGAGTTTGCAATGAGAAACCTGAATCTCCTTCACCGAGTTTTCAGCTAGTAATAATAATGGTGGGTTCGGCAGCTCTGGCTTCAGAGCCAAACTCAGAGGTGTTTTCATGGCTAAAATCTCTTCCTCTGGCCCCAGAGTACCGCCCTAGCTTGGCCGAGTTTCAAGATCCGATTTCATACATTTTTAAGATCGAGAAGGAAGCTTCCAGGTATGGAATCTGCAAAATTGTTCCCCCCGTGCCACCTTCTTCGAAGAAGACAGCAATTGCGAATCTTAATCGCTCGTTGGCAGCACGAGCTGCTTCCTCTGACTCTTCTAATTCGAAATCCCAGCCTACATTCACCACAAGGCAGCAGCAGATCGGGTTCTGCCCTCGGAAGCAACGGCCAGCGGAGCGTCCTGTGTGGCAGAGTGGGGAAAACTACACGTTTCAGGAATTTGAGGCCAAGGCCAAGGCTTTTGAGAAGAATTATCTGAAGAAATGGGCCAAGAAAGGTGGTCTTTTGCCTCTGGAGATAGAAACACTTTATTGGAAGGCTACAGTGGACAAACCCTTTTCCGTGGAGTACGCAAACGATATGCCTGGTTCGGCTTTTGTTCCCGTGAATGGGAGAAAATATAGAGAGGCAGGGGAGGGAACGACTCTTGGAGAGACTGCATGGAACATGAGGTTGGTGTCACGGGCAAATGGTTCTCTGCTGAGGTTTATGAAGGAGGGGATTCCAGGTGTTACATCACCAATGGTGTACGTAGCTATGCTGTTCAGCTGGTTTGCTTGGCATGCAGAGGATCATGACCTGCATAGCTTGAATTACCTTCATATGGGGGCAGGCAAGACTTGGTATGGCGTGCCGCGGGATGCCGCTGTCGCATTTGAGGAAGTGGTCAGAATTCATGGGTATGGAGGAGAAATAAATCCTCTTGGTAAGTAACTTAAGGTGGCACTAAATCAGAGTAAACATCCCTGTTTCTCGGTTCTGTTTAATGTGAACTCAAAATTTAATTCGGCAATATGTTCGTGTGTTGCTCCCATATTACATAAAGTACTACACATTTTTCACACTCGCCATGTTAGTTATCTCCGCAGGCGAACATATTTAAATTTACTTGTGAACTTTTGAGGAAGAACTTTGGTGGCATGTATAGGCGATATATTTGTACTACAATGATGGTTGAATAAATCTTGCTCTTGGATGCGTTTTCTGCTCTCACTTGTATTTGAACGTTGCTATTTTTGCTAGCATTTTAGACAGATTGATGGATGTGGAAGATAAGATATAAGGCATAAGTCTCTGTTAACTGGGAGTAGCTATTGTGTTCAGGGTTAATAGGCGTTAATCAATATTCTCTGATTCTTATCAAACATAGAGGTGGTGATGTTATGTCAGATATTTGGAGACTGCTATGATTTCGTGATAGATTATTAGATATATGAGAGTTATTTTAAGTGCTAGAAATCCCTTTTATATTTCTTGGCTTAACCAAGAAAAATGTCGTTTTAGAGCTAACTCTACAGGGAAAGTTCATTATGAAAAAACATTGTCATTTTTTCAAAGTCCATTTTCTCGCAGCCTTGAGAGACAGGCCCTAACCTACTGTGCCTTGTGTTGTTATAACCAAGACATGCATTATTGGGTAGATCCTTTGATATGATGTAAGGTGTGTGTGGAATCTTATTAGGTAGGGCTAAAACCACGTTTTGGCAAAATCAACCCAAAGATTGCTTCTGTCAAAACCACGTTCTGGCCTCATCCAATGTGATTTCAAACATGTGCTTGATGATATATGTACCTTATGAACAGAGATCATAAGTTTTTCTCTTTCTGTGTGATAGAGTCTCATTTTATTAATATTTATTTTATTAATTGAGTTTGTTTTTATTATCATTTTAGGAAATCTGAAAATAAGTGGATTATCCACAAATAGGATTTAAGATATTTCAGCAATATTATTTATTATTTTAGATATTTCAGAATAAGTGGAATATCCACAAGTAGGATTTAGTTCCTAGATTTTAGATATTATTTTAGATATTATTTGGATTTCTTTTAGATATTATTTGGATTTTTTAGTTTGAATTAGATTTTATCTCTCTGTACTTCTATAAATTGGCTTCTAGCCTACTCAATAAAGTATCGAATATTCAGAGAGTAAATTAAGTGTGTGGAGATTCTCCTGGGTTGTTCTTAGAGAGTTAGTGAGATACTTGCTTTCTCTTTATAACAGAGTATTGAGCTGTTTTAGAGAGAAGGTGAGATTCTTGCCTGCTCTTTATCTCAGAATACCTTTATCCTTCTCAACATAAATTCTCAAATTATCATCTAACTTTCCCATTTATCCGTTACCTTACTCAGTACCTTAACAAATGGCATCAGAGCCGTTCAATCCGGTAACCAACCCTTCCGCTAGTTTTCCTTCCTCATTCGCATCATACACTTCTTCCACATTTTACAAGTCATTGCAAGCATCTTATATTATCTCCCGTTTTGACACTATAAATGCTAAACTTGGCTTAAAAACCCAAGTTAGTAATTCCCAGACCCAACAAAGCAGCACAACTCCTACCATCAGAGAAAAATCCAATGACATTGGTTTAGGAGTTAGGAAGCATGTCAGAATCCACAAGTACAGAAGCAAAAAACCTAGTCACAGCCGCTTAACTCTGTCAGGGTATTTAGCCAACAACGACGCACGTGACTCTAAACCGAGCCACCCAAAATTTTCGTATCCCATTAATTCACCCGCAATGTCGTCGGACATCACCAAAGCTCGCTCACAGTCATACTCTTCTGATCATCTCACATTGGATGAAGATTCTACAGCAACTTCAATAAGAGCAGCGTCTGTAAGTTTGAGACCACCCCTACCAGTGACAACAAACGTGACTTTGTCGTCCGGTCCCTCGACTGTGGAGTCTGAGTGCCAGAATCACATCCTGGGAAAGTCTTCATCACCGGTGAAGTTTCAAGAAACCTTGATACATCCTTCTGATATGATTCTTATGGATTGTGGCTCCATGGATCATGTTTTCCTTGACAGATTGGTGTCTTATGTGCTACATCTTGTTCGGCCTACCCTTGTTCTTGAAGTCTCATTTAGAGTTGTTGATACATCTTATATTGCCTTCCTACCATCGCTGCCTAAACCTCCAGACACACAAGGAAGATAATTTTTTCGTTTTGCCTTGAGGACAAGGCAAATTTACAAGGAGGGGATAATGATAGAGTCTCATTTTATTAATATTTATTTTATTAATTGAGTTTGTTTTTATTATCATTTTAGGAAATCTGAAAATAAGTGGATTATCTACAAATAGGATTTAAGATATTTCAGCAATATTATTTATTATTTTAGATATTTCAGAATAAGTGGAATATCCACAAGTAGGATTTAGTTCCTAGATTTTAGATATTATTTTAGATATTATTTGGATTTTTTAGTTTGAATTTTGAATTAGATTTTATCTCTCTGTATTTCTATAAATTGGCTTCTAGCCTACTCAATAAAGCATCGAATATTCAGAGAGTAAATTAAGTGTGTGGAGATTCTCCTGGGCTGTTCTTAGAGAGTTAGTGAGATACTTGCTTTCTCTTTATAACAGAGTATTGGGCTGTTTTAGAGAGAAGGTGAGATTCTTGCCTGCTCTTTATCTCAGAATACCTTTATCCTTCTCAACATAAATTCTCAAATTATCATTTAACTTTCCCATTTATCCGTTACCTTACTCAGTACCTTAACACTGTGATTGTTGTGCGTGTGCACCGTCGTGTATAGCTAACATCATGCGCTCACAAACTGATAGTTTTGTATCAAGTCATGATTGTCAAAATCAAGATTTACCACTGATCATCATGCGCACACAAACTGATAGTTTTGTATCAAGTCATGATTGTCAAAATCATGATTTACCATTGATATCTTAGTATTTTATGATTCAAATTCCTATAAAAACATCGTTTTGTCAAAATTTTGTGAAATTCTTGTTGTAATATGATGAAAATAATGGTAGTATATGGGATGATTAGTCCAAGAATAGCATGAGATGCTTTATGGGAATTTGAATGGGTTGATTCTCCCACCTTGATAGTTAGCTTTTGGGTGAGGTTTCCCATATTGAATGGGTGCCCTCCAATTGCATTAGAGCTGTTGGTTGAGTAATCTAGAAAAAGCTACAAGCTAAGTGATGTGTCACAGCCTAATTGTCAGGACATTGGCTTTCTAAGGATGACCAACTAACTGATGGGGACTAAGTAATATGAGATGCCTAGTCTCAAATTGAGTAGTATGAGTTGCTTTATGAGAACTTAAGTTGACTCTCCCCCAACTTTAAGGATTTTAATAATTAATTTAATCATATTGATTTACGGACTTTGCAAGTCTAATAATTGGACTCAAATTAAAGAACTTTCTCTTGTGAAATTTGAAGGCCTTCCCTTGTTTGAGTAGATTGCCTTTCTCCCTTTTCCATTAGCCTTGTCAATCAAGCTCCTAAAGTGGCCTTTCATTCCAGTTCCTTGGGTATGCTACTCTCAGTTTCTTTGTTGTTTTGATTTTCTAATTTTTCCCTTTTCTTAGTCTTATTCCTTTTCATCCTTTCTTTAACCTTTGATTCATTGTTTCTTTTTGGCAATGCATGTAGAATTAAAGGTATTGCTTAAGTTTTTTCGGCTCACTGAGAGGAATTAGTATCAACATTTTGAGAGAATGGTATTTGGCTGTGTTCATAAATGCATCCCCATTTTATTATCAGACTTACGAGGATCTTGTTTTTATTCAATCAGTTACTTTTGCTGTACTTGGGGAGAAAACCACAGTGATATCGCCTGAAGTGTTTATTAGTGCAGGGGTTCCATGCTGCAGGTATAGTTTTTATTAATACCTTTCAATATCTTGTACAGCCTCTCCTATGCTAAATCTCTATTGTAACTAGTGATTTCTTGCCAAAAAGAAGGCTACTTACTTATTCTACTCATTTTGGTGATGCTTGCTCTGAATTGATGCCTGATTAATCTTTTGTGAAGCGTTTTTCATGATTTTCATTTCTTAATTGCTTATAGGTTAGTGCAAAATGCTGGAGAATTTGTTGTCACATTTCCAAGAGCTTATCACACTGGATTTAGTCACGGTGGGACACTTAACCTTTAAGGAATGTGACTATAAGCTCCATTTTGTGGGGATATTTTGGTTGTCATTAATTTTAATATTTCAATTGGCTTTAATCCTCTGGATAATGTGGTGTGTAGGATTTAATTGTGGGGAGGCAGCAAACATTGCGACACCTGAATGGTTGAGGGTTGCTAAAGATGCTGCTATTAGGAGGGCATCAATAAATTATCCGCCCATGGTTTCACATTTTCAGTTACTTTATGATCTTGCCCTGGCTTTGTCTTCAAGGTTTGTCCCTCCTCTCGAGCCAAAATCTTGAAAGAAATATGTCTTTCATTTTCTCTAATGGTCCAAACTCATGAAAGATTGATGCCGAAGTGAAGCAAACACAGTTGGAAAATGATATTCGTACAAGAAGTTGGAAAGTTTTGGGCTGACCACTCTATAGATAAACTTATGCATATGCTTTAAGTTACAATTAAATGCTTTTGTAAGAGCAATTGGTACTTCATGGTTTTATTTGTCGAGAGCTAATTTGATATGCTCATGCAGAATTCCTGGGGGCATCAGTGCTGAACCACGGAGTTCTCGGCTTAGAGATAAGAGGAAAAGTGAAGGGGAAACTGTTATTAAGGAACTATTTGTCCAGGATGTGTTACAGAACAATGACTTGCTTCATGATCTTGGCAAAGGATCTGCTATAGTACTTCTTCCTCGGAGCTCTTCAGATATTTCTGTTTGCTCAAAATTACGTGTTGGTTCCCAGCATCTGAAGGTGAACCCTGGGTATTTTCGCAGAGAATGCAATTCCGAGGGAATGAATTCCTCAAAAGGTTTTGTTTCCGATGACCTGGTTTTCAGCAGAACCACACAAGTGAAAGAATTTTCAGTAAAAGAGAAGTTTGCTTCTTTGTGTGAAAGGAACAGGGTCTCCTCATTAAGTGTAAATGATAACATATGCTCTTCAAGTTCTGTGCCACTTCAAAGAGACACTGAAAGAGAGACAGGCCAAGGGGATGTGTTGTCAGACCAGAGACTATTTTCATGCGTCACTTGTGGTATACTAAGCTTTGCTTGCGTTGCTATTGTGCAGCCGAAGGAACCAGCTGCTAGGTACCTTATGTCAGCTGATTGTAGCTTCTTTAATGATTGGGTTGTTGGTTCTGGAGTAAGCATCAATAAGTATACACATGCCCATGGAGATGCAACTACTTCTGAGAAAAGCACCTTTTCAGGTAGGATTATTTTTAACTTCTCTTTCTAACATGGTTGTTGCTCCTGGCTTTTTTCACATCTTGACAGTAATGGATGTTCAGTTTTTTTCTAGGTTTTTTCCAGGACTGTGTCATTTGCCCATTAGAAGACAGTTTATTTTCAGTATCGTGCTATAAAGGCTGCATAGCCAACTATTACTATTCTGTCCTGATAAATTCCCTGCATAGAGAAGAAATCAAATGCTCTGTAGGCTACAATATGTGATAGATTCCCCTATCTTTCTAGTTTGGGAGGCGTGAGTCCACAACATCTTCGATTTAGTTCAAGTTTTAAGTAGGGAGTAGGCTAGAGGATACTTCCTAGGTTTAAATGAGAGAGATGTGAATACCATTAATAATTAATTACAACTTGCAAAGAATAAAATTCAAGTCCCACATCCAAAGCATGCAATTTTTTGTCCCCCCCACCCTGGGGTTTAAAGAGATCTTGAGCTTTCTAGTCTCATGAGCTGGTTTTTTTTTATAGTTCTCTCAAATGCTTTATTAATTGGTATTTTGGCCTTCCACCAAGTCCCAGTAGGAATCATGTAACAGGTACATAAGAATAAGGCTATGGAGTGTGTTGAATGTGAAAATCTTATTGTAAGGCATGGGACTTCAATCCCACATCGTTAATATGGGATTCTGATGTGGAGTTTGTAGAGACCTTGGACTTCTTAACTTCATAAGTTAGTTTTTGGCATATGGTTCCTCAAAACATTTCTCCTAGACACTTTAAATTCTTGGCCTTTTGCTAATACTCCCTCCGTTCTGTTTAATAAAACAAAATTACCTAACTTATACATACCAATAAAATGATTTTAACTAATATATGTCTTAAATGTTTTTCCATCTTTCCACTTCTACCCTCAATGCTCACGATTTTCTTAATTTACTCAAAGGTGGGTCAAGTATTTTTATTTATTTATTAGGGGTGTTTTAGGAAAAGTGATTAATTACTCCTAGAAGTTTATGAATTGTCTCATATAGGAACACTACACCTTCTGAAATTTTGTCTTTTAATTAGGAGCAGGGGAGTACTTAGATGTTATAAATTCTATCTTCTTAAAGGCTCATTCTGTACCCTGTATGGCACAATGCTATTTTTTTTTCTAAAGAAAGAAACCCTTTCATTTTAAGAAATATTGATTGCAGACAAAATAGCTAGTAGGTCTGACTCCAGCTTGCAATCATCCAGTTTATATTTTGTCTTTATGGGGAAACAAGTTAGCTATTGAGGTAGGAGAACCGACTGACTTAAGTCTCCATTAAAGTATTCCATACCATCTTTGTCTTCATCAGTTGACCCCCATGGAGAGTTGATCTCCCCATGGCTACACTTTCTGAAGCTTCACTTGGTGACACTTCGGGTCTGTTTGGTATGAAGGATTTGGAGGGGAAGGGAGGGGAGGGGAAATTTTTATGAGTTAGATTTAAAAAAATTAGAGAAGTGAGGTCATAAAATTTTAATATAGAGAACATGTAAGATAAAATAGTAAGAAAAATAAATTTAAAACTTTTAACCCCATCTTTCTGATTTTTTTAAATCCAACTCAAAAAAAATCTTTCCTCCGCCCACTTTCCCTCCCCTCCCCTCATACCAAACAAGCCCTTTAGTTAGCTTTCTCAGTGGTTAGAACCTTTCACTGCTCAAAACCCTACCATCAAACTTTGATACCAATTGTGGGTATATATGTGGAATGGGGAATTATTGTTCAAAAGTTAGCTATTGATCTAATCTCAGTTCCAGAAGGCTGATTTTGATCTATATAGTGTTATTCTAAATCAGAAATTATTGAATTGTTTTGTCGTATATTTAAACCCAAACTCTACAAGAGTGTCTTTCCTTTTGTTCAACCTATAGAACTGTGTTCGACTGCCATGATCCTATTATTGGAAGAAAAAGAAAAAGAACGCCAACATACACACTATAGCTTTTCACTTGGGATAGTAGGAGAGTAGTAAAATGCACTAATGCCTTGTGCAGAGATTTCATGGGGTCACAAAATGAATAAATTTGCTATATAGGTAACTGATTTGGCTTTTGTTTCAGATTACCTTAGCTTAAAGTTCTCGTTTTCAATCTTCGTAGACAAAGATGCAGGGAAAACTACTTGCTTATTTCTGTTTCTTCGTACAGGATGGAAGATCAAAAAAGCCCCAGACTATGATCTTCCTGTTCAATCTGTAGGATACCAGATACAGGTGGAAGATCAATCACATGAGGTAGCTTTACGTACTAAAGGACAGAAAGAAACTTCAGCCCTTGGCTTATTGGCATCTGCATATGGAAATTCATCTGATTCAGAGGATGACCAACTTGACCCAGGTGTTGCAGTTCATGATAACGAATCTAATGTTATGGACCATCCATCAGGTGGTATATCTCAGAATATGTCTAGATTGTCTTCTCTTTTCCAAGATTGCAATGCAAGTGCAGTCAGGGTTCATGGTGATTATGGGCAGAAAGCAAACTCAGAAGGTTGTGATACCACTTCAGGGACTGCATTTAAGAATACGAGTTGTACCTTAAATTATTCTCAAGATGTTCGTGAGGCCGAAACATCAATGCTTGGTAACACTGGATGTCCCATCGATGATAGAAGTGCATCATTGTTGCCAAATTCTGATGAAGATTCATCTAGATTGCATGTCTTCTGTCTGGAACATGCTGCTGAAGTGGAGCAGCGACTTCACCCAATAGGAGGAGCACACATATTACTCCTTTGTCATCCAGGTGTGCTGTTTGGTGGATTAACCTTTAGCATACTCAAGTTTTTTTTTTTTGCTTCGATATTGATTGTTTAAATCAACTCATTGCTGCTTATTAACCTCTATATCTTTGGGTCATTTTTTCATTGAATTATGATTTATCATGTATAGTCACTAGTTTTCCTCTCCTTTGCTAGTTATTTATTATTCTTTTTTCTGCAGATTATCCCAAGGTAGAGGCTGAAGCAAAAAATGTGGCTGAAGAACTGAATATTGATGGCATATGGAAGAATCTTTCTTACAGAAATGCCACCCCAGAAGATGAGGAGAGGATCCAGTCGGCTCTGGATAGTGAGGATGCTATTCCTGGAAATGCGGACTGGGCTGTAAAGCTCGGAATCAATCTCTTCTATAGTGCCAATCTTAGCCGCTCTCCTCTCTACAGTAAGCAGATGCCCTATAATTCTGTCATATATTATGCATTTGGCCGTAGTGCTCCAGCAAGCTCACCCACAGAACCCAAGGTTTACCAAAGAAGGACCAGCAAACAGAAAAAGGTGGTTGCTGGAAAATGGTGTGGCAAAGTTTGGATGTCCAATCAGGTCCATCCCCTTTTAGCTAAAAGAGATTCTGAGGATGATGATGAGAAAATCTTACATGGGTGGTCGTTGCCTGACAAGAAAATTGAGAGATCAGAAAGTGCCCCCACAGACAATTTTACTAATAGAAAATCTGCTAAGAAAAGGAAAATGACTGTAGAGAGTAGAAAAGCCGGGAAAGCCAGTTTCGCTGAGAGAGAATATGTTTCTGATAATTCTGTTGAAGAGAAATACAACCCACAGCAAAGGACATATTCTAGAGCCAAGCAAGCCAAATATTTTGACAGAGATGATGCAGCGTCAGAAGAGGATTATTCTCCTGTGCAGCAATATAGAAAACCTACAGAAAGTGATGAAGTTTCAGATGATTCAATGGATGATAATTCTCACATGCAGCAGGGAAGGAATTTTAAAGTCAGAGAACCTAAATTCGTTGACAGTGATGTTGTCTCAGATGATACAATGGGATATGATTCTGATTCACAACTGAGGAGAGAGCTTAGCAATAAACAAATTGAAGACTCAGAAAGAGATGGGGTTTCGGAGGATTCCATGGGCGGTAGTCCTCTTAAGCAGTGGAGGAAGACTTGTAAAAGCAAGCCAGCCAAATATGTTGCTAAAGATGTAATTTCTGATGACCAAATGGAGGATCATTTTCAGAATCAGCAAAGAAGGATTCCTAAAAGCAGACAAGCCAAATACCTTGATAGAGAAGATATCATGGTATCTGATGACCAACTGGAGCATCGAATACATAAGCAGCAACGATCTAAAGGAAGGCGAGCCAAACACTTCACTGGAGACGATATTACATCTGATGACCAACTGGAGGACCGTTCTGGCAAGTGTAATAGAAGGATTCCTAAAAGCAGACAAGGCAAATGCCTAGTCGACGAAGATGTGGTATCTGATGACCAATTGGAGGATCAATTTCAGAAGCCACGTGGTACTATTCAAAAGAGCAGGCAAAATAAACGCAAGAATAAAGTTATGGCTGACTCATCTGATAACTATACTCATCTGCTGCATAGAACTCCTAAGAGGAAGCAATTTAAAAGCATGGATGAAGAGGACATAAATTCTGATGATCAAATGGAGGATTCATCTCTTCAGCGGCGAAGGAGGACTCTTCGAAGCCAGCAATCTAAATTAGAGGCACATCAAGCAGTGAAACAATCTAACTCTTGCCGTGTGAAACAACAGACGTCCCGACCTCTAAAACGAAGCACTCAGCTACCAGTAAAATCAAAGACTTCTCAGAAAATGAAGCAGCCTCCCCGAGTGCGGAAAAATCAACCTGATAAGTACAGAGATTTTAACATGTGTTCAGAAGAGGAGGAAGAAGGTGGACCTAGCACACGCCTTAGGAAGAGAGTACCAAAAGTTGAGGGGTCTGAAGCAAAACCAAAAGGAAAGATAACCCAAAGGAAGAAGGCGAACAATGCCACAGCTCTGAAGGTTTCCAGAACGAAGGATGAGGAAGTAGAATATGAGTGTGATATTGATGGGTGCACAATGAGTTTTGGCTCTAAACAGGAGCTAGCAGTGCACAAGAGAAACATATGTCCTGTAAAGGGATGTGGAAAGAAATTTTTCTCACATAAATATCTGGTGCAGCACCGTCGAGTTCACGAGGATGACCGCCCTCTGAGGTGCCCTTGGAAGGGATGCAAGATGACCTTCAAGTGGGCATGGGCGCGTACTGAGCATATTCGAGTGCATACCGGAGCTCGTCCATATGTTTGTGCTGAACCAGGGTGTGGACAAACATTCAGATTTGTTTCTGATTTCAGTCGCCACAAGCGAAAGACCGGCCATTCAACAAAGAAGAATCGTTAGATGTTCCTTAGCACGGTTTATGAATTCAAGTCCAAATTGTTCAATTGACAGGGTTAGGAATAGGCTTAGAATTAGAATATCCCTGCAAGTGCCATTTGTAGTAGTTACTAATTGTGTTTGCTCTCGGGGGTATTTTGTACCCTTTTGTTTATTTAAAGTAGAGCAATTGCTTGGATATGTAAACATGATTCTCAATCAAGCTCGCATCCCATGCAAATGCGAGCCCCACGTTTGTGTTATGCTGAATTTCATGCAACAATCATGCATGATGCATGCTTCAACAGGGCCGTTTTTAGAGATGTTGTATTATTGATCCCTCGTAACGCCCAGTCGTTACAGGGATGCGTTCTTTTCTTCTTTATTTTGGGTACCATTCAATGATTAGTGGGTCCCCATTTAACATCGCTACGATGAGATCTCAACCATTTTAATTTAATTTGGATGGTACAAATTTAACATTTTTAATTTGTGATTTTTTAAATGATAAATTCATTTTTATGAGAAATGATAGTTATAAGACTATTTTTATTTTTAATTTTACATATGTTAAAATAAAAATTCATTTAAAATATAAAAATTAAACTAATTTAAATCTGAATCATCCAAAATCAATCTAACAATGGACATGTTTGATGAGCTCATCAGTGTTCCCTTAACTAGCTTTGACACATATTCTCCTATTAGAATAGGCTTCTAATGGGAATTTGAACATTAGTTTATTACTTTGTCAAGAACTAAACCTTATTGCTAGATCTAATGCATGTTTGGGAACATTTATTTTTTAAATATAAGTGCTTATTACGCAAGCTGAGATAAAACTTCTCTCACATACTTACCTCGTATACCGTAAATCACGATTTATAAGCACTTGTTAGTTGCAACAATCTCTTTACATTGTTTTCTGTCCAACAATTTTTTTGGTTGTATCTTTGCATGTAAACATAGATGAAAATACTCGCACACGGATGAATAAATCTTTGACTTAAATAGTTAAATTTGAAGACTCATTTGATGAGTTTTGAAAATTAAAACATTTGACCAACATTCATAATATATGGATATAGATATAATAAATCTATTAAATAAAAGAAATAGAAAAATTACATTAATTAAATGCACATATATTAAATTATTAGAAAAATACTAATTAAATCAAATCAAAATAATCAAAGATAAGGCCGCCCTTCTGCAATGAAAAAGGAAAATTGAAGCACTTTTAATAAAAAATAAATTCATGAATTTATTATATAAATATTTTCCCAAAGTCCAATCATAGCGGATGAATAGTGCAACAGTATACCTTCTTCAACTGCATTTAAAATCATGAAATTGCTAAATCTCTCTTAAACAAATCGGTGCATTACTGTATGCTATTTCCCGCTCCGTTAATATTTCCCAATTCAAGAAACCATTGTTCATTCTTAGCCTCCCCAATCCAATTCAGGCCGCAGTCCAACCACACCTATATATTTCCCCTATAATGAAACTTACGCTCATTTCTTTCATCACAAAGTTCAGAAAAGCAATCGTCGAACGTCAGAAGAAGCTTCCTCGCATTCTTTCTTTCCAAGATCATAGTGTTAGGTTCTATCGCACAATCAGATTGATCGATCCAGGTTTGGTTCTAACCCTATTTTAATTTCTTTCAAATGTTGCTACCTACATTGCCATGATGAAGTGACTTTTTGCTTTTAGACCTTTAATCGCGAAGACAGAGACAAATAGAATACAAATTTCTACGTTTGGCTGAGCAAGAAACTTCTTTAATGTTCTTGCTGCAGGTTGAAAGAAGTGATTTACTCAAATCAGAATGGAGCAGTTATTTTCGCGCAGAAGAAAAGATATCGATATAAAGAAATTGTAAGTGAATTGTTTTATTTTGCGTTGGCAGATGCATGCTTATAATCTTAAATTTACTAATTCTTACTTACCTGTCTTCATAGTTGGAAAATTTGTGTGATATGCTAACAATCATAATGTATCACAGAAAAGAAATGCAAGATTTTACTAAACATGTATACACAAGTCAAGAAAGCTTATGTAAATAGTAAGTAGTAATTAATATGCAGACAAATGCTGGAGATAATAGGCAATATTATATTATTATTCAGTTACGTAATTCATATGTCTCGTTAATTAACTGTACATATTTGCCTTTTTCACAGGCTGAATAATAAGCGTATTGAAGTGATGCTGATAGACCATAGGCGTGATCTGTTTGAAGTGGTGTGGCATGGTCCAAAAGATAGTAGTGTCCACATTCTATCTCTCTTAAGTAACTTGGCTTTATAATATATAATATATACTTCCTCCGGTCTTTAACATATGATATATTTACCTAATTTGATTATATTAAGGAAATTAGTTAAGTTATTTAATATGACACACCTTTTCTAAAACACCTAATCATCTCCCTTAATTCCCTCATTTCCTCTCCCCATTGATTATTATTGAGGGAGCATGAAAACTATGAAAAATATTATCAAATATGAAAACTATATCTTTTATTTAGGACCAAGATCAACTGTATTATATGTTGTATATTAAAGACCAGGTGGAGTATATGAGATGAATTGGCTTAATTATAATATCCCTATCACAACCTCATGTTTGTTTTTGCAGGCCTTTACAAAGATGGAGTCTGGAGAATTTGTCTTTGCGTTCCATCTAATTATCCAAACAAACCACCCGTTTTGCTTTTCATGGACGAGATATTTCACCCAAACATTTCAGGGTGAGCACCCTATTTGCAGTTAAGCCTTGTCCCCCCCCCCCCCCAAGGGGGAAATGAAATAATCGTTGTGAACTATGGAATAACAGCTGCAAATGTTGTTATTTTACACAAAGGTTGAATAAGGCTGACTCTACTGTTTTGTCTGCAGATCATTTCCTCCTAGAATCTTGGATGTTCCTTCTGAAGCATGGAGGGAAACATATGGTAAATGCTAATTCTAGGATCTTTATATGAAAATTTTCAAGCATTGTTTGCCTTTGATGATTTGTATGTATGTGTGGATTGTCATAGTCAAGTATTTGTTGTTCTTCATTTTTGCAGATCTTGTATATATGTTTGAACAATTTCTTCCACAGCTCTTGCGCCATCCAAATCCTGAAAATCCTATCAATCATAAGGCGGCAGAGTTGCTGAAGCATAATAAAGAGGAGTTTGATCGAACAGTTAGAAGTGAGGGTTCATTGTTTTCCTTTTCCAACTAACCTAACTGAATAGCTTATAATCTTAATTACTTTGTGAGAAAGTAAATGTGAAGTAGTATTGTTTCTGTTTGAGACACAGGATATTGTTTAAGTCATGGAAAGAGGCCAGAAACTGGAAGTGAAGGAGGGATCGGATCATCAAATCAGCATCGAAATCCTTGAAAAGAATTTGGTGGTCTCAGCTTTAAACCCTTCAACTATTGTCCATATATAGAACCAATCATAATGTAGTTCTGAGTCATTCATTAGTACGTGTATATATTCTGGTTTTACTGAAAAACAATAGTTTTTGAAGTTACTGTGTGGCGTTTCCTTCTTCTGCTCTTTTATCTTCTTCGTGGCAACGTCATAGGACATAAGTGCAGAACATTAAATTTCAGTTCACAGAGTATTTCAGTACGAATATGTATGCTCATCCTTGATCCTTTCTTTTATGGAGTTATGATGGAAGGATCTCTTTACTAACAAAACGAAATCTTTACTAAGGAAATCAAATGTCGTCAACTCCATTTGTTAGAATAGTTTTCATTGAGTCTTTGCACCTATCCTTTTTCAAGTTTACTCTCCCTTTCTGAACTCTTCTTGGTTTTCAGAAAATAGGATTTGATTTAGAATTACCCATTGTTAATTTCAGGGCTTCTCTGAATTTAAAAGTTACCACTTGGCATGCTTCCGTATTAAGGCTTAATACAATTAAGTTCTTAGCATCTAACAATTTTTACATATCTCCCTTTTTTCTGAGATTAGAATTTCATTAAGCAACAAGTAACTTCGTACAAATCACCTCTTCCACTTTATATTGTCTACTTATCATTGATTTACAAAACAACATGGGAATCTCTGCTAAGAGAAAATAAGTGAGAGCAATTAAATGAAGACTCGTTTTCTCTCTCTCTTTTTTCCTTTTTTAAGTTTTACTTATATTTGTAATTCACAAAATTAAAGCCCGACCCTTTTTGACTTCTAGCTATTTGGGAGCTAAACACTAAACCAATCGTTACCAAGTTTTTTTTCAAATAGAAATGATATAGGAATTATGATTAGGATTCCCTTGACCGAGCTCTGGAATAAAATTTATATAGGGATTTGACAAAAATAGACCTATTAGAAGTTACATACGTAATATGAATCCATTGAGAGACGTGGCCATGACCATTTGTTGTTAGAAACAAAAACTTGAAGTCATGGCCAATATCTTAGTCAGGAGCAACAGAAATCCATTTATAGTGGCTTCCAGGCGATATGTGAAAAACTTAAAGTCATGGCCAATATCTTGGTCAGGGGCAACAGGAATCCATTTATAGTGGCTTCCAGGTGATATGTGCCCAAGGGTATTCTTGGTATATATTCCCTGCCGTCCATACAATTAATTTATTAAATATGTTTTGAAAGGGAAAAAAAATTCACTTTTTCCCTTATTAAAAAATGTGCTTGAAAATTTTATGAGTGAACAAAATTTGAAATGAGCATTAATTATTAGGATAAATCTGAAAAATGAATATTAATTATTTTGCAAAGGGCTTATATTTTAGACCTAACTATTCTTTTAGAAGTATTCTATATTGTAGACCGGAGGACGCATATTTGGATAAATAAATTCATGAAACTTTTTTTAAGGGTTAAGGTGCATTTATCACTCTGAAGTATTTTTTCAGGCATATCCAATGCGTTAAAGTATTTTGTGGTGTATCCAATACTTTGAAATATTGTTTTTGGTACACCTAGCACTTTGAAGTAATTTTTTAGGTGTGTCTAGTGTTGTAAACTATTTCTTTTGTCCATCCAACACTCTAAAATATTTTTTGACGCATCAAACACCCTAAATTATTTAAATTGTTAACTGTAGAATTACACCCAAAAAAAAATTTAGAGTGATAGACGCTCCTTAAAAAAATACTTCTAAGTATTGAATGTACCACAAAATATTTTAGGATACTAGATGTAGCTAAAAAAAATTACTTCAAGGAGCTGAATATACCTTAACCCTTTTTTTAAATCTCTTCAATTTTCCTTTTTTAACTACAAAGAGGTATTTTCGTTTTTTGATAGTATCCAGACTCTGGACTTAATTAAAAATTTATTAAAGATCTCAACCTAAATTTAAATTTTTTTTATTTCATATGGATTTAAATTAAAAAATTTTCATGATCATATCATATGCTATCATGTGATGGGAGGAAATTACCCATATTCCAATTTTATGATTGAATATTGCTATTAGCGGGGTGAAACAGTACATAATACCATCACGCCGCACTTGCGCATTTAGTTACGCATAAAAATTAATTTAGGCGTTTAAAAAAAAATTAGGTTATTGATTAAAATACTTTCAAAATATTTAAAAGATAAATAAGGATTGTGAATTTTAATAATTCTAAATTAACTGATTTGAAATTTTGAAATGTTAATAAATATGTGAAATTACATAAATGCCCTTATTTTTTATTTTTAAAAAATCCCTAAAACCCCTTGCCAGCCGCTGGAGCTTCGGTGTATTTGCCGGTGATTGGCTGTCGAAGCTCCGATGGCCTAATATATATATTTTTGAATTTTTCAAGTAAAAATTTGTTAATATAAATACTTGAGTTGTTCATAGTGATACTAAAGTTGTAAATAACTTTCTAATATATATATATATATATATATTTTTTAATTTCTCAGATAAAAAAGTTGTTAATAGTAAAACTAAAGTTATAAATATATTTTTTTTTTTTGCATTTCTCACGCAAAAGTTATCATTATTAATACTTGAGTTGTTAATAGTAATACTAAAGTTATGAATATGTATTTGTTGAATATTTTTTAATAATTTTCACTTGAGCTCCTGGAGGCTTTTTTTTTTTCCATTTGTCAAGCAAAAGCTGTTCCTATTGATACTTAAATTGTTAACAGCAATACTAAAATTGTGAACGGGATATTTATTGAATATTTCCTAATAACTTTCATCGAAGCTTCGGTGGTCTAATATTTCTTTTGAATTCTCAGTCAAAAGTTGTCAATATAGATACCAGAGTTGTTAATAGTGATACTATTAACAACTCTGGTATCTATATTGATAACTTTTGCATGAGAAATTCAAAACCACTATTAACAACTCTGGTATCTATATTGACAATTTTTACATGAGAAATTCAAAAAAAAAAATATTAAGTTATCATTTATAACTTTAGTATCGCTATTAACAATTTAAGTATCTATATTGATAATTTTACTTTAGAAGTTAAAAAATATATATTAGGCCACTGGAGCTCCGGTTATCGGCAGTCACCGCCGCCATAGCTCAAGCGGCTGGCAAGGGCTTTTAGGGTTTTTTGAAAAAAATAAAATGTAAAGACATTTATGTGATTTCACATATTTGTCAATATTTACCATTCTTATCTATCTTTTACATTGAAAGTGTTTTTCTGTCATTTTTCAAAAAGAGAAAAACAGATGTCATGATTTACTTGTTCCACTTCCATGATATAGGGGAAAATGTGAAGGACACGTTAAATGTGTGTGTATGTATATACAGCATATCTTAAGGTGTGAATGATATTATTAATATTGGCCAAAAAAATAATATTAATAATAAATAATTATTTTATATATATATTGAGAAAAGAACCCTGTTGATTTTTAAATTATCAGTAATCTTTTCTAAAATTATTCTTCTAGTAATTTGCCCTCGTCCCTGCTGAAGAAAGTAATGTGAACCCATATCAAATTATTACCGTATTGTAGATTTATTACTTAATTGATTATAAAGATTTGTATCTGATTTTAACTTTCAAGATGATGGGTTATATGGTAAATAATCAGAATAAGCAGTGTATTTTCCGAAATTGGAACTCGACCATCAACGAAACAAAAGCTCTTCTCCAGCTAGGGCAGGACGTTGGTAAAATACTAAAAGTTTCAATTTTCCAGCTTAGTTCGAAAATTTTCATGGCAATCCGATACGGTTATACACTAACAAGTACACCGTATAGAAATACGTAGAGATACGTACAAGCTGTAGAAATACGCCAAGACAGAAAAGTAACGCCTTTTGTTTTCTTTTACATCACCTTTTTGTTCACACTTCCCTTCTAGTTTTCCTATTTCCCAAATTATAATGCTTTTCCCTGCCCTTTCTTCTCTGCTCTTCCCTTTGTTCTTTTATAATCTTCTCTATTATTAGGGTTTGAAATTGAAATGTTGGGGGAGAATGGAGTCTTCTGAACCAGAATCAACTGCAATTTCGAATTCCAACGAGAACCCAGACTTGGGCTTTGGCTCGGTCTCGTCTTTCCCTAGTTCTGATCACGCTTCGGAACCCTCAGATCTTAATCATCAAGCTGAGGTCGATGCACTCGATGAGGAGTTCCAGAAGAAGCTGATTTTGAAGGATAAGGATGAAGAGGGAGAGACTGTGAATAAAGATGATAAGTTTGATGGTAGTGAGGAAGTGAGTGATAAACACGTTGCTGAGGAATCTTATGAGGTAGATGGGTGGGGTGAGTATAACGATAATTGGAATGGAAATGAGGACAATAATTGGAGTACGCATGTGAGCGGGAATGAGAATGATGAGGAAGGTGGAGATTATGTCCATGAAGTGGAGAGAAGGGAAGAAACAAGCTACCACCAGTACCCGTTGAGGCCCGAAGCAGAAGATTGTGTATTCTATCTGAAAACTGGAACTTGCAAATTTGGATTCAATTGCAGGTTTAATCACCCTGTTAATAGGAGGAAAAATCAGGTATTACTATCTTCCTTCAGTCTGCATATGAATTTATCTCCGTGGATATTACATTTTGAAACTATACTAAATAAGTCACTTGTGCTGGCCGAATCTCCCAACATAAAGTTTCTTTTGTGTGGTTTCTAACACCATTGCATTTAATGGAACTGCTGGATTTAGGAGAAGGCTATTTTGATTTTGCTGAATATGCTATGTTTTAAGGGACTGATAATTTATCGGTCACCGTGGTTGATTTTTAGTAGCTTCCTGGAGAACCAGCTGGGTAATATATATATATATATATATATATGTATATATATGTATGTATGTATGCACGCATGTATTTAAAAAATATCAACCGAAGTTTCTTTCTCCTCTATAGCTTTGATTAGTTACTTCTACAAGGTTCAAACTTTTTCCCTGTTTCATTGGGTTATATAATGTGGCATTCTCTATTTATTTGGGAGGGAAAAAAGAAGATATTATCTTTAAAAGGATTGGGTGTTCATGATTGACATTCAATAATATTCTGTGGGTCATCTAATAACAAAACACCTTGTACTCTGTTAGATGCCAAGAGTTTATTCTATCTTATGATGTTTTAACTCAATTGAAGGCTGGTAAAGAGAAGGCGGGAGAGATAGATGAATCAGCAGATAAATCAGCGCAGGCAGAATGCAAGGTTATTGTCAAAACGATTTTGTTAAATATGTTTTTTCATACGAATTCTCATATTGCATTATCGTATTGTAATATCATTTTGATTATCATGTTGATTATGTACAATTAGTGTAATAAGATTTGCTTCAGCTGTTTAATATGTGTATAACATGTGAGGCTACCTCAAGGAGGTTCAATCAAACATGCAATTAGTATTGTTCCATTCCCTTTGATATCATAGATGTCAAATTTGTTGTGTTGTCATATCATCTACCACCCAAGGCTGTGTGTGTGATACACACAGATATATATATATTTTCTGCCACTGATTCCTTTGTCATTAAGGAACCTCTTTTCAGTAGTTGTCCATATCTAGTCATTGCAAGCCTTGTGCTGGCACACTAATGATAATGTGCAAATAATAAGCATGATAACACTCATTTCAATTGATAATAGTAAATATTAATTAATAACAATTAACTAAACCAAACATTGGTAGAAAATTTTCTGTATACCTATGGCTACATGGATGGATAGATGAAAGGATAAATAAATAAAGTCATTTACAAGGCTGCATCAATTTTTCAAAAATTACTAAATCTTAAACTGTAGTTTTAGGAAGCGGGCTTATATCTGTTGATTATTTCTATTTCTTTTTTTTTTTGAGACAATCATACTAATAACTGTTTTTCCCCCTTCGATGCCATGACAGTATTATCTATCATCAGGAGGATGTAAGTTTGGAAAGGCTTGTAAATATAACCATTCAAGAGGAAAGTGTTTAGTAGTTCCAGTTCTAGAGCTTAATTTTCTTGGTCTGCCAATTCGTCTGGTACATAATCTCTATCATTTTTCCCCATCATTTATTACTAAATTTGTTTGTGCTTTTGTTGCGTAATATATGTATATATGATATCATCTGCCTCTTTCTTCTATTTTTTAGATTACTTATTCCCTGAGATTTGAACAAGTTTGTTATTTGCATTAGGAGGAGAAAGAGTGCCCGTATTACATGCGTACTGGCTCTTGTAAGTTTGGAACAAACTGCAAATTTAATCATCCAGATCCTACAGTTGGCGGAGGAGGCGATCTTCCTGCAACATACCGTAAGGTTGGGCCTATATCATTACAAGGTATCTCACAGCCATCTGCACCCTCCTGGTCTTCTACGAGAACTTTAAATGAAACTGCTGCTTTTATGCCAATGATGTTGTCACCTGCTCAAGGCGTTCCTCCCCAAAGTCCCGAATGGAATGTGTATCAGGTACATCATCACCAATAATCATCTAGCAAGGGACTTATGGTACACTTTAACTATTATATTATATGTTTAGTTTACAAATTTTCCACATCCAATGCTATTGAGATGATCACTATAGCTTCAGTATATAACTTGTAGCAGTGTATAACTTGTAGTCCTATGCTATTTACTTCCAAGTATTCGTGTTCTACTCCTAAATAATAATATACCATTCTGCCTATTGAACTTCTGTAAGTGGTTGTTTACTCCTTTTTCTCGTCTCTGGTTTTGTATTAAGGCACCTGTCTACCTACCTGAGGGGAGCATGCGCCCACCTTCTGCATATATTATGAACAACCTGGCGATTGAGAAAAATATTTATATGCAACATCAAAGGACGATGCAGGTTGAAGAGTTTCCTGAACGGCCTGGGGAGCCTGAATGCAGCTACTTCTTAAAAACTGGGGATTGCAAATTCAAATCTAATTGTAAATTTCACCATCCAAGGAATCGGCTTTCAAAGTTAGCCTCTGCTGCATGCACCCTCAGTGACAAGGGTCTTCCTTTGAGACCTGTAAGTTTTTATCCTGCTATTTCTTGTTCATACGCAAGCTCTTACAAAAGACCTTCAGTTTAATTTTTCATATGGAGCTTGAAGATTCTCTTATTGCAGGACCAGAATGTATGCTCGCATTACAGTCGCTACGGTATCTGCAAATTTGGACCCGCATGTAAGTTTGACCACCCAATAAACCAATCGCTCTCTTTAGGGCCTTCCCTTGATCAGCACTCTCCCTACTCAAACCCTGCTAGAGCTGAAGTTGCTGAAAATGGAGGGGGCAATTGAGCAAATAATGCAATAATTTAGCAGTCTAAATATTTAAAGTCAGGATCCTTCTTCTAGCCTCGAGGATACGTTTGATCCAGAATTTGTAATTTTCTTCTTAACATAAATTATTTGACTTTTTTTTGGGTTCTGCTTAATGGCACGGGCTTTTCAGAGAATGGCAATATACATGTTAAACAGGTGTTTTGTTACAGGTAATATCAACATCTGTAGATTATTCTGTGTTTCTGTGGAAGTTTGTTCACCAGAATCAGTGTTTTGGATTATATGTTAGGGTTGATGTTATTGGGTATGAATGTGGAGTTTATTGTTTCTGCTTTTTAGCTTCCAAAGGACTATAACTTTTGGTTCTCAGAATTCATAACGGTAGTTGATGCAACAGAACTGAATCCGATGTTGGCGGGTGAAACAAATGGGAGAAATCAAAACAAATCGAAATTGCTGAGCACTAATAATTATATGAACATAAAAGATTGGGAAAATTGTTATAAAAGACCTCATTAGCTTAATATTTGCTAAATGGGACCTAACCTAATCTGTCATTAATTTCGCAGCAGGAAAAGACCTCAATGCCCTTAATGAGAAAAGAGAGGGAAATAAAAGAAAAAGGAATAGAAGCAGTGATGTCGGGCGAAACACAACGAGCGAATGTTTTTGATTTGGTTGAAGGCGCGCGAAGTTGAAGAGGGAAGGGAGAACTCGGTGGAGAAAATCGGACGAGAGTGTGGGGTGGCGGAGTGTGCGTATTGGAGGCGGCGGTGCAAGATTGGTTTCTGCTGTGGCGGCGAGGCGAGGTCTTAGGGTTGTTGCATTCTTGCGGCGGTGTGTTGCTTTTGCGGTGTCGAGAGTTGTTGGGCACGGCAGCGGCGGCGGCAGCGGCGTCTCCGAGTAGTAGCGCTCTGAAGAACACCCAAGATCCGAGGTTTATGGTTCTGTTTTTCACTTTCTTCATTTTATCATCACCATTAATCCCGTTTGTTCTTTTATATCAAGAGGTTGTTTCTGTTTATCATAATAATGTCTTTCGTTTGCGGTTCCAGTTGAACTAATCGGAATTTAGTGTGCTTAATGCTTATATGTAGTACCTAATTTCGGACTACATTCATTTTGTGTTTACCGAGCTCATGTTATCTGCTGACTCTGATTACTATTGACAAATTTCGTTTTGTTTTATGCTGTTGGTTGTATTGTGTAAAATGGAGATTCTTAGTAATTATCTTTGTCTTGTTCATAAAGTGGAAGCTGTTAGTTATCTGATTTTTTATGCCAATGATTCTGCGCATCTGTCTATTTTTTATTGCTGAATAGCAATAAAGAAAGCTACAAATGTAGTCTAATTCTCTTTTAAAGCCAGTAGACTAATGCAAAGTTTTACAGAGGAAAAGTGTTTTGTAGAAAGGAAATGGGAAATGCATCAATTCCATTCCATTTCCTTTATAGGATACACTAATTCTAGCTAGTGAAAGGATTGTGATATTCTGGGTCTAATGGAGTCATTCTTGTCAGAAGCTTAATGGGAATGAGACAAATATCACCTAAAATTCAGAGTTGCACTGACACTTGGTACTTCCCTGAGAATGGAATGCAAATGGAAGATTATGCAATGTTTATTCATACTCTCTTGGTTCTGATTCTGTACTCTATGGTCAGTCGCATTTTTATATCCTGTTTCAGTGCTGGCATGGGTTTGCTTCTGATTTTTCTCTGCTTTTGCTCTTATCTGCCGATTTTGTATGATAATTTACATCTTGCAAAATGCTATTCTTAGCCTGTTGTCCTGAAGCTAATCCTCAGGTACTTACTTTAGCTGAAGCTGATCCTAATTTTTACTTAGGCAGAAGATATTTTAAAGAGGCTTCCCGTTGATGACCTCATAAAGGATGCTGAGCCAACATTATTAATTACTTCTGATCAAGTACACACCATATCTTCTAATTAACTCTTTTTTTCTGGATCATCCTTGTACATCTGCTTATCCATGTGCATAAATTATCATGTCCTTAGGAATTCGATCTCCCAAAGGCAGTATTGCAATAATGCTATCATAAAATGCCATCAGCTTTGTCATTGTGTCACAGTGGCAAAAGAAGCCTTTAGCCAGTTTGACGTATCATAAAATACTAAGGTTATTAACAGCCCAAAAATAGTTAGACTGTTCAATTAATTTGTATATCCTGGTCTCTTGGCTGCAGTCCTAAATAACCTCCATTTTCAAGTGCCCAAACTTGCACTTCTATGCTCTGTATCCTCATTAATAAAAGGCCAACTGGTGACAACCTCCTTCAACATAAGAATTGCAACTTTCTTTTCTTTGTTTGAGCAAAACTTGCATGTGCCTAACATTTGTTGTTAAATGATTTGGAGGTGGTTGTCCACGAAGGCATGATAAGGGAAAAGCCATCTAACAAAGAAGAAGCTCGAAAATTCTTGAAAGGTCTGTGCAGTGTTATCTTCACTTCATTTATTAGGAAGGAGAAAAAACCACTGTCCCTTCCAACCCCCTTTTTCTCAATCATGTCCTCCTGTGGTTATTTGGACTTCTAATCACTTCTCATGGATCTATATTTTTTATGGTTCTGCACAAGTCTTCAGATTATTCTGGAAAGCATGCAGCAACTGTAGGGTCTGTGCTAGTTACAAACCTCAAAACAGGGTTCAGAAAAGGAGGATGGGATCGTGTGGAGGTATTGTTTGCTTCTAACTTCGCTTTTCCTTTGTTCTTTTGGTTAATTATTGACTCAGTTTGCCCACTAGTTTATCGTTTCAAAAACAGATCCATTCTCCTATACATGTATATAAGGCCATTTCCTGCCAAAAAATATTAACAGGAAAAGAATAGTCATTCTCTAGTGACTTGCTTCTACTAATGATTCTTTGTTGGGGTCACAATGAACATGCAGTAGTTAGTCACAGTTAATTACGTGGCAAAGTTTTACAGAGGAAAAGTGTTTTGTAGAAAGGAAATGGGAAATGCATCAATTCCATTCCATTTCCTTTATAGGATACACTAATTCTAGCTAGTGAAAGGATTGTCCTTCTCTACACTATAGGATAGAGTCTTTTTGTTGTTTCTGCCTTATTTTTTTATGATTTTCTGATTTTCTCTTGTCCTTCTCTTCATTTTGCTGCTCCTTCTGTTCCTTCATACTATTACTATCCTTATCGTACATTGTTCTGAATGTTTATAAACATGTGCAGTGATATCATTTATATAGACTATATTGAGAGAGTGAAACAGTTTGTAAGACATCATGGTGAAAAGAACAGGACGGAAAGGAAAGAAAGGAGTAAAAGGTGGGAAGGCAAGGTTGAATGGAGCACAATTGTTCAAGCGTGAATACTGGTCTGATAAAACAAGGAAAGGGAAACACAAGACAATACAAGACGCAGATCAAGAAGTGAGGGAGGCATGGAAAAAATTGTCAAAGGAAGAAAAAAGTAAGTATTCCGAAAGGGCTAAGGAGGGTAGAGATCGTATAGGATGTCCATCTTCAATCAAAGAAGGGGAGGTGCAGACACGATCCTCACTAAAACAATTTGTGGAATTTGCACAATTTGTGAGAAATGATGCAATGTTGACGGCGAAGGCTAAAAAAATTGGGTTTCATAAAATATTAGAAGTAACTTGTACGAAGATACCTCATGCACTCTGTGGGGAATTGGTTAAAGCGATTGACCCTACAAGTTGTTCAATATGTGTAAGAAACTTTAGGAGGGAAATTGTTGAACAGGATGTAAAAGATTTAATGGGTTTGCCTAATAAAGGGAGTGAGATCAAAGAGGAACATGATGCAAATTGTGAGCAATTTAAAAAGTTGAAGGAAAAGCTTGCAAATAAAAGGTTCTCAGACATCAAGGGGATGATAGTTTCAAGGGAAGAAGAAGAGTTGTTTGAGCCATTGCTCGTTCTATACACCTTAGGGACATTGTTATGTCCTTCAAAAAATGGAGGTGTTAGCCACCGATTACTGAAAATTATATGTTGTGAGAACACTAGTTTAGGTGGTTTTAATTGGTGTAAGTTTGTGATCAATGAGGTGATGAAGGAGGTCACAGATTATAAGAATGTGTTAAAAGAAGGAGTGACAAGCAAGTGTATCGGGGGTTGCATTTATTTCGTCATGGTAAGTAATGTAACGTATCAAGATTCTCTGTTTTGAAAATTGAATATATAATCTATGGTTCTAAACTGAGTACTTTGGTTGCAGATCATGTTTCTCCAAACGTTTCCCTTGGATGGTCAAGAGGTCCCCTCGGCTGAATGTGCTTTACATTATTGGAATGATGCAAGGATAAAAGAAGCAGTGAAGCTGGAGTGTGAGAGTGATAAGGGGATTCTATTTTCATGTGGGCCTTCGATCCCAGATAACTTTGGATGCAAATCAAAGCGTGAGGATGACGAAACAACATGTGACACTGATTGCACACTTAAGCTTCCTGAAGTCACGATATTCAAAGAATTGGTAAGCTATAAATTTCTTACTGTGGTTGCATTTGTTTTGGTTTTATTGTACACACTTTGACACTGACTGAGCATTATTTGTGATTCATGTAGAGAACTAGACAGATGTATTGTCGGATTATGGGAAAGGTCGCTGAAAGTGTTGCAACTGAGTTGTTAAAGATGGAAGCTGCAATGGAGCAAAAAATTGGCAATGATGGTGAGGTCAAGGTTAATATTGTTGTGGATGACGAAAAAAGTGAAACTCAAGTCCAAGTTGAATCTATTCCTAAGGGCACAAACAACAAAAGTGCTAAAAGGAAGGGTAATGCCGAAAATGCAAGTGTGAGTGATGTTAAAGTTCATGTTGATGACCATGAAAGAGAAAAAACGCATGATAAAGGGAAAGGTGAAGATGACATCAATTATGATAATCAGGAATCACATTCATCGTCATTTGTGCCACTTCAGGTTATTCCCTATAATCATCAGGAGGAAGTTACGAATATTGACTGTGATGATGATATGGTGCCTTTGAGAAGGTCTCAGAGGATAATAAGACCTGCAATACATTCACCATTCCTCCCAGAAATAGGGAAGACAGGGAGACCTAATGCAAAGGAGCGGTTGTATGAGTACTGCACACGTAGGACTAACCCGATAGTTGGGCAAGAGTTATATGTAGAAATTCGTGAATTCTTTCTGAAGAAGACCGAACTGAGTTGCTTCAGCCGTAGGGGATGGATAAGCGAATGTGTAAGTTGAGCATTCTACTTAAGTTTTACGTTATAATAACTTACACTCCACATGAGAGTGCTAATCAACTAACATTGCAGGTTGTAACACTCATTTCACATCTTTTGGTCGATGAACAAAAATATAGTGATGAAGGACGCGTTACACGTCATATCTTCCAGCCTCTTTTTATGGTGAGTCTAACCTAATTCATTTGATTGTCATTTACATTGCATAAAGATCGTAATCGTGTTTTGTTCAGTTATGTGTAATATTACTAACTCGTCCGATTGTCATTTACATTGCATAAGGATCGCATGTTGGGAGATATAGACAAGTGGAAGGTTGACAATCACACAAGATTCATTGACCCTAACAAATTAGGATACAATTTATCAGAGTGTGATTTTGTGTTCGCGCCTGTGGTTCGTGATCATCACTGGTTTTGTTATGTATTTGTGAAGAAAGAGCTCACGGTGTACTTACTTGACTCTTTGCTGCCCGACTTCAACACTCCAAGTGGGCAGACTGCTCTTAATGCAAAGAGGGACGTAGGACATAAAGTGGTATGCAAACCCTCATCCTTTTAAACTTCAAATTATTTACATGTGAACCATAAGCTATGGTTATTGAACTTTTCATTTTGACAGAGTAAATATTTTGGTGAATTACTTGCACACCTTAATCGTGACATATATGGATACAACCCCTACATTGAGTTTAGATTTGGTCTTGTTCAACAGCAGAACAATGGGTGAGTTATTGGACATGATGTTTTGTTAATGTATGCATGAATGGATGACATTTTGATGTTTTGTTATTTCATTTTTGTGTAGATGGGACTGTGGAATATATGTGATCTCTTGGTTGCAAAGCTGGGAAAATATTAGAAAGCCCGAGTGGAATGGTTTCACTATGCCTAACGTGAGTAAATTGGTATATTACTTATTACAATTACAGTTTATTTGACTACGAACGTGTTTGTGCAGGAAGACATGGATCAAAAGCGGGTTGATATCGTCTGGTGGTTAGTAGCTCATGAGAAGAATAAATATCGAGACATAGTCATGCGTGGCATTGAAGGTTGGAAACCTGCGAAAACAAGGAGAAAGTAGTCCACCTTGTATTTATTTTGTTCTTATTGTAGTTTGTCATCATCTTTTGTTCCAATGTAAATGAAACTCAATTATGTATATACAACTTTAGTACACTTGTACTTGTTTTGTATATTACGTATGGTCTACAAACATTTTTCTCCTATGTGCACCACTTACTCCTTACTTGCGAAAACATTCTTAGGAAAGTCAATTTCTTCAACAGATCTTGTGGGTAAGTAAATTAGAAAATAGTGCCACTAAACCTTGTGGGGAAGCTCTTGCACTATGTTCAAGAACTCTTCCCCTATGTGCAACATAGGGATGAGTTATTGCACATGAGGAAAGAGTGCTCGCACATGAAGGAAGAGTTCTCGCACATGAGGGAAGAGTGCTCGCACATAGGGGAAGAGTTCTCGCACATGAGGGAGGAGTTATCGCACATGAGGGAGATCTTTCGAAACATGTCTTGCACATGAGGGAAGAGTATCGCACATGAGGGAAGAGTTCTCGCACATGAGGGAAGAGTTCTCGCACATAGGGGAAGAGTATCGCACATGAGGGAAGAGTGATTGCACATGAGGGAAGAGTGATTACACATGAGGGAAGAGTGCTTGCACATAGGGAAGAGTTGTTGCACATGAGGGAAGAGTGCTTGCACATAGGGAAGAGTTGTTGCACATGAGGGAAGAGTTCTCGCACATGAGGGAAGAGTTCTCGCACATAGGGGAAGAGTATCGCACATGAGGGAAGAGTGATTGCACATGAGGGAAGAGTGCTTGCACATGAGAAAGATCTTTCGAAACATGTCTTGCACATGAGGGAAGAGTGGTTGCACATAGGGAAGAGTTGTTGCACATGAGGGAAGAGTGCTTGCACATAGGGAAGAGTTCTCGCACATGAGGGAAGAGTTCTCGCACATAGGGGAAGAGTATCGCACATGAGGGAAGAGTGATTGCACATGAGGGAAGAGTGCTTGCACATGAGAAAGATCTTTCGAAACATGTCTTGCACATGAGGGAAGAGTGGTTGCACATAGGGAAGAGTTGTTGCACATGAGGGAAGAGTGCTTGCACATAGGGAAGAGTTCTCGCACATGAGGGAAGAGTTCTCGCACATAGGGGAAGAGTATCGCACATGAGGGAAGAGTGATTGCACATGAGGGAAGAGTGCTTGCACATGAGAAAGATCTTTCGAAACATGTCTTGCACATGAGGGAAGAGTGGTTGCACATAGGGAAGAGTTGTTGCACATGAGGGAAGAGTGCTTGCACATAGGGAAGAGTTGTTGCACATGAGGGAAGAGTGCTTGCACATAGGGAAGAGTGCTTGCACATGTGGAAGAGTTGTTGCACATGAGGGAAGAGTGTTTGCACATGAGGGAAGAGTGATTGCACATGAGGGAAGAGTGCTTGCACATGAGAAAGATCTTTCGAAACATGTCTTGCACATGAGGGAAGAGTGGTTGCACATAGGGAAGAGTTGTTGCACATGAGGGAAGAGTGCTTGCACATAGGGAAGAGTTGTTGCACATGAGGGAAGAGTGCTTGCACATAGGGAAGAGTGCTTGCACATGTGGAAGAGTTGTTGCACATGAGGGAAGAGTGTTTGCACATGAGGGAAGAGTGTTGCAACAACTCTTCCCTCATGTGCAAGCACTCTTCCCTCATGTGCAACAACTCTTCCCTATGTGCAAGCACTCTTCCCTCATGTGCAACAACTCTTCCCTATGTGCAAGCACTCTTCCCTCATGTGCAAGACATGTTTCGAAAGATCTTTCTCATGTGCAAGCACTCTTCCCTCATGTGCAATCACTCTTCCCTCATGTGCGATACTCTTCCCCTATGTGCGAGAACTCTTCCCTCATGTGCGAGAACTCTTCCCTCATGTGCGATACTCTTCCCCTATGTGCGAGAACTCTTCCCTCATGTGCGAGAACTCTTCCCTATGTGCAAGCACTCTTCCCTCATGTGCCACAACTCTTCCCTATGTGCAAGCACTCTTCCCTCATGTGTAATCACTCTTCCCTCATGTGCAAGACATGTTTCGAAAGATCTTCCTCATGTGCAAGCACTCTTCCCTCATGTGCGATACTCTTCCCCTATGTGCGAGAACTCTTCCCTCATGTGCAAAAACTCTTCCCTATGTGCAAGCACTCTTCCGTTTGTTCAATGTCTCTTCCACATGAATGATCAAAAGATGTTGAGTATTAATAGGTTCACAACATAAAATTTAACATTTATAATGACAATAATATTTAATCGCAGTTTGGCTAACATATCGTGCTAATATATAACAATTTTACATTTACAACAACGAGGAAATAAATCACTTGTAACACAAATACAACACAAAATACATCTTCAAAAGTCTTCACATAATGCATTAACCACTGTATTTCACCCCTAATTCCAAAAATCATGAGGAGACAAAAGGCTATATACAAAACCAAAAGGTAGTAACTAGCTAACATATTGGACCATGCATTGGATTGGTATACTTGAAGAAGGTGAGGTCAATAAGGATTTGGGTTCTTGCACCTTCGTCGAGTATGCCCTTCCTGATGGCATCTTGAACATTTATAGACATTCTTGCCTTGGAATTGAGATTCCCGCCTATTCGTGCGTGGTCTGCCAGGCGGACGGCTTGTGGTGGGGGGCCACAAGAAGATCTCATTCTGATAATCATTGAATCGTAAGTCATTTAATTTTGGCATGTCATGTGTATTCATTGGCGTCATTGTTCTAATATATATCTTCTCTTGTGTTGAACTTAAGTAACATTCTTCCACATATCCGTACACATTACCATTCACATGTTTAATGCATGCACATGCATGTGGGCATGGTACACCACAGCTTTGCCAACCCTTGCAAGCACATTCTTTCAAAACAATATTTACACCAACACGAACTTCTTGAATTTGAACTTCAAATGTGTGTTCAGAATATTGCAACACCAGCATCCCTTCACTACACAACACATTCTCCTTTAACTTTGCTTCTATATTAGGTCCCACTCCATTTTTCCACAAGGTAATTGCATTCTTGCAAGCAAACAGTTTTTTTGCTAGCTTCTCTCTATGCTCATTTATCAATGTCAACACATGATGTTTCCTCTCTTTCACAAGCCATGCATTAAATGACTCAGCCAAATTGGTAGTAATATTCTCCCACCTTCTGAATGGGAATCGTGACAATGCCCAACGATCAATATCACCATGCTCTTCAAGCCAGGTTAACAATTCACGGGCAAAACATCGCATATTGGCTAAAGCTCTTTCGAAGTCACAATCCAATCTAGCATATGCAATCCCATCTAGCATCTTCAAAGCATCATCCTTCTTGATTTGGGTATTTCTTCTCGGGCCTCTATAAACCTTTGAATACTCTGCACTAAAGTTCTCTTTAACATGCCTATAGCAATAGGCATGCCTCTCACTCCCAAAAACATTTCTGACAGCATGTATTATTGCATTATGTCTGTCTGACACAATCACCACTTCAAGAGAGTTTAAAATGTCTTTCACATTTTGCATAAACCATGTCCAATCATCAGTAGTCTCCCCACTCACTATGGCATAGGCAACAGGGTATAGCTGATTATCAGCATCAAGCGCAGATGCAGATAACATTGTCCCACGATACGGCCCACTAAGGTGAGTTCCATCGACATAAAGAATTGGTCTGCATCCTCCTAAGAATCCTTCAACAGAACATCCATATGCAATGAATAATCTATTAAATGTATGGTTACGACAAGCTTCCCATCTTGCCACTGTCTTCGGGTCAACTTCAGTTAGTCTCCTGCAATACCAAGGAATCAACATGTATGATTGCTCAGGTGATCCCTGTATCTCAGCTAGTGCTTTCTCTTTACCTTTCCATGCTTGATCATAAGACATTGATAAACCATATTCCCTATGAACCTCACGTCTTATCTCATGAGGTGTCTTATCTAAACAACCCCTCAATCCATCTTTTATTATGGAAGCAGTCATGCTAGAGGTCAATTTGCGATGTACGATCAGATTATCCTGTGCTGAGTGATTGTGGTTCTCCACAAAGGTATGCACACGTAAGAAGCTTGACTCTTCCCCCCCCACTTGATATGCAGTTATTTTCCATGGACAACCATCCACATTACACCTCACTATCATCTTATTTGCACAATTTCTCACAAATTTGTATGCAAATTTATGTGCCAAACTATACTTGTACAGTGAATCTTTAAATTCAACAGCATTCTTAAACCTCTTATCACCTGAAAGCAATTCCTTCCACTTCTCAGCACCAAACTCAGGGATAGGTGCAGGTGCACTCTGAATTACATATGGCCTATCTTGTGATATCCTACTTGATGATGATTCACCAATGCATAACCCGTACGATCCTCCCAAGCTCTCTGGCCTGCATCAAAACTTTTTGTCAATTACTCACTCATTCTGCCATACCACTTTAAAACACATAAAAAGTACATGTAACTCACCTTTGTGACATTATCATGGGTTGCTCTTCATCTATCAACTCACTAGCATCTTCAACTATATATAAATGTGCACATTTGTCATTAAATTGTACTATTTGTTTCACTCCTTCATCATCCTCTATGTCTACAACAGTGCTTTCATCTAATGATGACAATGTACACCTTAGTTGAAATGTTTTCCCTTGAATCCCAAGACACGAATATATTGTTCTTTTAAGCTCATTAAGTGACATTCCTTCTCTTACTATTCTTCCATTTGCTCTCCCACCAATATATTGAGTCCTCCCTTGGTCAGTGACAATCTTCCCACCTATGTGGAAGAAGCAATAAATTTCTTTTTCTGCCCTATTCATCATACTGAACAAAAACCTGCAGTAACATACCTCTAGTGTCATATAAACTGAATTTTATAATGTGTTTCATCTACTACAATAACCTAATCAAACATCACAAATTGTCAAGGGAGTTTTGAATTTTTTAATTCCTAATCTCACCCTTACAAAAAAAGACATAAGGGACGAGTTTTGGATTACAAACATAAATACATAATGAGACATATGATAATAAGAATAAATATATATATATATAATAACAGCAATGTCAATGTAAGGATGACACCAACAAATGGAGAAATAATGATTCAAAAAAAGACACTCATGTATATAAATGCAAAAATTGTGTCTGAAATGTGAACAACAAGATGAGCATATAACATTGTTTTCTTTTGAGGGTCATATGTCGAGACATGTTTAATGAATTATGGAGGGTGTATCCATATATATAAAGAGAGACAATATGCAAGGAGAATGTTGGCATCTAATTAAGTGCCATCAAATTCAACAAGGAGAATGTTGGCTTTCGTTCATTGAATTAGTAGCTGCGTATGATAGATAATCATTCAAATCAGACATAATACGCTACTCTGTAAACAACTCAACATTGTATACAAATCTATCTACTACAAAGTAAATGGAACCTTGATGATTATGGAGAAATCACAAAACAAAAACCTAGCTCTAGAATAAGGGTCTTCACACAACTCACCTCCTTTTTACTGATACATCGAACCTCCGGCAGCATCCACAATGAACGAAAGCCAGAAGGGAGGATGTTTATCTGTGCACATCTAAGGAGAAGAAGCTAGCAAGCAGAAATGTCTATCACTTGCTCTGTTTCTTACGAGGCAGCTAAGGAGAAGGAGCTAGGAAACAGAAAATCAAACAACTTGCTCTGTTTCTTACGAGGCAATTTACTGGTTTTGTTCCTTTTTCTTTCATTTCCCTCTCTTTTCTCATTAAGGGTATTGTGGTCTTTTACTATTGCGAAATTAATGACAGATTAGGTCAGGTCCCATTCAGCAAATATTAGGCTAATGAGGTCTTTTATGGCAATTTTCCCTAAAAGATACCGCAAGCACATTTTTCTTTTTAATTCAAACTCAAAATCTGATTCTTCATTCCTTTAGTATTATAAAATTTGACTTAATGATTAAATTCATTAGAGTATATATTAGATAGTAATGACTATATCGGACTTCAATGTTTTATATTAGGTAGTAATGACTGTATTGGACTTCAACGTTTTTCCAGTCACAAGACAGAATAATTTTTTTAATAAAATGATCAATTATATATAAGCAAAGGAAATTATACAACTAAAGTTAAAAGACTAGGGTTGAGGGAATGAGGAGCAAATAGTACATCACTCTTATATAAAGAGTGGCTGGAAAAAGATGACACCAGCGAGTTTGTATCATATTCTAGGATACCTCAGAGATTGGAATGAACAAGATCATTGAGCAGATTTTTCTCATATGTAATAATAGTGATGTGGTTTAAAGAAACAACAACTATTGAAGCTATTTGGATAATCTAGTGCAGCATCAAAACAGAGTAGTGTCAAGTCATATCAAAATATTTTTTTGACAAGAACTATTAACTCAATGACAACTTTTTTTTAATAATCTAATGAAATATACTTGATGACATAATATGATTTTAGAGAGAAATAGCCACCGATCTCTTCTGGCATAATTGATTTGAACGCCATACCCCCTTGATTCCTTTAAAATGAGGTATACAAGGCAAAGAGGTCTCACCAAAATAGAATTTGAGAATCATGAGCCAATTGCACGGTTATTAAGCTCGGAGTGGAGCGGTGGGGTCAACCCGAAAACCGGCAACCCAACCATGCAACCAGTCCAGGCAAGTCCCCAACTCGGGGTTGGGGGCGAAGCTTGTGCCGAGTTGCTGTTGAAAAAAAATTACCATGTTTTTTATGAGCATAAGTTGTATACAACAATATTGATAAAAGTTAATGATAATTTTGTTGTTAATGACTATAAGTTTAGTTATTAAAAAAACTGTAGGTAGTAATATTTTGTTACCAATGATCTAGTTTGATATTTTACTAGGAATAATATTTAGTGATTACTTATTCTCATGTTATCGGATGGTGGATCGATACCTTAATACTATAATGTCAATATGTCAAAGAAATTGTAAACAATGTTGGATAAGTGCATGACTATTTTGTTAGTGATTATTCAAGGTATTAAATTGATATTTAATATTTGGAAGATATGATGAAATTTTAATTTTTTTTTTAAATTTTTTTAATCCCCACTAATCTCGGCCTCAGATTGACTTTGAGTTGACCCACTGCCTCGACTGGGGTTGCCATTCCAGTTTAATAACCTTGTAATTGCATAACGTAGCTAGCATCCACTTTCATATTTTAAAATTGAGGAATAAAAAACAATATCCCTTCACACGTCACTCATTTAGAATTTACATTATTTAAATAAAAGATGAGCATATAATTATAAGTTACTTTTTTCATTTCTGAATATAAGACCCAATTAATTTTTTTAGAGATTAAAGAAATTAAATAAATTATTTTAAGGTATTTATATTTATCTTTTTTTCTCCCCAAACTAATTGTCTAATTTATAAATTGATATATAATCTAATGTTACACAACATTTACTATAATTAAGTAATTTATTTAGCTGTCTTAATCTCTTTAAAAAAAAAATTAGATCTTATATTAAACGCGAGGGAGTATAGTCTTTTAACTTGTACTATATGAATAATCCAAATATAATATTAAGGATGATCACGTAAGGTGAGCCCCCATACACTCATTGCAGAAAACATTTAAAAAAAAAATGCAAAATTTCACCTTGCTCAAAGACAAAAGCTAAGGTCAAGGGAAAAGAAAAGACAAAGCAATGGTGGTCACAAAGCACAACACTCACATTTCAATTAATCAAGATTATGCCCTTCGGGTAAAGGGTGTCTCTACTAAATTTTTTCTTCATTTAATATTTTAACCATTAGATCATGTCTTAATAGATAAGATTTAATGTTATGTAAGAAATATTATTGTTATATTACATATAATAAAAATCTGTAATTAAATCTCACCCATTAAAAGACAATGCAATAGTCGTAACATTAAGTGGAGAGAAAGTGTAGATAATAGTCAGTGGAAACACCCTTCTCTCGTGCCGACCGGCCACCACCACTTCATTTCTTTCTTGTGCATTAAATAAATAAATATATATATATATATTAGTTCACAAACATCAAAGAATTCGACAGAATAAAATAATAAAACTAAATGATCATGCCCTGCTTCACAATGCAATAATGAACTAGTTTTTTTTAAGAATTCGCTCCATGTAACCCGTTCTAGGCTACAAGAGACATACAACATCTTTTTTTTTTTTTGCAAATCAAGTAACATCATCCATAAAAAGAGAACTGAATAAACCCTCATCCATTGAAATAAAGAACGAAAAGCATCGAGCATTTTGGATTCAAAGAATTCCTAAAATAATCAAACTATTATGAATATATTAATTATGTGGGTGTTCATTGACTCTTAACCCTTAATATATTTATTGTTACATTTATTGTATATTAGTGGTGACTTTTGGAAGTCTATAAATGAAAGTCTTGTATAAATATTGTAATAAGAAGAAACTAAAAGAGAATTGCTCTCCATTTGTCTCTCAAAATTTCTTTTTTCTTATCTCTTACTCTCTTATCCCAGATTTTTTTTTATTTTCGTAACATAAACTGTAATTTCCAAGAATTCAGAAATAAAATCAAATGCAGGAGAGAGTGAAGAAACTACCGAAGCCATAGCCCATAGGTAAGCATAGGGGCGGGGCTTCAAATCCAGGATTGGAACGTCGGTGGAGATTGAGAAAAAAAAGCCAATGCAAATGCCTTCTGTTATGTGTGTTTGAGAGAAAGAACCTTAGAGATCACTTTTTTTTCCTCTTCATTAAACATAAACATTAAGGCGAGTTATCTCTATCCATATCTCTAGTTTCAAAGATTTTGTGACTTATAAGTTAACTTCTTATCAGCTGAACTAACTTATTACTCCCTTCGGTCCTAAATATAGGATATAGTTTGTAATGTAAATTGCACTATAAATTATGTCCTATATTTAGGACCGGCGATAGTACCTTTTATGACTAAACTAATAGTAATATACTTGAACAGTACACCACTTGAAACATTTAAACTGTGATCTTGAATAAAAATAAATAATTCCATGTCCTTTGAAGAATCAGATAGGAATTCAACACAAAGTCATGAAATCTCTGTAATTCTTATGATATAAATTACTAAATTTAGCACTCTCCAGTGGACCATAGGATGGGTTGGATTAGATTTAAGCTTCGGTTGAGAGAAAATAGAAGAGGAAAGAAAAGTGGGGTGGAAAATGGGGGGAGGGAGTGAATTTTTCCCTACTTGAACAGGAGAGAAAATGGGGGAGAAAAGAAAAGTAGGAAGGAAAATGGGGTGTAGACCCACCCCTTTTTTCATCCAAAAATTTCTCTCCCCGAGTAGAGAAATTTGAAGAGAAAAGCTACTGACTTTTACACTTGTTACACAAGAATTATTTTAAAAAACAAATAAGTGATATTTTAAAAAAGTTGTTTATTAATTTATGTATTTTTTTTAAAAAAAATGTGTTTAATTTCTTCATATTACACTTTAACCCTTTCATTTTTATATTTAATTTTTATTATTTAATAATAATGTTGGATAATGTATAATTTATTTTTCTTCTTTTAGTATATTTAATTTTGAAAATTTATCTACTTTTTATTTTTTACCTTAAGAACATAACATTTTTTGTTAAATTATCTGGTTTTAAAACATATATTTGTCATTTTAAACGATATGCTGATGTTAATATTAAAATGATTTTCATTGTAATATTTATTTTAATTTTAAATATGATTATTTTAATATAGGGGTAAGAATATTTTAGCTGTTAAATATTTACTCATTTTCTTTCCTTCTAATTTTCTCCCAATGATAATCTCTTCTATTTATTTTTTTCGCTTTTTCATTTTTTCCATCCCAACTTTTCTTTCCATCCGAGCGGAGGGAAGGGCTAAGCATGTCACCCACGACCTAGTAAGCCTACCCACACCTAATAAAAAATTGTTTATTTTGGCCCGCTCAATAAAAGCCCATAACGAGCAGGCTTAAATGAGCAGGCGTATGCACTAAACTGAACGGGCCACAGGCTGGCTGCCCATGTCTACCCATTTATGTGTATATATATAATATTTATTTAAGTATAAGAGATAATGTAATTCTAAAAGATAAATTTTCAAATGAGTTAAATAATATAATTATATATATCTCATGAATCAATGCTATATATTATTATCACATTTCATAAATCAAAATCATGATATAAAACTTTTATATATAAACTATAATCCTATATATAAATTTATAAATTGCTCTTACTCTAAAAATTTTATCAATTATTAATTAAGGATGAATTAAATTATTAAATAAATTATTTTATAAGCAATAATGAGGATTGTGGTGCTTTAATAATTCTATGATTTTAGTAATTTATCATCAAAAATTAGTAACAAAATAATAAGGTAGAAATGCATATTTTAGAAAAGATTCAATAATGGACAGCCCACATGGGGTTTTTTTTCATTACGTAGGATATCCACCGGAGCAAGCCCGATGACTAATCCCCGGGTTCAATCTCACGGGTTTAATCCAATCCATTTGTTACGAATATGAGCGGGCTTTGACAGGCACGAGCTCCCATTAAAAAATAAATAGGCGACGACAGTAAAAACATCAGTCGGTCCATATAACTTATTGCTCAGCCCTAACAGAGGGCTCATGTCTAAGATTCAAGTGCACATCTATGTATAAATTTTCATTGATCCCTCCCATGTGCGTCCACTTCAAAGGCTATGTTAAAACTTCCAAAGATACATTAACCACGGTCTTTCCGGGTCTTCATTACAACCTTGTTATAGATAAGATACCCACTTTCCGAAGGCGGTTTTAACATGCAGAGATGATATTTTCAAAAACAAAAAATCAATTTCATTTTATTTGTCCCATTCAAGTTCGTAGTTATTCCTCGGTGGATTGCAAGATTAGGTTGGGGTTGTACAAGATGGGTGGGGCGGAGAGAAATAAATTACCATCAGTTCAATTCTACAAACTCAAGTCTATGATCACTCGCACCCTCTTCTCAACTCTAATATTGTACAAAAGCTACATAACATTGAAAAACCAAGCAAAACTAATACAAAGAAAGACCTATACTAATACAAATTCCTACAATAAATATACAATCATAGCTGCAATTAGATATAGTGTGCGCTACAAAACAATATGCACTCCAATTAGACACACTGCTGGCCTTCACAAAAATTTTGGGGGCACACAAAGTTAGGTCTCAACATTAGCTTTGTTTCCAGCAAGGATGAGGGAAATTTCCAAACCACGGCTGAATGCTTGATTAAAGAGGAGGCGAGATTGAAAGGTGGAAATGAATGGGAACCATGACAAAAATGCTATTGGTGCAAATATAATCATACCCATCCCAGCATCATAGAATCTAGCAAATTCACGCACTGATTCCCACAAGCCAAGGCTCCAAACTATCTTCTTCCATGTAATTGCCAACTGCAAGAAAACAAATTAACTATGTAAACTGTAACACACACACACACACACACACAACAGCAAAGGTAGGACCCACCCAGGTTAAAGCAGTTGTAATGAACAGTCGAGAGACTTGAACTAATATGATATCAATAGTGAAGGGGCATAGAAGGATTCAAAATGCACCAAACAACAAGATTATACACTACTTCCAATCCTTGATATAAGACATATTTACCTAATTTGATTAGATTACGAAAATTAGTTAATATGACATGTATTTTTTAAAGCACCCTAATCTTCTTCCTTAATTCTTTCATTCTCTCTCCTCTTGTTGATTATTGTTGAGAGAGCATCAATAAAGGTAAATTTGAAAAAGACTGACAAATATGAAAAATATATCTTGTATTTAGGACCAATATTAACTCTCCAAATATATCTTATATTAAGGACTGGAGAGGGTATATTTCGAGTTACATGTACAGAATAAAAACTGTTCATTGATCTGGTATATGTGACCGCAGCCACTTCTCCTCAAGGCACGACAACTTAATACAAATACTCAAATTACTTGTCACTTTGTTAGCAGTTGCATGACATTAGCCCGATGGAGGTTCAACTCAGAAAGATTGAGTAGGACCTAGATGCCATATCAAATGCATTTTATATCAGCAAGAAAGCTAGAGTTGGACTCACAGATAATATCGCCCATCCAGTAGGGATAAATGCAAGGAGGCTAGCAAATAGGTCAGTTATTGAGAGTCTGGTAAAGGCAACAACAAGGCACACGGCTGCAACAAGTCCTAACGCAGTAACTCCCTGTGTAAATCGCATCACTAGCTGAAAGTCGGTTGATTTCTTCGGGCTGTAGGTAAAGATCTGCCAGGGAACAAAGTATAGGAATAATATAAAAATGGGACAAGATATTTTAGGGAAACCAAAGCAAGATAGGTGTGAACCAGTGTTAAAACATGTAAAAAAGTTATTAAACTACCTGACAAAGAAAAGAAAAGGAATAGATTGGGAAATTAGTTCGAACCTTAAATATCAAAACTATGCCAACCAAGACGACCCAGGAGAATCCATAAACCTATGAAACAATCAATCATCAGAATCCATAAATAAGAAATTTTCACATTAGCGTTATAAAATATTAAATAAGCCTTCTTAGATGATTATAATATACTTAGTAGCAAAAGAAATTCATATTACACTTCACATTAAACTCCTAGAGCTGACGTGAAGTGGTAATCAAAATCTAATGCATGGAGGAAGAGAAGTAAATTTACCGCAAGTGATGTATCTTTTCCTGTAACGTGTAGCTTATACACTATACCATACTGAAACATGAAAAACCTTAAACTCAAAATGGTCTCCAATATACGGCCCCTCAAAGTGTGGATATGAATCTGCAGAAATGGGGGCCATCATTAGACACAGAAAGAAAGATGGAGACAAAAAAGCGATTATAGCATGTCATAGACGCCAATAGAGAGAATTATACAACAATCAATTTTATCAAATTTTATTAGAAATAAAGAACATACAAGTTGGGTTAATATAATGTTTGATCCCCATAGTTTGGCCTCATTTTAGTTTTGGTCTCTATAGTTTCAAATCATAGATTTTTGTCTCTCAAAGGTCAAAATGGTCTGGGTTCTTAACTACAGGGGCTAATGATTTACACGAAAAGAAATTTGAGGGACTAAAACCAAAATGAGAGCAAACTATAAGGATTAAACATTGTATTAACCCAATTATATTATTATCATTCCTCCCCTCTGTTCTGTTTCAAAGAATGTCATAATCTGATTGGTTTTATTTTCTCCCATTGTCTGGCATCATATAAATGAGACCCAGAATAAAACAATATTAAGTGGAAAAATAAATGAGAACCTGTTCTTCATCCCACCAAGACTCCCAACTATTTTCTCCCTTAACACCAACTCCTCCTCTGTAAAGTAGCCAAGTTGTCCAATCATCAAAATCTTCCACAGTCCTGTTGAATGCATAATTTTTGTGAGATGTCAAAATCTTTTTTTTTTAAACAAACAGAAAAAAAGGCTTTGTTGATCGCATAGACAGGAATCAATCAAGATGGAGAAAATATTACATAATAAACCAATGGAAATAATTAGTTTTCAAGGCAACTTACTTTTGCCACTCAAAACCAGAGGGATTGAAAATGTATGGAGCAAAAAGCCAGGAGATGACAAGGAACCAACTGCTTAAGGTTAGCAGAACAAATGAAACAGCACCTCCCCTTGTATACCCATATGCGATGTACACAATTAGAAGCAATGCTACTTCAAGCCTGTTGCATATCATATACAACTTCAATCTAGATCCCCAATTCCTTCAACCACAAACAAGAGAGAGAGAAACTACTAACAAGAAATGAATATTACTCACGCTTTGACAAAGTGGCTCCGGGAATACAATCTATAATTTTCAGCAAACTTTATGTGACGGACAACAAACCCTCTACCAGTTGCTCGGTACTTTGGTTAAAAAAGAAAAGAAAAATTACTGTGAGTTTCACAAAAATAAATAGCCATACATAGTTTCAATTTTTAGAGGAAATGACCATAAAACATACTTTTGCACCCCCATGGAGTATAGTACGCCCAAAATAATGAGTTCTAGTTCCCAATGAGAACGTGAAGAAGACTGAACACAACTGAAGTTGCATGGTAATGAAACTGAAAACAGCCTGGAAATAATTTCAAGATAAGGATAACCATTGGATAAGAAAATAATCATAATTGTTGAGGAAATTAATTTGAAGGTGAACAAACCTTCAGCAATCCTAATTCGAGTATAAAACCCATTATCATAGGGATTGCAGTGAAAACTCCAATCTGGACCAAAAATTGAGCATTCAGAGCTGCATCGAGTGCTGTATTACCCAGCCTTCGTGCCTGCTTCGAGATTTGTTCATCAAGACCAGAGAAGGCCTGAAAGAGATAGAGACATGTTGCATGTTAGTATATTCAGGGACAATATCACGCTCATGTTAGTCCCAGAGTAAAGGTATAACTGGAGACAATTGATAAACTGATTCCTACATAATCAATTGCCTACAAAGACCATGTGGTTGTCCCCCAGAGAGTCCTGACTATAACATGCAAACATGTTAGTATATTCAGGGACAATATCATGCTCATGTAAGTCCCAGAGTAAAGGTATAACTGGAGACAATTGATAAACTGATTTCTACATAATCAATTGCCTACAAAGACCATGTGGTTGTCCCCCAGAGAGTCCTGACTATAACATGCAAAACCCAATAAGCATATTCTTTGCCTTCATGCAGTAAATGAAGTTACCAATGTGAAAAAGGCCAGAATAGGTATTTATGCAGATTACAGGCCAGCATGCATGCTAGAAGTTGGTGTTGGGAAATTTTTTAAATTTCACAAAATCAAAGGTTGGGAATCATATTATAGGCGGCATCCTGCACTATGAATTACTATAGCCTCCTTCATTTCATCTTGCCATAGGTTCAGAATGTGTGACCAATGACATCTAAAAAGGGATTGTACCCTATGTGCAACTTTCATATAACATGAACAAGTAAAATCACCCAAAGAAATAATATTCACTCCTCAAAATTTGTTAATATTAAGATTCATAATGATCTTATACACGAAGAGTGGCTTCTATCGAGGGAAAATGGTGGAAAATCGTTTGAGGTGGTTTAGACATGTTCAAAGAAGGCTATGGATGTGCTTGTGAGGAGGGTAGATCAAGCGGTATGGAGTCTTCTGAAAAGAGGAAGAGGCAGAGAAAGGTTGAAGCGAACACTTAATGAGGTTATAGAGCGAGATCTTTCGGTTAATAATCTATCCAAAGATTTGGTTTTTGATAGAATACAATAGCGTCCTACGATCCATGTAGCTGACCCCAACTAGTGAGATAAGGCTTTATTGTTGTTGTACATCAGGAGTAATGATTAACAATTCAGTGTTGAGAAAATCCAGATTAGAGTATTTTCTTTCTAACCATGCTGAACGAGGATAAAAAAATAAATACTATAATGATGAAAGGATGTCCATGTCATTGCTCAATTGCATGAGTACAGAAGAGCAAATAAATACAGAATTAAAACAGATATTGTGCCACACTTAAAACAGAAAAGAAATTGAAATACATCTAAGACTTGAAGAATAAAAACAAACCAATTACACAGCAAATTAGAACACTAATGAGCCTAAGACAAGGAGCCCATATACCTGCCAATAAGTTTGATAACCAGTGTCCAGCGATTTGTACTATAAGACACATGTTACCATAATAATGGTTCTAAAATGGTGGCAAGTACACAAAATAATCTCCCCATGCTAAAAGAATTTTTTATAGTATATAACAAAATATTGGGTAATATCTATAGAATCACAAGACTGACATCTCATTCAAGTCAAGGAATTTTTTTGGTGATAGAAGCAATTCATTTAAACAAATTAGCAATCATTAACGGCAAGAAAACGATCATCCTCCATAGACAATGAACAAATGATGCCAATATATTCCTTCAAAGATTGGTGTAAGATGCAAAGATAGTTCTTCAACTTTTATCATCTTACCAGGTATACTCTTCCATACAAGAATATGTACACTGTGAGGACTGTCATCTGCATAGGAAATTTTATTGGAGAAATTATGAGACTATTGCTAATCAAGATCAAATTTCTCACAAAATATAAAACAAACGGTTTGCATGTATACCATGGTACAAACGTAATAACCAACAGTTGTGTAGAAGAAGGAAATCATTCTGAAGAAATCAAAAAGTTGTCCAAGCCTATAAACGTCCCTACTAAGCACTTGCTCTCCATTACCACCTGCCACTTTGCCTTCGAATAGAGCAATCTGGTTTAATCCAACATCCCTTCCTTTTCCAACCTACAGAAGGAGGCAGTAAACAGTAAATGAGAGAAGATTATGCAAACTTGCAACCTGAAACTATTCATTGTTCCCAGTTATATTCAACCTGAATGTATTCATGGTGTGTTACATTCCCCTGCCTCAATGTGGAGTTGAAACCTGCAATATAAATATTATTTAAGCTCAATATGCCAGATGACTGAATCATGTTCCAAAGCATCATAGCTAACAACCAAAGGTTATAGAAACAAGCCAGAAACATTTTCACGTTGGGTGATGCTTCTGGCAGATGGCTATACCACATGCGAATTTGATGAGAGGCTTATCAACTTCTCACAGTCAGTTAATCAAATAACAAATGACTAGGCTTTGAACCTACAAAGCATTGAAATGAGATATCATCGATCCAGAATCTATATAAAGACATGGGTACCGTGTGCAAAGTTAAAATAAGAAGCCTTGCTGTTCCTTAGTACTAAACAGAGGTGTGGCGGCAAGTATATCATAAGGATCCGCACCCCCCCCCCCCCAAAAAAAAAACCAACTGAAACCAATACATGTTGAATTGAGCATAGCTCCTCAATTAAATTGCTTGTTGTTCATAGCATCGTTGCACTATATAACATTTTATAATCAGTCCCACAATTTAAAATGAGTGACTCCTATCACAAAGTAGGCATTAATTAATATTTATATATCTTAGATACTAAGGAAGGACTACCACTCCTAGGGGCGAGGTTAGATAAGAACTTCAATCTTGCTATTCTCTACCGATAGTTCTTACTAGGCAAGAATAACAATCATAAGACCTTAAAGATTCCTTTTCTCCATGTGTATTTATCATAGGTAAGAATAAAACTCAAGAAGTTATCCTATGGACCGGTAATGGTTGGCCAAATCTAAGGATGTGACAGAGATCTACTAAACATAAAATGAATATCAATTTATTGCATAAGCTGCAGCATAAGAAGATTAACAAGTCACAACAACCAAGATCTACAGACAAATGACAAATCTCACTCTTTACTTACCAGAATATATGTCTTCACTAATGTTAATCACACGTGATGCCTTACTGATGCCTCCTCTAGTAATGTGGAATATTCGGTCAAAAACATCAGGATGTCCATAGTGCATTCGAACTCTGCAAGATTTGTGCCCAACCAAAAGTCATGGACCAATGTCTACAAGTTATGATGACTTGACTGATTATAAAATGGGAGCTTTTGACAGTAATGCCATAAAATGTAGAATAAGCAAGGTAACTCCAGATCAAAGTTCAACGGTCTACATGGAAAACAGTCCACATGATATCAAAGATGAATTACAACATGGGAGAATAAACTTCTTGGAAAGGGATCATTGGAAGATGCTGTTAAAATGTACACATCAACGAGATCCGTACATTTCCATCTACAATAGATTCTCTAAATCAAATTCAACTCACTTGAGAGGATTTGCTAAAACACGCTGGCCCAAAGTTACAAAGCTAGTTTCTTGATTTGACATGAACCAGGCCAAGGATGAGACACTGCAGAGGTATCATACATGCATTCAGTAAGGAGGGGAATTGGAGGAACAAAAAGCAAAATGGCATCATTTTCATTTTCCAACTTTAGTAGGCCAATGCCAAACCTTCCAGTAAAAACATTCTCTCTCACTCCAAGAATAGTTGGGGGCCGTAAGCCATGATTGCCACGGAATTCCTCAAGAAGATTTCTCATTTTCAGTGTCTCTTCTAGATAATTATCCTGTGCAACAAAAGAGGTCAAGTCAAACTATTTTCAATTTTCTTTTCTTTAGTCATTCATTCATTAGGGCATGCACGCACGCACGCACACACCAAGAGCAAGATTAAAAAGTAATGAAGTAAAAGGGGAATTCCGGAGTCCCCTGATAGGATTCTAGTAATAATACTTGAGTCACATCAGGATTTCTCATCGGAAATTGCCAGTAAATAGGTTAGCAGTCATTTGAGGGAATCCTTCAGATTATTATGTGAGGGAACTATTGGTAGGATCTCATGTCACTGACTCTGGAAGATTTGAGCTAGTAGGATTTAATGTTTTATTATTTATCTTATTACCAAATTCTGTCCAGCTTGTCTGGATCACGATTCTCTAATTAATTGTTCCAGATTCTCTCTCTGAAATCCGTCATTCCTACTCTTCCTTGTGCAGTATTGAATAGCAGGATTGTTGCTGCCAATGCTATAGAATTATGCGTTAATGGAATTCAGGCAACCAAATATGAAATTAACAGTAATTAAATCTAGGTTAGAAATCTAAGCGCACACTGATATTATATGAATATTCAAAATACTCCCCTTTTCTGCGAGCCCTCACAATCAATGGAAACAAGTTACTTGAAGTGAAAGGAGCGCACACTCACACACACAAAACACACTAACAACAAAACCCACTGAAAACGGGGGGAAAAAAAAAGGAAGGAATGCTTTTCTCCACCCTAAAACTGGTGTTTCAGAGACCAGGCACTCTCCATCACAAAACCACAATCTGCCTGCTCCTGAACAAATCTCTTGAACTCCCTTGATAAAACTCTCCACTCACACAAACACCCTCTCCCTCATCCAGCTCACCACACTCACAGCCCAAGTGAAACTCACCCCACCCAACTCTCTCTCTCTCCCCTCTGGCCATCTCTTTGTACCCTCCTGTCTTTGTTCTCTTGCCATGGCCCTTTGACAACCTAGGCAGAAAAGCTACAGGTCCATTATGTGCCTATTCTTTGAATAAAAACATTAGAGAATCATCTGCTGATTTAGCTCATGGTATTAGAGAAATCTCAAGCTTATAACCCAGAAGAATGATCTCATTTACGATGGTGATGGCGAATGATAGCTAAGGAAGTGCTGCCCTTGAGTCCATTACCATGGCCCAACAAAGCTTGTCTGACATACCATCTTTCTCTACTAGTGTAACTCCCGTTCTTTCTTAAAAACCCCAAAGCCCTCTGCAGGCATTGGCCATCGTTTGAATGGAAATTATCATCTTTAATGGCATCAGAGTGTGCTTATGTTGATTAGAGGAAGAGGTGGGGGAAAAAAAGATCTAAAGGACAAAACCACATAGCCAAGCATGGGAGACCCAAGGTGTGAGACTTGGCTAGCCAAAAACATAAGGTGATGTCATAAGCTTTGGCAGCCGCAGGACATATGTGACCCACATCAATGGGCACTTATGAAAGATATGGCTTGTTATAGAAGAATTGTAGTACATGACTATTGACTACCTCCTATAGAACTCGGACATTACTCTCTTTGGAAGAGGTATTCAACTTGGTTAATAAACCGGAGGCAAGCCAAAAGCAATTGATCCTTGTCCCTCAAAGTGTCTAATAGGCCACTATCTTTGACCTTAATAACTAGAGAAGGCCAAGCACTAGCGTGAAAGGGAAAAAGACAAGGGAAATACATTATAGAAGTAGGCACACTAAGGAGGCATATTATAAGCTTCATAGAAAGTCAACTAACCTCAAACCAAGGCCTAGAGTTGAAGCTAGGGGGTATATGGCTGCCAGTGAAGACAAATCAGAGGCTTGTGTAAAATCCGCACAGAAGTGATGGAATCATAGGTTGCTAGACAGACATGACCAGCACTGATATATATGTTATTATCTAATGAGGACTTTATAGTAAATAACTATAGGGAAAAGATGTACCGGGCCTAAGAGTTAGTTAGAGGAGAGAGAATGGTAATGATGATGTGGCTAGGCAGAGAGAATATACATGTTGTACCTGCCCATTTCCATTTTCAGTGAATGAATTATCCCTGTTTTCCTCTCTATTATATCATTAAGGTATCAAAGCCTCTGTTTGGCGCATGGCACCGCCGCTGAACACCTGGTCCCAGGACCGTATCGGTGATTTAGAACACCGAATAGAGATGCTTCAAACGGCTGTACACTCTCGCTTGGACCAGACCTCCCAAGACGTTCTCAAAATGAAGCACACGACTACTCGCCTTGAGCAACTCATGGAGTACATGAAGACAATGGACGCTCGTCTCTCTTCTGTGAGTCTTAACACTGGGAAGCAGCCGATCAATGGGAATGGTGGAATGGAAGGGGGTTCCAGCTCAACTATGTCACCTCGCATTCCGGCTTTCAGTTCCTTTCCAGAGATACACCAGAACGCACCTCCCTACTTCATCCCCACGAAACAAAGCCGCGTAGAATTTCCGAGATTCGACGATTCTGATTTTCGCGGTTGGGTGTATCGCTGCCGCCAATTCTTTCTGGTTGATGTGACTCCGCCGGAGCATCGTCTCCGGCTTCTGAGAATTCACCTGGAAGGCCATGCCTTGTGGTGGCACTAGACCTTCATGCGCCATCATTCTTTCTCCAAGATTTGTTAGGACGAGTATTTCAAGTAAATCGAGGAGAAGTTTGCCGACGTCAAAGAGGAGAACCCATTGATTGCTATCAAGAAGCTTCAACAAGGCGATGGTCTCGTTGCTGATTATGAGAAACGATTCGACAAGTTGCTTTCAGAAGTCGATATTCCTGAAATAGTTGCCGTGAACCTGTTTATCGGGGCTCTCCGAGTTGATATTCAGCAATTCGTCCTCAATTTTTCCCCTTCAACGTTGGCTAGCGCAACCTGTTCTGCTTGGTTATAGGAAGCAACCATTCGAACGCTTCACGAGCATGCCCCTGTTCGCAATCAGAAAACACTCTCGCCACCAACTAGGTCCTCTGGGTCTTCCATCGGGTTTGGATCCAAACCAGCTACAGTAATGGGCTCTAATCCATCACTCACCGACCCAATCATCTAAACCAAGCATTTCTTTCTCCGGGTCCACTTCTTCCTACTCCTCCACGACATCTTCTGCCTCTGTCTCCAAGCCAACGCGTCAATTATCGAAGAACGAAATGGATGACCGTCGCCGGAAGGGATTGTTACTGGTGTCCCGAAAAATACTCCTCTAACCACTGATGCAAGGATTCCCATATTTATACCTTGATTATCAACGAGGAGGAGGATCATTTTGAGGATGATGTTGGCGACGCACAAGGAGCTACCGACGGCACCATCAATGCGATTGAAGGCAGAGCTCATACTTCGACTCTAAAACTGGTGGCTTAAAACTTTGGATCGGTTTACTATGGATATGGATCAGCATCTTTTTGAATTTACTATTAGTGGTCAGCCAATTGAATTGAAAGGGTTGACTACTGGTAAACTGTTTCATTCTGACGAACTTCTATCCTTGCGCAAATTTGGGGTTGCTAATGAGTTATATCTCATTCATTTGCCTTCTCTATTACAAGTTGAACTCAATTCTGATTCTACTCTTTCTCATGATCAACAACATGAATTACAACATCTCTTGGATAATTTTGTAGACGTCTTTGCAGAACCTACTGAATTACCCCCTTACAGAACTTTTGACCATTCTATTCCTCTTAACGATGATAAACCCATAAGTTCTAGACCCTATCGTTATGGCCCAACCCAGAAGACTGAAATTGAAAATCAAATTCACTAGATGCTTCGTAATGGCATCATTCGTGAGAGTTCCAGTGATTTTGCAGCCCTTGTTGTGTTAGTTCAAAGGAAAGAGGGTACTTGGAGATTTTGTGTTGATTACAGCAAATTGAATGAAGCCACTCTCAAGAACAAGTTCCCTATTCATGTGATTGAAGAACTTTTAGATGAACTTCAAGGGGCTACCTTCTTCTCCAAACTTGATTTAAGGGCTGGTTATCATCAGCTTAGAATGAAGGAGGTTGATATTCCCAAAACAGCTTTTAGAACTCACGAGGGACTCTATGAATTCTTAGTTATACCTTTTGGTTTAACAAATGCTCCAGCTACTTTCCAAGGGCTTATGAATTATGTCTTTAAACCTTACTTGCGTAAGTTTATCTTGGTGTTTTTCGATGATATATTGGTTTATAGCAACGATTGGTCCTCTCATTTACAACAATTGGAAATTACTCTCTCCATTCTGCGGCAACATCTTCTCTTTGCCAAATTTTCTAAGTGTTTTTACTGCCACTAAACTTGATTATTTAGGTCATCTTATATTAGCTTCTAGTTCTGGTTTGGGTGCAGTTTTAACCCAAAATGGTCATCCATTGGCCTGTGCTAGTAAGTCACTTGCTCCTACTAAAAGAATTTTGTCTACTTATGAGAGAGAGGTTCTTGCTATTCTTTTTGCTATTAAACAATGGCGATCTTACTTATGGGATCGGAAATTCCTTATTAAAACCAACCTTTAAGACACCTTTTGGAGCAGCGGGATCTCACTCGAGCAATTTAAATGGTTGCATATATTATAGGTCTCCATTATGAGATTGTCTATCGCAAGGGTAGTGACAATGTTGTGGCCAATGCACTTTCTCGTTGTCCTGAAGGCACTTGTTTGGCTTTGTCTATTCCAGTTTCCCCTCTTTATGAATGGGTTCGTGACTCTTGGCTCACTGATGATGCACTTCAGACCCTCATTAAGGACTTAGAGCTGGATCCCGCATCTCATTCTAAGTTTTCTTGGCAGCACCAATTGCTCAAACGCAATGGTAAGCTAGTGGTAGCAGCTGATCATGTTCTTCGCCGTGACTTACTTTTTTCCATGCTGATAGCATTGGGGGCCATTCTGGTATCCACTTTACCTTCAAGCGTTTAGCCTCTTTTTTCTATTGGAAGGGGATGGAAAAAGATGTTCGCAATTTTGTGAGGGAATGCACTACATGTCAGCGATTTAAACCTGAGTTGGTTGCTTGTCCAAGGCTTCTTCAGCCTTTACCTATTCCAGACCATGTATGGACTGAGTTATCCATGGATTTCATTAGTGGGCTCCCCAAGTCCTATTCTAAAACTACAATTCTGGTTGTTGTTGATCGTTTATTGAAGGCTACACATTTTATGGTGCTTAAACATCCTTTCACAGCAGTGGATGTGGCTCAAGTATTTGTGGATAATGTGGTTAAGCTGCACGGTTTTCCTAAATCCATTGTTACGGATCGGGACCCTATTTTTTGTGGTAAATTTTGGAAGGAGCTGTTTCGCTTATATGGCATTAAGCTTCATTATTCTTCAGCCCATCATCCTCAAACGGATGGGCAAACTGAAGTTCTTAATCGTTGTTTGGAGTGTTATCTCCGATGCATGACCGGTGACCTTCCCAAGCAATGGGTTAAATGGTTATCTTTAGCTGAATTGTGGTACAACAATTCCTATCATCCTCTATCGGCATGACTCCCTTTGAGGCTGTTTATGGGGTGACTCTTGTTCATCTTCCATATATTGCAGGAGATTCTTCTAATGACTTAGTGGACCGTACTTGTCTCTCACGTGAGTTGGTTCTACAGTATTTGAAAGAGCATCTGCTTAAGGCTCAGCACCGCATGGTTCAACAAGCAAACAAAAACCGTTCTGAATGTCACTTTGATGTTGGTGCTATGGTTTACCTTAAATTGCACCTTTTTCGTCGCAATTTACTTAATAATTCTTCCCTTCATAAGCTGGCGGCCAGATATTTTGGGCCCTTTCAGGTATTGAAGAAGATAGGTGCTGTTGCCTATGAGCTTGATTTACCTACAGAAACTAGAGTCCATCCAGTCTTCCATGTATCTCTTCTCAAACAGCATGTGGGACCTTCAGCTACCTTAAATCAATCTTTGCCACCTGTTGATGGGACTCTTTTCCCTTGAACCTGAAGCAATTCTGAGTCGTAAGATTGTTAAACGCCATCACCTTCCAGTCACACAAGTGTTAATCCAGTGGAAGTTTACCCAACCTGAAGATGCTACATGGGAAGACCTCTCAGTCATTCAGCAGCAATTCCCTCATTTCTCCACTACTGCATTACCTACTAATGAAATCCCAGTGGACAAGGATTCTTCTTAGGGGAGGGGAGTAATTGATATATATGTTATTATCTAATGAGGACTTTATAGTAAATAACTATAGGGAAAAGATGTATTGGGCCTAAGAGTTAGTTAGAGGAGAGAGAATAGTAATGATGATGTGGCTAGGCAGAGAGAATATACATGTTGTATCTGCCCATTTCCATTTTCAGCGAATGAATTATCCCTATTTTCCTCTCTGTTATATCAAGCACTATCAAGCACCATGGAAAGGTAGGTGGAGCAAGTATCTTAGGTCAATCAAATAACGCATCCACTGCCCTAACCACTCAAGTCCATCAACACTGTGGGTACCAGATGACTGGTAATGCATCTACTTTGACAATATCTAATGGAACCTTTACAGTGTCCATGTAACTTAATTGGCTAGTGTTCTGATAACACTAGGCATCTTAATTAGAAGAGCCGTTCAACTTGATTAAAAACAATGCTTAATAACCGAATCGGTTGAGGTGTTTGCTTGTGCATTAATATACAAAGGTTTTAAATTTTAAGTTCTACCAATATATCAGTTGTGCTGAGTACATATAGGTACATCTGTTCGACACGGTTTAAATTTTAAGTATTTCAAACAACTCAACTAGACCTTAATCAGTTTCTTGAGTTTGTCACAACTACAGTAAAGGCTCCAGCCACAACCTTATGTGCAAAATGTGTGTGTGTGTGTGTGAGAGAGAGAGAGAGAGAATTGCACTAATTTTGGTGATCTGTTTGTACCTGGTTCATGTCAATTGTTTGTACAGCATCACCACGAGTGAAAATTATAGCATGGTTTTGGTTTTCAGGCTTTCCTTCTCCAAGCTTCGGATCCCCAGGAAGTTTGATAGAATATATTTCCTACACACAAGAAGAAACGCTTACAAGCACCGTTAATGAAACTCAGTTCAAGGACTGAAAAGACTGGCTATCTCAGCGAACTTAAAGAACAATAATCTAATACGCCACAAACAGTCAAAAGACTAAACAAGACTGAAACATCAAAAAAAAAAATGCACAACTCCAGAGAAGCAGTCATATTCACAATGACCTTGAATACTGACAGACCAAGTATTCTCACCTTTTCTTTCTGTGTTTTTTTCAATAGGAATGATGAAAAGAGAAAACAACACAACCAAGGAGGACAAGGAATACACAAAAATAAGCAAATCATATCTTGAAAGTGTTTGCCAATCCCTTCGTAAATCCACAAGGGAAGTACTCTCTAAGATTGCTAAAAAAAAAGTATATATTATAAAAATAATAGATATACTTATTGAAAAAAAAGATAAAATAAAAAGATGTCAACAAAGGAATTAACCGAAGATGCAAAATTCAAGAGTTACCAATAATTTATATTTATATTTAAAGAAATTTACCGCACACAATCTAATATAAAACCTTAGAATAAACTTCAGTTATTTTTAGACAATTTGCCAATTAGAAAACATTACAGAAGCAACAAGTATAGAAGAAAAATCATAAAATTTAAGACTCGGTGACAGGAACACCACATTGATGGACATGCACTTTCTGTTAATATTCCATTTTGCAAAAGTCAGTTGAGCCACCCACACAAACATATATCAAAACTGGGTTTGTAGAAAGTCAGTTTGGCAACTTCAAACACGCACATAATCTATCAATCAACAGAAAATTTATCAATACTCATGATAGAAAAACACTAAAATTTATCAGAAATGTGAATCTGAGTAAAACAAGATGAAGAACCAAAAAACCACGCACCATTGGCATGACCTCACTATTGATTTTCCTATCCTATTAATGGAATCTCAACAAAAAAACAAGCAGACAAAAACCATGAATATATAATTGGTAAACAGAATAATCCATGGAGATAGAAAATTAATATGATACAGGGTAAAACAGGACATATTATCACTATAATTGTTAAATTTGGCTCATCCTGAAATGACTATATGTCACTCCCCTTCCCAAAGGGAAAAAAGAAATTTTAGTGTTTTTCTATCCTATTAATGGAATCTCAACAAAAAAACAAGCAGACAAAAACCATGAATATATAATTGGTAAACAGAATAATCCATGGAGATAGAAAATTAATATGATACAGGGTAAAACAGGACATATTATCACTATAATTGTTAAATTTGGCTCATCCTGAAATGACTATATGTCACTCCCCTTCCCAAAGGGAAAAAAGAAATTTAAAATTTTAGAATGATTACGAATATCTCCACCATATCTCATGCATAACAACACAATGTCACATTTTGAGCACTCGCATATGGGTTATCATCAATATCAATCATCGAATAAGCAGGATACTGTGCAAGGAAACACTTCTTCACCTGATCTTTTCCGTTTATATCAGCTTTGACAAGCTTCGAATAAAATTCCCTTGAAATCTTTCCATCAATTGCACCACTCTCCTCAACATGAATGAAAGCAACACGGAGAGCCTCATTCCTGATACCATGAAAAGCATTACTTTGAACAGGCTAATAAAACGGACAATCAGGATGGAACAAGTCCACATCACATTTAATCCCCAACAAAACTTGCATCAGCAATTTGCATCTTATAGGTATGAAATTCAGTGTCAACATCTCCAATTAGAACTGTTGTAAATGGAGTGAATCTTGTAATTAATTGAGGGCATCTAATGCTGGAGAATCTCCAGATCTGATGTAATCTCTGACAAATATGAACATATCATTAATTCGTCCCAATTATTTGAACCCTCTTTTCATTTATTCCCAATATTCTCTAGCTGTTGGGCATTTATTGCAAAATATTTATTTTATTTTACTTCCTCCTTCAGATTTTATGATCTACAAGTCAATAATCTTCACTCCCTGACCATAAATTTCTTCTCTTATGTTCCTTCTTGTATTAGATATTTCCAGTATATTTTCAAGCACATGTACATCATGGAATTCAAGCAAACAAAATAATCACTTCAGTCCAATGCTCTAATACTTGTAATTGTAATAATGGTGAACGGAACACCACAAGACCCCCCCCCCCACCCCAAAAAAAAGAACACAGACGAAAGAAAATGAAGAAAAGGAGACAGATATCATTAGATGTTCAAAGAGCTAAAAACAAACCAAATAGGCCTCTGATGAGGTGTTTATAGAGGTATAAACAACTAGGCAAATGGTATGATAATCAGAAAGAAGTTTCTTCTTTCACGTTTCAAAACAGAAGTCAAATGCAGGTTCAGTACTCAGTATTATGTACATCATTCTTGATTCACTCAGGCAACACTCTTTAAACATCTTCAAAAGATTTGAAAGAAATTCATATCACGTTGCTTAATTTGCCAACTCTCCCAAAGATAGTACTTCAGGATGTGAAAAAGAACATTGGTAAACATAAAAACAGACCTTGCTAAAAGGAATGAGCACAGAAAGTTCAGTAGTCCTTATACCAGCTTCAAAAAGAAATTTAACAGCAAAACAGAAACCAAGTCACATATTTCTTACCTTTGTAATAACAGAGATATATCAGCAGCTTCAGGTGCCTTCCGCTGCTTTTGTTGCCCATAAATTTGGCATGATACTACATACGTATACTTCAAATCTGCTTGAGCCCGTGACTCACGTGACAACTCAAAACCTTGACTCGTGATGTTGTTTTGATAATAGTCATTCACTATTGAGGCAACAGATGGAAATAAATAGCAATCCAATTATACAAAAAAAAAATGAAACAAATAGAAAGTCACAATCCAAAAGGGAAGATTCGAATCTAACAACCTCCAATTGGTCTACTCTCCATGTAACTCTGCAACATCAAAGCCCTCCTATAATACATCATACCGCGTACTGCATCATAAAAGAAGTTAATGATTATAAAAATATGCATGGTAACAGCTAGCCAGAAAGTATATTAACAAAATGCAATTTGCTATCAAGTAAAGGACTTGTATGCAATTATAACCTGTCCTGGCTAAAGTCTGCCCACGATAAGATGCCCAAAAACAAAGCTCCAGAGAATCACTGGAACTTTCATGAAGATCCACATCACCAGTGGACACATCTCGACCAATTCTTTCAAGAAAGTTGTTCCATTCATCTGCAATAGTCATTATTTCCAGTGTGTTAATGGGGACAACAATCAAGACGCTTCCTAGATGGCTGGGCCATCTCCAAATAACTTTAACTTTTAGGATAGCTTCCAGAAAGACATCAACCAACATTAATGGTTTTAGCAAAAGTACATATACCAAACTGATTGACACCCAATTGGAGTGTGATGGGACCCACCTCTGTATTGACATTAAAAGGGTTACAAACATTGCCAGAGTATAATCTAAGCAACTCGAAACACAGAAAATAAGCATAAAACAGAAACAGACACATAAATACTCATGAATACTCAAGCTGTTTGAGAGCCTAGACTCTCCCAACACTCGCTCACTGTTTCCTTATCTCCTTCTGACCCCATTCCCCACTATATTCCTGATACCCCTCTCTCACACACTCCGCCACCTACACAGACTCAACTCATGAATTAGTCACCAGTTAGGCACATTAGTTATGAATTAGACAAAGAAGAATTAGAGAAATAAAATAGTTTTTAAGCATAAGAGTGACTAGATCAAAAAGTCACTTAACTATGCATCAAAGAAAATACATGTTGAATTTACAAGAAGAAAAATGATGCAACTTGATTTATCTCTCACTCATTAGATTGAATATTAGCTTCCTGATTTGTCTGATGAGTCAATTTAAAAATAAGCCTAATAAACAAAATTTAAAAGCAGTCTACGGAAAACTTCAACATTAGATGATGGCACTTGGCAAGGTATGTACTTAAAGAAGGGCATAAAAAAGAACGTGGAAGTATAAAGGGGTGTAAATTGCGCAGGTTCAGCAACTAACAAGAGCGACCTTGGGATATTGCACATTTAGGAGGGCAACCTTGTGACTTTAAAAAGCCAAAAGATAAAAAGTTGTTGCTAGAAGAAGCACAGGAGCTAAGTTCAGTGCACTAGAGCGTCAGATAAGTAAAGGTGTACGGTTTCATAGAATCCTCAAAAAACTTGAATTCACACAAGGCAAATAAGAATTATATATGACAAAATGGCATCAATAAAGATTGCTAAAAATCTTGTTTATCACGACAAGATTGAACATCTGGAGATTGATCATGTTTTCATCACCAAAAAGGGGGAGGGGCAGGTTATTGAGTTAATACCCAATCCATTGCAATTTCAAGTGGCAAACATCATAACAAAGGCTGCACGCAGAATTAATTATTAAGATTTGAGCTACACATTGCATATGTTTAACATATACAACCGAACTAGAGGGGAAGTTTTGAACTATCTTACTTTCCACATGCATCTTTTCATATGCGTGTCAACTGCCTATGGCTTCTATCCATTTTGTTTCTCTTATTTTATAAGATTATGCATAGGGTATTAAGATAAATTATTCCCTGCTTAGGAAGCTTTTGGTACACTTTATGACAGCACTCATGATATATGGGATAAAAATATAATGAACAGACCGCTTTATTCTCTGATTGGCTCATTAACATTACCGTAAGGTTATTGTTGAATGGCATGAGCAACCTATAAGTTGAGGACCATTAGCAGTTTCATGAACTTTTCAAGAATTATTTTATTCGAGGAGAATTTGCACTTTCAAGACTTTCTACTTTATTTTTCTCTTATCCATGTATATTCCAGTTCTACCCTTTATTTTAGCTGATTGGAATATTTTACTTCTTTAATTATCATTTTGCTGATTCCAGTTCTCAACGTATATTTTCGTATGCACATGCTTGTCCATTCTGAATAACATGACTCAATGAAGAAAAAGCACTGAGTTTATTCGTAATATGTTGAGAGGCGCAGACTTAGGCTCCATTAATTGATATTCATATGGTCATTTTATAATATGGCTTGTTATTTCTTTAATTATGTATATCCTAGATTAGATATAGATATTATAATAAAATTAGCTCCAAGCCTTTACTTAATTAAGCTTTTTAGTTGAAAGAACCCTAAAAAATAATTGTTAGTTACAAGGCTCGAGAATAACATTGTTGTTTCATATTTGAAGATAAAAATCACTACCAAACATAATCACAAAGAACTGAGACTTCAAAGTCTGGAAACAAACATGTTTTTATTCTTGGGGAGACATGCTCAAAAGAGAAGACAATACCTGGAAATATCTTTTGCAGATAGAAAATAATAGATATACCATCTTCATTCTCCTTTTGCAATTCAGATGTACTATAAAGTACAGTTTCACTATAGTATGGTGTGAAGACACTATTTCAAAGTTCAAACAGAAGATAAGGGAAAATGTTAATATGGTGGAATACTAGAACTAGAGGGGAAACACTGCTGTAAACATCGAGCCTATTATACCTGAATGGCATCATTTCACTAACAGGCTTAGCAGGAGGCATGTCCATAAACAAGGAATTAGTAAAAAACTCTAATCTTCTTCTCGCTTCAAGATTTTTAGGAACATTATCAGCTGAGTCCTTTACAGTAAGGAGAAGGTGCACCCGTTTCACCAGCTCTTTCTACAACCAAAAAAAAAACATTATTCAGTTACTCTGAATGTAAAAAAGAAAAAAACAGGGAATAGAAGGACGTATTATATCCAAAGCTCTTACAATTTCTGGATCATTAGGCCACTGTATTCTAGAAAAAAGGCGTCCCTCATTCCTAGCTCTGGCCACAATGTTCCATGTATCAATTTGTTCCCTAGGGAATCAACATGTTAGAAGATTGCAACCTAGAAAACAGATACAAATCACAGTGCCTTGAAAATCATAAATATTCAACCAAGTACCTTAAATCAGATGAAAGCAGATCATGAGTAACGTCATATAGATCAAATAAAGCTTTGGCAGCACCTTTAGCAAGTCCAGGATCATTTCGAATCTAACACAGATCATTATTGTCGTAAATATAAAACATACAATCTACAAACAACACCAACTGCAAACTGTTTCAGTACAAACCTCAAAAAAAGTGCAAATATTTATAATCTTTTAATGTCTAAAAACAGTATCACGCAAAAGACTTGAATGCAAGGGAAAATGCCAAAGTAATAAAAATAGATTTGAAATAGCCCTCTAAGTAAGTCCGATCAAAATAAACACCATCAATTTAACACTGCCGCTCAATGCTATAACAGTAGCATAAAAAATAAATGAACAATTTAATCAACTAGGATAATCAGAATGCCAAGAGGGAAAAAATTCTATTGAATTATGAAACTTTGCTGTTTTATTTCCATGCAAGTGTATTCGAAGATTTGCCATTCCACCAAAGCTGCTTTTCTTATATTAGCGTGACATTTAACCTTATAAAAACGAAAGACAAAAGGTCATTGTATTTGAAAAAAGAATTTATCGATGACAGAAGAGAACAGCATAGTATACCTCCAAGTCATTAAATGATTCAAATAAACAAGCAGCGCAGCAGGAAATTCTACTAAGAATAGACAATCAGTGACAGACTAAACAAGCCTTCATAATAATACAGAGTATATCAACTACATGTTCCACAGAATAATACCAGGAGTCCAGTCAATGCCGTAAATCTTGATAAAACCAGTGGAAGCTTCTTAAGTGATAAAGTGATAACAAGTGAACCCTCCACTATGCTGTTATTGATCTCACGAAAAATCCGCTCTACCCTGTGAAAGAAAATATTGGGAGAAAACAAATAGCAAGAGATGTTTACAACCTTCAAAGAAGTGATTCAAACTGAAGGGGAAAAAACAAGAAGATGCAGGAAGCAGATTGCTTTTAAATGGATGTTCCGAAATTTTCTCAAGACGGAACATTTTAAACTGTGATCTTCTGAAACCCACATGCAGTTGCTATCTCAGAAAGCAAACGTATGAAAGTTTTGAGAGGCCAAACTATGGAATAATATAACCAAGGCTGTTCTCGCAATTGAATCTGGTTTATCAGAAATACACTATAAGTAGCATATGTTCTCAGAATTGACAATAAATAGGACTTTTTAAAAAAAATCCCCAAGGAAAAACTATTTACACAACAAATTCAAGATTATGACTTGGTAGATTCATAGCTATCTTTCCCCAAGTAATTGTCATCTGCGAAAAGTTCCAGATTCCCTCTAGTTCTCTTCCTCTTTTTTTTTTAATATAAAACTGGAATTTCTCCGCCTCACACTTCTCTCCTCATATTCTGGGTCTATTAACCCATAAATGAAATATTATCAGAGAATACAATAGTAGTTAAAATCATGTAGGAACTCTTTCTTTCCCATCAACTAATGAATAAAATTCAAATTTTTTCAATACTTAATCCATATCTCCTAACACAAAATATACACATAAATCAGAAAATACGATAGAGCAGTGAAAACCATACCAAAGCCTTCCTTCACCATCAACTAACGAATACAAAATTTTCTCAATACTGTAATAGCACTCCTGAACTGCATATGCCATATATTCATCCCTACATATTCTGTTCCAAAGATCTGCCTGGGTATCGTTGCAGTCTATAGCCAAATCAATTGCCAACAGGATCTGCAAAAACAATATCATCCAAATATTTGACAGCGCCTCGGAATATTACAGAGGTCAGTTCAAAAATTTGTCCCAAGTAATTGCACAGTAGGCTATACCTTACTACTTAGAAGAAACAAAGGCCATTGAACTAATCTTAGACTCCCCATGTTGCTAGGTATAGAAAGCAGGTCCAATTCCCTGGGACAAATAAAAGAAACTATATTAACATGCTGCCAGCTGAGCAAAACTCACTCAGCAGAGTCAGCCAACTTAAATATAGGCAAAGAAGCAAATCGAGGTATTCACGTGTTATCAAGAAGCAAACTCTAATATACCTGTTGCTAATAAAATCTTCCTCACGCAGGCTCTTAATTATCTCATTCCAAAAAGGAGCAAACATGGCTGCATATTCTTTGTTATTATCCTGAGATTCCTACACAAAAATGACCACGTATGTTAAAACAACAAACCAGATAATAACCAAACAAAAGGAAACTAATGCCACAACAAAATAATTATGAACTTTAAGCCAAGAGCACAAGCATGAGAAAGTAATGAAATACCAAAAGGGTTCCAGTTTCCTCAATTCAAACAGCAGATATTAGTGTAGTAATTAAAGGTTAAAGATTCGCTAACATAAGAAGCAATAACAAAACATAATGTTGACTATAACAGAGAAAATAGGTAACAAACTAACAGCAACAAAGGTGATAAAACGTGTTTTCCAAAACTCCCTCAAGTTTGCACACAGATAAGCAGGTATCATGATCAAAAAACATGCCTCTTGTCCATGCCATACATAAAAGTTCTCTTTCATTCACACTGTCCATGAAAGCTCTACTAGATGGTTACCAAGCATGAACTGGAATGGATGGTAAAACGCAATTCTAATGGTACCAAATTTTGTTGTTATTAAGCTGAGGCAAATAAATGAAGATTATATTGCAAGCAATTTCTTAAATGTTTCTACTCTCAAGACATTTTTGTTTTTTCATGAGCCTCTCTCGTTAGATGGTAATGGTACAAAGCCTTCCAAAGTCATCGTCTTCATTGTAAGTCACAAGTATTCATAGTGATCTAAATTGGAGGCCGCTGCTTTGGGATTTGACGTCATCATGACTCATGAGTAGCTGAAGCAAATGGTGGTTAGCAACTTCAGGTGCTTCTTGTTGCCCTGTTCTTACAATTTTTAAGTGATTTTTTGGTGTTATTGAAGGGGAAACAAATGAAGCGTGCTGAATTTCTTTTTCATCTTTATTTCCTTCTTCCTTCCTGCACCACTAAGGGCTGAGCTTTCTCTTTCCTGTGTTTTTTCTCAAACCATTGTGACCCATCAGGTTTCCTGATTTAAGCCAAGCAAACATAGGTTGAACGAATTGACCCCAGGTCAATACTTCCCTAGTTCTCTTGGATTTACGAACTGATCACTCGGCCATTTGGTCCAATTTTTTATAACATGGTCACAAGTGATGTCACCCTACCAAGCACTAGGGAACCCAAATTCAAGGCGAAGAATATGAAGAATATAACCATGTCAAAGAATATGAGATATAATCTTCATATTCTACAAAAATATCACCACGTCAAGGAGAGTCAAGAAGCTGTTAAAAGAACATATTCTTTTAAAAGAGAACATTGTTGCCTTGTTTGAGAAAAAGGGCCATCTTCATGAGCTAAGGCAAGGGAATTTGATCATCACACAGTACTATAATCCCCTAATTAGGTACATGTTTGAAACTCTCTTATAGGACTCCAAATCGTTATGGGTTGATTTACTCCAGATCAAATAAAAGGATCAGAAGGGATTAGGATTTAATTATTAGGATTTAATTATTTTAATTGTTATCTTTTTATTATTTAGATAAAATAATAAGTGGAATATCCACAAGTAGAATTTAGTAACTAGAACTTAGATATTATTTTAGTATTTAAGATAGTATTAGGATTTTAGATATTATTTTAGTATTTTTTATATTATTTAGATTTCCTAGTTTAAATTTTGAATTAGATTTTATCTCTCTTTGTATTCCTACAAATTGGCCCTTGGCCTATTCAATAAAGCATGGAATATTCAGAGAATTTATTTTGAGTTTGGAGATCCTCCTGGGCTATTTTAGAGAGAATAGTGAGATACTTGCTATCCCTCTATCATAGAGTAGTTTTAAATTTCGTTTTGCTTCATCACTAAACCATCGTCCCTGTTCGTGTTTAACAAATTGGCATCAGAGCCTTTTGCCGATCCACGATGGTTGAGACTCGCTCGTCGCGCGCTACACAGACACCATCGACTACCCCCTCCGTTTCCTCGTCCGACCCGCTGGCTGCCATTAACGCCCGCCTCGACGCCATAGATGAGTTGCGAGACAAGATACAGGCGCTGGAGATGAAGACGACTCGTACGACTCGAAACAGGGGCCGATCACGTCTTCGCACAGAGGACAGCGATGATGATTCTGATTACTCCAGGCGCACTTACAGGACCCCATATACCAAAATCGACTTCCCCAAATTCGATGGAGGTGATCCGAGAGGCTGGGTGTTGAAGGCCGAGAAATTTTTTCGGTATTACAACACTCCGGAAGATGACAAGGTAGATGTTGCAGCCGTGTCTTTAGAAGGAGACGCCTTAGATCTTTTTTCTTGGCTTAATTCACAGCGCACGGTGCTGTTATGGGATGATCTGGTTAAAGCTTTTCAAGAGCACTATGGACCGCCGGAATATCTTAATCCTGACGAAAATTTATGTGGAATCCGGCAGACTGGTTCTGTGCAAGAATATCGACAGGAATGGGCACGGCGTGTTGCGCTTGTATCTAATTGGCCGGAGCACTGCCTTCTCGGTGTGTTCATGAATGGACTCAAGGAAGAATTGCGCATAGACGTCCGACTTCACAAGCCTAGGAGAGTGTACAGAGCTGCGAGTTTGGCCCTTGAATTCGAGAAGCAGTCTTCCTTCTCCCGTGGGTCAAAAGCCAATGCGTCTTCATCTCAATATCGTGGCCAGCCAGTATCCTCAATGCGTGATTCTTTCTCTCCGGGGGCCACAGACCACAACTCACTCAGAACTCTAGTAAGTATCCTGCGCTGAGCTCTACTTCTTCATCAATACCTCCCTACTCTGGTCGTGTGTCCCAAATGGATTCAGAACGACAGCGACGGCGTGATAAAGGACTATGTTACAGGTGTGCTGAACCTTTCCGTCCGGGTCATCGATGCAGTGCCTCGTTTTCCTTAATGGAGATTGACGATGATGGGAATCCAATTCCCGAGCCACTCGACCCTGTTGTTGACACTGATCGTGAGGAGGCAGCAGAATCTGAGGTTGCCTTCAATGCCATTCTTGGCACACCATCAGCATCTACCATGAAATTGAAAGGTTCCCTACATTCTCGACAGGTATTTTTGTTAGTCGATAGTGGGTCCACTCACAATTTTATTTCAACTGCTTTGATAAGGGAACTCGGTATATCCACAAGTGCCGTAGCTCCTTTTGGCGTTCAAATTGGAGATGGTAGCATTATTCGTTGTAACCAAATGTGTAAGGAATTAGAGGTTCAATTACCCGGTTTAACCATTAAACAGGACTTCTACCCCTTTTCATTAGCAGGGACTGATTTGGTATTGGGCATAAAATGGCTAGCATCTTTAAATACAGTTCAAGCAAATTGGAACGACATGTTCATGATATTCTGGGTCGAAGGAAAGAAATATAAACTACAAGGTGAAACCCCAATGACTACGCCTCGGGTCTCTTTTCAAAGCCTAGAATTCCACCAAACCAAGACAGCACAACGTTCGGCTCTCGATGTTGATCCAATTTTTCATGATTTTTCTGCTGTATTTGAAGAACCTACTACCTTGCCCCCACCCCGTGGGCATTATCACACAATTTCCCTGCTACCTGACGTATCTCCACCAAACTTGAGGCCTTACCGTTATCCTCACTTTCAAAAAGATGAAATTGAATCTCAAGTACAAACTTTATTAGACAGAGGCTTCATTCGTCCTAGTTCCGGTCCTTTTGCAAGCCCAGCATTGTTGGTTAGTAAGAAAGATGGCACTTGGCGTTTATGCGTGGATTACCGTCGCCTCAACAAAATTACGGTCCCTGATAGGTATCCCATACCCAACATTGATGAGCTGTTAGATGAATTGCATGGTGCTAAATATTTTTCCAAGATTGACTTGCGTTCTGGGTATCACCAAATTCGTGTCTTGCCCTCAGATATTCATAAAACTGCATTTAGAACACACTCCGGCCACTATGAGTTCGTTGTCATGCCTTTTGGACTCACTAATGCCCCTGCCACCTTCCAAGCCATCATGAATAATTTGTTTCGGCCATTCTTACGGAGGTTTATGCTCGTATTCTTCGATGACATACTGATATATAGTGCCACAGCAAAGGAACATCTCGAACATCTCAGGGTTATCTTTCAACTATTGCTCAACCAGTCATTTTATGCCAATGCAAAAAAATGTCTTCTAGGACAAATTAGGATTGACTACTTGGGGCATATTGTCACTAGTGGGGGAGTTGAGGTCATTCATGAGAAGATTATGGCCGTTGCTCATTGGCCTACACCCCGCTCAGTAAAGGAATTACGTGGGTTCCTAGGGCTCACTGGATATTACAGGAGGTTTGTCAAAAACTACGGGATCATCGCTCGTCCATTAACTGATTTAACAAAGAAAGATGCATTCCAGTGGTCCACACAAGCTCAGTCTGCCTTTGAGGCCCTCAAAATTGCTCTCACCACCACCCCCGTTCTTCGACTACCAGATTTTCAGCAACCCTTTACGGTTGAATGTGACGCCTCCATGGATGGGATTGGGGCGGTCTTAATGCAACATGGTCATCCCATAGCCTACTTCAGCAAAGGATTCTCGTTTTCCAACCGCTATAAATCTACTTACGACCGAGAATTACTTGCGTTGGTACTTTCTCTTCAAAAATGGCGCCACTATCTCCTGAGGCACCATTTTTATGTGCAAACAGATCATCACAGTTTGAAGCACTTACTGGATCAGAAAATTGTGACCACTTCCCAGCAAAGACTCATGGTTAAACTTCTTCCCTTTGATTTTACCATTCACTACAAACCGGGCAAGGAAAATGTGGCAGCCGATTCACTCTCTCGTCGCCCCCTTCAGGCGGATTTCTTCCAAATGGCTATTCCTATGGCTCGTGAACTCGATCACCTTCCCCAGGCCCTGTTGAATGATCCAGAAACACGGGGTAAGATAACAGAGTTGCAAACAAACCCAGATCAACATCCCCACTTCCATTTCTCTAATGGGCGCTTATTCTACAAATCACGGTTAGTGATTCCCAATCAGGTTCATCTCCGTGAAAAGTTATTGGCGGAAGCGCACTCTACGCCAACTGGGGGTCATGGTGGTTACCTTAAAACCCTGCGCCGATTAAGTGATCAACTATATTGGAAGGGTATGAAACATGACGTCAAGCATTACATCCAACGCTGTGCTACTTGTCAACAAAATAAATATCTCACATTGGCACCGGCAGGCCTTCTGCAGCCTCTTCCAATTCCTGAGCGGATTTGGGAGGATATATCTCTTGATTTCATCACCGGCCTTCCGAAATCGCAAGGGTTTGACGTTATATTGGTGGTGGTCGATCGCCTCAGTAAGTACAGCCATTTTATTGCTCTTTCCCACCCCTATTCCGCAAAATCTGTCGCCAGTGTTTTCTGCCGAGAAATAATTCGTTTACACGGTATGCCAAGGTCTATTGTTTCGGATAGGGATCCTCTCTTCCTTAGTCAATTCTGGCAAGAGTTGTTCCGTCTAAGTCAAACTCGCTTAAACATGAGCACTGCCTACCACCCTCAATCCGACGGACAAACAGAAGTGGTCAACCGATGTCTCGAAACTTACTTACGTTGTTTTGCGCATGATCAACCAAGGCAATGGAGTAAGTTCCTCTGTTGGGCAGAATTTTCCTTTAATACAGGGTATCATGTAGCTGCCAACAGTACTCCGTTCAAATTGGTCTATGGTCGGGATCCCCCGTCACTTCTTCCTTACGTACGGGGTGAGACTCGAGTGGCTGAATTAGAGGAACAACTCGAGACCCGTGACGCAATGTTACGAGTCTTGAAGAGCAACCTACTCAAGGCTCAACACCGCATGAAGTTGCATGCTGATCAACACAGAAGGGATCTTGAATTTGCTCCTGGGGACGTGGTTTGGCTTAAACTACAACCATATCGCCAACGATCCTTATCTCGTCTTCGGTTTGAGAAATTATCACCACGGTTCTTTGGCCCTTTTAGGGTACTTCGGCGGATTGGCAAGGTTGCATATGAACTGGACCTCCCTTCAACAACCAAAATACATCCTGTATTCCACGTGTCCCTGCTCCGCCTTGCACCTGGGCAGGTCGCTGCTACTCCACCTCCCTCAATCCCGATTTCTGCCGATATGGAGTTGCTTCTTACACCTGCGAAGGTCGTGCAGCATCGCTGGACCCCTGACAACAAGCTGGAATTGCTCATTGAATGGACCCAACGCCTTCCGGAGGAGGCTACATGGGAGAGCTATGATCTTCTAGCAGCACAGTTTCCTTCTTTTCGACTTGAGGACAAGTCGACTTTTCAAGGGGGGAGAAATGATAGGACTCCAAATCGTTATGGGTTGATTTACTCCAGATCAAATAAAAGGATCAGAAGGGATTAGGATTTAATTATTAGGATTTAATTATTTTAATTGTTATCTTTTTATTATTTAGATAAAATAATAAGTGGAATATCCACAAGTAGAATTTAGTAACTAGAACTTAGATATTATTTTAGTATTTAAGATAGTATTAGGATTTTAGATATTATTTTAGTATTTTTTATATTATTTAGATTTCCTAGTTTAAATTTTGAATTAGATTTTATCTCTCTTTGTATTCCTACAAATTGGCCCTTGGCCTATTCAATAAAGCATGGAATATTCAGAGAATTTATTTTGAGTTTGGAGATCCTCCTGGGCTATTTTAGAGAGAATAGTGAGATACTTGCTATCCCTCTATCATAGAGTAGTTTTAAATTTCGTTTTGCTTCATCACTAAACCATCGTCCCTGTTCGTGTTTAACACTCTCCAATGGTCATGTAACAATAATACTGCCTCAAATAAACTCATTTTACTATAAACAATAATCCAAAACCAAACAAAGAAAAAACACCAAAAAAAAACAATCACTGCATTGATCAATTGAAGATTAAATGACGCATGGAACAAGAGACAAAATAAAAACTTGAGATGACGTCTTAAAAAAATACATATTTGAGCTCACCTGAGATGCTTGTCTGTTGAAAGGCATCCTGAAAAGCCACATTAAAAGCAACTTCAATTGGGGAAAATAATTATCTTTCTTTTTTGTGGTGATGGGGGTTTTTTTTTTGGGGGGGGGGGGGGGGGGTTTGGTTTGAGGTTGCTGCATTAAACAAATTCTGGTCAAGCATCAGGTCTGGCAAAAAAAATCAAGTCTTACAACATGTCAAATATATTGACATAGGCACGAAGCAAATGGTGCCATGCTTTAATAGCTAAAATGCTACTTAAGGTTCTCGTTAAAAAAGCTGTTTAAGGTTACCCTAACTAAAAACAAACATCACATTCATTCCCCACTATGCCATCATAAATTAAAAGATACATAGGAGTAAAGGTGTAAAGAAGTGATTCAGACAAACAGTACCTCAATGTATCAGTTAAAACATCTAATGATAAGCAAACCATATTGCAAAAGGAAAATGCTCCAGATTAGAAAACCAACCTTTTCATTTGTGGAGAGATCATACGATTGACAAAGGCTTCTGGGAAACTCTCAAATCGTTTGTGCACCATTTCGAGCGAGCGTATCTGTAAGTCAAAATTTGTCAAGGGCATTAAAAGTAACCATGAAGACAAAAAATCACATGCATTCCAAATAACAATGTATACACTTTCCCTCGGTAGGTAACTTTACATAAAAGGCTCCATCAAGGGCTTCTCGAGCAAGGGAGTGCCCTGGTAGGATGTCCTTGCATTAAAGTAAAATTTGTATTTTTATAATTTTAGGCTGACCAATGCCCTTACTTTTATTTTGTAGTTTTGTTATCAATATCAGGGTTTTACAACTACTGCAAAAGGCGGTCATCAATAACTTAAGCAATTGAATTACACGATCAAGTAACTATAATTGTACCTTTTATAAGTACTACAATATTGCTAAGGAAAAAAAAGGAAAACAGGTAATAACAGAAAAAAGGTCAGTTTTTTCCCTATATACCTCACCCAGTCGTGCCCGTGCACCCATTACGCCACCAACAATTGCTGACAAGACTGTGTACCAAATGTGGATATCCATGAGATAAATCTGTAAAGCAATCAAACATTAGCACAGCATGATACTGTCAATTACCATAGTAAATAGCAAATGCAACAATTAGCAACTAAAATAAAACTTGGACATGTGCTTTGGTTTAAAAAAACAAGAACCTTCACTAAAAGCTTGCCTGGATTAGCTTCTCAAAAGCACTTTCACATAAGCCAAGACAAAACTCCTCTTACATACTTACCTTGTACAATGTTAAATCACTTCAAAAAAAAGTTAATCCAAACACCCTCTTAATAGACCAAAAGACTAACAGAAATGCATGAAATTATAATCCAGAAGAAACAATATCCAAAATAAGTAATTATACAATCCCATAGGCAACAGCATGAAAATGAAGCTGAACAAATGAAACAATACTTACAGCCACAACAGGAGCCCATAAGCTAACTATAGTTAAAAAATTGTTATTATCTGCAAAAAAAACACAAGTTTAGATCAAAACAGTAGCATTTTTCCATATTGATGCTCAGACTACATCAAAACATCAGATTAGGAATTGCATATTTGATGAAGCAAAGTCTGTCAACAACTAGGTTGTCTAATTTGCATACTGCAAACTTATATCCAAATTTAAGGCGAGCTTACTTTTCTAAGCATAGCTAAACCTCTTATCACTCTCATAATTACAAACCATCTTCACATTTTTATCTGGACAAGAGAAAGACAGGTAAAGAGAAGAGGGAGAGAGAGAAACAGAGGGAGAAATAAGGAGCATGAGAGAGAAAGATAGAGAAGAGAGAGAAACATGAGAATTAGGAGAGAAACTTTACTCGATTCAACCCATTATCATTCTCATAACCTAGCTACTACTAACCCAATCCCCCTATTTATGGGCCCAAAAACTTGTTAACTATCTATCTCGCTTTTACTTCAATTATATATCAATACTCCCTGCCAAAAGATCCTTACCCTCAAGGGTCAATTACACAGAATTGTACCAAACCAGGGCCAAGAGTAATTCAAAAAAGTGCAATTAATCCATAACATAACCAATATATGCTTACGCTTTGAGATCAAATCATGCCATGTGTAATTCAAAAACGTGAGACCCCTAATGGTATTGGTAGGACTGACAAGAGGTTTGATCTGCAATATGAGGAACAGATTAGAACTACCAAATTGTGCAAGTAAAACTACTCCAAATACTCTTTTCTGCACTGAAGTTAAATGATAAATAAAACAATCCCTAGATTATCATAACCTTGTTATTTATGTGATACTATAATCAAAATATAAGCACTTGCCTGGAGAAAGTATGCAAAAGTGAATTTGCAAGCAAAGATCACCAACCAGAAGACCACATACCTGCAACAGCGAAAAAACAGAATAGAAAAATAACCAGCAAGTAATGAATACAAGACACAAATGAACTTCAGAAGTTCTCCAAACATGTAGTTCTAGCAATCAAACAGAAGCAACAGGGTAAGCCAGTTCACAAGCATATAAAACCATTTTGATTTAATCAACCAAAGTAATACAAATAGAAGCAAGTGCAACAAAGCCTTATCCCATTAGTTAGGGTCGGCTATATGGATCGCACGACGCCATTGTGTTCTATCAACAACAAATAGAATCATCAACAATAAAGTCATTAATCATCTCGTCCTATTAGGTTACTTTTATATTTAGACAATATTTCATATGCTAAGTAACAACTGACCTACAATAATCACCCATCTTCTCATAAAGGCCACGTCCAACATAGTACCGCTCCTGATGTCATGAAAAAATAAAAACAACATATCATGGCATAGAATTAACTTGAAAATTACCCCTAGCCACTAATTAATGAAAATGCCTTACCTGATAAATCCACTTAAAAAATTGAAAGAATGATTGATCAGACATTTCAGACATTTTATGGCATGCTGGAAATTTGAGCATAAGCGCAAGGAATAGGCGTAGAGCTGCATAAACACCAAGGACAACGACATATATCCGAAAATAGAATGTGTTATCTGAAGTACGATTATTCCTCTCCTGCAAAACCTTCCTGCAATTGTTGCATTAAAATATATGGTAGGATATCATAAACAAATTAGATGCATGGTAAGCTAATGGCAAGATATATGGTAAGATATCATGCAAAATTGAGATAGAATCGTCTTAAAGATAAGAACTTACAAGTAAAGGTAAGTAACAGCCACAGAGCTCAAGCCGCCCCAGAAGAACTGTATAACTAGTCTAGAAACAGCCATGCCCCTTGCAGTAGTGTAGGCTCCAAAAGTAAGCAAAACATCTAGACAGCCTATTTCCAACATTTAAAATGTAATATCAAGATTACATCCCATTTAACCAATCAACAGCTGCAGAAAACACAGACAGCTTACTTTTGATGAAATTCATAATTGCAAACGATGGCCCAATGCTCAGGATTGTCTTGAAAGTATACAAGCTTATGTGTCCATGGTTGAAAGCAATTATTGTTAAAGCCTGCATCGAGCATGAGGACATTATTCATGTTGAAAATTCATTATCCATGTTCAACTCAAACAGTAATAATGGACAAATAGAAAAGTAACCTGGAACATTAAAGCCAAAAAAATCCATAGGCGATGGAAACTTCGATACAGGTGTAGAAAAGTTCTATGCTCAACAAAACTGCTTTTACCAGTCTGCCAACCAAATGTAGAAACGATAAACAGGAAAAAAGGTGGTCAAATAAAGTGAATATACAAACATATGCACGAATGAGAATGTGATGATTTCCCACCACTCCCCCATTCCACTAATTGTCATCATCCAAACTACTTAACAATTTTTGAATAAAGGTATAATTGAATGTAAAAGATAAATCAATTCATTCTCCACACCATTACATTTATACTTCCTTCTATTTATACTAATTCCCAAGTAGGGAGCCCTTTGACTAAATAACTGATCCCTAACATCCCATGAAACTGCAAGTCTCAAACCTAGGCCAAAAAGGCTCTTGGCAAACTCTAGTATAGTATGTGCTAATATAGCCTCCGGAAATGTCATCTGGATTACAAGAGCGGAGAATAACTTGAACTGTTTCAGTTAAAAGCATAGAAGACCAGTTACATATTTCTTGCTATTTTTCTGGCATGAAAGATTGAATAAAAGAACCAAAACAAAACCTTTTAAAAGCAAGGAAAAATAACATCTCTACGCTTCTTAGGAGTACAATTAAATAAAAAGAAATTAATAGAGGGAAAAGGAAAACAAACAGGGACAAGAAATACCGAACAATAGCAAAATGGCTTCAGAAATATTTTGAAAATTGAAAAAGAAAGCATGAACAATTAAGACCCAGAAAAGTAGTATCCATAGAAAGTAAAGCATGAGCAAAGAAAGCACAAAAACAAACCCGTTTTGACTTCTTTGGCTTTAACAGGAATGGCGACTCTATCTTTATTGGCCAACCTAAATCAAAACAAGCAGGTGACCTGCATAGAAGTCCATGTTAGGATTGAGGGGGAAAAAAACATTAGCAAAATTGTCATTTATGCTACCAACCAAAAGTATTCATTGAAGTCATCATAATTCCTCCATGCTGAATGTGCGGCTTTCCCATTATTGTTTCTGGAAGCTTCCTGCATTGTATTATGGATTGTGGCCATGTAAAATAAAGAATAAATGTACGTGAAATTAAATGAATACATATCTCCTGCTCACAAATGCAATTGTACAAGATTATTGAAGCTTGCCTAAAGAGAACTAAACAAGCAAGAGCACCAAATGCATTATAATAAAATTTCTTGACTACAGTTTCAATAAAAAGTCATAGGCAATCGTTTCTTTCATACAATGAGCAGCTCCAAGTTATTCAACAAGAATGTTCTCTTACTAATAATGTGATGCAACAATTGTACCAATAAAAAATAATGTGATGCAATAAAATACAATGTTTGGGGTCCAAATTTTCTTTATATTTTCAACTTCTACTCTATTACATACTTTTGTGGGAAGGAGGCGCTAAAATTAGCGTAGTTGTTTCTTTCTAGAATATGTCATGGAATCCATTCCATCTACAATAAAATCTTGATCCATTGGGTAATGTTTCGGCATCAAGTCTAAACACCATCCCGTTCTCCAAAACCAAGCTTTCTCTTAAGCCAACCTTACCTTCAAATATCCATAATGAACATCAATCTTCTAGTTTCTACCTTAATCTGCCCATGTAATCTTGATCTTAACAATCGCCTCATAACTTTTTGAAATTTTTTAGATAACTAATGGCAAACAACCTACTCCTAATGATAGCTATAGGAGCAAAGACCTCAAAACCGGTTAAATTATTTAAACGAGCCAAACCTTCACGTTTTGCAAGTTAAACAAACAAACTCATTTAACTTAACATAATTTGGTGGGTTGAAAATTAAAACCCGACTGATCAGGCTGGTCAAACAAGACAAGCCCCACTTTACGCACCAAAAAAGATAAAAATACAAAATATAATTTTTACATCCTTTGACTATTAACTTTCTAATGTCTACCACAAAAAAACAAAGCATGTAAGTAAATGTTCAAATATCTTAGGTTATACATAGCCTTTAGCTTCAACAACATATAAATTTTGTCTTGTAAATGCAGAATCGCTACTAACACCAATGTCATTAGAAATATTTTATTAAAAAATGTAGAGGTCTTACAAAAATATATTTCACAGGGTCAGGATATATGGAGAGAGTGAAATCACTTACAAAAAGAAAACAAAGAACGTAGACTATATAGAACAGAAAAACCAATGAACCACATAGAACACAAGGCATGCTGCACAAAAAACGTTGATCAAGAGAGGGATGAAAAAGGGGCAAATATTAGGGCTTTTTAAGATCTTAATTACAATTAAGTGTTTACTATTATGATATATTAATTTGGATTTTGAGAGAGTATTAAATTTTTCTTTGTTTTAATATTATATGTAAAATAATATATGTACTGCAATTTTGATAAGAGACAAGTTTGAAGCGACAAATCATTCCACCTAAATCATAGGTTGAAATGTGTTGGGTTCATTTCATCATACTTAGAAATATTTCCCAAGCAAGCCTTAACTCAATACACAAACATTAGCAGGTTAAACAGGTCAACTCATCGAACTTAACTCATTTTGATGGCCTTAGAGACCCAATAACTGAAGCATGGATTGTGGTTATCACAAGAAAGGGCCAACGAATTAAATGCAAAATTTATTTGAAAGATGTGGGAATATCTTACTTTTATTGCAAATATTTGTATAATTTCATTAGCATTTATTCTCTAGTTTTTTCCTATGTATATTAGAGTGCATCATTCTCTGCAAATTAATGAGAAAGTCATTTTTTCTCACAACTCTACAAATGATGCTAATAGAAAGACAAATGAAATGAACTTAACTAGAGAAGGGGGGGAACCAACTAACCTCCGACATTGTCTCATATATAGGACAGATGATTTGCTCAAGAAAGGAAACAGAACCGCTGCTAGCGCAGCTTACAGCAAGACTAGCTTCTCCATGATCCAAAATAGCGTCCAACTCTTTTGCCATCTAGATAACCATTAAATCAGTACAGACATCTTTGAAAATGAAATTAACTACCTTCTAGCATATTAGGTTTTAGCATTTTAAAAGGCAGACATTTTAAAAAACAAAATTGATGCAACCTAAGTACACTAGTAGAACATGATAGCTTTTATATTGTCCTTCCATTTTAAAAAAAAACGGATTGAAAAGGCAAAAAATAAATTAACATCATCAATCTGTCTTCTCTTTTGAATTCAAAACATAAAAACAGTTTACTTAGAAAGAACCCATAGTGACGGTTCACAAAACTTTTCTTTATGTAAAATACAAACAACAACTGGGATGGCCCACTTATTAACCTGCATGCATGTCTATAGTGTGCTAAAAATAAAAATTAAACTGAAATTTTTCAACACAAGGAAACAATAAGTTTCCCATTTAGTTCTGCCAAAACTTTTAACTTGTATAACAATTAAGCAGTTAGTCACCAACATATCTGAGCATCATATTAATGAAGAAAACAACGCTGCAACATATACGAATAAACATAGTACTAAGTAATTTTCCAATATTCGCATTCAAAATTGCTACAGGGAACAGTCATCAATTCAAACAAAATTACATTTCAACTTTCAAGATCTAGCATATTATGCTATATTAAAAAAGGGTTCATCTCTTTTTATTCTTTATGAAGAAAGACATTGAAGAAAAGAGATAACGATACTAAAATCAACAGACAACAAATCCACCCCAAACTATAAATGTAGAGCATCCAGATAGCATGCTCTTAATATAACATTGAATCAATAATGACACTACACGCAATCATGACCAAAAATTGAAAAAGTATAATAGGAGACTTACATTGTGGAAAATATAGCAAAGGCATTCTGGAAGAAAACGGACATTTGCAGCTTCACCCCATATAAGAAAGTAAAGGGAAACTAAAAACAGCTTTCTGTCTCTGTTAATGGCCTGTAAACTGCAGAGAATAATTAAAATCAAGTAAAGCATAGTACAATAAGAAAAAGTTATTTATTGCAATAGATAATCTAAGTGATACCTATTCCATGCAAGCCGGATTCGCAAATATCTGCACCATTTGATATAGTTATCTAGCACCTTCAAGAAGACTTCATTGATTGCTTTCTCATCTATTTTCTGTGCAATTCCGCGAAACAAAAGAAAAGGATCAGTGCCAAATAAGGGCCTATCAGCTAGTCCATAAGAAATTCAATAGAGTTCCGATGTGTGAAAATCAGGGGTTGCAATCATGCACAAATGAAGAAAGTCTATCATTACATTCATCATATAATATGACAATCTCCTTATGTTGTACCTTATAATGCAGCCACAGACCCTTTTACAGGACTACAACTGCTTAAAGAACATGGATCCTTGAAAAGCTCACTAAAATCTAAAAGTTGTGTTGCCAATTAAAGCGGGCCTTGAAGGAAGAGCTATAGCATGGGTGAATATCTTGTGCAGGCAAACATTCATCTACTAAAAGAAACTTGTTAACTAAAGGAGAGAAAACGAGATATTTCATTCACAAAAACCCAAGGGAATAGGTCAGTACAATACATATAGCCCTGTCTAGACACGTCATAGTATATTTCTCTCTCTTCTAACCGTTTCTAGATACCTTTCTGGTCTATTTATTTACTAAATAACCCTTTATCTTACTAATAACATGTATCAATACTTCCCCCCCTAAAAAGGATCCTTGTCCACAAGGATAGTAGAAGACAGTGGAGCTGCTGTAGGAAAATCAGAGAATTGCTGCTGTATAACAGATAAATCCTCCCAAGTAGCATCTTCCTGCTGTGTATATTTCCAGCGAATCAGCACCTGAGTAACAGGTATATTGTGACGTTTAACCACCTTACGGCTTAAAATCTCTGCAGGTTCCAACATAAATTGTCCTTGAGCATCAGTTAGAGGCAAGGAAGGAGTGACAGCAGTAGATGGGCCAACAAATTGTTTAAGAAGAGAAACATGGAATACCGGATGAACCCTTGTTTCTGGTGGAAGCTCAAGTTCATATGCAACAGCACCAATTTTTTTAAGAACCTGAAATGGTCCAAAATAACGAGCAGCTAGCTTATGAAGAGAAGAATTATTGATAAGATTCTTCCAAAAAGGATGAAGTTTCAAATAAACTAGATCGCCCTCAGCAAAGTGGTGTTCAGTTCTGCGTTTATTAGCCTGCTGAATCATACGGTGTTGTGCTTTCCGTAAATGTTGCTTCAGAAGTTGTAAAACAAGTTCCCGAGACAAACAAGTACAATCCACCACTTCATTAGGAGAATCCCCAACAATATAAGGTAAATGGGTAGGAGGTGTTACACCATAGACAGCTTCAAAGGGAGTCATACCAATAGCTGAACGAAAAGTAGTATTATACCATAATTCAGCCAATGGTAGCCACTTGACCCATTGCTTAGGAAAATCACCAGTCATGCAGCGAAAATCCCCTCTAAGCAACAACTAAGGACCTCGGTTTGGCCATCGGTTTGTGGGTGATAGGCAGAAGAATAATGAAGATTAACACCATAGAGGCAAAATAATTCCTTCCAAAACTTGCCACAGAAAATTGAATCACGATCACTAACTATAGATTTAGGAAAACCATGTAACTTGACCACATTATCCAAAAAAATCTGAGCTACATCTACTGCAATGTAAGGGTGTTTAAGAGCCATGAAATGAGCTGCTTTGGACAAACGATCAGCCACCACAAAAATAGTTGTCTTAGAAAAAGATTTAGGAAGACCGCTAATAAAATCCATAGATAACTCAGACCATACATGTTCAGGAATAGAAGGGGTTGAAGAAGCCCCGGGGAAGCCACTAATTCTGGTTTAAAGCGCTGGCAAACAGTACATGCATGAACAACATTACGAGCATCCTTTTCCATACCTTTCCAATAGAAAAAGGAGGCAAGGCGTTTAAAGGTAGGATGAATACCTGAATGACCCCCAATGCCAGTAGCATGAAAGAAAGTAAGTAAATCCTTACGAAGACCCCGATCAGCTCCCACAACCATCTTGCCATGGCGTTTAAGTAGATGATTCTGCCATGTAAATGTTGGGTAAGAAGTAGGATCCTGTTCCAATTCCTGAACCAATTTCAGCAAAATAGTATCAGCCAACCATGAATCACGAACACGCTCATAGAGGGACAAAATAGGTGCTGAAAGTGCCAAACAAGAACCATCAGTAGCTACAGCAGAACCATCCGGCTTCCTAGAAAGGGCATCCACAACTACATTATCACTTCCCTTGCGGTAAATAATTTCATAGTGTAATCCCCAAAATTTATGAAGCCATTTAAATTGCTCTTGGCTCAAATCACGTTGTTCTAGCAAGTGCTTAAGTGGTAAATGGTCAGTGCAGATAATGAATTTACGACCCCATAAATAAGAACGCCACTGTTTAACCGCAAACAAAATGGCTAAGACCTCCCGCTCATAAGCTGAAATAGGACGTTTAGATGAAGGAAGAGACTTACCAGCATAAGCCAAAGGGTGGCCATTCTGTGACAAAACAGCACTTAATCCCACACCAGAAGCATCTGTTTCAATGACAAAGGTATCATTGAAGTAAGGAAGAGCCAACACCGAAGGAGAAATCATAAGATGTTTCAAGGTATTAAAAGCATGATCAGCATCCTTAGACCAAACAAACTGACATTCTTCCTTAATAAATCAGTTAAAGGTTTGCTTATAGACCCAAAATTCTTAACAAAGCAACGATAGTATCCGGTAAGCCCAAGAAACCCACGAAGCTGTTTAAGAGACGATGGAATGGGCCAAGAAGCAATGGCTGACAGCTTCTTAGGATCAGCTTGAACCCCCCTGGGCAGAAATAAGATGCCCCAAATAATCAATTGTGGTTGCAGCAAAAATACACTTGGATGCCTTAACAAAAAATTGGTATTGTCTCAAGGTAAGGAAAGTAGTTTCCAAGTGGTGAAGATGAGCAGACCAGTCCTTACTGTAAACAAGTATATCATCAAAAAATACCAAGATAAATTTACGCAAGAAGGGTTTAAAAATAGAATTCATAACAACCTGAAAAGTTGTCGGGGCATTCGTTAACCCAAATGGCATTACCACAAATTCATATAAACCTTCATGGGTTCTAAAGGCAGTCTTAGCAATATCATCATCTTTCATTAGAATTTGATAGTATCCTTCACGTAAATCCAGCTTGGAGAAAAAAGTAGCACCGGTCAATTCATCCAATAACTCCTCAATAACTGGAATAGGGAATTTATTCTTGATAGTAGCTTCGTTGAGTTTATGGAAATCAACACAGAATTGCCAAGATCCATCCTTTTTCTGGACCAAAACCACTGGAGCAGCAAAGGCACTAAGCTGTCTCTAATGATACCAGTGGTTAACATTTGTTGGACCTGTTGTTCGATCTCAATTTTCTGAACAGGACCATAACGGCACGGTTTACAACAAATAGGCTTATCATCCTTAAGAGGAATTGCATGATAAAACGATCGGGGAGGAGGCAACCCGTGTGGTTCTTGAAAGATATCAGCAAAACAATCCAATAATAGTTGCAAGTCAACTTTCTGATTGTCTAAAAGAGAAGAGTCAGATACGAGATCAATGTGCACTTCCAAAGGAGAGTGAATTAAATATAGTTGATTAGGGACCAACAATTCTCTAAGCACCATTATCTCATCCGGAACAGATGGAATAGAAGACCTAAGACCATGTAACTCAATCAATTGATTGTTAAACTGAAACTCAAAGATTTGGAGGTCCATATCCATTGCAAAACGACCCAAGGTTCTCAACCAAGAAATACCCAAAATGGCATCATAACCTCGCACTTTCATAACCAGAAAATCAGAAGTAAAAGTAGCATTACCCATGTTCCAGCTCAAGGAGGGAATATGCTTGTTGACACAAACCTGACTAGTATCTGCAATTGCCAATCAAAGTGGTGGCCGTTCTTGAACCTTCAAATTAAGGCGTTTGGCTAATGATGCATCTAGAACGTTATGGGTACTGCCTATATCTACCAGAATGACAACCTTCTGATTCTTGATGCGTCCCAAGAGCTTCAAGGTTGAAGTATGTTCTCGGCTTTCTATAACATTGATTGTCCCATCCACTGGTCCTTGAGCTTCACCCAATGCATCTTCAAACTATGGCTTGTCTTCATCAATTAACAGAGCATATGTCTGAGAATCCTTGCAACGGTGGTTGAAGGTATACTTCTCCAGGCACCAATAACAAAGGCCCTTCTTTCTCTTCTCATCCATTTCCTTCTTCGATAACTACCTAGTGGGTCGGATAGCCGAAGATTGTGTCGAGGTAGATAATTCCAGTGGAGAAGATGCAGTGGTGAGTTTGGCAGAGGACTGGGCTGATGAGTATGAGCTGGACTTAGAGACGGGCACGGAGGAAACCCAATATCCAAATGGAGATACTGGCCTAACAAACCCAGAGGAATAGTTACCGGCCCCACGAGCACGACCCGGTGTATTCTCATGCAAGGTTCGAATAGCAACCTCCTGTAGTCTGGCCGAATAAGTAGCGCTGGCCAACGACACGGGAGCTGATGTTAAAACGAATTGCTGAATGTACGGTCGAAGTCCGCCGACGAACAAGCTCACGGCAACGTTCTCCGGAATCTCAACTTCGGATAACAGGTCATCGAATTTCTGTTCATACTCAGAGACAAGCCCATCGGCTTGAGTTAATTTCTTGAGAGCGATCGGGGGCTCTCTTTGTGGACATCAGAGAACTTCTCCATTTGTCGGAAATAATCCTCCCATCGAACCTCCGAGAACGGGTGGCGACGCATAAAGGTCTGATGCCAACGGAGTGCATAACCTTCGAGATGGATACTCAAGACCCGAATTCTGTGTTCCGGAGGCGTACCATCCACTTCAAAGAATTGTCGACATCGATAGGCCCAACCACGAAAATCAGAGCCGTCGAACCTCGGAAAATCAACTCGACTCTGTTTTGTGGGAATCGAGTAAGAGTCTGATGGTCACTGCATCTCATGGAAAAAACCGAATGGCGGAATGGATGGTGTACCAAGAGAGATTGAACCACCTTCAGTACCCGGTTGTTTCCCCAAGCTACAGCCGATCGTGGCAACCTGAACAGAGACATTCTTTAGAAGTTCCTCAAGACGCGTAGCAGTGTCTTTAAGCTCAGAAATATCCTGGGAGTGTTGATTCAAATGGGTCTGCACAGAAGCAATGGTAGATTGATGAAGCTCCAAACGCTGCTCAATTACCCGGAAACGATCCTGGGATCGCGTGTCTGGCGGAGACGCCATGTGCCAGACACGGTGCTCTGATACCTATTGTTAACTAAAGGAGAGAAAATGAGATATTTCATTCACAAAAACCCAAAAGAATAGGTCAGTACAATACATATAGCCCTGCCTAGACATGTCATAGTATATTTCTCTCTCTTCTAACCGTTTCTAGATACCTTTTTGGTCTCTTTATTTACTAAATAACCCTTTATCTTACTAATAACATATATCAAAACTAAGGTCCTGTTTAGTCGCAGCTCCCTTGTTCGAATGGAATGGGAAGGGGAAGGGGAATGATAATGGAAATGGAAATTGGGCCTACCAAGGATCCAATTCATATGTTTGGTATGAATGAAGAAATAAACATGTTTAAAAATAGAAACACCAAAAAAAAGAAAGAAAATCAAACGACATAAATGCACATTGTTAAAAATAGAAAAAGGGAACAAGCTTCTTCCTTGCCAAGTGTTGGGAAACAATGTAAATATCCCACCTAATCAGGGATTGTTAGTATCCCACATAATTAGGGATTACGATTAGTATCATTCACCATAATGAGCCATTAATACTGAGGCTCCTACTTTGTATATAAATAGGGATTGTATACATGAGTAATATACAACTTCTTCTTCTATTCTGATTGCATATTACGGTTTACATGGTATCAGAGCCTAGGAGCTCTCTGTTTTTCGTTTGTTCTTCCCGATTCCGGTGCTGATTTGCTTGACAGTTACTGTTCATCATGCACTGTGCTCCGGTGGCTGGGCGATTTAGACAACACGCGCCCCACCGTTGGAACCGCCGTCTCCCGACCGGTCCGTCACCGGAGAATCGCCGCCATCCGACCTGCGCGTGGCCTTCACGCGCCACCCCTCTTCTCGCCGGAATCTCACGCGCCGGCGCGTGATGGCGTTTTCCGGCGACTTTGTCGTCGCCGTTTGCTGCATTGTGATCGACTCTGTGGTGCCATTCTTGCCCTTGTGGTTTCGTGTTGTGGGTACCCCCGGATTGGTGTTTCGTTGTTGATTTCGCACTTTGTTACTGTTGGGAGTACGTTGGTGCTTCTGTTTCTGGTTTGTTTCCGTCACCTTTGGGTGTGTCTTTGGTTATTCCTTAAGTTTATTTGGCTATTCCTTCTGCGGTGTTTGGCTTTGCTTGCCTCTTATTGGGGCTGGTTTCTGTTAGTGGGATTGTGAGGCCACTTTGATTGGTTGTGTGCTATCTACTTGCATTAATGGCTGATTCCAAGGCTAATGTCACTACTAAAATTGTTCCTGTGACTAACAAAATCACTGAACACAAATTGACTTGGACAAACTATATAGACTGGAGCAAAACCGTCCGCATGTACCTGCTCAGTATTGAGAAGGAGGGACATTTGACCGATACGCCTCCTACGGATGACCCTAAGATGGCTTGGGCCCGAGCTGATGCCCGTTTGTTCTTGCAAATCCAGAATTCTATTGACAGCGAAATTCTTCCCTCGGTTAGTCACTGTAATACGGTTAAGGAACTTATGAGTTGCTTGGAATTTCTGTACTCTGGAAAGGGCAATATTACTCGCATTCATGATGTTTGCAAGGGATTCTATCGTGCTGAACAGCAGGGCCGTTCCTTGAAGACCTTTTATGTGGAGTTTAAGAAAATGTATGAAGAATTGAAGATGTTAATGCCGCCTACCACTGACCTGAAGGTCCAGGTTGATAATATGGAGAAACTGGCAATTCTTAGCTTTCTTACTGCCCTTGATCCGGCCTATGAGACAGTTCATTCCCAAGTTCTGTCGAGTTTTGAACTTCCTTCGCTTCAGGATGTGTACTCTCGTGTGCTCCATGCAGATAGTCTCTTACACCCATCTTCTACTCCTAATGCTAGTGCATTAGCTGGCCGTGGTCCCACTGATAACCGCCACCAGCCCTTCTTGACTACTGGAAATAGCACATCATCCTCGATCTCTGCTGATTCCCGGAACCAGGGTCCTCCACGCTCGGGCCACAATCCCCCGACTCCTGGTCCTATTGTTTGCTTCTATTGTAAAGAACCTGGTCATACCAAACGTTACTGTCGTAAGTTGCAAAACAAGCTGCAACGAACTGGAGCTGCTCATATGGCACAATCCTCAGATCAGTCTGCCAATGTTCCATCTACTCCAAGTGCACTTACTACAGGTAACGGTGACTCATGCCTTGCTACTTCTTCCTCGAAGTGGATTATCGATTCCGGTGCTACTGACCACATGACAGGTAACCATCATTTGTTCTCTACGTATGCACCTTATGCCAACCCCTCATTCATCACTATTGCCAATGGTTCTGCTTCTCGTATCCTTGGATCTGGCACTGTTACACCTACATCCTCTGTTTCTTTATCGTCTGTCCTTAATGTTCCTGACCTTGCTTTTAACCTTTTGTCTCCCAGCAAACTTATTCGTCAGTTGAACTGTTTTATCTCACTTTTTCCTGACCATTGTGTGATTCAGGATCTTACGACGAAGCAGATTATTGGTAGGGGATATGAATCTGGCGGTCATTACTTTCTTGACGATCAGGTGCCACATTCAGTTGCTTGCTCTGGTGGTTCCTCTCTGTTTGACGTTCATTGTCGTTTAGGTCATATGTCATTGTCGTCCTTAAAGAGGTTGTATCCTCAGTTTCATCATTTGTCATCCTTAGAGTGTGAGTCGTGTCAGTTTGCTAAACACCACCGTGTTCACCTGGCACCTCGCGTCAATAAACGGGCTGCGTCCCCCTTTGAGTTGGTTCATTCTGATGTTTGGGGTCCTTGTCCTGTCGTGTCCATGTCTGGTTTTAAGTACTTTGTTACTTTCGTTAATGACTTTTCTCGAACCACCTGGCTTTATTTAATGAAAAATCGTTCTGAGTTATTTTCTCACTTTTGACATTTTTGTACCGAGATTAAAACCCAGTTTGGTGTCTCTGTGAAAACCTTGCGAAGTGATAATGCTAAAGAGTATTTCTCTACCCAGTTTCACGACTATATGCTTACCCATGGCATGCTTCATCAGTCCTCCTGTGCAGATACACCTGCTCAGAATAGTGTAGCTGAAAGAAAAAACCGGCACTTATTAGAAGTTGCTCGCGCTCTAATGTTTCAAATGCATGTTCCTAAATCTTTTTGGGCTGATGTTGTATCCACCGCCTGCTTCCTTATTAATCGTATGCCCTCTCCTGTTCTCAGTGGTGACATTCCATACACCACTTTGTTTCCTTCAAAACCCTTGTTTCCTATTGATCCCAAAATCTTTGGTTGTGTCTGTTTTGTTCGAGATATTCGTCCCTGTGTCACTAAACTTGATCCCAAATCTCTTAAGTGTGTCTTCCTTGGCTATTCTAGGGTTCAGAAGGGCTATCGGTGCTATTCTACCGATCTTCGTCGCTATCTTGTGTCTACAGATGTTACTTTCCATGAGTCTACTTCGTTCTTCCCTGACCCTGCTTCGCCTCCATCTTCTACTTCTGACCCCGATCTTGATCACCTTTTAGTGTATGAGGTTCGTTCCCCACTAGTGCAAGCATCTATGCCGGCTCCTGCTCCACCTCCTATCCACCATGTTTATCAGAGACGTCCTAAGGAAAGTAATGTTGCTGCTCCTCTCTCTGACCCACCAATACCCGCCTCGGCGCCTGATCCGCCCTTAGCCCCCTCGCCTTCACCTGACTCTGATCTTGTACCAGTGCCTGATACTCTAGATCCTACTGCCTCTTCTGCTGACCTGCCCATTGCCCTCCGCAAAGGTAAACGCACTTGTACGTACCCGATTTCCTCGTTTGTTTCCTATACTCACCTAGCACCGCCATCCTGTTCCTTCATAGCATCCTTAGACTCTCTTACCATTCCCACCCATCTATCCCAAGCCTTGGCCCATCCCGGTTGGCATGCTGCGATGGACGAAGAAATGATGGCCCTTGATAAGGCTGGTACCTGGAATCTTGTTGATTTACCTCCTGGAAAGAAGGCTATTGGGTGTAAGTGGGTGTTTGCTGTTAAGACGAAAGCTGATGGTACCCTGGAACGATTGAAAGCTCGATTGGTTGCTAAGGGTTATGCTCAAACGTATGGTGTTGACTACTCCGAAACGTTCTCCCCTATGGCCAAGTTGTCCTCTGTTCGTCTCTTTATCTCTATGGCAGCTACCCATGGTTGGGATCTTCATCAGCTGGATATTAAGAATGCTTTTTTAAATGGTGATCTTCTTGAGGAAGTATACATGGAGCAACCGCCTGGCTTTGTTGCTCAGGGAGAGCATGGCAAGGTATGCCACCTTCTGAAGTCTTTATATGGTTTGAAACAGAGCCCTCGTGCTTGGTTTGACAGATTCAGTTCTGTGGTTAAGAAGTTTGGTCTGAATCAGAGTAAATGTGATCATTCTGTGTTTTATCAACGTACGGATGCTGGCATGATTCTCTTAGTAGTCTATGTCGATGACATTGTTATTACAGGTAGTGACACGTCAGGGATCTCATCACTTAAGGTCTTTCTCAATTCTCATTTCCAAACAAAGGATTTGGGTCCGTTAAAATACTTTCTTGGGATCGAAGTTATGAGAAGCAAGAAAGGCATTCTCCTAACCCAGCGGAAGTATGTCCTTGATCTACTGAAAGAAACTGGGAAACTTGGAGCAACACCCAGTAGTTGTCCCATGATTCCTAATCCCTTTTTGGACATTGATGATAGTGTGCCATTTGATCAACTACCCGAGGATGTGAGAAAAAGGATTGACCCTGAGAAGATTAAACCATTTGCCTACCCTGAGCGATACCGAAGGCTGATTGGAAAATTAAACTATCTCACAGTAACTCGCCCTGATGTAACCTTTCCCGTCAGTAGACTTAGCCAATTCATGGTAGCACCGACCGTTGCTCAGTGGGAAGCTTTAGAGCATGTCCTGCATTATTTGAAGGGCTCCCCTAGTCGTGGTATACTCTATACGAATCATGGTCACACAAAGATTGAGTGTTTCTGTGATGCCGATCATGCGGGGTCAAAGACGACTAGGAGGTCCACTACAGGCTATTGCGTTCTTGTTGGGGGAAACTCGGTATCTTGGAGGAGCAAGAAGCAGGACGTGGTGGCAAAGTCTAGTGCAGAGGCCGAGTATCGAGCCATGTCTCAGTCCGTACAGGAGATTGTGTGGATTCACCAGTTAATGAAGGAGGTTGGTCTTGCCACGTCGTTGCCTGCGAAGTTGTGGTGTGATAATAAAGCTGCCTTACATATAGCCTCCAACTCCGTGTTCCATGAACGTACGAAACACATTGAGATTGATTGTCACTTTATACGTGATAAGATCAAAGAAAACTTTATCTCTACAGGACATGTACCGTCTAGTGAACAGTTGGGTGATTTTTTGACTAAGGCCTTGGATGGCACTCGGGTTGACTATCTTTGTAACAAGTTGGGCTTGATTAACATCTATGCTCCAACTTGAGGGGGAGTGTTAGGAAACAATGTAAATATCCCACCTAATCAGGGATTGTTAGTGTCCGACATAATTAGGGATTACGATTAGTATCATTCACCATAATGAGTTATAATGAGCCGTTAATACTGAGGCTCCTACTTTGTATATAAATAGGGATTGTATACATGAGTAATATACAACTTCTTCTTCTATTCTGATTACATATTACGGTTTACACCAAGCACAAGCCAACAGCAATCTGAGAACAATAAATAATATTGCAAGTTGTAGACAAACTTCAGTGAATGACAACAAACAAAACAAATTCTTCAACATCTTTTTGATAACATCTTCCTAAAAATATATCACAACCCACTTTCATAACAATCAAATAATGAAAATAATTGAACTATCACAAGTTAAAGACATCTAAAAATAAAGAAGCACATAATACCTAGAACCCAAAAGCTAAGTTATAGATAACAAAAGTACAATAACTAGGGTTAATAGAAGCGCTCACTGGATCAACACCAGCAGGTATACCAAGCCGTGATTGCGCATTTGCTACCATCAATACAACATTTTCACGCTGATTCCTTATGTTGTCTTTCTGCACAAGGAAAATTTACGATCACTTAATACTTGCCAAGAATTTTTAGCATGTGTGCTACAGAATATCCTACGTGAAGGAAAAGTTCAAAATTAGTCCTATTCAATCATAACAGTAGAGAACTTAAGACCCACATAGTATGATGGAAACTTGCTCTAGAAAGTGAGAAGGGAAGGGAAATAGAATTCAATCAAATTAGCATAATCTTCTTTGCTCCCTAACCCAAAGGTTGGTGTTTTTTTTTTGGGGCGGTGTTGGGGCGCATCAGGCCAAAAGTTCAATGAAATACAGCGATCAGATGTCACTCAAAAACTGAATGAATAAGTGATAGTATGCAACCAAACAATTATCCATGATAAATGCCAAGAATGAACAGAACATTGCAACTACAGCAAACCTGGAAGCCAAAGACAAATTCTAAAAGATCAAACATGTCTGCATCCCTTTGTCCGGATATGTTAAAGCCAGCAGGAAGTCTAGGGAACTGTTCAGTATATCTAATTGCAGCTATTGCTCCTTTAACCTGATATTAAGAATAAGCACTCACAAGTTACGAAAATATTCAAGCATAGTACCAACAATGGATTCCAGATTAATGGCAACCAATGAACAAACCAATAATACCGCTAATAAATTGTAAAGGATATGACAGACCAAAAACGCCACAAATTTCTGAGCGCATCAACTTACTTCAGGGAAAAATCGGATAGGATTGGTAAATGATGGCGCTTCCAAGGGAATTATATTGTAAGGTATCAGTTCTGCAGATAATGTGGCGCGCGACATTTCGATTTTCCTCAACTAGGTCAAAAAAGAAGATTAAGAAGAATTATTCACAATCATTTTGATGCAAGGAATGCCTCAAAGTTTGCCAAGTTCAAATGGAATGCTCAAAGATCCTGATGAAAAACTAGTAGGTAATATTTATTAACTCTAATAACCAGATGCCAACTATGCCAATAGGAGTGATAGATGGGCTTAGTTGTTAATAACAACATAACCAAAGCAATATTTAAAACAGAAAAATAGCAAAATAAATGCAATAAGACCATGATTAGAGAAGCTACTTTTCCTCTTTAAGGCCATTATAAAATATAAAAATAATATAGAGCAGGCACCTCCTCCATTATGAGCCCTCCAACACCATCAGGGTCAGCATCCTTACTCAGTACCTCCATGACCTCCACCAAGGCTCTCAACGTAGCAATTACCTTTCTCATTTCCGATGATCTCAATTCCAACCTACAACAACGAAATAATTGACAATTACAACAGAAAAGAGCAAAGGCAACTTCTTTTGGCAAACAATGACCTCAATTAATGTCCACAAACTAACTCAAGATCTTACTTGAAAATAAAGCAACAAGCCTTTCTAGGCAGGGGATAACAGAAAAGAAATTCCATTGTTTATCTATGATATGAATTTGTAATTTCTATCTTAATAACTATCCTAGGTTGTAAGTGTTAGATGATTAGTTGAGGAGAGAGCAATGTTAGTTGAGAATGGCGTAGCTACTAATAGAATAGCATTAGCCAATAGCAACGTTAGTTGAGCTCCTTCACTAACTAGGGGGATTAGTGCATAATTACAGAATTGCCCCTCACTAATACTTAGTGCAACTCACCCGTGACTCCCCTTTAAGCTCTCCATATAAGAGCTATCCCTCTCTCATTTGTAACTAGTTGTTGTTTTGCCTAGTAAATGAATGCATATTCAGCAACTCTGTGTCTCTCTTATCTCTCGTCTCTCTCTACTCTCTTCTATCCCAATCCTCTTCTGCTCAGTTTCTCTCCTTCTTCCTACATTTTTTACCATCAATCCTGTCAAGATTATAGGGTTGATAACAATCCATCTCAATGATGAAGAAGCTATGTATTTATAAACACAAGTAATAGCAATATTGCAACTCATAAGTAATGCATACTCTCCAAGATTAGAGCTGAAAGTTCCAGATTCTTGCAGCCTCTGTTCTTCTCTTTGAATGTCATCCACCCGGTAACGTCTCTTGTAGCGTTGATAAAACTCCCACAGGTTCTCAATATCACGATTGCGATCAAAGCGGCCACCATCCTTTTTAGCAAGTTTTTGCTTATAATACAAAGAAATCAAAATCATAAGGGAGAAATTTGTTGAACAATAAAAACTAATTGAAAGAGAAGTTAGAAAACCACATGTCACCATAAGGCTCTTTATTATTCATCATGAATCACTTAGAATTCGAAGTTGATACCTTGATTACGGACATTAAACCGGTCTTGAACTGGAGAACTCCCCTACCAGCACTGTTGGGATCAAGATTTTGGGCCATGCTATATGCTTGCTCACACACTAAAGTTAAAACATAAGGTCTTATTGATGTATAATAATGTAAATTATATAAAAAAAAACTAATGCAACGTGACCACATGATCTCTATTAAAATATATTAGCATGCCGAAAGAAGCGATTATCTGAAAATTCAATGAACAAGCAAACTTATAAAATGGTTGATTAAAAACCCAGGGTCCAAAAAAACATTTCATGGACACATGATAGAAAGCAAAATAGAAAACAAAGAACCGAAGCAGGATGGAAAATAAATGAGAAAAGAATTGAGAATTTCGTACATAAACGACCAAACACCTATATGCTTCTATAAAAATTTTCTTAAAGAATCTAGTTTTCCCTACCAAACATGTAAACGCATAGACCACATGTAAGTGATGGCATACGCAGGACCTCCCAAAACAAAAAATAAATTAGAGAGAAGAGTATCAGAGAATGCACACTTCTAGAAGTCAACAGTCGTAATCACTGTATTGGATCTGTGTATAAGGTTGAACGGGCTCAAACATTGAGCTTTCCCCGGATAGAAGGATGCCTCGCCCATTAAATTAATATTGCACATGAAAAGGAAAGGCATATAACACCACACACTCTTTTACTACTTAATTCAATTAAAACCTCCCTATCTAGAGTTTAAATTAGAAACAACATCAGCTGCACCACCACTGAACACCAAAATGAACAGCAAAAATTCAGAAACCAAAATGATTAGAAGTTGATATCATGAAAAGAATGCACTCACAAATCCGGGAAATATTTGGGTCCACTGATTGAATCTCATCAGCAGCCTGCAAGATCGCCTCTACATTCGTAGTCTGAGCAAGTGAAGGTGGAACAGCGCCGGCTATCCCACTTGAGGTTCTCCCATGACCTTGGCCGGTGGTTCTAAGCTGTTCCCTCCTTAACGTCGCTCGAACCAGCCTCTCCCAGTTGTCACGAACCCTAGCCATGCCTCCAACACCGATCGGAGCAACCGGTGCCCAAGGTGGTTTGTACCACCCGAACTCGATCGGAAATTGGAGTTCCCGATTCCCTCTTCAACGAAAAGATAGCTGAGAGTTTAGCCCGACTTTGCCAAATTGGTTTCGAAAATGGTCAGGTTTTAGTAAAGGTTAACACAACTGAAGAGACGCGTATCGCCAGAAACGGAGTGACAGAAATCGGCCGAAATGTGACAATTCCCTTTTTCAATTTCCCCGCTGCCTGAAAAGGACAATGACATGTTCGTAATTTATGCCGCTACCGTTTTCTTGCAGGAGTTTGAAGTTTAATTGAATCATGTGAACACAACCACTGACCATTTGTGCATACACTCGTTTCTTGAATTACGTCTAAGTGCGTGTTTGCAATAGCTTATTTTTGGGTAATAAGTGCTTATAATTCGTGATTCACGGTATACGAGGTAAGTATGTGAGAGGAGTTTTTTCTCGGCTTGCTTAATAAGGGCTTATTTCCTGTACAAAAAGCTCAGCCAAACATGCACTAAGATGAATCACACTGTGTGTTTGGGATGACTTAATTTTAGAGAATAAGTCTTTATTACGTAAACTGAGATAAAACTCCTCTCACATACTTACCTCGTATACCGTGAATCACGATTTATAAGCACTTATTACCCAAAAATAAGCTATTCCAAACGAGCACACTGATTCCCTCCGGTAATAGAACGGGATTTTATCACGTTAAAAAATTTTATCTCATAAAATATAAAAATATTTTCTTGGGTTCATGGCAAATTTTCATATTTAATGATGGAAATATTATGCAATGTATAAGTTCGGTTTATAGTAATTTTTTAATATTTAATAGAGAGAATATTATTTAATGGGATACTTTAATATTTTTAATAGTGAAGTATATTTTTTTAAAAATTTTAATGGGGGAATTTTTTTAATTTTTTAATATCTAATTGTGGTAATTATTTAATATTTTAATAGTATTTATGGGTGGGCACTTTGGTCAATTTAAAAATTATAATGATCGTAGTATTTTTTCCCTTAATTATAGGATGTCTGCATCTCTAATTATTAACCATAGCAGTATAATCCTTGATTACATCAAATGATGCAGTCAAGGATTATAAAATGTAGTTCTCTTTACATTATATAAACCCAACCATTAGGTTGTTGCATCAGGATTGCATATAATCCTCTTCCATGAAATCGAATCAAACGGGTAGAAATTCATGATATTCCAAATCATAGACATAGCAGGTAGATAGAGGGTTTACTTTAGTTCTGAATATAAAACATAAATTCATTTTGACTCTCAAATTTATAATTGTTTCTTCAAAATAGCCCTTTTTCTTTTTGGCGAACTTCAAAATATCCCTATTAATCACATATATTAAGGAGGTTTGTATTGAGAAGTAGTTTGAATAAACATGAATAAATATGGTATCATTACACATTTGTTACAAATAAATAACTAGCTTAATTAATTTTTTAAATATATGCAACTTAATCATCTCATTCTTATATTAATAACAAATGAAAGTAATATTTTATAAAGGAAAATACTTAGGTCAAGTTTCTTATATCTATTTTATCAAGTATAGTCCAACTAACTTAAAAAACACATGTTATATTAATTATGATTAAGATACAAATTTACCTCGAAAGTTCTTGACTGAGGAGCAATATTATTGTGATAGTTTTTTTATGTTCAATATTACCCAAAAATGTTAAAATGGAGCAAAGTTGCCATTTTCCGTTAAAAAGTTAATGGTCAACATTGGTTTTTTAACAATATAAGACAACATTGCTACGTTTTGAAACTTCCAATGTGGCATTGAACCTGAAAAAACTTTAAGGTAATATTGCTCTTCAGCAAAAACTTCCGGAACAAATTTATACCTTAATCTTATTAATTAACTTAATCAATTTTTTTAATCTAATTAATTTAAATAAATGTTCTTATATTAAAGACCGGAGTAATATTTAAATGACTTTAGCGGTATGATTTATTCTGAGACTTTACGATAAATTTGAAAATATGTGAAGTTGTTTGAATATTTGCTACTCAAGTCCCCAAAAAATAAAAAACAGAGAAAATATCTTGCCACAAAGGTCTTTTTCTGGTAAAGAAAAAACGCGCTTCTTATTTACCAAACTCACACCCCATATGCTTTAGGATGTCCCACAGTCACATATGGCTAGCTTGTTATTACATAGTGTTCGTTTGGAATAGCTTATTTTTTAATAATAAATGTTTATAAATCGTAATTCATGATACACGAAATAAATATATGAGAAAAATTTTATCTCAACTTGCGTAATAAGGATTTATTATCTAAAATTAAGTTATACCAAACACAAACTTAGCTTGTCAAAAAAAACAAAAAGAAAGTATGTTCCTATTACTTAACCACTAAGCTTTGCAACATCCCAAATATTTTCCGGTTTACAAATTTGCCGTTGTGACTAAGATTCTAAACTATTTCACTACTCGTCTACACAACAAAAATATAAAATCCAAGCTCATATCACTTGCGTGGCATAAATATAGTTCAAGTGTTTTATATACAAGTCTCCATCACTCCCCAGGGGCCCCTGGATTTCTTAATCCGCTAAGTTTGGAGAGACAGGTAGCTGTGTTGATATTGTTTCAAAACATCATCATCGGACAGTTTCTTCCATCCATTTGGTCCCACATGATAAACTAAGATCTTAAGGAAGTCATAGGTCAGTAAGGCTTATTTTATACTCCTTCCGGTCCTAATTATAGGACAAATTTACCTAACTTTAGAGAAATTAAGGATAGTGGTTGAATTAATTAATCATATTTATTTTCTTAAAATACCCTTATTTAAAATTTAAAATGGCATCCAATTACGTTGATTCTATTATTTCTTATACCTCTCTTGCCTCACACACGACTTCTCCAAACTCTCACACAATCCGGCGTCGTCAATCTCCCTCAACAACTTCTGATATACTCTTATTAAATTATTATTGATAAAATATCAATAGAGGATATTTTCGGAAGAAATTGACAAAAATTAGAACTTTGTCCTATAATTAGGACCAAAATCAACTTTCAAATGTTATCCTATAATTAGGACAGGAGGGAGTATGCCAGAACTTGAAATGCAAAACTACAATCTGTGCATCTAAATTAATCGGTGTATAACAGTCAGTAACAAACCATACTACTATTATTTATAAAAACAGATATAAGCTTAAACCATACTATTTTCTCATACTTCCAATATTCATCTTCTCAATAGATTGAATGTAAAGTGAATTTTATATCTGTTTTTGCATACTTTCAATTAAGAGGTGTGTCCACTAGAGACAGTGACCATTGGAAAATTCCAGGAAAAAAAAAATACTACCTTAAAAATATCGAAATCGCAAATCTTTACTAATCTTCAGCAATTATTTACTATGCTTGATGAGCAAGTGATTTTCATTTAAATTCTAACGGCCCATTTGGTAAAATGGAACTGGAAGTGATGAAAATGGAATTTGAGCCTAATTCCATGAAAAAGCTTGTTTGGTACAATGGAATTGTGGCTCAATTCCAATTCCACATGAAATCCAAATCATCCAATTCCACCAAAATGAAATTCATAAAAAAAGATAAGATTTGCAATTCCAACCTCAAATTTCCATCGTTACCCTCCTATTTGCTTTAGCCCCCTCACCGTCCGGCGACCTCTGCTCACTCACCCAATGGCGACAACTTCTTCTCCCTCAACGGCAACGGCAACTCTCCCCCCTCCACTGGTGACGACAACCACGGTGGCACCCTTTAGCACCGGCGACGGCAACGACACAGCTCTCCCTCACCAGATCGACGAAGACGACGATGACACAACTCTCCCTCACCAGATGACGGAGAAGATACCGACATCTCTCCCTTACCGGTAGACACTACTACAGAATTGAGATATAACCACCCCCAAAGACGTCCCAAATTGAGAATTGGGTGGTTAAAAAGGGAGGCGGTGGCATTTTCGTAATTATTTATGTGTAGGGGAACCTTTAGGCGTCCCAAATTTGAATTTGGGATGCCTAAAGTGCTTCCTGGCGCGAAATATAAATTTTTTTTAGCGCCAGGAGCTGGGTTTAGGCGTCCCAAATGGCATTTGGGACGCCTAAAGGCGTCCCCTGCATGTCAGACACTTGTCTGACATGCGGTCTTCTCATCTAAATCACACCCTCACCTCACATCCCAACTTTACTCTTCTTCCTCCTCTCCCCACCCACACCGTCGGCCCTGCTATTTTTTTTCTTTTCTTCAACTCCTCTCTCCTCCCTTGTTCAAGCTCTCTCCTCCACCATCGGCCTAGCTTGTTCAAGCTCTCCCTCCTCCCTTCTTCTTCCTCTTTGTTTCTTCAACAGCTGCAACCGTGTCTACTTCAACCTCACCTCCTCCACAGTGGGTTTTGCTCTCTCCTCCATTGTTGTGCGTGGGTGGAGCTCCAACATCTTCTCAACCTCTCAAACATAGTAGCTAGGGGGCGCCCTCAGGTTGGTTTATTTTCTTCAATTTTTTTTTGTAACAGAACATGGTTTATTTTGTTTTTGAAAAATATTTCCGAATGGTTGAGATAGTGCTTATTATATATATATTGCTTATATTGAGATATCAAAGATTAGCCTGATGTGTTTGGTGTGGTTATATTGTTTAAATTGCATTGATTTGGGAATGGTTTATTTTCTTGTTTAAATATAAATTTACTTGTGTATAATAGAAACAAGTCTTCTTAGTTCTCACCCGTTCCATTGTGTTAAATATGAGTAAAGTTTAAAAGTTACTCCCTGTTTCAATTTGCCTCTCGTTAATTATTGAGTAAACTTTGTTCTTATAAGATAAAATGTTATATTAAATAGGGATGTAGTTAGAAAGGTTTTAAATTTAAAGGTAGAGTTAATGAGATTTAAAGATTTCTTTCACTATTGTATATATAATAAAATAAAATATGATTTATTTAAATTAAAGAAATTCTTGTATTAATTACACACAATTGTTTTGTTAATTCCAAATTCTTGAATTATGAAGAATAATTCAAGCCAAAACTTAAAAAGAAAACGATAACCCCAATATTCATTAAATGATTTTTATCTAAATATTTTCAATAAAACAATTTTATTTTTGGAAGAACTCAACTTAAAATTGTTTTGTTAATATGAAACTCGTTTTGTTTTTAATTCTTCCAAACCACAAAAAAATTCTTTAATTTAATCTTATTGTATTTATTTTATTATACATTAATTTTATATACATATACTTATTAAAAAAATAAGTTACACAGCACTGAAACCCTTTTAATAGGAGAGATGAGGCTAGGAGGGGGCAATAAAGTTATTAAGCCCATATTTTAAAATCCTAAATTGGGTTGATAACTTAATTAGGCAATCCCATCATATGTCCTTGAGAATTGTACTAAACGTGTGAATGTTATTGGTAATGCCTTAGGTGGTAACAAAATGGATCATAGTTGGATGAATGCTTTGAGAACTAGTGAGGAATATGAGAAAGGGGTGGACGAATTTATTGAATTCGCTAAAAAGAATGCTCCTGCAAGAAATGGGAAGTATTTTTGTCCTTATGTCAATTGTTTGAATGAGAGTAGACGGGATGTTGATGTCATAAAGGATCACCTACTTTGTGATGGAATAAATCTGCGATACACAAGGTGGATATGGCATGGTGAGGAAATAACTGATTGTCCGTCACACAAGAAGGGAGCTGTGGATGTCATAGATGAAGATAGAATGGAGAGAATGATTAACGATGTTGAGGCAGAATCATTTGCGCAGTCGCAGGAGTATGATAGCCTGCGGAGTGATGCAGAGACACCATTGTACAGTGGTAGTAAGTACACGCGGCTGACAGGAACATTACATTTGGTTAACTTAAAGGCAACTTGTGGGTGGACCGATAGTAGTTTCACATTGCTGCTTGAACTATTGTGTGATATGTTTCCGGAAGATAATGTACTTCCAAATCGTATGTATGAGGCCAAGAAAATCCTGTCTACAATGGGTATGGAGTATAAGAAGATACATGCTTGCCCTAATGACTGCGTACTGTACAGAAATGAGTACGGAGGTCTTAGTGAGTGTCCTAAGTGTAAAACTGCACGATACAAAGTGAAAAAAGATGGTGGTTGTGGTGATGTGACAAGTAAAAGGCAACCTTTAAAGGTTATGTGGTATCTTCCAATAATACCACGTTTTAAACGTTTGTTTGCGAGTGCAACAAAAGCGAAGAAGTTGAGATGGCACTCTGATGAGAGAATATCTGATGGGAAATATCTTCGGCACCCAGCTGACTCTCCACAATGGAAAAAAATAGATGAAATCTTCCCTCAATTTGGCAGCGAGCCGAGAAACCTACGGCTTGGGCTTTGTACAGACCGCATCAATCCGTATAGAACTCTTACTAGCACACATAGTGCGTGGCCGGTTCTCCTTGTAATATACAACTTGTCTCCCTGGCTATGTATGAAACGTAAGTATATGATGCTATCTATGATGATTTCTGGACCAAAACAGCCAGGGAACGATATTGATGTCTATTTGGCGCCTTTGATTGAGGACTTGAAGAAGTTGTGGGAGGAAGGCGTAGATGTGTTTGATGCTTATAAGAAGGAGTCTTTCAAGCTACGTGCAATGATTTTCACAACGATAAACGACTTCCCTGCGTACGGAAACTTGTCAGGGTACAGCGTGAAGGGTCACAAAGCATGCCCAATATGTGAAGCAGACACACACTTCCAACAACTAAAGAATGGAAGAAAAACTGTCTACCTTGGCCACAGGAGGTTTCTTCATCGGTACCACCCATATCGTAGGCTAAGAAAGCGGTTTAACGGCTTACCGGAGCATGGAATGGCTCCAAAGTCACTAACCGGAGAGGAAGTCTACAGTCGAGTGGAACGTATCCATGTCACTTTTGGTAAGAATCAGAGGGTTGCGGGTGAGAAGAACATATGGAAGAAGAGATCCATTTTCTTTGATCTTCCATATTGGCGTTCGCTAGACGTGAGACACAGTATTGATGTGATGCATGTGGAGAAGAATGTTTGTGATAGCCTTATCAGTACGCTTTTGCACATACCAGGGAAGACTAAGGATGGGATTAATGCGAGATTAGACCTTGTCGATATGGGAATAAGAGAACGATTACATCCACAACTAAGAGATGATGGTAGGAGGGCATACATGGAGCCAGCAGCGCATACACTATCAAAAGCAGAGAAAAGAAGTTTGTGTGGGTGTTTGCATGAAATGAAGGTGCCGCAAGGGTATTCCTCGAATGTGAGAAGATGTGTCTCAATGGACGATTTGAAGTTAGTGGGAATGAAGTCCCATGATTATCATGTGTTGATGCAACAACTATTACCAGTAGCTATTAGAGGCATAATGAAAGATGAAGTACGAAACACAGTGACAAGATTGTGCGTTTTCTTCAATGCTATCTGTAACAAAGTCATTGACACTGAAAAGTTGGATGAACTAGAAAATGAGGGTTACATTATTTTGACACAACTAGAGATGCACTTTCCGCCTTCATTTTTTGATATAATGGTGCATTTGGTAGTTCATTTGGTGAGGGAGGTAAGGCTATGCGGTCCAGTTTACCTGAGGTGGATGTACCCTTTCGAGCGATACATGAAGATCTTAAAAGGGTATTCTAAAAATCCTTATCGACCAGAAGCCTCAATAGTAGAAAGATATGTAGTTGAGGAGGCTATGGAGTTTTGCAAAGATTATATGTCAGGGAAGAAGGAACAATCTCGGCATGAAGAAGGGAGAAGCAAGGGAACACGAGGACTGAAAGTGAAGAATGTTCCTCGTGAAGAGGTGTTGCAAGCCCACTTGTATATCCTGAATAATATGGAAGAAGTTCAACCTTACATAAATGAACACAGAAACACTTTGAAGAACAAGAATCCAAGGAAGAATGACATGCAGATTGCTATTGAGCAAAACAAGACATTCATGCAGTGGTTCGAGGAAAAGGTTTTGCACGAGATCGGTGTGTCTGAGACAATCGAGTGGCTAGCTTGGGGGCCTTCGTTTCAGGTCATTACTTGGACCGGTTATGATATAAATGGCTATTCCTTCTATACCAAAGAGCAAGATGACAAAAGTACCATGCAAAATAGTGGGGTCATGGTAGAAGCTGAATCTATGCACTTTTCCAGTTCGAGAGACAAAAACCCCATATTAGCGTCTATGGCCTATTATGGAGTTATAGAAGAAATATGGGAGATGACGTACAACAAGTTCAAAGTTGCTTTATTTAAATGTAAGTGGGTTAGCAACAATGTCGTGGTAATAGATAAACAATTTGGTTTTGTCTCAGTCGATCTTGGAAGAGTTGGCTATAGAGACGAGCCCTTCATTTTAGCAAGCCACGCGAAACAAGTGTTTTTTGTCACCGATCCTGCCAGAAAAAATATGTCCATTGTCCTTAAAAGTAAAAAACAGAAGTATGGTGATCCGACCTTCAACCTTGATGACACACCACCTTTCACAACAACTACACCTCGAACAAATGAAGTTGAATTGGTAGATGATGACGAATATGCTGTAAGAAATGACCATGGTGAAGGACTATGGGAAACAATCTAGAGTAAGACCTTAATTTATAAACGAGAACTGTGTTTTTTCTGTTTTACTTCCCGCTTACTATATACATGTGTTTTCATTGCAATTTACTTACGTTTCTGATGATGCTTTTTGTGTTAACAGGAATATGGACAACGTTAGTGATGACGAGAGGCGTGGAGATGACGAAAGCTCTAGCAATGACGAAATTCCTAGAGTTGAACCCCTGCAAGAAGGAGGGTTAGAGGCTGTACAAAGATGGGAGCATTGGTTGCACGTCATGAACATCAACAGGAGAGGCTGCATATAGACTTCGATGACAATCTGAATCCAATTGGTCCTGAGGAAGACCACTTCATTAGCTACATAGGGCTTTTGGCTCGAAGCAAAGTGCGCATTACCTACGATAATTGGAGATTGGTTCCCCCAAAAACGAAAGACATGATTTGGCAGCAACTTTTGGTATGTAAGTTTTGATGCATTGTAGCTTTGTTCTTATTGTTTCAAATATAATAATCTTATGTTTTACCTTGCAGCAAACATACGATGTCCCCGACACCACAGAGATGCATAGGCACTGGATGGATGAGGTTCGTGTACGATGGAAAGGTTTCAAGAACAAGCTAACAAAGCATTACATTCGAGGGGCCCTTAGGGGTAACGATCCATGTGCACAGTATACATATTTATCTCCAGAGGACTGGAGGTTGTTTGCGGCATCACGAGCAGATCCTGAGTTTTTGGTAAGATTTCTGTCATGATATAGAACTACTTATATCGTTGATTTCATATACTTTATATCGTTGATTCATTTTTTGTTGTTTTTCATTCATAGAAATTAAGTGCAGCAAATGCCCAGAGGCAAGCAGAAAATAAATATCAACATTTCATGTCTCGCGGTGGATATCGGAAGCTTGAGCGGCAAATGATGGCAGAAGAGTTACAGAAAATGAAGGAAGCAGCGGAATCTGATCCTAGCGTTGTTATCCAGCCACCGGCACCTCCTCCACGTCACAAAAAATGGAAAGCAGGGAGGATTAAGGCTAGGAAGTACATAAATCCGACTGTTGCTGAGGTTGCAGTGAGGATTGTAAGTAGTTATACCATAAGTACCTAATTTTTTACATGTCGCGAGTGGTTTCAATACATTTACGATAAACTGCATGCTACAGGATGACCTGGACGAGCAGAGTAGCCAAGGTTCATTCAATCCAAGTAGACGGATGGACATCTTGTCAACGGCTATTGGGAAGGCAGATGACCTTGGTCGTGTTCGAGGAGAGACACGGGGAGTTAGTGCCGCGAGGTATTTTGGACGACAGCCACGTTATTCGTCACAAGCTGGACCTAGTAAGGACGTTGTGGCCAAGATTCGAGAGGACCTCGAACGAGAGATCGAGGCCAACCTTCACGACAAGCTCCGACAAGAGCTGTTGCCAGAGCTTCAACTTGAAATGGCAAAGATGTTTGAAGCACAAAGGGCAAGGGATGAGGCTCGAACTCAGGAATCCCCGGCCTTCAATAGCACCAGAGGAAGTTACAACCCTCTGGAGCAACCACTTGGCCACCCTTCTCCCACTCCAGTGTCGGGACCACTTGGCGACCCTTCTCCCAATCCAGTGTCGGGAGACCCTTGCACCCTCTATTTGGATGATCCACTGCTGCGTGTTGTTGCTGATGCTCTCGTTCACACATATGCTACCACCCACCATAATCAGCAAATTCCGGAGGATTATCGTAGGGTGAATGTGACGAGTGTTAGAAAGGGGGAAGAAGGTACAGCCATCCCTGTTCCCGATCCAGAGGTTGGCACGTTAGGTCAAGCGATAGGATCTTTCATCCTTTGGCCTCGCAATCTTATTGGTTCAGACGCAACACCTCCAATGGTAGGAATTACCTTACTGTTACTGAAAATCTGTTGGCATCCTAATAACAATTTGTTTTTTGATGTTCTAAAAGGATGACGAAGCTGCGAGCAAATGGCCCTTCTTAGCACGGCTGCAACAGATCTACAAGGGCATTAAACAGATTGACTTGAAGATGCCTCCAGGGATTGTGGGCCAAGTGGAGTATCCCTACACGATTGACAATAAAGATCTCAAGCAGTTTATCAGGTTGGAGGAGATAGATGCAGGCTGGGTCAAATTTGCAGTCCGGTAAGTTTTTTTTTCAATTTTCCCATAGAATTCATTTAGTGGTTTTTTGTTTTCATACATTCAAGCATTGATTCCTTATTTTAATTCTATTATAGCACCTTGCACGATCTCTGCGCAAACATGGAAAGAGGTAATTGGTATGGATTCTTATGTCCTGCGAATACGACAGGGGATACTTGTACTGTGGCGCATAGGACTCACTATGTCGGCTACCAAATGGCACAAAACAAACTTCGTTGTTATCTAGCACCCATTGTCCAACGGTTCGTATTTACATTTTGTCAATTTCAGAAGTTTACTAAATAATTGTCTTCTCACTCATCTAACTTCATTTTAATGTGTACATGTTGTTAAAGAAACCACTGGACTTTGTGTGTTATATGTCCCCGCCGCAACATAGTTTATTGGTTTGATCCCTTGAGTAACAAGCCAGACAGAGATACAAAATCCGTCTTCGACACGTAAGTTATCATGTTTGTATTTCATTGACAACAAAATAAAGGAATGGTTCTAATTTCTGTTCATTTTGCTTTTCATGATAGTGCTTGTCAAACATATAGAATCCTAGGTGGGTCACGCGAGGGTGCAGTTGGTAAAAAGCCAAAGTGGTTTTATCCCATAGTAAGTACATTCGATCCTACATAATTGTTTCATTGACGGTCCTTTTAGACATACCTTTATTGATTTTAACAACCAATTGCATCCCTTTGATTAAAAGTGCCCTCGGCAACCTGGCAACACTGAATGCGGATATTATGTTATACTTTATATGTATAACATAACTCAAAGTGGAATTACTAGCGATTTTGAAAAGGTAATCGCTTCTTCATTCTCAAATGATAATATTTTTGGTGTTCTAATCGAAATGCTAATTAATTCATTTGCTTGAGATTCATTTCATCTAAGCTTATTACTTTCTAATTTTCAGATTTTTGATAATGAAGATGCCTACCTACGTGAAGACCTTGATTTGATCAGAGATCTTTTGGCTGGACATCTTCTTCAACATATAGAGCAGTAAACTTGTTATTTTATATCAGTTTGTACTTGTGTGATGACAGCGTTTTGACACTTTCTGGTTGTTTTTTGTTGATATATATAGTAGTAGGTTGCATGAAAGGTTATTGTATGTATATATAGTAAAGATTGTAGTGCTGGATGTCCTTACCAGTTTGTAACGGACAGTGTGGTTTATGAATCCATCTTTTATTCTGTCTCTGCAGTTTCAATTCGTTGGGTAATACAGAATGTAAATTATGGTATAAAAAAAACCAAACTTTTAGACGTCCCAAATTAACAATTGGGAGGTCTAAAGTCCCCCAGGTGGGACTTTAGGCGTCCCAAATTAAAATTTGGGAGGCCTAAAGTAACCCAGCGTGGGACTTTAGGCCTCCCAAATTAAAATTTGGGAGGCCTAAAGTCCCCCAGGGTGGGACTTTAGGCGTCCCAAATTGTAATTTGGGAGGCCTAAAGTCCCCCAGGGTGGGACTTTAGGCGTCCCAAATTTTAATTTGGGACGCCTAAACTCCCACCCTGTGGGGACTTTAGGCGTCCTATCATTTGGGACGTCTTTTGTTTCAACTTACTACGCCCCCAGCATCTACGTCCCCCCGTTTTGGGACGTTAAAAGTGCCAAATTTGGGAGGTTAAAGCCCCTTTTTGTAGTAGTGAGAGCTGGGAATACAGGCCAGCCTGCGGGTTGTAAGCTGGCCCGCAACAACCCGCGGCCCGCGAGGTGCGGGCTGGCAAAATGTCAACCCTAACCCGCAGTGTGCGGGTTGCGGGACCGCATTTTTTTTTGAAAAAAAAAAAATTCTTATTTTTTAAAGAGGATTGAAAATATAAAACACATATATATGAGTCATTAAATTTACCTTCCTAGCATCAATCATTTCTCTTATAAAAATTCAAAAACATAATCTACAATTCAAGAGATAAAGTTATCAAATTTGCCAAAGTTTATAAACAAAACATAAACACATCCTCAAGCAACTAAAATATAATAATTTTGTTTAAAGAAGAAGGAAAGAGATTAAGATTTTTTCTCTTTAGATTGGGAGGTACCAAGATAAGAGTGAAAAACTTATAAGTTTTGTAAAATTATTATATGTAAAAAAAAAAAAAAAATTTTGCGAGTTGAGATTTTCCCAACCCTAACCCGTCAAAACCCGCGGACTCACGGGTTGGACCCATATTACTGCCTACGACAGCGACGATAGCTCTCCCCCTACTCTTCATCTGATCAACAATAGCAGCTGCTTGAAGTTGGCGACGATAGTAACGACAGCTGCTTGAAGTTGCACTGCTCGAAGCTGGTCCTGGATCTGGTAAAGGCGATGGGGCAATGAGTGTTTTTGTTGTCAGGTGGTAGTGAGTAGGTTTTTTTATTTTTTTTATCGAGGGTATTTTGGAATTTTCATATGAAAACTAGGTCTCATTTCTAAATCATACCAAACACACTTTTAAACTTTATTTCCATATTCATATTCATTTCCATTCCCATCAAAATCAATTCCAGCGTACCAAACAGACTCTAAAAGTATTTAATTAGAATTTTCTCAAAAATCACCCCATGCTCACCATTGGTTGGCGACCATGTGTAGTGCAAGCCTAAGGGGACTAGCAATCTTCAACATTTTGTTAGTTTGGAATAGCGATTGAAGCCTCCAAAAACAGCTTTTCAATAATGATTTACAGTATATAAGATAAATATGTAAGAGAAAATTTATCTCAATTTGTGTAAATAAACACTTTTAGGATGTCCAAAAGTAATCCCAAACAAACACATTGTGCATGTTTGGATTGGCGTCACGATAGCTTATAAGCTGTTTTCACATAAATCGAGACAAAACTCCTATCACATACTTACCTCATATACCGTAAATCACGATTAAAAATATACTTTTAAGTATTTCTATCGTTATTCCAAACACATATATTGTTTACAATTTCTTGCTCTCCTTGCTGCCAAAACCTAGTTATCCGACAATATCATGTCCATGTCGTCCAGTTATGGCCAGCTTTTCTTGCTGCTCTTCTCATTCTTGATCTCCCGCTTTCACAAATATGTTTTCAATGGCCAACAAACCCTTTCGATGCTAACTATGTTAACAGAATCTTATTTAAAATTGGAGTATATAATGTTTTTTTTGAAGAAATCCTATTTACCATCAACACAGATAAATGACAAGAAACAAATTATCTGAAACAGCGGGCCCCCACTTTACAATATATGAATATAGGGGTGAAAACTCGAGAGAAATACAGACGATCATATCATGCATGACTTGATTTGCTTGGTAATATTAAATTTAATATCCCTAGCTGAAAGAGGAAACAAACCTTGTATTTTTGTATCAAACAAGTCCACAGAGATTTATATTGCCCTGTACTTTTGTTGACAAACCATCAACCAACAAATTTTGATCCCCACGCATATCAATCAGCTCCTACATTCCCTCAGGTTTCCATTTATTTCTCTTCACTGTTGAAGGCTTGGGTTCAGTCTCGCCATCTTCATAGTCATTAGAATTATCTTTCATCACCTGAGACTCTTGCTGCTTTTATGGAACATAACCATTGTTTGCTTTGATCAACTTTATGGAGGTTGAAGGCGTGACAAATGATTTCCAAAATTCATCTGAATCCAGAGTAAGGGACTTGGAGTAGGGATTTTTTCATCAATTGCTTAAGGTGAAACAAAACTCATAAGAATCAATGGCAAGTGCAACTGACACCACATTCATTCATCACCATCAAGTGCAGAATATTTCAAAGCAGTTCAACATGTTAATAAAGTCATTCCTTTGCCTTTTCCTATTGCAAAAACAAGGGTAAGAATGATCACTAGATAAATGCATAGAGAAACAAAATCACACAAGAACTATATAGGATGTGTTTGGGATAGCGGTAGGAAAAATGACTTATATAATTCGGGCTTATTAAAAATGACTTAATAAATAAGTCAATATTTGTAATGTGATAATGTTTGGATGAGCGGTTGAATAAGTGATTTTTCATAAGTCAAAACGTGTTTGGATTAACGATTTATATAAGTGTGTTTTTAAAAGTAAAAACTTGAAGGGTATTTGTATATTATTCAAATTTTAGATAGATCATATATGTGATATCCAACAGTAATATATCATCAGGACCAGGAAGATATTTGAAAATGCAACAATTATAACTTCTTCACCTGAGTGCATGAGAAAAGGAACAGAAAAGTCAGTTTTTGTAATATAATTTATGTTTGGATGAGCGATTGAATAGGTGATTTTCCATAAGTCAAAACTTGTTCGGATTGACAATTATATAAATGCTTTTTTAAAAGTAAAAACTTGTTTGGATTGGCGATTACATGAGTGTTTCTGTGTTAATTATAACAAAACAAAATATTTTAAATTAAAAATTAGTGGAAAAATTGAAGTTAGAAAATGTGATACCAAAATACATAATTTCACATAAAATTATTATATAACTAATTGAGTCATATAAAATTATATGTATTGTAACTTTTTAATTCATCTTAAAAAAATGAAAGTTTTTCTGATTCTTCAACAAATCCCCATGTATATATGCAAATTATTATTTTTTTTTGTCATTATTTGATGATCACATGAATATTATGCGAAAGTGAGACAATTAATAAAAGCATTGAGGCAATTGAAAGTTTGAAACAAGGTTTCCTTTTTTATCAAATATAAAAACCAACAGGCCTGTGGGCATATGAAGTATCAAGCTTCTCTCCTTCCTCTAACGGTAATACATATATTTTTCAACCGAAAAAAAAAAAGGCTTCTCTCCTTCCTATAACGGTAAGCCCGTATTTCGACCAAAAAAAAAATTAAGCTCAGTAATTTTTCAAAGGTAGATGGGGCTTATTTTTTAAGGACTCTTATCGGGCTTATTGTTTATTGCAAAAAGCCAAACCAAACAGTGCCAAATTGGGTTGCGTTTTTATTTGGACTTATTGATAAAAAAAACAGGCTTATTGGGCTCAAAAAGCCAAACGAAACACTCCCATAAGTCAATAGTAACTATCCCTGAGTAGAAACGGTAATATGGGCCCAACCCGCGGGCTCAACCCATGAGCCTGTAGGTTTTGACGGGTTTCCCAACCCGCAAAAATGCGGCCGCACAGGCCAGCACCGCATAACCCGCGGGTTGATGCTGGCCGGCCCGCGAGTTGACCCGCAAATTTTTTTATTTTTATATTCACATATAATAATTTTACAAAACTTATAAGTTTTTCACTCCTATATTGATACCTCCCAATCCAAAGAGAAAAAATCTTAACCTCTTCCCTTCTTCTTTAAACAAAATTATTATATCTTGGTTGCTTGAGGATGAGTTTATGTTTTGTTTATAAACTTTAACAAATTTGATAACTTTATCTCTTAAATTGTAGATTATGTTTTTAAATTTTTATAAGAGAAATGATTGATACTAGGAAGGTAAATTTAATTACTTATATATATATATGTCTCATATTTTCAATCCTCTTTAAAAAATAGAAATTTTTTTTTTTCAAAAAAAAATGCAGGCCCGCCCACCCGCACACTGCAGGTTAGAGTTGCCATTTTGCCAACCTGCAGAAGTGCGGGCTACACAAACCCACACCGCGTGGGTTGGTGCGGGCCAGCCCACAACCCACGGGCTGGCTCGTACCCTAAGCAAGGGGATATTAAGGTGTTTGGGAAACAAGACAATCACTTTATTAAAAAAAAAAAAGCTCTTTTGCAGAACATTTCAAAGCTGTTCGACATGTTCGTAACGTCATTCCTTTGCCTTTTCCTAATGGTTTAAACTTTTGGGATGAAATTACTGTCTTACACCAGGGGGTTAAGAGTTAAGAGTTTAATCCTTGCCACCTCCACTGGTATAATTAAATTAAATTCTACATCATAGTATAGAGGACATGTGCTTCGGCCACACTTTAAGTTTAAAGGGCTTTTACCTGCACATATACAAAACTTATTGCGTCCCAAACAATATGAGTAAGTGCAAGAACCTGAGCAACTCATTCAAAGTACTATGTATTTTTTTTATAATGGTGAAAAGAAGAGAATGGGTTTCCCTGATTGAAAGCCAACTTAGAAGTATACATTTGATGGCAGATTTATATAGAACAGACGTGTATATATGCTCAAAAAGTATAGCAAATGGACCTCACCAATTCCATATTCATTAATATTAACATTACCTCCTTTTATTGGCATTTATTGGACTTCTTTTCCTCTTTATGTCCATCCACAGCTTTTCTCAATGATGGCATTCCAAGACCCTTATGAGATTTTCCTGACAGCCTTGTTTTTATCTCATCAGCAAGAAGGTTTTCTATAGCAATAGCAATAACTTCTGGTCTTTTGCCACTATACTTAAAGACTACAGATATCTTCCTGACCTCAATAATTCCATCTAAAGCAATTATCAATCTTTCATCAAAGGTTATTACTTCTCACTCAAAGTACGCTGAAAGTAAAAATAGTATACCTTAAACTTGAAGACTGAGATAACTTCATCGGCAAAAGGATTAAATATTTAATGTATATATATAAAATCAGAACCTTAAAAAACCTTAAACCCAAATGCCTAGTGTTTTATCTTGTGGCCATACCTTAGCTGAACACAAAATTACATCTTCCTTGGTCAGTTTGGAAGAATGACTGCCACCACATGATGCAAGATTCGAGGCAGCTCAAATTCCTGCCTCACATGAGCAGATATAGATTAGTTTCGATAACTTTCTTTATAGATCGAGATGCTGAGGGGCTTAGTAATGAGCTACAGAACTTCCCTTACCAGCTCGAGAATCACGGCAACTATAATCCCAAGTTAGCATCATAATTGCAGCAGATTCTCAGGTCGGTGGAAGTTCAGTTTGCATTTGTAGCGGCATTTCAAACCCTAGAACAGTTTCACCAATGACCGTAAGTGAATGGGAAAGAAGAAGACCGTAACCGGACTCGAAAAATTTTTATGAGTTGAATTTTAAAAAATTGAAAAAGTGGGGTGATAAAATTTTAATGAAGAGAATATATAAGATAAAAGAGTAAGAAAAATTAATTAAAAATTTTTAATCCCACTTCTCTAATTTTTTAAAATTTAACTTAAAAAAATTTTTCCTTCACTCATTTTCCCTCCCCTCCCCTCAAACCAAACAAGCCCTACATGTAAAACCCTAATGTAACAAAACAAGTAAACGACTACCGTGTTTGATTGTGCTAATATAATGTAAAGAAAGTTATATTTTGTAATCTTAAGTTGTGTTTGGGATCACTTAATTTTAGAGAATAAGTCTTTATCACGCAAGCTGAGATAAAACTCCTCTCACATACTTACCTCGTATATCGTGAATCACGATTTATAAGTACTTATTGCCCAAAAATAAGCTATTCTAAACGAGCACTTAGATAGAATTACATTATTAGAACTAACGAATGAACATGTAGATATCCTGTAATCAAATAAAAATAACACTATTACCATTATAATTTTTTAATTTGATTAAAGTACCCACCAATAAATGCTGTTAGATATTAAATAATTACTATCATTAAATATTAAAAGATTAATTAATTATATAAAAAAATCCCTCAATAAAAAATAAAAATTTATATTTCATCATTAAAAATATTAAAATATCTCATTAAATAATATTTTCATCATTGAATATTACAAAATTACCATGAAACTAGCCTATATATTGCATAATATTTTCACTATTTAATATTGAAAAATTATTATGAACCCAACTATACATTGCACAAAATTGAAAAAATTATCTTGAACTCAACATGCACATATATGTGTAAATAGGGATAATTTTATCTCTTACTACATTATTTTCATACATTCTCATTTTCGATGTAATTCAACTAAATGTTTTCATGCAAGTGTATCATCTTTCTTTAATGGCAAACCAAATAAATTCATATAATCATCGTTATATTACATTGTATTACATTACCTCTAATTCTGTGAACCAAATACGGAGACTCATATCCCCTGGGCGAAACCATGAAGCCCAAATTGAGTTCTTGCAAATAAAAAAAATAGCCCATTGGATTTGATGCCTCTTTTTGCCGCCTTAATAATACTCCCGCCAATGCTATTTGTAAGGGTCTGAAATTTGAATTGGCTTGGTCCTTTTTGTAATACCCCGAATTTTGAAATTTAAGGCTAGAGAATAAGCCTAAAATAAGCGGACTGCTAAGCCCCAGTTTAGCAGGAGCCCAAATTTATTCCCTAATGATTCTTATATCTTTGGGGTATTAAAGAAAGTAAAATGGTGAATTTTGGAGAAAGTAATTATGTTTTTGGTGAAATCGCCTATAAGATAATGAGCTTGTCATGTGATTTTGTATGAACAAATGATGAGAAAAAATTATGAAATTTTACAGGATGAAATTAGATATCCTAAACTTTAATTTGATAGGTCATATGACTCAATTAGAGTTATATACAAAAAGTTATGAATTTTTGAATTAAGCACAGAAAAACTGTGAAATTTCTGAAACAACATGTAAAGATTAAAAATCTGGGAATGATGTGCTTCTAAATAGCAACAGGCTATATTTTTTCTTGAAACTAAACTTAATAAGGATTCTATAACCTTCAGAATCACTCCATTTCAATTTTTCTAGAATTAGTTATGATTTTTCAAAGTTAGGGCAAAAAATCTGCCAGAATTCAGACAAATCCAAAAATAGGGAAATTTTGTGATGGCAACATGGTAATTTTGGATAAATACATCAGGCCATTTTTGCTGATTTAAGGGACTCTTAGGACATCATTTTGATGGGCCAAGAGAAGGAAAATATTAGTTGCATGTTGTTGAGCTTGATGAACAAGATTACAGGTATATAGGGATTTATGTACATAAAGGCAAAATTTGTATTTTTGGAATATAGATAATGGAAGTATATATGACATAAGCATAATCAAACATCACCTTCCTCCTCATATGCTCAAAACTGACATATTACTCCAGCTGAAAGAGGGGAAAACGTTGAGAGCAATTAGAGAGAGAAGGAGAAGAAATCTCGTGAGGTAGATTGATTTCTTCGATGAATTTGTACATAACGCGTATAACCTTATTTCTCAGCTTCTCTTTCATGTTCTTTAAGGTGTTAGAAGCTCAATTTTCAGTGGTAAGAAGGGTTAAGGTTCAGCCATATTAAGTAAAAGCTAGTGGGAGTTTGTGGTAACTTCCAAACTCTTGTATATTGACTATTATAACCGTTGTGGATAATTTAATCGGTGAAATTTTACCGAACTGTCATTGGTTTAAATTTTTGGAAATGGGTTGGCCTAGGGGTTATGTTGCCCAAATTGGTATTAAATGGTAGTTATAACCTAATGGAATAGTCAATAAAGTGGTTAAAAGTAGAAATGAATGCGTTTAAGCAGTCAAAACCAAAAAATCCCAATTTTCTCTAGAGTGCTTGTATATTTCGGTCATGACTATAAATGGGCCTTAGAGTTAGATTTTCAATGATTTGATGGTTCTATTGAGTTCAGGAGCGAAAATTAGGTGGAGTTACAGTTGGTCACTTTTTCGGAAAAGCCCGAAAAAGCATAATTACGAAAACGCCCCTGAAACACTAAAATCAGGACTACCAAGGGCAATTTCGTCTTTTGGCAGTGAATTTGGTAATTCCAAATTCAGAATGGATTCCTTGGGTGAAAACATGTCAGGATAGCCCAGGATAGAATTTCAGAAAAAGTATAGTCGAACCAGGTATGGCGAGGCCGGGCCGGGTCCCCGAGGACATTTTAGTAATTTTTGAACATAAAATCATATAACCCCTAGAAAACACTATGGAAGTGTCTAAATTATATATTTGGAATTGTAGGATCAAGTTGTGAGCCCAGTCGTTGGCACGCTTTATGAGGCACACATTTCAAGGCGTAAAAGGGTTAAGGTAGGGAACTTACCTCTCCTGCGTGTATTTGATATTTGTGTTGGTGTATTGATGCATATTATTGCTTTGCTTGATTATGTGAAACATATATGAATGATTGACGCTCTGTTTCAATTTATGTTATGGCCATAAGTATGTTGTTCGAAATGTTGAGCAAGTATGTCATGCATTAAACATTTATCTTGCATGTATATTGGTATTGTTTTTCTACTGAGATTCTCTCAAATCTCACCCTCCCCTACCACCAATTTAGACAGGGTAAGTGGCTCGTGGAGGGAGCAAGCATCAAGGGCAGTTGTATTAGATTTCGGGATGTAGATTTGGTAGTTGGTTATCAGTTATGGATTGAGATAACTATATATATTGTGGATGTATATTTGGTTTTAAATTTGAAAGGATATTGTGTAATTCCCTGAATGGGCATCCCATTTATATACCCTTTAGTAAATATATGAAACCCGGGGCTGCCAAGAATTATGTTGTGCACTCTGATATTTATATGAATGTGATTTATCTTTGCGAAGTAATTGTATTCGAAATATGAATGTGAAACCGGTGTATTAGATTTCGAAAGGTATTTGTGAAAACCCTATAGTAAAAATGGGATACTAAATGAGTTTTGTTTATTCATTGGTCTCTAATTTATTTTAATCGAATATTTCGGATATAATTACGAAGGGGATTACACTTTTCATAAGAGCGTGACAAAAATTGTCTCAATATTTAATGACTTTTTCCATCTTTGCCCCTCATAAATCATTTATATAACATTAATTAAAAGATGGACTATTTTCATTCTCTCTCTCATCGTTTTCTTTTATCCTCTTATTATTCTATATTCTCTTTTTTACTTTCCCCCATTTAATATCCATTTTTTTTCTCTCTTGCTCGCTTCCTTATAAATAAAGGCACATTTAGAAAAATAAAGTTTATTTCAGACATATTTATTGTTTTTAACTAATTTTAATTATTTTCTTAAACTGCGTAATACAATTATTGAGTTCTTATAAAAAGGACCATAAAGAGTAATAGACATCTAGATAAAATTTGTTAATCATGTTCATAATGAAAATTAACACATAGAATGAAAATTATTAATTATTTATTAATATATTGTATTATCATAGTGATTTTTTCATCTTTTAATGAGTTTATGTGCCTTTGGAGATATGATTGAATCAATGTAATTTCTAAACATAATTATGATACTAACACTGATAGGGATATTTTAGAGAAAAACTTATAAAGTTGAAAGATAAAGTGAATTAAAATCCTATATTTAGGACAAAATCCTGAATATCCCGTAACTGATAGCTAGAGACTAATACTCCCAAAAAGTAAACATCACTAAAGTGGGTTTTGCCTCTCCCAATAAAGCTTTTTCCATGCACACACCCTAGTTAGAATCCAACACATCGTGTTTAAGAGATTTAACCATCTACCAATTATCTCAGACTTTTGTTGTTGGTGGCCATCATCTTGTATTAAGGGCATAAGTATTAAGAAATGGGCCTTATATTTCAAGAGAAGGACCCAAATCATCACTACAATGGGTTATTTCTAACAAGCTTACACACATATTTTTGAATTGGGTTTCTCTTATTCAAGTTTATCCTTCAAGATGTTTGGTGTTTGTTTGGATTAGCTTTTGAAGAATAACTTTTACGATTTATGAGATAAGTATGTAAGAGGAGTTTTGTTTCAACTTGTTAAAAAGAGCTTTTGAAACCACGGTTTTGGTGTTACTCAAACACTCGCTTGGTTTAAAGGAGAACTAGTCAATATGCCCTTTTGTTCTGCCTTGGGGTTTGCCGTTAAGGACTTGACCCTTGAGGTCAAGGGTCATTTGGGTATTGTTGTATAAATATCAGTAAACATAAAAAACAATTAATTTTTTTTTGCCTAAAAAAATTAGGAAAAATCCCAGATAAACACTTTTAAAATATAAAAAAGACAATTTAGTGACTCTAATTTTACAAAGGACAGATCAAACACCATGTATTGAGATAGAATTTGTAAATCTCGACAGGTGATCTTACTTACCCCCAACTATCCTATCTTACCATCTTCTCTCTTTTCATGTCTCTCTCTCCTAAAGCTTCAACGATGATCTAAAACAAGGAAGTGGGGACTCAAAGGAGAAGAGTGCATTGGACGAGAGGGCGAAGACGGATGTTGATATCTATTCCGGCCACGCCAGAGGCATAGATGCCGTCGGGCCAAAGGCCACTGAGGCCAATGTCCAAGGAGGCAAAGTATCGAACTCCTGGACTCTGACATCACTGATATTGCCGAGGTTCTTGAGCCCCACAGGGATGCCGATAAAGAGGGTGTTGATAAGCATGAAGGGCTACTTTGAGGAGGTGGCCCACCTCATGGAATTGAACCCTCAAGAAGCTAGCTTCCCATCACCAAGTCACGCAATGGAAATGCTCACTATACTGGGTTTAACAACCTCAATGCTGGTGTTGGCTTCCAAACCTTGGTTTTGCCTGGTGGTGGGGATTCAGGCCAACCCGCAAGCTAAATGGGGCGGGTTAGTTGTAATACCCCGAATTTTGAGACTCGAGGCTAGAGAATAAGCCTGAGATTAGTGGATTGCTAAGCCCCGGTTTAGCAAGATCCCAAATTGGGATTAGGAGTTAATGACTACAAAAGTGGACGTGGTTAGTGATTAATGAACCTTTTTAGAGAATATAAAGTGGATTGTAGTCGCTTGTGTTATGAGCAACGCTAAAACCCTATATTTGAGTTCAATTGTGGATTAACATCCAAATTGACTTAGAATAGAGGGAAGAATTGAATGGGGTATTGTGATGGAAATGGTGTCTTGTTGTGGTATTTAATCATTGGAATTGATTTAAATTGGATTGGACACATTGGTTGCAAAACTAGAAATGTTGTCCAGTGTGAATTCTGTCTGGGCAGTATTCTCGTGTGGACGTTTTTAATAGGCAAATGATGTCAGAAAATTATGAAACTTTCCAGTATTAAAGTTCACATCCAAAGCTTCAAAATGGACATATAATTTGTGCCATTTCATGTTGGGAACTAGGAGATATGACTGTCCAAAGTTTGAGGTCGAAAATGGACTCTGTTTTGGGGCAGTGATGACATTTGTGTAATTCTGTATTTGTGTGGTGATTTCCAGTAATGGCCAGTATTTTTCCTGTGTAGAGGACTTGAATAGCTTTCATTTGGCTTTGGGATCACCTCATTTCGATTTTTGTGGAATTAGTTATGATTTTTGGAAGTTCAGCCAGAAACTGGATTTTATTGGGCCGCGGCCCAAATGTTTCTGTGCGTCTCTGGACAGCCTTGGGCCGCAGCCCAAGGATTGTGGGCCGTGGCCCACCCCCAAAAATCAGCATTTTGGACTTTTAAAAGGTGATCTTTGGTCAAGTGTTTCCCAAGCCTTTAGGCATATGTTTAGGCTTTGATTAGCCACCTAAAGGTGTTAAATGAAAACCAACACTAAGTGTTTGAGAGTTAAGGAATTGGAATAGAGAATAACCCTATGTCCTTGCTTTGATTATAGGGTTGATGTTCGCCCTGATCATGGTCCGGTATTTGTTCTGATCGTGAGTAAGCGGAGCTGGAGCATACGTGGAAAGAGGGTAGGGAACTTACCTCTTTTGCATGCTTTGATATTTGTGTTTGTGTTTTGATGCATGTATTGCTTTGCTTGATTATGTGAAACATGTATGAATGATTGTAGCTCTGTTTCTAGTTATGCTATGGCCATGAGTATGTTGTTGAAATATTGAGCACGCAGATATGTCATTATGTGAGCATGAGATATGTATTGCAAGCATGTCATGCATTAAACACATATCATACATGCATATAGGTATCTGTTTCCTACTGAGATTCTCTAGAATCTCACCCTCCCCTATCCACCATTTCAGACAGGGTATGTAGATCGAGGATGGAGCAAGCAGTCAAGGGTGGCTAGGGCTCCCATTGGAGTTTGGTTGTGATAGTTGGTTATCATAAATGGGATTGTTCGTATTCATATTTGGATAAAGGTTGTATATATATTGTGAAATGTATATTTGAATATATGTTTGGATGAGAATATTTGATTATGTATTCGGAATGAGTTCTTGGTTATTCGTATATGTCTTTAAGAGGATTTGTGTAATCCCCATATGAGGGCTTGTAATGGGCAAATGCGCCCTATGAAGCTTGAGTTAATAAATGGAAACCGGGATTATTTTTGTGTACTCTGATTTATTATGAATGTGAGATCCCGCGTAGTAATTGTATTCGAAAAGTGATTATGAGACCAAGTTTATAAATGATTTCGAAAGGTAATTGTGAAAACCCCGTCTGGTAGATGGGTTTGTAAATTGTTATTTGTTTCTTATTGGTCTCTACTTCACTTTAATTGCGTATTTCGGATATAATTACGGCAAGGGGTTACATTAGTAAAATGTCAGGCGGCCTATTAATTTTTTTAAAAAATTATTTCACTCCTTTTTTTAATTCTTACTCCCTTTCTCTTTCACTCAATAGTGGGAAAACGGGCCAACCCGTTTAGGACCGAGTCCAAAAAAGTTCTCCATTTAAGCGACCTGACCCGTTTAGTAAAAGCCCACGCGCTGGGCCCATTTAACTTTTTTCGCTTCTTACATGCTTGAAGACTAAAATACTTAATTTAAAACATAAATATTCTCCATATTTAACAAAACACAAACACTAAGATCATAGTCCAAACCAAAACTAATATCTACATATAACCACCATTCCACCAGTCAACCACAATCAAATAAATCAGCAGGTAAAGTTATAATCATAAACTAAATACTAAATAATATGAATAACATTGTCATCACTATCAACTTCGTCAGCCCTAAGTCCAAAAAACCAGTGGAAATTGCGGCCTAGTTCGTTTATCTGAAACCCATGGACCGGCCAGTGGGTTTCAAGCCCATTTAACATTTTTTTTGTTTCTTATTCGCCTAAAGACTATAATATCTAATTTAAAACATAAATATCATTAAAACTAATTTAAAACATGAATATTATCCATATTTAATATAACAAAAACACTAAGATCGACGAGAGAGGCCACGGCGAGAGTCTAGCCTCGAGAAGGTCGGCCGACGTTGGTAGTCAACCTTAGGGAGTGAGGTCGTTTCATCGTGGTTCGTGGACGATGGTCCTCTGGTCAAGAGTCGAGACTCAAGAGGTGGTGGTGAGGGAAAGCTAAAGCGGAAAGGGGTGAGGGTCAAGTGACTAAGGTGGTGAGGTGTGAGTCAGTGTGAGAGCGTCTCTGACATGAGGGTTATTTTAGGTTAACTTTGTGTCTCTGCCTACTGCCCAGTGCCTAGTTAAAAAAAAATTAAACGAGCCTAAAAGGGCCGACCCTACAAGGCTGCAGGGCAGACCCTTTTAGGCCCACCTCTTTTTAGAGGTTTTAAATCATAATCCTGGCCCTTAATGGGCTAGGCCTAAACAGGCTGGCCCGATTTCCCAACTCTACTTTCACCCACTCATAGTACTGGGAATGCGGGCTAGAATCTTAGGCGAGGTGGGCTGGTGTAGCCCGCCCCCTTCACGGGCTGGCTTTTGCGAGCCCGAGAAAAGAAAGGCAATAAGAATATTTAGATTTTGTTTTATAAGAAAAAAAAATAAGCGGGCTGTTGTAGCCCATGTCAATCCGAACCCACCACTTTTGGCTGGCTAGTGGGTCTAACTCGTTGTGCAGACTATAGTTTTGCCCGTTGCTTTCACTTATCTTGGCTATTACACCTTAGATTCCTTCCCTTTCTTCACTTCGTCGCTTACATGTTTTGCCTTTATTTGCCTCTAATTGCTTGCAATACTTCACTGTTGTAACCAGAGAGGAAAACTAAACTTCCAATAATAAAGACTGCTTTTTAATCTCATTCCTCCAGTTTATCTCTCTCTAGCTCTATAATACTACAGTTTATTTGAGTCCTTCCTAGTTTTCTGCTTCAGGCCTGCATGCTGCTCTCACCTTCAGGTTTCTTTTCTGAAAAGCACGCATTTGCGAGTTTCCTACGGCAAACAAGTGGAGAAGGAGAACCCGAATTCCCTCTCCTCCGTTGCCATTATTAATTAATTGAATGCTTGGAAAGTTTTTCTTCTCCCATCAGTGTTGCTCAGTCGGACTTTGACCACAGATCAAATAGCAAATTCGCATAATGCACAAACTCCGCAAGTTCGCACAATGCAGTCACAAAAGACAAATAACAAATAATTCTCTATCTTCTCAAATTGCCCAATTCTTCATCAATATGCACCATAAAAAAGAATAGCAGAAAAAGCAAAAGATAATCCACAATAAATTAGCTCATCAAAAAAACCACAAAAAATCATTGTTGAGCAATGGAAAGTTCTCACATTTGGTTTTCTAGATAGTGGAAGGCAATGGCGGAGATGGAGATGGAGATGGAGATGGAGATGGTGGGAGAAATGGTTTCTGAAGGAGGTCGGCCAATTGTAGGGACAAGGAAAAGGGAAAGAGACAAGATGGAAATGGGAAAATTAGTAAATTTACAACATTTTGAAATTCTAGATTCCTTCTACCAAATCTGATATGGTATTTTGCATATTGAACACCCTAATTTGTCTTTCAGTAATTTTCACTATATTGTTATTGGATTTTCCCAAAAAAATTTGGTTAGTTAAGGTTTAGCTGCTAGGTTAAGTATCATAAGGCCCATATTCAACTATAATCCCTTGTATCTGCAGGATGAATGTTAGTGCATGGTATTTAATTTCTCTGGCTATTCTCTCTCTCACTCCTATTTACAATCCTCCATCACAAAACCTGACGCCAACTACAAGTATCTCAAAAATAGTGATAAAGGGGCTTAGTTGTTAATAATAACATAACCAAAATTATTTAAAATAAAAAAAATGAAATAAAATCATGATCAAAGAAGTTGTGTTTCCTCTTTAAGGTCGTTATAAAAATAATATAGAACAAGTACCTCATCCGTTAACATCCTTACTCAGTGCCCCCATGGCCCCCCTTGGAATGCAATACTCCTTTTTTATAAGTAAATTTTTCTCTTTTAGGGCTGATTTTTTTTATAAGTGACTTTTTCTTTGTATCTCAAAATTTAAACTATTTTCTACCTTTATTAAATACATATATTTATATTAATTATCCCCAACTAATAATTAATTCTCTTTCATTTAATTATTTATTAGTGTAGGGGTGGGTGATGTGCTTTCTCTATTGCCGCTGCTGCCCCTTCATTTTAGGGGCCTTTCTAACAATTTTTTTATGGGTTTTTAGATCATTAGATTCTATACGAAATGAGCGACATTTTGATATTTTATGGATAAAGAATTTTTTTTTATGATTTTTTTAAAGATTTAAGATATCAAAAGTGTGTGGTTTCTTCTTGATTTAAAGTCTTAAATATTTGAACAATCCTAAAAAAAATGAAATCAACTTCCTTTTTTACTTATAAAATATAAAAAAGTCGCTCATTTTATGTAGAAGCCAATGATCTAAAGAACCATGCAAAATACATTTCGTAAGGCCCAAAAGTGAAGGGACAATAGGGAAAGCACATCACCCAACCCCTACCCCATTTATTATACATTATCTCTCATATTTGATACTTGTACTCTCTCATATTTGTTATTCGTTCTCTCTCTTATGCTCTTTTCGTAAATAGAGGTATATTTGAAAGAAACATGACATTTTTGACACATTTATTGTTTTTAACTAATCTTAACCGTCATTTCATTTTGCACAATAAAAATAAAAGTTGCTTATAAAAGGGATAGGAGGAAGAGTAATTAAATTCAGGTTTAGAGCGAGAACATAATGCATGGTAGAACTTAGGGAATACAGTAGTAGTTAAGATCATGTGGGAACTCTTTCTTTGCCATCAACTAGGGGTGGAAATAGGCTAGGCGGCCTGTTAGGGGCCTGCCACCTGACCTGTTTCGGGCCTGACTAGGCCTGGTCTGTCAGGCTAAAAGGCCAGGCCAAGGCCTATTTTCAGAGCCTGTTTTATTTAACAGGCCAAGCCTAGGCTAGTTAATAGGCCTTTTATACCTGACAGGTCGGCCTGTTAACAATTAAAAAAATTAGGGTGTAATTATTTGGCCCACACCGTCAGGTCTGTTTCTTAAATCTTTGCACCGATAGATTTAAAGTGAGTTGTGAGTAGTGCTTTTGTGATTTGTGAGTTGTGCCTAAATTGATAAACCCTACCTTTTCATTTATCTCTTCTCCAAAAAACTGACAGTGCCTTCCCTCTCATTCTTTCTTTCTCTCTCGCTTCTTAACCTACCGATTCTCACTCAGATCTCTAATCCTCGCCTCTCACTCAGATCTCTGGCTCTTATGGGTGTCTCACTCAAATCTCCCCACTCTCTTAGCGTCTCACTCAGATCTGTCGCTCTCTCCGGCTTCCCACTCAGATCTCTGGCTCTCGCTGCTCACTCTGATCTATCGCTCTCATCGGTGTCTCACTCAGATCTCTCTATTCTCTCCGGTGTCTGACTCAGATTTCTCGCTCTCTCTGACTTCTCACTCAAATCTTCAGCTAATAACTCTCTAGCGTCTTACTCTCATAGTCACAGTCTCGACACTCAAGCTCGGTAAACACCCATTTTTCCCTATCATGAAAACAAAGCTGTTTGTTTTTTTCCCTGCGTTCTTCCTTGCATAAAATTTTCTTTCTCCCTTATCATGAATCTATTGCTGTAGCTGTTTTGTATCTATGGAGATTTTCCATCTGTTTCTCGTTATAATGGAGTAGTTGGAATCATATATTTTTTAATGGTTTTTTCCTCTAAGTTGCCTTTTTCTTCTGCTATAATTTGTAGGTTGCTATATTAGTTCTTTTTAATAGTGAGTAAGCTATACAAATGAAGCATTTATAAACCTTTTCATACAGTATAATGCCCAAATTTGGTTTTGAACATAATAAAAAGATATATAGGAGTAGTGTGAATCCAACTCGCATCATGAACTTGGAAGATTTGCAGATCATTGCTTTAATCTTTTTAATAATGTCATTTCCAGGACTGAGCACTGAATAATTGAGAAGTCTGATAAGTAGAATGGATAGGAGATCCTGATAGAAGATCCTGGTTTGGCATCTATTAATGTTACTGTGCCTAGAAGACTTTTCAACAAGTCCAATAACACATTTTTTTTACCAGTTATTTCACAGATTTGAGCAAATCAATTTGTTTAGTTTGATTATATTTTTTTATGCATTTTGGATAATTTAATTGATTTATGCAATTATGTAATTTTAGGTGTTTGTTTAAAAGTTTTAAAAATTCAGACCTCCTTAATAGGCCTTAGGCCAAGCCAGGTTTGTATACAAGCTAGGCTTAGGCCAAGAAAAAAACCTCTAATAGGTCACAGGTCAGGCCAGGCCACTCTATTACAAAACAGGCCTGGCCTATTAAGGGTGAAGCCTGGCCTGTTTCCACCCTTACCATCAACTAATGTTTTCAAAATTTTTCAATATTTAATCCATATCTCCTAATTAGGGGTGAGCAAATTAGAACCGAAACCGAAAACCGAACCGAACCGAACTCAATTCGGTTTTTTCGGTTCGGTTAATTCGGTTTTCGGTAAAATTTCGGTTTTTATTATTTGGTTAATTCGGTTTTCGGTTTTCGGTTCGGTTATCAGAAAAAAATTTCGGTTAAAACCGAAAAACCGAAATATATATAATATATTTATATTTAATATATATTATTTGATAAATGCATGTTTTTATAATTAAATAGGTGTAAATTTTCAATAATATTAGATAAAATCTATAGATATTCTAAATCTAGTTAATTTATTTTATATATTTTACTCCTAAATGTAATCTTAAGGATAAAAAATAATCTTTTTTAAAAATTTAATTATATATATTTTATTTTATAGATAATAAATAAAAAAATCGGTTAATTCGGTTATTAACCGAACCGAATATAAATATTTCGGTTACTTCGGTTCGGTTAATTCGGTTAATCGGTTTTCGGTTCGGTTATTAGAATTAGGTTAATTCGGTTTTTCGGTTATTTCGGTTTTTAGGAAAACCGAACCGAAAAACCGAATGCTCACCCCTACTCCTAATACCAAGTATATACATGTAAATTAAAAACTTTATGACAGACTTTTTGTTTATTTTTCTTTTAACCTTTGGGTTAATATAATTTTTGGTTTCGAAAATTTGCCCTTATTTTAGTTTTAATCCTTCAAGTTTCATTTTATTTTTGACATTGGTCCCTATAATTCAATAGAAATATAGACTATTTTGCCTATAAATGGATCAAAATCAATTGTTTGAAATTTGATAGATCAAGATCAAAATGAGCGTAAATTTATAGGACTAAAGATAATATTAACCTTTAATTTTTTTTTAGAATGTATGTAATTTCTAAGAACACAACCATAACTCATGTTTGGGGTCTCTAAACAGGACGTCCCTAAACAGGACTGAGATACTATAAACATCCTTGAGCCGCACATATGAATATTAATAACTTTTTTCATGGATTGACTTATCTCACTATTCTGTCGAATCCTATTTATAAGCAACTTTTTTTTTATTGTGCAAAACAAAAGGGTAGTTAAAAACAATAAGTGTGTCAAAAATGCCATATTTTTTTTTCATATATGCCCCTATTTATGAAAAGAGTATAGAAGAGAGAATAGATAAAAAGTACAAGAGATAATGAATATAAGATATGAGAGAGAATGTGTATTTAATAAGGGTAAAATAGGAAAAAGAAGTTTATATTTTCAGATAAAAAGAGAAAATTGCTTATAAAAGAGATTAATCTTATGAAAGAGAAAATTACTTATAATTAAGACTAGAGGAAGTATTTGTTTATCTATTCCCCCCATAATTTATCTCTTATTGTTTTAGACCAGATCATTCACCTGTTTTTTTGCTACTTTTTATATGTCATCATTATATTTAGGAAAAAATATATAAAATGAATTTTAAAATTAACAAATTTTCAATCAAATTTGTTATTAATAATTGATAAGGAACAAAATTTAATAAATAATTCATCCATCGTTTTTTAAGAAATACTTGATTTAAAATTTGAAAATTTTGATCCCGTCTTTTCACCTTATGCATATGTGTTATATTCGAACTATTAGGTGTGTTTGATTTGTTGGGAGGGGAAGGATGGAGAGGAGATTAAATAATCTTTTTTGGATTAAAGATATTTAATTTTTAAACTGGAACCTAAAATTTATAAGAAATGAAAGGATAAATTTTAGATGAAAATCTAAAATTTTAAAAATTAAAAAGATAAATTTTAAATTTCTTCTATCCAAAATTATAATTTATCACATTTATCCATCCAAAGCCAAACACACCTTTAGTCTTGGAAATGTGAGCTATTCTTCCCCAAAATGAAGTGATGCGACGGATCCAGTACCCAGTACTGTATCTTGTGAAAAAACGTAAGCTATAAATGCAGTCTAGCATCTTGTTGGCCTCTTGACTGAAATGACGTGATTGATATTACACAGATACAGGCTTCTTTCTCAACAGAAAAGTGATCCAGCTCCACCCAGTTTCCGAGGCCTATATAGATCAAGCACAGTCCGACGGCTCACAAGGCGCTTCAACTCTCGGCGAGTATTTCTGTCAATGCTGGTGTTATCAATAATGTAGGAAGTCCGGTAAGTCGTCGATTAACTTCAAGTCTCTTTTGTCTCTCGGTTTTCGTCTTCCGGTCTTCGGCCGGTGAGTAGAAGCAAAATAGCCAGCTTAAGTTCTCGCTCTCCAGCCAGAACTTGCTTATTTATTATAAAACTCAGAACTCAGAACTAGGGTTTTGTGGTTAACAATGTAATGCTTGTGTTTTTCAGCTCTGTTTTTTTCCTCATTTCTTTGTTGTTTTTTCAGTCACAGAAGTGATTTGCGACATTTGCTAGGAGATAAACAGAGATGAGAAAAAAGTGTGTTGACTATGCCCAGAAGCGTCCTTCGATTCACGGAAAGAAGAAGACGTCGTCAATTGTACCTTCTTCCTTCTTCAAGATCATGATTGGCAGCGATTTTTCTAGCGTTTTGGTACGATAACGTCTTCCACCAAGATTCACTTGATCTGAAATTTTGTGCAAATTAATTTTTCGTTTCATGCTGGTGTGGATAACGTTCTTCTATACACTTCTCCGACGTGTTTTATTAAAAATTATTTCCTCATATACTAGACGTTATGATTTAGTCACCAAACTTTGTACTTTAACTTTTGGGTTGGTTGCTTGTCCTCTTGGTGCTATCACAATGGCATTCTCTGTAACTTGTATTTCTTTTTTAAAAAAATTGCTTTTCATTTTGTTGTCACCTTTGTACGCACTATCATTGCTTTGATCTTTAGTTTATACTTTAAAACTACATTGTCAAGAACCTCATTTTGTAGTTAGTATGCCTTTTCTGCTTTTATAACACATTCAAGTAAAGTATTGCTTACGGTGAAGTTAGGAACCTTCATTAAAATTACTGTTTTTCTTCTGCTTTTGTGATTTTTGAGGATATCGTTCTGACTTCTGACATACATGTATTTGTTTTCTGAAAATACTCGCAGTATCTGCCTCCTAAGTTTGGTCCGACAGCGTCAACCTTGATTGACAAAGAAGCCATTATTGAGGATTCAAGTGGAAAGCAATGGACGGTACAAATATCAATTGTCGATAAGTCTTATGCTTTTCAGGAGGGATGGAAAGCTTTTTCGTTGGAACATGGGCTTGAAGTTGGACATTTTTTGGTGTTCCATTACATGGGAAGATCTCACTTTGTTGTTAACGTTTTTGATAAATCTTGTTGTGAAAAAACTGATTTTCCCAATCAGAGAAAGCAGAAGAAGAGAAAAACGATCACAGTTGACCTTGATGATAGCGATGAATTGTTAAATAGACAAGGTTTATTATCCTCGGAGTCAGACACGGGGAAGGCGCAAAGCCAGGACGAGGTTGTTGGAGTGAAAGACAGTGCAAAAATTAACCAAGCGAAAACCTCAGAAAATACTAATAGTAACAGAAGGATCCGATCTCTGAACGAAGACAAAAACTATGAAGACCCTTGTTACTTGAAAGACCGAGACTTTGGAGACAAAGAAAGAGAGGACAGGGATAGTCTTATGTTTGATGCTTTCAGGTGTGAAATATTGAACAATTCAGGGGTTCCCAGGACTGGCAAATTTACAAGCAGCAATGAAATAGTTGTTACATGCATATATACCAAAGATCCTTTGCTTGAAGAGATGTTGGGTAGTGGAGCAACTCAAGATCTGTTTGAAGTTGAATTGACCAAAAGAAGTCATTTTCTTGAAGAGTTAGACAAGAGTACATTCTCCTGTGTGAGACATTCTCGTGAAAACAAGATTCCTGAGCATTTTTTGATCCCATGTACCATGCCACATGAAGAAATCAAAGAGAACTCAGGTAACACAGTCGTTGTGGTAGCTTCATTCTATCTTCCTCAAGCTTTGTGTTACTAAGGTATCAAATAAAGTACAGCTAAGTTTGCTTTATGCAAATTGTGGGCTGTCAAGCCCCCCCCCCTTTTTCTTGGCATTTGTTCAATACATATCTTACATTCTGCATATTGATTTTCTATTTTTGGCTCTTTATCAGAGACCCAGCAATTATTGGTATCAAAAGAGGGATATCCTTTGCATGCTGGCAATTGTGAAAATACCAAAGAGATGTTTGTTGGGTTACATGTGTCCCTGGACGTTCCTGTGTTCCATGGCATGTGTTTCTTCCCATTGCTTTATAAGTCTAAATATTTGGATTGCAGACGATGTCATTTAAATGCCTTGGTTAATTAATATTTGTGACTGTAGTTACAGGGCAAATGGAGAGAATGATTCAAAAAGAGCCTCTGGACATGACTCCAGATGTGTGCATTTACAATGATCAACTCCAGGCACTTCCTGGAGATCAAAGCAGCGATCTAAATTCAGTGAAAGCTGTACCTTCTGAATGTGGTACTCACTCTTAAACTTAAGCAATCTCAATTGCTATAGCTGTATTGACTGCACATTAATTTAATTTTACTATACAAACTGCATGGCAAAATTGACATTATATATATATATATATATTATGAAGATGGGGAAGAGGTGTAATTCTTTTTTGTGCATAACTAAACTGTTATGACCCTAGAGGAAGAGGGTGACGTGGCTAATGAGAATAGGGCTGGACAACAAGAAGAGTGGGACAAAATGGATAAGGGCGTAATGGTTGCAGGACAAATTGGACAGGTGTCAATAGGTCAGAAAAGGATCGTACATGATAATGGCATAATGCGCTCGCTGACAAGGCCGTTAGGCGCAGCAGCAGAATTGGAAAGCCATCATGGAAGCTGAGAGAGAGAATGTGGTAGATAGATGGATAGGGTAGTGAGGAGGAGACTGGTTTTGATTATTGAATTGTTCTCTTATGTTGTTTGTTCCCTCTTCTTAATGAATAGTCCTTTCTGCCTCTGATAGTATTTCTTTTCTTTCCTTAATTCCTAAGTTGTAAGGAATATTTCAGCAGAAATACTTTATAGACATTTACTGTTCAACTGCTTATTGTTCTGATCAATCTATTTCTTGGAAATATAATCAATGAGGGGTGTGTTCATCACATAACCCTTTGATTGAAAGGGAAAGTTTTCTTCAGCTATTTTGTCAATCACTCTACTTTGAGCCACACTTTTATGGGAGGCGAAGATTCTTATATTTATGTGAATTCTCATTTCTGCAGGAGCTGCCCACATGCTTGCATCCATCTCAGAGACAGACAGTAAAGACAATGCGACTGGTGGCCCTCCGGAGGAGACAATGGCCGATCCTTTACCGTGAGCAGAGCAAGTAATTATCAACCAGGAGATGTGTGCACTTTTTGGGCAAGAAAAGCAGTCCTTGTGTGTGAGTGTCTTCTCTAGGTTTTGGGGCAAAATACCATCTTGTGATGAATGTGCCAAAGTTTTGTCAGTGTGTTGTATATGAATAGCCTTTTGCCAGATCTCTACACATGCCATGCTCTCAAAAACAATACAAATCCTTTATGATAAAATGCATTTATTTTGTTGAAAACCTTAAAAAGTTTATTAACATATAAAAATGACAAATAGGTTTTAAGGCACTAACATGAAATTTTGAAATGTTTTTTTATTAAAATGCCCCTCAGGTTTTTTATCTTGAAAAAAAAGAAAAACCCTTACCGGTGCCGGAGTTTCGATAACAAATTGAGTAATGAGACTGACTATATAAGTTCTTTAAGCCGTATCAACCGTCGTTGGCAAGTAGAATAAATGCAATGACAATTTTAGTATTAACAATGATAACTTAATTGTAACCATTAATAACATCGGGAGCACAATTTGTCAATTGTTACACTTAAATTATCATTGCCTTTATTCAACTTGTTAACGATGTCGGATAGAGTTTATGGAGCTCAAGTAGTCAATCTCTTTACTCAAATTATCAATTCTATTACTCAACTTATCAATGGGGCTCTGGCGTCCGGCCGTTAGAGTCCCACAGACGGGGTGGTGCTTGCTGCTGGAGCTACGGTGGCGATGGCGACGGCGACGGAGCTCACCGGCGAGGATTCTTTCTTGTTTTCCTTAATTCAGCTTTTTTAGGTGATATATTTAATCCTTTCTTTCCTATTAATGTTACGAATTGATTTAGGTGGCTTTCATGTTCTTTTCATTTTTTGAAAATATTAATATATCATTTATATATATTATTGTAAAATCTCTTATTGATAATAATGATTTTGATATATGTTCCTGAAATATACTTGGGCTATTATGAAATCTCATAAGCAATACATTCCATTTATATAATCCTTCTGATGTACTGAAAATTGTATATTTCTTACTTACTTCTTCTAACTTAATCTAAAAAAATCCTGACTTACAATCAAACTTACTAAATATTACTTTTCCTTTTATTAGATTGAATAATAAATCCATTTTAGGAATAAGGTATCTATTTCTTATCACTAATTCATTTAATTTTGTACAATTTATCACCATTCTTAATTTTCCTCTTTTTTCTTCACTATGTTTAATAATTATCATTGCTGGTGTTGAATATTTAGATCTATTTTCTCTTATTAAATCATATTGTTTCATTTTTTTTTTTGTTCTACAGGTTTTACTAATTATAATAGTCTATCTAATCTATACTTTGGTTTTTCATCTAATATTTTTAATTTTTCTTCTTTGGGTAATGTTTCTATTACTTCTTCTAATGTATAGATTTTCAATAATTCTTCTATATTCATATTTATATAAGATCCTAATTGTTTCATTTAATACTTATTTGTCCAATTTACTTAATTATATGTATTATCTCCATCGCCTTTAAATATAAATGGAGTAAACATACATGTATCTTTATTTATGGGTATATATGAACTTTCTGGGAGTTTATCATATTCTATCTCATATATTCTTGGTTCTAATATTTTTATTATATTCATTATAATTTTAATCTAAGTGTGCCTGATATAAGCAAAATAAGGCTAATTAAATTTGACTGAAATTTAAAGAGATTCATAAGGGTAAAATCAAATAACATAGAGATCATACAACAATGATATATGATAAACTAAAATAAAGAAAATTTGAGGGGAATGTGAGGACAAATATAATATACCTTATCAACGGTATGCTCCTAATTTTTCCAACACAAAGTCAATTATATCAAATGATCACAAACATAAGAGTAAATATCTAATAAAAGGCATGTGATGTACAAGAATCTCATCAACAAACATTCTAATTAAGGCATCTTTTATTTTACTCAAGAGCTTCCCCTAATATAAGATATTTTAACCATCGGCCTTTTGGGTTATATTATATATATATTTCAAATAGTCATTGCCTTGTATAGATTCGGTAGAGACTCGTAAGTGGCATAATTCTTTTAATGTGATTATAACAAAAATTCATCTTCAAGACTATTACTTTTTAAGTGGCATAATTCTCTATGAGTAATTAGTCTTTAAAATACTATATAGTACACATATTTTTTTAAAAAAAAAGTTACAAAGCTTTTTTATGTCATTCGATAATTTAGTCATAAGCCTTCAAAACTTTAATCAAAGAGCCACAATTTTATTTCCCATGCTAAGAAATCGAGAATATAATGGATGCTAGACTTGAAATTATGATATTAATAAATACCCAAACTTAATATCATAAACATATAGGCATTTGATCTCAAGATTCCCAAAGAGGAAGATATTACCTTAAAATTAAAACTTCGTGGCTTCGAACCATTTAGTTCTCATGGCTTCAGGCTAATTAATATTTTTATGGCTTTGAGCCAATTAATTTTAAGATGAGAAATTAAATTTATATAGCTTTTAGCCATTTATCTTTAAGATAAATTAAAGTTTTAGGTCTTCTAATAGTATGATAAGATGAAAGGTAATATGATTTCTGACCCTTTATCTTTAAGATAAAATTATAAAACTTCTAACCATTTAATAAATTAGAAGAGGAAGAAGTATATAATTTTTGGTTATATAATAAGGAATCAGATAACTATGGCTTCTAACCATAGGATAGCCTGTGGGCAAAAAAAATAACCATAGGATAGCCTATGTAGAATATATAGAACAATCAAATCCCAAAGACAGAACTATACATTCTAGATGTTATCCAAGAGTACAAACATTCGCTAGAAAAGAAGATTTAAACTAATCTTATTTATGCTCTATATACAAGAGAGAATCAACTTTGCAATAAAAGATCTATTATCAAAATAGATAAATTAATTAGGAGGAAAAACAATAGCGTATCTTAGTTAGAAATTGATTCTCATGAACATAGAAGATGTTTCTAGAAATTTTAATGTCATAATTGCCTCTAAATAAATGGTAAAAATATTACCATTCCGTCTCATAAGCCAACAGAGTCAGTGCATGCACCCTTAGAACATTAACTATAAGTAATTAATTGGCAACAAAAATCAGATCTTCTTCCGATCTTATTCTCAATAAATTGAAAATATTTTAGAAGAAAAATAGAAACCAGCTCACAAGAAATTTTAAGGTGTGTTTGGAAGAGCTTAAATTTGAGAAATAAGCCCTTATTACGCAAGCCGAGAAAAAACTCCTCTCATATACTTACCTCGTATACCGTGAATCACAAATTATAAGTACTTATTGCCCAAAAATAAGCTCTTCCAAACGAGCACTTATACTGTTGTAGATTAAAGACTCCGCGAGTCAAAGCTTACCTTGCTATCTCATTAAATTGAAGAGCTTAACCATGATATCTCAGTAACCATTCCCTCTTCTGCTTCTCCCATGTTGGCTCGATCTGCTGCTCCTTTTTAAATTTCCATCCCTTTTAAGGAGACACGCAGGTACAACTATTATAATCCTACTGCAAAAAGATCTATATTCATTAGTTATGAAAAAAATAAAAAAAAATCAACTTATCTAGTAGAGTTTTGTAATAATAACGTGTTATAAATAAAACGAAAGATAAGAGAGATTGTGAGAGAAGGGGGGAGAGTAATTCTTGCTCCCTATTCAAGGTCTCTAGTATATAATATTTTTTTTTGCCATACTCTAGTATATAATACATGCCTTCTATTTATAGGTATAGGTTGACAATCTCAATAAAATCTATATCTATCATAAACATATTTAATGAGAATAAAGGTAATGGTAAGATACTAGATATAATATTAGATAAGAGAAATATATGAATATCCACATAAATATCATATTCATAACAATATTTATTATTTTAAATTATTTGATGATGCTAATATTAAAATGATTTTGCTATTGTGATGTTTAATTTAATTTTAAATATGATTATCTTAACATGGTAAGGGTGTTTTAGTGATAAGATATTTTCTCATTTTCTCTCCTTCCAGTTTTCTCTCACTCATCCAAACAAGAAGAGTGATAATATTTTCTCTTTATTTTTTTGTTCCCCTCATTTTCTCTCATTCCATTTTCTTTCCTCCTAACTCTTCTTCCCATCCCATCCAAGTGGAGGAAAAGAGTTGAGGGGAGGAACCGATGACAGAAGATAAATTGAGTAAAAAAATAAAGAGAATACCTGATTATTAAATGGTAATTGTCCTGTTGTTTCTTAAAGGGAACTTAATTGATTCTTTTTTAAAAAAATTAATTCATTCTTAAATGATATTAAATGGATTCAAGTTTGCTCGTATTTGGCTATTGGACAATTACTTTCTTCTCTGATTCTTATTATAAGTTAATTTCTGAAGTAAATGACTGGTACGTATAATAATAAGTCATTAAGTAGATATTAACTATATTTTTTTTTAAGGTTATCTCTATTTAAAGTTTGAGGAAAATTCCATTCTCTTTTTGATAGAATAGCCTACACTCGTTTTTTCTTTATCCTCCTCTTCCCTTCTTATCACCGTTAAGTAAATTTTAACAATTTGAATTTAATATTTTATAAGATTATTATTATTATTATTCCATTTGAAAAAATATAAATAAATTAAAACTATTAAAATTTGATTTGAACACTTTTATAAGTAAAGTGAGAAAAATAAAACTTTATAGAATATTTCAATAATAGTTTATAGTTGATAATTGAATTTAGGAGAAGGGTTAGTCACTCATAAATTGATGACATAAGATTTGAATTCTTACTTAAAAAAAGTGCTTACATTTAATATAGCGTCTTGAACAAAATTACTTTCAATTAAAAAAAGATATATGTGCATTGGAAAAAAAAGATGCCCTATATTATTTTAAAAGATGTGTGTACATGTCAAGAGCTAGGCGTGATTTATCATAAATATATTACAGTTATGAATATAATTAGAATTCTTATTAAAAATTTAGTATATTAAAAGATAAATTAAAAAAAAGATATATAAATATAATCTGAACTTCCAAAACTGGTAAGAAATGGATAGGACAACAAGGTCATCTGTTAAGGACATGTGATATTTGAGTGAAAATCCTTCAATCCTCCTCTTTCTCTCTATTTTCTTCCCCTTCGGCATCCACCTTCGCCACCCACCTCCACCGCTCACTGCCTCTCCCTCCGGCATCCCCTTCTATCTCATCTTCTCACTTCCTCAATCTGCCGTTCAGTTGATCTGCTGAAGAAGAAGAAGAAGCCGACGAGCCTTTGCCTCACTTGGGCTTCTGACCAAATTGTGGCTTTGACATAGAGAGAGAGAGAGAGAGAGAGAGAGAGAGAGAGGCAGGGGGAGGGGGAGGGGGAGGGGGAGAGGGGGGGGGGAGAGAGATCAGTTGAAGAAAAGGAGTAGGATGAGGGTTGTGAAGATGATGTGGTGACTGGGGTTGTGGAAGCCACTGTAGATGCGCTAGTCTAGAAAAGGAAGACAATGGGTTCAAGGTAGAAGACGATGAATAGTGAAATGTGGCTCCAGCCTTCCCTCCATCCTACAACCACCATTGATCTCGCTCTCATCGTCGGGAACCAAGGAACTTCACCTGGGAGGTCGGTTTTTGAACAAAAAACGGAAAGGAGGAGAGAGCTGCAATTGACCACTCGCAACCACCGATCTTGTGCTGTCGTCTTCCTCAACCCCAACTCATTGTTGTCGCTTCACTTTCCAATTGTGCTTTGACATTTCTCTCACCCTCTGGCTACAATCAAAGTGTGGAAATTTGATTTGTGGGCAACATCCTCTGCAAATACGAATTTGGTATTTCTATTGAACACTTGTTGTCTTGGTGGTTTTTTAGGAAATTGCATTATAGAAAATTGTAATCAAAATTCCTTTTTTCTACTGGTATTTTAGATTGATGTGTGAGCTAATATTCCTGGAATTTGGTCAATGTGTAGTTGTGGATCAGATCAAAATCTCTTTCTCATCATCTTCTCTCACATACGCAAGCCGAGAAAAAACTCCTATCACATACTTACCTCGTATACCGTGAATCATGAATTATAAGCACTTATTACCTAAAAATAAGCTCTTCCAAACGAGCACTCTATCGATTTTAGTTACACTACTATCAGAATCACCTTCCCCACCAGAAGCTAGTTTATAGTTTTGGCTGGGTTGGTAATTGCTAGTAAATAAAGTTGTTACCTATATATTCAAGTTGTCAGCCCCCTGCAGGCATCGTTGACAATTTGAGTACAGGTAATAATAATTTGAATATAATAATTAGTAGTTTTTCAATTTTGGTGTTATTGACAATTTAAGTATAGCAATTAGAACTTTGGATTTAGAGATTGACAATTTGGGGAGTTGCTAATTGCCAATCTCTATATTCAAGTTGTTAATTACTTATACTCAAGTTGTCAACAACACCTAATAGGATAGTTGCTAATCGTTTTACTTAAGTTGTCATTGCCTACACTGAGGTTGTCAATAACTATTAGGCATCATTGACAAATTTATAAGCAATAACAACTTCAGAATAACAGTTAGCAATTTGGGTTTACATATTGACAACATGGGAAGCTCAAGTTATTAATCTCTATATTAAAGTAACTAATCACATTACTGAAATTGTCACTAAAGCTCTAGCTACTAGTGCCGGAGCTCTGATGACAATTAGACCAGTAGGGTGGGATCGGTGGGATCGGCGCCAAAGCTCCAGTGTGGTGCTCAGACGATGTGCCCTTTTCTTTTTCTTTTAAAATTTTAAGGGCATTGTGGAAAAATTCCAACACTTTAAAATCTCAATTTAATCCCTTGTTATCCCCTCTGCCATTTACAGGTGTTAACAGACTTTTTGAAATTTTAATAATTGAAATGATATTTATATATCTTTTTCCCAATTTAAAACTTAATTTTTTATACACAAAAATTTAAAAATTTATAACAACACAATATATCTGCATTAAGACCAAATTTTCCCCCTCTAGATTTTAGGGAGAATTGTTAAAAAAGATCTTATTGACAACTTATTTGCTAAATAGGACCTAGGAAGATATCTTGCACATGAAGGGAAGATATCTGCACATGCAGGAAAGATTTCTGCACACGTAGGGAAAATTTCTGCACACTTATAGGGAAGAATTTTGCACACAGGGAAGATCATCTGCACACCAGGGAAGATATTCTGCACACGTGGAAGATAATCTGCATGCGAATGTCCCATTTAGCAAATAAGTTGCCGATGAGGAATTTTTTCACAATTTTCCCTAGATTTTATCACACCTATAAGTGTGTATATAATCTTAGGGGTATTCAAATCCGGGACCGGGATCGAGATCCACCACTCCCGGTCCCGGTCCCGGTTTTTGGCCGGGATGCAATACCGGTCCCGGTAATCCCGGGCGGGACCGGGATTAAACTGGGAAATCCCGATTTTTTTAAAAAAATTAAATTTAAAAAATATTATTATCTTAGTTAAATTTTCTATAATCTAGTGTTTAAAGTAATTATTTACCATCTAATAAGGTCATAATAATCACACAAATTGATCTAGTATTGAAGAATAACATTTTATTATTATTATTATCATCACATTCATCATTTTTGTTATTATTTTTATACATGATATAGTAGGATTAGTATCACAATATATACAGTTTAACTCAAACTAAATATGTAATACACATTTTATCAAATGATAACTTAAATTATAGGATAAAAAATACAAAAATAAAATAATAACTTAGTTTTTAAGAAAAAAAATTTAAAAAAAAATAAAAAAACCGGAACCAGAATCAAAAGGTGTGTGACCGATTCTGATCCCAACCGGAATGAGAAATTCCGGGATCAAAATGTCCGGGACCGGGACCGGGGATATTTTGAACACCCTTATATAATCTAATTGTAAGTTATACATGAGGGAAAAAAAGTAAGTTAAAATTATGTAAAAGTTATTTTTGATACCAAAATCTTAATTTAAGTCTACCCTTTGTAATAAATCTTTAATAAAGTTAATAGGCCTAAATAGGAATTTTTAAATATGGTTAAAATACTAAAATACCCTTTTAAAGTTAAAAGGAATAGTTGACCTTGTTGTGCTGTTAAAGTACTTTGGTATCTTTGCGGTCATAAATCAAGTTCATATTCTATACTAGTCAAATTACAATTTAAACGCACACCCCCTGAATATTCGATCACGTTATTTGCATCACATCAGTGCTAAAGAAGATCAAATCCCAGATAATTGCTAGCGCGATAATTCCACAAGTAAAGAGGATGGCAAGGAAAGAAAAGTAAGGAGGAAAAAGGGTGGAGAAAGGGTTTTCTGGTACTTTGATATGAGAAAAAATATAAGAGGAAAAAAACGTTAGAGATAAAATCCGATGGGCCCCACGCCCCATTTCCCACCAAATTCACCCCTCGGTGGGGAGATTTTGAGCCAAAGTTTTATTTCCCTTGGCTGCCGCCGCCACCTTGCGCGCGAAGGTCTCCTAAACTCACAAGTTTCGCGCGCAGGCCGCCGCTGCCGTCAGGGATCTTCCTCATCCCATTTGTTCTGTTCTGGTTTTTCTTTAGACCTAATCTTTTTCGACAGTCCGATTCTTCCCCTCACTCTCAGTCCCCAACTTGTTGCTCCTCGTTATTTGTCTTGTTCGTGACTTGTGAGTCGTGGTGCTACAGGAACTGTTCTTCGGAGTTCGATCCCAGTGAGGTATGCTTCGTCTTCACTCTGTAATGCTTGCTTGGTTTGATCCTTTTCGACACCGTTTCCCCTTGATTTGTTTCCAATGTTCAAATAGTGTAAAACTCCTCACACCTCTGCAAATGAGGTAGAGCTATTGCAAATTAATTGATATATTGATGAAGCGAAACGACCTAACTTGGTTGAATTCTAAGGATCAAAGAAGGGAAGAAACCGGGGGAGGAAAAGGACATAGATTTTTATTTATGGCGGTGGAGATTGGAAAGCGCCAGAATGAGGCCCATTCAAATACCCAACCCTCATTTTAAAATTGCTTGTGCTATACTTTTTCCCATTAAAACTCATCTTGCTGGCATGCTTGAAGAGCTGTGCCAGTGTGGTGCCAGTTAAAGATGGTCGAAGTGACTTCTGTCTCTAAATCAATTCTTATGGTCATTGAATTGATCCTTCTTCAGAAATTGTACTGACGAATTCAATTGGTATTGGTATTGGTATGGTAGCCTACTAAATAATGAAACTTCAAATTAGTATTGCTATTGTTATGCTATAGTTAACTTCAAATTTCAAAATGCTGCAGGGTTTAGGTTTTACAGGAAATATCATGTTTTGCAAGTAAAGTATCTGAATACCTTCGACAGCATATCACCACATAACTGGAAATTTCCCTTTTCTTTTTTAAAATTCAGTGTCGTGTTCTGTTAAACAGCTTATAACAAAACCTTGCCACTATTCTTTCACTTTTTTCATACAGAAACAATTCAAACTGCATAATCAATATATTATCAAGGTAATGGCATCCAAACTGGTTTAAAATAGGATGGCAGCATGAAGTGTTCGAGTTAGTTTATTTGGGGAAGCCAAATATTGAGAAGGATAGCACAGAACACTGCAAAATCTATATATTATAACCCATATTTTCTCATGTTCAACCAGCACATGAAACTGTTCTATTCAACTAATGTTATGAATAGAATCATCAGGTTATGAGCGAAAAGCTGGTGAGAGACTTCAGGTACAATAGGGATCTTCTCTGTGATTTCCTCTCTTTCATATGAATGAATTAGGATTTTTTGTGAGATTTAGTTTTTAGCTGAACCTTGGAGACAAGCAATACAGTGAGTGCATTAGGATCCCTTCACTCTAAGAACTGCAATCACCCACCATCCAGCTAGCCAGCCATCGACTTCGTTCTTCGTTCTTCGTCCTCTTTCTCTCATTGTCATGGTTGGTCTGATAACTTTTTTTTTTTAATTTTTTTTTCCTGAAGTTGACAATTCTTCTGGGTCTAATTCTTCTGTGCCCGAATTTGGAGGACATGAAGCTCATGCTTCAGATGATAATTTCACGGCAATGCATGATGTAGTTGGGGATGAATCTCTATCTGGGGTGGTTAGAGATAAGCAGGGGAACATAATACTTGGTTTATGTTAATGCTTATTTTCAGATTTCCTTATTTGAATTCACTATGTTAATTTAAATTAAGCATGTGCTAATATGAAATTTTTTGACTTTTAGAAGTTCAGGTCTGGTTTGATTTGGTTAATTATGTTAATGGTATATTCGTATTGTTCTGAATCTTAATGTGCTAGTAAAATAAGTCAGTTTTAAATTCAGTAAGTTGTAATTTGTGGCTGGCTGGCTAGAATATTTAAAATTTCAGGTTTATATAATGCTGAATTCAAATTTATGTATCCTAATTGTTCCTTCACTCCAGACTCAAGTCAACCACACACTCACTCTTTCATTTTAAATTCAATCTTGGTCATTTACATATCCTTGATAGGAGTTATTGATTGTTGGTTGAATTCTTTTTTCATCATACATGTCTTTCTGTTTAGTTTGATTTGGATTGGGAAGGAAAATGAGCCCACAGCAAACTCCAATCTCAAGTGTGGAAGAAGCTACTCAAACTCAAGGCCCGCCCATTAATGACAATGAAAAAGGAAAAACACATGTTCAGGAGTCTGTTGAATCGAAAGGTAAGGCATCTTCTCTGCAAGAAACTGATGAATCAAAGCCTAAGAAGTCTATGACTTTCTACTTTATTTTCATACGTAATTCTACTTTATCTCCTTTGATCTGATTTTATTTCCTTGTTTTTTTGATACAATATTTCCTTCTTGTTTTTGTTTGCATGAAATCAGGCGAGATCAAGATCGGAATCAATGGTAAGTGATCTTTTACTTGATCTACGTCCTCTGGTTTCTTTTGCTGCTCATTCTCTCAGATTGGATTGTCTGCCTTTCTTCTTATTTTTTCTTTTTTGTTTTTGTGATCAGTTACTTGCGGAAGTGATTCAAGTTCTTATATTCGTTGTGTTTTCACTTTCAGGATTTGGAAGGATTGGTCGCTTGGTGGCGAGAGTGGCTATTCAAAGAGACAATATTGAAGTCGCTGCTATTAACATCCCTTTAATTAATTTCTCTCACAGGGTATACATTACTGTTCCCTATGCTCTTGATCCGTCTCCATAGATGTGGAATTATAGTGGATCAGCTGTGCTTAGCTCTCTGATAGAATTTTAGTTATGTCTGTTTCAGGTATTCAATAGATTTGATGTGTGTTCAGTTTAAGTTGCTGGTCTTAGTTGTTGACTGAATTTCACTGTGTCTGGCAGACTTTGAAGTGTCAGAAGAACCTTGAACTTGGGAGGTGGAAAACTCACGATTTCACGAAAAATTTCGATGAAAAGCCCGTCGCTGTGTTTGCATGTTGGTAATGGTCCTGAAATTTTCTTATGGTTGTGCTTGTAAATGTTAACACTGCATCTCAAAGGTGAAGATATTATCCATTGACCTTGTAACTTCATGCATCAGGAACCGGAAGAGATCACTTGGGTTGAGACTGGAGCTGAGTATATTGTTGAGACCACCAGTGACTTCACAGACAAAGAGAAGGCTGCTGCCCATTTTAAGGTTTGCCTTTGTGCACTACCCCTTCTCATGTCATTGGTTTTTGTCGTTTGCTTTTCTTAATGATCTCATATAACCTTAAAACCTTATTTTGTTAATAATATTGCTTTCACTGTTATCTTTTCATATAGAGCATCTCTTGGACTGATTGGCACTGGATCTTGTAGATTAGCTATAAGCATGCGTTAAAATTCCGTGTAACATACACTTTGCATGGAATTGCTTCTTGGATGGTATTTATTACAGTCTAGTTTCGTGAGGGTAGTGTGAAATGATAATTTGCCTGTTATGTTTTGATTGAGCCATGGTGGTGCAAAGAAGGTTATCATATGTGCACACAGTGAAGATGCTCCCATGTTTGTGGTAGGTGTTAATGAGCACGAATACAAGCCAGAGCTTGATATTGTTTCCAATGCAAGCCGCACGACCAACTGCCTTGCTCCATTTGCGAAGGTTGTCTATCAGGCCTTCAGATACTTGTATTGTTCTTGTATCAATGTCGTACTATTCTGTTATGTTAATTTTTATTTGTCAATTATAGGTTATTCATGATAGATTTGGCATTGTCGAGGGGCAAATAACCACATTTCACTCCATCACTGGTGGGTAGAATTAACTGTAACTGTAACATCTACTGTTTCTCTTTTTTTGTGTGTTAAGCATAGTCATGACTTTCATGCTCTATTGGTGCTCAGCCGCCCAGGGGACTTATGATGGGCCGCCAGGTGAAAAATTAATGGGTGGAAAATCATTCCCAGCTGCACTGAGGCTGCTAAGGTGAGTAATTGGCATTCATATATTACTGTTGGTTGTTACCTTTATCTGTTTTCCTTCACTAACATACTCTTCTTTGTGTCAGGCTGTTGGGAAAGTTCTTCCTGCTTTGAATGGAAAATTGACTGCAATGTCCTTCCCTATTCCTACTTTGACTGTCTCTGTTGGTCATGTCACTGGGAGGCTGGAAAAGCCAGCCGCCTTCGACCAAATTAAAGCTGCCATCAAGTAAGATTTTATTCTCAAATTGATTCTTATATGATAGGTTCCGCCTCACCTATCAGAGAGGGCGTAAGAAAGGAAGTGTTTTGAAGTAGTCCTTGCTGACTAAGTCTGAATTATTTAATTTTTTATTAATCGAGTCTGTTATTATTTAATTAATTATTATTGAGTCAGGCTGAATCTATTGGCAGAATAATAGGACCACTTAGTTGTAAGTCCAGTGAGTCAGTTATGCGCATGTTTCCATTGTTATGCGTCTGTTTCCTAAGAGAGTCAGTTATTTCCATTGTATTCCTGCATCTATAAATATCTTAGCCATGCTTAAGCTAAGGTGTGAATAGACCTTATTTCAGAATATTGTAGATTCTCCTTGGCTTTTATATTCTTTAATTTGTGAGATTCTTGTGGTGAGTTATCACTATATTTCACGATTATTTGATTATTGAGGTTTGGACTTTGGAGGACTTCGAGTGCTCTCTGCTTTTGGCTTGTCTGATTCAATAGTACTATTTTCCAGGGAGGAGTCCCAGGGCAAATTGAAGGGAATCCTTGGTTACCTTGAAGATGTGGTCTCCATTGAAGACGACAGCAGGTTTGGATTATCATCTCATTGGAAGCGCGGTATTAAATGCATCAAATTCTCTACCTTATCTTGTTTGGATGCATATGTGCCCCTATTTGGCATTGGACTTTTGGTTTATTCAAGTGAGTGTTTTTCATGCCAAGGAAAGCACTGCTTTGGGAGAAAACTTTGTGAAGCTTGTTGCTTGGTATAGCAGCGAGCTGGGTTACAGGTAATTCATCTTCTTCTTGTTTTTGGCATATGATTTCTTGCCATTGCATGGTTGCACCATCTTTACAGTTGGTAAGGGGTTAAGTGGCGCTTTCCCAGGAAAATTACCCATCCATTGATTTCTAATTAGCTAATGCTTGCTTTGCTTTGCTTTCCTTTGTGTGTAATGTTGCAGCAACCGATTTGTTGACTTGATTGCTCACATGGCTAACACTGAGGCAAATTGAGAGTTGGGAATAAATGGTTTCCTGCTGCATGGTGCATCCCTGATAAATTGGGAGTTTCAAATTGTGTAAAGCGTTAGTTTCTTAGGCCTTTGTCGTTTTGATTTGCCTCTTTTCTGTAGAGGAAATGAAGATTCTGAATTAGCTAGTGAACACGAAAATTGCTATGCCTTTTTTTCGATGGCAAGTAGATATTTGAAAGAGACAGATTAAATGTATTATTAGGATGGTACTTGATTATAGGTTATGTTATGTTGTAGAGTATGATTAAAAATAACGGACAAATCTTTCTTTGCACCACCCGGTTCTGTTATGTTAATCTTTCTTTGTCAATTGTAGGTTATGTTAATCTTTCTCTTTATTCCTAATATTTAAGTACTATTAAGATGTATTTATCAAGTAATTTGAGGTTTAGGGTAGATTAAATGTATTATGAGTTTAGAAACATAATCCTCTGGTCCTTAATATAGGTATATTTGAAGAGTTGATTTTGGTCCTAATTATAAGACAGTTTTTTTATTTGTTAATCTTTTTTTAATTTACCTCTATCGATATTATCTCAACCATAACTAAGGAGGAGAGGAAAGAAGTGAATTAAGGAAGATGATCAGAGTGTTTAAAAAAATGTCATATAAACTAACTTAACTAACTTCTTTAATTTAATTAAATTAAGTAAATATATTATATTAAGGACTAGAGGGATATAAAATTGAGGAAATATAATAATGGGATATGATTTAAAATTAAAGGTAGTATAAATTTATTAATATTGAATTGCATTTAAGTTTGTTTGGTTCAACGGAGGAGAGGGGATGAGAAGAATTTTAATATTATCTTGTTTGGATTAATTGGAAAGGAGAGGAGGGGGGAATTTTAATGTTACCTTGTTTGATTTAGGAGGGGAGGAAAAATATTTTTATTTGGACAACTTTACCCGTATTTAATCTTGCTTTTTCATACATAGTAGTAGAATGTTTAATAAAATATAATTATTAAGATTAAATAAATAAAATCATAATTAAAATATTAAAATATAGATAATAATAATAAAAATAGAGTAATTATAAATATTATAATAATATATATAATAAATATTTAAAAAAACACAATGGGGAGTATTCCTCATCTTCTTTCCTTCTGAACGGTTTTTGTCAATAATATAAAAAAAAAAAAAAGGCCTCGTATCTTGATCATGGCAAAAGGAGATTTCACGGGCGAGATTTCAATTTGTTTAAAGAACCACCTTCTCCGCCCACAATCATGGCAAGCTAGACTCCAACGCCGACAAGAAGTTTCCCATAATCGTCTTGATTAGTGTGCCATAGGAGATTTGCAACATCTTTGGCAGTGGAGCACGGTGTCCATAGTTGCAAGCAAAGAGAGAGGGCTCGTCGGAAAAGAAAAAGAGATAGATGATGCCATCAAGGCCAATGATTGCGGCGGTGACGATGTGCCGGGCGTGGTCCGTCGTTGACCCACACAAATGCTCACCGAAAGGAAAGATTAGGTTGGGAGGAAGAGAGATGAGGGAAGGACACTTTGGAAATAATAGAAATAAACATGGATATAATAATTTTCACATGACAAAATATCACTCTTTCCTTCCAAATCCCCTAATTTGGAGGGTGTTTGAGGGAAGGGAGGGAAAAATTTAAAAAAAAAATCCTCTCCCCTCCTATATTTTGTGTATTGCCAATTAAGAGGAGGGGAGTAAAATCCCTCCCCTTCTACCCATTTCCCTCCCCTCCCCTCAAACAAAACAGACTCTAAAGGAATTATTTTATAGTAATTGGGAATTGCTGCATAATTATTTGAGTATAGAGAATTTGCCCAATTAGGTTACATTTTAAAGTTATAATCCCAAAATAGAGTTTTAGAAAGGACCATAATTACATCAAACTTTTTTTAACCATTATGTCAAGTTCTCCATTCACATGTGATAATTTGTCTTTTTTTTTCATGTGGGTTTATGGTTTAATATTATATCAAAAAATAGGATACATGGCTGTAATAGATTAGAGATTTAACATAATGGATATAAGAAACTTAACCTAAGTATTTTCTTTTTAAGAAAAGAAGGAAAAACGGAATTAAATATTAATAATAATATATGTGTGTTGTGTGTGTAAAGAAAGAAATGGTTAAGAGGAAAAAGGGTGAAAGAGATTTTAAAAAAATAAATAATAAAAGAAATCATTTAAAATTTGGCTGATGTAGGGAGAGTATATCACGTGTTGGCACTCTTCATTAGTTGGTTGCTTGTAGATACTAGTAGATTAATTAAAACAAATGAGATTTATATCTATTATTTTTCTGAATATGACCTACTATTTTACTTTTTTATTTTTCTAAATTGGTTACTTAGTGTATGGAATACCTACGTGTTGTGCGTGGTACCAGACGGTGTTTCAAGTGGTATCAGATGTAGTATCAGAGGGTGTTCCAAGTGGTATCAAATATAGTATTAGATGTGTCATTCTTCTTTTATCACCCCTCTTCGTTGGAGGTTCTTTGTTATGCTTTCGTCGATGTTTCTCCTATTCAGTGTTAACATGAGCAATATGACTATTCTTTTAACAAGTTTTGTTAAAAGAGGGAAGTTCTTTCTTCTTTTGGTTTCTCTCCTTTCTTCTTTCGGTATCTCTCCTTTCTTCTTTTGTCACCCAATCCTCTTCATCGTTGAAGGTTCTTTCTTCCTTTTTCTTTTATCATTCCCTCACGTTGGAGGTTATTTGTTCTTCTTTCGTTAGTGTTTCTCCCATTCGGTGTTAACCTGAGCAATATGACTACTCTTTTTACAAGTTTTGTTAAGAGAGGGAAGTTCTTTCTTTCTCTGGTGTTTCTCTTTTCTTCTTCTGTCATCCGATCCTCTTTATCATTGATGGTTCTTTCATCATTCTTTATCTATCATCCCATCGTCATTGGAGGTTCTTTGTTCATCTTTTGTTGGTGTTTCTCCCATTCAATGTTTCAAGTGCTATCATATGTGGTATCAGAAGGTGTTACAAGTGGTATCAAATATGGTATCAGATGTGCCATTCTTCTTTAATCATCCCCTTTCTGTTGGAGGTTCTTTGTTCTGCTTTTGTTGGTGTTTCTCCTATTCGGTGTTAAGATGAGCAATGTGACTTCTCTTTTTACAAGTTTTGTTAAGAGAAGGAAGTTCTTTCTTCATCCGGTGTTTCTGTTTTCTTCTTTTGTCATCCAATCCTCTTCATCGTTGAAGGTTCTTTCTTCATTCTTCTTTTATCATCCCCTCATCTTGGAGGTTTTTTGTTCTTCTTTTGCCGTTGTTTCTCGCATTTGGTGTTAACTAGAGCAATATAGTTACTCATTTTACAAGTTTTGCTATGAGGGTGTATCTGACATTCTGACACCTCTAAACTTTCTACTCATTGCTTTTTTTTAAAAAAAAATTAAAACTTTCAAAATTCAAATAAGTCTATGTGAATATGATTTTTTATAAAAAATTTTTAAATATAAATCACATTACACAAACTGAATCATATCTTAATTTGGGTTGCAATTAAAATTCGGGTTAAAGTAACTTTTGCAAACATTAATTCAAACAATCTTTGCTCATCTATTTTTATATTTTATTCCTTTATCTACATGATTTTGTGAGAAAATAAAATTTATATTACATATAGTAACTCCATTTCATAATATAGGATCTTGTAGTATGCTTTTATATATCATATATATTAAATAACATATACTAGTACTTCTTTATTGGCTTGTTCAAAATCAAATTATAAATTATTTTTTACCTCAATATAAATTATTTAATATTATATATAAAATGTTATTCTATTATGTGTAACACGAACATGGTTTAAGCATTTAAAACTTTTCACCTTGCACCATTCAAAATAGGTCTTTCGTTTGAATTTTTTTTTTTGACTCAGCTTCTTTTAGTGTGTGTTTGGGTAATCCCCAAATCATGGTTTTAAAAGCCCTTTTTCGTAAATTGAGATAAAACTCCTCTCATATACTTACGTCGTACAACGTAAAAGCTATTCTCCAAAAGCTAATCCAAACGCACACTTTTAATATGGTAGACGCAAGTCCACATGTGTTATCGCCGCCATGGGAAACAAAGCCCCCACATTAAAAGAAAAAAGAAAATTGTTGACAAGCATGATAATGGCAGAAGGTAAAGCAAAAAGCCATTTGGTCCTTCCCAAAAGATCATATTAACAGAAGGGCTCTATACTAGGATAGTATTGAAATGAGATACATTAAGATATTAAAACAAGAAAAGAACTAACAAGTGAAAGTACCTAATGAGAGCCATACAAAATATGGGACCAACATTACAGTTACAACAAATAAAATAGACAAACAACTTTGTGTAAAGTTAAATGATCATAAATTATACCCTCCCCTATCTTTTTAACTTAATTATAATGAATGAAGATACAAATTGATATTTAATTTGAAGAAAAAAATTATAATATGAATATTTTTTATGTACTATATATAATACTTATATGTTTAAGGTTCTTTCTTCATCGTTGAAGTTTCTTGCTTCATTCTTCATTTATCATCCCCTCATCGTTAGAGGTTCTTTGTTCTTTTTTCGTTGGTGTTTCTCCTATTCAATGTTTCAAGTGGTATCAAATATGGTATTAGATACGCCACTCTTTTTTTATCATCCCTTCTTTGTTGGAGGTTATTTGTTCTGCTTTCATTGGTGTTTCTCCCATTCGGTGTTAACTTGAGCAATGCGGCTACTTTTTTTTACAAGTTTTGCTAAGAGAGAGAAGTTCTTTTTTCATCCAATGTTTCTATTTTCTTCTTCTATAATCCGATCCTCTTTATCGTTGAAGGTTCTTTGTTCTTCTTTCGTTGTTAATTCTCCTATACAGTGTTTCAAGTAGTATCAGATATGGTATCGGAGGGTATTACAAGTGGTATCAACTATGGTATCAAATATGCCATTCTTCTTTTATCATCTCGTCTTCGTTGGAGGTTCTTTGTTCTGTTTTCATTGGTGTTTCTGCCATTCGGTGTTAACTTAAGCGATGCGGCTACTGTTTTTACAAGTTTTGCTAAAAAAGGGAAGTTCTTTCTTGATCCAGTATTTCTATTTTCTTCTTCTATCATCCGATCTTCTTCATCGTTGAAGGTTCTTTCTTCATTATTCATTTATCATCCTCTCATCATTGGAGTTTCTTTGTTCTTCTTTGTTTGTTATTTCTATTATACAGTGTTTCAAGTATTATCAGATATGGTATCAGAGGGTATTACTAGTGGTATCAAATATGGTATCAAATGCACCATTCTTCTTTTATCATCCCATCTTCGTTGAGGTTCTTTGTTCTGCTTTCGTTAGTGTTTCTTCCATTCGATATTAACCTGAGCAATGTAGCTACTCTTTTTACAAGTTTTTCTAAGAGAGGGAAGTTCTTTCTTCATCCGGTGTTTCTGTTTTCTACTTCTGGCATCCGATCCTCTTTATCGTTGAAGGTTCTTTCTTCATTCTTCAATTATTATTGTAACCCCTTCATCATTTAGGGCCGAAATTAGTTCGTAAAAACGTAATTAATGTAGAATTAGAAACCTTAGATGATTTTAGGACTTAAACAAAATAAAACTTCCCAAAATCATGGCATACAAAAAAACTTTTACAAAACCTGTTCATGATGGTCTCATATTCACATTTCAATACTAAATGGCCTGTACAGGTTGATTCTATTCACAAATATCAGAGTACAATACAACTTCCCGACACACTCAAGTTCCATTCATTAATAAGGGTTTTACAAAGGCACAAAGCCCACAATTCATTACCCTTAACTTGGGGATTACACAAAATTATACTACAAAACCCCCAATATATACAATTGTTTCCCAAAAACATCCAAATAATTTACATGATAACCAATAACTCAAAATATATTTCTAAACCAGAGTTCTATCCGTTCTTCGTCACCCGCTTGCCTTTTGATCCTTCAGCCCTATCTAAAATGTTTAATTTTGGGAGAGTGAGATTCTAAAGAATTCTCGTAGTATCAAATCAATTATAGTATGCACAACATCAAAGCATGAAAGTAAATCATCCATACAACACACAGCAATTCCAACAACAGTTGCAATGGCTGGGGTAGGTATCATGGGCACCACCCCCTACGACGGCTCACGCTGAACTACTTACTGTATTGCACATCCACATGAACATATCACATATATCACCACAACTGGGATACATATAAAACATTTCACAACACACAGCCCCACGGGCTGGATACTCAAACAGGAATCCACGATTCCACAACGTAGCCTCGGCATTTACAGCGGCAGATACAACGGTCGAGGTAGGTATCATGAGCATTGCTCCCCTACAACGGCTCACGCTGAATTACTCGCGCTGTAATGCCCTATGGCCGATAACACATTCACAAATGATAAACATGCATACCAAGTATCATACACAATATGAGAGAAAAGTCACTACCTTGATCCTTCCATGCAAGTCCTAGCGCCAGTTTCTCCCGAGTAGGGCAAATATCGTATCCTAGATCATAATTAGGGACGAAGAGTCAATTCTCCATTCCAATTCTCAATGACTTCTTAACACTTAATTGGTTATCATTATTGCTCTTTTAGTACTCAAGAATATCTCTAACAATAGCCCTAAGGGGTTGGAAGACTATCCCCAAAGATCCCCTTTTGGAAACACAACACTGACATGTTTCACTACTATACTCGAGTAAAGATGACCTCACTCAAGTGAGATTGTACGGACACTCGAGTGAAGAAAGCCTCACTCGAGTGATGGTACGGTCTGCACTCGGGTACTAAAGAGTGAAGGATAGCGAGTGAACACTCGAGAGCACAAGGACTTTTCAGAGACTACAACACTCGAGCACACTGGACCTCACCTGAGTGAAGGCCAAATGCCTCAATCGAGCACCTGAGAGTGAAGTCCAGAAAGTGAGAACCCGAGAGTACAAGAGAAATGGTAGTAGCCCAGATGGCTCACTGCACTCGAGCACAACACAGCTCACTCGAGTGAATACCCTATACTAGCGAGTGAGAAGGCACACTCTTGTGTTAGATATGATTAGTTTTGATAATGTCAAATATAGATGTGAAGTGATAAGAGCAAAAAGTTTATATAATGTATCTCTTTGACTTACTACTATATTTAATGTTACATATTTTGTAGATTAGTCAAGCAAAGAATGAAGAAGATTGAATTAATAAAAATGAACAAGAGGAAGAAGAAGAAAGAAATTGAAGATAGTCAAGGAGATGTTTACTCAGACTATGAAGAATTATTATCAAGAGGAAAACCAAGAAGAAAGATATTGAAGAATGAAGAACTTGGAAGATCTATCATAAATATCAAGATTCAAGTTGTTAGAAGTGATACTGGAGGTTTCTATGATGATACCGGAGGTTTCTATGATGATACCGGAGGTTTCTATGATCAAATAATGGTTGGAATAGGTTAATACGAAGCTAAGATGACTTATATATGAGTTTTGGCACTTCCAGAGGAGTTATGCTCGAGCACGAGGTGTTTCACTCGAGCACAGGAAGAACTCACTCGAGCACAGATGAATTCACTTGAGCACGGGGTGAATACTCTGTTCTACTCTGTTTTACGTTCAGTCTGATAGAGGTCCGGTATTTTGATCATATCTCTCAAACCACATGTCGGATTGACCCGAAACTGGTGGCATATGAAAGAGGACTCACAACACGTAAAATTGGCACCAGGATCACATTGAAAGAAGATAAAATGAAGGAGATATGATTCGTGGAAAATGAAACTGAAATCACCGTTACTTTTTGACACAGGTTCGGTATTTTTGGCATAACTTACAAACTACACATAGGATTGAGACGAGATCAGTGCCAAATGAAAGTAGACTCAAAGAGCTTTCCATGGATAGGTAATTTTCCTTATTTGAACGTATATTATAGGAGTTATGCCTTCTGGAAGTTGACGCTTGTGCAGACTAGCGAAATATACACTCTTTCGATCATAACTTGCAGAATACAAGGAGTTTGGAGCTGATTCTTATTGCATTGGAATGCATATGGTAAGAGCTTTCTTATGATACATCATTTGAATCAAATGAAGAAAATTTTTCTAAAGTGGCCCCACATCACCCGTGAGTGCAAAAACTTTCTCTCTGAAAATGTTGTGCGAGTGATGTCCAGAAGCAGCTGAAATGTGAAGAAAATTGCATCACTAGAGCACTAGGATCCATGCTCGAGCATTGGATGATTTCTCACTCGAGCACATGCAAGTTTTGACATGGAAGTGATAACCCGAGAAGAAGCTTGTACGTGAAAGCATGAAACGCACTCGAGCATGACTGGTTGTGCTCGAGTGATGTCGAGAATTCACTCGAGCAGATGCGAGTGAAGAGCAGCGAGTGCTTGGCCGAGAGTCATGAAGATCAGAGAAGCACAAGTATGCTCGAGCAAAGTTTCATATGCTCGAGTAACACATCAGTACTTACGAGTGAGAAATCTATCTCTCTCTAATTCTGATGCGAGTGCTGTCTAGAGAAGAGTTTCCCAGTGTAAAATGCAAGGCCACTCGAGCAGAAGGAGTTGTGCTCGAGTGAGGCCCCACATCACTCGCGAGTGAGAATTTTGTCTCTCTGAAATTCTATACGAGTGCAAGCTCAAAACTGAAGGACAAGGAGAAAGTTAGCAAGATCACTCGAGTGAGCCAATTCATGCTCGAGTGATACTCTGGCAGAAGACCAAAAACACCAAGTCTCACAGTGAACAATCCGAATATGGTTACATGTTATTGAATCAGTGTGTTTTCACTTGTTATTGATTCTAAATGTTAGCTAACATATATTTCAAGTGTGAAGTGAAACAGGATATTAAACATTCGGATTACAAATTCAAATAAAAGTCAATTACGGTGAACTTCATCATTACACATCGAATGGCGGCTACCAACCACGACAAGTAACTGACCCACCTTGAGAGATTGTCTAAAACAAAAAATGCTCCACAACATGATATACAGCTCAAAATGAATCTTCCTGCTGTTCAACGAGACGCTCCACTTTGCTCCACAACGGAAAGTAGTTTGTTTTTCAAATATGCTCAAACGTTCAAATGAAGCAATGGGATGCCAACGGACGAATGCTCACAACGGTCATCATCTTCATCAACTATAAATGAGAAAGCATTCAACACCGATGGCATATAGGGAGAAAGACAGAGAAAACAGAGCAACGACACCAACATGCGAATAACATGAATCCTCTGCTTCTACCCAAACACTCTCTGTTCTGCAGTTTCTATTTTACTTATCATTGAGAGAGTGATTATTTGTATTGTACTTCAGTGAGATTATATCCACTCTATGAGAGAGTCTGTAAACACCTTCAACTATATTTCTGGGTTGATCTCAAGGTAGAGGGACCTTGAGAGGGTTGATTTTCTTACGGGGAAGCAGTAGAGAGAATTGCCGTAAGACATTCTTCTCGTAAGACTTACAAGGTGCAAGCAGTAGAGAACGTTGCTACTCATAAGACTTACAGGGGTGTAAGCAGGAGAGAACGTTGCTGCTCATAAGACTTGCATGAGTAAGCAGGAGAGGAAGATCTTCGGGATTGCTCTGCTTGTAAGACTTGCCGTAAGGGGGAGTATTTCAGTGAGAGATTTGTAAAAGGTTTCACAAGTACCCGGCTAAACTTGTGGGATTGTAAAAGCTTTTCTTGTGCTCGGATTAAACAAGAAGATAGTGGATTTGAAAATCTTAGGAGGAGCCTGGGGACTGGACGTAGGCCATCACATATTGGACAGAACCATGATAAATCACAGTTTGCATATTCTCTTCCCTAAAATCTTTTATTTCCAGCATATATTATTTAATCTAACTGTTGATTTATAAACCTTCATACTTACCACCTTCGTTAAGATACGAAAAGATTTCTAAAGTTCTTAAGTTTTTATTATACACCCAATTCACCCCCCTCTTGGGTGATAGCCGGTTCTAACATCTTGCACTATAACCGCGAGTGATGTAACCCCCTGCCGTAATTAATATCCGGATTACGCGATTAAGGTGAAATAGAGACCAATAAGATAAAACATCATTTATAAACCCATCAACCAGACGGGGTTTTCACAATTACATTTCAAAATCATTTTAAACCCGGTCTCATATTTACACTCCGAATATAATTACTATGCGAAGATAAATTACATTTATACAATTATCAGAGTACGCAATATAAATTCCCGACAATTCCGGGGTCATATCTTCGCTCAATTCTCATAAGGCATAATAGCCCATACAACTCATTCAATAGGGATTACACAAATCTCTTTCGAATACATACTCCAAATACTGGTCCAAACATACACATACATAATCCCAACTACGTATTGATAACCAACTACTAAGCTCTCACCCAGAACGAGTCTTCTTCGTCCTTGGATGCTTGCTTCATCCTCAATCTTCCTTCCCTGTCTAAAATGTTGATAGGGGAGGGTGAGATTCTGGGGAATCTCAGTAGGAAACAGATACCAATATGCATGCAAGATAAGTATTTAATGCATGACATGCTTGCATCACAATAACACATGTTCACATAATGATATATCCGCATGCTCAATGTTCACACAACATACTCATGGCCATAGTATAAATAGAACAGAGCTACAATCATTCTCATATGTCTCACATAATCACGCAAAGCAATAACATGCATCAATACACAAATACAATTATCAATACATGCAGGAGAGGTAAGTTCCCTACCCTCTTTCCACGTAAGCTCCAGATCCGGCTGCTCACGATCAGGGAAATCATCAAGTCCTATAACCAAAACCAAGGATATAGGATTAATCCCTTTTCCAATTCCTTTACTTTTAGATACTCAAGTTGGTTATCATTATTGCCCTTTAAGTGCCCTCAAACACCTTAATCCATAGCTCTAAAGGGTTGGAAGACTATCCCCAAGGATCCCCTTTTGAACACTCAAACTTGATATTTTTCACTGTCTCACTCGAGCACAGAAGCTCTCACTCGAGCACAAATACGGACATCACTCGAGCACAAATGCTCTCACTCGAGCATTGGTACGGACAACACCCGAGCACAAGAGAAAGTGAGACAGAAAGCACATGCCCGAGAGCACAAACCCACTCCAGAAGCACAAGCTCACTCGAAGCACAAGGGGCTCACTCGAGCACGCTGCCCATACCCGCGAGCACAAGAGAAAGTGAGACCGCGAGTGAGCACCCGAGAGCACCCAACGCTCTCCAAGTACTGGATCACTCGAGCACACACCTCTCACCCGCGAGCACACACGGCTCACTCGAGCAGATGCCCACCACCCGCGAGTGAGAAGGCACACTTCTTGCACCTTGCCCGCGAGTGAAGACCAGAAAGCAACCCTTCACTCTGGACTCCCACTATCACTCGAGCAGGCCATGCTCACTCGAGCATGTTCTTCGCTCACTCGAGCATAAAGCGATGTGCTCGAGCAGCGTTAATGAAAACCCAGGCGCACTCGCAGCAAAACAAAGGAAAACTCACATCACTCGAGCAGGATCTTCCTCACTCGAGCAACATTCATCCCTCACTCGAGCACACCCCTGTCTGCTCGAGTGAATCTATCAGATTCCAGGAAAACGCAGCAAACATACCACATTCCCCTAACTCTTGCCCAATTGATCCCAATGGACCCAAAACCTCTACCAAAGCTACTCCCACACAAAATCACTCACTGAATCCAATGGAATCAACAGAATTACCAAAATTCCATTCCATTAACAAGCTTTGGTCTAGGGCAATATAATCATCAATTCTCTAAATCAACAACCTCACACATTTCAATCCCAAACCCATTCTATCTATTCAAAACTCATACCAATATATCATTTCCAATGCCATATCATGCCAAACTACCCATTACCCATATTTTCAAAATTAGGGCAATAATTCCAGAAATTCATAACATAATCATTTGGCATGAAACATAGATAGAAGGATTGGTTTCACATACCTTATCCACTTTCTCAAAGACACTCTTTGATTCTCCAAGCTTCATATTTTCGTGATCCTCAAATCACCACCAATGGAGAAGCTACAACCACCACAATGAAGCTCTCAACTCAAGGATTAACATTAGAGAAGAGAGTTTGAGCTAAAGAGGCCATTTGCTTACCTCAATATTCCATTTTTCCTTTCTCTTTCCCAAGCACCTTCAGCGAAAGTGGAGGAAGGAAGAGAAGAGAGAGAAAACGAGAGAGAGAGAGGAGAGGAGATGGAGATGATGATGATGTGTCACACTTATGACCCATCCAAGGGTCCACACTTTGCCACTTGTCACCATCTCACTCCAACTCTCATGGGCTCACATGCACACACATACACTTAATTATGCCCCTTGCTCAACTTCACAATCAATCCTAGCCATTGATCTTTTAATCACACACCTCATTTTCTCTTAGCTAGTAATTAATTTCTCTATTAATCACTAACTAATTCCCAACAATTTCACTCTTTCAATTTCCAATAATTATGGCTTATTAGCTATTATTGCCATAACCCACATAATTATTCTCAATAATTATCATTAGTCCTTAGTCGAAAATCGGGATGTTACAAGTGACAACCCGAGAGGCAAGCCTTGGTGTCAAATACACTAGTCACTCGAGCATGAGGAGGCTTACTGAATGATGTTCATCCCTCACTCACAAGTGAGACTATACACTCTTGAATTTTTCAGAAAGCACAACAGAAAAACTGAAGAGAAAACAGAATATAAGCACAGCATTCGAGTGATACTCAACCTCACTCGAGTGAACATCATCCCTCACTCGAGTGAATCCCAAATCACTCGAGTGATTCTATCAGAACCAGAAAACGCAGCAAAACAGAGGCATTTTCCTAACACTTGCCCAATTGATCCCAATGGACACAAAACTTTACCCAAAGCCACTCCCACAGAAAAACACCCAATATACTCAATGGGATCATCAGAATCATCAAAATCCTACTCCATTATCATGCTTTAGGTTTTAGGCAACTAAATCAATAAAATACCAATCTCATCCAAACATCACATTTCAATCATCAATGAATCAATCTATCCTAAACTCATTCCAAGTTACTATTCTCATGCCAAAAATATACCAAATGAACAGTGGCACTCATTTTTGGATTCAAGCCAAAATTTCCAGAAATTACAAACTATTTCAAATGGCATAAAACTTAGATAGAAAGATTGATTTCACATACCTCTTCAATTTCTCCAAAACTACTATTTGATTCTCCAATTTCTAAAATTTCGTGTGGCACAAATCAACACCAAATAGGCATACTATACACATCAAAATGAAGTTCTTAATCCAAGGAGCAACATTAAAGAAAAGAATTCGAGTAATGGAGGTCATTTACTCACCCAAATCACAAGCTTTTCGTCTTCCCTTCCTTAGTCTCCAATGGCACCGAAATGGGAGAGAGAGAAGGAAAGATGGAGAAGAGAGGCAATGATGACCCTACTCCCTCCTTGTCCAGCCGAATTGAGAGAGAAGAGAGGAGAGAAAGTATTAAACAATGCATTGACTTTTTCCTATGCTCTCCCATACTTCCACCTTGACACATGTCACACTACCATTGGCTCTCATAAAGGTAAACACTCAATTAGTCACTTAATCACTCCATTAGCCATTTAATCACACTTCTCATTTTTCCTCTTAGCTAGTAATTAATTTCTCCCTTAATTACTAACTCATGGCCAATAATTCCATTCTTCTAATTTTTCCACCAATTATGACATACTAATTAATATTGCCATAAAACACATAATAATGCCAATTAAATCCATAATTATCCATAATAATCATGATTAGCCCATAATCAAAAGTTGGGATATTACAATCATCCCCTCATCCTTGGAGGTTCTTTGTTCTTCTTTCATTGGTGTTTCTTCCATTCGGTGTTAACTTGAGCAATATGGCTACTCTTTTTACAAGTGCTTTTAAGATAGGGAAGTTCTTTCTTCATCCGGTGTTTCTGTTTTCTTTTTCTGTCATTTGATCATTTTCATTGTTGTATAGCCCGAAATTTGGGAAAATAATAATTTTAGAAACCTTTTTGAAAAATGAAAACCAAATAGAGTCTGAGAATCGATTGTGTATAGGGAAGGTGTTAAGCAACCCATAACGCCTACTCATAAGAATGGTTACCCTAATTTAATTATTTAAAAATAAATATGGGCCTTTTAAATTTTATCATAATTACTCAAAAAAAAAATTTACAAAATGAGAAAACAAAATTAATTATTTATATTATTGGACTTGACCTTAGAAGAGAGTCTAGGGCCTACGTACCCTTTAAATGAATCAAAGCCCACGTAGTTCGTTAGGGGTAGAAAGGCGTGGAGCTTGGTTGGTATCTTTTAGAGAAATTTTATTTAATTTATTTGAGAAAAATAATTTTTTATTTGGTTTGTATTTTTTATTTTTTTTAGAAAAGCATTTTCTTTATTTTCTCATATGAAACCAAATTCATTTATTTAAAGAAAAGAACCTCTTTTTTTTTTTTTTAATTTTGAAAATTTTCATTTGCAAAATAAAAAAAATAAAGAGTATATCAAGCCAACAAGGAATTGTATTTTCCACATATCATTCATTGTAGAAAGTTCAAGATGTCAAGAAAATCAATAAAGACATGATGAGAGTATGTACCTCCGGTGCTTTGAGACTTGCTACAAAAGAGACAAAGTGAGGAAACCAAGAAAAATATGTTAGCTATGTAATATCATCAAAGCAAGAGAGTACCCTTTTCTTTAAAAAAAAAACTTAATTGTTATTCATGAAAGTTGAATCGTAAGAAGGCAAATGAACTTTCAAAAAGAAGATAAAAAGGTAGCGCATGATTATGACATTAAGATGATGAGAAAGAACATATTGGAGGCAACAATGATATTTAGAATAGTTCAAGGAGATAAAAGATGAGCCCTCACCTCTTGCGCCCATGCCTTTGGGAAATTGAAAAATAAGACCAGAGTGATTAATCAAGGTAACAATTATGCATGTGAGATATAACATGGGCATGGCAATCAAAAATCATTTCACCGCAATCATAACGTCACACACTATTTAACAATTGATCCCTAGAGATTAGAATTCAACAAGCAAAAGCATACATGGCCAAGTTATAAGAAGAAAAGGAGGGGGGAGAGAAAAACAAATGAAAAGAAAAAGAATAGATTAATCCAAATCATGTTGGATTTCACCCTCTAGCCATTAATGTTGAGGCTCACATATGTGAAAACAATCATGAAGATATAGGCTTTCCTTGGGTATGAAGAAGAAGAAGATAAAAATATGAACACAATCAATAATTCACTCTTATTCTTAGATACATCTAATTGTTCCTTGCATCTTTTCTCTCTCATTTTCTTGTGTCTTTTGTAACACCCCAAAATTTATATTCACCAAAATTATTGTAAATATTTGAGAAATTCAATAAAATGGTGAATATTCATGAATTTGGAATTTATGAATTTATAAATGTTCAATTTCATGGGAAATTGGGCAAAAATAATTATGGAATTAATTTGGGTAATTTAAAAAACCCAATATTAAGGTCCAAAAATGAAGGAATATTAGAGAAAATATTTGGTCCAAAAATATATGGAAATTGGCCAAAGAAAAATAAGAAAAGAAATTGGATTAGAAAGGTAATGGCAAAATCGTAATTTTGCCAAAATAGCACAAAATAAATTATTTTTCAATTAATTGAAGTTAATTTCAATTAATTAAGGAAAATAAAGGTTAAAAATATATTTAGAATATTTTGGTCAATTTAATATGAATTTATGGAAAATTTGAGCAAAAAGTGCAATTTTGACCAAAATTGAGACTTTACGTGTATACGTAACCGGAACAAGTTGTGTAGCCAATTGAGACCAAAGGGAGGGACCCCTAGGTGTCTCCTACATGTTGCAAGAGGAAGAAAATATTGGTTGGGATTAATGAGCTTGGTTACACATACATAGGGTTTATTTACATAAAAGTGATTTTTGAAAGTTTTGGAAATGGTTAAATAATTAAAGTATAATCTTATATATATAATAAAACATATGTTGCATCTTCATCTTCAGCCCATTTGCACGCACAGCACAGACCTGAACGTGAGAGAGAGAGGTTCAAGTTTTAGAGAGAGAGAGAAGAAGAAAGATCACAAGGTAAGCCGATTTCTCCGACGATTTCGCTCCTAACGCGTATATCTCCGATCCTAAGCTACTCCTCTTTGTTCTTTAAGGTTTGGAAAGCTCAAATTTGGTGTTCTAAAAGTTAGGGTTTTCAGCCATTTTTGGGAAAAGCTTGTGGGAGCTTGAGATAACTTCCAAACCTTCGTATATTAACTATTCTGGTTGCTGTGGGCAATTTAATCGGTGAAATTTCGCCGGATTGCCATTGGTTTTAAATTTTGGAAACGTGTGTATATAAGGGTTATGCTGCCCAATTGTAGTTCAAATGGTTGATATAACTCAATTAGATGGTTAATAAAGTGGTTAGGAGTAGAAAGGAACGCGTTTACGGAGCCGAAATTACAAAACATCGATTTTGCCCGGAGGACTCCATAATTTCGGTCAGGGCCAGATCTAGGGGTAGGAGTTGGATTTTCAATGATTTGATGGTTCCATTGAGTTCAGGGGCGAAAATTAGGTGGGGTTACAGTTGGGCACTTTTTCAGAAAAGGCTGAGAAAACATAATTACGGAAACGCCCCTAAAACCCTAAAAGTAGGGCTGCCAAGGGCAATTTCGTAATTTGACATTGAATTTGGTAATTTTGAGTCCGGAAATGGATTCCTTGGACAAAAATACGTCAGGATAGCCCTAGTCAAAATTTTGGAAAAATGTGCCATCGGGCCAGGTACGGCGGGGCCGAGCCGGGGTCCCGGGGGCATTTTGGTAAATTTTCACCATAGGCTAATATAACCACAAGAAACACTATGGAAGAGTCTAAAATGATACTTGGATAGGTTATGACCTATTTCTTGTACATGTAATATTTTAGGATCGAATCGGGAGCCGAAAGTCGACACGATTTACAAGGCACACAGAAAGGGGTCGATAGAACTTCGAGGTAGGGACATTATCCTTCATACATTATGCCATAGTTATATGATTGTGTGAATGCCAATGTTTGTAAATGCGCTTTATTAATCAACATGTTTTGCCCAGATAGGGGCCAGTAGTGCTAGAGGCACTTACACTGGAGTTGGCGGAAGACCAACCGGTGCAGATTGGTGGGGCGGGGCCCTACTCATGTATATATGCATATGATATGTTTATATTGTTCATTAATTGGTGCATACATGGCATATATCATATTTACTTTTCGCATTTTCTATGAACGATAGCATGTTTCTACTGAGATTCTTCAGAATCTCACCCCTTTTTCTAAACCAAACATCTCAGCGGGCGCCAGTGGATCAAAAGGCAAAAATGTGGACCAAGGGAAGTGACTGGCATGTGCCTCGAGGAAAATACAAAGTTCGTGGTTATAGATAGTCTATGTCTAAAATACTTTTGGATATTTTGTAATAGTGGTGTATATTATCGCATTCTGTAGGGTTGACTTTGGACTGTAAACAAATACTTTTATCAGTATATATGTACTTTTCTGTATGCCTGTGGAACTTGGTCTCTATTACTCTGTGTATATCGAAATGGAAACGAGTGTTGACATCTTTGCTCTCCTAATTTTTTTTTTTGTGTATCTTGTTTTAACCTTTGCTCCTCTATTTATAATCTCAAGGCAATGTTTTCTTTTATAAATGCTCCTTCTTTTTTGAATTTTCACTTTTTTAATTTTTTTGTATTTTATGTTAATAAAGTTCCTAACTTATTTTTTTTAATTTTTCTTACAAGTAATTTTTTAAATTAAACGTATCAATATAAATGAGAGATATTTTTTTATTTTCCCTACAAACAATTTCCTAATCTTAACTTATCAACATGAATGAGAGATATTTTTTGTATTTTTTCAATTTTATTTTATTTATTTTTTTATTTTCCCTACAAGTAATTTCCTAATTTGAATATATCAACGTGAATGAGAGATATTTTTTCTATTTTTTTCCCTCCACAAAAATGCCTTCCTCGTCATTAATATGTTTGCTCGTGGTAATTGTGGCTTTTCGGGAGAATTTATGACTGCATCAAAGATCCACTTGCTAGTACTATTACATTGGAGAATTCTTAACTGGTTAGTTTAAATAGCCTCGAATTGTGGAACAAAGGAGTATCCCGGACCTACACCAAGGTATTGACTGCGATTCTCAAATATCAGTCCGAATATCAAATAAATTTCTTAATCTGAATATCAAATAACATCAAGAGTTGAATTATTTTGAAATTTATTTTCATTTACTACAAACCCTCAATTTCAAGACAATCACCATTAATGAAGATCATTTTTCAAATTTCAATTACAATCAATCACCATCAATATTATTTGCTTATTAATTTAGATGTGTCAGGATTAAGGAGGATTTTTTCTTTTTTCATTTGTTTTATTATTTTTGAGTTGGGCTCGAACAAAATATGGTGTTTCTTAATCATCCACATCATCTTCCATGTCACCATATTCAGTCAAAAAATGCAAACAAATGGTCAACTAACAGTTAATATGTATTTTTACGCATATTTTGGAAGTTCGTAGTTACTTTTGTCTCTCAAAAAAGAATTTGTGTAGGACATACTTTTGGAAAAATCTCATATGTATTTTTGCATCTTAACCCTTAAAAAATTCAAACAAACAATCAATATGTATTTTTGCACCTATTTTGAAAGTTTATAATTACTTTTATCCCTTAAAAAAACATTTGATGTTATGTGCACTTTCGGAAAAATCTTATGTGTATGTTTGCATCTTAATCCTTTATGCTATTATGCATTTTTCACAATGCATGTTGTTTCCAGGTTTAATGTGTAATATTTTAATATATCAATTTTTCATGAACAAGTTCATTAATTTTATAATTTACAAAGATTAGATAGAGATTAGTTAAATTTCTGTAGCCATGGGAGAAAATATTGATTGAGGAAGTCAGTCAAGAAAACTTGATTGATGAAGAGGAAAATTAATTACAAGTAAACACAACTGGGTAATAAAGTGATATTTCACATTGTGTGTGCATGATTTTTTTTTTCATAGATAATACTCCCCTGGTCCTAATTATAAGATAAAATTGACTTTTTTAGAGAAATTAAAGAAGCCAATTAAATCACTTTAGAATATTTATATTTATATTTTTTTCTTCAAACTAAGTAATTTGATTAATAAACTAATATATAATCTAAAGATATTAAAAATATAAATACTCTAAAGTGATTTAATTGAATTCCTTAATTTTTCTAAAAAAATTAATTTTATCTTATAATTAGGACCGAGGGAGTAGCTTTTAGAAAGTTCTCTCTTTGGCCCAGCATTTTTTTAAACCCTAAAATTTTGCTACTCAGGGTTGTGAAGGTGGGAAGCCTTGGTTACACACATGCATATCCCACTGCCCAATAAAAAGTAGTGAATGTGTTAATTAGGAGGTACGTCCAATTGCGTGTAGACTGCACTGCAGTTAATGTGAGAAATCTTTAATAGGAAATAGTGAGTGTTTGGAATAACTTATTTTTAAGAAATAAATATTTATTACGTAAGTCGAAATAAAATTCCTCTCATATACTTACCTTGTATACTGTAAATCATGAATTATAAGCACTTATAAATGAAAAATAAGCTATCACAAACAAATACATAATTGGGTTAAATAAGTAATATCGGAGGAAGTATAAGGCTTGTTTAATTCAGCGTTTTCTTAAAAAATAAGTCTTTATTAGGCAAGCCGAGATAAAACCCCTCTTACATACTTACCCCGTATACCGTGAATCACGATTTATAAACACTTATTACCCAAAAATAAACTATTTCAAACTAACACTATAATAAATTGGAAGGTCTCAAAGTTGAACCTTAAGATTTTTTCTGGCGAAAAACATAAAAACCTTAAGATTTTGAGTGGCGTTCTCCATTGCTCATTTGGAAACCTATTGGTGTGCCTCTATGGCTGTATGTTAACGAGTGTTTTTTTTACAGGAAGCCCCGAATATTATGCTAGTATTAATTATCAATCATACACACACACACACATATTGAGAATTTTGATCAAAGAGTTACAAGTACGTACATACGTATAGTGCAAATTGATCTCTTTATGATCACTCAAAAATTTATTTATGATTGAATAAACCATAGTAATATATTTGCCCAAGGAACAAGCTTCTGAAACCCGGATTAGTCACTGGACCGGTTGGGGTATTGGGTCAAAGGTCAGATCGGAGTCAAACCGGAGCTAAACCAGGATTAAACCGGTGAAAAATTGAATATTTTAAGTTTATTAATATGAAATTATAAGAAAAAAATATTAAAAAATAAATTTAAAAATAAATACAAAATAAAAAAAATAGTGAATCGGTTCGGTCACCGGACCGGTTTATGGTCCGGTTCACTGGTTCCCAGACTGAACCGGTCGGTTCGGTCCGGGTTCCAAAACACTGCCAAGGAATGACAATGCGCAAGTTGTCAGAAGGTAAAATAAATTTTGTTTAGGAAGAATTGTGAGAAAAATAACTTATTGGCAATTTAATTGTCAAATGCTACCATGGAATGCTCACAATCTTTCGAGTGTGCACAAGATCTTCATCTGTGTACAATATTCTTCCATATGCGTATGCAAAACATCTTCGCCTGTGTGCACAAGATCTTCCTCCATATGCACAATATCTCCCCCCATGTGCATAGATCTTCCTAAATAGTATTTGACAATTAATTTGTCAATGAAGTATTTTTTCACAATTCTTCCTTTTGTTTACGTCCTAAAAATCAAAAAATAAAGGGAGAATTACAATGAGGTCCCAAGAAAGAAAAAAATGAAGAAATGGTCCCTGTAGATTACAAAATGAAAAAATGGTCCTATTAACAACTCCAGGAGCTTGTATTAACAACTCCATGGGACCATTTTTTCATTTCTCTTCTTCCTTGGGATCTTAGTGTAATTCTCCCAAAAATAAATTGTTTATCAATAAATTTATATTAGTTAACAAGAAAGGCTAGTACAAGTGTACAACAGGGAGGGGCACATGAGAGTAGAGCTGGGAATCAGGGCCGGCCCGGCCCTACAAGGCTGGCCCTTGACGGGCCAGGGTCTAATAGGGCCGGCCCTGAAGGACTCGGGGTCAGAAAAATTACAGTTTTTCAAAGCCCGACCCGAGAGCATCAGGGCCAGGTCGGCCCGCAGGGTCAGGAAGTCATTTTCACAATATTTAACTATTTTTCCTGCGTATTTTCCCCAGAGAGATATAATTAATAAATAACAACGATTAAAGTTCTAATTTAATATATAAATGCTGTCAACATTAAGGTTTAAATAATACTTCTCTTACAACAAATAAACACAGTTACTAATATATAATCAAAGGTAAAATCATGTCCATAAATAACTCACACAAAGGCCAAAGTATAAGAAGGCAAGAAGCTCAATACTCTAACCTCTAAACAACATGAGTATGACGACTATCATTTTCACCTTCTTCGCCACTATCATCAATTTCAAGGACATTTGATTGTGTTTCACTTTGAGGAGTAGGTTCAAATACTCAAATAATCACAACCTCTATAAAAAATCACACTCTGTAACACCCCAAATTTTATATTCACCAAATATATTGTAATTATTTGGGAAATTCAATAAAATGATGAATATTCATGAATTTGGAATTTATGAATTTATAAATGTTCAATTTCATGGGAAATTGGGAAAAAATAATTATGGAATTAATTTGGGTAATTTAAAAAGCCCAATATTAAGGTCCAAAAGTGAAGGAATATTAGAGAAAATATTTGGTCCAAAAATAGATGAAAATTGGTGAAAGAAAAATAAGAGAAGAAATTGGATTAGAAAGGTAATGGCAAAATCGTAATTTTGCCAAAATAGCACAAAATAAATTATTTTTCAATTAATTGAAGTTAATTTCAATTAATTAAGGAAAATAAAGGTTAAAAATATATTTAGAATATTTTGGTCAATTTAATATGAATTTATGGAAAATTTGAGCAAAAAGTGCAATTTTGACCAAAATTGAGACTTTACGTATATACGTAACCGAAACAAGTTGTGAAGCCAATTGAGACCATAGGGAGGGACCCCTAGGTGTCTCCTACATGTGGCATAAAGAAGAAAATATTGGTTGAACATGATGGCATGGTTACGTGAATGTAGAAAGTTATGTACATAAAATTGGATTTTAGCAATTTTGAAAAATTAAACAAATTATTATAATATTATGAAATATTAGAATATAAGTCATCTTTCTCATTCAGCTGCTCATTCACGCACAGAAACCTGAACCATAGAGAGAGAGGGTTGAGAGAGTTTAGAGAGAGAAATAGAAGAAAAATCACAAGGTAGGCCGATTTCTCCGACGATTTCGCTCCTAACGCGTATAACTCCGACTCTAAGCTACTCCTCTTTGTTCTTTAGGGTTTGGAGGCTCAAAAATCTGTTCTCTAAAGGTTAGGGTTTCAGCCATTTTTGGGAAAATCTTGTTGGAGCTTGAGGTAACTTCCAAACCTTCGTATATTAACTATTCTGGCTGCTGTGGGCAATTTAATCGGTGAAATTTCGCCGGATTGCCATTGGTTTTAAATTTTGGAAAAGTGTGTATCTAAGGGTTATGCTGCCCAATTTTAGTTTAAATGGTTGTTATAACTCAATTAGATGGTTAATAAAGTGGTTAGGAGTAGAAAGGAACGTGTTTACGGAGCCGAAATCGTAAAACACCGATTTTTCCCGGAGAACACAATTATTTCGGCCAGGGATGTTTGAGGGCCTTAGAGTTGGATTTTCAATGATTTGATAATTCCATTGGATTCAGCGGGCAAAAATAGGTGGGGTTACAGTTGGGCACTTTTTCAGAAAAGGCTGAGAAAACATAATTACGGAAATGCCCCTAAAACCCTAAAAGTAGGGCTGCCAAGGGCAATTTCGTAATTTGACATTGAATTTGATAGTTTTGAGTCCGGAAATGGATTCCTTGGACGAAAATACGTCAGGATAGCTCTAGTAAAAAATTTGGAAAAACGTGCCATCGGGCCGGGGACGGCGGGGCCGGGGTCCCGGGGGCATTTTGGTAAATTTTCACCATAGGCTAATATAACCACAAGAAACACTATGGAAGTGTCTAAAATGATACTTGGATAGGTTATGACCTATTTCTTGTATGTTTGACGTTTTAGGACCGAGTTGGACGCCTATAGTTGACACGTTTTACGAGGCAAACCTTTGAGACAGGAAAGAGGTTAAGGTAGGGATTACTATATCTTATATACTATGTGACTATTTGTATGATGCATGTTACTGTATTTTGTGATATGAACACGTGCTGGAGGCACATTACCTAGCTGTGGTCTAGGACCTAGCTGAGGTACACTGGTCTTACCTAGCTGTAGTCAAGGACTCGGCTGAGGTACATGCAGGGGTTTCAACGGGTAGTTGGCCCTGAATTTTGTGTACACACACGGATGATATGAATTTTCATTTTACTTGATACGGTGCATTGCATATTTAATTTTCGCATTTTATATGTTGATCGTATGTTTCTACTGAGATTCCTTGGAATATCACCCCTTTTTCTAATCAAAATGTCTCAGCGGGTGCCAGTGGCTCGAAAGCCAAGGATGCAGAGAAGGGAAACTGACAGGCACGTTTCCCAAGATGAATACAGTGGTTGTATAGTCTGTATGTGTGAAATAGTTTTGGAACATACTGTACATATTTGTCATTATTATCGACTTCTGCTCTGTTAATGACTGTCTGTAAACAAATACTTATTATCAGTATAACTGTACTTTTCTGTTTGCCTATGGAACTTGTTCATTATTGCCCTGCGCATATCAAAATGGAAACGGGTGTTGACACACTCTATCAGACAGAATAGTATATAAAATGATTTTATTCTAAATAGGCAGAATAATATACTCAAAAATCACAATATGATTCAATTAAACAAAACAATATACTCAAAAATCATACTCTATACAATATGAGGATAGAGTGACATATAGATTCAATAAGGCAATTTAAAAATGTAACATGGTTCCTATCTAAGCAAAAAAAATAAAAAATAAACGGACTTAAAGGGTCGGCCCGAGGCCCTCCAGGGCCGACCCTTTTAAGCCTAAGGCCCTACAGGGGCTGGCCTTTTTAGGCCTGACTTCCTTTTGAAGCTACAATTTACAAGCCTGGCCCTTGAAGGGCCAGGGCCTAAAAGGGCCGGCCCGACGGGCTCGGCCCATTTTCCCGGCTCTAGGTGAGAGGAGGAGAAAATAGCAAAAAAGAAAAGAAAAATCAGATGAAAATTTTTTTGCCATAAAAAATAAGATGAAATTGAAGACGAATGTTGGGCAGAATTGCTGAAATTTCAAGATAATCTAACACAGAAATCCTTATAAATTATTCATCAACTATGTACTCACATGCCAATAGAGGGATTTGAAACCCACGACTATACAAGTCATGGGTCAAATCCTTCTCAACCAGGTCAATTTTTTTATTGGTAAGTTAAATTAAAATTGTGATAATGGAGCGAATATGCTGTTGGGTTTTCAAACCCATTAACTAATCAAAGTACGTAATTAGCTGTCTTAACAATAACATACATCATTCCATTGGGGGGAAAAATCTCATACATCATTCAATTTCAGAAGCAGATTCACTTAGAATTATGTTGCTCATTTTTTTTTTTCAAAATCTCATCTTTATCTTTAGATTAAAAATGAATGATCATATTTAATATATTCTAATACTATATTATAGTATTTTATAAATTAATTTTTTTAAAAAAATTTTATTTGTATTGCCAGTTATGAATTATGTATATAAGATTCTAATAACTTAAATTTATTTATTTATATTTAGAATAATAATTTTATAAAATATTAAATTTGAACCATCTATTCTTTAATTTAAACGTGGGGATGAAATTTTGAAGGAAAAAAAAAAGAGATGATGAATTTTGAGACAACCGGTCACAAACTAACAATGTCATTCAACCTTCAATGTCTTGCGCAGAATAAAGAAAAGGATGCCAAAAAGAAATAAATATAGAAAAAGAAAAGAAAGGACAATAAAATTATGATAGAAAATAAGCATCCCACGGTTATAACACGGTATTTTGTATCTCCAATTAATGCAATTTCTTGAATTCTTTGCATTGTCGGAGTCTACCGTAGATTACAAGATCCACCATACTACTTACAATATTTATAAGTTCAGACTTTAGATTACATGATTTTGGCATATAAAAAAAAGTTAAGTTAATTCTATAAATATGCACTAAATTGATAATTTTTTTTTTAATTTTACCTTCATTTATGAATGGGTTATTTTCAATTCTTTGTTCTTTCTACCTATTGTAGTCTCTTTGCAACTACAAAATATATAAAGTACCATATTTCTTTAATAGTGCTAGTTACTTTGTGATTGGTATATGTGTATTGTCTACATAATTAATAGGTTATTCTCTTGGGTTGATTTGAGAGAAATTCTTGCGTGTACAAAGTTCACCAACACATATATGCACTGGGCGATAGATTTAGGACCACTCAGGATATTTTAATCTATGTGTTAGCCAAAATGCCCCTCTTTCACAATGTATTATTTTAATACTTTCTCCGGTCTTTTTTTATGAATAACAAGTAACAACTATCATTTACACGCATATCAAAATGATAATTAAATTCAGTCAAAAGCAATAAATGTATAATATATACAAATTTTCTTTCAATTCCTAAAGAGGGTTTAAGAGAGATAATGAGTGGAAACAAAACTAATTTAGAAAAAAAAGTGAAATAACTATAATTTACTGTAAACATATGCTAAATGGAGGAATTTCCTTGTTCTTAGTAGAAGTGTGATAGTAATTATTATAAAGGTATGTATTTAATGAGAGTAAAAATAAAAAGAAAAATTTTTACTTTTATAAAAAAGGTATTTGTTACTTATAAAAAATATCATACCCAAAAAAGAGAATATTACTTATAAAAAGGATCCGAAGAGGAAATATCTTTTAGAAATATGTGTTTTTCTAAATCTCTCTCTCTCTCTCTCTCTCAACGATTTGGTTAAAAGTCTCCCTCTCACCTTGGTTCCTACCACTCTCTCTCTCTCTCTCAACAATTTGGTTAAAAGTCTCCCTCTCTCCTTGTTCCTACCACACTCCATCTCTCTTCCTCCAACCTTATCACCATTCTCTCTCTTCCTCTCATTCAACCAGGGAGTCTTTGTAAATTGTGGTAAATTAGAGCCAAAAAAATAGACCGAATTTGTCGAGCCAGCTTATTTAAACCCATTTAAGTTAAGGGATAGGCTTGTGATTTAGAGCTTCCAAAAGAAATCATGTTTAAAATGGCCAGCTCTGTAGGCCCGCCGATTTAAACAGGTGCCCGCCAAATTTTTTTCCTTCAATTTTTATTAAATGACTACAAGTTGAGTTTTGCTTTGAAGCTAGTGATTTTTTAAAATTGAAAATATTTTTTCAAATCATATAGTGTTGCTAGTTGAACGTTTGTAAAGGAAAAAATTGATTATATTATTATTAAAAAGCTAAAAGAAGCTTGTTGATAACATTATAGCTAATTAAAAATATTTTAATTAATTCTTTTAAAAAAAATTACTCGATTTTTAAAAATCTTTCATTTGATTCTCAATCATCCTACAAATAAATTTTTCCTTATAAAATTTTGAAAGAGTTGTTTTTATGTAAGATAAACAAAGAGAACAATTTTCTAACTATATTTGAGGAGGTCATAATATTATACAAACTATATTAAAAAAGAGAAACTAATAACATACATTGAAAAACAATAAGGTAGAGTCTCTATCTTATGAAGAATTTTGTTTTAATGCAAATAGTCACTTATTCTATTTATTAAAAAAAGGAAACATTTAATACTTTAATAATATTTACAAAAATTTTACTGTTTTATTTTAATTTCTTTAAGAAAATAACTAGGTTCGTAAACCTCGACCGGACCGGCCGGTAAACTGGTTTGGTCTAGGATTTATTTATTTTAAAATCAATTCTTTTATATTTTTCTTTAGAATCTCATATTAATAAATCTAAAATATTCAATTTTTCATTGGTTTGGCTCCGGGTTAGCTCCGGTTTCACTCCGATCTGATCTACTGACCCTTGATCCAGTACCCTAACCGGTCCAATGACCGGTCCGAGTCTCAGTGTAACATCCCAAATTTTATATTCACCTAAAATATAATGTAATTAATTGAGAAATTCAATGAAATGGTGAATATTTAAGGCAAAATGAATTAAATATTGAAAATTGAAAGTTGAATAGTTTTTTCAGTGAAATCGCCTACGAGATAGCGAGTTTGTCAGGTGGTTTTGGAAGACCAAATGATGAGCAAAAATTATGAAATTTTACAGGATGGAAGTAGACATCCTAAGCTTTAATTATTGTTATTATTTTATGGGAAGGAAATTATAATTAAGATTGGTTAAAGCGGAGAAGTTATGCTAGAAATTTTATTTGAAATTCTTAAGGTTTTAATATATTTAAGTTATTTTTTTTTCCTTGATTGAAACGTGAACATGATGCCTCACAAATAATTTAAGTATATAACCATTGATATAGATAGATTTGATTTTTTTTAAAAAAAAATATGTCAAACATCAGAAGTTAAAATAACATGTGCATGCTGATTATATTGAATAATTATTAATTAATTTAAGTTAGATGATGCTTAATTTATAAATATTTTTTCCTTTTTAAGTACCTTCAATTTTACTTTTAAACAACAGAGGGCCATCATGGTCTTTTAACAATATTTAGAAATCCCTAATTAGACCTTTATGCCTCATTAAGAATTTGTTAAAAGTGCAGGTCCAATTTTGATTTTGATCATTCCAATTGGATTTAATTAGTATTTTCTACTAACAAGCTATTGATTGAGGTGATAAGGAGCCTTATTCTTGTAAAGAGGAGAACACAAGTTTGAATCCCGCGAAAAATATTTGTTGAGAGATATAAGAATTATTTACTCTCCAAGTCTTGAGGGAAACTCTTGATCTAATAAAAAAATTAGGATTTCTCAAATAAATTTGTTTGAGTTATTAATCATTACCCTTTTATTTTTGTTTTTTTCCCCTATGACACCTTATTCAACGCAAAATATGTTTTAAAGCATAAAACGATACTGTTTTAAAGCACAGGAGGGCAGCAAATGGGAGAAGTAAAGGAGACAAGGGTATTAAAATATTAAAATAAGGGAGATGAGAACAAACAATGCGAAACGACAAAATAAGAGCAAAGCGCAATACAATGCCATTCATATTTCTTCTGATTCTGACATTCAGATTAGCCTATACCGTTCCCATTGCAGCCTGCGTAGAACCAAGGGAAGGAGAGAATGCTTTTCGAACCCGAGGCTTGTCTCTTTGTGAAGCAATCATTTGTCTTCACATTAATTACTACAAGTCATAGGATCGATTCGGCATCATGCCATGCTCATTGCAATGATTCGGATATCTGAAACTGAGGGAAGGAGAGACTCTGAGGTCAAATTATAATGACATTAAAATAAGGGAGATGAGAACAAACAATACGACAAAAGTTGAAAAATCCCACACTTACAAAAATAGAAAAATATCAAAAGGAGTATTAATATTCTTTAAAACTGACAAAGCCCTATATTTTGGGTAGTAGTAGCTTAGGGAATGAACTCCAAACGATATATGAAGGAGTGGCAAAGCAATAAATTTAAAAGATAATGAGGAGTATCTAAGGAAATCATGGTTTGAATTGAAATGAACTTGTTTGTAAAGTGGGGTCTTAGCCAGCAAGACTTAAGCTGAGGGTATTTTGGTAATTTAAGTTGGCATGTTTTAGATTTAGACAGAATGTCAGATACTGATTGAGTGAGATTCAGTATCGTATGATTTTTTGACACCCAATACCTTCTTACACTACAAGGGGACCATTTCTCTGCATAATCTCCTTATCATTACCTTAAGCCTTCACTAATCATTCTTAATTATCTCTCTAATCCTTTCCTTTCATCATCATCATCATCTCTACCCACCCCTCTGCCAAGATTTCAATTAATTACCTCCTCTTTTTTGTTGGTGCGCATTTGCATATGATATACCTATAGCTGGGAATACGGGCTAGCCCGCGGGTTGGGGGATGGCCTGCACCAACCCGTAGCCCGTGCGGTGCGGGCCTGTGCAGCCCGCACTTCTGCGAGCTAGCAAAATACCAACCCTAACTCGCAGTGTGCGGGTTGCGGGTTAGCCCGTTGGCCCGCATTTTTTTTTTTGAAAAAAAAAATTCCTATTTTTTAAAGAGGATTGAAAATATGAGACACATATATAAAATTAATTAAATTTACCTTCCTAGTATCAATCATTATAAAAATTTAAAAACATAATCTACAATTGAAGAGATAAAGTTATCAAATTTGTTAAAGTTTATAAACAAAACATAAACTCATCCTCAAGCAACCAAGATATAATAATTTTATTTAAAGAAGAAGGGAGATGCTAATTCTCTTTGGATTGTGAGGTACCAAGATATGAGTGAAACACTTATAAGTTTTATAAAATTATTATATGTAAATAAAAAATAAAAAATTTTACGGGCCAACCCGCAGGTTATACGGTGTGGGCCTGTACGGCTCGCATTTTTACGGGTTGGGATTTTCCCAACTCTAACCGTCAAAACCCGCGGGCTCACGGGTTGAGCCCGCGGGTTGAACCCATATTACCGACTCTAGATATACCTTCCTCCTCTCCTTTCGAAGGTCAACGGTTAATTCACTTTTACTATCATTTACTTTACCTCTCCTCTTTTTGTGATAAAACAAAGATTACATCCCCTCTCTTATAACATCCTAATTTAAGGCTGTGTTTGGCATTTTATCTCACTATATAAAATTGATTGTTTTTTAACTCAAAATGCCTATTTCGGCCCCAATAATTTTTCTCCTAATTTTTGTGGCAAATGATTTTTTGTCTATAGCGCACATTAAAAAAAAGTAACTTTTTTACCTTTTAGCTTTCCACTCCTGGCTTTTTTTTTAAAAAAAATAAAAATTTAAAAATTGATTTTTCTATATTCAAATAAGTCTATGTGAATCAATTTATCTAAATATAAATTACATTACATAAATTGAATCATATCTTTATTTGATTTGGAAGTATAATTCGGATTAAAGAAACTTTTGCAAACATTAATTCAAATGATCATTGCTCATCTATTTTTATATTTTATTCTATTATCTATGTTATTTTGTGAGAAAATAAAATTTGTATCATATATACTAACCCCATTCCTTAATATAGGATCTCCCGTATGATTTTATATATCATATATATTAAATAATATATACTAGTACTTCTTTATTGGCATGTTCAAAATCAAATTATAAATTATTTAATATTATATATAAAATGTTATTCTATTATGCATAACACCAATATGGGTTAAGTATTTAAAACTTTTCACCTTGCCCCATTCAATATGGGCATTTCTTTTAAGAAAATTTCACGTAGCTTCCTTTAATATGGCAGACCAAAGTCCACAAGTGTTATTGCAGCAATCGGAAACAAAGCCCCCACATTAAAAAAAAACAGAAAATTGTTAACAAGCATGATAATGGGCAGAAGATAAGGCAAAAAGCTAGTTGGTCCTTCCAAACGATCATATTACTAGAAGGGCCCTATACTGAGATAAAACGAGATATACTAAGATATTAAAACAAGAAAAGAACTAACAAGTGAAAGTACCTAAATGACAGCTAGGGTGTGGGAGTACAAAATATGGGATCAACATTATAGTTAGAGTAAATAAAATAGATAAATAAAATCTCGTGTAAATTTAAATGATCATAAATTATACTCTCCCCTATCTTTTTAACTTAATTATAATGAATAGAGATATAAATTGATATTTAATTTGAATAAAAAAATTATAATGTAAATATTTTTTATGTACTATATATAATACTCACGTTAAAATTATAAAATTTCTAAAATCACGTTATTCGTACGAGATTAAAAGTGGGACAGAATAATGGAACCATGAAGTGGAAAAGATACTGATCGAATTGAAGCACACGTAGAGATACGAAATAAACGGGCAGGGATTGCAAAGAAGTTGCCTGGAAGAACTGAAAACTCCATAAAAAAACCATGGGAATGCAACCCAGAAACTTAGACAAAAGCCGAACTTAGACAAAAGCCGACCCATATAGATTATCTGAAAAGCATCATCTTCTTCTCCCCTCCTCCTCATCATTTTTCCTCCATTGAAGCAGCTGATATGGACGAGGTATGCTCTTATATGCTTTTTTTTTTCTTTTTCCAACAAGCAATAAACACAAAAAATTAATCTGTTGTGTTTCCTTTCCCTCTCTTGCCCTACACAGCACTGCATGCTTTGTGCGTGTGTTTTGAACAGCCCATATGTAAAATCTCTCACGTGTTATATTATTCCCTCTTCCCTAACCTCCTCTCTAGCTATTATCTAATATTCTAATCTCATATAATTAACTTTTAGTTAATTGAAGTGAACTGGTGGTGGTGCCTTTTGGGCAATGTGCTCCATTGTTATAGGCATGTATGCCCCTATCTGTGCCACAGACCCCCTTTTTTACCTTTGTCTCTTAGTTAATCGAAGAAGCATCAGTTTGGGAAAGAGAGAGTACAAGTCCTTTACAAGTGGGTGCTCGATGTGTCAGCTAGAATAAGAAGGATGTGTGATTAATTATTGAACTCATATATCAAAATTGTGTCTTAATTATTATAAAAGAGGGATTTATTGACTCCCTCTTATGACACTTATTTAAAAAAGTATCATAAATAACTGTTTTTTTTACAATAAAAAATTTAAAAGCTGCGGCACTTGTTATCACAAGTGCGCGCCACAACTAGTGTAGGCCTTTTTTTTTTAAAAGAAAAAAAACATTACGGGAACTTATAGTGTTTGCCTAGGTAAGGGCCATAAATTCTTTAAACCTTATATGGTGCTTGCATCTGGCTTATTTATTTATTTTTTTAAAAAATTTATGGTGCTTTTCTAAGAAAATGCTATGCAAGGCTTATTTATTTTTTAGGGGCGAAGGTATAAATTTGATAATGAATAATTTCGTTCGAAGCATCTAGAAGACTTATCTTTTTCGGGTGTAAAAATAGCAATAAACTATTTGTTTTTTGAGTAAACTTAGCAACGCCATTAAAAAACACTTAACTGCCGTTACTTTTTGAAATGTGGGTCCCAACAGGCTTTTCTCTCTGTATTATTTTAATATTTTTTAATGAAAAAATATCACTTAGGCCACATGAAAAAATTTTCATTTTAGATAAGGCCCAAAAGATTCTGAAATATCACTACACCCCTTGGGTTAAAATGACATTAAGCTCTATCAGTAAAAATAAATTAAGTTTTGCAGTGAAATTTCAGAATCTTCTGGTCATTAACTAAAATGAAATTTTTTTCATTAGTCATAAGTAATATTTTTGCATTAAAAAAATATTAACGGCATTGCTAAATCTACTCCAAAAAAATAGTTTATTGCTATTTTTGCATCTGAAAAAGATAAGTCTTATGGATGCTTCGGACGAAATTGTTCATTGCCAAATTTACACCTTTACCCTTTTTTTAAGAAAAAGAGTGCATTCCATATATGTTCAGGAAGAAAACTTGTTTTAAAACAATTTGCCTAGTTCTGCCATAAATGTTCTCCGTCATGCCCTCCTCCTCCCCATTTCTCATAATCTTATCCTAAATCTCACTCTATTGGTCCACCATATTGTTTTATTCCTTTGTCCCTACTCAACACCTTTCTTCATCATTCTTCCCACTCCCCACTCCCCACTCCCCACTCCCCACTCCCCACTCCCCACTTTTCCTATATAATATGGTCCCCACTCCTTTCCTTATTATTTGAACTTGCGGCGCCATTTTTCATCCACACTACTCCCTCCTCTCTTTTACGGCTTCAAGTAAAAGTTTATTTGGTCCTCCCACTTTTTATTGTTTGTTGTCTCTACTTCGTGCACATTTCTTCAATATTTGATCTCTACTTCCATTACAGTATAAAGCTTAGTCTCTCATATGTTTTTTTCCTTCTTGTGTTGGCCTCCTACAGAAGCTCCCAAGCTTGTAAGTTTTTTTTTTTATTTTTTTAAAAATATAAGCTTAACTCTCATACGCGTTGTCTTTTTTCTTTTTTAAAGTTAAAATCTATCATGGATCTTATATATGTTCTTATAATTTTTTTTAGGTGTTTACTTGAAGTTTCAACTCGATCTGTCTTGTTAAACTTCATATACATTGTAAGTTTTTAAATTTTTGAGCTTAATTATAAATATAATAATACTAGTTTAATTCTCCAGAGAAGTACATATTATCAATAGTAAAAAAGTTTATGTGAATGACATTGATGAAATGATCAAATTAGATGGAACTGTGTTATAAATGCTGCTGGTGTGGAACCAATTAAAATGCGTTGGTAGTATTTTCGTTGGCTTGTTATGAAACCAATTACTTTAACTATGATATGTAGTGTTGGGAAATATAATTTCTTTTGTTGTGAGTTTTGGAAAATTATTATGATACTGTGAGATTAATTGATTGATTATTTGTGACTTAAAGAAAGTAATTAATATTTGGAAAACTTTAAATTTTAAGATGTTATGCTGTTGAATTTTTTTTAAAATAAATAATAAAAGATAAAAATAATTAATAATTGTGAATATGCAACTGACACCATCACACCACCAACACATACATTATATTTAATCATAAAATCATTATATTACTCATCACCCAATATATATATAATTGCAATAAAGAAAGAATAAAATAACAAGAATGAAAGGCAGTAATGCACTTACCACTTGTTCTTTGCTAATTAATTCGGCACCAGCAATATATATAGCATAAATAAGACAAATGTGTGCTTGCGTTAGCTTCCAAAGAATCATCAATCACTTTCTTTTTTTAGTAAAAAAGTTCTTTATTTTTTTGGACGAAGTAAAAAAGTTCTTTATTAGTTGTACAATATTATCAGAACAAAGAGACACAAATAAAGTAAGTTTCAAGGTATTACTACACACTAAAATGCAATATTTTTGAGAAACCCAGATTCACAAAATATTATGAACAATATAATTAGACGGAGTTGTCTGTCGCGTCTCAAACTCTGTGCAATATTAAAACACTATATCTATTTAAACTTACACATGGCTTATTTCGTTTTATTTTTTATTTCATGAGTGATAATTGTTTATTTCATCTGAGCCAACAAATCAAAAAACTAAAGGAAAATTTCCAATTAAATACCTTCATAATTTAAAAATCCCTCATAAGAGATTCCTAATAAAATTTATTGTTATTATTTGTTCATTAAGTATAGTGAATAGCTAATATTGAAGTATACAAAATAAAACTGATTTGGGATTTTGATATTTCTAGGTATCCTTTTGGAATTTTCCTAAAAATAGATTTTAAGTCAAGATAATAAAAAAAAAATAATTCCAATGAATTATATAAATTTGAGTCATAATCACAATATTTTTGAATATTTTATATCGTAACGCATATGGATCTTCTTATCTGGTGCTGTTTTAAAATGGAAAATTTTCATAAAAATACCTTTAAATATGAAAAGGTATTTTTGAATATTTTATATCTTAACGCATCTTTTAAAATGCAGAGGGTCTATGTCTTCAAATATAAATGGGTTAACAACAATAGTGGATTGTAGACATATGAGTTAGGCTTTATTCAAGTGGACATTTTCTGAAGTTTGGTATCAAGATGATCCTTTCATTTTAGCATCACAAGTAGAACAAGTGTTGTTTTATTTCGGATCCTGCTAAGAAGAATTTGTCCATTGTACTTCCATCAAACAAGAATCATAAAAAATAAGTTGATGGTGAAACTAATGAATATTTGAATATTTCCGAAGATGATCTTTCCTTTGAGATGTTATGGTCAAAAGATATTGATATAGATGAAGATGAAGATGAACCCTTATATATGAGATATGATCATGAAGAGGGAATTTGGTTTTTAAATCAAATAAGAAAGAGGAAAAGATGATAATGAGTGCCTTGATTTTATTATGTTACATGTATTCATATATTTAAACTTAATTTACTTTCATTGCCATGATTGCCACTGTGAGGTGATGTTTTGTTTGGTTTATTTAACTTGTAGTAAAATGAATCCCCAAAATGGAGATGAAGTTCTTCCTGTTCAAAATAATGGTCAGGCAGCATTTGAGGCCAATGTAGCCTGGGGCAGTACCGTAATGTCCAGACTGATCAAACAAAGGAGTAAGGGAATTAGATTAAAGCTTCAATGGAATGAAAAGGGAAATCCAATAGGATCGAATTCTAGCACCTTTAATAATTACATTGGGACTATGGTCAGAGAAAGAGTCCCCATTACAATTTCAGATTGGAGACGGGTGAAGAAAGATTATGTTGATATTGTCTTGGGTTCAGTCAAGGTAAACATTATTTACTTTATTATTCTGGTTGTTTTGTTTTATGAAATTACAATCTAACAAATTATGTATTGTTTTTTCTTACAGTCTTATTCATTATCAATGAAGATAGAGAAAAATTCATGCTGCGAAATGTGGTAAACTTATGAGAAATTTTCATTACAATCGTGTGAAATTCTACTTGCGAGACAATAATGGTAATATCATTCCTATACCACTGCAGTTGTACGATGGAATAATAACTCAAAAGCAGTGGGATGAGTTTGTGAGGTCACATACTCCTGCGGATTTCGTTGTAATATAATATTAGCCTTTATGGACTAATTGTGATATATTTATAATTAATATTTACTGATATAAATCATTTGGATCTAAATAGGAACGGAGTGAGCAAAATCACGAAAATGCCACCAACATGCCACACCGTTACATACAAGGATTGGTATCGTATGCAATGTTGGAGCAACAATTAGTAAGAACTAATTATTATTTTGTATGAATATAATTTCTATGACTAATTTTTAACTACAAATAACTTTAATATACAGATAGCAAAATCATATTTTGATGTCACAAAGATACCACGACATAAGTTGTGACTGGCTGGGCGACACGAACAAAAAAGGTGAAATTCAATATATCATACAATTCAGGGTATGTTATTTATGAAAGTATTTTAATGTATGTTTTTTTTTATTTTTTCATTTTTACCATAACATAATTGTCAAACTAAATTTTTCAAAATATTTTAGGGCACATTGGATATTGATTGTTATCCATCCAGCGGCAGCTGAAGGTCCTCATGTTTTCTATTTGAATCCCCTAGCGGCTAGTTGTCCAGAGAACTGTCCTAAAATGATGATTATCTTCAATAAGTAAGTGTATGAATGTATGTGTAAATACTTACGTGTACGATTATTAAATAACCAAAATTAATCAGTCATTACTTGTTTTGTCAGTACATTGACCGCCTATAGAAGCCAAGGTGGATTGAGCTATTTTAAACATAATGACCTAGTCAATAACAATATCTAAAAGAAGATTATGATACTTATATATGAATTCACTCAAATTTTGTTAGTAAAAAATTTTTATTTAAAAATTGACTTAACTAAAATTAGTTTTGTACTTTTGTTGTGATGTACATCTGTAATCTCCCATTTAGTTTAGCAGCCACGTGTATGGGCATATACATCTTGGACATATACAATTCAAGTATAATGAATGAATGAGTCTTCTTTGCTTAGTTTCTTCTTCTCTATCACGTGATACATGTCAGACATTTTGACTGATGTCTAATGTCTTGAGCACTAACATCATTATGGAATTACTTTGGTTCGTAGTGTGTTCGATGGGGAAAACACAGAATTGTAATGCACGATCTCCTGGATACGAATGAAGTCAAATTCATGGAGTTGATTAGAAGAAAAAACTTAATTCAACAGAACACTAATCCGAAGGATTAACAAGAAGTCATGGCAAAAAAAAAAGTCATTAAAATGTACCTTCCAGGACAGAGAAAACAGAGACTTAATTTAAAGGCAAACTAGGGTTCGTAATGGTACCTTCTGAGCATTGGGAATAGCAGCGAGAATGACTCGAAGTGCATTCACAGAATTCTTATGCTGAAAGCGAGCATCTTCCAGAGTTCCACCAGTAGCACCACCACCGACGGCATTCTCGACATTATCAGAAGGTGAATTCGCCGTTATGATGCCATTAGAGACAAAAGAAGGAGAAATGGGAGAGGGGTAAGACCACGAGGCGGTGTTAGAGAGCTCGTGGTTGATGGAAGAAAGGATCTGAAAAGCGTGGTTGATGGTGTCTTGAAGATGCTTTTGGCGCTCCAATGCTAGCTCCCGCGTCGTTTTGGAGCTTCACCTAATGTTGCTAACTGAATCGTCGTCTGGGGTGTCTTTGAGATGGTGTCTTCAAGATTGGGGATGCCTCTTTGAATAAATAAAAAAAATTTAAAAGTAAATATAAGATCTGTCAGACTCAGGTACCTATTTAAAAAATTTGAAGATACCGCTGAAAAATCTTACATGCCCAGGACGACCTCTAGACGTCCCAAAACAGGGTAGGGACGCCTAAAAGTTCCTTTAGGCCACCATTTTAATTTTAAGGACATCTTTTTAAAAAGGATGCTTAACGGCATCTTTTAGGTGTCTCTTTTCCTCTTGGGGACATCTAAAATGATCTTTTTAGGTTTTTCTTGTGATTTAGGGATGCTTAAAGGGTTTCTTTAGGTATTTCAATTTTAAATTGGGATGTCTAAAAGTTTCAAAATTCTCTTTTAAATTACAAAAATGCCACTATATGTTTATTTTATAAAAAACGGACGTCTTGTGAGATAGTAAAATTCATTCTATGTAGTAGCAGGAAAAAAAAGTAAAATAGTGAGTTATTCAATAATTTAGTTATACATAGCATGCCTAAGAGATGTTTTTGCTTATGGATTATCTACACACATACCAATAGCTGCTCAATGCAAAATTAAATGGATCTCCATTTTCACATATTTGATTATTGTATTTATTGCTAGGTTAGTTGTGTAGGAAAGAACTTACTACGTACAACCAATATCGCATTTGTGTTTGACAAGGGGTTATTGCTGATGCAGGTACTAAGGGAACTAGAAGAGCCACACCGATAAACCCCAGGCAATACTGACAAATATAGCAACAAAGATCAAACACTTCAAAAAACTTTTAAGTGGGATAGCAGGAAAGGCGCCATACTATGTTGAATGCCAAGAACTTCTCCGAAAGAGAGTAATGCATACATTTTACCCTAACCTTCTCCTTTTACTTTTTTACCATCACATTTTTTTAACTGATTTATAATTGTAGAGCATGGAATTTGTAGCAACGAATGGTCAACACATCCCAATCATGAGTACAACTTAAGATGTAGGAAGCTTATTCCATGGGCACAATCGTGATAAAGTTGCTGAATGCCTTATATCTGGATTTAAAGGAGTAAATGATTTTATTTACTACTCTAAATTAGTTTTTTTAATACAAATTAGCTAATTCTATGTTTTTTTATTTAGGTTGGAAAAATTTATCATGTGAAATATGCTGGTGCCACTTCATCATCAACAGAAATGGCAGGCATCGGAACATGCAAAGATTATGCTCTTGAGATACTCGTGAAAGAGTAAGTAAAATTTTATACAAACAAAAAAAGTATTGAATTTGAACTTATTCATTTAAAAAATTTCTTCACATGATGTAGGCATAGCAATGAAATGACTGTGAACAAGGCCATAACATTAGCCTAAAGGGAAGTTATTTGGGCTTGTATAAATGATTGGCAAACTGGGGGAGAAACAGCCGGTGAGAAATAAAGAGGATTAGCTTTATTTTATTGAGGATAAAGATTTTATTCTTTTTTTTTGTAACAAACAGGGGCTAAGCTCATCAACTAAACAGAGATTCTCTGAGGGAGCATGCGTCCCTCACAGTCTTCTTGCAGAACTCGTTCAATCAACTTGGGTGGCCTCTTCCATACTATTTTTCAATCAGGAAGCTTTAGACTTAAGTCCGTTAGAGCATTTGCTACATGATTAGCCTCCCAATATACATGATTGATACATACTTAACAATCTCTTTCCAGTAATTCTCTAATGTTTTGAAGAGACACGTGACACCCTGTCATGTTCAGTTTTTGGTTAATGGCTTCTACTACTCGTTGGGCGTCACTTTCGACTTCAATAAATCTAAATCCCAGATCCCAACATAATAGCAACCCTTCTTCTATAGCACATGCTTCGGTCGCATCAGAGACAAATTTCATTAGCTTTACCGATAATCCTTCAAGCCACTCCCCTTCATTTCCTCTTATAACTCCTTTACAGCCTGCTCCTGATTGTACTAACCAAAGACCATCAACATTTAGCTTGCACCATCCCTTCTGCGGAGGCTTCCATGAAATCATTTCAACTCTATCACTTGGTGGACGTAGCTTATTCCCTCCCCACTTCTGTTTATAATAGCTGATGTACTTTCTGATGCTTTCTGCTGGATTATGCAGTAATCCCTCCTCCTGGTCATGAACCTGTGCATTTCGCCATTTCCACAGGTGCCAACATCCAATTGCAAAAACTTCTAGCTAGTTGCTTTCCTATGCAATTTTGCATGATCCCAATAGGTTAGCTTTAAACCAGTTATCCCAGTCTGCAGAGAAAAATTTATTCCAGTTTCTCTTTAGTACTAATCATTTCCAGACTGCAGCTGCACATGGGCAGTCTCTTAACACATGAGTATGAACTTCTACATCTAATCTACACACTTCACACGTACCATCTATGCCATCCCATTAGCCCGTAAGACTTTTAGTGGGTAGTCTTTTAAGAGCTATGAGCCACATAAATACGCGGACTCTTTCTGGTACTTGCAACTGCCATATGTTCTTCCACCTTGTTCTACTATAATCCTACAGCTCATTAAGGAGCCATTTGTATGTGCTAGAGATCGTGAAGTTGCCGCTAGCATCCAGTTTCCAAACAAAACATTTAGTCTCTTTAGGTTCTTTCTCACTCTCTCGATGTTCTTTGTATTTGCCATACAACTTCACTACTTCTTTCCAGAGCTTTGAATCTCCATTCTTAGATATTAACATGTCTTCTAGCCTTTCTTCCCTGCCATATTTTCCATGAAGGACTTAGACCTGAGGCTTTCAGGTTCATTATTCATTCGCCAGAGCAACTTCATTAGAAACGTGTCATTAATTAGTTTTAGTGATTTTATTCCCACACCCCGTGCTCCTTCGTGTGACATAGTTGCTTCCATGCTACAACGTGTCTCTTTCTTACTCCTTCTTTCTCACCCTAAATGAAGTTTCTTTGCAACCTCTCTATTTCCTCAATCACTCCTTGTGGCAGCCTGTCGTGCTAGAGGGGATACAGAGCCAGAGTTAGTGACTGATTTGACTAACGTCATTCATCTAGCAAGTGATAAGCTGGAAGCTTTCCATCCATTAAGCCTTTTTCTCACCTTTTCTACAATAGTCTTGTACTTTTCTCTTCTTTTTGGAAAGGAAATGTCAGCATCGAGATATCTCTCAAGTTCTGACACTTGCTTGAATCCACTCCTCGCACATATCTCCCTTCTGACATGTTGACTTACGTTCGGAGAGAAATAGATGTAGAATTTATCTCCACTAATTTTGTGTCCCGTGTAACGCTTCAAATCAAAAATACCAAATACTTAACCAAAACATTTCAAATATCGTCAACAAGGATGTCCAACATTCAAACCATCAAAATACAAATAAGTTCAAATAAAGCCCATGTCTCAGTGTTAAATCAAATCCTCAAAATATTTCAACAAAACAAAATAAAGTACGGAAGTCTTAGGGTCATGGCAATATAAATGACATAACATGAGCTCTAGGAGCACAAAAGAGCCTCCAAGGCTCACTCCATAGGTGCCTTCCCTTGCTCCCTACTAGAACAATCACTTGAAAATGTTAATATATAGGGATGATATTCCATGTCTCAGTAACTACTGAAAGTTTCTACCGTACACAAGCAAATCTCATATGATAAAAAGGAACTGATTACATATATATTCATATATACCATAATTCTCATATAAGACAAAAACAAGTTTAATCACTATTATATCAATCTGTATTTTCATCAAAACATATAATATACAATTATGCAATATGCAATATGTAAGATGCAACCTCCCTTATATCACTGTCCATCCTTATTCCGCTGACTGGAGTCATAGGCTAACACATAGTCCAACAGAAACTCATCCATTTGACTGGATTGTCCCAAGCTCACCAGTTCTTAAGATACACCCGGCCAAAGGTGTAGAGCTTAAGTCTGGACTATGGCTCCCCTCCTTAAAAGAATACAACTAAGGAGGTGTCACATGTCCCACAGCTCTAATGAAATCCCGGCCAAAGGAAAACATGGAAGAAGGGGCCCTGACAAGTACAATCCACTGTGCACCGAGTGATAGCATACCATGTGGTAAAAGATCTCAACATACAAATTCCTCCTCACTCCAACCCATCACAGATGCAACCGTCATGACAGTGATAAATATAATATCATTAAAAGACAAAGTACAATAATTCATGCTTCCATTCATATCAATTATCATCACATATTCAAACATGCAAAAAAAAAAAAAATGAAATGACAATCCAATAATACATTAATTATCATTAAATTATTAATTATATGAATATAATGAGTTATATAGAAATTTACTTGTAACACTACTTATTTGAGAATTTATAATACAAACCCATATACATATAATTCAGTCCATTTTTCTTTAAAAAAAATTGTTATTCAAAATCATACACTATTCACAAGTATATAAAAGAATATTTAGAGTTACATGCTACTCCCTAGCTCACATGTAATCACACAAAAAGCTACTCCAAAGCTCTCAAAGAGAATCTACAAGGTCACAATTATGAATATCTATCAATATATGGCCCAAACTACCCTAAAATTATTCTAAGGCTACACTATAGGAATTAGTTATGTCTTCTTCCTTTTTTAAAAAAATAAATTCAGGATGTACTCAAAAGTAAATATAAAAATATAGCTATAATTGAACAAAAAGGACTTAGATGTTTATGTGAACAAGCACTAAAATATAGAGGGATTAGTGAAAACAAAATGACAGAAAAGGTGTGGCACTCATAAAAAAAAGAAGAAAAGAGGGAAGTATTGTAAGTGTGTGTCCTTTTGAAATGCCCAATGTGTTGCCTAAAGTGAAGAAAGAATAATGAGTGAATGTGGGCCCATTAATAGGGTGTGTGTGCCTAATAGATGTAAACATAAACTCTCACAGTAGCATTGAAAATAAAATGACGTGGGTTTTTGTTGAGAGTCTCACACACACACACACACACACAAAACCTTGGAAGGATGCTCATGAAGTGAAACTGAGAAACTGAGGAGAGATTAAATATTGAGTGGATTAAAGGGATGTAAATATGTATATTCATGAAACTTTAAGGCTGGAAGTGAAATAAGAAATAAGAAATGAGTTCTAATATGTAAATCTACATACTTACATTAAAGAAGAAAGGGCAAAACACCATAAGAGCAAATAAATATATATAGAGACACTTGTATATACACTCAGATGCACACACCCAAAGAGAATGGCGGACAAAAAATGATTTGGTTCATGAGGTGGGAGAAAGAAAAGAAAACACACACATATATTTTCACAACACCCACGCACATTATCACTCACGGGAAGACATTTTTTTTTGTTTTAAAAGTATGAATAAATTAGTTGAAAAGAAACATGAGAGAGTGAGTAACTATAAAAGATCTTCTCACAAAAAACGAAGACAATAAGTGGGTCAGGAGAGATGAATTAAATTTGAAGCCATATATATTTATGGTTTGGTGGAAACAGTGCGGTGATGACTTTGAAAAAAAAAAAGACAAGACATTCATAGTTGGATAAAGATAGGAAGGAAACCATGGAAGGAGTAAAGATGACAAGTAAAAGATTTGACAAGGCAGAAACAAGAGAACCCGTCGGACAAGAAGAAGAAATGAGAGGAAAAGAAAAAAAAAGGAGATACCTGCAATACAACAGTAAGGAGTTACGGCGGCTGAGAATGAAGAAAAGGAGAAGAGAGTATTTATAGGGTAGGGTTAGGGTTTTGCTTTTCATTAAAATATTAATATTTTTTTTTGACTCAGACAACATTTTTCCCTTTTTTTTTGTTCTATTCTACTTCCAATTAACAAGGTAAGTACACACACACATATTCCTATATTAAAAATAATTATTTTCAAGAGGTATTTCCTTTCTATATATTTTTATTTATTTATTTATTTTTATAAGGCACTAATTTAATTTTTTTTGGACATTGGTACTTCTTTTTAAATTATTAATTTATTCTAATTCTTTGACTAAATAAAACTTAAGCTACAATTAACTCTAAGTGTTAGCAAAAATTAGGATGTTACATCCCGACATGGCTCTAAATTGCTGCAAACATTGTTTAATCATATCAATTTGGCTAGTATTAACCTTTGCAAAAAGAACAAGAACGTCAGCAAACATCATATGGGAAATATGAGGTCCCTTTCTTCCCACTCTCAAGCCTTTCCATTTTTTCTCTTGCACTCTATCTAGGATCATATGAGTGAATTTTTCCATTCCAAGCACAAAGAGATATGGGGAGATGGGATCTCCTTGTCGTAGCCCTCGGGATGTGCAAAAATCTTCTAGCTTATCCCTATTCCACACAATGTTGGTTGTTGAAGGTTTAATGTAGCTCATGATTATCCCTACCATTGTTTCTGGACAGTTAATCTCTCTTAGCACCTGTTCCATAAAGGCCCAGCTAATATGGTCATACGCCTTCTCGAGATCAACCTTGATTGCCATTAAACCCTTCTTACCTCTCTTCTTTCTCAATGAGTATATCATTCCATTCACAATAATCACATTATCATGAATATTCAGTCCAGGGACGAAACTGACTTGGTATGGTGATACTAGTTTGGGCATGACGCTTTTTAGTCTTCTAACTAGACTTTTAGAGAGGCTTTTGTACACCACATTACACAAGGAAATAGGTCTTAGTTGGTTCACCTTCTCTAGGTAGTCCACCTTCAGGATTAGCGTGATCCTTGTCTTGTTGACCTCTTGAATTTTGTCTGGATTGTGCCACATTTCTTTCACTGATTTTATTACACTATCTCCCACTACTTCCCAATTTCGTTGGAAATATATAGCGGGGAACCTATCTAGTCTGGGTGCTTTTAAACCTCCAATGTCAAATATGGCTTTCTTAATCTTAACTTCTGAAATATCCCTATTTGTATCTTCCCATTCTTCCTCTGTAATGACAGGCCAAGTATGACCTGTACAAGTCCAAGGTCTCGTATGGTCTTCTTCACTAAACAAGTTCTTGCAAAAAGTATTCACCAACTCTCCTACTTCTTTATCTCCTTCAATCCACTCATCTTGATTATTCTTTAGAGTATTCACTCTGTTCTTTCTTCTTCTAATTGTCATTTTAGTATGGAAATAGGAAGTGTTCCTATCCCCATCATTTAGCCATTGTGCTCTTGCTTTTTGAAACCCTAAGATCTCTTCTCTGTTTAATACTTCAAGAAGTTCTTTATGCAATCTCTTTTCTAGGTCTTCCAGATACAAATTGTTTCTTTCTTGCAAGGCTCTCTGGATACCTTTCAATCTTCTTAATAGTTCTTTCTTTGGATTCTTTATATTCCTAAATACCTTGTAGTTCCATTTTTCCAGCTTCGGCTTCAAATTTTCCAGCTCCACCTAAGTTGATTCTTTTGCTTTCCAATTTTCCTCAAGAGCATTCTTGAAGTCCTAGTGCTTTAACCAAGCAGCCTCAAATCTGAACGGACGATTTCTGTGTACATTCTGATTCCTAGTTAGAAAAATAATCAGCGGGTGATGATCTGATTGTACTCGTTGACCCACTCTAACCGATGCCTCATTGAACTCCTTTCTCCAAGCTTCATTACACAAACCTCTATCTAGTTTCTTATACAGTCTGTTTACAAATTGAATCACTAGTCCCCTCCAGGCATACTTTGGTCCTTCGAATCCCAGGTCAATTAAACTGCATTTATTAATATTCTCTTAGAACTTTCGCATTTTCTTTCATTTACCATTGTTCCTCCTCTTTGTTCGTTTGCACTCTTGATATCATTAAAATCACCAGCTAACATCCATGGGAGTGTGGTACGTTTTGAAATTTCCCAAATCACCTCCCACATCACTTTTCTTTCAACTTCTCTGGGGCTATTATATATTGCTATGAAACACCAAGGCCTTCACCCCAGACCTTTCACTAGGCAATGAATGAACTGGCTTTGTTGGTCCAAAACATTAATGGAAATATTATCATTATTCCACAGTATCCAAATACCTCCTGACAGACCTCTAGCTTCCTCTATTACTTGAAATTGAAAACCCAGTATTTTAATTACTTTTTGTGTGGATTGACCACTACATCTAGTTTCTACCAACACTACCACCTCTGGTTTTTTAACTCTTTTTAATTCTTTCAAAGCCAAATCGAATGACTTTCCGGCCACTCCCCTTACATTTCATGCTACTATCATACATAATGATAAGAAGTAATCATTAACATAACTCATCAAATCCAATTACAAACTCGTTACCTGGTTTACACTGCATGGTGCTCCCCTGTTGTCATCGTCTCCTTGCTACTCCAGCATAATTTCCTCTACTTCAGATAGGCCCAAACAGTGATTGGATTCGGTAAGGTCAAGCTATATATCCTCATCTATGAGCATGTCATCACTTGGCCTACATTCGTTTGGTCCATGCTTTTTTATAAGTGCAACTATGTTTTCTTGATTTGTTTTCAGCCCATTACCACATTCTCCCTTTTAGCCTATTTGGTTCTCTTTTTTACTCACAATCACCTCTCTCTTTTGATCCATTTGGTTCCCATTACATTGTATCATAATTGTACCATGTCCTCCTTTTGCTTCATGTTCTGGCCCACTTTGACTTTCATCTCCTTTTGGCTTATATATTTTTTTCCCAAGACCTGAACACCTTTTTGTCTCCTTATCTCCCCCTCAGTATCTTGCTTTTTGACTTCCTTAGTTTTCTCAATAATTACCCCTTCTTTTTTCAAATTCTTCTTTCCCAATCTTGAACCATTTGACCCTCCCATCCCGATTTTCAGTTTAGCCTTCTTTTCTTCTCCTTTTTTAATATTATTTCCATTTGAGATCTCTTTCAAAGGGATACACCTGTCAGCTTCTTCAGCCTCCTTTTCCCTTAAGTCAATATCATCTGCTAAAACTGCAAAGTGTGACACCCCAGCTATCTTTTCCTTTCTTATCACTCTGCTTAGCCCTTCTCAGCCTTTTCCGTCACAGTTTTGAGAACGTCGGTTCTTCCTCGGGTCTTGAACCACCATCCAGCCTCCGTAGACTCCACTTCCTTGTTCCTTCGTCTGGTTCATTGGCGTTTCTCCCTTATTCGAAGTCGTACCCTCCATTTTAGACATGATAAGAGCCATACTTGCTACTTGGTCTCTCACAATTTTAAGTGGACAATATTCTAAAGCATGCCCGAATTTACCACAGGAAAACCAGATCAAGTGAAGGCCTTTATATTCAATTTTAAGCTTATTCCCATCTACTGTATAGGAAGGCAGTAATGGTTTGGTCAAGTCAACCTCTACGCACATTCTTGCATACATGGTTCTAGCTCTATTTAATGTCATCTCATCCACCCTGATGGCTCTTCCAATCTTATTGCCAAAGCGTGTAGAAGAACTCCCTATAGTAGTAATCTCTAGGAAGACCTGGCAACCAAACCCATAGTGCCACACTATGAATCTTTTCATTCCAAGGATTAAAGTTTCATTTCCAAGTTTGGACCATGAGATAATGATTCTGAATAATCCAGGGTCCACCATCCAATGCGAAAAAGTAATCCTCAGAAGAATAGAATGTTACAATCATAAATCCATTACCAATGTCTGAAAGGTCAACCTTCCCTGCTTTCCCATATAGCATTTGGACTTTCCTCCTCATTTGCATAAAGCCTATTGTATCTCCCAGCAGTTTAATGATCAGCGACTTTGACTAGCATTTCTCCAGCCTTTGTTTTTCCACCTCAGAGAATTCAATATGAGGTCCCATGGGTGTATCGGTAATCTTAACCCCCTGCATCATCTCCTTCACATCGCTGAGATACAGGTTTCTATCCCAAGAGTCATCCCTTCGAATGGCATCACCTTATTTTTCCTCATCAGAAGATTTTAGTTTTAGCACTTCTTTATAGGAAAGTATCTTCATTGGTCCATTATGAACCTTAGTATTCTCCTCTATCATCCGTCTTCTTCTCTTGGCTTTAGTGGCTCCTTTCCCGTCAACGTACCCACCACTCGAGGTACTTTCCCAGTATTTTTTCCTTTGTTCTGCTCCTCTGCATTTTGGCACACTTTGATGGTTTCCGACATCATAGTCCTACTCTCCTTAATCTCGCTTGTGCTTGAAATGTGACTAGTGTCTTCCCCATAATTTGTCTGATCTTCCATTTGAAGATCAGGTGGAATTTTCTAGGAAGGACTCTCACTCTGTCTTTGGTGAATGATCCCTAACTATCCTTGTGCTTTGCTCTCGCTGCCTCTCTCGTTCTCTCATTCCCTCTCTTTCTCTCTCATCTTTTTTGTATAAAGATTTTATTCTTACTCGCGGTGTTTGTGGTGTTTTTTGCAATGTTTTATTTAGATAAAAATGGAAAGGTGCATAAAGAGTCCCACAAAAATGAAATAAACTATGATTTGGAGACGGCCAAAGAAGCCCACGATTTGAGGAGAAGGTTTAAACAAGGGGAATTCGATGTTGACAACCTTATGCAATATGTAAAATATGTTACAAGAAAAGATGCAAGAAATGACGATTAAATCCTACTCTGTTAGTGCTCTATAAGATAAAGTTTAGACATCTTACTTACAATATTGCTATATTTTTAATTTTAGTTAACTTTTTTTAAAATATATATTTCTCTAGTTTAAAAATTGTAGTAAAGATTCCTTATCGATTCAATTGTGAAGCAATTATCGTGTTCACTAGGAGATGAAATTAGATTTATATGATCCGAATCTCTCATGGCAACAATGAGCATTGTCATGCTTGAAACGGAAACAAGGAAAAATATGATTATCCAAGGAAAAAAGGATGCCGCCAAAACAAATGCGGATTAGTAAACAGGCAAAATATCATTTCACACAACCCTCACAAAACTAAACTGTGATGAAATACCATCGAAGAAATAATGCTAAACAAAGTGTATGTTACACGGAATTTTAAGACATGCTTATAGCTAATCTACAAGCAGACCGAGTGCCAATCAGTCCAAGAGATGCTCTATATATGAAAAGATAACAGTGAAAGTAATATTACTAACAAAATACGGTTTTAACGTTATATGAGATCATTAAGAAAAGCAAACGGCAAAAAACTAATGACATGGGATGAGAAGGGGCAGTACACAAAGGCAAACCTGATATATCTTTTTTTTTTTTTGCCATGGGAATCTGGTATATCAAGTATACACTATAGGCAACATCTGCTTTCATAATTGACAATTAACAAAAAAATTGTAAAAAAAATCCTCAAGGAACATCTATTTTCACAACAAATGCAAAACCTGCAAGACTATACTTGGTAGATTCATAGCTATCTTTCCCTAAGTTCATTTAGTAATTGCATATGCTAAAAGTTCCACATTCTCTTTAATTATCTTCCTTTTTTTTGTTTGTTGCTAGAGCTTTAATTATCTTCCTCATACTTAGTAATCCTTCCATCCTTATATATAAAATTCTTTTAATCAAATTACGCTATTTAAGAAAATAGTTTAAATAATTTTAAAGTAGTAAATATGTAGGGAAATATACTCTCTCTCTCTGTTTTTTTTTCTTATACTTGCTCTTATTTATGAATGAGTAAAGAGAGGGAATAATAATGAGAAAAATGATGAAATAAAGAGAATGCATGGTGAAAATATAATGTGAGAGAATAAAGATAATGAGGATAGAAGAAGGGATAATGACAGAAAAATACTATTTAAACTTTAAATCCCACTGACAAGAATGGTAATGGGATTGACAACGCAAATATTTGTCAACGGACTAATTAGGATTTTTGAAGTTCAAGTGGTATTTTTTTTTCATTCTCCCATAGAAGAATAAATGGAATGTGTCAATATTTTATGCTCTCATGTCCTGTTTATAAGTAACTTTGATTCTCTTGAGGGCAATCCTTAAATAAATAGCTTTTTTCTTATGTCTCAAAATTTAAACTATTTTTTCCTTTTCAACCCCTATTTTAATACATATCTATATATGAATTATCCCTAACTCACAACTAATCCTCTTTCATTTAATCATTTATTACACATTCTCTCTCATATTATATACTCATTGATGTCATATTTTTTCTCATTCTTTATCCTATGCTCCTTTCATAAATATGAGTATATTTGGAAGAAAAATGATATTTTTTCGACATTTATTGTTTTTAACTAATTTTAACCAGTGAATCGGTGGTCCAACAGGTCCGATCCGGTCCGATAAGTGAACCGTAAGGACTGATTCACCCATTTTTTAAATTTTTTTAAAATCGTTTTTTATTACTTTTACACATAATTTTATATAAATAAGCCTGAAATATTTACTTTCTCACTAGCTCCTGTTTAACTCTGGTTTAACTCCTATCTAACTTACTGACCCTTAATCCAATCCCCACACCGATTCAGTTTCCTATCCGACTTCCAGTGTTATATATTTGAACTATTAGTCTTGGAAATGTGAGCTATTCTTCCCCTCATAGAGAAATTATGACGACGACGAATCCAGAACTGTATCTTATGAAAAAAAGTAAGCTATAAATACAGTCTAGCATCTTGTTGCCTCTTGACTTAAATGACGTGCTTGATATTATACATATACAAGCTTCTTTTGTTCAATATCAACAGAAAACTGATACAGCTCCACCCAGTTTCCGAGGCCAATAAAGATCAAGCACAGTCCGACGGCTCACAAGGCGCTTCAACTCCCGGCGAGTATTTCTGTCAATGCTGGTGTTATCAATGATGTAGGAAGTCTGGTAAATCGTTTATTAACTTAAAGTTTCTTTTGTCTCTCGGTTTTCGTCTTCCGGTCATCGGCCGGTGTGTAGAAGCAAAATATCTAGCTTATGTCCTCGCTCTCCAGCCAGAACTTGCTTATTTATTATAAAACTCAGAACTCTGAACTAGGGTTTTGTGGTTAACAAAGTAATGCTTGTGTTTTTCAGCTCTGTTTTTTTCCTCATTCTTTGCTGTTTTTTCCGTCACAGAAGTGATTTGCGACATTTGCTAGGAGATAAACAGAGATGAGAAAAAAGTGTGTGGACTATGCCCAGAAGCGTCCTTCGATTCACGGAAAGAAGACGACGTCGTCAAATGTACCTTCTTCCTTCTTCAAGATCATGATTGGCAGCGATTTTTCTAGCGTTTTGGTACGATAACGTCTTCCACCAAGATTCACTTGATTTGATATTTTGTGCAAATTAATTTTTCGTTTCATGCTGGTGTGGATAACGTTCTTCTCTAAACTTCTCTGACATGTTTTATCAAAAATTATTTCCTCATATACTAGACGTTATGATTTAGTCACCAAACTATGTACTAACTTTTGGGTTGGTTGCTTTGTCCTCTTGGTGCTATCACAATGGCATTCTCTGTAACTAATACTCCCTCCGGTCCTAAATATAGAACATAGTTTGCAGTGCAATTTACACTACAAACTATGTCCTATATTTAGGACCGGAAGTAGTATTTCTTTTTTAAAAAAATTGATTTTCATTGCTTTGATCTTTAGTTTATACTTTAGAACTGCATTGTAAAGAACCTCATTTTGTATTTGGTATGCCTTTTCTGCTTTTGTAACACATTCAAGTAAAGTATTGCTTGCGGTGAAGTTAGGAACCTTCATTAAAATTACGGTTTTTCTTCTGCTTTTGTGATCTTTGAGGATATCGTTCTGACTTCTGACATACTCGTATTTGTTTTCTGAAAATATTCGCAGTATCTGCCTCCTAAGTTTGGTCCCACAGCGTCAACCTTGATTGACAAAGAAGCCATTATTGAGGATTCAAACGGAAAGCAATGGCCGGTACAAATATCAATTGTCGATAAGACTTATGCTTTTCAGGAGGGATGGAAAGCCTTTTCGTTGGAACACGGGCTTGAGGTTGGACATTTTTTGGTGTTCCATTACATGGGAAGATCTCACTTTGTTGTCAAGGTTTTTGATAAATCTGGTTGTGAAAAAACTGATTTTCCCAATCAGAGAAACCAGAAGAAGAGAAAAACGATCATAGTTGACCTTGATGATAGCGATGAATTGTTAAATAGACAAGGTCTATTATCCTCGGAGTCAGACACGGGGAAGACGCAAAGCCAGGACGAGATTGTTGGAGTGAAAGACAGTGCAGAAATTAATGAAGAGAAACCCTCAGAACATAGTAATAGTAACAGAAGGATCCGATCTTTGAACGAAGACAAAAACTATGAAGATCCTTGTTACTTGAAAGACCGAGACTTTGGAGACAAAGAAAGAGAGGACAGGGATAGTCTTATGTTTGATGCGTTCAGGTGTGAAATATTGAACAATTCAGGGGTTCACAGGTCTGGCAAATTTACAAGCAGCAATGAAATAGTTGTTACAAGTATCTATACCAAAGATCCTTTGCTTGAAGAGATGTTGGGTAATGGAGCAACTCAAGATCTGTTTGAAGTTGAATTGACCAAAAGAAGTCATTTTCTTGAAGAGTTAGACAAGAGTACATTCTCCTGTGTGAGACATTCTCGTGAAAACAAGATTCCTGAGCATCTTTTGATCCCAGGTACCATGCAACATGAAGAAATCAAAGAGAACTCAGGTAACGCAGTCATTGTGGTAGCTTCATTCTATCTTCCTCAAGCTTTGTGTTACTAAGATATCAAATAAAGTACGGCTAAGTTTGCTTTATGCAAATTGTGGGCTGTCAAGTCCCCCCCCCTTTCTTGGCATTTGTTCAATACACATCTTACATTCTGCATATTGATTTTCTATTTTTGGCTCTTTATCAGAGACCCAGCAATTATGGGTATCAAAAGAGGGATATCCTTTGCACGCTGGCAATTGTGAAAATACCAAAGAGATGTTTGTGGGGTTACATGTGTCCCTGGACGTTCCTATGTGCCATGGCATGTGTTTCTTCCTATTGCTTTATAAGTCTAAATATTTGGATTGCAGGCAGTGTCATTTACATGCCTTGATTAATTAAATATTGGTGACTATAGTTACAGGGCAAATGGAGAGAATGATTCAAAAAGAGCTTCTGGACATGACTCCAGATGTGTGCATATACAATGATCAACTCCAGACGCTTATTGGAGATCAAAGCAGCGATCTAAATTCAGTGAAAGCTGTACCTTCTGGCTGTGGTACTCACTCTTAAACAAAATGGATAAAGGCGTAATGGTTGCAGGACAAATTGGACAGGTGTCAACAGGTCAGAAAAGGATCGTACATGATAATGCGCTCGCTGACAAGGCCGTTAGGCACAGCAGCAGAATTGGAAAGCCATCATGGAAGCTGAGAGAGAGAATGTGGTAGATAGATCGATAGGGTAGTGAGGAGGAGACAGTTTTGATTATTGCATTGTTCTCGTATGTTCTGTATGTTTCTTCCCTCTTCTTAATGAATAGTCTCTTCTGCCTCTGATAGTATTTCATTTCTTTCCTTAATTCCTAAGTTGTAAGGAATATTTCAGCAGAAATACTTTATAGACATCTACTTTTCAACTGCTTATTGTTCTGATTAATCTATTTCTTGGACATATAACCAATGAGGGGTGTGTTCATTACATTACCCTTTGATTGAAAGGGAAAGTTTTCTTCAGCTATTTTGTCAAGCCTCTGGTTCCACCCCTTTATGAGCACATGTCTGATGTCAGTGTCACACAATTGCTTAGAGAAGAGAGATTTCCACGTAAGGGACTCTGGCTTTGGACACAACTGGCCTGTCTTTATATCATATTATAGACGCTCAAACGCTGGGGGAATAAAACCAAAGGAAAATTAGCCTGCTTGTTTTCTTGTGAAGTTGTGCGCGATTAAATAATTCAGCCTTGGCCACCATTTATATATGATAGTAAATAAACAGGTAAATTATTAATGTAAAGAAAATAATCATGTCGAGCTAGGGTGTATGATCTCTAATCCTTAGCTTTATTTATATATATTAAGATAAGATTTAAACAAAACATTTGTGATCAGTGATTTTGAGGAAACATTTGTTTAACCTAAGGGCTTATTTGGTCGGTTCACAATTTATATATGATTTTAAAAAAAGTTAACTCTGTCTTATATTTAGGATCAGAGGGAGTTGAGTATTCATCCACATGAAGACAATGTCTTAGTGCTCATTTAGGATAGTTTATTTTTTATTTATTAGTGCTTATAAATCGTGATTTACGGTATACGAGGTAAGTATGTAAGAGGAGTTTTATCTCGACTTACATAATAAGAACTTATTGCCCAAAAATAAGTGATGCCAAACACAGGCTAATCCTTCCCTCTCCTCTTTAATTATTGCTGGGGGAGTATCAATAAGGGTAAATCAGGAAAATATTGACAAATATGAAAAATATATTTTATACTTAAGATCAAAATTACTCCACAGATACGTCCTATATTAAGAACCTGAGGGAGTACCTTTCAACATATGAATCCTAATTTTTTACAAACCTGGAGGCTGAAACCTGACTTGAATCTCAATTCATTTTCAATAAAATGAAAGGCTGAGACATGAGTAGATATATAAACGCTTTATGAACCAAATGTTGGAGACTTAAGTAAACATCAAACATAAAATCTGATTCTCTCATTATATTTTGTGATCCACTTGTTGCTGTCTTTTTTAAAAAAATATTTATTCTGACGTTCCTATAACCAATGGCTGGCCAGAATGATTTATTTTGCTTCATAACCAATTTAAATGCTTCTTCCATTTCTTCTGAGGCTATGTTCATAATGTTCATCATTGGTTCCATATTCCCCACTATTCATACTGTTGCTTCTGCTGAGACTGCTATTACTTTAACAATCTTCACTTCCAGTGTTTGAAGGAAGGCTTCGATAATCTAAAAGCACTTGGGGGATGCTTGGAGATTTCTTCAACCTCATTATTATTTCCTTTGGTTTCATCAGAAAAGGGAAGGGTTCAAGAAGAAGAAGAAGCTCTGGTTTCATTATTATCACTTAAATCTCCTTTCAGGGCTCTGTAAAGAGGAATCATTGTGGAAAATTTTGAGCCTTTCTTCTAAAGATTTTCAACAAGGTTCTGAAATACTGTTATTAGAAATGATGGTTTTTGTTTTTTTTTTCCCCAAAATAATTGAAGGGTTAGTGGATTGCTATGCCATTATTACCACAAAAATCAGTTTTGAATTATCCATAGAACTTGCAAAAAGATGGGAACTATAATAGCAGTAAAATGAAAAGGGCATCTCGCAGATTAATTAATGTGGAATTTAAATCAATTTTTTTATAATTCCCACTAATGACATAAGAGAATGTGTTTTAAATTCATATGCTTAATATTGGCCTATATTACAAAAAATCGACTACATCAGATGAATATTTTTAAAGCTGTTTTTCTTTATGGCATTTTCTTTGCTTGGATTGAGGGAAAATAGGGAAGAAAAGAAAAGTGGGATGGAAAATGGGGAGGAAGAAAGTTTCCCCTTGCTTATATAGGGAAGAAAATGGAGGAGGAAAAAAAATATGGAAGAAAATAGGGTGAATCTCATAGGGTCTTTCTTTCTCAAAATTTCTCTCCAAGGGTGGAGAGATTTGGGGAGAAAAACTTGTGCCCCAAATTGCCTTTGGTTACATTGGATTTTACTCTCTCTCTCTCTCTGTATAAACCAGTGTTCTGGAAACCGGACCGGACCGGCCGGTCCGGCCCGGTAACCGGCGAACCGGCCGGTTGGCCGGTCCGGTTCCCATTTTTTTAAAAAAAAAAATTTTTTTTTTTTACTTTTTCCTTTAGAATTTCATACTATAAGTCTAAAATTTTCAATTTCTCACCGGTTTGGTCCTGGTTTAGCTCCGGTTTGGTCCCGGTCTGACCCACTGACCCTTAACCCAGTACCCCGACCGGTTCACTACCCGGTCCGGGTTTTAATACCTTGGTATAAACCCCCACCGCAATGGCACTACCTTTTTTTCTTTTTTAACCTTGCACTGCAATAGCTTTATTAAAAGCCCTAGTTAAAAAAAAAAAAAAAATCCTTCTCACCTCCACCACGCATATTTATGAAAATAAATAAATAATATTTTAAAAAATCTGTTTTATTAATTTCTATAAAACTAATAGTTTTTAAGAAACATGTGTTTAACTTTTTATATTACACGTTAACCCTTTTATTCTTATATTATTTTCACCAATCATTGATAATGTGGGATGCTAATGTGGGATGGTGTATAATTTGTTTATTTGATTTTATTATATTTAGTTTTAAAAAATTATCCACTTTTTTATTTCTTACCTTAAAATGTAACATTTTATTATGAATATAGTAATATTTATGTAGGTGTCCATATATCTCCGTTATCTAATATTATCTTTAGTATCTTACACTTATATTTATTTTCATTAAATTTGTTGATGATAGATATAGATTCTATTGATATTTAAACATTTGCTTATAAACAATAGGTATGTATTATGCATTTGACGGACTTTGAACAATGAATGAGAATCATTGTCTCTTTCTCCTTGTTTATAACATGCTATCAGGACTGCACTCTAATGAATATAGATCTTTTTGCAGGACGATGATTATAGTTGTACGTCATGTCCCCTCAAAGGGATGGAAATTCAAAAAGGAGCAGCAAATCGAGTCATGATGGAAGAAGCAGAAGAGGGAATGGTTAATGAGATATCATGGTCAGGCTCTTCATTAATTTAATGAGATCACAAGGTAAGCTTTGACTTGTGGAGTCTTTATGGTATGTTTGGTTGAACGATTCGATTGCTTATAAGTTGCTTTTTAATAGTAATTTACGGTATACGAAGTAAGTATGTGAGAGGAGTTGTGTCTCGATTTACGTAAAAAGCAACTTATAAGTTTTTATAAGTTGAAACAAACATGCTTTTAATCTGCAGTAATGCTGATTTACTATTGTTTCCTAGTGTAACATTCCTTGTGAGCTGAATTCTATTTTTCTTCTAAAATATTTTCAATTTATTTAGAATAAGATCGGAAGAAGATCTGATTTTTGTGGCTATTAATTACTTATAAAATTGATGTTCTAAAGGTGCATACACTGACTCTGTTTTCCTCAAATTAATCATTTAAAAACCAGTCTAAATCATATGACTTTTGTTCTAACCCTAGTAGCTCCAAAACTATGAGAATAATAAACCAGAAACTTTTAAGATTCAAAATCTATCAAGCCCCAATTTTTCCTTCATCCAAACTAATTAAAATGGAAGAAACTAAAGAGAAATATGAGATAAATAACTCACACCAAACTTTTAGGAAGAAAACCCAAACAAAATCTCTTTACTTCACACACTATAAAAAAACATCCAATTTCCAACGGAATTTTTAATGGCAAATTCAGCCATAGAATTTCCAATGGAATTTTTTTCGTGGCAAATTTCAGAAAGTTTTCAGACAGAAATTTGCCATGGAAAATTCTGTCTAAAAAATTAAAATTTATTAATTTTTTTAAAAAATAATATTTATAAAATTAAAATAATATTTATAAATTAAAATATTAATTATTAAATAATTCTATTTAACCTTAATTATTAAAATTATATTATTATTTATTAATATTACATTTAAAATTTTCTAATAAATTAATCTTTATGATATTATTATTATATTAGTTATTATTTTATAATATTTAAAAATAATATATATGTTATTAATATTATATTTATAATGTTATATTAAAAATAATATTTATAATATTAAATTAATATTTATTAATTAATTTTAATTAAAAAATTGTTTAATTTAGATATATAAATATTTTTTTTACGTTTTTATTAAAATTTTCATTATTTATAATAATATTATATTTAATTAATAATTAATTATATGTATATAATTAATTAATTGTATGTATGTATGTTTATATATATATATGATAATATTATATATATATAATAATATGTAATAATATTGGCATAACTGGCAAAAACTTGTGCGAGAAGGCATCGGTAGCCTGAGGTCGCGGGTTCCAACAGGAGGAGAGGCATATGAAGGAATTATGAGGTGCCGACACATGGCAGCACGAGGAGGAGACACATGACAGCCAGGGGAGAGAGACATGTGGCGTTCTGAGGAGCAAACCCGTGGCATTTGTAAATTTAAAAAATATCGAATTTTTTTAAAAAATAATTTTCAAATTTTTTTTTAAAAAATTTGCAACAGAATGAATTCCGTTGGAATTGCTTTCCGTAAAAAATTTCTACGGAATTTAATTTGTTTGAAAGCACCTATTAGCGACGAAACAGATTCTGTCGAAAAAGCTGATTCTGTGGCAAATTCCGTCGGAAATCGGGTGTTTTTTTGTAGTGACACTCTCTTTCACACACACTCTCACACCCACGCTGTAGCACTGTTGAGGGAAGAAGGGATGCTACTGAGGAGGAACAAAAAGAAAACTCTGATCGAATCGGTTCTTTCGACCCTTCCTTATTATCATATGCAAACGATGTTGCTTTCTAAGGGTGTGATTAATGAATTGGAACGTCATAGCAAAGAGTTCCTTTGGGGAGACACGGAAGACCAAAGAAAAATCCACCTGGCTCCTTGGGAGCTTATATCAAAGAATAAGGAAATTGGAGGCCTTGGGATTAGAAATATGAGGAAACAAAATGAGGTTTTTATTATGAAATTGTATTGGAACCTATTAAATAACCAAGAAGCTTAATGGGTTAAAGTTCTTCATGCCAAGTATAAATGTGGTGAAGCTCACATGCCGAAAATTCGCAGAAGCAAGTCTGCTTCCCTAACATGGAGAAGTATTTGTGATGTATGGGAGAATTTCAAGAAAAGAGTTCGAGTCAAGGTTTGAAATGGTCAAAATACTAGTTTTTGGCAGGCAAATTGGTCAGAATTGAATTACCCATTGATAAACTTGGTGCCAAGTTACGAGTTTGTGGTTGACCAAAATAAAAAAGTCATTAATTACCTAAGGCTGGGGGGAGAATGGGATAGGGCCAAACTAGAGGTTTGGTTCCAGCCTGATATAGTTAATCAGATCACGAGTGCACACCCACCCAGTAAGGAGAGAAGAGAGGACAAACTTATATGGCTACCCTCAACTGACGGATGTTTTCTTGTTAGATTTGCCTATAATTTCCTTTTTGCAGGTACCCATCAATATGTGGACAATTTTTGGAAGCTGCTTTGGAAATGGAAAATACTAGAAAAAATCAAGTCTTTCATGTGGCTATTTTCTCATGATAAAGATCACACAGCTAAATTCAGGGCGAGAAGAGGAATCAACGCTGATGCTGGATGTCCGTTTGATTGCAACCAAGAAGAAGATATTATGCATATGCTAAGAGATTGCAACAACGCAAAGGAAAGATGGAGATCAGTGATTCAACCTTGCCACTGGAATACTTTCTACAACCTTAGTGGAAAAGAATGGATTAGATGGAACTTGAAGCATGAAATAGGAAATCCAAAGACAAAGAAAATCAAATGGAAGACTTTATTTGATTACATTTGTTGGGATGTTTGGGTCTCAAGGTGTAACCAACGGTTTGGGGAAGAAAGCATGGCAGAGAATGTTCAAGGACCATCTAGTTTTTACAGAGCCTGTTGAGACCAGGGCCTGATTTCCAAATATTCCTTTTACTCTTCTCGGAGTAATAAGGAATAGGAGGAAAGTACTACCTCTGTGAACTTTATGAAGCTAAAGACAGATGCCTCAGTATTGAGCTCGGAAAGAAGCAGACGAGGTGATGTAATAAGAGGAGGGCAAGAAGAATGGCTGGGCAGTTTTGCCTGTAAGCTAATGTCAGTTCCCCTGGTAATAGCTAAAATTCTTGGTTTCATACATGGTCTTCATTTGTGTTGGAGCCGTGGATACAGGAACATAAAAGCGGTTACTGATTGTACTGAAGTAGCCAAGCTCCTCTGTAGAGGATGTGCGGTTAACCATCCTTATAAAGACATTACTAATGAAGTTAGGAATTTGGTGCATAGAGATTGGCATGTGGTTATTCAACAAGTTCCTAAAGAAACAATTAATATAGCTAATAGTTTAGCAAAATTAACTCATAGCCTTGTAGGGAATTTTTGGATCCTAGATAACCCACTACCTCCACATTGGGAGGTGGGAGATGACATGGGATAGTAGGTTTTGTTGTCTTTATTTTAGTTTGGTATTTTGTTTTCAGAAATTGTAAGCTTTTTTTGTAGTTTTATTAATGGTATTCAATCTTTCATGCAAATTAAACAAAAATTAATGGTGTTCAATCTTTTATGCAAATTAAAAAAAACAAAAGAAAAGAAAACGCGGAGGAGGCTACTGGAAAGAAATGAGGGGAGGCGGGAATCATTTATTGAATGGGTATGCTATTTAATGAAAAGGAGGGGATTGGCTTATTCGCTCATGGATGCTAGTGTGTTTATTTCCTTTTTTTTTCCCATTATGCTCTCTCTCTCTCTCTCTCTCTCTCATCTTTCTAACACTCCAATGAAATTCAAAAAATTGAGTTAACTATATTTAAATAAAAATTTTATAATATTTAAATAATCATAATACATAAATAAAAAAACAATATTCTAACTACTACTTTTTTTTATTAATCTCATCAAACTCTATAAATTTCCTCCTCCTTCTAAAATCATAGTTTGGAGATTATGTCTTTAAAATCAAATTCCATTTGATTACAATTCTCTTCATACAAATAACTTCATGGTAAATTCCAATTACCAAGAAATAATTCTATTAAACTCAAATCAATATTAATAAATATCTACTGTATGAAAATTTTACATTTTTTATCAAAGATAATCAGATACCTTATGAAAGTATAATTAAACCTCATTTATCCTGATTAGGATTTCCCACTTCAATTTTCAATCATGTGACTTTTCTCGAATTCTATGTTTTGAGATCTTAGACAATATATTTGATTTTCTTTAAATGTCAAGTTAGTTGATATGTAACAACCTAATATTATTTGAATCTTAGGGATAAAAAGTGGGGATGTTATAGAACTCAATAAAAGGGATGGAAGAAGATAAATCGAGTCAAAAAATAATGAGAATACCTAATTATTAAATGGTAATTGTCCTTTTGTTTCTTAAAGGGAACTTGATTGATTCTGTTTTAAATAACTCGCAGTGTGTTTGTTTTGGCGATTAGGGAGGCCAATCACACAATTTGGAGGAAAAAAGCAATTGCTCATTGATTTTGACTTTTGGTGTGTTTGGTTAGACGATTTGGGTAATGGGCTTTTCCTTATAAGTAACGTATTGTTTGAAGCCAGCTTTTGTGGCTTATCAGACGATTGACTTTTCTCACCTTATCCCAATTTTGCTGTTATTGCATTAATTCACCAACCTCTTCTTTCTCTCTCTTCTCCCTCTTTTCTCTTCTTTATTCGTGACCTCACTCTCTGATATCTTCTCATTATCTGAGATTTGCCTCTGTCGCTGGCCTCCGATATTAGTTCATGCTCCGTTTGCTTCCCAACGCTTGTATGAGCTTCGTCTGGTGGTCCGTTCTCTTTAATCTTTACCATCGTTGAATCAGAAGGAGTCATATGATTCACTATGGATTATCTTCTTTAGCGTCTTGGTTAGAGAGCAAGGAGAGAGAGAGTTTGACGGTGGCGGTGCTGTTGACATGAACCAGTGAAGAGACCGAAAGACTGGAGGAGGCAACTTCATCGTCCTCAACTTTGAAACCAGAGTCCTAGAGAACACCGTTGGTGAACTAACGGCGTTTGGAGCCCCAAAATGTGGCCTTCATCTACCACATTATCTATTCAAACCCTCCTCACACCTACAAAATCCCTCCTCCTTCTCATCATAGACCCTTTGCCTCTTTCTCTCAATCACTATCCGAATCAGACTAAACGCATGCCTTAAAGTCGTTGCATTCTATCTTCCAAGGATGTCTAGAACAGAGAAGCGATTCAAAAAATGAGAAGCTCAGGGGGAAATCGAAACAAGGTGAAATCGTTGGTTTATTGGAGAAACAAAGGGATAAGAAGAAGAAGAAGAAATTGAGGAAATCCAGGGAATTGAAGGTAAAATTCATAGAAGAGGAGGAGGAGGTCGTTAAGGAAGAGTTCCAAGGAAAACTTGAACAAGGTGAAGCCGTGAATTTGTCGGAGAAAACAGAGCAGGAGAAAAGTGAAGTTCTATGCATAGAAGACAAAAGGAAGAAACCGAAGAAGAAATTAAAGAAACCAGGGAAAAGATCCACAAAACTAAACTTACCTCTGGCATCTGATAAAGATCCACAAAATTGAACTTACCTCTGGCACCTGATAATTTTTTTCACTTTTTATAATTTTTAAAGTTTTTTATCTTAAACATCATAAAAGCCACTTATATAAAAGTCAAATCAAACACCTTTTACTTTCATAAAAGCACTTATTCAATCGTCAATCGAAACATTAATCATTTTACTCAATCTTACTTTTCCCCAATCTTAAGATTGCATAAGTCAAATTAAAAAAAAAACCATTTTTTCCACCGCTATTCCAAACACACCCTTAATTCATTCTTAAATATTATTAAATGGATTCAAGTTTGCTTATAGTTGGCTATTGGACAATGACTTTCTTCTTTAATTCTTATTATAAGTCAATTTCTAAAATAAATGACTGGTACTTATAATAATAAGTCATTAAGTAGATATTAATTATATTTTTCTAAGGTCATCTCTATTTAAAGTTTAAGGCAAATTCCATTCTCTTTTTAAGAGAATTGCGTTCTCTCTCTTTTCCTTTATCCTCCATTTCCCTTCTTATCACTATTAAGTAAAATTTAATAGTTGGAATTTGATATTTTATAAAATTATTATTATTTCATTTGAAAAAATATAAATAAATTAAAACTATTAAAATTTGATTTGAACACTTCTATATTAAAGTGAGAAAAATAAAACTTTATAAAATATTTTACTAATAGTTTATAGTTGAGAATTGAGTCTAGAATAAGGGGTTAGTCACTCACAAATTGATGAAATAAGATTTGAATTTTTACTTAAAGAAAGTGCTCACATTTAATATAGCGTCTGGAACAAAATTACTTCCAATGAAAAGAAGATATATGTGCATTGGGGAAAAAAAGATGTCGTATATTATTTTAAAAGATATATGTGCATGTGAAGAGCTAGGCGTGATTTGTAAAAAATATATTACAGTTATGAATATAATCGGAATTCTTATAAAAAATTTAGTATATTAAAAGATAAATTTAAAAGAGAAAAAGATATATGAATACAATTTAAACTTATAAAACTCCAAAACGTCTAATAAGAAATGGAAGGAAAGCGGCAAGGAACCTCTCCATTGAGGTTTCTCTCCACTTCCCTCCATTTAGTTAAAACTACGTCGTTTTACATAAAAATGGGTCTTGGTGTTATATTTTTTTCAACCAAAAAAAAAAAAACACACAAACACACACACAAACCCGTGGTCTTCTGAGTTCCATCTTACTTTCCCTCAAACATCATCATCGGTGTTGTTCTGTTAAAGATGAATCAAGTGAGGTATTTCTTCCGTGGCCTTTTGCTTAAGCAATCAACTTTGGTTCAACTACGGGATTAGAATAAAATGTTTGTTAGATTCAATAATATCTTTGCAGCGATCACTTCTGCTAATAGCATCTTGATGATGAATTTCAGAGAAGAGGTAGTTTTATACTTCATAGAATTTAATTAGCTATGTCAAAATAAGAAAATAATGATTAGCTAAGACCAAAAACAGCTTTCTGATTAATTATTGGGTTTCTCTATCATTATTGCAATCACAGTAATGAACAGATTGTTCAGGTTCAAGGTGGTCGACATATCAACTTTTTTGTTCAGATGGTAAATCTCCAATAAAAAATTGGTATTCAATGGCTTGTGTACCCAAGACAGTATTTTTAGCCAAAGGATTTACAATGATGCGAGCTAACCAATGATGAAAATGCCGACGACAATGTTTGAGGGAAAGGAAGATGGAAGACCACTATTTTTCTGGGTGAGTTTTTTTTTGGGAAAAAAAATTCACCAAGACACATCTTTAATGTAAAACGACGTAGTTTTATCTAAATGGAGGGAAGTGGAGAGAAACCTCAATGGAGAGGTTCCCTGCCGCTCAAACTTTGATAGTACATATTTCTACCTGATGACCTCTATGTTCTTTCCGGCAGGGAACCTCTCCATTGAGGTTTCTCTCCACTTCCCTCAATTTAGATAAAACTATGTCGTTTTGCATTAAAGATGTGTCTTGGTGAATTTTTTTTCCCAAAAAAACAAACTCACCCAGAAAAATAGGGGTCTTCCATCTTCCTTTCCCTCAAACATTGTCGTCAGCATTTTCATCATTGGTTAGCCCGCATCATTGTAAATCCTTTGGCTAAAAATACTGTCTTGGGTACACAAGCCATTGAATACCAATTCTTTATTGGAGATTTACCATCTGAACAAAAAAGCTGATAAGCCGACCACCTTGAACCTGAACAATCTGTTTATTACTGTGATTGCAATACTAATGGAGAAACCCAATAATTAATCGGAAAGCTGTTTTTGGTGTTAGCTAATCATTATTTTCTTATTTTGACATAGCTGATTAAATTCTATAAAGTATAAAATTGCCTCTTCTCTGAAATTCATCATCAAGATGCTATTAGCAGAAGTGATTACTGCAAAGATATTATTGAATCTAACAAATATTTTATTTTAATCCCGTAGTTGAACCAAAATTGATTGCTTAAGCAAAAGGCCACGGAAGAAATACCTCACTTGATTCATCTTTAATAGAACAAGACCAATAATGATGTTTGAGGCAAAGTAAGATGGAACTCGGAAGACCACGGGTTTGTGTGTGTGTGTGTGTGTTTTTTTTTTTTGGTTGAAAAAAATATAACACCAGGACCCATTTTTATGCAAAACGATATAGTTTTATCTAAATGGAGGAAAGTGGAGAGAAACCTTAATGGAGAGGTTCCCTACCGATGTTCGAGTGAATATGCCCTCTTCTTTCTTCTCTCTCCTCTTTCTCTTGATTTCCATCCCTATCGGCATCCACCTCCGCCACCCACCTCTACCGCTCACTACCTCTCCCTCTTCTCCCTTCCTCAATCTGCTGTTCAGTTGATCTGTTACAGAAGAAGAATAAGCCGACGAGCCTAAGCGAAGACTAAATCGTGCCTTTGACATGGTGAGAGACAGAGAGAGAGATCAGTTGAAGAAAAGGAGTAGGATGAGGGTTGTGAAGATGATGTGGTGACTAGGGTTATGGAAACCGCTGTAGATGCACTCGTCGAGCAAAGGACGGCAATGGGTTCGAGGAAGAAGACGATGAATAGTGAAATGTGGCTCCAGCCTTCTCTCCGTCACGACAACCACCATCAATCTCGCTCTCACCGTCAGGAACCAAGAATCTTCACTTGGGAAGTCAATTTTCGAATGAAAAACAGAAAGGAGGGGAGAGCTGCAATCAATCACTCACGACCATCGATTTCGTGCTGTCGTCTTCCTCGACCCCAGCTCATTGTTGTTGCTTCACTTTCCCATTGTGCTCTGACATTTCTCTCACCCTCTGGCAACAATTGAAGTGTGGAAATTTGGCTCGTGGGCAACATCCTCGGTAATACGAATTTGGTATTTCTATTAAACACTTGTTGTCTTGGTTTTTAGGAAACTTCATTATAGAAAATTGCAATCAAAATTTCTTTTTTCTGCTAGTATTTTAGATTGACGCGTGAGCTAATATTACTAAGAATTTGGTCAATGTGTGGTTGTGACTAAGATCAAAATCTCATTCTCATCATCTTTTGGTTTATGGTTGTGGCTGGGGTTTTATTTGTGTTTTGGTAATTGTTATTATATGAAATTGTTATTTCTTATACTTAAGTTGTTAACATTCTTATTAGGTATCGCTGACAATTTGAGTATAGTTAATGACAAATTGAATATAACAATTAGCAATTATCCCATTTCGGCATTCTTTGACAACTTCAGTATATTAATTAGCCACTTGTATTTAGAGATTGACAACTTGGGGAGTTACTTATTGCCAATCTTTATACCCAAGTTGTTAATTGTCTATAGTCAAGTTCTTGACAACACCTAATAGGGGCAGTTGTTAATTGTGTTACTTAAGTTGTCATTGCCTATACTGAAGTTGTCAATGACTATTAGGCATCGTTGACAAATTGAGTATAGACAATAACAATTTTAGAATAACAATTAACGATTTGGGTATACACATTGACAATTTGTGAAGCTCAAGTTGTTAATTTTTATATCAAAGTAGCTAATTGCATTATTGAAGTTGTCACTGAAGCTTCAGTTCCGGTGCTGGAGCTTCGACAATAGGTAGGGCGGCGGGGTGGGACCGGCCTCAGAGCTCTGGGCAATGCTCAGGCGATGTGCCCTTATCATTTAAAAGTGTTAATAGATATTTTGGGATTTTAGTAATTGAAATGATATTTATATGTTTTTTTTCCCAATTTAAAACTCAAGTTTTTTATACCAAGGAACGAAAAATCGGACCGGGCAATGAACCGGTCACAGCACAGGTTCAAGGGTTAATGGATCAACCAGGGTCTAACCGGTAGTTGAACCGATAGTAAACCGGTCATATTAAAATATTATAATTTATTAGTGGTAATATATTTTAATATATTTTTAAACTTCTATAGATAAAAATGAAGATTTTTAAGAAAACAATATTTAAAATCTATTAGTATGAGTTATAATGCCTATATTTATGCAATGATCTCTCCTTTTTTATAATTATTATATCTTTTTAAATAATTTTTTTCATTATCTTCTTCATCTTTTTTAGATTTATTCTTTCTTTACCTATTTTTCTCTACATTTTGGTCTTCAACTTCCAATTTTCCCCTAAAAATAGCAAAAACAGAAAAAAAAATAAAAAAAAGAAACCGGTTCAACCGGTTTAACCATCAAACCAGACCAGACTACTGACCGGTTCCTGGTTCAACCGTTCGAACCGGCCGGTCCGATCTGATTTTTTGTACAGTATTTTATACACATTAATTTAAAACTTTATAACAACATAATATATCTGCATTAAGACCAAATTTTCCCCTCTAGATTTTATCACACCTATAAGTGTGTATATAATCCAAATGTAAGTTATATATCGAGCAAAAAAAAAACAAGAAGTAAGTTAAACATTATATAAAAGTTACTCTTGATATCAAAATCTTAATTTAAACCTACAATTTTAACGGATCTTTAATAAGGCCAATAGGCCTAATAAGGATTTTTAAATATTGTTAAAATACTAAAATACCCTTTCAAAGTTAAAAACCTTGATGTGTCGTTCAAGTACGTTGATATCTTTGTGGGGATAAATCAAGTTCATATTCTATACTAGACAAATCACAATTTAAACACACTCCCTGAAAATTCGATCACATTATTTGCTTCACATCAGTGCTAATGAAGATCAAAACCCAGAAAATTGCTAGCAATCCGTGTTGATTCCACAAGTAAAGAGGAAGGGGAGGAAAGAAAAGTATGGAGGAAAAGGGGAAGAGAAAGGGTTTTCTGCTACTTCCTCCGATCTTAAATATAAGATAGAGTTGATTTTTTTTGGAGAAATTAAGGAAGCTAAATATGATATTTAATTATATCTTATGTTGTGTATCTTTAGATTATATATTAGTTTATTAGTTAAACTAATTAGTTTTGAGAAAAAAATAAAAATAAAAATATTCTAAATTAATTTAATTAACTTCCTTAATCTCTCTAAAAAATCAACTTTATCTTATATTTAAGATGGGAAGGAATACTTAGATAGGAGAGAAAATATAAAAGGAAAAAAAATGTTAAAGCTAAAATAAGATGCACCCCACGGCCCATTGCGAAATGCGAATCCACATTCCATGCTCATCCCCCAATTTTAGGTGTTTTTTAATTTTTAATTTTTTAAAAAAATGCTCCATGTACAAAAAGTTAATTAGCTTAAAAAACCAGATGTCAAAAAAATATTTCAGCTATTGGATGCTATTAAAAAAATATTTCAAATTACTGGTGTTGCCAAAAAAATATTTTTAAATGCAGAATTAGAAATTAATTAATTTGAGATATCGGATGATAAAAATATTTTAGAGTGCAATGTACAATTCAAATAAATAAGAATACATAAAAAAATTAAAAAAAAATAGCCTTCACCTCAAAATTAAGGGATGAGCATGTTGTGCTCATCTTTTAGATGAGTACAGTATGAGGACCCGCCCATTGCCCCCCAAATTTCTGTCCCCATCGTGGGGAGATTTTGAGCCGAAGTTTTATTTCCCTTGCTGCCCCCGCCACCATGCACGCGAAGGTCTCCTAAACTCAGAAGTTTCGCGCGCTAGGCCGCCGCTGCCGTCAGGGATCTTCCTCATCCCATTTGTTCTGTTTTGTTTTTACTCTAGACCTAGTCTCTTTCGAAGGTCCGATTCTTCCCCTCACTCTCAGTCCCCGACTTGTTGCTCTTCGTCATTTGTCTTGTTCGTGACTTGTGAGTCGTGGTGCTACAGCAACTGTTCTTCGGAGTTCGATCCCGGTGAGGTAGGCTTGGTCTTCACTCTGTAATACTTGCTTGGTTTGATCCTTTTAGACACCTTTTCCCCTTTATTTATTTCCAATGTTCAAAAAGTATAAAACTTTCCTCACACCCCTGCAAATGAAGTAGAGCTATTGCAAATTAGTTGATATATTGATGAAGCGAGACGACGTGACTTGGTTGAATTTTAAGGATCAAAGAAGCGAGAAACCGGGGGAGGAAAAGGACATAGATTTTTATTTATGTCGGTGGAGATTGGAAAGCGCCGGAATGAACCCCTTTCAAATACCCAACCCTCTTATTAAAATTGCTTGTGCTATACTTTTTCCCATTAAAACTCATCTTGCTGGCTTGCTTAAAGAGCGGTGCAAGTGTGGTGCCAGTTAAAGATAGTCAGAGTGACTTTTTGTCTCTAAATCAATTCTTATGATCATTGAATTGATCCTTCTTCAGAAATCGTACTGACGAATTCAATTGGTATTGGTATTGTAGCCTACTAAAAAATGAAACTTCAAATTAGTATTGCTATTGTATATGCTATAGTTAACTTCAAATTTCAAAATGCTGCAGGGTTTAAGTTTTACAGGAAATATCATATTTTGCAAGTAAAATATCTGAATATCTTCGACAGCATATCACCACATAATTGGAAATTTCCCTTTTCCTTTTTAAAATTCAGTGTCGTGTTCTGTCAAACAGCTTAAACAAAGCCTTGCCACTATTCTTTCACTTTTTTCATGCTGAAACAATTCAATCTGCATAATCAATATATTATCAAGGTAATGGCATCCAATCTGGTTTAAAATAGGATGGCAGCATGAAGTGTTCGAGTTAGTTTATTTTGGGAAGCCAAATATTGAGAAGGATAGCACAGAACTCTGCAAAATCTATATATTATAACCCATATTTTCTCATGTTCATCCGGCACATGAAACTGTTCTATTCTACTAATGTTACAAATAGAATCATCATGTTATGAGCGAAAAGCTGGTGAGAGACTTCAGGTACAATAATGATCTTCTCTGTGATTTCCTCTCTTTCATATGAATGAATTAGGATTTCTTGTCAGATTTGGTTTTTAGCTGAACCTTGGAGATAAGCAATACAGTGAGTGAATTAGGATCCACTGACTCTATGACCTGCAATCACCCACCATCTAGCTAGCTAGCCGTCGACTTCGTTCTTCGTCCTCTGTCTCTCATTGTCATGGTTGATCCGATAACTTTTTTTTCCCCTGAAGTTGAAAGTTCTTCTGGGTCTAATTCTTCTGTGCCCGAAGTTGGAGGACATGAAGCTCATGATTCAGGTACTAATTTCACGGCAATGCAAGATGTAGTTGGGGATGAATCTCTATCTGGGGTGGTTAGAGATAAACAGGGGAACCTAATACTTGGTTTATATTAATACTTATTTTGAGATTTCTTTATTTGAAATCACTATGTTAATTTAAATTTAGCATGTGTGATAAAGCTTGTCGTTAACCCTACCAAAATACTAAGCTAACTATAGTAAAGTGATACCTAGCCTAGGTCATTCTTACGTAAGGAACCTAACTATTGTTGTAATTCTTAGCAAAATTATGGTCCATAATAAGTGAAGTTTAGTTATTGAAAATTGAGTGAATTATATGCACTGTGAAACTATTCCTAATTTCCTTGATTTAATTCCCTTATTTAAACGTAACAATGTAGTGAAAATGAAGTGATGATGATTTACACAATGATGAGATAACCCTCCCTAGAAGTTCCACCCAACCTTCCTTATCCAATTAATATTGCAAGCTCGCTATATCAATCATTTAGCAATCTGCCCCTATAGTTAATCAACTGAAACAACATATTAAGAGCACATTGTTGATACAAGCTTTAAGGTAACAGATCTGGACTCTCTGTAGTAACAACTACCGCATGTTACTCATGGAAGCTCTCGAAGTAATCATACACACTGATGCAACTGGAATTAGCATATATGATCAAATCAACTTGAATATAGAGAACACATTCCATCAACTGATTTCATGTAACAGATCATTACTGCTGTAAAACTCGAATCAAACTCAGAAGTTCATTTACACAATTATAAGATTCATAGCTCAAAATTGACTCTATCTCAAAGTTGCACAACTCGCGCAATTATAGAAATCAGAATCGGTTTAGAGTACAAATCTTAAAGAGCTCCTCCTTTCAGCACATGGATTTTGGTTTTTGTTTTGCTTCTAGGGAGAATTTCAGTGATCAGCCACTCATGATGAAGGAATGAGCGCCATCAAATTTCAGATCAGCTTCCGTCATGGTGGAGGAATTATTTGAATCCCAGAATTCACGAGCTATCGGTTGTGGAGAGAAGACGAGATCCGGATCTGCGAGAGTCTTCCCCCTTTTTCTGTTCTGTTTTCCGTTCTCTTTTCTCTTCCGTCCGAACGCTCCCCAGGTACCTGTTTCTCAGAATTTTCTTCGATCTCAACCCGCGAACTCTGAATCACCGAGTGGAAAAATTGGCATTGGGGAAAATTGCAGTTGAGCTCCAAAGGTTTCCTATGTTCTGCACTTAAGTCCCTTCTCTAATTGGTTACATAATTCTGAAACTTTACCAATTAGTCCTTCCTTCTTCTTTGAGCTCCTTTTTATCTTATTTTCCTTCAAGCTTCCTACAAGGCAATTCACATCAATGCAATATCATTCTTCCCCAAATCAACACTTTAAGAGAAATCATGAGATATATCAATTAAGCTACTCTCGATCACTTATTTCATAAATTCAATATTAGTCACAGTTCCTCATTACAAATGCATTTCAAGCACACTATTTATCATTAAAACCTCCCAAAAATCTATGAAAATATGTGGTAAAATTAATGTGCCAAGATAAAATTCTGCTATCTGGTTTGATTTGGTTAATTATGTTAATTGTATATTCGTATTGTTCTGAATCTTAATGTGCTAGTAAAATAAGTCAGTTTTAAATTCTGTAACTTGTAATTTGTGACTGGCTGGCTAGAATATTTAAAATTTCAGGTTTATAGAATGCTGGATTCAGATTTATGTGTGCTAATTGTTCCTTCACTGCAGACTCAAGTCAACCACACACTCACTCTTTCATTTTAAATTCAATCTTGGTCATTTACATCTCCTTGATAGGAGTTATTGATTGTTGGTTGAATTTTTTTCCATCATACATGTCTTTCTGTTTAGTTTGATTTGGATTGGGAAGGAAAATGACCCCACAGAAAACTCCAATCTCAAGTGTGGAAGAAGCTACTCAAACTGAAGGCCCGCCTGTTAATGACAATGAAAAAGGAAAAACACATGTTCAGGAGTCTGGTGAATCTAAAGGTAAGGCATCTTCTTTGCAAGAAACTGATGAATCAAAGCCTAAGAAGCCTATAACTTACTATCTTATTTTCATACGTAATTCTACTTTATCTCCTTTGATCTGATTTTATGTCCTTGTTTTTTTTATACAATATTTCCTTCTTGTTTTTGTTCGCATGAAATCAGGCAAGATCAAGATTGGAATCAGTGGTAAGTGATCTTTTACTTTGATCTATGCCCTCTGGTTTCTTTTGCTGCTCATTCTCTTAGATTGGATAGTTTGCCTTTCTTCTTATTTTTTCTTTTATGTTTTTGTGATCAATTACTTTCAGAAGCGATTGAAGTTCTTATATTCATTTTGTGTTTTCGCTTTCAGGATTTGGAAGGATTGGTCGCTTGGTGGCTAGAGCGGCTATGGAAAGAGATGATATTGAAGTCGCTGCTATTAACATCCCTCGAATTAATTTCTCTCACATGGTATACATTACTGTTACCTATGCTCATGATCCGTCTCCATAGATGTGGAATTATAGTGGATCAGCTTTGCTTAGCTCTCTGATAGAATTTTAGTTATATCTCTTGCAGCTTTTCCATAGATTTGATGCGTGTTCAGTTTAAGTTTCTCTTAGTTGTTGACTGAATTTCACTGTGTCTGGCAGACCTTGATGTGTCAGTTGAACCTTGAACTCGAGAAATGGAAAAGTCAAGGTTTCACGAAAAATTTGGATGAAAAGCGCATCGTTGTGTTTGCACACAGGTAAGGTCCTGAAATTTTCTTATGGTTGTGCTTGTAAATGTTAACACTGCATCTCGAAGGTGAAGATATTATCCATTGACCCTGCAACTTCATGCATCAGGAACCCAGAAGAGATCCCATGGGCTGAGACTGGAGCTGACTATATTGTAGAGACCACCTTTGACTTCACAGACAAAGAGAAGGCTGCTGCCCATTTTAAGGTTTGCCTTTGTGCACTACCCCTTCTCATGCCTTCAGCTTTTGTCGTTTGCACTACCCCTTCTCATGCCTTTAGTTTTTGTCTTTTGCTTTTCTTAATGATCTCATATAACCTTAAAACTGTATTTTGTTAACAATATTGCTTTCGCTGTTATCTTTTCATATAGAGCGTCTCTTGGATTGATTGGCATTGAGTTTTGTACATTAGCTATAGGCATGTCTTAAAATTCCGTGTAACATACACTTTGCACAGAATCAATTCTTTGGTGGTATATTATTACAGCTTAGCTTTGTGAGGGTTGTGTGAAATTATAATTTGTCTGTTTTGTTGTGATTGAGCCAGGGTGGTGCAAAGAAGGTTATCATATGCGCACACAGTGAAGATGCTCCCATGTTTGTGGTAGGTATTAATGAGCACGAATACAAGCCAGAGCTTGATATTGTTTCCAATGCAAGCCGCACGACCAACTGCCTTGCTCCACTTGCGAAGGTTATCTATCAGGCCTTCAGATACTTGTATTATTCTTGTATCAATGCCGTACTGTTCTGTTATGTCAATCTTTCTTTGACAATTGCAGGTTATTCATGATAGATTTGGCATTGTCGAGGGGCTAATAACCACATTTCACTCCAGCACTGGTGGGTAGAATTAACTGTAACTGTAACATCTAGCGTTTCCTTTTTTGTGTGTTAAGCATAATCATGACTTTCATGCTATATTGGTGCTCAGCCGCCCAGGGGACTTATGATGGGCCGCCAGGTGAAGAATGGATGGGTGGGAAATTCATTCCTAGCTGCACTGAGGCTGCTAAGGTGAATAATTGGTTACATAATTCTAAAACTTTACCAATTAGTCCTTCCTTCTTCTTTCAGCTCCTTTTTATCTTATTTTCCTTCAAGCTTCCTACAAGGCAATTCACATCAATGCAATATCATTCTTCCCCAAATCAACACTTTAAGAGAAATCATGAGATATATCAATTAAGCTACTCTTAATCACTCATTTCATAAATTCAATATTAGTCACAATTCCTCATTACAAATGCATTTCAAGCACACTATTTATCACTAAAACCTCCCAAAAATCTATGAAAATATGTGGTAAATTTAATGTGCCAAGATAGAATTTTTTAACTTTTAGAAGTTCAGGTCTGGTTTGATTTGGTTAATTATGTTAATTGTATATTCGTATTGTTCTGAATCTTAATGTGCTAGTAAAATAAGTCAGTTTTAAATTCTGTAGCTTGTAATTTGTGACTGGCTGGCTAGAATATTTAAAATTTCAGGTTTATAGAATGCTGAATTCAGATTTATGTATGCTAATTGTTCCTTCACTGCAGACTCAAGTCAACCACACACTCACTCTTTCATTTTAAATTCAATCTTGGTCATTTACATCTCCTTGATAGGAGTTATTGATTGTTGGTTGAATTTTTTTCCATCATACATGTCTTTCTGTTTAGTTTGATTTGGATTGGGAAGGAAAATGAGCCCACAGAAAACTCCAATCTCAAGTGTGGAAGAAGCTACTCAAACTCAAGGCCCGCCTGTTAATGACAATGAAAAAGGAAAAACACATGTTCAGGAGTCTGGTGAATCTAAAGGTAAGGCATCTTCTTTGCAAGAAACTGATGAATCAAAGCCTAAGAAGCCTATAACTTACTATCTTATTTTCATACGTAATTCTACTTTATCTCCTTTGATCTGATTTTATGTCCTTGTTTTTTTTATACAATATTTCCTTCTTGTTTTTGTTCGCATGAAATCAGGCAAGATCAAGATTGGAATAAGTGGTAAGTGATCTTTTACTTTGATCTATGCCCTCTGGTTTCTTTTGCTGCTCATTCTCTTAGATTGGATAGTCTGCCTTTCTATTTATTTTTTCTTTTATGTTTTTGTGATCAATTACTTTCAGAAGCGATTGAAATTCTTATATTCATTTTGTGTTTTCGCTTTCAGGATTTGGAAGGATTGGTCGCTTGGTGGCTAGAGCAGCTATGGAAAGAGATGATATTGAAGTCGCTGCTATTAACATCCCTCGAATTAATTTCTCTCACATGGTATACATTACTGTTACCTACGCTCATGATCCGTCTCCATAGATGTGGAATTATAGTGGATCAGCTTTGCTTAGCTCTTTGATAGAATTTTAGTTATATCTCTTTCAGCTTTTCCATAGATTTGATGCGTGTTCAGTTTAAGTTTCTCTTAGTTGTTGACTGAATTTCACTGTGTCTGGCAGACCTTGATGTGTCAGTTGCCCCTTGAACTCAAGAAGTGGAAAAGTCAAGGTTTCACAAAAAATTTGGATGAAAAGCGCATCGTTGTGTTTGCACACAGGTAAGGTCCTGAAATTTTCTTATGGTTGTGCTTGTAAATGTTAACACTGCATCTCGAAGGTGAAGATATTATTCATTGACCCTGCAACTTCATGCATCAGGAACCCAGAAGAGATCCCATGGGCTGAGACTGGAGCTGACTATATTGTTGAGACCACCAGTGACTTCACAGACAAAGAGAAGGCTGCTGCCCATTTTAAGGTTTGCCTTTGTGCACTACCTCTTCTCATGCCTTTAGTTTTTGTCGTTTGCACTACCCCTTCTCATGCCTTTAGTTTTTGTCTTTTGCTTTTCCTAATGATCTCATATAACCTTAAAACTGTATTTTGTTAACAATATTGCTTTCGCTGTTATCTTTTCATATAGAGCATCTCTTGGATTGATTGGCATTGAGTCTTGTAGATTAGCTATAAGCATGTCTTAAAATTCCGTGTAACATACACTTTGCACAGAATCAATTCTTTGGTGGTATATTATTACAGCTTAGCTTTGTGAGGGTTTTGTGTGAAATTATAATTTCTGTTTTGTTGTGATTGAGCCAGGGTGGTGCAAAGAAGGTTATCATATGCGCACACAGTGAAGATGCTCCCATGTTTGTGGTAGGTATTAATGAGCACGAATACAAGCCAGAGCTTGATATTGTTTCCAATGCAAGCCGCACGACCAACTGCCTTGCTCCACTTGCGAAGGTTATCTATCAGGCCTTCAGATACTTGTATTGTTCTTGTATCAATGCCGTACTGTTCTGTTATGTCAATCTTTCTTTGACAATTGCAGGTTATTCATGATAGATTTGGCATTGTCGAGGGGCTAATAACCACATTTCACTCCAGCACTGGTGGGTAGAATTAACTGTAACTGTAACATCTAGCGTTTCCTTTTTTGTGTGTTAAGCATAATCATGACTTTCATGCTATATTGGTGCTCAGCCGCCCAGGGGACTTATGATGGGCCGCCAGGTGAAGAATGGATGGGTGGGAAATTCATTCCTAGCTGCACTGAGGCTGCTAAGGTGAATAATTGGCATTCATATATTTACTGTTGGTTGTTACCTTTATCTAGTTTCCTTCACTAATATACTCTTCTTTGTGTCAGGCTATTGGGAAAGTTCTTCCTGCTTTGAATGGAAAATTGACTGCAATTTCCTTCCCTATTCCTACTATGACTGTCTCTGTTGGTCATCTCACTGTGAGGCTGGAAAAGCCAGCCACCTGCGACCAAATTAAAGCTGCCATCAAGTAAAGATTTTATTCCCAAATTGATTCTTATATTATAGGTTCCACGTCAACTATCAGAGGAGGCGCAAGAGAGGAAGTGTTTTGAAGTAGTCCTTGCTGACTAAGTCTGAATTATTTAATTATTTATTAATCGAGTCTGTTATTATTTAATTAATTATTATTGAGTCAGGCCGAGTCTATTCGCAGAATAATAAGACCACTTAGTTGTAAATCCAGTGAGTCAGTTATGCACATGTTTCCATTGTTATGCGTCTGTTTCCTGAGAATGTAAGGAGAGTCGGTTATTTCCATTGTAGTCCTGCATCTATAAATATCTTAGCCGTTCTTAAGCTAAGGCATTAGTGAATAAACCTTATTTCAGAATATTGTAGATTCTCCTTGGCTTCTATAATCTTTCATTTGTGAGATTCTTGCGGTGTGAGTTATCATTATATTTCACTATTATCTGATTATTGAGGTTTGGACTTTGGAGGACTTTGAGTGCTCTCTGCTTTTGGCTTGTCTGATTCAATAGTACTATTTTTCAGGGAGGAGTCCCAGGTCAAATTGAAGGGAATCCTTGGTTACCTTGAAGATGTGGTCTCCATTGAAGACTTCGATGGGGACAGCAGGTGTGGATTATCATCTTATTGGAAGCGCTATTAAATGCATCAAATTCTCTACCTTGTCTTCTCTGGATGCATGTGCCCCTATTTGTCATTGGACCCTTTTTTTTTTTTTAATTTTCAGGTCAAGTTTTTTTCATGCCAAGGAAAGTACTGCACTGGGCGAAAACTTTGTGAAGCTTGTTGCTTGGTATAGCAGCGAGTACGGTTACGGGTAATTCATCTTTCTTCTTCTTGTTGTTTTTGACATATGATTTTTTACCATTGCATGGTAGCGCCATCTTTATAGGTGGTAAGGGGTTAAGTGGTGCTTTCCCAGGAAAATTACCACTCCGTTGATTTCTGATTAGCTAATGCTTGCTTTGCTTTGTATGTAATGTTGCAGCAACCGAGTTGTTGACTTGATTGCTCACATGGCTAAGACTGAGGCAAATCGAGAGTTGTGAATAAATGGTTTCCTGCTGCATGCTGCATCCCTTATAAATTGGGAGTTCCAAATTGTGTAAAGCGTTAGTTTCTTAGGCCTTTGTCGTTTTGATTGCCTCTTTTCTCTAGGGGAAATGAAGATTCTGAATTAGCTAGTGAACACGAAAATTGCTTTACCTTTTTTTCGATGGCAAGAAGGAAATATTTGAAAGAGACAGATTAAATATATTATTAGGATGGAACTTGATTATAGGTTACGTTACGCTATAGATTATGATTAAACATGACAGACAAATCTTTCTTTGCACCACCCGGTTCTGTTTTGTTAATCTTTCACTTTATTCCTAATATTTAAGTACTATTAAGATGTATTTATCAAGTAATTTGAGGTTTAGGGTGGATTAAATGTATTGAGTTTTAGAAACTTACTCCTTAGATTCTTACTATTAGGCATATTCGAGGAGTTGATCTTAATATTAAATATAAGATATATTTTTTATATTTGTCAATCTTAATTTATTCCTATTGATGTTCTCTTAACCATAATTAAGGAGAAGAGGGAAAGAGTGAAGTAAGGAAGATGACTATGGTATTTTAGAAGATACATGTCATATAAACTAATTTAATTAGCTTCATTAATCTAATCAAATTAGGTAAATATGTTTTATATTAAGGACCGGAGAGAGTATAAAATTGAGGAAATATAATAATGGGATATGATTTAAAATTAAAGGTGGTATATATTTATTAATATTGAGTTGAATTTAAAGAAATTATTTTATAGTAATGGGAATCGCCACATAATTATTTCAGTATAAAATTTACCTAATTGGGTTACATTTTAAGGGCATAGTCCCAAAATAGAGTTTTAGAAAGTGCTATAATTACATCAAGTTTTTTATATCTATCATGTTAAGTTTTTCATTTATATACGGCCATGTGTCTTTTTTTTTTCTTATGTTGGTTTATAGTTAAATAATATTATATTAAAAAATAGGATACATGGCTGTAATAGATTGGAAATTTAAGATAATGAATATAGGAAACTTAACCTAAGTGTTTTTTTTTTTGAAAAGAAGGAAAGATGGAATTAAATATTAATAATAATATGTATGAATGTATAAAGAAATGGTTAAGAGGAAACAAGGTGAAAGAAATTTATAAAAAAATAAAGAATAAAAGAAATCATTTAAAATTTGGTTGATGTTGGGAGTATATCACGTGTTGGCACTCTTCATTAGTTGATAGCTTATAGATATTAAGGAATTAATTAAAAAAAAGATTTATACTATCAAAATTAATTATTATATTAAAAAAATATATTAAAAGATAGTTGAATTACACAAATTATAATTTGGATTGTTAAATTTAACAAATCAATAATTATGTTATACAACACAATTACCAATCCTAAGTGTGATTGTTTAGTTTGAAATATTGCTTAGTTTGATTTGAATTGGGAAAGAAAAAGAGCACACAACAAATTCCAATCCTAAGTGTGGAAGAAGCCACCAGGAACTTTGACTTTTGATCTAATTCTTTCATGGGCTGTATGAATAGAATTCTGAATATGATCTATTTTTTTTTTTTTCATTTTTCTAAATTGGTCACTTGATGTCTGGAATACCTTCGTATTATAAAACTATGAGGAGTAATAGGGTCGGAAAGCAGACAATTTCAAGATCAAGGTGTTGTGGTGTTACAATTGTTATCCTAACATGGTATAAGAGGGTGTTACAAGTAGTATTGTAGCATGGGATCAAAAGGTGTTACAAGTGACATCAAATGTAGTATCAAAAGGTGTTTCAAGTGGTGTTAGATGTGATATTAGATGTGCCAACAATGACGCTAGGACCATCATAAGGGTCTAGATCCCACACTCTCTGTGATTTGAGAATCTGATGAACTTTTGAATACTGTCTCAAGAATATCCCCGGTGATATAATTCAAGAACCTGAATTATTAGCACTCCAACCTCCTTATCACATGAATAAGTAGTGTGTATATGATCTAAGTGTAAGCTATACATTATATAAAAGTTGCTCCGAGTTGATTGATCTTGATATAAATGTAATACCAATTTCTTATATTTATCAATTTTTTTTTAATTACTTCCTCCAACATAATTAAGTGAAAGGAAAGAAATTAAGGGAAAAGTTTAAAATTTTTTTTTTTAAAAAAAAAAAGAGGTTATATTGGCCCTCCATGTTGGACAACCGTTTCCAACATGTCTTCCCTCGTCCATGTCGGTTGTCGTCTGTTTTCACTGCTTGCTCACCCTATGACCTGTAATCACCCACCATCCGATAGCTAGCCATTGTCGTCGTTCTTCTTTTTTGTGAGTTCGTCCTCTTTCTCTCATTGTCCCGTTTGCTCGGTGACTCTGCCTTTTGTATATTTGTCATGATTACTTCTCATTACTTGGTTTACTTGTCACAGATTCTTTTATTTCCTTGCTTAGAATTTCTTCTCTGTATATTGCATTGATGCAGATGCAGTCGTTGTTGGCTAATCATGTCATTTTTTTCCTCTATCAATCGTCATCGTTGGTCCGTTAACTTTTTTTTTTTTTTTTTAAGTTGACAGTTATTCTAATTAGCTAATGCTAATGCTTGTTTTGTGTGTAATGCTGCAGCACACGAGTTGTTGACTTTATTGCTCACATGGCTACGACTCGGGCAAATTGAGAGTTGTGAATAAATGGGTTCCTGCTGCATCCCTGGTAAATTGAGTTACAAATTGTGTAAAGCATAGTTTCTTAGGCCTTTGTCGTTTGATTGCCTCTCTTTTGTGGAGGAAGTGAAGATTCTGAATTAACAAGAGAATGATAAAAAATTAATTATAAGAAATCTGCAATTCACATTAACTATGCTAAGATCTATCTGAAATGAGTGACTTCTGTTGGTCAAAAGTAAAATTGAGAGAATCTGGACTAAAGAAAACGAAGCCCTAGATGAAACTCAAAATTTTCCCAAACTAGAAAGTTGGTCGGCAATGCAGTGTTCCTTTTCTATTGTCAACTAAAATATACATTCGCCCTCTCTATTTGCCACCACTCTCTTGTTTTTCCAGCTCCCGTCATATCCATTTCACTCTGTTCCTTTGATTATTTGTACCACCTCAACGTCACATCAAGGGCACATAGGACTTTTGCTCAACTTCCCCGCCGTGGCAAAATGGCTTCCCATCATTTTTGGAGGCAACCACATTTCATTTATGCGGTTGAAATTCGGATAGGCAGGAAAATGTTTTCCAATGGAAATTTTGAACCAAACGGCCGCCACCACCGGCAAATTCTCATTTTCGTTTCCGTTCCCTTCATTTTCCACGAACCAAACGGGACCTTATAGGTTGTTATAATCGTTTCTAAGGATTTGTTTATCCAAAAGCATCTAAATATTTCAATTATACCCTTATTCTTTTTTTTCCCCTGCCAGAACAATTATACCCTTGTCTTCATTTTTTTGTTAAAAAGATCATAAAATTTTGGCTCAAGTCACGACATCACTACTAACACTTTCGAGGGTGAAAAGAAGAATCATTTAATATTTTGATATCACATTTTGTAGGATTGGACCAACTTATTATTTAAAAGACATCTTACATACATACATGCAAACATGTAACCGGAGAGATTAAATTCTTAGTTCTGCATGGGACAAAAAAAATCTAGAGAGAGCAAATAAAAAAAGATAATTTTTTATGATTACTAAATAATTACTTAATAATGTCAGTAATATTTTAGGGAGAAAATAGAATTAAGGATCAATATTCTGGTTGTATTTGAAATAACCCGTACACTTCTCATCTTGCTCCTTCCCCTCTTGTTCTTCCCCTCCTCTTGTAGGAAAACGTGAATATATATTATTAAACTATCATAGACAATCGACATGCCAAATTGTGAATTAATGGCCATTTTCATTTTGCATAAAAATCAAATCCCAGATAACGTTTATAAGAATTTTGGGCATACCTGAAATCCGACTAACTTGCTAAAGTACCCATACGAAAGTAAAACACCGATGCGGATTGTTATATAGGAAATTCACCGTAGAGAGAAATAAAAGACAGTACAACCTTTTTAAGAAGGAGGAGAACATTTGTGGGTGATATTGTATATGGCGCATGTACAAGACATAGGAATAGATAGATATAACTCTTAGAGCCCGTTTGGTAGAAGGAAAATTTGAGGAAAAGAAAGTTAGTGAAGGGAAGGGAAGTGAAGATTGTGAGGAGTGAAGGAAGATGTATTGTTTTGTATGAATAAGATTGAGAGGTAGGAGCTGGGAAAGAAAAGGGAAATACCCATTTTACTCTCAAAATGAATTAATGATTATCTATTAATCAAATTTATATTTTAATACATAAATTCAATAATTAGCAGTACAATAATTTAAAAATAAAATTTCTCCTATACCTCCAACTTTAATATAAATTGCAAATTTTCTACTGTAAATACTTGTGGAATAGATACATATTTATGATTGTAAATTGCAAATTACAACCCTAACTATATATCACTGATGAAAGTCAAGCAATTAATACTGGTTGCAATTAGCAAAAATCATTTGGGGGTGGGAGGGAGGAGTACAATTTTCTTGTGCATAGTGGTGGATGTGAGCAACCAGCTAATATTATATAATATATCTAAATGGCATCAAAATCTATCATTAATCTAAACTAACAAGGATTATTTTCCATCAAAATGTTTAAATTAAATAAAATTACATTTGCATTGTAATAATCAAGGCTCTTCAAAGTGAATGTTGCCAACCGGTGCAAGGCTGTCCACATGATTGAAAACATTAACATAGCTTCCACGGAGAGCAAACATCTTACCCTCCTCAGTAACGATATTGATAGAGAATAGACAATATCCGTTTTTATCATTCTCCATTCGCCATCACTTTCTTTTCTAAAAGAACCATAGACAATATCATTCCTCCAAATGGTATGAGGAAAATGGAATGTGGATGGGCAGGTATATTTTTTAGTCCATCTCCATCCTCTAACACCCACAAATCGATCAAAGAATATAAATATTTTGGTGGAAAGTGACCAATTTTAGAGTGAGAAAGTATAGCAAGCTTATTGTCATGCAGAGATAAAGTAAAGTCATCAGAGCTTGAATTATGCAATCGGGGAGGCCCTTGTATTAATGTAAACACTTCTTTGGCTATGTAAAATGTAACTATCAAATAACTAGCTATAATCTTCGACCTGTTCTTCCTCCTCTGAGTTTAGACCCTCCCAAAAGATACATCCATTGGCAGTGAAAGAATCACCATAAGGCTTTACACCCTTTAAGCTTCCAAATTCTACTTCCTTCCATGAACCAATACTTAACGAATATACTTCAATCGTGCCAATCATCGCTTCTTTAGGATCAGCATAAGCTTGCACTATATTATAATCATTAACGCTTGGGCTGAAACCAAATCCGGTTGGATCCCACTCAAAAAGTTTTTTACTTTTGGTTCTATGGATGTGTGTCTGACCTCTCCAGTAGCAAGATTCCACAATAAAAAGTCAGATATGTCATCATCCTTGATTCCAACACAGACCAAGCCGTTGCAGGATCCGACGATCCAAGCTTCCGACAAGGACGCGAGTAAAGCTTCACGGACATTCAACTCACAATCGATCAAACTTAATTGCAAAGGACCATGTCTTCCATTCTCTACGTCCTTTAATTTTTGCATGCAAATAAGAAGTGAAGGGTTTTGATGAGTGGAGTGACGGAGGTTTTCAGCGATGGAAGATGGAGGTGGGGACTTGATGAGATTTTTTTAATCTTTGCAGACACGTTGAAATCTGATTAGGGATCTCACCGGAAGTCGTTTGAGAATGTTTAGGACGATTTCTTCGGGAAGATGTGGCGTTTCGCGACCCATTAACATCTACTTCTTCATAATGCTCGATTGAAATCTATCAAAAGAAAGTAAAGACTGAAAGTCAAAAACTATATAACTACGCTTTTAGTTTTCGACAGAGAAGAAGAGACCTCGCAGGGGAAAGATCGACGAGTTTTCAGAAGACTTGCAGAATAAGGAGGGCGCGAGCCAAGCTTATATTTCCATTCCGTGAAGAGTGAAAACGTATTTTTAACGATAAAATCAGTGTTTTCGGGGCCAATATCTTAACGAAGTTTTAAAGGGTCAAACAGCAAATCTGACCCGGAAGTATATACTCAAGAGTAACGTTACCCTAAAAATTTTAAAATATAGTAATTTCATCCTATATTGATAAAAAGTTAATAATAAATATCAATTTTTTAATAGTCAATGTTTATTTTTTAATGATGTAAGGCAAAATTATTACATTTTAAAACTTTCAGGGTAACATTGAATCTGAAAAAACTTTTAAGGTAATATTGCTTTTGGGTATATACTTCCAGAACGGATTTGCTACTTAACCCAGTTTTAAATGCTCTTTATCTCTATAAAAACTTAAATAATTAATGTTTTCCGTTATAAAGATATCAAAGTTTTACTTTTTCGCTAGTTTTTAAGCACTAATCTATCTTTTATTAACGTTTGCAAAAAAAAAAAAAACGGATCTTCCATTATTACGATCATCCAAGTTCAGTATCACTCAAGTATTGTAATCATGCGATCTTTTAAATACTATATCTATTTTATCAAAAATAATATATACAAAAAATTAATATAATATTATTCAAAATTTTAAATATAATAAGAGTAAAATATTCTAATCAACCTTCTGTTTTACCTTAATTATATAGACCTCCCTTCTATTTTAAAAACATACATTTAAGTCTAAACTGTTAACTCCATCAAGAATATTCTAAAAAGATTCTTAAAATATATTTTTTAATTAAATTTATATAATAATAAAATTTATTTATTAATTTACCCATAATACTAAATCCTAAATTTTAATTCATAGTTTGTAAATATCACAAACTTTTAAAAATTTGAGTAAGTTTTTTTATAATGTTTGTAGGAAAAAACATGAAATTATAAATTTAAATCACTTATACAATGTCTTAAATCTATATAGTTTATTGTATTTGATATAAAAAAATGTGTTTGATATATATTTTTAGTCATTTAAGAAACTAAAAATAAATAAATTTCAACAAATATGGTGACAATTTTAAATTATAGATTGTATAATCTCAAATTTAATAAATTTTTACATATTAAAATTTTAAAATATATTAGAATTAAAATTTGATGGTATAAATTTTTTACCCATATATATATACATGTTTAAATAATTCTAATGTTAAAAAAGGACATTTTGGTAAAACAAAAGTCTAAAATTAAAATTAACGATCAACTAATGATTTGGGTAAATGGAAACAGAATCTCAAAATATAAAGAGGTTTTTGTGACATACATTTTAATTTTAAGAGAAGTCTATATGTATTTTCAAAATAGAGAAGAGATCTGTATAATTAAGATAAAATAGAAGGGTGGTTAGAACATTTTACTCATATAATAACTATAAATTCAAACATACATGCATATATGATATACAATCGTGATTTCCTATCATTATTAATATTTTCTTTTTTCAAATTTGATTTTAATTCTAATTTTATAAGGGAGATTTTATTTAGAAGGATATTACGGTTATAATTCTATACTTTTGGGTTTCATTCCTATGATTCTGAGTTTGGGAAATTAATTTTATCAGCTATTTATCAACGGTAAAATAATTTCAAGTATATAATGATTGACCATTTATATTAATTGGTATTTTATTGCAATCATAGATTAATTGATATTGATTATAGGGTTAAGGTGCAAAAATACACATGTGATTTTTCTCAAAGTGCATCCAACACCAAATGCTTTTTTTAGGTGCAAAAGTGACTATGTGGTTTTAAAATAAGTGCAAAACTACCCTTTGACTGTTAGTTTGACTGTTTGACCGTTAGTTTGACTTTTTTATCCTGAAAGTGATGTCGTGTACGATGACATGGACGCTAGAGTGACATTTTGAAAAAAAAACTTGCTGATTGGGCAATGAAAATCAAATTTTCCTAATAAATCATATAATTTAATAAAAATTAGTAATATAATATATGTATTATAATGATTTTAATTTAATAATATTAGGAATCTAGGGTTGGGAAAAATTGAGCAATCAATATTTTTTTAGGGCAACAGCTCTGCTGAGTGAGTTAAGCACTCTGCATTCAGATTTGAATCTACTGCAGCGAATGTGGTACTGAAATAGTGAAATGTGGGTAATATTAATTGCAAAGCTTCACCAGTTAGCAAGTTTTTTTTCGAGAATGTCACTCCAGCGTCCATGTCATCGTACACGTCATCACTTTCAGGATCAAAAAGTCAAACTAACAGTCAAAGGGTAGTTTTGCACCTATTTTGAAACCACATAGTCACTTTTGCACCTAAAAAAAGTATTTGGTGTTGGGTGCACTTTGAAGAAAAGCGCATGTGTATTTTTGCACCTTAACCCTTGATTATATTTATATCCATACTCTATATTAATTGATATTGAGGATTTTATAATTTCAATTATACTCCCTTATATATGTCCTTAATATAAGTGTCAATTGACTTTTTTTGAAACAATTAGGGAAGATAAATAAGTAACTTATTTATAACCTATGAGTATTAGATTATATATTAGCATATAAGTTAGAGAAATTAGTTTAGTATAAAAATAATTAATATAAATACTTTAAAGTAATTCAGTTTTCTTAGGCATTGTTTGGTTTGAGGTTTTTTGAGGGGAGGGATGTGGTGGGGATTAGCATGTTTGGTTGGGAAAAATGGGGGAGAGGGAAGGGGAGAATGTTGTCTTTTAGTGCTCCCCTCCCCTCCTTCCGCCCCCCTCCAAATTTGGGATTTTTTGGAGGGATGAAAAATATTATGTCCTATCCTAACTAAAATGCCCATATTAATTTTTTATTATCCCAAGTTTACTCATATGCTTATAAAATCTATCGGATTGTTACTAGGATCAGCCAAATAAATAAGAAAATATGTATAATAAAAATATATCTAATAAAATATATCTAATCAAATCCTATCTTAATTACTAAAATACTACAAATTAAATCTATCTAATCAAATGTTATCTAACTTTAAACCCAATATCAAAACAGGAGAGAAAATTGCGACGATGGCTCTCTTTATTAGTTCTAACATCAAGTTGTTTCTCAATCTCTAGAGTGACCAAGGTATATTCTATTGTTCTTAACTCTTTGGTCAGATGTTAAATTCCATTTGAATTAATATGTTGTTATTTGGCTCCTTAAGTAAATGAATTCTGTTATTTAACTCCTCTGTCAAATTCTTGTTGTGCTTACAATTTCCTTTTATTTTCACCTTTCAGTGTTTGCAATTTTTTGACCATTATTGTTCATAGATGTTTGTATGTTTTTAACTTAATCATTTAATCATAAGTATCTCAATAACAAAGGATATCCAGATTATATCATAATTATCTTCATTATCTTAGGATTATACTTTGATTTAGGATTTAGATTGAAATTTAAATTTAAAAAACATATTAAAATTAATAAAATCATCATTTCAAATATATGTAAGGTTTTTTATCATATATAAGTGAGGTACATGTTTTTTTTTTTGTGATTTATAACTTAGGAAATAATAACTTTGATATCTAAATAATGTACTAATGTCATATTTGTGAACATTTAATTATCTCACCTCTATTCCCCACCTGAACCAAATAAGAAACTTCTCTTCCCTTTCCCTCCCATCCAATCAAATAAAGCTCATAACCTTCCCCTACCTCCTTCCACCTCCCCTCATTTAACCTCCTCTCCCCTTCCCTCCCCTCCATTAAACCAAACAATGCCTTAATCTCTCTAAAAAAAATTAAGTGGATCTTATATTAAAAGACTAGAGGTAGTAATAGGATTTGCTTTGGTTCGAAATATATACAAAAACTCATTCACTTTATATTTTAAATTTAGCTAAAGTTTACTTTTAGTCCTTTAAATTATATGAGGTATACTTTTGGTCCCTTAATTTTATAAAGTATACTTTTGATCATATAATTCTAACACCATTAATGTTTCTAATGGAAAACACTAATGCAATAAACTCAAGCTATGATTGTGTAAATGCTATTAATTTTAAATTTAAAATATGTGTAAATTAAAAAATATTTAAAAGCCTAATGAAACAGTTAATATCAAAACCTCGATTGTCTTAAAAAATTTTAGTTTTAACAATCTAAATATATTATTTTATTAATATAAATATCAAAACCTTGATTTCATTTGTAGCGATTTGTTAATTTATTTTAGTTTAATAATCTAAATATATTATATTAAAAAGTTAAAACCTAAATATGCTTGGACAGCTATACAATCATCATTTGAATTTGTTGCATCAACATTTTTTATAAGCAATATTAACAGTGTTAGAAATATACGACAAAAGGACTAAAAATATATTTTAGCCAACCTTTAAATTTATAATTTTTTTCCCTAATCCCTCCTTATTAATGGCATGTGTTACATGAATTTTCATCAAGAAAGTACTTTTTAATGCAAATGGATAAAGTTGAATCAACCCCATATTTTATCTTCACCATCATCTGAAACACAATAATGCTTCTGCAAGAGGAGATAAAAATGTGTTTGGGATGATGGCGGGGAAAAGTGGTTTTTTTACAATCTGACTTATGAGTAGGATAACGCCTATGAGGATACACTCCTAAGACCAACAAGTAATATCTCCTAAGATTGTTGGCGTCAGCACCTCACACCCTACTGATTGTTAACAGCAGCACATATTGAAACACAATAAATAAATAGTTTGAGTTGCCTCAATGAGCACCGTCCTTAGGAAATATTCGGCAACCCCCTAGCAGATTAAGAAGCAACACTCCCCAGGATAAAACGAACCTTCTTGCTGAAAGCAGGGTAACAAAACTGCGAAAAGATATCAGTGTAACTTGGAGAGAGAGAGAGAGAGAGAGAGAGAGCTCGGGGACCTCGGTGCTCTTACCTCGATACTACTGAACTTACTCCATATAGTATCTTATTTTATAGGTAGAAATCATGTGACCGTTGAGCAACAATAATAGCCATTAAAGACAGTTTAATGACAATTAAAATGGCAATTACAACTAGTATTAATGATAATTTAATGTAATTAAAACCTTTTAAATGTCATTAAAACCGTTCAATTAAAATTCGAACGGTCATCTCCAACGGTTAGTTCAAAAACTCCTCTTATTAGCTTTTTTTATTAACTCAAGCTCATATTTAATTATATATTAAGGCATTCCCAATTTTAAGTTATATGAAACTTTTTCCTTTGACACACTCACACATAATATTTACAACAATATTAGAAAGGCCACAAATTTAATATTCTTGGTATCACATGTCACTAATCTTTAGTTTCTTTTCTTTTCATTTTTTCCTTATTCACACTACTATTAGACAGAGTATGATTCAGATCGCTTATTCTTTTTTTGAACAACAGATCGCTTATTCATTCTTAACCTACCTACTAAATTTCAATTTTTGACTACATAACTTGAACAAACTAAAATACATTTTCCCTCTTCGCATGAACAATAATTTCTTTTCCTAATATCTACACTTCCGAGTTGTTGGATATGAATGTGTTTTAGTTAAGAAAAAAAATATGCATTTATGTTAATGGAGGGTATTTGAATAAAACGAATTTTAAATTGGGCGGGAGTATAGCAGAAATTTTGGTTTCACTACAAAAAAATATTGAATTTCCGACAGAATTTATCATGAAATCAACTTTTCCAATAGACCAAATTTCCGACGGAATTCATTCCGTCGCTAATAGGTGCATAACAAAAAAATTTGCTATGAAATTCTAATTCCATTAGAAATTCCGATGGAAATCCTTTCCATCGCAAATTTTTTTAAAAAACAAATGTCCAAAAATTTTTTTAAAACAAAAAATGTCCAATTTTTTTTAAAAAAATTTCCAAATGCCACTTGTTTGCACCTTAGTGCGTCACATGTTCCTCTCCCCTGGCCGCCACGTGTCCACATCTCATCTCATAATTTCGGAAAATGCCTCTCCTCCCGTTCGAACCCGCGACCTTAGGTTGCCGACCCCTTCACGCCCGAGTCTTTGCCAATTACGCCAAAATGAACCTGTGTCATATTATTATATATATATATATATAATATTATCATATATATACATACATACATACATATAATTAATTATTAATTAAATATAATATTATTAAAAATAATGAAAATTTTAATAAAAACGTAAAAAAATATTTATATATTTAATTAGACACTTTTTTTATTTAAAACTACTTAATAAATAATAATTAATATTATAAATATAATATTAATAAATAATAATATAATTTTAATAATTAAGGTTAAATAGAATTATTTAATAATTAATATTTTAATTTTATAAATATTATTTTTTTAAAAATTTAATTTTTGCTGAAGGAAAATTTCGGCGGCAATTTGCCATGGATTTTTCTGTGGCTAAATTTGTCACGGGAAATTCCTTTGGAAAACTTTTCAACAGAATTTCATTTCCGACTTCCGTCGGAATTTGCCACAGAAAAATTTCTGTGACAAATTTCATTAGAAACCGGGTGTTTTTTTGTAATGATAAGAGTGAAGAACGCACAAAAGTTGAAAAATGAACGAGGACCAAAGGCATGGAGCCATAGGCGAACATAAAACTCTACTGCGCCTTTGGAAAAGAGATTATTGAGATTTCTAATTGCTTGGCAATGGAGCTCAGAATATGAAATCATAAATTGCAACTGCTTCATTCTACTTTTACCCCCCTAACCCCCATTTGAGGTGCCAAAACATGAATCCAAATATGCTCTATGCAAGTTTAGCTTTTTGAGTTCAATTGAACTCATGTTTAACCATCCTAACGAGATCCAAATTTGAGCAAATGAGATAGCAGTAGAGAAGTACGTTCACGCAAGTCAAGACAAAACTTCTCCAACATCCTTACATAGTACAATGTGATTATGTGAATCATATGACAGGGAGAAGACTTTTGCTGTCTATGGAAGAAGGGAGGAAGATACGGGAGGAAGATGATTTGAGCTTTTGGAATCGTGGGAGCAAAAGGTTTAGAGGGTATTTTAGTATTCTTAAAAATATATTTTGATATTTGATCCTTTGAAATAATTATGATTTTTATGGTCTTTTACAATAAATGTTAATTTTTTTCAGGTCCTTCATCTTAATTTTCTCAAATTTTAAAACAAGTAATTTTTAAAAAAATAATTTGTGAATTGTTTATCACATTTCGTCGTTCCCTTATCAATTCTTGATAACAAATCTAATACAAAATTTTATAATTTTAAAGTTTATTTTCTATCTTTTCCCCTAAATATAATCCCTAGGTCCCCGAATGACATATAAAAAATAGCAAAAAAAAAAAACAAATAAATGATCTTGCCTAAAAAAATAACAAATAAATTATGGGGGAAAATAGATAAATAAATAGTGATATGAGTCAGTTCATGCAAAAAGTTATTCATATTCATATGTGCGGGTCAGGTATGTTTAAAGTATCTTGATTGCCTTTAGGGTCTGTTTGGTGTGAGGGATTTGGAGGGGAGGGGAAATTTTTATAAGTTGGATTTTAAAAGATTGAAGAAGTGGGGTAATAAAATTTTAATAAAGAGAATATATAAGATAACAGAGTAAGAAAAATTAATTAAAAATTTTTAACCCCACTTCTCTAATTTTTTTTAAATTCAACTAAAAAATTTTTTTCCTCCGCCCACTTTCCTTCCCCTCCCTTCAGACCAAACAAGCCCTTAGAGATGAGAGACATCATACGCGAATTATGGTTGTGTTGTAGCATTGAGTTTGTTAACGTTTTCCTTGCATTACTAGGTTCCACTGCCAATGATTGCTGATGAAGCTACATCATTTACCCGATGGGGTTAAAGACGGAGTTACCATGGGTATTTTATCTCACCCTTCATTTGGTCTTGATATACAAACTTCCCTAACATTCCCCAGATTCAAAAGCCCCAGAAAAAACATGGGATGTCTACTTTCACACGCATCCGGCTTATGTTTCCCTTTCTTCATTCTTATAAAGTAGTGACTGAAATTAGCGGTTTTTGTTGACAAAAAAAAAATGGTTTTTGAAATCAGTAGGGCACAAGCTACATGTTTTTATTATTTTAGTTTGGGTTAATATAACTTTTGGTCCCTGTAGTTTGATCCAATTTTGGATTTGGTTCCTCAAGTTTGAAATTGGTGATTTTGGCCCCTGAAGTTTCACTCGATTTTGGTTTTGGTCCCTGAAGTTTGAAATCGGTGGTTTTGGTCCCTAAAATTTCACCCGATTTTGGTTTTGGTCCCTCAAGTTTGAAAAGGACTTTGTTTTTTTTCCGGGTCGGGTCGGGTTTTTTAATTGGGTCACAAAGTCCTTTTCAAACTTGAGGGACCAAAACCAAAATCGGGTGAAACTTCAGGGACCAAAAGCACCGATTTCAAACTTCATGGACCAAAACCAAAATCGGGTGAAACTTCAGAGACCAAAACCATAGATTTCAAACTTTAGGGACCAAAACCAAAATTGGATCAAACTTCAGGGACCAAAAGTTATATTAATCCTTCCGGTTTACATAATAATTGTAGTATGGCCCATGTTGTTGATTTGCATTTCAAGTTCTGACATATGAATTCAGCTTTACTGACCTTTGGCGTCCATATGATTCTAGTTTATTATGCGAGACCTCATGGATGGGAATTAATGATGGCCTATGATGATGCTGGGAGTCCTGGGCCCTACTACCCTGTCACTATGAACTTGGTGGATCAAGAAATGCCGGGCTTACCTAGAGCTTATTGAATGGCACAGAGCAATAGATCAAACCCTACTTCGTATTTGTGAGTCATAGCTCATATCTACCGTTATTAATGGCACCCAGTAGAAGTTGTTTTTCTAATATAATCTATAGTATATGAGATAAATATGTGAGAAAAATTTTATCTCTACATACGTGAACATACTTTTTGAATGCTAATTCAAACATACCCTTAATAAATAAGCAATACTGACTCCAGTAGTTTTTTTTTTCTATTTTTCATCTTGGTCAACACTATGTTTATTCTGAATTACCTGCTATTCAATTTCTCTTCGTCTCTTTTTATTACTGTATTTCAAATAACAAAATCTAAATTCAAACATATACTTTTAACAAATTTCTATTCAAGCTAGGAGACTTCATTAGATATTTATAAATGTTGTTAAAAGACTAAAATTACCCCTATTGTTAAAAAAGTTGAAGGTGGGTGCAGGTGTTTCGGTTTTGGTTATTTCACCTAGTTTATTTGCGATTTTCCCTTTGTTTTGACTTTGTTTATTTTTCTTGAGTTGTTTTTGGTTTTTTTTTGTTTGTTTTTTTATAGAACAATATTTATTTCCACATATATCCTAATCACAACAAATTTTTTTTTTTTGTTTATTTTTGGATCTTGTGAATTCCTTCTCCATTAATCACAACAGGTAGTGATGAACTAGTTGAAACATTAAAGTCACATCCTGGTGCAAAAATTCTTATAAGATTCTAATCGTGCCCTTGCCTACGACCACTCATCAAGTCTCACCGTTTGGTCACTGTATATACTTTAAGTTGGGCTTCGTGGCATTTTATAGCTAAGTTTGGACATTATATAGATTAAAGTTGGAAGATGCAAATTTGATAATTAACTTTTAGGGTGCATCTAACACCATAATATTTATTTAGACATAAAAATATTATCATTTGATTCCTAACTTTTAGGACTTGTTTGGTCTGAGGGGAGGGGAGGTAAAGTGGGCGGAGGGAAAATTTTTTTGAGTTGAATTTAAAAAAAATAGAGAAGTGGGGTTAAAAATTTTTAATTAATTTTTGTTATTCTTTTATCTTATATATTCTCTTTATTAAAATTTTATTACTCCACTTCTTCAATCTTTTAAAATTCAACTCATAAAAATTTTCCCTCCTCTCCTTTCCCCTCCAAATCCCTCACACCAAACAGACCCTTAGTGGGGGTGAATTTGAAGATGGAAGGAAAGGGACAAAGCGAGATGTACGAGCGGGTACACTTTTGCTGTTTGATTCCTTTTTTTTTTTATGATACAAGACACAAGCAACAGACTAACTTAAAGACATATCAGTACGAAGACAATCCTCAAGGAAGGACGGCGCCATACGAAAACCATGAAAACCCAACTCAATACTGTGTGCTTCCCGTGCCAGTCGGTCTGCAGCGCCATTACTCTCATGACAACACCAGACCACGTTCGCATGCCACTCCTACTCCAGCCACCGCCTAATATCCGTGAGCAGATCAATCTGCGAGTGATGATCAAACCAACCCGACGAGAGCAATTCGACAACCTCCCAGCAATCCGTTTCAACCTCCACCTGTGACCACTGTAATTCCCAGGCTCTCTTTAAAGCCCATAGCACCGCCCAAATTTCAGCATGCAGACTCGTACCATTTCCGATGTGGAACATAAAACCATCTTGCACCTTCCCTTCATAGTCCCGTGAGATCCCGCCACATGCCACCGCCACACCTCTACAAGAGCCATCTACATTATATTTAAAGCAACCCACAGTAGGGGGTTGCCACCGTGGGACTCTCACCCTCTCTAAATGCAGCTTACAGAGGTCCATACTTGAACAAGCCACAATAGCCTTCACCTGATAAAGAACCTGAAAATAACTCTTCAGTTTTCCATTAAATATCCCGGCGTTCCTATTCATCCATATCTGTCTACTAGTCACTGCAAACCATGATGACCAACTCACTTCCCCAACCCTGCACCGTTGATTGAGATTCCACATAACCCAGCTATACGTTCCATTAAGAGCGAAGAACTTGTTACAGAGTTGTTGAGGCACAAAATATTCCCAAACAGGCCTTGCATATTTGCAGTCACGTAAAGCGTGTAAGACATCCTCAATACCGCCCAGACACAGACTGCAAGTAGATACTGATTGAAACCCTCGAATCACTCTAGAATAATTAGTAAGCAAGCAATCTCTACAGCACAACCATAGGAAATTTTTACACCGTTGTAGTGCCGACACCTTCCAAATCTTCCGCCAACCACCTACTCGTCGTGTACATCTAAACCAATCCAAAAACTGATACGCTGACTTCACTATAAACTCACCATGAGACGAGAGTCTCCAAACTGGGGTGTCATCTCTGGTACTGTGTACATCTGGCCTAACTTGTTCCATGCACTGTAGAATGTGCGCAGGAAGGAAACCCCTAACCCTATTCCAATCCCAATCCCCTGAAGCCGTCCACAGATCCGCCACTTTTAAATTTTGAATATCTTCCTCCAACCTTTGAAACTGACGTAAACACTAAGTTCCTCATGATTTGGGAGCCATGCATCCTCCCAAAACCGTACGCACCGACCATTACCCACCCTCCACCCGATACCCTTTAGCGTGTCAGACCATGCGTGGTTGATCCCCTTCCACACTTGAGATTGCTCTCTCCATTTCCCAACTCTTGGAATTACATCATCCCCACACTTATATTTCTCCCTCACAAACCGCACCCACAATGCATCTCTGTGCCGTACCAAACCCCACCCAAGCTTTGTAACACCTCAATCAAATAGCCAAATACTTAACCATAGTAATTCAAATATCATCAATAAGGATGTTCAACATCCAAACCATTAAAATACAAATCAGTTTAAATAAAGCCCAAGTCATAGTGTTAAATAAAATCCTCAAAATATTTCCTCAAAACAAATTAAAATGCGGAAGTCTTAGGGTCATGGCAATATAAATGACATAACATGAACTCTAGGAGCACAAAAGAGCCTCCAAGGCTCACTCCATAGGTGCCTTCCCTTGCTTCCTACTAGAACAGTCACCTGAAAATGTTAATATATATATATATAGGGATGAGATTCCACGTCTCAGTAACTAATGAAAGTTTCTACCGTACACAAGCAAATCACATATGATGAAAAGAGGGAACCGATTACGTATATATTTGTATGCAACATAATCCTCATACAAGACAATTACAAATTTAATCATCATTATGCCAATATGTATTTTTATCACAACATATAATATACAATTATACAATATGCAAGATGCAGCCTCCCTTATATCACCGTCCATCCTTATACCGCTGACTGGAGCCATAGGCTAACGCATAGTCCAACAGAAACCCATCCATTTGACTGGATTGTCCCAAGCTCACCAGTTCTTAAGATACACCCGGCCAAAGGTGTAGAGCTTAAGTCTGAACTATGGCTCCCCTTCTTAAAAGAACACAATTAAGGAGGTGTCACATGTCCCACAACTCTAAGGCAATCCCGGCCAAATGAAAGCATAGAAGAAGGGGCCCTGACAAGTGCCATCCACTGTGCACCGAGTGATGGCATACCACGTGGTAAAAGATCTCAACATACAAATTCCTCTTCACTCCAACCCATCACAGATGCAACCGCCATAACAGTGATAAATAAAATATCATTAAGAGACAAGATACAATAATTCATGCTCCCATTCATATCAAATATAATCACATATTCAAACATGCTAAAAATGAAATAATAATCCAATAATACATTAATTATCATTAAATTATTAATTATATGAATATAATGAGTTATATAGAAATTTACTTGTAACACTACTTATTTGAGAATTTATAATACAAACACATATATATATAATTCAGTCCATTTTTATTTTTCTTTTTTAAAAATAGTCATTCAAAAATCATACACTATTCACAAGTATATGGAAGAATATTCAGAGTTACCTCTACTCCCTAGCTCATAGGCAAGCACACAAGAGCTACTCCAAAGCTCTTAACAAGAGTCTACAAATCACACACATAAAAATCTATTAATATATATATATATATATATTGAAACCACTCTAGAGTTACTTTAATACTATTCTAAAGCCTAAATCTACCCTTAGAAAAAAAAATATATTCTATAAATATATACTCATAAGTTACCGCGGATTCACTCTTATATATATATATATATATATCATTATATAAATGTGTTAGATCTAAAGGTGTGAAAACAAACATAATATGTGTATATTAAGCTGGACCATTGAAAATAAGAGATGTCACACACGTAAAAGAGACAAAACCATTTTGGCTGGAAAAATTAGAGAACAATTTAATTACTCTCATATGCCAAGTCAAAACAGAGAAAAAAAAAACACAGTTTCAACATTAAATAAACTTATAATGAAATGAATAAAAAAAAGAAAGAAAGAAAGAAAGAGGGCTAGTATTTAATGTGTGAGAAAATACAAATATATATATATATATATATATATATCACACGTAGGTCTGGAGGTCAAGATATTGGTAGCATATATAGGCATGTGCAAGTGGGAGTAGTACACACAAATTTCGAAGAAGAAGAAAAAGTTATTGTACATACACAGTGTTTGGTTAGGAATTTGGGGAATTATGAAAGAGAGATAAAATAGCAAAATACTTATATGTGTGAAGTGTGTACCCACAACAAGCAGAACGGAAAAATCTGGGTTAAATAAAAAAAAAGAAGAAAAAAAAGAAAATATAAATCTCGCACCCAACACACCAAGTAGAAGGAGTTGGTTTAAGAGTTACCAATAAAGTTCACATACAAGATGGATGAAAGGACAGTAAAATATGCTATTGTCAGGAAAACATCAAAGGCAAAACGTTGAACTATTGAAGCCAGACATCCATGGACTAAGAAATGTGGGGTCATGAAGATGTAGAAAAAATATATGAATAAATAAATAAAAGCCACTACTTTTTGTTCGATAGAGATGAAACGGTAATCATGATATGACAAGATGAAATATTGAAGAAAATGAAAGAGAAAAATACATAATGAAGAGTTGAAAAGACATGATTCATATGGAAGTAGGGATTTGAAAAGAGAGGAGGGAAGAAAATGAACCTGCAGATTCGGCGTCCACGACTGTACACTGGAGGGGGCGAAAAAAAATAAGGTATTTATAGGAAAGAGAATTTAGGGTTTCACTTATTAAAATAATATTTTTTTAAAAAAATAATAATAATGTTAGTAATATTCTGACAGATTTTTTTTATATTATTTATTCTAATATTAAGATATATTTACATATACATACCCATATACTTAAGTAAATATTTTAAAAAGGTATTTTATTTGTATTATTTTATTTCATAGAGATTTTTTTTTTGAACTTGATGCTTCTTTTTAAAGTATTAATTTATTATATACCCTTGACTAATTAAAACTTAAACTACAACTAACTCTAAGTGTTAACAAAAATTGGGATGTTACAAGCTTCATCATAAAGGCAGCATTCTGCCTTCTAGCGCTCCTCAAACCAAGACCTCTATCCTCCTTCCGACCGCATACATCCTCCCAGGCCACTAGATTCACTTTCTTAGAGTGTTCGCTGCTACCCCATAAAAAGCCCTTACAGCATTTATCAATTGCATCACATGTTGCGACGGGCAGAAGAATCGATTGCATAGTATAAGCGGGAATAGCTGACGCCACCGAAGAGATCAATGTATGCCTGGTTGCAAACGAGAGACTATTGAGCTTCCAATTCGCTAACCGCGCATCCATTTTGTTCAAGACATATTCATAAGTTTGAGGTGTTACCCTTTTGTGGTGAAGAGGAACACCTAAATACTTTCCTAGGTCTACCGTAGGAGTAAACCCCAAGAACTGGCTAATTTCATGTCTCCTGACGTGATTCACGTTATTCGAAAAGAAAATCCTGGACTTCGACACACTAATCTTTTGTCCCGATGCTAGGCAAAAATCATTAAGACAAGCCTTTAACAAGCCTGTTTGTTCAAGATTAGCCTCAGCAAATAAGATCAAGTCATCTGCAAAAAACAAATGAGAAACCGCTGTACCATTCTTCTTCAACCGGAAAGGCACCCACTGGCCATTCCTCACTTCACTCTGGATTAGATGGGCAAGTCGCTCCATAACCAGAACAAAAAGATAAGGAGACAACGGGTCACCCTGTCTAATACCTCAGTTGGCTTGAAACTAGGTCCCTTGGAACCATACCACAGGATCTGCATCTCCACCGTAGACAAGCAGACCTTCACAATATCAAGAAACGTAGCTGGCACCCCCAACTCTTACAAGCAATCAATAACAAAATCCCAGCGAACCCGATCATATGCTTTCTCTAAATCAATCTTCAATGCCATAAAGCCCTTCTTCTTCCTCATAGTACGCATCGAATGGATAACTTCCTGAGCAAGAATGACATTATCGGAACTCATTCTCCCGGGCACAAAGCTACATTGGTTTGGAGTAATAATATCAGGCATAAGAATCTTTAACCGGTTTGACAACACTTTCATCACTACCTTATACACCACATTACACAAGCTGATTGGTCTAAAATCCTTAAAATTTTGTGGCATATCCACCTTCGGAATTAAGACTAAATTGGTTTCGTTAATGCACTGTAAATGTTCCGGGTGAACAAAAATGTCTTGAACCAACTAGATTACTGATTTACCGACCGTCTCCCATTGACTCTGGAAGAATAAAGGATTTAACCCATCTGGTCCTGGAGCTTTCAACGAACCCATGCTAAATAACGCCTGTTTAATTTCAACGTCAGTCGCCATCCTACTAAGGGAAGCCAGCATCGCCTCATTTACCTGGGGAAATGTATCCCCGAAATTAATCCAGGTAAATGGGTCTTGTTCTTCCCTATATAACCTCTGAAAGAAATTGGTCCCCTCCACCTTCAATTCCTCAGCATCATAACACCACCCTCCATCCTCTCGCTGCAATGCTTCTATAATTTTCCTCTTCTTACGACCATTCGTCACTGCATGGAAATACCTTGTATTTTTTATCCCCATGGGAATACCAATTACATCTAGATCGTTGAATCCACATAAGTTCCTCTTGAATTAGGCATTTTTCAAGCTCCAACCAAACCTCAAATCGTTTATTGTTTCAAAAAGGACTGTTTTCATCTTTATCCTGCAATTGTTCTAAGTTACTGAGCAAAGTAGCCTTCCGGAGATTAATATTTCCAAATTGAGACTTATTCCATCGCTGCACCTCCTTCTTAAAATTCTGAACATTTATACTCCAACTGTCCCTGACATTCCAGGCGTTCTTAACCACTCCCGAAAAGCCCTCATCCATAACACATGGTGCAAAGAATCTGAACTGGTCCCTTCTCAATCCTGGACTATTTGGCCTCATCCTCAACAACAAAGGGCAGTGATCGGATTTAAACTTCGGTAGGTCTAACACTGATGTGGAATTATGCTTCTCTAACCACCTAGCATTCGCAATAACACGATCAATTCGGCTATGAGACGAACCAGGTGACCATGTATATACAGGTCCTTGAAACTCCAGTTCCCCCATCTCCCTCTCCGAGTACCACTGCATAAAAAGGCGATCACCACCTACCAATCTTTGCGCCCCCGCTTTCCTCTCATCCCGCCGTAACGTAGCATTAAAATCCCCACCAACACACCACCTACCCACCCCCGAATTTTCTATTAATCGGAGTTGAGACCACAATTCTTGTCTTCTAACTGGATTAGGATAGCCATATACCACCAAAAGGTCCCAAGAATCTTCCATCCCCACATTAAAAGTTCCATGCAAAACTTGCCCATGCTTCATAGTGACTGAAAAATCCACCTCTTCAGCCCAAAAACACCAAATCCCTCCACTAAATCCCACTGCATCCACCACCTCCCACTTCTTAAACCCCCACCGTCTAGCTAACACTCTAGCCTTCTCACTACTTTGACGAGTTTCTAATAAAGCAACAAACTGGAAATTATATCTCTTCCGCAACTCCTTCATTAGCCCCGTAAAGGCCCTACCTCCCACGCCTCTAACATTCCAAATTAGTATTTTAAAATCCATAAACAACTTACTTGGAAAGGAGAGACACTCAACAATTATAGCCCACCTCCGTCACCTCCATATCATCAACTCGAGGCTGTCCCACAGGTGGAGGGACTACTCGCATACTTGTGTCAGAGATAGCGCTTGCACCTGGGTTATAGGGAATATCCACACTCATCGTAGCGGAATGAGGTCGTTGACGATGAGGGGATCGATCAGCCAACACCTCCTTCAAAGCCAGTTGTAATTCATGTCTAACCAACGCATGACTCGCCTTCCGTAACCTCCACCAGGCCCTCATCCACCTGATCTCTAGCCTTTTTCTATGTACCCACAACACTCTCCTGTGCACTATTCCACTTGGGCTCTACCACTTTCACCATGTCAGTCTGCTTCAAACTCTTTGCTGTAGGCCCAGTGGCTTTCGACGATCCCAGCCCATGCGAGCTCCTCAGAAACCTCTCCGCTCTCTTTAACACCTGCCTATCCGAGCCACGTGACTCACGCATGTTATTCCTTTGTTTTGACTGACCCTTAACCATATCCCATGGGGATTGCTGATCCTGTGTAGCTGTCGGTGCAGAATCCTCATCCAACACCAGATCATGAAAACGAAGGCCGTTACGTGAATCACGCGTGTTATTACTCTGTTTTAACTGACCCTTAACCATATCCCGTGGGGATTGCTGATCTTGTGTAGCAGTCGGCGCGGAATCCTCGGTCATCACTAGAGCATTAAAATGAGAGCCGTTGTTCCCACCTCCTACGCTCTACCGAGAATGTCGCCCCTTATCACTCACTTTCCCGCTGGAGGGACCTAACCGAGAATTCCGGCATGGACGTTGAACTACCATCCACGGTTCAAAAGCGACACCGGTGCTTCCCCGTGGCATCTGTTGCACCACCGGCTCACCATACACTATCTCCGACGTAAGACCGTTAGTTCCCCGACTACCACTCGGATCTGTACTAGACTCAGACGGCGCCCCTTCCCTTGCATGTGGACATTGTGTTCGTTCATGGCCGTACCTCCACAGTGGAGACAAATAATATGTATGCTCTCATATTGGATTCGCAATTCCATGCCATTCACCAACACAACAGGACGAAGCGGGACGTTCAAATCGATCTCAATACATAACCGTGCAAACCTCCCCTTCTTCTTGCGCATGGTGTTCATATCCACCTTCAAAACCTTCCCCACTTGAGACCCAATAACAAACAGTGCACCCTTATCATAATAATCCAGTGGGAGCTTTGCAATTTGTATCCAAGCAGATATTTTCGAGATCACTTCAACATCCAGATTAAAGTCTGGTTTCCAGGGTTGGACAGACAAGTAATAGTCATAAACCAACCACGGGCCACCTGTTAGCGCCAGGTCATAGTCATGGTGATCTGTAAACGTAACGACGAAGAATCTCGATCCGACGTCTATGATGTCGACCTCCCCATATTTAGCCCACAGCTGCTGCAACTTTCTCTCCAAGTAATCCGAGTTGACCATTCTCCCCAAGAGTTTCACAATCAGAGCATTCTTCCATTGCCTAGCCAGCCTTTCTTTCTCATGTGGAAAGAAAATCACATTAGGACCTTAGCAGACATCTCCACCCTGCACCGCTCCTTCCATCCCTCTCCTATCCACCATTCCTCCTCCTCCGTCTCTTCCGCGTGCCCCTGAGTAACTGCCTCCTTGAAAGACTTCCACTTGCTCGTGTTCTCAGACGGCTCCAGGCCGTAAGAGTTCTCCACATGCATCCAAGGCTCATCCCTTGGAATCATAGAATGATCACTCGTATACTCTCCCTCACCTGCACGGACCTTCTTCCGACTGCGATTCAGCACATCTTCCTCCTCCTGTGACGGAGGAGGGCTTTCGCCTTCTCTGACTTCTCTCATTCTCTCTGGATTCCTTGACAAAACTCTCTTTTTGCTGTTTGATTCCAATGTGTTAGTTTGACGTCACAATTGTAAAAATTCAGACACTTACAAAAGTAAAATGAAACAGTGTTTAGGCATAGGAAACTCTCATTATAGGAACGCTGGGCGCTGAGGGACAATATTTTCATTAAAGGATTAAATGGATCTGAAATGTCTCTGCCGGCATTAGAAACTGAAATGAAATTAATTTTTTATGAATTTACCCCATTAGCCTTTTAACTGAAAACTGTCACTTTTTCAGTTTTATATAATCTGCATTATTACTGGGTATAAAAAAAATATGTATTATTTCTATTGTTGTGTGGCATGCCTAGTAAAATTAATAATTAATTATTAATATATTAGATTCCATTCGATAAATAAGAGAAGGTATTATTATAGGAATATACACATCAATTTCTTTATATTCTTTATGGTAAGTTCTCTAATCACATATGGCCACGTGTCCTATCTTTTTCATGAGTTTATAGTTAAATGATAATATATTCAAAAATATGGCACATAGCTACTTGTGATGAATGAACTTAACATAAGATATATAAGAAACTTGACATAAGTATTCTCCTTATTTGTAATAGGCTGCAATATTATGATTGTTTGTGGTCTTTCTTTTTAGGTGTGTTGGATACAAGTAAATACTTAATCGCGCTGAATCAACTAGTCAAATTTGCATTATCCCATAATAGCACACCTGTATCAAATTGGAAATTGCAAACCTTAGCATGTTTGAATTGACAGTAGAAGCTACTTTTTCAAACAACCATAGCCTGTTAATATTTCGTGGATCACTTCTCTTTAGCAGAACTATGCATTTTGGAATAAATATAACTCCCACAAAGCTCCCTTCCATAAATCATTGAACTGCATATTCGACCCCACTACTTTTGTTTTCACCTATTCAAACAATTCCTCTTTCTAATTGCCGAGAATCCGGTGATCGTTGGGAAAGGATGTTATGCTTTTCTCATTATAAAATACGATCTCCTTCTCTCTCTCAAACATACATATACGGCTTCAAAAATTAAGAGGCAAAAGAAGAAGGTCAGAAAATGGTTAAAGAAAGAGAGAAAGATTAATTGAAGATGACAAAAAAGGGCAGGGCCCTTCTTCCTTCTGAAATTTTTCATGCAGGATTTTCATTTCTGTTTTGTAGCCTACCTCTTCGAAAACAAGGATGGCTTTTGCTAACTCTGAAGATCCTTGAACGAAGACAAAAACTATGAAGATCCTTGTTACTTGAAAGACCGAGACTTTGGAGACAGAGAGAGAGAGGACAGGGATAGTCTTATGTTTGATGCGTTCAGGAGTGAAATATTGAAAAATTCAGGTGTTCACAGGACCGGCAAATTTACAAGCAGCAATGAAATAGTTGTTACAAGTATCTATACCAAATATCCTTTGCTTGAAGAGATGTTTGGGTAATGGAGCAACTCAAGATCTGTTTGATATTGAATTGACCAAAAGAAGTCATTTTCTTGAAGAGTTAGACAAGAGTACATTCTCCTGTGAGAGACATTCCCTTGAAAACAAGATTCCTGAGCATCTTTTGATCCCATGTACCATGCAACATGAAGAAATCAAAGAAAACTCAGGTACCACAGTCATTGTGGTAGCTTCGTTCTATCTTCCTCAAGCTTTGTGTTACTAAGATATCAAATAATGTACAGCTAAGTTTGCTTTATGCAAATTGTGGGATGTCAAGTCCCCCCCCCTTTTTCTTGGCATTTGTTCAATACATATCTTACATTCTGCTTATTGATTTTCTATTTTTGGCTCTTTATCAGAGACCCAGCAATTATTGGTATTAAAAGAGGGATATCCTTTGCACGCTGGCAATTGTGAAAATACCAAAGAGATGTTTGTTGGGTTACATGTGTCCCTGGACGTTCCTATGTTCCATGGCATGTGTTTCTTCCCCTTGCTTTATAAGTCTAAATATTTGTATTGCAGACAATGTCATTTAAATGCCTTGATTAATTAATATTTGTGACTGTAGTTACAGGGAAAATGGAGAGAATGATTCAAAAAGAGCTTCTGGACAAGACTCCAGATGTATGCATATACAATGATCAACTCCAGACACCTCTTGGAGATCAAAGCATTGATCTAAATTCAGTAAAAGCTGTATCAAGTAAAGTATTCAGCGATCTATTGAAGAAGTGTAATTCTTTTTTGTGCATAACTAAACTGTTATGACCCTGGAAGAGGGTGACGTGGCTAATGAGAATAGGGCTGGACAACAAGAAGAGTGGGACAAAATGGATAAGGGCGTAATAGTTGCAGGACAAATTGGACAGGTGTCAACAGGTCAGAAAAGGATCATACATGATAATGCGCTCGCTGACAAGGCCGTTAGGCGCAGCAGCAGAATTGGAAAGCCATCATGGAAGCTGAGAGAGAGAATGTGGTAGATAGATGGATAGGGTAGTGAGGAGGAGACAGTTTTGATTATTTCATTGTTCTCTATGTTCTGTATGTTTCTTCCCTCTTCTCAATGAATAGTCTCTTCTGCCTCTGATAGTATTTCTTTTCTTTCCTTAATTCCTAAGTTGTAAGGAGTAGTTCAGCAAAAATACTCTATAGACATTTACTGTTCAACTGCTTATTGTTCTGATTAATCTATTTCTTGGAAATATAACCAATGAGGGGTGTGTTCATTGCATAAACATGTGGAGGAAATGAAGATTCTGAATTAGCTAGTGAACACGAAAATTGCTAGAACTTTTTTTTGATGGCAATGAGATATTTGAAAGAGACAGATTAAATGTATTATTAGGGTGGTCCTTGCTTATAGGTTATGTTATAGATTATGATTAAAAATAGCAGACAGATCTTTCTTTGCACCACCCGGTTCTGTTATGTTAATCTTTCTTTGTCAATTGTAGGTTATGTTAATCTCTCTCCTTATTCCTAATATTTAAGTGCTATTAAGATGTAGTTATCAAGTAATTTGAGGTTTAGGGTAGATTAAATGTATTACGAGTTTTGGAAACATACTCCTTTGGTCATTAATATAAGACATATTTGAGGAGTTGATATTTCCTAATTATAACACATCGTTTTTATGTTTGTCAATCTTTTTCTAATTTATCTCTATTGATGTTCTCTCAATCATAATTAAGGAGGAGAGGGAAGAAGTGAATTAGGGAAAATGATTAGGGAGTTTTAAAAAATACGTCATATAAACAAATTTAACTAACTTAATCTAATCAAATTAAGTAAAAAAAATGATTTAAGGACTAGAGGGGTATAAAATTGAGGAAATACAATAATGGGATATGATTTAAAATTAAAGATAGTATATATTTATTAATATTGAGTTGAATTTAAGTCTGTTTGGTTCAATTGATGGGAGGGGATAAAGGGGATTTTATAGTTATTGGGAATTGCCGTATAATTATTTGAGTATAAAGAATTTACCCAATTGGGTTACATTTTAAGGTCATAATCCCAAAATAGAGTTTTAAAAAGGACCATAATTACATGAAGCTTTTTTTATCCATCATGTCATGTTCTCCATTCACATGTGGTAATGTATTCGTTTTTTTTTTCATCTGGGTTTATAGTTAAATAATATTATATCAAAAAATAGGATACATGATTGTAATAGATTGAAGATTTAATATAATGGATATAAGAAACTTAACCTAAATATTTTCCTTAATTTTTACAAAAGAAGGAAAGATGGAATTAAATATTAATAATAATGTGTGTAAAGAAATGGTTAAGAGGAAAAAAGGTGAAAGAAATTAAAAAAAAACAAATAATAAAAGAAATCACTTAAAATTTGGCTAATGTTGGGGGGAGTATATCACGTGTTGGCACTCTTCATTAGTTGGTAGCTTGTAGATATTAGTGGATTAATTAAAAAAAATAAGATTTTTACCTATATTTTTCTTTTTCATTTTTTTGAATTGGTCACTTAGTGTCTAGAATACCTACATATTATAAAATCATGGGAAGTAATAGGGTCAGAAAGCAGACAATTTTAAGAGTGAGGCGTTGTGGTGTTACAATTGGTATCATAGCATGGTATGCAAGGGTGTTACAAGTGGTATCAAAGGGTGATGCTGGGGGAGTATATCACGTGTTGGCACTCTTCATTAGTTGCTTGCTTGTAAATGCTAGTGGATTAATTAAAAAAATAAGATTTATACCTATATTTTTCTGAATATGACCTACTATTTTTCTTTTTCATTTTGTTGAATTGGTAACTTAGTGTTTGAAATACCTACATGTTATAAAATCTTGGGAAGTAATAGGGTCAAAAAGTAGATAATTTTAAGAATGAGGCGTTGTGGTGTTACAATTAGTATCATAGCGTGTTATAAAAAGTGTTACAAGTGGTATCAGAGGATGTTACAAGTGGTATCAAATATGGTATCGATGCGCCATTCCTCTTTTATCATCCCCTATTTGTTGGAGGTTCTTTATTCTACTTTCATCGGTGTTTCTCCCATTCGGTGATAACCTGAGCAATGTGGCTACTCTTTTTACAAGTTTTGCTGAGAAAGGGAAGTTCTTTCTACATCCGATGTTTCTGATTTCTTCTTCTACCATCCGATCCTCTTCATCATTGAAGGTTCTTTCTTCATTCTTCATTTATCATTCCCTTATTGTTGGAGGTTCTTTATTCTTCTTTCGTCCGTGTTTTTCCCATTCGGTGTTAACCTGAGCAATGTGGCTACTCTTTTTACAAGTTTTTCTAAGAGAGGGAAGTTCTTTCTTCATCTAGTGTTTTTGCTTTTTTCTGTCATTCAATGAGAGAAAAAATATGGGCCCTTTAAATTTTATCATAATTCCCCAAAAATAAAATATTTACAAAATGAGAGAAAAAAAGTTAATTATTTACATTGTTGGACTTAAGCATTGTGGGAGCTTAGGGAGATGAGAACAAACAATGTAAAATGATAAAAGTTGAAAAATCCCACACTTGCAAAAATAAAAAAATATCAAAACTAGAACAAATATTCTTTGAAATTGATAAAGCCGTGCATTAGGTAGTATGAGCTTAGGGAATGAACTCCAACAATAGATGAAGGAGTAGCAAAGCAATAAATTCAAGAGACAAGAAGGAGTATATAAGGAAATTCGGATTACACAAATTGAATCATATCTTTATTTAGTTTGGAAGTATAATTCGGATTAAAATAATTTTTGCAAACATTCATTCCAATAATCATTACTCTAAAGTACTTTTTAGAGGGATCAAAGCCTATGTAGTTTGTTAGGCGTTATTGTGTTACAATTGGTATCATAGCCTGGTATAAAAGGGTATTACAAGAAGTATTATAGTGTGGCATCAGAGAGTGTTTCAAGGGGTATCAAATGTGATTTAGAGGGTGTTTCAAGTGGTATCAGATGTGGTATCAGAGGGTGTTACAAGTATTATCACATATGGTATCAGATGCGCCATTCTTCTTTTATCAACCCTTCTTCGTTGGAGGTTCTTTGTTTTGTTTTTGTTGGTGTTTCTCCCATTCAGTGTTAACCTGATCAATATGGGAGCTTAGGGAGATGTGGTGTGCTTTTCTTTGTGTTAACTAACATATCCAGGGTGATACGGACAAATTCAGTAATAAAGATCAAACACTAATCACGTCATACTGCAGGTAAAATTTTATACAGAAAATGTGTTGAATTTGAACTTATTCATTTAAAACATTTCTTTACATGATGTAGGCTGAGAAAATATGACTGGGATCGAGACTATAGCATTAGCTCGAAGGGCAATTATTCGGGCCTGTACCTATGATTGGCAAACTGGGGGAGAAGCTACCGGTTAATAATAAAGAGGATTAGCTTTATTTTATTGAGGATAGATATTTCATTCTTACTTGTGGTGTTTGTAGTGTTTTATGCAGTGTATCATTTATAAGAAATTGGAAAAGTACATATGGAGTCCTACGAAACTGAAATGAACATTGAATTTGAGGAGGCCGAGGCAGCCCGCAGTGACTTGGAGAGAAGGTGGAAAGAAAGGGAATTTGATGTTAGCAGTCTTGTGCAATATGTTGCAGAAAATGGCGACTAAACCTCACTCTATTAGTGCTGTATAAGAGGGTGTTACAAGTAGTATCAGAGGGTGTTACATGTGAATTATAGCATGGTATCAAAGGGTGTTTCAAATGGTATTAGATGTGGTATCAGAGGGTGTTACAAGTGGTTTCAAATATGGCATCAGATACGCCATTCTTCTTTTATCATCCCCTCTTCGTTGGAATTTCTTTGATTTGCTTCTATTGGTGTTTCTCCCATTCGGTGTTAACCTAATCAATGTGGTATGCTTTTCTTTGTCTTTTTCTCCCTTACTTTTAAGGCTATTGGGTCTACGCCGGTCCCATTTCTCATCCTTGTACTAGTGTAGTAGCCTTTTTACCATAACTTTTTATCTTTTGAATTAATTATCATTTTATTAAAAAAACATAGTTGTTTATTGTGCTGCAAGACACCTGTGATATACATTGGGATGTATTGACTACGTGAACAGGGACAATCGATCACCTTAGTGCCAACTGTGCCCTATGGATGGTTAGCAAGGTCATCGCTGCTGCAGATACTAGGGGCACAATAAGAACCACATCCAATAAATCCAGGGCAATACGGACAAATTCAGTAATAAAGATCAAACACTAATTGCGTCATATTGTAGGGAATGCCAATAAGATATTAATGCATGCACTTTACTCTAAACTTCTCTTTTTACATTTTTACTATCACACACACACATATATATATTACTAATTTTTTATTGTAGAGCGACGAACATCTAGCAATGAATGGTCAGCCCATCCCAATCCTGAGGACAGCTCAAGAATTCGGACCCTTATGCCACGGCCACACTCTTGACTGCAAAATTCCTAATCTCCAGCTTTGAAGCAATAATATAATCCACAGATAATTCCACATTTTATTTAGGTTGGAAAAATTAGTTTTTTTTTTCATACAAATTACCTAATTCTACATTTGACTTAGGTTGAAAAAATTTATCATCTGAATGATTCCAGGAACATTTCAACCTCCACAGATAAAATAGCAATCGTAACAGGCAAACAGTTTGCTCTTAAGACACTCGAAGATTGAGTAAGTAAAATTTTATACAAAAAAAATATTGAATTTAAACTTATTCATTTAAAACATTTCTTTACATGATGTAGGCTAAGAAAATATGACTGTGAATTAGGCTATAGCATTAGCCCGAAGGGCACTTATTCAGGTCTGTATCCATGATTGGCAAACTGGGGGAGAAGCTTCCGATGAGTAATAAAGAGGATTAGCTTTGTTTTATTGAGGATAGATATTTCATTCTTACTTGTGGTGTTTGTGGCATTTTATGCAGTGTATTATTTATATGAAATTGGAAAAGTACATATAGAGTCCTAAGAAACTGAAATGAACCTTGAATTTGAGGAAGTCGAGACAGCCCGCAGTGACTTGGAGAGAAGGTGGAAAGAAAGGGAATTTGATGTTAGCAATCTTGTGCAATATGTTGCAGGAAATTGCGACTAAACCTCACTCTATTAGTGTTGTATAAGAGGGTGTTACAAGTGGTATCAGAGGGTGTTACATGTGAATTATACCATGGTATCAGAGGGTGTTTCAAATGGTATCAGATGTGGTATCAGAAGTTGTATTAAATATGGTATTAGATGCGTCATTTCTCTTTTATCATCCCCTATTCGTTAGAGGTTCTCTGTTCTGCTTTTGTTGGTTTTCTCCCACTCGATGTTAACCTGAGCAATGTAGCTACTCTTTTTACAAGTTTTGCTAAGAGAGGGAAGTTCTTTCTTCATCCGGTATTTCTATTTTCTGCTTCTGTCATCTGATCCTCTTTATCGTTGAAGGTTCTTTCTTTATTCTTCAATTATTATCCCCTTATCGTTGGAGGTTCTTTGTACTTCTTTCATCATTTTTTCTACCGTTCGGTGCTAACCTGAGCAATATGACTACTCTTTTTGCAAGTTTTGTTTAGAGAGGGAAGTTCTTTCTACATCCGGAGTTCCTGTTTTTTTCTTCTGTCATCTGATCCTCTTCGTTGTTGAAGGTTCTTTCTTTATTCGTCCTGTATTTTCCCTCAATGGAGAGGGAGGTTCTTTTTTCATCTGGTGTTTCTGTTTTCTTCTGTCATCCGATCCTCTTGATCATTGTATCGCCCGAAATTTGGAGAATATGGAGCCATCACCAAAATTTTGAAAAAGGACAATTTTGGAAACATTTTTGAAAAATGAAAATGAGATAGGGTTCAGCAATCAATTATGCATGGGGAAGGCATTAGGCACCCCACAACACCCACTCATAAGAATAGTTATCCTAAGTTAATTATTTACAAAACAAGAAAATAAAGTTAATTATTTACATTGTTGGACTTGACTTAAGAAGAGAGCCAAGGGCCTACGTTTCCTTTACAGGGATCAAAGTCCAAATAATTCATTAGGGGTAGAAAGGCAGACAATTTTGAGAGTGAGGCATTGTGGTGTTGCAACTGGCACGTACCTTAACATGGTATAAAAGGGTGTTACAAGTGGTATAAGAGGGTGTTACAAGTGATATTATACTGTGGTATCAGTGAATGTTTCAAGTGGTATCAGATGTGGTATCAAAGGGTGTTACAAGTGGTATCAAATGTGGTATTAGATGTGTCATTCCTCTTTTATCATCCTCTCTTCATTGGAGGTTCTTTGTTCTGCTTTCATCGGTTTTCTCCCATTCGGTGTTGACCTAAGCAATGTGGCTACTCTTTTTACATCCTCTTCACTTCTTCTTCTCCCTCCTCCCACCACCTTCTTCTTCCATTAGACCAGTTCTTGTTCTTCTTCCTTGAGTCAAACAATCTCATACTCTTGTTTTCCTTTAGATTGATATACAACTCCAGGCTGTAGCATACATTGCTAAAAGTTGAAACTTTCCTATGCAAAAATTGAATCTCTCCATTTTTTCTCATCCACGTACAGTGTTCAAACTCAGATTGACGAGGTATGCTCTTATATGCCGTTTTTATCTGTGGTGTGTTTCCTTTTTCGGTTCTAATCTGACTCCCTTTCTTTTTTGAGTGGAAAATGAATATATTGCATCTAAAATATGTACAAAGCTACATTATCAAAAAAAACTAAGAAGGATGTGATTAATTATTGAGCTCGTATATATAGATTGTGTGTTGTTAAGTGGTCAATCATTCATGCAAGTTAGTTAAGGTCAAGCATTCATTCGTACATATGGAGTCCTACAAAACTGAAATGAACCTTGAATTGGAGGAGGCCGAGGCAGCCCGCGGTGAATTGGAGAGAAGGTGGAAAGAAAGGGAATTTGAAGTTACCAACCTTGTGCATTATGTTGCAGAAAATAGCGATTAAACATCACTCTGTTAGTGCTGTATAAGATAAATATTGTTATATAAGTGATGGAGAATAGAGTGGGAGTGAGGGTAGAGAGGTCAAAATGATTTTTAGAGTGAAGGGTTGGGGGCGTACCTTATAGAATATGATGTGTGGATCTCCGGTGGAAGCTTGCAGGACATGGCAAGATGGTAGGATGAGACGCCGATGGAGGCTACGCTAGTTTTGTTCTACATTTGTGCTTTGGCAAGTCTCAGCAAGCGTTAACTGAGATAGATCTAATTTTGAGGGTTTCGTAGTCAGAACTCTTTAGTCCTTCTTTTTCTTTAGCCCGGATTCCCTCAATTTTATTTTTGCCCAATAAAGTTACTCATTTTAGATAAATCTGACCCTACTGACCCTTAATGGATAACATACTTAACTAATTGGAGTAGATTAAATTGAGTTACAAATTGTGTAAAGCATAGTTTCTTAGGCCTTTGTCGTTTGATTGCCTCTCTTTTGTGGAGGAAGTGAAGATTCTGAATTAACAAGAGAATGATATATTTTGAAAAAATTAATGATAAGAAATCTGTAATTCACATTAACTATGCCAAGATCTATCTGAAAAGAGTGACTTTTGTTGGTCAAAAGTAAAATTGAGAGAATCTGGACTAAAGAAAACGAAGCCCTAGATGAAACTCAATTTTCCCAAACTAGAAAGTTGGTCGGCAAAGAAGTGTTCCTTTTCTATTGTCAACTAAAATATACATTCGCCCTCTCTATTCACCACCCTCTGTTTTTTCAGCTCCCGCCATATCCATTTCACTGTATTCCTCTAATTATTTGTACCACCTCAACATCACATCAAGGGCACATAGGACTTTTGCTCAACTTCCCCGCCGTGGCAAAATGGCTTCCCACCATGTTTGGAGGTAACCACATTTCATTTATGCGGTTGAAATTCAGATAGGCAGGAAAATATTTTCTGATGGAAATTTTGAATCAAATGGCCACCATCACTGGCAAATTCCCATTTTTGTTTCCGTTCCCTTCATTTTCCACGAACCAAACGGGACCTTATAGGTTGTTATAATCGTTTCTAAGGATTTGTTTATCCAAAAGCATCTAAACCTCACTCTATTAGTGTTGTATCAGAGGGTGTTTCAAATGGTATCAGATGTGGTATCAGAAGTTGTATTAAATATGGTATCAGATGCGTCATTCCTCTTTTATCATCCCCTCTTCGTAGCTACTCTTTTTACAAGTTTTGCTAATAGACCAGTTCTTGTTCTTCTTCCTTGAGTCAAACAATCTCATACTCTTGTTTTCCTTTAGATTGATATACAACTCCAGGCTGTAGCATACATTGCTAAAAGTTGAAACTTTCCTATGCAAAAATTGAATCTCTCCATTTTTTCTCATCCACGTACAGTGTTCAAACTCAGATTGACGAGGTATGCTCTTATATACCGTTTTTATCTGTGGTGTGTTTCCTTTTTCGGTTCTAATCTGACTCCCTTTCTTTTTTGAGTGGAAAATGAATATATTGCATCTAAAATATGTACAAAGCTACATTATCAAAAAAAACTAAGAAGGATGTGATTAATTATTGAGCTCGTATATATAGATTGTGTGTTGTTAAGCGGTCAATCATTCATGCAAGTTAGTTAAGGTCAAGCATTCATTCGTACATATGGAGTCCTACAAAACTGAAATGGACCTTGAATTGGAGGAGGCTGAGGCAGCCCGCGGTGAATTGGAGAGAAGGTGGAAAGAAAGGGAATTTGAAGTTACCAACCTTGTGCATTATGTTGCAGAAAATAGCGATTAAACATCACTCTGTTAGTGCTGTATAAGATAAATATTGTTATATAAGTGATGGAGAATAGAGTGGGAGTGAGGGTAGAGAGGTCAAAATGATTTTTAGAGTGAAGGGTTGGGGGCGTACCTTATAGAATATGATGTGTGGATCTCCGGTGGAAGCTTGCAGGACATGGCAAGATGGTAGGATGAGACGCCGATGGAGGCTACGCTAGTTTTGTTCTACATTTGTGCTTTGGCAAGTCTCAGCAAGCGTTAACTGAGATAGATCTAATTTTGAGGGTTTCGTAGTCAGAACTCTTTAGTCCTTCTTTTTCTTTAGCCCGGATTCCCTGAATTTTAGTTCTTCACATACTATAAAAAAAACACCCAATTTCCAACGGAATTTTTAATGGCAAATTCAGCCATGGAATTTCCAATGGAATTTTTTCCGTGGCAAATTTCGGAAAGTTTTATGACAGAAATTTGTCATGGAAAATTCTGTCTAAAAAATTAAAAATCATTACTTTTTTAAAAAAATAATATTTATAAAATTAAAATAATATTTATAAATTAAAATATTAATTATTAAATAATTCTATTAGAAAGATCAAAGTAAACGTAGTTCCTTAGGATTAGAAAGGCAGACAATTTAGAGAGTGAGACGTTGTGGTGTTACAATTGGTAGCATAGGGTGATATATAAAGGTGTTACAAGTAGTGTCAGAGAGTGTTACAAGTGGTATTATAGCGTGGTATTAGAGGATGTTTCAAGTGGTATCAGATGTGGTATCAGAGAGTGTTACAAGTGGTATCAAATATGGTATCAGATGCACCATTCTTCTTTTATCATCCCCTCTTCATTAGAGGTTCTTTGTTCTGCTTTCATCGGTGTTTCTCCCATTGGGTGTTAACCTTGAGCAATGTGGGAGCTTAGGGAGATGAGAACAAACAATGTGAAATGACAAAAGTTAAAAATTCCCACACATGCAAAAATAAAAAAATCAAAACTAGTACAAATATTCTTTGAAATTGATAGAGCCCTGTATTAGGTAGTAGGAACTTAAGGAATGAACAACAACAGATGAAGGAGTGGCAAAGAAGTAAATTTAAGAGACAAGGAGGGTTATCTAAGAAAATCATGGTTTCGATTGAAGAATGAACTTGTTTGTATAGTAAGGTCTTAGCCAGCGAGACCTAGGTTGAGGGTATTTTGGTAATTTTAGTTGGCGCGTTTCAGAACCAAGCAAAATCTTAGATACCGATCTAGTTAGATTTAGTATCATCTGACATTCTGACACCCCCTAAATTGATGCAAGTTCTTTCTTATGCTACAAGGGAGTTATTTCTCTTCATAATCACCTTATCATTACCTTAAGCCTTCACTAATCATTCCTAATTATCTCTCTAATCCTTTCCTTTTATCATCATCATCATCTCTACCTACCCTCTCTGTCTAGATTTCAATTAATTACCTCCTCCTTTTTTGTTGCTACGCTTTTGCATGTGATGTACCGTCCTCCTCTCCTTTCCAAGTTCAATGGTCAATTCACTTTTGTTATCATTTTACCTCCCCTTTTTGTGATAAAACAAAGATTACCTCCCTTCTCTTTTAACACCCTAATTTAAAGCTACGTCTGACATTTTTTCTCACTATATAAAACTGACTTTTTTTAAACTCAAAATGCCCATTTCGGCCCCAATAATGTTTCTCTTGATTTTTGTGGCAAATGACTTTTTGCCTATAACACATTAAAATAAAAGCAACTTTTTCCCTTTTAAAACAAAAGAATTTAAAACTTTCAAAATTGATTTTTCAATAGTCAAATAAGCCTATGTGAATATGATTTTTTATAAGTATTTATCTAAATATAAATCACATTACACAAATTGAATCATATCTTTATTTGGTCTGGAAGTATAATTCGGATTAAAGTAATTTTTGCAAAAATTAATTCAAACAATCATTGCTCTAAAGTATCTTTTAGAGGGATCAAAGTCCATGTAGTTTATTAAGGGTAAAAAGGCAGATAACTTTGAGAGTGAGGCGTTATGGTGTTACAATTGATATCATAGCCTGGTATAAAAGAGTGTTACAAGTGGTATTATAGCGTGGCATCAAATGGTGTTTCAAGTGGCATCAGATGTGGTATCAGAGGATGTTACAAGTGGTATCAAATATGGTATCAGATACGCCATTCTTCTTTTATCATCCCCTCTCCGTTGGAGGTTCTTTGTTAACCCAAATGAAAAGCAATTTAAAGCTAAAATTAACCCAAATGAGAGCATCAGACATATGTTTGCAAGTTAAAATTAACCAGATCAAACGGTGCCTTTCCATCCTTCCAAGCTGCATCTAGATATGTCCGTAAAGACATGTCAACAAACACCTGATATAATTGCGATAAATATCATTAAAACCCAATCATTTTAAACAGGAAAATCATTGCAAGCAGAAATATGCCTTAACAGTGCATCTGCCACCATAGATTCACTAATTGTTCTTGCAGGTAAAAGTATGTTTGTTGAATCAGAGAGTAGATTGGGCAGATGGAAGAAGCCTAGATTAAAGATGGCATCTTTGAGTTAGAGACCGATGACGACAATGGTATGGCAGACTCCAAGATCAACGAAAATGGACCCCAAGATCGCCGCCTCCTCTCGGAATCTCCCAGAGGGTAAAACTATGAAACCCACTTCCACTTCTTCCCAGCCTTGAGCTCGTTGGAGATCAGTGACTACAGGATCAGCCTCACTTATACCATGAAAGAGTTTGTTGTGGGAGTAGAACTAGAATTGGAATTGAAAATTAAAGTGGAAGTGGAAGAAGAAATGGCCTTTAAAGTATGTTTGATATGATATGCTGATAGAATTGATGTATTAATTATATCCAATTTATATATTTATATTATGAAAAGACAAGAATACCCATAACTTAAAAAAAACAGACCCATGATGGAATCCTCCTATTAGTTGCCCCAAAACCAACCAATTAAATTCACCGGCGGCCATCAAAGCATCTTTAAACTAATTAATCAGAAATAGATCTGAGAAAGAAACCGATTTGAGAGGCAAATATGCAATGGAAGTATCAAACTCAAACAAACCACAGACAAGAACCAAGAAAAAGAAAAATCTGGTGATAGAAGATAAAGTTGAATCAGGTTCGCTAACATAATCCAAAAAAACAACAATTGAAGAAGCATATTTTTCAAAATTTCAAAGGCAGAGGAGGAAGCATTTTATTTCCTTTGGTCATGCTTTTGAGAAATTCATTGGCGATGGCAGAAAGGGAGCAGACAAAAATCTCAACCCATCATCGAACCACCATGGCGTCCTCCTCGGAGACCTCACAATAATAGCATTCGTAGCAGGGGTTGTTGGCGATGAAGGAGGCAAGGGAAGATGGCGGCCAACGATGGCATTGGGTGCCGAAGACAACAACGGCAATGGGTGTCAGCGTCAACAACAACAACAACGAAGAAGATTGTCACACCTTGTCTTAATTTTACCTTTATTAGAGTATTCGCAGAAAATGATATGCGGTTCGGTGGCCAACACATGAATAACATAAATATACTGATAATATGTACATGATCACATAATTTCCCCCTGAGGGGTTCGTACCTGATAAATTCAAATAATGTAGTTGCACAAGACTATAAGGTATCTAAACCCATCACAATGAAACAGAGACATCTTCTCATCTTCGTTCTACCACTGTAATCCCCTCGCACAGTTCTCTTCTTTGTTCTTAGCATATCTTCTATCTCTTACTATCTAAATTGTTGGTATGGGAGGGTGAGATTCGAGAGAATCTTAATACGAAATAGATACCATAATGCATGCATGATAGATGTTGTGTATAACATGTTAGCTTTATCTAGATGCATGCCCCATAATGACATTTCTGTATGCTCAATGTTTCATGTAACAAAACTATAGCCACAGCAAAAATAGAAACAGAGCTTCATTTATTCAAGTATGCTCTACATAATAGAGTAAAGCAATCACATACATCACTACACAAACAAAGATATCAAATATATGCAAATAAGGTAAATCCCCTACCTCCGGCCTTTTCTCCTCAATTTGGGTGCCAGCAACTCAAGTTCTCAACTCTGTCCTACAATTTTAAATGTACCATTTAGACACTTTCATAGTGTTTCTGGGGGTTATATGAGTCTATTGTGAAAATTTACAAAATGCCCTGGAGACCAGGCCTAGCCCCACCGTACCTAGTCCGACTGTACTTTTCTCAAAATTCTAACCTGGGCTATCCTGACCCAGGTTCAGGAACCCGGACCGGACAGGCCGGTCCGGCCCAGAAACCTGCGAACCAACCAGTGGACCGGTCTAGTCCGAGTTCCAATTTTTTTAAAAAAAATTATATTTTTGCTTTAGAATTTCATACTATAAGCCTAAAATCTTCAATTTCTCATGGTTTGGTCCCGGTTTGGCTCTAGTTTAGCCCCAGTCTGACCCATTGACCCTTAACATAGTACCTCGATCGGTTCAATACCCGGGCCGAGTTTTAATATCTTGATCCTGACATATTTTTGTGCAAGGAATCTATTTTTGGACTCAGTATTACCAAATTCAATTTCAAATTACAAAAATACCCTTGACAACCCTACTTTAAGGGTTTCAGGGGCGTTTTCATAATTATGATTTTTCGGTCTTTTCTAGAAAAGTGACCAACTGTAACCCCACCTAATTTTCACTCCTGAACTCAATAGAACCATTAAATCATTGCAAATCCAACTCTAAGACCCATTTATAGCTCTAGCCAAATTATATGGGTTTTCCAGAGAAAATCAGGGTTTTTCGGTTTCAACTCCGTAAACACGTTTCTTTCTACTCCTAACCACTTTATTGACTATTCCATTAAGTTACAACTACAATTTAGTATCAATTTGGGCAGCATAACCTTTAGGCCAACCCATTTTCCAAATTTACAAACAAAGACAATCCGGTAAAATTTCACTAATTAAATTGTCCACAACAGCCAGAATAGTCAATATACGAGAGTTTGGAAGTTATCTCAATATCCCCTTGGTTTATCCTTATGGTGGACGAAAACCCTAGCTGTCCTAACACAGAAATTGAGCTTCACAACATTAAATCACATGAATAGAAAGCTTAGGAACGGAGTTATACGCATTAGGAACCGATTTATCGAAGAAATGACTTACCTTTGTAAGCTTTTTCCTCCCCTTCCCTCTCTCTCTAAAAATTCTTCATCTCCTCTCTGTTAGGGCTTAAGCACGTCAGAAATGGGACTGAAGAAAGAGGAGGATAATTATAATAATATATCCAATTTAATTAATTAATTTTCCCAATTTTTGAATTTTTACAAAATTCTGGCAGATTTCTGCCCAAACTTTGAAAAATCATAACTAATTCTAGAAAAATCGAATTGAAGTGATTCCTAAGCCGATAGAATCCTTATTAAGTATAGTTTCAAGAAAAAATATAGACTTTTGCTATCTAGAATCACAAAATTCCCAGAATTTCAATCTTTGCATATTGTTCCAGAAACTTCACAGTTTTTCTTTGCTGACTTCAAAAATTCATATCTTTTTATATATGACTCTAATTGAGTCATATGACCTATCAAATTAAAGTTTAAAATGTCTAATTTCATCCTGTAAAATTTCATAATTTTTTTCTCATCATTTAATCATTCAAAATCACATGACAAGCTTACTACCTCATAGGCGATTTCACCGAAAACGTAATTATATTCTCCAAAATTCACCATTTTACTTTCTTAATACCTCAAAGATATAAGAAACACTAGAGAATAGATTTGGAATACCTTCTAAAATAGGGCTTAGCAATCCACTTAATTTAGGCTTATTCTCAAGTCTCCAATCATAAAATTCGGGGCATTACAAAGGTAGGAGTGACAAACAGGTGGAGGAAATGGCTATGGAAAGTGATAGGTAAAATAGTCATGTTGGCAAAGGTAATGAAATAGAAAGTGAGTTCTTTGGGTGGAAGGGTGGAAGTGAGTTCCAATGTTTTTATTGGAACTGGATTCTATGAGGAAGTGAAATGCAGTGTACCAAATGACTCATTTTCCCAATTCCACTTCTTCAAACCCAATTCCTTGCTACCTACCAAACGGAGCATTACCGTGTCTTGTACAGGGCAAACCTGCAAAATGAAACAAGAATGAAGAATGGGAAGGGATGAAGACATGGTAGCTGGAGAGGTTTGCGGATTGGAAAAGTAAAATACTTGTAGGATATATTGATACTCCCTTAGTAAGCAACTTTCTCTCTCTTAGGGTTGATCTTTTTTTACGCAACTTTCTCCTTATGTCTCAAAATTTTAAATTACTTTTGCCTTTTCTACCCCTATTAAATACGTATCTTTATATTAATTATCTCACTCACCACTAATTCTCTTTCATTTAATTATTTATTACACATTCTCTTTCATATTTTATACTCATGTACTCTCTTATATTTATTGTTCATTCTCTCTCTTATACTCATTTCATAAATAGGGGCATATTTGGAAGAAACATGATATTTTTGACACATTTATTTTTTTTAACTAATCTTAACCGTTAGTTCGTTTAAGATAATAAGAAAAAAAAATTACTTATAAAAAGGATTGAAGGGAGAGGCATGGAACCTCTCCATTTAGCTTGTGGGCCATTTCCCTCCATTTCTCTAATCGTAGCCGTTAATCAAATCTAACGATGAAAAGGCACAAAGACACATCATAGTTAGTACCTCTACAGTACACATTATAACCCCCCAATTCAACAGTTTTCTCTTCCATTCTCTCTCTCTACTCATCTCTCTGTTTTTTTCTTCTCTCTCCCTCTCTCTACCTTGCCAGCTCCATATTCACATGGTTCTTCCGACCTTATTATATAGTATTAGTAAGGATTTGTCCATGGATTCCTAAAAGAACAATATAAGTAATTATTTGAATGTAGGAGAAACAACAATTACTATAGTAGATACAAAGAGGAAAACATACAGCCACTGAGGAAGGAATACCCAAAATATGGTTTCAAGTTTGGACCCTGATATGTTGCAAAGGAATGTCAATGTTTGAATTGCAAAAACAGTTCAAGTCTAAGATCTAAAATGAGTTCATTTTTTTGACAAAAAAATGAGGTCGATTTGGATTTAGATTGTATAGAAGGCTTTCCGCTATCAAAATGAAATAATGAACTTGACTTCTCTCTTTTCTTTTTTTCTGTTCATCTTTTACCCCTTCATGATCATTGGATTAACATCTAATAATCCACATTTAATATTTTCTCCCCATCCTTCTCTCTATTTCCTTTACATCTTTCTCTCCATTGTAATCATAATTTTATAAAATATTAAATGTGAATCATTAGATCTTGATCCAATAATTATAAAAGGAATAAAAGATGAGAGAGGACGAGAAAAGAAAATGACAGAAGGCATGTCCAAAAAAATAAGAGTGCGGATTGAGAAAAAAAGGAGAGAGCCAAGGAGTAGAGAGAGAGAATGGAAGGGAAAACTGCATGATGGAGAAAGGGGGCAGATTATAATGTGTGTTTTAGAGGTATTAGCTGTGATTTGCTTTTGTGCATTTTTCACCGTTAGATTATATTAAATGTCAGGATTAGCAAAATGGACCACAAACTAAATGGAGAAATTCCACACCCATTGAAAACATAACGACAACCAATCTTTCATTGTGATCGGAATAAGCCTGATGGATATAGATATACGGTGTGTTTAGAACAGCGATAGGAAAAATGTAGTTTCTCAATTTAGCTTTTAGTAATTTTATTTTTGATAAAAGCTCAATTGTGTAATGTGATTTATGTTTGGCAAGGTATTAAAACTCGGACTGGTCATTGAACCGGTCGGGGTACTGGGTTAAGGGTCAGTGGGTCAAACCGGGACCAAACCGGTGAAAAATTGAAAATTTTAGACTTATAGCATGAAATTCTAAAGGAAATTTTTTTTTTTATTAAAAACACCAACCCGGACCGGACCGGTTTACTGGCCGGTTACCGGGCCGGACCGGCCCGGGTTTCACAACCTGGATGTTTGGAACAACGATTGTATAAATGACTTTTGTAAAAGTAAAACTTGTTTGAATTGACTTAAACACAAGTGACTTTTGTGATAATAGTAAGAGAGAGTGGATGAAAAAATATTTTAAGGGTTAAAAGCACTAAATAATAGTTGAAATTAATTTTTGTAGTAAAAAAAGTACATTAAGGGTAAAATTGCAATAAGTCTGATAGTACACTGGATACAACTGAAAAAATATTTTAACCATTCTCACTCTCCCCAAAAGCTAAATCAGTAAAAGCTGAGAAATGAAGCTTATAGCAAAAGCTATTAAGATAGAATTAAGCTCGATTGCTCACTTTAGGAAACAAACAGTCAATTTTTTTTCTAAATTAGCCATTGAGCTTCTTGGCTCAATTGAGCATTTGGGGGGTTCAAATGCTCCCCCCAAACACACACTATTCAATGAGCCTTTACAATCTATTTATAGACCCACTTGCCTAATAAGGGCATGGTTCGAATTGCCTGCCAAGGGCAAATCAACATTTAAATATGATATTTATAGACCCACTTAGTCTAATAACTAAACAATAATTGATTTATCTTACCTACATCTAACAATTACAATGAACTATATTCTCTCATTCTTAATATAAGACCTATTTATCTAATTTGATTAAATTAAGAAAATTAGTTAATATTGTTAAGTTGCTAAACAATAATGAAGATAAACTAATCTTATTCATAAAGATTATTAATTATCAATGTATACAATGAATTCTTCTTTCTTAGAAGTAATGACTAAAACCCTAAAACTTTTTTGGTGAATTGTGAGGTAGGGACCTATGTTAATCCTCCTCCTTTGATAGTTTATGAGGTAGGGACTATGTTAACTCTTCTCCTTTAGATGAAGAGTTAACTCTCCTTCACACCTATAAACCTCACACTAAACCCTCTATTTATAGAGCTTGAACTAATTAATGCATTCTAACTCTCCAACAAATATGACTTATATTTCTAAAACACGTACCTTAGTCATATTTCTTAGTTGCCTTCTTCCCTCTCTTCCTTGATTTTTATTGATGGAGCAATAGGGATAAATTAGGAAAATATTGATAAATATGAAAAATATGTCTTTATCAATTCCAAATATGAATATTTTGGATAAAAATGAGCATGTAATTAAAATAATCATATTGGGAGGTATGTACTCCATAAGAGTGTCAAGACATAACTATGTCTATGACCCCAATAATAAAAAATAACGAGTATAATTAACCTTTGTACACACCGCCAAAATTGCCTTCCCCAATCTTGTTTGAGGAATTGAAATTCCTAGTGGCAGATTTTAATTATCTATCCTTCTCCTTTTGTAAATCTTTTTTCAATCTGTTGGGTGAATCTTTTTCGATCTGATTGCGTAAATCTTTTTAATGGCAATTGGTTCTACATATTTTAATTAAATTTTATTTTATATTGTTTTAATTTACTTATTTCAAATTAAAAATTAATATGTCTTCATTTAAATGCTGAATCATCATCTTAAAATTGCTCCGTCAACATTTACCATTAGTAATGTTAACGGCGTTAAAATTGAAGGACTAAAAATATACTTTTTAAGCTTAAAGGATTAAAAAAATTGATATAAACTTAAAAAATCAAACGTATATTTTAGATTAAAAGTATTGTCCTTCAGTGCCTCAGCGACTTGTATCGTTGCAATTTTTCTCTCTCCATAAGTGGTGTTTAGTTTGCTATTTGAAATTTAAAATCGAAATCAGATTTTAATTTCAAATCTTAATATCATTTTTTAAACTCATTATCTATTATAATTTTTCAAACTCATTATTTATTATAATCGATTATAATATTCTATGATTGGCCCAAATTGGTATCTCTCTTCCCTATTCAATTCTGATTTCAACTTCAAATCAATTACATTCCTTTCAATCGCACAATTACTCAGTCTTCTCTCTTCTCTAACCTCAACCCCTCTGGCACACTTCAGCTCACCTCTGACAAGAAGCTCCCCAGTCGCACCGTTTTTTATCCTCTTCCCCGACATAATAGGATACCCTTCAAGGTTAATCGTCATTTTACTCTAAGATATATAGATATATAGATTTCTGTTTTCATTGCGTCTTACCTATCATATATCGGTAACTGTGGTAAGGAGGAGAAGAACACTAAGGACTATGATCTTTCTGCCTTCAAATATTTTATTTCAACTACCAGTACCAACTTTCTTTCGCTTTTATACAAACATCTATCTACGGTTTTTTTTACTGGTACCCTATATCCAGTAAAAAAAAATACCGAAATGCTATAAGGTGAAAAATATTTACCAGTATACTACACCTAAAGTTCATCATGCCAAGAACGATTTAACATTTGTACAGAAATTCATCACGCCAAGAACGATTTCCACTATCTAATGTAATGTTATGATTATTTTTTAATTAAAAAGCAAACTCGTTCTTTACAAGAACGATTTCACTTTTTCTGATTGGACTGAGAGAGAGAGAGAGAGTGGGAGCTATGAGGGGGAGTGCCACTGTGGGAGGAAAAGGGAGGGATGGAGACAAAAGAAAGGGAGGGAGATAGAGAAAAATACATGACTTTTAAAATTTATTTTTCTTTCAATTCCACTATCACCAATTTCTCCACATCCCTCTTAGACTCTTACTCGTTATTGTTAAACTCACAAGTTGATTCTTCAAATTTACCGTTTTTATATTTTTAATTTATAAAATTGTGTAAGTTTGTGCTTAAACTGATGCTAGCCATGAACTTAATTAAACTTGCGAGTTTACAGACTAAACTTACTCTTTTTACATTTTTATCTCATAAAAGTGTGTTATGTTGTTCTTAAAATCATATTAATTTGCTCATTTTGATCATATTTAAGAATTAACACGATTTTAAGAACATCATGACACATTTTTATGAGATAAAAACGTAACAAGAATAAATTTAGTGTGTAAACTCACGAGTTTAATTAAGTTTATGGCTTGCATGAGTTTAAGCACAAACTTACACAATTTTATAAATTAAAAGTATAAAAACGGTTAATTCGAAGAATCAACTTGTGAGTTTAACAATAACGAGTGAGAGTCTAAGAGGGATGTGGAGAAATTGGTGATAGTGGAACTGAGAGAAAAATAAATTTTAAAAGTCATGTATTTTTCTCTACCTTCCTCCCTTTCTTTTGTCTCCATCCCTCCCTTTTCCTCCCACAGTGACACTCCCCCTCATAACTCCCACTCTCTCTCAATCCAATCAGAAAAAGTGAAATCGTTCTTGCAAAGAACGAGTTTGCTTTTTAATTAAAAAATAATCATAACATCATATCAGATAGTGGAAATCGTTCTTGGCGTGATGAATTTCTGTACAAATGTAAAATCGTTCTTGGCGTGATGAATTTTAGGTGTAGTATATTAGTAAATATTTCCCACCTTATAGCATTTCGGTATTTTTTTTTATTGGATATAGGGTACTGGTAAAAAAGCCAACATCTACTCATTACTAATAATTTATCTTTCTCTGGTGCAGCTCTATACATATTTGAAACTATGGAAGAAATTGTAAGAGATAAAGAACATGAACTTGCAGGGGTTTTTTACTTCACTATCGAGGTAATGACTTGGTGTAGTCACCTGATATGCTTTAACTGACATTCAAAATTGTTAATAGTTAAATATTCTGGAGCTAAAATTGGGGGCCAGCTAGGGGACAAATCCAATTTCACCTTCCAATGAAGTGAGTGAGATTGACATTTATTATTTCAAGTTATAATCATGGAAAGTTATTCCATCCTTGAAGCAGCCATTTTTTTTGGTAGAGCTATACATGTGTAGATTTGTTGACTCATTTATCTCATTTACTCTGTTATTTACAAATCTTCAGGACCCTGCAGAAGCTGACAAGTTGTTGAAAATCCAGCGGGAATTGGATGAAACAAAAAAATCATTCTGGCAAGTGTTAAGATAAGTGTTGTAAACTTCCTTCTTTTCAGTTAAACATTCTTCTTCTTTGGAAGTTGTCTAACTCTTTTTATTTTATTTTTTATACTCATATTAGTAACTTTCTATGAAAAAAACTTCTAGAAGTGTCTGGGGAGAGGTTGGGCAATAAAAATAGTTTTATTTGTATTTTACAATTTTTTTTATTTCCACAGTTCATACAACAGTATAGGACTATGGATAGTGTTCTTGAATGGGGGAGAGGTTGAACAGTTTAGTTGATAGGAGCTGTGAAATAGGCTATTTCTTTTGCACTTTTTACTTTCATTATTTCCCATGAAGCCATCCTCTTCTCTACGTACGTGTTATATGTCCTTACTCATCATTTTTTGGATTGACAAATTGTCATTTCTATGATAACATGTAATATATGGAGGACACATAGACACGCTCAAGTCATGGGATCAGATGAAGGAGATTTTAGATTTGTAAGAAAAGCCATTTTGGTTCTGTTCGAATTTTAGATTCCTTGGTATATGTTATTTTAAATTATTAGCATTTGGACAAGTGTTTTAAGTTTGCAACCAATGTGACGAATGCATAATTTTTTCTGAATCTTATTCCTTGTATGTTTCCAACGATTGTGAACAAGGGTATTCCATAATCTTTAGTTAATTCCATATAATAGCATTGTTTCTGAACTTCCGTGCGCTCAAATTTTTCATTGATGATTGCGGATCAACTCAAGTAGAGGGCAAGGGGTTAACTATGCATGTTGTGCATCTTTTTATGCACATCTTATTGTTATTATTCCCATCATGCACATTTGGTCACATGGCTGTCCTGTTCATGTATTCTTCTGTCACTATCTACACTGTGTTGATGGAAAATTCACTGGTGGCATACGGAAAAATTGACTTCTTAAAAAAGTTGAGAACATATGCCCATCTTTGCAATAAATTTGGTGTACCTCTGTTTATCTCTTGCTGGCTATATGAGATATTAAGTGCTCGTTTGGAAGAGCTTATTTTTGTTCAAAATGTGCTTATAATTCGTGATTCACGGTATACGAGATAAGTATGTGAGATGAGTTTTTTTCTCGGCTTGCGTAATAAGTGCGTTTTGACTGTTCAAAACGCTATCACAAACACACACTAACACTCCCTGCTTTGTCATAGGTCCTCTGTTGCTTATTCTTTTTTCTTTCTTCTTTGATTGCAATGTAGTGAGTGATTGAGAAATCACCAAATCATGATTTTAGAAGCTCTTTTTTGCAACTCGAAATAAAACTCTGTTCATATATTTATTTCGTAATTCATAAAAAATATTCTTAAAAAATTAATACAAAAGTATATGCAACCTTGTATAGTTCCTATGTTATTGGTGTTATCTGGCACTTATTCATTTAAAGCTGTTTTTTTCCATGAAAGTCTGTGAAACAAGTGTTCCATTGACGGGCCGTACATCCTATGGGTAGTCTGTCTAGCTATAATGATAACAAAAAGGGAGAATTGCAGTTAGATCTCATTTAAGGGAAAAAATGAAAAATTGGTCCCGCTAACACCCTCAGGAGCCTAAATTAACAACATGAGGAGTGAACCTAACAACCCCAAAGGACTAATTTTTTATTTTATTTTTCTTAAACATGACTCAACTATAATTCTCTCCAATAAAAAATTAGGAACATGAGAACAAACAATGCGAAACTGACAAAAATTAAAAAATTCCACCTACAAAAATAGAAAACTGAAGAATTTAAGGGGGGGAAAGCAGATCCCTTGGCGGCGGGCCTCTCCGTACGTTTCTAGCAGAGGCTATGGGTCTGCCTCTACGCCGCATCTTGTAGTTTTGTTGTTTAATTAAGTACACGTTTGGGAATACTTATTTTTTTAAATATAAGCGTTTATTATATAAGTTGAGATAAAACTTCTCTCATATACTTACCTCGTATACCGTGAATCACAATTTACAAATACTTATTACCCAAAAATAAGCTATTCCAAACGAACACTAAGGGTGTGTTTGGAACAGCGATAGGAAAAATGGAATTTTTCAATTTAGAGTTTGGTAATTTTAATTTTGGTAAAAGCCTGATTGTGTAATGTGATTTATGTTTGAAATAGCGATTGTATAAATGACTTTTACAAAAGTAAAACTTGTTTGGATTGACTTAAGCACAAGTGACTTTTGTGATAATAGTAAGAGAGAGTGGGTGAAAAAATATTTTAAAGGGTTAAAAACACCAAAAAATAGTTTAAAATAATTTTTGGAACTGAAAAAGTATATTAAAGATAAAATTACAATCAATCTGATAACACATTAGATACAGTTGAAAAAATATTTTAAGAGTTAAAAGCACCAAATAATAGTTGAAATTAATTTTTGTAGTAAAAAAAGTACATTAAGGGTAAAATTGCAATAAATCTGATAATACACTAGACACAACTGAAAAAATATTTTAACCATTCTCACACTCCCCAGAAGCTAAATCAGTAAAAACTGAGAAATAGAGCTTATGACAAAAGCTATTAAGATAGAATTAAGCTCGATTGCTCACTTTGAGAAACAAACACTCAAAATTTATTTTCTAAATTGTGTATTGAGCTTATAGGCTCAATTTAGCGTTCGAGGGGTTCAAACGCTGCCCCCAAATACACACTAAAGCATTAAAAGTTGATTTAATTAAAATACTGAGATTATTGGGTGTGTGTGCGGTTTGGATTGTGTGCAATTGTTTTTTGTTTTGAATTTGGATAGGAAGCAATACATTTTTTAGAAGTTCAATTCAAAGTTGTAATTATAGATGCAATGATCTCATTCTCATCCTATTGAATTTGACTGACCAATTTCTTCAGCTGCGGCCACCGCACGGTCATTTTAATGATTTAAGGCTTCTTTGAGATTGCAGTGACAAAAATAATTTCTTTTTTAACTTGAATTTTACAAACTTAAAATAAAAGTTAAATTATAAATGTAATTTATATTAAGATTGACAAAAACATAAATGATTTTTTAAAAAAAAAACCAGACTTTTGAGCTTCTTTTTAGAAACTACTTTTAGGAGGGAAACCCAATTGCCCAAACACCCCACTATTCCAAAAACCAATTCCACCGTATTTTTTTCCTCAAAGAAAACCATGTTTCGGACAGTGTTCACAGGGTGTTAACATGACCAGTGATCATATTTCCTCAAGAGAAACAATCCTAATCACAGTGCTAAAAGCCTTATCTCTGGATTCGATAAATAATATTATTTTCTAAATTACTTTTATATTTTTTTACAAATATTAGTTAATTAATATTCATTTATGTTGTAAGAATTTACATGTGCACTTTAAAAGCAATCTAACAACAGCTCCTAATATATATATATGATTAGTTTGGGTTACCTGTGTAAAAAATAACTAACTACAACACCACAAACTTCGCATTCATATTGATGGCGGTATAATTGCAGCAGTAGATGGTAGAACATAAAAAAAAAACAGAAATTGGCTGGCATACCAGGCTAAATAAGAGCAAACTATAAATATAAGATCACACTCATTGATACTTACTTACACGGGATTACAGGAAAAATAATGAAAAGTGATCTAAATCGACAAGTTCACCAAAACATTGTAATCCATATACTTATACATTACTCAACCTTTTCCTTTTTTTTTTTTGGGACTGTAGATTGATTTTAAACTCATTCTCTTTTTTTTTTACTAATTTGTGGTTGTAAAGCAACAAATATCAAGATAAAAATAACAAATCAATCTCAATGAAAATAGCAACTCATAATATTGGAAAATAAGAATTCAAGAAATCAATCCTGATGATTGTGCCAAGCCCTCATCTCTGAATACGAGAAAGGAGTAAAACATAAAACATTATTTTATAATTTACTTTTAATATTTTTATACAAATTAACAAAACATACATTTATTTAGGTGACAAAAATTTGCCCCAAATATATTTGAATCGAAAACTGACACCTAAATAAATATCTAATTAGCTAATTTGTATCAAAAAAACATAAAAATAATTTTAAAAATAATATTATATACCTCTTCCACTTATCCAGAGATGAGAGCTTAAGTAGAATCATCAAGATTGCTTTCCTTAAATATCTGTTTTCCAACATTATCAACTACTATTTTCATTGAGATTAGATTGTTATTTTTATCTCCATATCTATTAGTTTACAATCACAAATTAATTAAAAAAAATATGAGGTTAAAATAGAGATACAGTCATCTCGACAAAAGTAAAAGGAGAAGATTGGATAAAATATAAATATATGCATTACAATGTCTAAATGAACTTGTCGGTTTATATCTCCTCATTAACTTTCCTGTCATTCCATGGAAGTATTATGCCATCCAATTCATCTTCTTTTCTTTAAGTTCTACTATCTACCGCTGCAATTATATCACCATCAAATATGAAGGCGACATTTATGACATTGGAGTTGATTATTTCTTACACAAATAACCCAAACTAATTAAATATATATTTGGAGCCGTTGTTATGTTACCATTAAAGTGCACATGATAAATTTTTACCAGCTAAATGAATATATAATTAGTTTATTTGTATAAAAAAATATAAAAATAATTTAAAAAATGATATTATTTACCCCTTCCTCTTATTGTGAGATGAGGGCTACGACACAATCATCAAGATTGCTTGTTTTCCAACATTCTCATCAACTCAAGGTTTATAGCATCATCAATTTTAATATTAAGAACCAAGTAATTTTACCCCAAGCTAGGTCTATAGCTTCCCCTGAGATAGTTATTATGAACCAAGTAATTGCTTTTTGGGCTAATGCCCATGCCTCGCCAACTAAAATGTCACTCTTTGATTCTGTTTATAAATAACTTTCTCTTTATGTCTTAAAATTTAAACCACATTTTCATTTTTCTACCCTATTAAATAAGCATTTTTATATTAATTATCCCTCACTTACTACTAATTCTTTTTCATTTACTTATTTATTATATATCCTCTCTTATATTTTATACTCATAGTTTCTTTTATTTGTTACTCATTTTCTCTCATATCCCATTTTTCATAAATAGGGGCATATTTGGAAGGAAAATGTCATTTTTTATACATTTATTATTTATAACTAATCTTAACTATCAGTTCGTTTTGTGAAATAAGGATAAAAGTTGATCATAAAAAGGACCGGAAGGAGCATCTTCCAACCTCATAGTGCAAAGAAAATTTAAACAGGAAAATGTTTAAAATCCTTATTAATCGGGATATAACTTAATTAACTAGCTTTCCATTATTATGAGCATGTGCAGATCCTTATCCCATGGACCCCAGTGTTAACATGGTAAATAGGAAGATCCTAAATGAAATGTGGCTTTAACTAAATTAAAAAGGGAGAATTATATTCAAATCTTAGTTAAAAAAGAAAATAAAAAAATAGTCTTTTAAAATTCTAAATAAAAAAAATAATCCTATAAAATTATGAATGACAAGTTGTCAATGACCTGCATCTCCATTTTTTCATTTTATAATTTGACAAGACCGAACCAACTGAAAAGTTTTCTCAAGAGGTGCAGTTCTCAAAAACCAAAAGGAGAATCACAACCATTCTTCAAAAATTAAAATAATTGAGTTATGAAAGACTCGACCAATGGAATAAGGAAGATATGGTCCTCGTTCGTTTGGGATAATTTATTTTTAGATAATAAACACTTATAAATCATAATTTATGATATACAAGATAAATATGTGAGAGAAATTTTATCTTAACCTACATAATAAATACTTATTCTCAAAAAATAAACTAATCCCAGCATGTCAATGGACGCTTCAAAAATGAATATAAAAGACCTTTTACAAAATGGTTGTTTCTCCCAGACGAAAGCAATCATTAGCCCCCCAAGACACGAGCATTAGTCACAACTAACCATTTCAACAGTAAGGATTTTGTGAAAATAATTACCAATCGTAAGATGCAGGATCCATACCTCATGTCCCAACCATTTCTTGAGAGACTCATAGCAGCAACACGTCGAGGTTGAGTACCACGTAATCTGTCAAAAAGTTTAACAGGCTTTTTTAGAAAAACAAGCACAACTTCGTTTATCTCTACAAATATCTAAAAAGGTTTCAATGAGTTCGGAAGGAGAACTTAATTCGAAGAAGAAAGGAAAGGAAGGAGAGGATAGAGAATATTTTTTAAAGTTCCGACGGATCTGAGGGAGAAGAAGAAAGGAGAGAGTATAGAATAGGAGATCGGAAAAGAACATAGAAGAGCATAGAGGAGAGGAAAAAAAACAAGCAGAGTGAGAAGTGGACGAGATCTGAAATTTGAAAATGAGACGTTTTTTTCAGTACAGATAATTTGATTACTCCGGATCCGAAGCACTCTACCTGACCGTGCCGTCCTCTGAACCGACACGCCAATCATCTCGTCGGCGGTGCTCTAAAATCTTTCGCCGGAGGAAATCTCTTCCGATGGTTCGATAAGGACGACGATGACAACGACGATAGGTCGGGCGGAAGCATTCTTACTGAACCAACGCCAGCATCATCGTCCTCATCCTCTTATCATCGTTAACACTCTCCTCTGAACCATCATCTCCACCGTCTTCTCTATTGCTGCGACTCGATCGGATCTGTCTCTCTCCCTTTCACGATCTCGATCCTTTTTCCCAATCCCTCAGATTTCGTAGCCTGGACGGCTACTGAAGCTCCATCGGTCCATCTTCCTCTGTAGAATCTGAGACAGTTATTTCTGAGGCTTCTTCAGGACAAACCATTTGCAGCCATAGTCGTTCTCCTTGCTTCTCTGTTTCTATCCATTCGACGCCTTGATTCTAAACCAACATCGAATCAACCACAACCACAAGTTTCACCTCATCTTTCATGAGGAAGAAAAAGAACCATAATCACCGGTAGAAGAGATTCACGGCAACCGAAATTCGGACTCTCCCCCTTCCCCTTCCCTCCTCTCTGAGCCCTCTTTTTGTGCTGAAAATGAGAGATGTTAAACATGTGAATAAATAACTGTTGGATTGTATAGGTTCATTCTGGACCTACGGTCTCTTATTTATTTCGTCAGGCTGGGATCTGAAACTTTCTCATTCGTACATGGAAAGTCTTCAATGCGCTGATTATCTTATTAAGACGGCACATGATATTGATCAGGAGTACAGGGAACTGGACACTGCCCCGTTAGTTTATTTTAATCTTTTTGAGTGTGAATGTGGACATATGTCCTAGGGTCATGGAGTTTTTGTCTAAATTTTAGTTTGGACGATTTATAGTATTTGTTTGGAAGAGCTTATTTTTAGGTAATAAGTGTTTATAATTCGTGATTCACTGTATATGAGGTAAGTATGTGAGAGGATTTTTTTCTTGGTTTACGTAAATTGGGCTTATTTCTCAAAATAAGCTTTCCCAAACATGCCTATAAACTTCAAACTTTGTACTAGTCATTATATGCAAAAAAAAAATAATAATAATAATAATAATAAGAGCACTGTTGGATTAATAGGCAAACTATGATGCAGAAGGCGTGGGATTCTCATTCTACACGCAAAAGTTATTCTTTTTATAAGCAAAAGTATCATTTATATTATAAAATGGTTGAAGGCAAAAATACTAATCAACTTTTATCACCCAACACTATATACTTTTAGGGCCTGTTTGTTTGGAGAGGAGGGAATAGGAGGAGATAAAAAAAGAGTTTTTTCCCTTATTTGATATAAAAAATTAGAGTGGAGAGATCCTAAAAAAGGGTTTTAAATCTCTCTCATCCCTTTATTTTTGTTTCCTCTAAATTGAAAGTTTTGGAGAGGATAGAAAATGAGCCCCTTCCATTCTATTCCCTCCCTTTAAACCAAATAAGACCTTAGAAAATATAAAAGTAAACTCAAGCACTAGAACAAGATAGAAGAAAGAAACTAAAATTTCGCAAAAATGGTGTTGTACCTCATCAAAGTCATGTATGATTGAAGCCTTCAAAACAAACAAACCCCAAAATACATATTACTGGATTGCATTCTTCCTCTCTTTCCGTGTTCGAACTTCGAAGGTAACTGTCATCACCGCCGTGCCGTGCTTAGGCTCGTCACCGTCAAATATTTCATTCATGCTGCCCTTGCTGATGCTAAAACCATCAAAGAAGCAACCTTTAGGGCCTGTTTGGTTAGAGGGGAGGGGAGGGGAGGAAAAATGAACCCCTCCCCTTGTTTGGTTTGCAATTTTGAAAGGAAGGAAAACTAAAATTTGCTTCTCTCACCCCTTCCTTCCCCTTATCTTTGGCCCCCTCCAAATTGGGGTTTTTTGGATGGGAGCCAAATTTTGTGATCAGTTTGTCTCCCCTCTATTTTACATATTCCATCTTTGCCCCATTCAAAAAATCAAAAGAGACTCTACTTCACTAACAGATGCAGAACTTTTGACTCGCCGGTCCACGCTGTTCTCACCGATCCGAGCTTGCATTTGGTCCCCGATGTCGCCGCTCATCGCCCTTGTTTTTGGTCACTTGATATTTGCTTCATCGTCTCTTTTATTCCATTATTGCTGTAGGTTTTCGGGCGTACGTGGAATCCGATTGACTCACTGAGTACCCACACGAGATCGGAGCACCAATTCGGACTCTGATCACGTTATACGGCAGATTCACCATACGGATGGGGAGGAACCATAAGAGAAGTTTTCTGGAAGTTTTTCTCATATTGAAAAACCACTGACTCTTACAATCTATTATTCCCATATTTAACGTACAGGAAGTTACTGATTTGAATTTCAAATCATAAGGATAAAACTCCTTATTCAAACCCAAACTTTTTCATAATTTTATGATAGCCCCAACTGAATTGGGTTTTGGGCCTGATCCACCAAGGGTGGACCAGACCTATTCCAACATCTCCCACTCACACTTGGTGGATCAATTGTTATGGGTCATATCTCTTTCTCTTCCATCCTTCTATCATACTAGGTGCTCTGCCGTAACCGCGTGGGCATGACGTCTCCATTTGGTTGTCTTGTATTAGGAATCCCTTTCACAGAGACCAACACAAGACAAACCTGTAGTGCAGCTTGGTCGTATTTAATATACTGCCTCCGATGTCCTAGATTTTAACTCGTATACACTTTCTCCATAGCCAATCTAATCCCTCTTGAGTCAAGATAAAACTCAGATGGCCTTGCTCATATGCATAGTATCCACACTTATGAAATTACTCAAGTAACATCATAAGGGACCGGTCTCAGACACAAGCATAAGTGTGTATATTCCAAGTAATCTTTCTTTCACCCATATATGATTTCAATATGAATCAACCGCTTTCTTAACATAATGCCTTTAGATCGTATCGATCATGATCATAGGAAAAAATGCTAAAGTAGCAAACGTCAAAACATATCTCCATCATATTGTCAAAGTCAGAGGACATCATGAAAGGGTAAACCTTTCCGGGACTCACACAACAATGAAGCAGGGATCTTTTCACTTGCTTCCCGTTTGCGGTTCTCTAGCACATGCGGTATGAATCGCATGCTACGGTGTTACTCTTTATTATAAGAGCGTATGCCGTTTTAATCTTATTATTAACACCGTACAGACTAAAGTTTAGACACACACAGTATTTAAACCAAAATTCTTCAGCTTTACTCACATGACGTCAATCTGAAGAATTTGTTGTCTGGCTACAGGTATCATGGACGTGGGTTTCCATGATTCGATCTATATTTATAATTACAGATCTCATCCCGACTAAATGCACTACTAAGTCGAGGCGACATTTAGTTTTGTGTTTCTTCTCTACCATATAAGCTCTCTCATTGCTTTACTGGTGAACACATATGTCTCATCTTCACACACTCCTTCAGAGTGTCAAAGGTGGTCGCTTGTGTGAGAAAGCCGACCTCATCAACCTGTACGACATACTAGACATTGTATAATTCTGCATACACATGTAAAACTATAATGAAGTATTTATACTTCATTTCATATGCATGCCAAAGGACTCAGCATGCTCTTCATGTATTTCCTTGGCCACATGCTTAGCTAGGGGACTTGCCATAGGAAAGTGTTGTTCAACAACAACTTTATGTGCTACAGTATTTCTAACAAGAATCACATCTTCATGTTTAGTCTTGATATGATACTTAGGGTCTTTTACTTAGGCAATGGCTGCAGTGTTTTCACAATATATTAACACTAGATTTAAATTCTCACTTTCAAATCATAGATGTTTTCCCAAACATCATCAGCCATATAGCCACATATACTGACATAGTACATTAATATACGCATGATCATTATATGCCCTAAAAAAGTATCTCAAGACCTTTTGTGAAGACATTCCATGTCTCTCACAATGGTTAGACTAGTACCAACATACAAGTCTTATCACAAAATAGATATCTGGTCTTGTACACATCACTGCATACATAAGACTACCAACAACGTTTGCATGGAAACATTTTTCCATTTTCTATGTTGATTTAGTTCAGGGACAAAATCAAGACTCAAAAATCATTACTGAAGCCACTAGGGTATCTATGGGTTTGCATTAACTCATATAGAAATTGCTCAAGAATCTCCTTAATATGATTGTCATTGCAAATAAATTTCATCATCCATATCACCACTTAAAGGTGTAGATTTTACATCCTCTTGATGTATTACTAAATCTTAACAGTAAATTGTTGCCAGAATAAGTCTGATTAAAAATGCACAACAAGTAAGATGAAAGTCTTCCTATTATGCTCACCCCTTTGCAATCAAATGAGTCTTGTAGTTTCTAATTCTTAACCATGATTTTTTTTTATGAATCATCACTTCCATTGCTTTCTTCCATTTTGCCTTTGCAGGAATCTTATATAGAACACGACTCTATCTTCTAGAGCAGCCATGAATTCCTTTCTGAATTACTGCTTCTTATTTGGAGCTTCCTGCTTCTCTTGTTTAGGTCTCTTTATTGACCCTTCTAAGCTCCCACTCACAAGGACGATTAAGAATCATTGGCTGGTTCTGTACTGTCTTGTCTATGTGTCTCGTAAAGAAACACATGGTTATTATTTTCGCCCTTATTTAGAAACGAATGCATAATAAATGTGGTAGCTTTCAGTTCTTTTCACTTACAATTCCATCTTTTCACTTATGAAAAAATGAAGTCAGTCACAATTCCATCTTTTCACTTAAAAAAATGAAGACATTACTCTTATGAGCTCCCACTAACAATCACAATGGGAATGCGCAATTGACCCTTATGGTTTGCACTCTTATGATCTGTGGAAAATCAAATCCCAATTCGCATTTGACCATAATTCATAGAGTGTAGAAGTGACCACTTTAGAGGGCACATGGTTAAGTTCAATACCACACACACTCGATGAAAACAAATATGTGTACTAATCCACCAAAAGTGAACCTTAATACTCTCCCACTCACATTTGGTGGGCTAGCTTGAAACATCATAACCATGTCTCATAATGCTTTATTACACTTTTCAGCAAACTCCATATGGTGTTGAAGTGCATTAGATAACTAGTTATCTAACTATCTTTCTTCGATCACATAGTTCATTTGATCTGCAAAATGAACTTTTCTTTAGCAGGGAAAGCATTAACCTCACTTAGGTTAGCCTTCTGCTGGGAGAAATTCTTACCCTTCTTTGAACTTAGGGTCATCCTTCTATCTCTTTCCTGAAATCTCTTACCCTTCCTCAATATTGGGTGTAGAGTGCGGAGGACTTGGCCTCCCCTATGGGGTAAGCTTGTCCAGAGGACTCACAAACCTCTAGACATTCATTCCCAAGCCCCAAGTACTTCAATACATCATTGAAAGTAATAATGTTTTTTTATTATTATTATTATGGGTCATACTGACTTTCATGAGCTCCCACCTAAAAAAGGAGCATCTTGATGAACAAACTGAACTTGTTCGTTAAACAATACATATTCAGTTTCTCTCAGTTTTCTTGTTAAGTTGGTCATCTCATGTAGATATTGTCTCTTAAGAGGTTATTGAAGTACCTCAAGAGATATTCTTTGAATGTAATTCACATGGCATTGCTGTTGGATTTCTTTCACATTGACACATGCATTTGTCAAGTATAGCATACGCAGGGCAATTAATGTTATGAAATTTCCTTTATCACGGCCATGTCGGTGTTATAACCTCTTATTTGCTGAGTAAATCCTCAGTTTTAGTGCCATTTGACCCAAATCAATGGCTTTTCAACATCTTTTATTTATGTGAAACCTTTCAATGTCAGATATCACAATTGTCCCCATTTAGCTTATTGATTAACATTCTTGTTCTTGGCAGCCTTCTTTGGCTTAGTTACTTAAATCATCCCACCTACAAGTTATTCGCAATTGATATGAACCAAGAATGTCTTTTTATAGCACATTGAAGTATACAATGTCATGTACTTATATTATTCTTGACTAGAAAGGTAATAACAACATTGGGTCTATGATCAGGAGAATACGTTTGTACCTCCCATCACACAGATTCCAACAATGTCATTATCATCTATAAAGAATTTCATACAAGTACTTCATATAAAATGCTCAATTATGATTTTCAGAAGGCTCAATTTCCGAAAGCTCCCACTTTGATAGAGCATATATTACTAGCTCCCACTTAGATGGAGCATATGATTCTCTTAGAAGACTCATTTTTCAAGAGCTTCCACTCACAAAAGAGTGTTGGACATTTACTTCTTCATGTCCCTTGGAGCCTTATTATGTTGATAATGTCTTATTATCAAGGAATTTGGGACAATTCAATAGTTTTCTTTGGTTTCATATTAATCTCATTTCTTCATTCTAAATCTTCAGCCAAACAAATCTTTAAGGGGAGAATTTTATTTATTTCTCAAACCCAATTTGATAAGGTTCACAATAACCACTATTTTCTAAGGCTAGAAGAATTTTATGTCCCATATTGTTTTAATCATCTTCCAAAGTTTCTCTATCACATTGAGAAGATGTTTCAAATGTCTTATACAATTTGAATTGTTTCATTCTAGAAACATTACATATTTACTCTTAAGTTTTTTATGATTTCTAATGTTGGTGGTTGGACTGGGCTTAAAAACTCATTTGTACTCATGAAATGGGCTTTACCTTTTGAGGTTCATCACTTGTCTGAATCTGGCATTAGGGAGCTTTTCCTTTTGAGATTCCCTTTCACTATGATTTGATACTTTCTCTTTTAGTATCAAATCATTACTTTTACCTCTGTGAGGTTTCCTCATATATGAATCTTGACATTCACCTTCTTAAGATTCAAGAGGTTCAGATTTATTTTTAAGTTTATCTTCCGAATTTCTTTTCGGTCACACGTCTTATTCAATTTCAGGTTCTAATGAACCTTAGTTTGAATCATTTTCCTCTTGAAACTCTCTTTAGGATCTTCTCCTTCTAGGTTATATTTCAAGGCTCAATTTTAAATGAGCAAACCCCTCTTCCATCTATCACTTAGAGGCTCACATTACTCTAAGTAATTTATGCTTGAATCATTATTTAGAGATAACATCAAATAATTTTCACCTTCCCAAATCCACTACAAAAGGTGGTTTAGTGCTTTTTGAACTCCCCAAATTCGTATTTATCTCAAATAAAATAAATATGAATTATTAAAAATATTTCAGGATTTTTAAACTCATAAAAAATCATTCAAGATAGCACTAAATGCCTCTAAAACATATTCAAATATATTCAAAAAAATTTTAAATATACATCAACATGAATATCTTGAATTTAGGGATTTTTAGAAACAAACCACGTTTGAATCGGAGCTCAAATGCAACTTCACGTGCCCCTAGAAGGAGGAGGAAAAAGAAATTCTGAAAAAATTAAAAAATCCAGATTTTTTTTTTTTTTTAGCACTGATCTGGGCTAAAAAAACGAATCCCATATATATATATATATATATATATATTTTTTAATGCTAGCCCATTGACTATGTCAAGCCCAAATGATTTTCTTTTCAATGTGTTTGGGTTGGATTATATTTAGACCCAAAACGAGTCCACATCACAGCAAGCCCGTTTTACTAAATAGTTTTTTTTTTGTATGGGCTTTGCCAAGCTCAGCCCAGTTGTCTCCTTTTTTTTTTTGGTTTGGGTAGGGCCAAATTCGGCCCAATCCTTTTTTTGTTTTGAAACAGTTGCACTAGATCGGGTTGGGCCATTGACCCGATCCATTTTTTTTTTTTGTAAATGCGTCAAAACGACGCCGTTTAGAGGGTTTGGAGGTTGTCTTCAACCTCCAGCCGGGTCGAACCGGACCCGGTTTCAGGCGCGGGTCGGGTCCGTCGACCCGGTACCTTCTCTCCTCCGTAATTTCGCCGTCCGACGTCCGTTTTGCACGTTCTTGGTGTCCATTTTCATCGTTTTTTTGAGATATACGCAATGGGATTATTTTCAAGGACTGAATCACTCATTTTAAGAGGACCCAATTCAATTTTGCATTTCGTTTCTCGTTCGTTCCTTCGATTTCTCAACCCTATGAGTTATTTTGTTTCATACAATTATAAAGTGTATTATGAGGCTTTTGAAGTACACTTTTTTTATAGGACCAAATCCTAAACACTTAACAGGAATACAGAAAAAACGAATCCACAGTATATCACCGAAAACAAAAACGAAGAAACAATGTGCGGACATATATAGTTTTGTTCGAAATATATGAACAGAAACTCAATCTCATATAGATACTCACATGTTCAGATACTGAGAATTTTCTATAGGAAGATTTCTATATACTCATGAACAAAAAAACAGACGGATAAATTTTTTTTTTATATGCATATGCTTTCATGTTCATGGACACACACGTATGGCAGAAGTTAAAAGTCATATTCAGGACTGATTAAAACCTTGCTCTGATACCACTGTAGGTTTTCGGGCGTACCTGGAATCCGATTGACTCACTGAGTACCCACACGAGATCGAAGCACCAATTCGGACTCTGATCACGTTATACGGCAGATTCACCATACGGATGGGGAGGAACCATAAGAGAAGTTTTCTGGAAGTTTTTCTCATATTGAAAAACCACTGACTCTTACAATCTATTATTCCCATATTTAACGTACAGGAAGTTACTGATTTGAATTTCAAATCATAAGGATAAAACTCCTTATTCAAACCTAAACTTTTTTATAATTTTATGATAGCCCCAACTGAATTGGGTTTTGGGCCTGATCCACCAAGGGTGGACCAGACCTATTCCAACAGTTGCCGTCTGGATGTATCATTGCTCGTCATTTTTTTCATCGTCTGCCTTAATCATCTGTTTTCTTATTCAGGCTTCGATTTCGAGTGATAAAGCTTTCTACAACCGCATCCTCCTCTTGTTCATCAAATTTGGAGAGAGGAGAGAGAATGATTGGGAGAGAAAGAGAAAGAGATGCGGATTCATATGTCAGGTGATTATTGCACAAGAGCTGTTGCATTGAACAAGAGGAGACAATTTTGATGCTGAAGAAGCACTCCCACGTTCAATCATAGATATTGGTGGCTTTGAAATTGTTATTGGCTCTCAAGATAAAACTAGATTCTACATTGTATGAAGATGGCAATCAATTGATCTGCAGTCAACCATTAATGAACTTCAAGACGAAAAGAAGTTGTTGCGGTCCAAGGTACGGAAGGCTTCTGGAATTGGGTACTGCATTAAACATTCAACGAAAAAAAGGGGGGATGAGACCTTGGAAGCAGATTTTGGTCACTGTGCAATTGGAAGTTGCTGCTCCAATTCTTGTTGAGAGTGCTATGAAGAAATTTTAATGTTTATTCTGTAAATTGAAATGGTTTAGTGTAATTCAATTTTTTTTTTCTCTTCTGTAGATCGTGTTAGCAAGTTGAACACCTAATTAGGTATTGAAAGACATGGCTCTATAAATAAAAGTGAATTAAAGGTGTCAACTTCAATGAGGTATTGAAAGAATGAATTAAAGGTGGCTAATTAGTTGGGTTAATCACCTAATTAGGCTCTATAAATAAGAGTATTGTGGAGTGATTTAGTGTGTTAAGATAGTGAAATATTGTATGAGCATGTGGGTCCTCCATAAATAATACATTTTTTATCATCTTTCTTTATAAAATAATCCTACATATAAGGGTAAAATGATAAATTAGTTTTTATCCACCTTCCCGTTCCCTCTTAAACCAAACAAATGATCATTAAACATCCCTCCCCTTTCTTTCTCTCTAACTAAATCAAAAAAGGTAATCCTTTGCCTTTCCCCTCCATCCCCTCCCTTCTCATTCCATCCCCTTCCTTTAAACCAAACAAACCCTTTTTCACTAGTGTTTATGTGGCGAAGGGATCTCTTGAAGAAGATGGAAGTTCAGTCTTAAAAAAAAAAAAAAAAGCTTAATACTGTACATGCTGACGCCATGCATTGATCTCCCACTATCTAATCTTTGTTTCCCTAAACAAGGGATCGGAAGATTGTTCCCCGACATCATCCAGAGCCACCCCTGAATCCTGATGGACCCACCGGTGCCTTGTTGGTCACTGTCGAACCATTGCTGCTCCTCATCGTGAACGCCCATATCTCCGACTGCCCCTCGTCGCCGAATTGCTCGAGTCCTCCGCATTTTTGCCGGATTTAACTCAGGGATTTCAATTGTCATCAACACTGATCCGATAGTCCCACCAAACACCAAGACTCACCCTCCCTCAGTTCCTGATATTAGATTCAAATACGCAATAAAGCAGCCACAGAGCTTTAAAAAAAAGGGCAAACAGAGAAGGGTTATAGTACAAAATAGGAATATAGCTGAAAAGGGAAATAGAAAGTGACAGATCATCCAAAGAAAGAAAGAGATTCTGCAGAAGGAAAAAGCCCAAATGATTCCCCACACCCGCAATCCATCGCTGCTTTCTCAACACAAACTTTTTTTATAAATACAAAACAAATTGTTTACATTTACCTATTTTTTTTCTAATTCATCCTTGATATTCCCTCAATTTGGCTTCGTCCTTTTCACTTTCCCATCTTTTTCATTCTTTTCTCAATCTGTGTGATTTTGTATTAAGATCTCAACAATCTAGATTTAATATTGGGTTAATATAACTTTTGATCCCTGAAGTTTCACCCGATTTTAGTTTTGGTCCCTGAAGTTTGAAATCGGTGGTTTTGGTCCCTAAAGTTTCACCCGATTTTGGTTTTGGTCCCTTAAGTTTGAAAAGGACTTGGCGACCCAATTAAAAAACCCGACCCGACCCGGAAAAAAAACCAAGTCCTTTTCAAATTTGAGGGATCAAAACCAAAATCGGGTGAAACTTCAAGGACCAAAACCACCGATTTCAAACTTCAGGGACCAAAACCAAAATCGAGTGAAACTTCAGGGACTAAAACCACCGATTTTAAATTTGAAGGACCAAATCCAAAATTGGATCGAATTTCAAGGATAAAAGTTATATTAACCTTTTAATATTTTATAATATATTATTTTTATTTTATAATAAAAGAATAATAATATTTTATAAAATATCAAATATAGATCGTTAAAGTCTTAATCTAATGGTTCAGACTTTTCTTTATTTTGTTTTTTTTATCTTGCCTTGAATTGGGATTTGGGAGACAAGCCGAATCCTCCATGGATGGATGAGAGCAAAGCGCAATCCAATGCCATTAATATTTCTTCTGACATCCAGAGCAGTCTATACTGTTCCCATGGCACCCAGCGTAGAACTAAATGCAAGACAGATAATCTGAGGAGGAGAGAAGGAGAGAATGGAGTTTAAATTATAGTGCTAGTTTGAAATAGTTTAATTTTAGGTAATAAGTGTTTATAAATCGTGATTCACGGTATACGAGGTAAGTATGTGAGAGGAGTTTTATCTCGACTTGTATAATAAGGACTTAGGGTATGTTTGTTTTAGCGATTCGATTGCTTATAAGTTGCTTTTTAATAGTGATTTACGGTATACGAAGTAAGTATGTGAGAGGAGTTGTGTCTCGATTTACGTAAAAAACAACTTATAAACAATTATAACGCTTAAACAAACATGCCATTAGTTAACCCCTAAACGTGTTTCCAAAAACATTAGCCATAATGATATATTAAAATAAGGGACAAAAAATCAAACAATGCCAAAGGACAAAAGTTGAAAAACCCACCCCTCTAAAAATAGGAAAAAAAATATCAAAACTGCTATTAAAGGATTAAAAATTAATGTAATTAAAATATTGGGATTATTGGGTGTGTGCGTTTTGGATTGTATGTAATTGATTTTTGCTTTGAATTTGGATGGGAAGCAAGACATTTTTGAGAAGTTCAATTCAAAGTTGTAATTAATTATAGATGCACTGATCTCATTCCCATCGCATTGAATTTGACTGACCAATTTCTTCTGGCGCAGCTACCGCACATGAGAAAGGGGGAGAGAGCATGCAACGTTCAAGAGCAAATAGGAAACACAATAAATATACCCACCAGATATTAGATTCTAATGGGCCATAATGCGGACACAGCTTATAAAAACAAGGAAATCTCTTGTTTTGGCTGTCTAGATGCGGACACTCCAAATATGCTAGAACAGAGATGTTAGAGCTCTTATTATTTGTACGGATTGTATTGAAGCAGTAAATTTTCTTATTATGGGTTGTGATCATAAACACCCGTTTAAAGATGATATTGAAGAGGCTAGATTTTGGCTGTCTAGAGAATGGAATGTCCTTCTTAGGCATGTTCCTAGAGAGCATAATGCTCATGCTGACTATTTGGCTAAGTTATCGCATAGTGGTGCTGAGAATTTTGTCATCTTTGATCGACCACCATTTCCGCTGGTAGTAGGTGGTGGTGGATGAGAGTAATTAAGTTGTGTCTATTTTCAGACGTTCTTCTGTATTAATCTTCGTCTAGATTAATGATATCCAGTTTTAAGTCAGAAAAAAAAAGGAAATCGAAGCAGGGTTATAGTACAAAAGAGGAATATAGCTGAAAAGAGAAATAGAAAGTGACAGAGCATAATGCAAATGGAGATCAATTAGTTGGGAGGCAGGGTTTCTACACTCTAGAAGCGGACGGGTCAGTGCTTGATTCAGGTCAGAGCGGAAGCGCGGGAGTCATTAGAAATGAAGATGGAAGATGGGTGTGTGGCTACATGTGCAAACTTATATAGGTTCCGCCAGTTATTGCAGAAGTTATAGCCATCATCCAGGGACTACAAATATGTTGGAATAGAGGAATTAGAAGCATTATTCTTTGTATTGATTGTATTGAGGCTGTGAATTTGCTCATTAGGGGCTGTGATCATAAACATCCCTTTAGAGAGGTCATTGAGGAAGCTAGGTTATGGTTAGCCAGGAATTGGCATGTTCTTATTAGACATATAGCTAGGGACCAAAATATGCAGGCTGACTATTTAGCTAAACTTTCTCATACTAGTTTTGATAATTTTGTCATCTTTGATCACCCACCACCTCCTTTAGTGGTAGGCGGTGGTTGATGAGGGACTTTTTCGTCTCCTCCCTCTTTGGGAAGCTGTGTTGTACTATTGTTGAGTTATGAATTCTAGTTTTAATTAAAAAAAAAAGTGACAGAGCATCCAAAGACAGAGAGAGTCAGGAAAAAGCCGAAATGATTTCATTTTATTTTTAATATAAAATATATTTATAGAATTGATTTTAATACTAAATAGAGTATAAGGCGAGAATGTAAATTTGGCAATAAATAATTTTGTCCGGAGTAAAACTTATCTTTTTTAGATATAAAAGTAGCAATAAACTATTTTTTAGGAGCAACTTTAGCAACGTCGTTAAAAAAATTTAACTGTTGTTATTTTTTGAAATGTGGGTCCCAACACGCTTCTCTCTTTGTATTATTTTAATGAAAAAATATTACTTAGGCCACATAAAAAAAATTCCATTTCAGAGAAGGCCCAAAAGATTTTGAAATATCACTGCACCTCTTGGGTTAAAATGACATTAAGTTGGTAAAAATAAATTAAGTTTTGTAGTGAAATTTCAGAATCTTCTAGGCATTAACTGAAATGAAATTTTTTTCATGTGGCCTAAGTGATATTTTTTCATTAAAAAAATATTAAAATAATATAGATGGAAAAGCCTGTTGGGACTCACATTTCAAAAACTAACGGTCGTTAAGCAGATTTAACTGCATTGCTAAACTTGCTCCCAAAAAAATAGTTTATTGTTATTTTTACACCCAAAAAAGACAAATCTTATGGATGTTCCGGATAAAATTGTTCATTGCCAAATTTACACCTTCACCCTAGAATATAAAATTTTTATATTTTTCTTTTTTTTTAATTTACACTTATTAATACTTTTTCAATAAGCAGTCAGGAGGAGGGAGAATGAGAGAATTATAGAAGATAATTTTTTTTAATCTAATTAAATTAGATAAATATATTTTATATTAAAAATTCAAAAAGTATTATAAGGCCACCTCTCCTCCATGGCCTAAGGGTCTCAGTTTGAGAAGGCTGTGGGAAAATATATTTATATAAGTTGAGATAAACTTTCGCCATAAACTTATTTCATATACAACAAATCCCATTAGAAAAGTACTAGTAATTTCTATCTCTAATCTAAACGTTAATTTAAATATAGAGCCTGTGTTTGATATCACTTATTTTTGAACAATAAGTTTTTATTATGCAAATCAAGATAAAATTTATCTCACATACCTACCTCATATATCATAAATCATGATTTATAAACACTTATTATTTAAAAATAAATTATTCCAAACAAACACACAGTAAACTAGCAATCCTCCTTGTGGACCACTTTCCACTTGTGACTTGCGCATGTAGTTTTCTCACACCCAGCCTCGGAGCCCCAGTAGGTAATTTTCAAACCTCTCGCCCCACGTATGAAAGTCTACTTTTTCACGTTATTTCTCTGTGCCCCCTGCTGACTTGCTGAGGCAGCCTCTGAATTTGGTTCAGCTAGCATGATATACACACAAACACACTCCCATTATTACATTAAATAAATGTCCGGTTAGGATGGTTTCCCATCTAAACGGGTTTTTTTTATTTTTTAAATTATCGGGGCTTCTAATTTTTTAAATGCTATAATATTTGAATTAGCGTTTTGATAATTGAACATTTTATCTAAAATTAATTTTTAAGAAGAAATTTAGAAGTCTGACTTTTTTAAAAAGATTCATTTCTGTTACCGTCAATTTAAAAATAAATCATATTCATAATATGATTTTATGAAGCTTAAATAGTCAATCTCATTACTCAAGTTGTCATCGAAACTCCGCCCGCCGAAGTCCCTCTGGTGGAGTGGCCCGGCAAGCCTTCTTTCTTTTTTAAAGAAAACTTGAGGGGTATTTAAGTAAAAGCACAATATTTCAAAATTCAAGAATAGTGTCTTAAGACCTATTTATTATTTTCCATGTGTTAACTGAACTTTTAGGATTTTTCAAGTTTAAATAATTTTTATTTAGAATTTTCCTTAAAAAACAACAGCATCACTCTCAATAAAAAATAGGTAATTTTTTTTTTGCCAACAATAAAAAAATGGTAAATATTCCGTGATAATGGGGGTAGTGGGATATCTACAAGATAAAAATGATACAGTATGTTATAGAATGTCATAAAATATAAGTAGTTTATTATATATTTTTTTAAAAACTGATTTTTCATACCACGTTAACATGATAACACACGCATAAGTTTACGTGATCATCATATTACATTTTTAATGCTCCGTTCATGTTGTTGCAAATAATTAACGGGCAATTTTGCTTTGAAGCTATTTTTAGCGGTAATTTTGCTCCGAATGTGTTAAGAAGAGAGTAATTTTATCTTGATTATCATCCCAATTAATTTTGATTATTAGTTAACCAAATATGTTGAACAGACAATTTACATATCATCCATGTTATTTTTATTAAGGTGTAAATTTACCCCAAAAGTTTATGTGACATGTATTTTATTCATTTTCAAAGTTAAATTTAAAACTTCAACCTTCTGTCATATGAGTTTATTGTTAAATGATAATAATCAAACATAGGACACATAATCTCACGTGTTGTATATCATTATAGTATATATTAGATTATAAATCAGATAAATTAATTTAGAGAAAAAATAATAAAAATAAATACTTTAAAATAGTTTATTTAGTTTCTTATATCTCTTCAAAAAAGCTTATTAGATATTATATTTAAGACCGGAGGTAGTAAGGGATCTCTCCCCAAAACCAGGATAATAGAAATTCAAATACTGAAAAACACACTTGTTATGAGAGATGACAAATTATTACCCCTAAACTTTAAGGGAAACCTTTAATAAAAAAAAAGGAAGAAAAAAATTTAGCAGTCTATCTTTTTAATTTGAATTATACAAAATAAAATAACAATAAAACAAATAATATGTATACCATTTATTAATTTAAATGAACTAAGTCCAACGGTTACATAACTCTTTTTTTTTTGCCATCTAACGGTTACATAACTCAAACCACGCAAAAACCAGAAACCGCGCTCGCTGGTCAGGGAAAGCAAATAGCCGAAGACATAAAAAAGGGAAAAGAAAATGACACAAGACTGAAATGAAAGATAGCCTATTAAAGTGTGTGTTTGGCAAGCACCCAAACCATGGTTTCAAATCATAGTTTGCGCAATCTGAGATAAAACTCCTCTCACACACTTATCTCGTAAGTCGTAAAAGCTATTAAAAAAAGCTAATCCAAACACACACTTTAGTATTTTTTCCTCAAAACCAAGGTTTTGACAAAAAAGCACTTTTTTTGCTTTTGCCGAACACACTCTTACAGCTCATCATTTTACCTATAGCTGGGAATACGGGCCAGCCCGCACCAACCCGCAACCTGCGCGGTGCGGGCCTGTGCAGCCCGCACTTCCACGGGTTGGCAAAATGCCAACCCTAACCCGCAGTGTGCGGATTGCGGGCCAACCCGCGGGCCCGCATTTTTTTTCGAAAAAAAAATTCATACTTTTTAAAGATGATTGAAAATATGAGACACATATATACGAGTAATTAAATTTACCTTCCTAATATCAATCATTGCTTTTATAAAAATTTAAAAACATAATCTAAAATTTAAGAGATAAAGTTATCAAATTTGTTAAAGTTTATAAATAAAACATAAACTCATCCTCAAGCAACTAATATATAATAATTTTGTTTAAAGAAGAAGGAAAGAAGCTAAGATTTTTTCTCTTTGGATTGTGAGGTACCAAGATAAGAGTGAAAAACTTATAAGTTTTATAAAATTTTTATATGTAAAAAAAAATAAAAAATTTTGCGGGCCAACCGGCCAACCCGCGGGTTATGCGGTGCGGGCCTGTGCGGCCCGCATTTTTGCGGGTTGGGATTTTCCCAACCCTAACCCGTCAAAACCCGTGGGCTCACGGGTTGAGCCCGCGGGTTGAGCCCATATTACCGACTCTATACCCCCCAAAGCAATTGTTAACACCGTTAAAATGAATCTGGAAAAAAGGTTTTATTTTTTTTCCTTTCAAAATATAAAACTGTTACAGCTAGGGAGATCATGAATGCTTCAACCTTCTTTAGTTGTATGGAATCCAAATATCTCTTCCCCAGATTGGCAACTTTGAATTAAAAGATGTAAAATTGAAAAGAAAAAGTGTCCATTGAACCAAAAATCCCTACCAAACACGATCGCTTTCACATTTCAATGCCCCCAAAAGAATTACAACAAACAAAACCATTTGTATTTGCCAAAAGAACCACGCAAATAGTAAAAAAGAGAAAATCGCAACACAGCATATATGAACAGTAACTGGCCAAACTGGAGCCATTAAGAATGAAGCTTGCGGCCTGCTCTTTGCGATGGCCCTGAAGCTCTGTTTTTTATTTTGAAAGGGGAAAAAACATTTTTTTCCAAATTGAGTTTAACGGTCTTTAACAGAGGCTTTGGGGGTTAAATGTTGAGTTGTAAAACTAATACAGTTGGCTTCATCTTGAGCAACCGGACAAATTTGACCTAAGTAACTTGATATTACCTCCGGTCCTAATTATAAGACAAAGTTGACTTTTTTTGGAGAAATTAAAGAAGCTAAATGAGTTACTTAATCATATGATATGTCATATATTCTTAGATTATATATTAATTTATTAGTCAAACTAATTAGTTTGAAGAAAAAAATATAAATATAAATATTCTAAAGTAATATAATTAGCTTCCTTAATTTCTCCAAAAAAGTCAACTTTGTCTTATAATTAGGACCGGAGGGAGTATAAGTTTAATCCTTTCTGAAAATGCCTCTCCTCCCGTTTGAACTCGTAACCTTAGGCCGCCGACCCCTTCACACCCAAATCTTTGTCAGTTGCGTCAAAATGAACCTGTGTCATATTATTACATATTATTATATATATATATATATATAATATTATCATATATATATATATACACACACATACAATTAATTGACTATATACATATAATTAATTATTAATTAAATATAATATTATTAAAAATAATGAAAAATTTAATAAAAATGTAAAAAATATTTATATATTTAATTAGACAATTTTTTATTTAAAATTACTTAATAAATAATAATTTAATATTATAAATATTATTTTTAATATAAAATAATAAATAATAATATAATTTTAATAATTAAGGTTAAATAGAATTATTTAATAATTAATATTTTAATTTTATAAATATTTTTTTAAAAAAATTAATTTTTTCCGACGGAAAATTGCCACGGAATTTTCCCTGGCTAAATTTGTTACGGAAATTCCATCAGAAAACTTTCCAACAAAATTTCATTTTTGACTTCTGTAGGAATTTGCCACCAAAAAAATTTCCGTGACAAATTTCATCAGAAATCGAGTGTTTTTTTGTAGTAGTAAGAGTGAAGCGAGGACCAAAGGCATGGAGCCAAAGGCGAATATAAAACTCTGCTGCGCCTTTGGAAAAGAGATTATTGAGATTTCTTATTGCTTGGCAATGGAGCTCAGAATATGAAATCATAAATTGCAACTGCTTCATTCTACTTTTACCTCCCTAACCCCCATTTGAGGTGCCAAAACATGAATCCAAATATGCTCTATGCAAGTTTAGCTTTTTGAGTTCAATTGAACTCATGTTTAACCATCCTAACGAGGATCCAAATTTGAGCAAATGAGATAGTATTAGAGAAGTACGTTCACGCATGTCAAGACAAAACTTCTCCAACATCCTTACCTAATACAATGTGATTATGTGAATCATATGGTAGGGAGAAAACTTTTGCTGTCTATGGAAGAAGGGAGGAAGATATGGGAGGAAAACAATTTGAGCTTTTGGAATCTTGGGAGCAAAAGGTTTAGAGGGTGTTTTAGTATTCTTAAAAATATATTTTGATATTCGGTCCTTTGAAATAATTATGATTTTTATGATCTTTTACAATAAATGTTAATTTTTTTAGGTCCTTCATCTTAATTTTCTCAAATTTTAAATCAGGTAATTTTAAAAAAATAATTTGTGAATTGTTTATCATATTTCGTTGTTCTCTTATCAACTCTTGATAACAAATCTAATACAAAATTTTACAATTTTAAAGTTTACTTTCTATATTTTCCCCTAAATATAATCCCTAGGTCCCCGGATAAAATATAAAAAGTAGCAAAAAAAAACAGATAAATGATCTTGTCTTAAAAAATAACAAATAAATTATGGGGGGAAATAGATAAATAAATAGTGATATGAGTCAATCCATGCAAAAAGTTATTCATATTCATATGTGCGGGTCAGGGATGTTTAAAGTATCTCGGTTCCCTTTAGAGGTGAGAGACATCAGACGTGAATTATGGTTGTGTTGTAGCGTTGAGTTTGTTAACGTTTTCCTTGCATTACTAGGTTCCACTGCCAATGATAACTGATGAAGCTACATCATTTACCCGGTGGGGTTAAAAACGGAGTTGCCATGGGTATTTTATCTCACCCTTCATTTGGTCTTGATATACAAACTTCCCTAACATTCCCCATATTCAAAAGCCCCAGCAAAAACATGGGATGTACACTTTCACACGCATCCGGCTTATATTTCCCTTTCTTCATTCTTATAAACTAGTGACTGAAATTAGTGGTTTTTGTTGACCGAAAAAAAAATAGTGGTTTTTGAAATCAGTAGGGCACAAGCTACCTGTTTTTATTATTCCAGTTTACATAATAATTGTAGTATGGCCCATATTGTAGATTTGCATTTCAAGTTCTGACATATGAATGCACCCTTACTGAACTATGGCGTCCAAATGATTCTAGTTTATTATGCGAGACCTCATGGACGGGAGTTAATGATGGCCTATGATGATGCTGGGAGTCCTGGGCCCACTACCCTGTCACTATGAACTCAGTGGATCAAGAAATGGCGGGGTTACCTAGAGCTTATTGAATCGCACAGAGCAATAGATCAAACCCTACTTCATATTTGTGGGTTATAGCTCATATCAACCGTTATTTCCTGTGTCCAATAGAAGTTGTTTTCCTAATATAATTTATAATGTCCGAGATAAATATGTGAGAAAAATTTTACCTCTACTTACGTGAACGTATTTTTTAAATGTCAATTTAAACATACCCTTAATAGATATACAATACTAACTCTAGTAATTTTTTTCTATTTTTCATCTTGGTCAACATTATGTTCATTCCAAATTACCTACTATTCAATTTCTCTTCATCTCTTTTTATTACTGTATCTCAAATAGCAAAATCTAAATCTAAACGTACACTTTTAACAAATTTCTATTCAAGTTATGAGGCTTTATTAGATATTTATGAATGTTGTTAAAAGACTAGAATTGCCCCTATTGTTAAAAAAGTTGAAGGTAGGTGTAGGTGTTTTGGTTTTGGTTATTTCACCTAGTTTATTTGCGATTTTCCCTTTGTTTATTTTTCTTTAGTTTTTTTTGGTTTTTTTGTTTTGTTTTTTTATAGAACAATATTTATTTCCACATATATCCTAATCACAACAAATTTTTCTTCCTTTTTTATTTTTGGATCTTGTGAATTCCTTCTCCATTAATCACAATAGAGAGTGATGAACTAGTTGAAACATTAAAGTCACATCCTGGTGCAAAAATTCCCATAAGATTCTAATCGTTACGCCCTTGCCTACAAGCACTCACCAAGTCTCATCGTCTGGTCACTGTATATACTTTAAGTTGAGCTTCGTGGCATTTCATAGCTACGTTTGGACATTATATAGATTAAAGTTGTAAGATGCAAATTTGACAATTAACTTTAGCGGAAGTGTATATTTAGACACAAAAATATTATAATTTGATCCCTAACTTTTAGTCGAGGTGAATCCGAAGATGGAAGGAAAGGGACAAAGTGGGATGTATGAGCGGGTACACTTTTGCTGTTTGATTCCAACGTGTTAGTTTGACGTCACAATTGTAAAAATTCAGACACTTGCAAGAGTAAAATGAAACAATGTTTGCATGGGAAACTCTCATTATAGGAACGCTGAGCGCTGAGGGACAATATTTTCCTTAAAGGATTAAATGGATCTGAAATGTCTCTGCAGGCATTAGAAACTGAAATGAAATTAATTTTTTATGAATTTACCCCATTAGCCTTTTAACTGAAAACTGTCACTTTTTCAGTTTTATATAATCTGCATTATTACTGGGTATAAAAAAAATAATATGTATTATTTCATTGTTGCGTGGCATGCCTAGTAAAATTAATAATTAATTATTAATATATTAGATTCCATACGATAAATAAGAGAAGTTATTATTATAGGAATATACTTACATCAATTTCTTTATATTCTTTATATTAAGTTCTGTAATCATATATGGCCATATGTCCTATCTTTTTCATAAATTTACAGTTAAATGATAATGTTTTCAAAAATATGGCACATAGCTACTTGTGATGAGCGAACTTAACATAAGATATATAAGAAACTTGACCTAAGAATTCTCCTTATTTGTAATAGGCTGCAATATTATTATCGTTTGTAGTCTTTCTTTTTAGCTGTCACTACTACAGAATATAGATTCTACTACCCTAAAGGACGTCCCTTTTTAAAAAAGGGGAAGTAAGAAAAAAAAAGGCGGTAGCATTTTTATAATTATGAGTGAGAACTGAATAGCTTTAGACGTCCTCAATTTAAATAAGGACGTCTAAAGCGTGACTTTAGAGACTTTAGACGTCCCTATTTATACTGGGGACGTCTAAAGTAAAAAAAAAATATTTTAGATGTCCCCAATCCAAATAGGGACATCTAAAGTTACACTTTGGATGTCCCCATATACATTAGGGATGTCTAAAATTAAATTTTTTTTAAAAAAAAATCAAGGACACCCTTTGGAGACCCTAATATATATTAGGGATGCCAAAGGGCATCCCTGGTATCATCAGATGGCATCCCTAATGTAACATTAGGGACACTAAAGGGTGTCCCTGATTTTTAAAAAAAAAATTAACTTTAGACATCCCAATGCATATAGGGACATCTAAAGTGTGACTTCAGACGTCCATATTTGGATTGAGGACGTCTAAAGTAAAAAAAATAAAGAAAAAAAAAATTAGCTGGACAACTTTAGGTGTGCCTAAATTAAATCTGCAATGCCAAAAATAATTCAAATTTCTACTAGCATCTTTTATTTGTCAGTTTTATATTACTCTTACATTCATCTTTTTCTTCCCATCGCTGCCAACATAAGAAGAGCCACTACCACCGCACATTTTAACTCTATCTTCTTCTTCTTTATATACTCTTTTTACTCTTACTTTTTCCTTTCTCTCTTTTTTTTACCTCCAGATTTGTTATGTTTTCTTACCATTTTTTATTATTTTATCTTCTTTCTCTTTTTTCTTTAGGTTTTCCTTCTATTTTATCTTATAACTTGTGTTGTTATGACTTGTAGATCGAGACTCTCAAAACATGCTTCATGGCCACGTTCCCGCCGAGAAAACGAGGTTTATCTCTCCCTGTCGCTCTTCTCTATTTATTATTATGAGAAAATAAATTTCAAAAATACGATATAAGTTTTTTGCAACCGATTCCTCTTATTGTTTTCATCTTCTGCCTATGAGATTTCAGCTTTAGAGTTATTATTATGTAAATTTTGTATTTGTAGTTCAGATACTAGATCTGTAATTTTTTTAACGATGATATGTAATTTCTGGTTTTAAATGCTGTGTAGTCCATATATGTAATATAAGCTATTTTTTTTAAAAAAAAAAGCACTTTAGATGTTCTTATTTTGAAACGGGGACATCTAAATTCCCAAAATGGGGACGTCTAAAGTCCCACTTTATATGTCCCCATTTCAAAATGGGGATGTCTAAAGTGTTAGTATAACACTTACTTCCCTTTTTAAAATAAGGATGTTTAAAGTCCAAACATTATGCGTCATTTTATTTACGGATGTTATTATTATTTTTTACTACGCCGCTCACATAAACATCCTCTTATTTTTAAACGTTAAACGAACTAAAGAAGGGATGTTAAAAATATTTTTTGTAGTAGTATATTGAATACAAGTAAATACTTAATCGCGCTGAATCAACTACTCAAATTTGCATTATCCCATGATAGCACACCTGTATCAAATTGGAATTTGCAAACCTTAGCATGATTGGATTGATGATATAAGCTACAGTTTCAAACAATTATAGCCTGTTAATATCTCGTGAATCACTCCTCTTTAGCATAACCATGCATTTGTGGACTAAATGTAACTCCAACAAAACTCCATTCCATCAATCATCGAACTGCATATTCGACCCCACTACTTTTGTTTTCACCTATTTGGACAATTCCTCTTTCTAATTCCCGAGAATTCGGTGATTGCTGGAAAAGGATGTTATGCTTTTCTCATTATAAAATACGATCTCCTTCTCTCTCTCAAACATACATATACGGCTTCAAAAATTAAGAGGCAAAAGAAGAAGGTCAGAAAATGGTTAAAGAGAGAGAGAAGGATTAGTTGAAGATGACAAAAAAGGGCAGGGCCTTCTTCCTTCTGAAATTTTTCATGCAGGATTTTCATTTCTGTTCTGCAACCTACCTCTTCGAAAACAACGATGGCTTTTGCTAACTCTGACCACCGGTATTTCACCCTGCTAAGGAGAAAACCTTTATAGATAGAAACAAAGGCTTTTTTAGGGCTAATTTGGAAAACTGCTTCCTTCCTTGTTGTATGTGAAAATGGTGAAAATGGAGAACATGGCTTCAAGGAAGGAGGAAGATGGTAGAGCCAATTTGAAAAGGAGGCGTTGAGTTTTTATGCCAATGCCAGATATTTTAGGGATAATTTAATACTTTTAAATTTATGTTTTAGTATTTGATCCTTCTTAATAATTATATTTTTTATAATTCTTTTTAATAAATATTATTTTTTTAGATCCTGTGTTATAATTTTCTCTTAAAATTTTATAATTTTAAAATTCTTGTTCCGCCTTTTCACCTTATATCTATGTGTTATGTGTGACCTATAAGTCTTGGACATGTGGGCTATTCTTCCCGTCAGAAAGAAATGATGCGACGAATCCAGTATCCAGTACTATATCTTGTGAAAAAACGCAAGCTATAAATATAGGCAGCCTAGCATCTTGTTGGCCTCTTGACTGAAATAACGTGATTCATTGTTGATATTGAGTTTGTTGGTATCACTAATAGGGAAAATCAAGTTTAGTTTTTGATAATTTTATTTTTGGTAAAAGTTTGATTGTATAATGTGATTTTTTTGGAACAGCGATTGTATAAATGACTTTTGTAAAAATAAAACTTGTTTAGATTGATTTAAGCATAAGTGACTTTTGTGATAATAATAAGAGAGAGTGGGTAAAAAAATATTTTAAAGGGTTAAAAACACTAAAAAAATAGCTTAAAATAATTTTTGAAACTAAAAAAGTATATTAAAGATAAAATTGTAATTAGTCTGATAACACACTGGGTAAAGTTGAAAAAATATTTTAGTGTACTGGACACAACTAAAAAAATATTTTAACAATTATCACTCTCCCCAAAAGCTAAATCAATAAAAGCTAAAAAATGAAGCTTATGACAAAAACTATTAAGATAGAATTAAACTCGATTGCTCATTTTAGGAATCAACTACTCAAATTTGTGTTAAAAATATTTTTTGTAGTAGTGTATTGAATACAAGTAAATACTTAATCGCGCTGAATCAACTACTCAAATTTGCATTATCCCATGATAGCACACCTGTATCAAATTGGAATTTGCAAACCTTAGCATGATTGGATTGATGATATAAGCTACAGTTTCAAACAATTATAGCCTGTTAATATCCCGTGAATCACTCCTCTTTAGCATAACCATGCATTTGTGGACTAAATGTAACTCCAACAAAACTCCATTCCATCAATCATCGAACTGCATATTCGACCCCACTACTTTTGTTTTCACCTATTTGGACAATTCCTCTTTCTAATTCCCGAGAATTCGGTGATTACCTTAAGCCTTCACTAATCATTCCTAATTATCTCTCTAATCCTTTCCTTTTATCATCATCATCATCTCTACCTACCCTCTCTGTCTAGATTTCAATTAATTACCTCCTCCTTTTTTGTTGCTGCGCTTTTGCACATGATGTACCCTCCTCTCCTTTCCAAGTTCAACGGTCAATTCACTTTTGTTATCATTTTACCTCCCCTTTTTGTGATAAAACAAAGATTACCTCCCTTCTCTTTTAACACCCTAATTTAAAGCTATGTCTGACATTTTTTCTCACTATATAAAACTGACTTTTTTTAAACTCAAAATGCCCATTTCGGCCCCAATAATGTTTCTCCTGATTTTTGTGGCAAATAACTTTTTGCCTATAACACATTAAAATAAAAGCAACTTTTTCCCTTTTAAATTTCTACTCATGCCTTTTTTCACAACAAAAGAATTTAAAACTTTCAAAATTGATTTTTCAATAGTCAAATAAGCCTATGTGAATATGATTTTTTATAAGTATTTATCTAAATATAAATCACATTACACAAATTGAATCATATCTTTATTTGGTTTGGAAGTATAATTCGGATTAAAGTAATTTTTGCAAACATTAATTCAAACAATCATTGCTCTAAAGTATCTTTTAGAGGGATCAAAGTCCATGTAGTTTGTTAGGGGTAAAAAGGCAAATAACTTTGAGAGTGAAGCGTTATGGTGTTACAATTGATATCATAGCCTGGTATAAAAGGGTGTTACAAGTGGTATTATAGCGTGGCATCAGAGGGTGTTTCAAGTGGCATCAGATGTGGTATCAGAGGATGTTACAAGTGGTATCAAATATGGAATCAGATGCGCCATTCTTCTTTTATCATCCCCTCTCCGTTGGAGGTTCTTTGTTATGTTGTTGTTGGCGTTTCTTCAATTCGGTGTTAACCTGATCAATATAGGAGCTTAGGGAGATGTTGTGTACTTTTCTTTATGTTTTTTCCCTGCTTTTGAGGCTATTGGGAGCTTAGTCTACGCTAGTCCCATTTCTCATCCTTATAGCGCCTTTGATTGTCCCACCTGTCATCAATTGTTCTGGCAAAAAAAATGATAAAACATTGAGTTATTCAATAATCTAGTTAAACATAGTTATACTTAGTATGCCTAAGAGATGCTTTTTCTTATGGATTATCCATACACGCGCACACCAATAGCTGCTCATTGCAAAATTAAATAGATCTCCATTTTCACATATTTGATTATCGTATTTATTGTTGGGTAAACTGTGCAGGGAAGAACATACTACAATACAACCAATCTCACTTTGTCTTTGACAAGAGGGTTATTGCTGCTGCAAATAGTAGGGGCACCATTAGAGCCACAACCGACAAATCCAGGCCAACACAAACAAATTCATCAATAAAGATCAAACAATTCAAAAAAAAAAATTAAGTGGGGTAGCAGGAATCGTGTCATACTGTAGGAAATGCTAAAGACTTCTTGATAATAGAGTAATGCATACACTTTATATATATATATTAATGATTTCTGATTGTAGAGCGACAAACATTTAACAATAAATGGTCAGCCCATCCAAAATCAAAGTCCACAAGTTCGTTAAGGGTAAAAAGGCAAACAATTTTGAGAGTGAGGCATTGTGGTGTTACAATTGTCACGTAGCATCACGTAGTATAAAAGAGTGTTACAAGTGGTATCAGAGGGTGTTACAAGTGATATTATAGCATGGTATCAGAGGGTGTTCCAAGTGGTATTAGATGTGGTATCAGAGGATGTTACAAGTGGTATCAAATATGGTATTAGATATGCCACTCCTCTTTTATCATCCTCTCTTTGTTAGAGGTTCTTTGTTCTGCTTTCATCGGTTTTCTCCTATTCGGTGTTAACATGCGCAATGTAGCTACTCTTTTTATAAGTTTTACTAAGAAGACATCCTCCTCACTTCTTCTTCTCCCTCCTCCAACCACCTTCTTCTTCCATTAAACATGTTCTTGTTCTTCTTCCTCAACTTAAACAATCTCATACTCTTGTTTTCCTTTAGATTGAAATACAGCTCCAGGCTGCAGTATACATGGCTAAAAGTTGCATCAAATAAAACTTTCTTTGTGTAAAAATTGAATCTCTCCTCCTTTTTTCTCATCCACATACGGTGTTTAAACTCAGATGGACAAGGTATGTTCTTATATGTTGTTTTTATTTGTGGTGTGTTTCCTTTTTCGGTTCTAATATGACTCCCTCTCTTTTTTTGGGCAGAAAATGAATATATTGCATCTAAAATATGAAGAAAGGCAGAATATCCAATTTGAGAGAATTAGCGATACAAAAAAATAAATAACATAGATGGAAGTAAAATATTGCTTACCATTGATTTTGATCTTGATCTTGCTACCCATAATTCTAGCCTTCTTAGTCTCTTGCATAGCTGGATGGTTGGTGCTTGTGCACGGTGTAACGTTCTTGGTCTCCTGCATAACTGGATGGTGGTTGTTTGTGCACGGTGTGGGAAACAGGTTGAATGGCGAAGGCACCTACGTCGAGTCCGAGATTGAGGTCTGAGAGGTGGGGGCTTGTAGGTTGCACCTAGGGCCAAAAAATGAATATCCTTTATATAAGATATATGCCTTAAACCGAATTTTTATGGACTGAACCGCTATAAATATTAAGGGCAGGAGGGAGTAGTTAATATGTAATAGGGATTAAAGTCCATATAGTTTGTTAGGGATAAAAAGGTAGATAACTTTGAGAGTGAGGCGTTATGGTGTTACAATTGATATCATAGCCTGGTATAAAAGGGTGTTACAAGTGGTATTATAGCGTGGAATCAGAGGGTGTTTCAAGTGGCATCAGATGTGATATCAGAGGATGTTACAAGTGGTATCAAAGGGGTTATTCCACGAACTATCTCTACTTCTTAGAGTGGTTTTATACATGATGTCTTTGATTGTCCCACCTGTCATATATTTGATTATTGTATTTATTGTTGGGTTAACTGTGTAGGGAAGAACATACTACAATACAACCAATCTCACTTTGTTTTTGACAAGGGGTTATTCCACGAATGGTCAACCCATCTCAATCATGATGGCAGCTCAAGAATTCAGACACTTATTCCACGACCACACTCTTGATAGACCTACAGAATGCCTAATCTCTGGCTTTAAAGGAAGAACATAATCCACAGATAATTCTACATTTTATTTAGGTTGGAAAAATTAGTTTTTTTCATACAAATTACCTAATTCTACATTTGATGTAGGTTGGAAAAATGTATTATGTGAATTATGCCTGGAACATTTCAACCTCCACAGATAAAATAGCCATCAGAACAGGCAAACGGTTTGCTCTTAAGACACTCGAAGACTAAGTAAGTAAAATTTTATACGAAAAATGTATTGAATTTGAAGTTATTCATTTAAAAAATTTCTTTACATGATGTAGGCTAAAAAAATATGACTGTGAATGAGGCTATAGCATTAGCCCGAAGGGCAATTATTCAGGCATGTATCCATGATTAATAAACTGGGGGAAGCTACAGATGAGTAATAAAGAAGATTAGCTTTATTTTATTGAGGATAGATATTTCATTCTTACTTGTGGTGTTTATGGCATTTTATGCAGTGTATTATTTAAATGAAATTGGAGAAGTACAAATGGAGTCCTACGAAACTGAAATGAACCTTAAATTGAACGAGGCCGAGGCAGCCCGCAATGACTTGGAGAGAAGGCGGAAAGAAAGGGAACTTGATGTTAGCAACCTTGTGCAATATGTTGCAGGAAATGGCGATTAAACCTCACTCTGTTAATGCTGTATAAGAGGGTGTTACAAGTGGTATCAGAGGGTATTACAAGTAGTATCAGATATGGTATCATATGCGTCATTCCTCTTTTATCATAGTTTGTTAGGGGTAGAAAGGTGGATAATTTTGAGAGTGAAGTGTTGTGGTGTTACAATTGGCATGTAGCATAACGTGGTATAAAAGGGTGTTACAAGTGGTATCAGAGGGGGTTGCAAGTGATATTATAGCGTGGTATCAGAGGGTGTTTCAAGTGGTATCAGATGTGGTATCAAAGGGTGTTACAAGTGGTATCACACATGGTATTAGATGTGCCTTTCCTCTTTTATCATCCTCTCTTTGTTGGAGATGTTTTGTTCTGCTTTCGTCGGTTTTCTCCCATTCGATGTTAACCTGAGCAACGTGGCTACTCTTTTTATAAGTTTTACTAAAAAGACATCCTCCTCACTTCTTGTTCTCCCTCCTCCCACCACCATCTTCTTCCATTAGAGCAGTTCTTGTTCTTCTTCCTTGACTCAAACAATCTCATAGTCTTGATTTCCTTTATATTGATATCCAACTCCGGGCTGCAACATACATTGTTGAAAGTTGAAACTTTCCTTGTACAAAAATTGAATCTCTCCCCCTTTTTTCTCATCCACGTATGGTGTAACAAAAAGGCATTAACTTTATTTTATTGAGGATTTAGGCATTTCTTTGGTTTTTTTTTTTTGCACTTTTTTATGTGGATCACAACGAACAGGCACATGAACAGTCCTTCAAAACTGAAATGTCCTTACTAATGGGAGTTGGTCCAAATGGTAAGAGGTTTGGTTTTACTTAAGTAAGGTCTCGGGTTCGAGCCTTGTATATGCAGAAAACTTCCATTGGAAGACTCTCCCACCATAACCAGGTGCACGACGCGGGTCGGATCTGAATGTAGTCAAGGTAAAACTCTGATGAACCGGGTGGACAATAAAAAAAAATGAAATGGCCTTTCACTTGAAGACGGCGGAAGAAGCCCGCCAGGAATTGCGAAGAAGGTGGAATAACAGTGAGTTCGAAATTCACCGCCTTGTGCAATCAGCGTTTAAAAAGTCTAACTCTGTTTTAGGTTTTAAATTTGGAAAAAATGCGACTTTATCCTATAAGTTGGATTGTTCTTGGCAAAGTAGCGAGGATGTGCTGTATAAGATGCTCCCATTGGTCCTTAACATAAGACGTGTTTTTTTAATTTGATTAGATGAAGGAAGCTAGGTATATTAGTTAATACGATATGTATCTTCTACAGTATCATAATCATCTTTTTTAATTGTCTCATTCCTTCTCTGCCTTATTATTGTTAAGAGAGCATTACTAGAAGTAAATTAGAAAAAGACTGACAAATGTGAAAACTATATCTTATATTTAGTATCCAAATCAATTGCTCAAATATATTTTATATTAAAAACCGGATAAAGTTTAGACATCTCACCGACAATATTGCTATATTTCTATTTCTCATTCTGCCGGTTGTTCATGTGAAAAACTTCGATTTCATATCATTATCATCATCAATTTATTCCAAATAAAAATATAAACAATAATAAGTCTAAAAAAATAAATTGTAAAAGATAAAACCAGGATAAGCGAGGGTAGAGATGGCAAAAGGATTTTTAGAGAGAAGGACTGGGGCGTACCTCAGAATATGATGGGTGGATCTCTGATAGAAGCTGGCAGGAAATGGCAAGGTGGTGTTAGATAAAGAACGGAGATGGATCGATATGATCTTTTGAGCTGAGATTGGGGGAAAGCCAATTGCCAAAGCGAGTGTCACAGTCGCACCTCTTTTCAAGATATGGATCCAAACCTAGGGTTTTCTTTACACTCGCAACATAAACAATTCTATTCAGTCCTAAAGGTTATACAAGCCGGTCCCATAAGACAGATTTTGGTTTAAAAGCACTAAGGAACATACCATATCTAATTCATTCTAAGCTTAATGAGTTTTCTGAAAAGTCCCTCTAGCAATACCAATGAGTAAAGCAAGGGGAACCAAGTTTTATTAAGTTCTCTAATTTGCAACCGATGGAAGTTCTTCTCACAAAAGCATGAACTCAACTATAGGCCCGGTTTAGTACTTGAGGGGTAATATATCCCTATTTTGTTATGGTATTTAATGTTTTAATTAGGGATCTTATCATTAATATTGGGCTAAATTGTATTTGCTATGATTAATTTAAATTAATAGTGACTATGTGAAAAGAGAGCTTAAAAGATAATATTTTCATAAATACTGCAATTGCTATTTATAACATCCTTTATTTTTAGCACTTAAAGTGAGATGTAGCTTAGATTTTTTTTATTCAAGAATTATAAATAAATTAATAATTTAAAAGAAGTATCAAGTTCAAAGAATTTAGTCAAAAATAAAAAAAAATAATACAAATGAAATACTTCCTTAAAATATTTACTTTGAAGTAGAGAGATGTATCTTATTATTAAAACTTTTTTTTTTGCCAAGGGTATCTTATTATTAAAACAAGTAATATGAAAAAAAAAACACTTCTAACATTATGAATATTACTTTTATTATTTTATTTTATTATTATTAGTTTCAAAAAAAAATTACTCCCTCTGATTCACAATATAAGGCATTTCTACAAAAAAGGCACGGTCCGCATACGTCACTTCTTATTTAATTAATGTTTTTTTTTTCTGTTTTGTCCATGTGATTAATAACCACTTTTCAACTTTACCTCACTCATTATATCCCCTTTCTCTAAAAAAACACTCTCAATATAATTAAATACATTTATCAATAAGGGTAAAAAAGAAAAAAAAGTTATATTTTGAAACATATTAAATACTTAACTATTCTTTCTTATTTTTTTCTGTTATATATAGATCGAATGGAGTATTTTAACATGGGAAGACCAATCTTAACCTTAGTCCTATGAAGCCTCCTTTTTTACTCTCACCTTATAGACACCCTGCTCCGCTTCACTCACTCTCAGATTCATGGGTTCAATTTTTTCTCCCATTTTCAATGCTTCTCTTCGTGCTCCCTACCTTCATTTCAGTCAAAAAATATCTTGCCATTGCCTTTTGCGTTCCCTCTCCACTATTCTATTATATTTTGTCAAATTCATCATCTCTTGCTCCATTGATATGTGTGCGTCTGTATATTTTATTGTTATTCTTCACACCAACTCCCATTTCTTTTGACTATGACTTGGCTGTGGGTTTATATATACACACACACACTCCTAAATATATATGTCTGTGTAAACATTAAATTAGTCCTAGAATAGGCTTATTTTATCCTTAAAGTAACTTTAAAATAGTTTGAGTTATATATTAATAAATATTTGTATTGGTGACTTTTTAGTCTCTGATTGAGAGTTTTAAAGTAACTCTTATATACTTATATATGAGTTAAGGAGTAGAAATAACTCTAAATATTTTTTCATATACTTGTAAATTGCCTAAGATTGTGAACGACTATCTTTTATTAAAAAAAATGGGCTGAATTATATGTATAGATGTATGTATTGTAAATTTTCAAGTAACTAATGTTACAAGTAAATTTTTTTATAACTCACTTTACTTACATATTTAATAATTTAATTATAATTAATGTATTATTGGATTATTGTTTCCTTTTAGACATGTTTGAATATGTGATGATATTTTATATGAATGACATCATGATTTATTATACCTTATCTTTTAATAATATTATTTATTGGTGATTGGATATAAATATCATGACATTTGCATTTGTGATGAGTTGAAATGAGGAAGAATTTGTATGGTGATATCTTTTCAAGTGATATGCCATCACTCGGTGCACAGTGGATGACACTTATTACAACCCCTTCTTTCATGTTTTCCTTTAGTCGAGATTGCATTTGAACTGTGAGACATGTGACTCCTCCTTAGTTTTGTTCTTTTAAGGAGGGGAACCATAGTCCAGACTTAAGCTCTACACGTTTGGCCGAGTGTATCTTAAGAATTGGCGAACTTGGGACAATCCAATCAAATAAATGAGTCTTTGTTGAACTATTTGTTAGCCCATAACTCCAGTTAGCGAAATAAGGATGGACGGTAATATAAGGGAGGTTGCATATTACATAATTGTATATTACATATTGTGATAAAAATAGAGATTTAGACAATGATGATTAATTTGAAATCATTTTATATGAGGATTGTGATATATGCAAATATACATGTAATTAGTTCCCTCTTTTAAATCATATATAGTTTGTTTGTGTATGGTAAAATCTTTTAGTACTTACTAAGACATGGAATTTCATCCTGTATATTAACATTTTTCAAATGATTGTTCTAATAGGGAGCTAAGGCAGCAAGGCGCCGATGCCAGTCAGGGTTCTTTCTTTTTTAAAAAAAAAAAAAACTTCAGTGACATTTTGGTAAAAATACAACATTTCAAAATTTTAGAATAATCCTTTGAGATTTATTTTTTATTTCCATGTATTATCAAATTTTTAGAGTTTTTTAAGTTCAAATGATATTCATTTAGAATTTTTCTCAAAAAATAACAGCAGTACTCTCAGTAAAAAAACTAGTTTTTTTTTTTTGCCAACAATAAAAGACTGGTAAATGTTCCGTGATAATGGGGTATTGGGATATCTACAAGATAAAAATGATACAGTTTGTTATAAAAAGTCATAAAATATAAGTAGTTTATTCTATATATATTTTTTAAAATAACTAATTTTTCATGCTACATTAACATGATAACACAGGCATAAGTTTACGTGATCATCATATTACATTTTAAACGCTTCATTCTTGTTGCTGTAAAGGGTTAAGGGGCAATTTTGTCCTGAAGGTTTTTTAAGGATAATTTTGTTATGAAAGTGTTAAAAAGAGAGTAATTTTACGTTAGCCGTTATCTCAGTTAATTTTGACTGTTAGTTGACCAAATATGCTAAGTTGGAAGTTCACACGTCATCCATATCATTTTTATTAAATAATAATAATCAAACATGGGACACATAGTCACATGTGTTGTATATCATTATAGTATATATTAGTTTATAAGTCAGATAAATTAATTTAGAGAAAAAATAATAAAAATAAGTACCTTAAAATAATTTATTTAGCTTCCCATATTTCTTCAAAAAAAAGCTTACTGGATCTTATATTTAAGATTAGAGGTGATAAGAGGTCCCACCCTGTAAAAAAAGAATATAAATTTAAATCTCAAAAATACGCACTTATTATTGGAGATGAGAAACTTTTACCCCTCAGCTTTGGGGGGAACCTTTAATCAAATAAAAAGAAGAAAAATTTTACAGTCTATCTTTTTATTTTGAATTATATAAAATAAAATGACAATAAAACAAAATATGTGTATAACATTCCAACGGATACATAACTCAAAGCATGCAAAAACCAGAAGCTGTGCTCGCAGTACAGGGAAAGCAAATGGCCGAATACACTAAAAAGCGCTCTGAAAATGACAGATAGCCCACTACTAACTTTTGTCCTGGGTTAGTAACACCTCCCACGTCCTTGGTGTTGAAGTAAAAGATCAGTCCAGATCCACTACTACAAAGCCCAATAATGTAACCTCTTTTGTTTTTGATGTTACTATCTCCAATCCTAATTATAAGAAAAAATTAATTTTTTAATAGAAATTAAGGAAGTTAAATAAGTTATTTAATCATATCATATGTTATGTATTTTTATATTATATATTAATTTATTATTCAAACTAATTAGTTTGAAGAAAAAATAAAAGTAAAAACATTCTAAAATAATTTAATTAAATTTCTTAATTTCTCTAAAAAATTAATTTTATCATATAATTAAGACAGAAAAAAATACCTCATGCTCATACTTTTTTTTTTTGTGCCAACACCTCATGCTCATGCTAGGCTATTTGATTGTTGTTCTTATCCTCACTTACCCTAGAATATTCATATCATCTAAGGCTAGGTGAATGCAATTCATTTTCACCGATAGCACCGTACACTCTACTGCACACTATTTATTGCTGTTGCAGGCTCGCAGCCCCCCCCATGGTTTTTTTATGCCAAAGAAAATTATATGTTTTCATTACTTAAATAATCAACCATGCAGATCCGAACGTTCATAAATTAACATAACAAGCAAAACTTTAAAAGTAAGTAGTCAGAAAACAGATTTTTCAACTATGATCCACATTTGATAGAGGGGTATCCTTCATCAAAAGATTATGCAGCTGCACAGGAGGTCGATTAACCCAATCAAAAGGCAAGATCTTTTCAACGAAGTCTTAACAACCCAATCAACTTCTGAGTTGGCCATAAATGGTTCCTAACTTCCTTTCTAAGAGTAACGATTTGTTCCACTAACGCGTCGCATCTCCACTTTGGAGTCACTTCCCAGTCAGTTAAGCCAGGTTACCAAGGACTTGTTATCTGATTCAAAAACAACATCGTTCAATTCATTCTCCTTTGCATACTTGAAGGCCTCTAGCATCGCCCAACATTCCGCCATTAAAGCTGACTGAGCTTGTATTGTGTAGGAAATATCATCTAACAACCATCCATTTGTATTTCTGATGACAACTGAGATAGCAGCCCTTCCATCTTCCTCTCTAAAAGCACAATCACTATTAACTTTTAGCACATTACCAATGGAAACTTCCCACCTCTGCTTTTTTGAAACATTCTGCACATTAGCTGCTTATCCCTTTATTGCTCAATGGAATACGCAATGTTTCATGGAATAGGCCATATTTCATTATTGATCTGGACTGATCTTTTAATTCAACACTTGTTATGGCTCCACCAACAACCAAGTTCTGCTCCCACAACAACTATAACTTCTCCCATCCTCACCATTTCTACAAGCCCTTCCATTTTTTTGGGGGGGGGGGGGGGGGAAACAGTCTCTTATATTTGTGATTTATCAACTTTTTTATTAGATCACGTACATTTTATACATTAATATTTTATTTATTTATTTATGAATTAATATTATTTTATTTAAATATTTACAGAGTTATATATTAACATTTTTTTAATATTTTATTAGTATTATTTTAAATAACTGGTTTGACCCCAAGGTGATCCCAATTTGAACCACTATAACTAATCTAATCCTTAAAACTATGTTTGATGACATGAATCCTATTTTTGATGCGTTCAAGTATGAAATATTGAACCATTCAGGTGTTCACAGGACTAACAAATTTACAAGCAGCAATGAAATAGTTGTTACAAGCATCTATACCAAAGATCCTTTGCTTGAAGAGATGTTGGGTAAGGGAGCAACTCAAGATCCGTTTGAAGTTGAATTGACCAAAACAAGTCATTTTTTTATCCCCGAGCATCCTCATGGAAATAATATTCCTGAACAAAGAGAACGATTTCATTATGGCCAATGTTGCATGCAACATGAAGAAATCAAAGGGAACAATTTCATTATGCCCAACTGGGAAGACCAAAAGTACCAATTTGCTGAGAACTCAGGTAACACAGTCACTCTAGTAGCTTAACTCTGTCTTCCTCAAACCCTGTGTTATTTATATATCAAATAATGTACAGCTGAGTATGCTTTATACAAATAGTGGGCTTAGGGCACTACAAAAAAAACGTGATTTAGTAGCGGTTAACAATGGGTATTCGTAGCGGTTCTAACCGCTACAAAGTATATTAGTAGCGGTTACGAAAACCGCTACTAAATCGTACGTTGCAAGCGGTTTTGTAGCGGTTTTAGAAAACCGCTACTCAATGAAAAATAACCGCTACAACCTTTATAGCGGTTTCTAGTAACCGCTACAAAATCAAGAGATATTTGTAGCGATTATATAACCGTTACAAAGATAAAAAATTTTATTAAAGCTTTAAAAAAGGATTTTTTCTTTGTAGCGGTTTAAAAACCGCTACAAATATATAAAAATGAAAATTTGTTAAAAATGACTTTTTTTATTTGTAGCAGTTAAGAAACCGCTACTAATTTTGAATTTCATGAAATTAGTAGCGGTTTTAAAAACCGCTACTAATTTCATGAAATTCAAAATTGGCGCCAAAAAATTTAAATTAAAAGGCGCGTTATTTAGTAGCGGTTTAAAAACCGCTACAAATATTTAAAATTTTTTTTAAAAATATACGTTGATTTTTTTTCTTTTTTTTCAATATTATATTAAATAGTTTAATTTGTTATTATTTTATCTATTTCAATTAGTTTATTATTTAATAGTTTAACTTATTAATAAATTAAAAAGAAAAAATGTAATTGAATATGATTAGTATAAAATTTATGTTAATAATATTATTAACGATAGTTAGGTAATAAGGAATTATTATGTTTTATAATATAATTTAATTGTATATGAAAAATAGATGAAAATGAGATAGAGTTATGATATATCTAGAAAAAAAGATGTTTAGAATAAATTTTATAGAAAGGAAAGAAGTATTCTAAAAGAAATTTAAAATCGTGTTACCATATTTGATCGTATTATTCAGCTCCTCTACTCATACGAAAGAAGTTGTAAATGAGAGGAAATGAAAGAAGGGTAAGGTGAAAAGAAATTGGGGAGTGTTTGAAATGAGTTGTGATAAGGGTATTTATAGGGATTCACGTATTATTTGTAGCGGTTAATGTAGCGGTTACTAATTAGTAGCGGTTATTTATATTTTTGTAGCGGTTTTATTATTTGTAGCGGTTAATGTAGCGGTTATTATTTAGTAGCGGTTTTTTATTTTTTTGTAGCGGTTTAATAACCGCTACAAATATTATATTAATTTTTTTTACATTTTATTTTAACACAATTTTTTTGCATTTTTTGTAAAGAAAAATTTTTTACACTTGAATTCTACAAATATTATTTTACTATTTTTTTACATTTTATTTTAACACAAATTTTTTGCATTTTTTGTAAAGAAAAATTTTTTACACTTGAATTCTACAAATATTATTTTACTATTTTTTTACATTTTATTTTAACACAAATTTTTTGCATCTTTTGTAAAGACGAATTTTTTACAACTGAATTTGATCACTCATCGTCGCCATCCCTACAGAAATTTTGTAGAAAAATTATTATTATTGATGTATTATTAAATTTAAAAAATTTAATTGAAATGACGTGGACTTAAAAAAACTCACCGCAGTAGAGGTAAATTGTCATCGCCTTCAGGGAAGTAGTTTTCAAAATCAGCTGGCTGAAATGGCTCACTCTCGTAGGCGATGTTATCGCCTTCACCCATGTCGTAAAGGTCTCTTGGCTTTAAATGAACGACCATGTGCCAATCCCTATGCCGCTCGTCCTCGACATAATAAACCTGATGTGCCTCTGAAGCTAGAATATACGGCTCATCATCTTGAGAAATACCAGTATGAATCGGGCGTGAGAAATTGACTGATGTGATCCCTAGGTTGTCAGTTGTCAGTCCCCGAGAAGTAGTGGTATTTGCCCACAAACACTTGAACAGCGTCACGGTGAAACGGCCTTGATAATTAAGCTCGACCATATCAAGAAGCCTGCCATAGTTAGGGACGCCTCCGAACTGCATGTTGGCGTCACTGCTGCTCGCATAACTCCTTGTCCCAAATGTGCCATAAACACCCGAATTCTGTGTTTGCAATCCCTGATCCCGTGAAACCGTGCAAAACTTAAAACCATTGACATTGTATGCTGTAAACCGTTTTGCATGATCAAGAGGGCCGATTGCGAGAGCTCTGAAATCTGGTGAGTGTGGGTTGTGGTCATTTAGTATTCTGCGAGCAAACCAGCCCGGGAATTCTCTGTGCACCCTCCTATCAACTTCCGAGGATGTCTGTGTACGGATCCTGAGCTAACGCTTGACATGACTTCTGAATTCCCTGCAATTAATAATGGAAAGGCGTTAGTGAAATGAAAGTGAGAAATGTTACGAAAGATATAGATCGAATAACATACATGTGAGTGTATAATTCTTACCGTATGAAAGGCTCAACTTGAGTGCAATTAATCAAGACATGTCTATGTGCTTGGAACTTCTCAGTTGCCGTTAGTTTGAAGTTCTCAGTTGCTCCAACTGGTTTACCAACACGAGGGATAAATTCTCCTGATGTCGGCGCAGGTTCAGGACAATCGTCAACACGAGGCGGGCGGTTGAAAGCCGTCTCAAGATCATCAAAGTACCTTGAGCAAAAATATAGCACCTCATCCCCTATATAGCCTTCAGCTATAGAACCTTCTGGCCACGCCTTATTCCTCACGTAAGATTTTAATTTCCCAAGGAACCTACGAAGTACATAAGAGAAAATTGATATAAAATGATGAAAAGGACGACGAGCAAACATTAAATACGACAATAAATGAAAGCACATATTTAAAATGAGTACCTCTCAATCGGATACATCCAACGATATTGTACTGGTCCAGCGAGCTTTGTTTCATGAACGAGGTGGACTGTGAGGTGAACCATCACAGTAAAAAAGGACGGAGGAAAGATCATCTCCAAGTGACAAAGCGTAAGAATGATTTTCGACTGCAGCTGATTGAGCTCCTCAACGATCAAAACCTTAGAACACAACTTCCGAAAGAAAGAACAAAGTTCCACCAAAACGATGGAAACATCGGGAGGAAGTGTATTCTTTATAGCCAGAGGGAGTAACTGCTGTATAAGAACATGTGAGTCGTGACTCTTCAGGCCAGCAACCTTTCGAGCCTGCAAGTCGACACATCGAGAAATGTTGCTTGAATACCCATCAGGAACTTTTAATTTCTTCAAGGTCGCGAGGAACACATCCTTGTTCGGTTTTGTGAGGGTAAACTTTGCCGGTGTAAATCTGTCATGCTCATCTGGCCAAGCGTCTTCACGAACTCCCATGTCGCATAAATCTTTCCTAGCTTGAAGGTGATCTTTTGTCTTGCCGGGTTCGTTAAGCAGCATATACAGCACATTGTCGCAAACATTCTTCTCAATGTGCATTACATCAAGACTGAGGCGAAGTACATTAAATCTCCAATACGGAAGCGTGAAGAAGATACTTATCTTCTTCCACTGCTGAGGCGCCGAAGTCCTGCGCGTCTTTTGGCGAGTTTGTGCTGAATCGTCGCTTTTTCCAAACTCGACGTCAACATGCTCAAGCTGCTGTAAGATATCTGTACCGGACAAAGTCTGAGGTGGTCCTCTTTTCTCTGGTTTCCCATTGAAGCGATTCCGTTGCAATCTGAACTTATACGTTCCATCGAGAAACCTCCGTTGCCCCATAAAGCACCACTTTCGGCTGTGGGGAAGGCGCAGTGCGTCAGAGTCGAAATTGCAAGCCGGACACGCCGACCCAGTGTGCACATTCCAACTAGATAATGTGCCAAGGCCAGGAAAGTCACTAATCGTCCACATCAAGGCTGCACGCATGTTGAACAAAGTCTTGCTGTGAGCGTCGTACGTCTCCAAGCCGACATTCCACAGGTCAAGCAATTCCGCAATAAGCGGTTGGAGATACACATCGATGTCATTGCCCGGTGCCTTTTTGCCTGGAATGATCATAGACATAATGAAAGAGTTTTGTTTCATACACATCCAGGGGGTAAGTTGTAGGGAACTAAAACTACCGGCCAAATGCTGTAACTTGTGCTAAGATTCCCGAAAGGATTGAAACCGTCGGTCGCCAACGCAAGCCGGACATTTCTGGGGTCAGTCGCAAAATCTGGAAAGTCGTTGTCAAACGTTTTCCAAGCAGCTGCATCCCGCGGATGTCTTAATTTACCGTCTTCGTTTTTATCAACGGCATGCCACCTCATGTGCTCAGCAGTTTTAGACGACATAAATAATCTTTGTAGACGAGGTTTCAAAGGGAAATACCTGAGAATATTTGCGAGCTTCTTCTTCTGCTTTTTCCCCTTCCGAATTGTCTTGTACCTCGATGTGTGACATCTCTTGCACGTCTCCCTGCTGGAATCGTCTCCCCAATACAGCATACAATCATTTGGGCACGCATCAATCTTTTGATAATTCAACCCCAACTTGTTGATGATCTTCTTGGCCTCGTAGAAGGTTGTGGGAATCTCGGCGTCGGGGAATGCATCTTGTAATAAGTCGAGCAACATCGACATTCCCTTATCCGTGATCCCACACAAGCACTTGATATGATACAATTTGATCAAGAAAGATAATTTAGAATATTTGCGACAACCTTGATATAAAGGACGATCTGCCTCATCCATCAAGCTGAAAAAATCCCGAGCTGCTTCATTCCCCATAAAAGCCGGCTCAGAGCCGTGCACTTCTTCGTTGAAGTTGTCGCCTTGAAATCCAAACGCATCACGCACAGCATCATTCACAGGATCATCTTCATCTACTTGAACGCCTACTTGAGAACTTCGATGAAGAGCCTTGTCATATCTAACGCCGGCCTTCTCACCATGAACTGCCCAGAACGTATAGTCCTCAGGGAAAGGCTTCACAAGCAAATGTTCCTTCACAACATTTCGTGGATGCCACTTCTTGAACTTGCATTTCCGACACGGACAGACGATCTTGCCGTTACAGCTGGCGTGAGTGAATGCGAAATCTAAGAAACTGTTTAATCCGTACAAATATTCAGGAGAATTGCGCGGCAACTTGATCCATGATTTATCCATAGCTACAAGTGAGAGAGAAGAAAGTATAGAGAAGAAGATGAGTGAGAAGATAATGACGAATGCCTAGAACCTTATATTTTGAAAATCCAACGTTTATAACTTTGTAGCGGTTATTAAACCGCTACACCAACCGCTACAGAAATTCCAACGTTTATAATTTTGTAGCGGTTACATATATAAAACCGCTACTAATATTCAAGCCGTTAATTGGTGGGAAATTCAAAATGTACTTGTTGAGTATTAGTAGCGGTTTTATATATATAACCGCTACTAATATTAAAGCCGTTGGACATTAAATATAAAAATTATTTTCAAATTTGTAGCGGTTATACATAAGATAACCGCTACAAATGTGCACAAAGGCGGCAAATTTCAAAATTCAAATGATTTGAGTGTTTGTAGCGGTTATTAGTAAATAACCGCTACAAAGATATATATTTGTAGCGGTTTCTTCAGAAACCGCTACAAATATATAAGTATATTTGTAGCGGTTATGGAACTAATAACCGCTACAAATTTACTTATATATTTGTAGCGGTTTCTGAAGAAACCGCTACAAATATATATCTTTGTAGCGGTTATTTACTAATAACCGCTACAAATATACATTTGTAGCGGTTTTAAGTGAAAACCGCTACAAATATATATATAATTTATTTATTTTTTAAATTTAGATTTAAATCATTTATAAATTATTTCAATGCGACATAATAATATAAATATAATTATATAAAACACAATAAGAAAATTCTGAAATAAAATCTCATAAATATTTACAAATGTTTAAAAGAAAAGAAAATGTCCTAAACTAAGAAGCTGGGGGCTGATCCTCTGGTGCTCCCTCAGGTGGGGCTCCCTCAGATGCCGCTGGATCGGGCCGCTGCGTAGACTGAACCGCACCATCCTCATCAGCAGGAGGAGGAGCTGTAGGAGGAGGAGCTGTAGGAGGAGGAGTAGTGCTCGGGACGACGTAGCGAGGGACAGGGGGGACCGCTGGATGCTGCTCATCCGGGAACAGCCGACTCCATGCTCCCTCGAGCATGGTGTTCGCGATCTCACGCCACTGCGTCTGCTGCGCGTACATAGTGTCTGCGTGGATCTGCAGCAGCTGCTGCTGCTGCACGTGCATCTGCTGCTGCTGCTGCGCCATCTGCTGCTGCGTCTGCTCCAAATCTGACCGCAGCTGGTCAATCGACTCGTCCCTCCGACGTCTGACCCCTCTAGAGCTGCCAGCCTCAGAGGCGGCGCTCCTGCCGTAGATCATGCTGGGTTTGTCGCCTATCCCCATCCCCCGCACTCGTCCGGGGTGCTCAGGCTGAGCCAGACCCGCCTTCAGAGGAGCCGTCGGGTCCACTGACCCCTGTGACTCCTCAGGCTGGGTCTGTCGCAGCTCAGCCTGCGACTGCTGCATCCGCTCCTGCCATTTTATGAAACAATTAATAACTACCATTTTTCATTATTAACTTGGTTTTATAAAAACTATAATAATAAAATAACTCACAATGGCCGCCTCTGCCTGCTGAGAGGTCGCAGTCCCGTCACGGTGTCTGTGTGTGATGGCGTACAGCTCCGCATAGTCCGTCTGACGGTTCTCCTGCTGTGCCTTCGTCTCCTGAAACAATTACAAAACAATAATTAGTGTTATGAATTAATCAGCTAAAAGTAAGTGATATTTTGAAAACTTACCAGCTCGCTGTAGGTCACAGCGAAGGTCTTCGATCCTGCTGTGTGGTGGATCGTCTGCTGCGCCCGGATCTCAGTGTTCCTCTGAGAAACCTCCTGGAAAAACAAATAATTAAATGTATTATAATTTAAAATTAAATACAAATTAAATTGAAATTATAATTTAATATTTAATAATTCAAAAATATAATAAATACGTTACTTGCGCCTGAGGGCTCCTCCTGAACTGGACGAAACGCGCCCAGTCGTTCGGCGGCACGCCGTCCGGGACGATCTCCTGCAGCTGCTCCAGAGGCATCGTCCCGTCCCCGTCCACCTTGTGGAAGAGACGGTTCCTCCTGTTCCTCCAGGCGTCGCCCATCTTCACGAGGGCGTACCTCTTCCGGTTGGCCCGGAGGGCAAACCGCAGCTGCAAAAAATACATTTAAATATCAATAATTATAAAAACCATAATTTAAATAAAATAATTAAATAGAATTAATTAAAAAAATATTAATTAAATAGTTTTAATTACCTGAATCACCTCCTCCCAAGCCTGGTCCTTCGGCCCCCTCGGAACGTGCCTCCAGGTTGGGAAGTGAAGGGGGAACCGCATCCAATTCGCTCCCAGGTCGCTCAGGAAGCGGTTGAGCAGGTGACCCCCATTGTGGATCGGCTGGTCAGTGCCCTTGTTCCACGGCACTATAACTCGCAGGGACCGGTCCATGCTGTTCAGACCGGCCACATCCAGCCTCCTCGTCGACACGTTCCCCTGCTCATCTGCACAGTTGACCGCACGTTAGATAAATTATAATTCTAATTTAAATAAATAATTTACTAAATTAAAAAATTAATTTACCTTCGACCTGCACCTCAAACCCAGTGGACCGCGAAAACGACCCTCGTGGGTTGTTCTGCTCCCGAGCGTCCTCCTCATCGAGGAACCGCTCCATCTCCCTGAACCCCATCGGCATCTCGAACTCCTCCTCGTTGAGGAAGTCCTCAACGCTAATCTCTGGTCCCTCCACCTCAGGCACCTCTGCTGTGGTCGTCGCCTGTGGGATCGTCTGCGGTTCCTGTGGGGGGATGGGCTGAGATGCCTCGGTAGACCTGCCTGCGCGCTGCCCCCTCCCTCTGCCCCCTGCCCGGCTGCTGCCACCTCGTAAAGTCGGTCTGGGGACCACAGGGGCCTTCCCCTTATCTTGTCCTGAAGCCATATCAACTGTACAAATTAAAAAAAAAAATTAGTCCATTATTATACAAAAATATAATAAAAATACAAATATAAATAAAAATACGTGTTATATACGTACCTCAAGTGCAAATACTGCGGAATACGGACCAAAAACTCCTATAGATACGTCTGAACGCTCAAATCTCGAAGAAATCACTCAGAGAAACCTCAGGAAACAAAATGAGCAAACGGAGAAATGAAAGAGGTGGGGGGTTTAAATAGCCAGTAATTAGTAGCGGTTATCAAAAATAACCGCTACTCTAACCGCTACAAATTTTCAAATTTGTAGCGGTTCTACAATAACCGCTACAAATCTTCACAACGTTTGAAATTCTGTAGCGGTTATTGCCCAAAACCGCTACAAATTTGAAGTCTCTTGAAATTCTGTAGCGGTTCTTACCCAAAACCGCTACAAAATTCTGACCTTTGGTATTTTGTAGCGGTTATTGTGCATTAACCGCTACAAAATAACCGCTACAGGTTTTGGTGGGAATTTCGCGCCAAATTTGTAGCGGTTTTATGTAGGAAACCGCTACAAATATTCTTGCCGCTACAAATTTGTAGCGGTTTAGGTAAAAACCGCTACAAATGTCATAATTTGTAGCGGTTTAATATAACCGCTACAAGTACACCGCTACAAAATACCTTTTTTTTTGTAGTGGGGGGTGTTTGGTTTAGCTCAAGGCAAAAGCAATTTTGTACTTTATTAGAAAAAATTCCTCACATGTTTATCTCATAAGACGCAAAATCAACTTTCATGAAGTCCTTGTGTCTTTATCAGAGCTGTAGAGATGGGGGTGTTATCTTTTGGGGCAATATAGCATCTTGTGATATTAGTGTTACAGTATATGAATAGCCTTTTGTTAGATCTCTGCACATGCCATGCCTTCTAAAACAGCACAAACCGTTCTGACAAAATGCTTGCTTCTCTTCTCATCTAGCTGCTTCCCCTCTTGTCCTTCCCCTCCTCTTGTAGAAAAATCTGAATATTTATGACTAAACTATCATAGACAATCAACATGCCAAATTGTGAATTAATGGCCATTTTCATTTTGCATAAAAATCAAACCCCAAATGGCGTTTATAAGAATTTCGAGCATACCTGAAATCTGACTAGCTTGCTAAAGTACTCACATGAAAGAGAAACACCAATACGGATTCTGGTTATGTTATACAGGAAATTCACCATAGAGAGGAATAAAAGACAGTACAACCTTTTTAAGAAGGAGGAGAACGTTATTTTGTGCGTGATATATTCAGACTCTTTACTTCCTTAATCCCACATCATATATATGGCGCATGTACAAGACATAGGAATAGATAGATATAACTCTTACAGCCTGTTTGGTAGAAGGAAAATTTGAGGAAAAGAAACTCAGTGAAGGGGAGGGAAGTGAAGATTGTGAGGAGTGAAGGAAGATGTGTTGTTTTGTATGAATAAAATTGAGAGACAGTAGCTGGAAAAAAAGAGAAATACTCATTTTACTCTGAAAATGAATGAATGATTATCTATTAATCAAATTTATATTTTAATACATAAATTCAATAATTAGTAGTACAGTAATTTTAAAATAAAATTTCTCGTATATCTCCAACTTTAATATAAATTGCAAATTTTCTACTGTAAATACTTGTGGAATAGATACATATTTATGATTGTAAATTGCTAATTACAACCCTAACTATATATCACTGATGAAAGTCAAGCAAATTAATACTGGTTGCAATTAGTAAAATCATTTGGGGGTGGGAGGGAGAAGTACAATTTTCTTGTGCATAGTGGTGGTGGATTTGAGCAACCAGGTGATATTATATAATATATCTACATGGCATCAAAATCTATCATTAATCTAAACTAACAAGGATTATTTTCCATCAAAATGTTTAAATTAAATAAAACTACATTTGCATTGTAATAATCAAGGCTCTTCAAAGTGAATGTTGCCAACCGGTGCAAGGCTGTCCACATGATTGAAAACATTAACATAGCTTCCATGGAGAGCAAACATCTTACCCTCATCAGTAACGACATTGATAGAGAATACACAATATCCGTTTTTATCATTCTCCATTCGCCATCACTTTCTTTTCTAAAAGAACCATAGACAATATCATTCCTCCAAATGGTATGAGGAAAATGGAATGTGGATGGGCAGGTATATTTTTTAGTCCATCTCAATCCTCTAACACCCACAAATCGATCAAAGAATATAAATATTTTGGAAAGTGACCAATTTTAGAGTGAGAAAGTATAGCTAGCTTATCGTCATGCAAAGATAAAGTAAAGTCATCAGAGCTTGAATTATGCAATCGGGGAGGCCCTTGTATTAATGTAAACACTTCTTTGGCTATGTAAAATGAAACTATCAAATAACTAGCTATAATCTTCGACCTGTTCTTCCTCCTCTGAGTTTAGACCCTCCCAAAAGATACATCCATTGGCAGTGAAAGAATCACCATAAGGCTTTACACCCTTTAAGTTTCCAAATTCTGTCAACACCCATTTCCATTTCGATATTCAAAGAGTAATAAAGACGGAATTCCATGGGCATACAGAAAAGTATGATTATATCGATAAAAATATTCGTTTACAATCCCAACGTAGTTCGTCAACGAAAAACAAAAAATACAATGGAAGTTTTAATATATACAAGATAACCCAAATAGGCATAAACTAATTATAACTACTATCTTGTCCTCTCCTCGAGACATGAGCCAATTACTTGTCAGCGTCTATGCCTTTGCCTTTCAATCCGCTGGCACCCGCTGAGATGTTTATTTAAAAATAAGGTGAGATTCCAAAGAATCTCAGTAGAAAAATGATATCGTTCATAGAAAATGCAAAAAGTAAATATCATATGCGCCATGTATGCAACAATTAATAAACAATATAAACATATCATCTTCATGTATACATGAGTAGGGCCTAGCCCCACTAATCTGCACTGATTGGATTCTTACCAACTCCAGTGTTAGGGCCTCTGGCACTACTGGCCCCTCTCTGAGCAAAACATATTGATTAATAAAGTACATTTATAACAATGACATCCATACAATCATATAACTATGGTAGGATGTTTGAAGGATAATGTCCCTACCTCAAAGCTTTATAAATATTTGTTTAAGTGTCTCTCGTAAAACGTGTCGTGTCCGGCCTCAGACTCGATCCTAAAATATTAAATGTACAAGAAATAGGTCATAACCTATCCAAGTATCATTTTAGACTCTTCCATAGTGTTTCTTGTGATTATATTAGTCTATGGTGAAAATTTACCAAAATGCCCACGGGACCCCGGCTCGGCCATACTCAGCCTGATGACACGTTTCCCCAAAATTTTGACTAGGGCTATCTTGACTTATTTTCGCCCAAGGAATCCATTTCTGGGCTCAAAATTACCAAATTCACTGTCAAATTATGAAAATACCCTTGACATCCCATATTTCAAGTTTTAATGACATTTTCGTAATTATGCTTTTAGCATCTACCGAAAAAGTGACCAACTGTAACCCCACCTATTTTTGCCCACTGAATCCAATGGAACTATTTATTTCATGAAAATCTAGCTCCTAACCCCTGTTCTGGTTCTGGCCAAAAGTTTCACAAAAATAGGAAAATAGAGTTTTGTGTTTTAGTTTCCAAAACTTGTACTTTTCCACTTCTAATCCTTTGTTAATTCATTTAAACACTTCTTAACCATGATTCAAGGAAATTTGGGCAGCATAACCCCTTAGGGTTATGGCTTTTCAAACTCACAAGCCAACTATGAAACTTGAAAAGATTTCAAGAAACAACACAACAACCACAAAAGAACAAGTTCATGAAGTTACCCTCTTGCTTTCAATCTTGGCACCTTAACTCCTTCTCTTTCTTAGAGACTTGACTTGCTAAACACATGTATTCATGAAGAAAAGAACATTAGAGGAAGTGTTACACAAGAATAGGAAGTCAAATCACTAAATCACAACTACTTTACCTTAATCTTCTTCCTCATTTTCTCTAAATCTTCAAGGTTTCTTCAAGTTCTCTCTCTTCCTCTCTTTCTTTGGTTTGGCCGAATGAGCACATGGAAAGGGAGAGGTTGTGTTTTATTAATCTAAGTCTTCTTGCCTCTTGACCATTGATCTCATCAAGGGTTGACATGGTAACACATGTCTTCCACTATGCTTCCCTCCATACTTTCTTCATACCTCTTCACTTTATGCCATACTTCTTTCATCATTTGACTTACTTGCTCCCTTACCATCATTCATCATGATCTTCATGTTCATACTTCATGTTATACCCACCTTACCGTTGTCATTATTATTCTTTTCTTTGTACCATTTTGGACATGTGCTCATGAAATTAATTTATTCCCCTTAATTTTATGTGTTGGCCGAAATTTCAAAAGGAAAGGGGAAAAAAATGATTTCAAAAATTCCATAATTTGTATAAATGAATTATGTATAATTTCTCCTAATTTCATAATTCTTGATTTATTCCATCAAGAATACTCCAATTGTACATTTTTCTTTATTTTTCTTGATTAATTGAAACTAACTTCAATTAATTGAAAAATAATTAATCTTGGGCTAAATTAGCAAAATTATGATTTTGCTATCACCTTTATCATTTAACTCCTTTCTCGAATTAAATTTACTCATTTTCTCATGAATATGAATCTTTCAAAATTTATAAGATCCAATTTCATGCATATTCACCATTTTTATTGAATTTCTCAATTAATTACAATATATTTTTTATGAATAAAAATTTGGGATGTTACAAATTCTACTTCCTTCCATGAACCAATACTTAACGAATATACTTCAATCGTGCCAATCATCGCTTATTTAATTTAGGATCATCAGAAGCTTGCACTATATTATAAATTTATAATCATTAACGATCGCGCTGAAACCAAATCCGGTTGGATCCCACTCAAAAAGTTTTTTACTTTTGGTTCTATGGATGTTTGTCTGACCTCTCCAGTAGCAAGATTCCACGATAAAAAGTCAGATATGTCATCCTCCTTGATTCCAACACAGACCAAGCCGTTGCAGGATCCGACGATCCAAGCTTCCGACAAGGAAGCGAGTAAGGCTTAACGGACATTCATCTCACAATCGATCAAACTTAATTGGAAAGGACCATGTCTTCCATTCTCTACGTCCTTTTTGCATGCAAATAAGAAGTGAAGGGTTTTGATCAGTGGAGTGACGGAGGTTTTCAGCGATGGAAGATGGAGGTGGGGACTTGATGAGATTTTTCTAATCTTTGCAGACACATTGAAATCTGATTAGGGATCTCACCGGAAGTCGTTTGAGAATGTTTAGGACGAGTTCTTCGGGAAGATGTGGCGTGTCGCGACCCATTAACATCTACTTCTTCATAATGTTCGATTGAAATCTATCAAAGAAAGTAAAAGAAATTATCAGAGACTGAAAGTCAAAAGCTATATAACTACGCTTTTAGTTTTCGACAGAGAAGAAGAGACCTCGCAGAGGAAAGATCGACGAGTTTTCAGAAGACTTGCAGAATAAGGACGGCGCGAGCCAAGTTTATATTTCCATTCCGTGAAGAGTGAAAACGTATTTTTGACGATAAATCAGTGTTTTCCGGGCCAATATCTTAACGAAGTTTTAAAAGGTTAAGTAGCAAATTTATCCTGAAAGTATACACTCAGGAGTAATATTACCTCAGAAATTTCAAAACATAGTAATTTCATCCTATACCTAACTGTTAATTTTTTAACAGTCAACGTTTATTTTTTAACAGTGTAGAGCGAAATTGCTACGTTTTAAAATTTTCGGGGTAATATTAAACCTGAAAAAACTTTTAAGACAATATTGCTCCTGGGCATATACTTCCAGAACGGATTTGCCATTTAACCCAGTTTTAAATGCTCTTTATCTCTATAAAAACTTAAATACTTAATGTTTTCCCTTATAAAGATATCAAAGTTTTACTTTTTCGCTAGTTTTTGAGCACTAATCTATCTTTTATTAACGTTTGCAAAAAAAAAAAAAAAAAACGGATCTTCCATTATTACGATCATACAAGTTCAGTATCCCTCAAGTATTGTAATCATGTGATCTTTTAAATATTATATCTATTTTATCAAAAATAATATATATAAAAAATTAATATAATATTATTCAAAATTTTAAATATAATAAGATTAAAATATTCTAATCACCCTTCTATTTTACCTTAATTATACAGACTTTCCCTCTATTTTAAAACCATACACTTAAATTTAAACTGTTAACTTCATCAAGAATATTCTAAAAAGATTCTAAAAATATATTTTTTAATTAAAATTTATATAATAATAAAATTTATTTATTAATTTACCCTTAATACTAAATCCCAAATTTTAACTCATAGTTTGTAAATATCAAACACTTTTAAAAATTTGAGCAAGTTTTTTTTATAATGTTTGTAGGAAAAAAACATGAAATTATAAATTTAAATCACTTATACAATGTCTCAAACCTATATAGTTTATTGTATTTGATAAACAAAAAATGTGTTTGATATATATTTTTAGTCATTTAAGAAACTAAAAATAAATAAATTTCAATAAATATGGTGAAAAACTAAAATTATAGATTTTATAATCTCAAATTTAATAAATTTTTACTTATTTAAATTTTAAAATATATTAGAATTAAAATTTGATAGTATAAATTTTTTACCCATATATATATACACACATGTTTAAATAATTCTAATGTTAAAAAAAGGTATTTTGATAAAGCAAAAATCTAAAATCAAAATTAACGGTCAACTAATGATTTGGGTGAATGGAAACAGAATCTTAAAATATAAAGAGGTTTGTGTGACATACATTTTAAATTTAAGAGAAGTCTATATGTATTTTCAAAATAAATGAGAGATCTGTATAATTAAGATAAAATATAAGAATGGTCAGAGCATTTTACTCACATAATAACTATAAATACAAACATACATGCATATATGATATACAATTGTGATTTCCTATCATTATTAATATTTTCTTTTCTCAAATTTGATTTTAATTCTAATTTTATAAGGGAGATTCTATATAGAAGGACATTACGGTTATAATTCTATACTTTTGGGTTTCATTCCTATGATTCTGAGTTTGGGAAATTAATTTTATCAGCTATTTATCAACGGTAAAATAATTTCAAGTATATATTGATTGACCATTTATATTAATTGGTATTTTATTGCAATCATATATCAATTGATATTGATTATATTTATATCCATACTCTATATTAATTGATATTGAGGATTTTATAATTTCAATTATATTCCTTTATGTCCTTAATATAAGTGTAAATTGACTTTTTTTGAAACGATTAGGGAAGGTAAATAAGTAATTTATTTATAACCTATGTTGTATATTATTAGATTATATATTAACATATAAGCTAAATAAATTAGTTCGGTATAAAAATAATTAATATAAATATTTTAAAATAATTCATTCAGCTTTCTTAGACATTGTTTGGTTTGAGTTTTTTTGAGGGAAGGGGTGTGGTAGGGATTAGCATGTTTGGTTGGGACACTACTACAGAATATAGATACTGCTACCCTAAAAGATGTCCCTTTTTAAAATAGGAACGTCTAAAACATAGGCGGTGACATTTTTGTAATTATGTGTGGGAACTTGGTAGCTTTAGACGTCCCAAATTCAATTTGGGACGTCTAAAGTAAAAAAAAAAAAAAAATTTCACTTTAGAGGTCCCAAATTCCATTTGGGATGTCTAAAGTGGTACTTTAGACGTCCCAAATTCAATTTGGGACGTCTAAAGTACCACTTTAGACATCCCAAATTAAGTGGTACTTTAGACATCCCAAATTCAATTTGGGATGTCTAAAGTGGTACTTTAGACATCCCAAATTCAATTTGGGATGTCTAAAGTGATGTCTAAAATAAAAAAAAAAATTTACACTTTAGATGTCCCAAATTCCATTTGGGACATCTAAAGTGTAAAAAAAAAAATTTAATTTTTTTTTTTAACTTTAGACGTCCCAAATTGAATTTGGGACGTCTAAAGTAAAAAAAAAAATAAAAATTTTACACTTTAGATGTCCCAAATTCCATTTGGGACATCTAAAGTCCCACTTTAGATGTCCCAAATTCTAATTTGGGACATCTAAAGTGTAAAAAAAAAAGAAATTAAATATTTTTTGTTTACACTTTAGATGTCCCAAATTCAATTTGGGACCTCTAAAGTGATGTCTAAAATTAAAAAAAAAAATTTTACACTTTAGATGTCCCAAATGGAATTTGGGACATCTAAAGTGTAAAAAAAAAAAAAAAAATTTAATTTTTTTTTTTAGACAATTTGGGACGTCTAAAGTGTAAAAAAAAAAAAAAAATTTACACTTTAGATGTCCCAAATTCTAATTTGGGACATCTAAAGTGTAAAAAACAAAAGAAATTAAATATTTTTTTTACAGTTTAGACGTCCCAAATTCCATTTGGGATGTCTAAAGTGGAAACTTTAGACGTCCCAAATAGAATTTGGGACGTCTAAAGTAATTCAAAAATTTTCCTGCGACCTGTATTGAATATAAGGGACGCTCGTGCCTTATATTAAATAAAGGGAAGCTTTCCTTCCTTTCTCTCTCTCTCTCTCTCTCTCGCTCCCACAGCAGTTTTCAATTTCTTTGATAAGAGCTGCAGAGAAAGACCCACATTCTATAAATTCAAATAGCTTTTTCCTTCAGTGTTTTTGCCATCGTCCCCCCTCTCATCATGCCCTTCTGTGCATAGCTTTTTTCTTCGGTGTTTTCGCCATCGTCCCCCCTCTCATCATGCCCTTCGATGCCTCTATTTGCAACGGTAACTCTCTCTTTATCACTTCTCAAATCTTACATGCTTGTATATTTATTATTATTACTATTATATAAGTTCCTCTCTTTTTTCACAATCAGATCTGGTACAGTGCATCTGGGTAAAAAATGGATTTTTTGAATTTTAAAGTTTGACTAAAAGAAGTTTGAACAAAGCTAGCAAAGTGGTGGAAGAGTGGTGATGCTAAAAAAGGAAATTCCGGAGCCAAAAAGAGAATAGAGAAAGCTAGCATTTATGTTCAACAAAACTATTACAGAGGATTCTCGTCTGAAATTCAAATGACTTTAGACCTCCCAAATTGAGATTTGGGAGGTCTAAAGTCCAACACATGGGGACTTTAGACGTCCCAATTTTAGATTTGGGACGTCTAAAGTAGAGGACTTTAGACGTCCCAAATTGAGATTTGGGACGTCTAAAGTCCTACACAGGGGGACTTTAGACGTCCCAAATCTCAATTTGGGACGTCTAAAGTCCTCCCTTTAGACGTCCCATTTTTTTTGGACGTCTTTTCTTAAAACATATTACGCCCCCCACATAGACGTCCCCCCAATTTTTGGACGTTAAAAGTGCCAAAATAGGGACATTAAAACCCCTTTTTGTAGTAGTGGGAAAAATGGGGGGGGGGATGTTGTCTTTTAGTGCTCCCTTTCCCTCCTTTTGCGCCCTCCAAAATTGGGTTTTTTGAAGAGATGAGAAATATTATGTCCTATCCTGACTAAAATGCCCATACTAATTTTTTATTATCCCAAGTTTACCCATATGCTTATAAAATCTATCTAATTGTTACTAGGATCAGCCAAATAAATAAGAAAATATATCTAATAAAATCTATCTAATAAAATCCTATCTTACTAAAATACTACAAATTAAATCTATCTAATCAAATCTTATCTAACTTTAAACTCTATCAAAACAAGAAAAAAAAAATTTGCGACGATGGCTCTGCTTATTAGTTCTAACATCAAGTTGTTTCTCAATCTCCAGAGTGACCAAGGTATATTCTATTGTTCTTAACTCTTTGGTCAAATGTTAAATTCCATTTTAACTAGTATGTTGTTATTTGGCTCCTTAAGTAAATGAATTATGCTATTTAACTCCTCTATCAAATTCTTGTTGTGCTTACTATTTCCTTTTATTTTCACCTTTCAGTGTTTGCAATTTTTTGACCATTATTGTTCATAGATGTTTGTATGTTTTTAACTTAATCATAAGTATCTCAATAACAAAGGGTATCCAAATTATATCATAATTATCTCCATTATCTTAGGATTATAATTTGATTTAGGATTTATATTTAAATTTAAATTTAAAAAGCATATTAAATTTGATGAGTTAACATATTAAAATTAATAAAATCATCATTTCAAATATATATAAGGTTTTTTATCATATATAACTGAGGTGCAGGTTTTTTTGTGATTTATAACTTAGGAAATAATAACTTTGATATCTAAATAATGTACTAATGTCATATTTGTGAACATTTAATTATCTTACCTCCCTTCCCCTTCTGAACTAAACAAGAAACTTTTCTTCCCTTTCCCTCCCATCCAACCAAACAAAGCTCATAACCTCCCCCTATCTCCTCCCACCTCCCCTCATTTAACCTCCCCTCCCCTCCCCTCTATTGAACCAAACAAGGCCTTAATCTCTCTAAAAAATATCAAGTGGATCTTATATTTAAAGTCTAAAGGTAGTAATAGGATTTGCTTTGGTTCGAAATATATACAAAAGCTCATTTACTTTATATTTTAAATTTAGCTAAAGTATACTTTTAGTCATTTAAGTTATATGAGGTATATTTTTAGTCCCTTAACTTTATAAAGTATACTTTTTATCATATGATTCTAACACCATTAATGTTTCTACTAGAAAACACTAATGCAATAAACTCAAGCTACGTTGTGTAAATGTTATTAATCTTAAATTTAAAATATGTGTAAATTAAAAAATATTTAAAAGCCTAATGAAACGGTTAATATCAAAACCTCAATTGTATTAAAAAATTTTATTTTTAATATTCTAAATATATTATTTTATTAATATAAATATCAAAACCTCGATTTCATTTGCAGTGATTTGTTAGTTTATTTTAGTTTAATAATCTAAACATGTTATATTAAAAAGTTAAAACCTAAATATGCATGGACAGCTGCACAATCATCATTTGAATTTGTTACGTCAACATTTTTTATTAGCAACATTAACAGTGTTGGAAATATATGACCAATGAACTAAAAATATACTTTAGCCAGCCTTTAAATTTATAATTTTTTCCCTAATCCTAATCCCTCCTTATTAATGGCATGTATTACGTGAATTTTCATCAAGAAAGTACTTTTTAATGCAAATGGATAAAGTTGAATCAACCCCATATTTTATTTTCACCATCACCTGATGAAACACAATGATGCTTCTGCAAGAGGAGATAAAAATGTGTTTGAGATAACGGTGTGGAGAAGTGATTTTTTTTTATAATCTGATTTATGCAAATTTATGATTGGGTAAAAGTTAAATTGTGTAATATGATTTATATTTGGATTTGCGGTAGTATAAGTGGCTTTTCTGAAAGTGAAACTTGTTTAGATAATATTTTTGAAAAGCAAGTTTGGATGGAAAATAATTTATTTTACTTTCTCAATTTGCTCAAATTAGTAATAATACTCATTCGATCCTAAATATAAGACAAAGTTAATCTTTTTGAGAGATTAAGAAAGTTAAATAAATTACTTAATCATATCATATATAGTGTATCATTAGATTATATGTCAGTTTATAAATTAGGTAAAATAGTTCGGGAAAAATGATAAAAATAAATAATTTAAAATAATTTAATTAACTCTCTTAATATCTCTAAAAAGTGAACTCTGTTTTGTATTTAAGACCAGAGTTAGTATAAATTAATGATACATATAAATATTTTTCCTCTCTTCTTCTCACATCATTCTTCCCTTTTCCCTCTCTCCCTTCTCTTTCTCACGTCACCCTTCCTTTTTCCTCTCTCTCTCTCTCTCTCTCTCCCCCTCTCCCTCCCTCCCCCAAATACCACATGCCTCCTTTTCCATATCTTTCTTTCTCTCTCCTAGTAAAAGTTGAAATCCACCGTAAGCCCTTTTTACAAGCTATATTGTATGTGTTTGGGGGGAGCGTTTGAACCCCCCAAACGTTAAATCGAGCTCATAAGTTCAATACCCAATTTGAAAAAAAAATTGAGTGTTTGTTTCTTAAGGTGAGCAATCGAGTTTAATTCTATTTTGACAGCTTTTGTCATAAGCTCCATTTCTCGGCTTTTACTGATTTAGCTTTTGAGGAGAGTGAAAATGGTTAAAATATTTTTTCAGTTGTGTCCAATGTACTATCAAACTTATTGCAATTTTACCCTTAATGTATTTTTTTTTTCTACAAAAATTAATTTCAACTATTATTTGGTACTTTTAACCCTTAAAATATTTTTTCAACTGTACCCAATGTGTTATTAGACTTATTGCAATTTTATCTTTAATATACTTTTTCAGTTCCAAAAATTATTTTAAACTATTTTTTGGTGTTTTTAACCCTTTAAAATATTTTTTCACCCACTCTCTCTTACTATTATCACAAAAGTCACTTGTGCTTAAGTCAATCCAAACAAATTTTACTTTTACAAAAGTCATTTATACAATCGCTATTCCAAACATAAATCACATTATACAATCAAGCTTTTACCAAAAATAAAATTACCAAACGCTAAATTGAGAAACTCCATTTTTTCTATCGCTGTTCCAAATACACTCATTAGCGTGTGTTTGGGGGGGTGTTTGAGCCCCCCAAACGCTGGTTTGGCCAGCAAACGCCCAATGGGCAACTTTAAAAAAAAAATGAATGTTTGGCAAGTACAATGAGCAATTGAGCTTAAGATTGGAATAATTGTGTGTGTTTGGGAGGCCAATAAGCCCAATTGGAGGAGGTAAAAGCCCAATTGGCAGCCAATAATTTTTTTTTAATGTTTGGAGAGGCCTATTGACAATTGAGTTTTTGCTAAAGCTCAATTGGGAGAAGCTAGAGAATGGAACTTTTGTTAAAAGCTAATGACATTTTATACTAGATTGGGTTGTTTGGAAATTAGTTATATGATATTGATTTTTCCTATAAAATATTTTTTAAATAGTATGTAGTATCAAAAAATATTTGTTAAGTATTTTTAACCCCTTAAAATATTTTTCTAGTTGTACCCACTACCTAGTTTACTATCATATTGATTACAATTTTACCACTTTCTAGTTGTACCCACTCAAAAAATATTTTTTGAGTGTTTTTAACTCCTTAAAATATTTTTTCAGCTGTATCCCGTGTGTTATCAGACTAATTACAATTTTATCTTTAATGTACTTTTTCAACTCCAAAATTTACTTTAAAATATTTTTTGGTGCTTTTAACTCTTTAAAATAATTTTTTAATTGTAGCCAATCTTAGGAGACTGATTACAATTTTACCTTTAATGTATTTTTTTTTAGTAGTAAAGAGCACCCAAAACTTATAATACTGATTTATTGATTTCCACCCACTAAAATATTTTTCCAGTAGCACCTAATATTTTAATGTAATTTTTAAATATTTACTTGAGTTTTTAAATATATTTCCACCCACTCTCTCTTACTATTATCACAAAAAGCCCTTATGCTTAAGCCAATCCAAACAAGTTTTTATTTTTACAAAAGCTCAATTGACAATCGCCAATCCAAGCATAAATCACATTACACAATTTGGCTTTTACCAAAAGTAATATTACAACAAGTCTAATTGAAACAAGCCCAATTATCTATCGCTGTTCCAAACACACCCAATAGCTTTGGCATAAGCTCAACTTTGGAGCTTTTGGTGATTTAGCTTTTGGGGAGAGTAAGAATGATTAAAATATTTTTTCAGTTGTGTCCAGTGTGATATTAGACTGATTACAATTTTACTCTTAATGTACTTTTTCGGCTACCAAAATTAATTTCAACTATTTTTTTGTGCTTGTAACCCTTAAAATATTTTTTCAAATGTACCCAGTGTGTTATTAGACTGATTGCAATTTTATCCTTAATGTACTTTTTCAGTTCCAAAAATTATTTTAAAATATTTTTTGGTGTTTTTAACCCTTTAAAATATTTTTCCATCCATTCTCTCTTACTATTATCACAAAAATCACTTGTGTTTAAGTCAATCCAAACAAGTTTTATTTTTACAAAAGTCATTTATACAATCGATGTTCCAAATATAAATCACATTACACAATCGAGCTTTTACCAAAATTGAAATTACCAAACACTAAATTGAGAAACTCTATTTTTCTCATCGCTCTTCCAAACACATCTTAAGCCACACCTAGTGGCTTTTAGAATAAGTAGCTTATAAACCATAAGCCCTTTTCACAAAACGGTCAACAAAATACAAAAAACACACCCATTCTTCCAAAAAGTCCAAACTCAATGTAAATGGGGTTAGGCCGTAATCTATCAAGGGTGGACTGAGTATATTCCAACAATAAACAAATTAGTTATCTATTGATAAAAAAATAAATTAATTATCAAACTCTTATATTTAATATTCGATGAAATAGCTAGCTTACATTGCTTCAATTTTTTATTAATTGGGGGTTTTTTCACATTGTCAATAATTTGCAAAAAATTCTGTGCATCACATACATCACCGTTAATGAGCACAATTTTTCAGAAACTGTTTGCAAATTGCAACTCCGAAAATATGTAGAACATCGAATTAAATTGATAAAAATTCCAAAACCGTGTCCACATCATCACGTTTTTCTTGAATAATTTTAAATTTAGAGCCCGCAAGCTATTTCATTTAGTATTTCATTTTGTAGCTAGGATATCTGTATACACAATAAAATGAATCAATGCCCTTTTATGCTAACAATTCTTCTAGTAGTCTGTGAAAGTTGCATACCATTAAGATGAAGCTAATAGATAAAAAAATACTCTACAAAATCATGAGTCAAACTTTTCCAAAACTATGTGTCAAGAGTATGTACAAGGGATCTTCATTATGAATTCTTGGTCCCAATAATAAAACAGATACAAGCACTTTGCAATAAGAAACTTAAGCTTCATACATTACTATCAATAAACTTATACCTCACTTGCTTTAAGACCTAGCAGATCTTAGGTTATAATTTTTAATTCTTGTCTCATGTTAGTTTCCTCTATTATAAAAGAATACATCACCTACTAGACAAATTTATGTGGACAAGTGTTGCAATTAATGTCAGCAGTTGTTTTATCCCTTCTTTCTGTGTGTTCTTTCATTATAAGTGACAACAAAAAGTTTAGTGGAATTTTAAAAGTTAAAAAACATGGATCACAAATATTCCTGGAATCACCGAACAATCTTCTAGCAACAACAGTTACATTTATGATTGTAATTTGCAAATTACACCCCTAACTATATATCACTGATGATAATCAAGCAGTTAATACTGGTTGCAATTAGCAAAGTCATTTGGGGGTGGGATGGAGGAATACAATATAATTTTCTTGTGCATGGTGGTAGATGTGAGCAATCTGATATATATTACATAATATATCTAAATGGCATCAAAATTTATCATTAATCTAAACTGACCAGGATTATTTTCCATCAAAATGTTTAAATAAAAGTACATTTGCATTGTAATAATTAACCTTGGGAATCAAGGTTCTTCAAAGTGAATGTTTGTGAATGTTGCCAATCGGTGTAAGGCTGTCCACATGATTGAAAGCATTAACCTAGTCTCCATGAGTAGCAAACATCTTACCCTCATTAGTAACGACATCAATGAAAAACTGACATCTTATTATAGTTTATTTAAAAAAATTTATTCACTTGCAGACTTAGGCTGAGGATTTCATTTGAAGAAAAGAAGGTTGAAGCCTAGATTTTCAAAATGGAGTAGACATGAGAAAATTCAAGCTAGAAAGACTTACATTGATGTTTGGAAGACTCAACCCAAAAGCCGAAATGGACTGATGGTGATGATATTTACATGAACAACCAGCAGAATGAAAAATAATATTGTCGGTTATTGGAGAGTTATTCAGCAGGAGCACTCGTGAATCAGCTGCAGATTGCCTACTTTTTTAAATATATTGTAAGTTTTAAAAATAAAACCAGAAATGGGGGTTCTAGGAATAAGTGATGGAGAGCAAAAAGGTTGAGTGGTAGTGAGGACAGAGATGGCAAATGGATTTTCAGAGAGAACAATTAGGGGCGATATTCTCAAAACTGGATCTGGATGGTCTTGACTTCATGGTATCATTTTTTGATTAAACCGTGAAGGTGTTTGAGTTAATTACAAATCTCACTAGGTCATACTACCCTATTTGCTTATACAAGTTAGGGGAAAATAGCAATTTATGAAATATGTATACAAACTTTGATGAGTGAAAATTGGAACAACTGCATACTAAATAATTGGGTAAAAGAACAAATAGTTCATTTTTATAATCAAGTTTGTGTTTGAGGATAAGATAGATTTTATCAAAGCATCAGTGATGGATGGAGAAGAGGTATGTCAACCACAAGTTGAAAAGTTCAAAACCAAAGCACTTTCTGAAAAACTAAAGCAAACAGACTATATGTTAGTTTTGAAAGCTAGAGCCAGCAATTTTCTCCTTTGACGCGGGTATGCCACGTTAATTTTTAGCTGCTGACCATCTTAAGCAAGGAAAAAAAAATTACTAGTGGCTAATGTTGGCGCCAGTACCGCACACCATACTGATTGTTAGAAGCAGCACCTATTGAAATATAATAAACAAATAGTTTGAGTTGCGTCAGTGGACACTGTCCTTAAGAGATATTTCGCAACCTCCCTAGTAGATTAGGAAGCGGCACTCCCCAGGATAAAACGAACCCTTTCTGCTGAATGCAGGGTGAAAGAACTGCAGAAAGATATCAATGTAACTCAGTAAAAAAGAGAGAGAGAGAGAGAGAGAGGACCTCAGGGACCTCGGTGCTCTTACCTCGATACTACTGAACTTACTCTATATAGTACCTTATTTTATTGGTGGAAATTATGTGACCGTTGAGCAGCAATAATAGCTATTAAAGATAGTTTAATGACAATTAAAATGACAATTATAAAACTATTATTAGTGACAATTTAATATAATAAAACCTTTTAAATGTTCTTAAAATTGTTCAATTAAAATTTCAACGGTCATTTCCAACGGTTAGTTCAAAAACTTCTCTTATCAGCTTTTTTTACTAACTCAAGCTCATATTTAATTATATAATAGAGCATTCTCAATCTTGAGTTATATGAGACTTCTTCTTTTGACACACTCACACACAATATTTATAACAATCCCCCACATGTGTCAAAGGGAGCTCATAGCCTCATTAACTGAGTTACACATATAAATATAACTATTGTATCTGGTGGTCTTTTAGACTATGAACCAGACCTAGATTAATAACACTTAGTATACAGAGATGACAGTGGTCCTATGGACTATGAATTAAGAGTTAGATTATACCCCCACATTTCCCGTTGTTAACACATTTTTTGCACGTTAAAACGGCCATGCATGCGCATGTCCTAGTATTTAACGAATGCTCTAGAGATTTTGTCATGATCTCATAGGAGCGGCCCCACTCCTCATTCCTTATTTGTATAGGTGATTTTATAAAATGTACTTGCAATGAACACATCATCCTATAGGATTATCAAATCATTAGGAACTTTCGCTCAACCCCACCAAAATGCATTCTAGCACTTTATCTTGCCATAAGATGGGACTGGTAATTTATTTTAGTGCTAACAAAACTAATAAATGACTTGTTCTTACCCATTAAACCTCCTTCATGGGATCACCAATTACAAAGTTGGGTTGTCATTGCTGTTAATTTCATATTGGCTTTAGTTCCATTCCCCTAAGCTAATATAATTCTTCTCGGGGTTTGTTAACAGATCTGTAGGTCAACTTTTGACCTCACAAAATCAATTGAGTAACTCCACAATATTTAAGCTAGCTTATTCAGATAATGTCTCAAATGATTTTCACTTGCATCATTGTTCCTCCACAAATGGCTATCGATATTTAGCAATCATAACTCATTAACATAAAATGTCGATTTTACACCCAAAATTTAACTAAGAGGTTTTCAACAACTTAGTCTTCAATTGTGGCTAACTTCAGAGTAATAAACTCTAACTCGCACGATATTTTAATTGTTGCTACTAGTGGATTTTTTCAGATAAAACTGAAATTCAATTAACATTCGTGTATCTCATACAACGGGAATCCACTGTACTTGATACCAACATTTAGGATGCCTCTCAAATATTTTATTTCCACATATCTATATATACGCCCAATCTTCATATAGCATAAGCTATATCACAAGGATTAATGTCTATCAATTAATGCAACAAATTCTCAAAAAATGTGTGCATATCTAGATTGAGTTGCAAAACCACTTCAAACCGTGTTGAAATCATAATTCACATATATTCTTAAACCAAGATAATTATATAGCCTCAAATTATGAAAGTCTCACATTCAACTACTATAGATGAATGTTTAAATTTTCATACCACATAATGCTTGTTTCAAACAAAATATTTGATAATCCACAAAATTTGCTCGCATTAGCAAATATAGCAAAGCCTCCACTCAATCAATTATTCGCAGTACACATCTTGTATTTATAAAATGAGACAGCAATATATAATTTTGTAAGACATATTATAACACATATGTCATCTACATTAAAAAATTCAATATTCACAGTAGTCATGTATATTTATACCACTATAAATATATACTCGCAAATTATAAAATTTAAACACATTTATCTCTACACTAGATAAATGATTAAATTTTCACACCACACAAATAATTCACAAATTTGCTCTTTTCAGCAAATAATAAAACCTCCATATAATTAATTTTAAACCACAACTTGGCTTTATCAAATAAAGCTAGAAACAATTTGCAATTTTAAAAATTTATAAGGTATCCTCACAAGTTTGGCACCCCCTGTAACATCCCATTTATAGTCACCAATGTTCCCTGTATGTAATGGATACATTTAATGGAATAAAAATGGTGAATTGTGATGTACATGAATTTTTACAAAACAAAATATATAGTGGCAAAATGGTAATTTTCTAGCAAAGCAAGAAGTAATATTTTGATAAATAATTAAGGGCCATTTTCGGCCAAATAGAGGAAATGAGGGGGGAAATAAATATTGGGGATAAATATCCCAATTTTAGAACATTCTTGGTCAAGTAAAATCAAGTTGAGAAAGTCAAAAAGCACATATACTAGATTAATTGATTGATGAAAGAGATTAGAGGAAATGCATTAAACAAATATTATTTCCTTTTTCTCTTGTCAATTTCGATCAAAAAGTGAAATTAGGGGGAGTAATAAATACTTGGCAGCTAAATGTGCCAAATGTCATCATCTGTGGCCAAGTAAAAGATAAAGCAAAAACACATGTTGGAATTAGCCTTAAAATATAATATCTTGGCAATTGAATGAAGTAATGAAAGAGACCAAATTGGTTCATTTGGAACCCATGATTGGCGTCTTTTAACGCAGCTTCTCTCCCTGGCACCTCCCGTCCTTGGCGCCTCCATTGCGGATAAATGGCACGCGTTTGAAGTATGGGGAATGCAAAGAAGGGACGTGGGACTGTGAGGCTTTAAAGTAAATGGGGAGTTGCAATTTTTTTTGCTTTTTGTTAGGTAAAATTAAGGAGAAGCAAATAGTGGATCGAGTGAGCTTGCATGGCCCCACCAAATTTCAATTGCAAAGTGATATTTTTATTCAAAATCAAATTTATTTATAAATAATTAAATACTCCTAATGTTTTACATAATAAAATTATTTTTTAAAAACTCATATAAAAAAATTAATAAGTCCTATTAATTCCAAACTTTATAAAAATAAAACCCACATCCCCAATGAAATAAATAGATATAATCATCCTTTAATAAATGATAATCTCTATTGATCTAACAAATCAATTTCTTTAAACTTATTTTATGATTCTTATGAAATTTATATGGTTTAGAGTAGTCAATTGATATGTTAACATAAATGTTATGATTTTGAATAAAAATCAGGTTTATTAGAATCATAAAAATTATGTTAATTCTGATTTCATATATGAATAAAAAGTAAGTGTAGAGCATCTGATTTAATAAAAATCTGAATAAAAATTAAATGTAGAGTATCTGATTATGAATAAAAATCAGATTTATTAGAATCATAAAAATTATGCTAAATCTGATTTCATATATGAATAAAAGTTAAGTGTAGAGCAACTGATTTAATAAAAATCAGGTTTATCATAATCATAAAATTTATGTTAACATATCAATTGGCTATTCTAAAGCATATAAATTTCATAAGAATCATAAAATAAGTTTAAAGAAATTGATTTGTTAGATCAATAGAGATTATCATTTATTAAAGGATGATTATATCTATTTATTTCATTGGGGATGTGGGTTTTATTTTTATAAAGTTTGGAATTAATAGGACTTATTAATTTTTTTATGAGTTTTAAAAAAATAATTTTATTATGTAAAACATTAGGAGTATTTAATTATTTATAAATAAATTTGATTTTGAATAAAAATATCACTTTGCAATTGAAATTTGGTGGGGCCATGCAAGCTCACTCGATCCACTATTTGCTTCTCCTTAATTTTACCTAACAAAAAGCAAAAAAAATTGCAACTCCCCATTTACTTTAACGCCTCACAGTCCCACGTCCCTTCTTTGCATTCCCCATACTTCAAACGCGTGCCGTTTATCCGCAATGGAGGCGCCAAGGACGGGAGGCGCCAGGGAGAGAAGCTGCGCCCGTGTTTATAAACCAAATAAAATATTATATTTTTAAGAGAGATAAAGTGAGATATTTTAAGAGTTTCTCATTCCTTTCTTTGGCTTCATTTACGTCACAAACCAAGAGGGAAAGAGAGAAAAAGAGCTTGAAGACCATTAGAAGAGGAGGGAGCTCAAGAGAGCAAAAATCCAAGGTAAGTTAGTGAAATCTTTATGTTTGAGCCTCCTAATCAATGTAGAACCTCTCCTAAGCTCTTTTCCTTCTTGAAAATCATATTTAGCAAGCAAAATTTTAATGGGAAGAGGGTGAGCAGTAACTTTTTAGAGAGAGAAAGCTAAAAAATTAAGAGGTAATCTCCAAACTTTGATCCTCTTTTGTTATATAATGTTGTTGTGGTAGTTGTTGTTGAATTTGGTATGGTTTTGCTTGATTTGTAAATTTGGAAATATGAACCCCTAGAGGAAAATGCTACTAAAATTTCCCCTAATCATGTGAAATTGGTGTTTAATGGGTTAAACATGTGATTAGAGGTGTAAAGAAGGTGGTTTAGGGGTTAAAATCAAGAAACTCTAACTTTTCCTTTTTATTGTGAAATTCATCCAGCTACTATTCACTCAAGGTACAGTTGGAATTTTTTAATTCTGATGGTTCCATTGGATTTCGAAGGGAAAATTGTGTGGGGATATATGTGTTCATGATTTTTGGAAATTTGTATACAAATTTGGAATTTATTGAAGTTGCTTGTTTGATTTGCCTCTTGTGAAGCAGTGTTGTTGTGCAACGGATTTCATTTGTCAAACCTGATCCAAAAATTATGAAACTTTGCAGGATTAAAGTAGACATATAGAGCTTTAATTTGATAGGTATTTTTTAATTTTTGGTTAGTACATTAAAAGATATGAATTTTCAAAGTTGTGTACTATTTTAGGAAGGAAATTTGGAACAATGCAGGTTTGGCGAATTTCTGGGAATAATATGAGCATAGTAGTCAGACTTCAATATTTTTCCATGAAAATAAATTTAAAGAGATTCATTTAAGCTTTGGAATCAGTCAAATTGTATTTTATAGAATTAATTATGAATTTCCAAAGTTGATTGAAAAATCTGCCAGTTTCTGGCAAACAATAGAACTGCACTGTGCAGAACTGTACTATACAGAAACTATTATAACTGCATTAGATAACCAACATAATGAATTTAAAAGAGTTTAGAATAGTATATGAATGGGTTTTGACTCAATTCTTGTATGTTTGGAATTTTAGAACTAGAGAGTTAGCCCAAGCCGGAACAAAGTTCAAGAGCGGTTTGTGAAAAAAACAGAGAGACTTAATATAGTAATTCTATCCTTCATATACTATGCAAACTTATATGTGCTTTGTGTATGCCATTTTCTGTGATATGTATAATGTACTCTCTAATTGGTGCGGGAAAATCACAAGTACCGTCCAGGGGAAAACCACACCAATACCCCAACAACCCTAAAAAGGGATTCAGTTATGAGAATTCAATATCAAGAGGGTACACTACCCAGTCTGTGGTCAAAAGCCCAGCTGAGATACAGAAGTTGGGAATTAATAGTAGTTGGTCTTGAGTCAAGGTCTACCAGTAGTTGGCCCTGAAATGTGCTCATTCCGAAAAACATTATTACAGTGTATTTATTCTATTGCATTACATGTGATACCTGACATAATTATTTGTTGCATTTTATATAATCGATTGTCTGTTACTACTGAGATTCATTTGAATCTCACCCTTTTTCAAATTTAAAAATATTCCAGCAGAAGCTAGCGGCTTTAGGGGCAAAACAGTAAATACCGGCAACTAAGGTGTGCGGGTCAAGAGGATGGAGTTGTTGGTTATAATTAGTTTATTTTGATATTTTTGGACAAAATTGTATATATATTTTCAAACCCTACAGGAAGACTCCTGTATGTAAACAAGTACCTCTTATCAGTATATTTGTGCTGTTTCTATATGCCTGCGGAACTGTGCTTTATCACTCTGGCAAATGTCGAAATGTTAAAGGGTTTGACGGCCCTACACTTTTAAATATCTCAAAAATATTTTCACGCCTTATAAATAATAATTCTAATTTAATTAGAATCTCGCTATATAATCTCCTTCCATTCTAATTAAATTAGAACCTCATCAAATTTATCATTCTAATCTAATCAGAATCTCACACCACAATCTCCTATTAAGTGGGAATTAGTCCAACAGATAGTAAGTCCATTGAATAGACTATATATTAAATTGTATTGCCAATCACAATTTACAAAGACAATAAATTGTTATTATAACAAATAGATAGGCAATTAGAGAAAATACGTGCTCATTCTCATTCCAAACCTCATCAAGTCCTTGACCTAGTGAACAATAATCTCACGATCACCAAGACTTAATTTCCAGAACCAAAACTCAACTTTGGTTCCTTAAAAGTATATACTAAACCAATTTAATTTCATTCATTTATTCACAAATCAAAACCAATAAATTATAGTGAGACTGAGACCACACCACCATGACCATACAATTGTGCCGTTAAACAGTTACGAATAATTAATGGCCAATAACAAGTCCAGGATAATGGTAATCATTATTTTACTTCTATAATATACTAAAGTAATTATCTCTTCCTCTATTTCACGCAATATATGAACTGTCATACAATATCCAAAATATTATATTGTTGCAAAACTGAATTAAAAGCCTGGATAGAACCAAGATTAAATATGAATCCCACACATACAATGCCACATGAAAATAGCAAATTAATGCATTTAATATTAAAACTCAAACTCAAGGGATATTACTGTTGACACACTAACAAAAATGATGCTTCAAGAGTAGGGAATGTTTATAGCAAGAAAGGTAATAAAACTAATTTAATGTACCCATTAACCTACACCTGCAGGCACAATAACCTTCCCCAAAAACCAATTTCTGACTTGAATATTCAAAAATACATTGGATCCACCAACGGAAAGAAATTGAATTACTAATACAAGGATCTATTAAAACATTTTACAACAAAGCATGGAAAATCAACACAATAACGGCACAACTGATTTGAATTCTCACGTTAACATCGTTGGCAATGTGTCTACTCAAATAATGGCATTTTCAACTTATAATATCAGTAATGAAGAGATAATTATATTACTACACTCTAATCGAAAATCATGTTCCCGTTTAAGATCTAGATTTGGCATCTACGTATACGTACCTGAAAGGGATTACCAAGACGCTTATTAAAATGACCTCTGCACATTCATAATCTCTTAGTTCCCAATTCATGGTAATGATGATGCCGCCACTTCTCATTGAGACATTGTGCATGTTTGGATTGGCTCGTTTATAAGCTGTTTTTCACGTAAATTGAAACAAAACTCATCTTACAAACTTACCTCGTATATTGTAAATCACGATTGAAAAGTTATTTTTAAGCATTCCTATCGCTGTTCCAAACACACACATATATTATTGCAAAGCGACAACTCAATTTTTTTACTTCTTAATGCATAATCTATAAGTAATATATTACAATTCTATACGCCTTACTGAATTTTCCAAATGCAAATAACTATGGTGATGAACCAAATTCAACATAAGGAAATATTCAATATATGAACTTATCTCATTTTCTTTATGATCAACCAAATGAGTAGGAGAACGCCCATTAGGATGCACTCCTAAAACCAACAAGTAATATCTTCTAAGATTGTTGGCGGTAGCACCTCACACCATACTGATTGTTAGCAGCAGCACATGTTAAAACACAATAAACAAATAGTTCGAGTTGTGTTAGTAGGCACTGTTCTTAGGAGATATTCTGCAACCCCTCTAGTAGATTAGGAAGCGGCACTCTCCGGGATAAAACAAACCCTTCCTATTAAAAGCAGGGTGATAGAATTGCAGAAAGATATTAGTGTAACTCAGAAAGAGAGAGAGAGAGAGGGGAGAGGATCGAGCTCGGGGACCTCGGTGCTCTTACCTCGATACTACTGAACTTACTCTGTATAGTACCTTATTTTATAGGCAGAAATTATGTGACCGTTGAGCAACAATAATAGCCATTAAAGATAGTTTAATGACAATTAAAATGACAGTTACAAACTAGTATTAATGATAATTTAATGTAATAAAACTTTTTAGATTTCATTAAAACCGTTCAATTAAAATTCCAACGGTCATCTCTAACGATTAGTTCAAAAATTCCTCTTATTAGCTTTTTTTATTAACTCAAGCTCATATTTAATTATATATTAGGGGATTTCCAATCTTAAGTTATATGAGACTTCTTTCTTTGAAATACTCACACATAATATTTACAACAATATTAGAAAGGCCACAAATTTAATATTCTTGGTATCACATATCACTAATCTTTAGTTTCTTTTCTTTTCATTTTTCCTTATTCACACTACTATTAGACAGAATATGATTCAGATCGCTTATTCATTCTTAAACTATCTACTAAATTTCAATTTTTGACTACATAACTTGAACAAACTAAAATACATTTTCCCTCTTCGCATGAACTATAATTTCTTTTCCTAATATCTACACTTCCGAGTTGTTGGATGTGAATGTGTTTTAGGTAAGAAAAAATATGCATTTATGTTAATGGAGGGTATTCGAATAAAACTAATTTTAAATTGGGCGGGAGTATAGCAGAAATTTTGGTTTCAAGAAAAGGGAGCCAGAAGCCTTAGTTGAAAAGATTATAAGAACGAATCAAGGAAGGAAGAGAAGAAAGAAACTGAAACTGAGTAAGAGTGAAGAAGGCACAAAAGCTGAATAAAAATGAACGAGGACCAAAGGCATGGAGCCATAGGCGAATATAAAACTCTGCTGCGCCTTTGGAAAAGAGATTATTGAGATTTCTAATTGCTTGGCAATGGAGCTCAGAATATGAAATCATAAATTGCAACTGCTTCATTCTACTTTTACCTCCCTAACCCCCATTTGAGGTGCCAAAACATGAATCCAAATATGCTCTTTGCAAGTTTAATTTAGCTTTGAGTTCAATTGAACTCATGTTTAACCATCCTAACGAGGATCCAAATTTGGGCAAATGAGAGAGATAGAGAAGTATGTCCACGCAAGCCGAGATAAAACTCTTCCAACATTATTACTTATTACAATGTAAATCATATGGCAAGGAGAAAACTTTTGCTGTCTATGGAAGAAGGGAGGAAGATACGGGAGGAAGACGATTTGAGCTTTTGAAATCTTGGGAGCAAAAGGTTTAGAGGGTATTTTAGTATTCTTAAAAATATATTTTGATATTTGGTCCTCTAAAATAATTATGATTTTTATCGTCTTTTACAATAAATATTAATTTTTTTTAGGTCCTTCATCTTAATTTTCTCAAATTTTAAATGAGGGAATTTTTTAAAAAATGATTTATGAATTGTTTTTCATATTTCGTCATTCCCTTATCAACTGTTGATAACAAATCTGATATGAAATTTTACAATTTTAAAGTTTATTTTCTATCTTTTCCCCTAAATATAATCCCTATGTCCCCGGATGACATATAAAAAGTAGCCAAAAAAACAGATAAATGATATTGTCTAAAAAAATAACAGATAAATTATGGGGGAAAACAGATAAATAAATAGTGAGATGAGTCAATCCATGCAAAAAGTTATTCATATTCATATGTGTGAGCCAGGTTTGAATTCTCTCAGAATCTTTTTTCTTATTTTATTCTCAGAATTTCATCTCCATCGTCAGATTTAAAAAACTATATGGTCTAAATTTAATATTTTATAAAACTATCATTTTAAACATAAATAAATTTAAATTATGAAAATCTGATCTACATTATTTATAGTTGCAATACTAATAAAATTAATTTATAAAACATTATAATAATAGTTTTATAAAATATTAAATCTAAATCATCTATTTTTTAATCTAAAGATGAAAATAAAATTTTAAAAAGAAAATAAAAAAAAAATTACGAGGAAATCTACTCCCATATAAGTCCATATTGTAGTATGGCCCATGTTGTAGATTTGCATTTCAAGTTCTGACATATGAATTCAGCCTTACTGACCTATGGCGTCCATATGATTCTAGTTTATTATGCGAGACCTCATGGATGGAAGTTAATGATGGCCTATGATCGTGCTGGGAGTCCTGGGCCCTACTACCCTATCACTATGAACTCAGTGGATCAAGAAATGGTGGGGTTACCTAGAGCTTATTGAATGGCACAGAGCAATAGATCAAACCCTACTTCGTATTTGCGAGTCATAGCTCATATCTATCGGTATTTACTGTGTCTGTTGGATTAATAATAGAAGTTGTTTTCTAACATAATTTATGATAAATGAGATAAGTATATAAAAAGAGTTTTGTTTCTATTTATGTGAACGTACTTTTTAAACGCCAATTCAAACATGCCCTTAATAGATATGCAATACTGACTCCAGTAGCTTTTTTTTTTCTATTTTTCATCTTGGTCAACATTATGTTTATTCCAAATTACCTGATGTTCAATTTCTCTTCATCTCTTTTTATTACTGTATTTCAAATAGTAAAATCTAAATCCAGACATACACTTTTAACAAATTTCTATTCAAGTTATAAGGCTTCATTAGATGTTTATGAATGTTGTTAAAAGACTAGAATTGCCTCTATTGTTAAAAAAGTTGAAGGTGGGTGTAGGTGTTTCGGTTTTGGTTATTTCACCTAGTTTATTTGCGATTTTCCCTTTGTTTTGACTTTGTTTGTTTTTCTTTAGTTGTTTTTGGTTTTGTTTTTTTTATAGAACAATATTTATTTCCATATATATCCTAATCACAAAAAATCTTTCTTCCTTTTTAATTTTTGAATCTTGTGAATTCCTTCTCCATTAATCACAATAGAGAGTGATGAACTAGTTGAAACATTAAAGTCACATCCTGGTGCAAAAATTCCTGATACTTTATATACTTTAATTTGAGCTTCATGGCATTTCATAGCTAAGTTTGAACATTATATAGATTAAAGTTGGAAGATGTAAATTTGACAATTAACTTTTAACGAAGGTGCATCTAGCACCATAATATTTATTTAGACACAAAAATATTATCATTTAATCCCTAACTTTTAGTGGAGGTGAATCTGAAGATGAAAGGAAAGGGACAAAGTGGGATGTACGAGCGGGTACACTTTTTCTGTTTGATTCCAACGTGTTAGTTTGACGTCACAGTTGTAAAAATTCAGACACTTATTACAAAAGTAAAATGAAACAGTGTTTAGGCATGGGAAACTCTCATATAGGAACGCTGAGCGCTGAGGGACAATATTTTCATTAAAGGATTAAATGGATCTGAAATGTCTCTGCAGGCATTAGAAACTGAAATGAAATTAATTTTTTATGAATTTACCCCATTAGCCTTTTAACTGATAACTGTCACTTTTTCAGTTTTATATAATCTGTATTATTACTGGGTATAAAAAAAAATAATATGTATTATTTCTATTGTTGCGTGGCATGCCTAGTAAAATTAATAATTAATTATTAATATATTATATTCCATACGATAAATAAGAGAAGGTATTATTATAGGAATATACTTACATCAATTTTCTTATATTCTTTATGTTAAATTCTCTAATCACATATGACCACGTGTCTTGTCTTTTTCATGAGTTTATAGTTAAATGATAATATTTTCAAAAATATGGCACATAGCTACTTGTGATGAGCGAACTTAACATAAGATATATAAGAAATTTGACCTAAATATGCTCCTTATTTGTAATAGGCTGCAATATTATTATCGTTTGTAGTCTTTCTTTTTAGGTGTGTTGGATACAAGTAAATACTTAATCGCGCTGAATCAACTACTCAAATTTGCATTATCCCATAATAGCACACCTATAACAAATTGGAATTTGCAAATTTTAGCATGTTTATATTGACGGTAAAAACTACTTTTTCAAACAATCATAGCCTATTAATATCTCGTGGATCACTCCTCTTTAGTAGAACTATGCATTTGTGGGATAAACGTAACTCCCACAAAACTCCCTTCCATAAATCATTGAATTGCATATTCGACCCCACTACTTTTGTTTTCACCTATTCGGACAATTCCTCTTTCTAATTGCCAAGAATTCAGAGATTGCTGGAAAAGGATGTTATGCTTTTCTCATTATAAAATACGATCTCCTTCTCTCTCTCAAACATACATATACGGCCTCAAAAATTAAGAAGCAAAAGAAGAAGGTCAGAAAATGGTTAAAGAGAGAGAGAAGGATTAGTTGAAAATGACAAAAAAGGGCAGGGCCCTTCTTCCTTCTAAAATTTTTCATGCGAGATTATCATTTCTGTTCTGCAGCCTACCTCTTCGAAAACAAGGATGGCTTTTGCTAACTCTGACCACCGGTATTTCACCCTGCTCAGGAGAAAACCTTTATAGATAGAAACAAAGGCTTTTTTAGGGCTAATTTGGAAAACCGTTTCCTTCCTTGTTGTATATGAAAATGGTGAAAATGGCGAAAATGGCGAACATGGCATCGAAGGAGGAAAATGGTAGAGCCAATTTGGAAAGGAGGCGTTGAGTTTTTATGACAATGCCAGATATTTTAGGGGTAATTTAGTACTTTTAAATTTATGTTTAAGCATTTGATCATTCTTAATAATTATATTTTTTATAATTCTTTTTAATAAATATTATTTTTTTAGGTCCTGTGTTTTAATTTTCTCTTAAAATTTTACAATTTTAAAATTCTTGTTTCGTCTTTTCACCTTATATCTATGTGTTATGTGTGAACTATTCTTAGAAATGTGAGCTATTCTTCCCCTCAGAAAGAAATGATGACGACGAATCCAGTATCCAGTTATCTTATGAAAAAACGCAAGCTATAAATACAGTCTAGCATCTTGTTGGCCTCTTGACTGAAATGACGTGATTCATTGTTGATATTATACATATACAAGCTTCGGAACCGGATCCTCTCACTATACAACTTTCTCATCATCCCTCATTATCTAATTTAGACTGTCCATTTTATTTAATTGTAGCCGTCCACTTTATATTTCTTAAAACTCATTCCCAACCCACTGAATTCCTTCGACTCCGTCAAATGCTGCCTGGACCATGTTCTTCAGTTTGGCGGGAAATACAGGCAAAGGTAAGATCAGAATAATTATTTTTTTCATAAAAAGATTACATCTTTTGGATGATTTCATAGGCAATGTAATAAAAATATCCATTATAGGAATTTTTGAGATGCAAGCTTACCTACATTTAAAGTGAAGATTATTTTCGTTCTAATAAGTTGATAAAAGAAACCATATTACTCTTACTTTACATTGTAAATGATTTCTCCTTTGTTTTTATATTGCTCTTCCTTTTATTGCCTTTGTGTGTAAGTATTTTGTGAAGCCAAACGTGAGTTTTCTTCCTTTTGGAGAAAAAACTGTACAGAAGCAAAACTGAAACAATTTAAAAAACATATTAATGTGAGAGTATGAACATCTACAAAACAGTTTAAAAAATCAAAAACATTTTTGTGTGTGTTACAAGCTGTAAATTTTTGTGAGGTACAAATCCAAGATGATTTTTGTTTTGTTGCTGTAAAAAAGAGGATTTTCTTTGGATGATTTTTTTTAAGTTTATTGCTTTAATTCAAATTTTTCACATAAGTTTATGTTTTGTGTGTTGCAAAGCATTATTTTCTAGGTTTCAATCTATGGAAGTTGATTTGACTCCTAGATTGGGGAAAGGATTTGATAATCTAGAGGAAACATGGAGGTTTTGGAATGAATATGCTTGTAAAGTAGGTTTCAGTGCAAGGAAAAATGGGGCGACAAAGAGCAAGAAAGATAAGGAGACAATTGTTTCCTATAGATATGTGTGTTCAAAAGAGGGTAAACGAAGATCGGATAAAAGATACACACCGGCCACCAACCATCGTCCTAAAACTAGGACTGAATGTAAAGTTGAAATGACAGTTAATTTAGTGGAAGGTAAATTCAAGATCACCAGCTTTGTAGAAAAGCATAACCACCCATTGCATCTCCAAGAAACAATGCATATGATGAGGTCTCAACGGAAAATATATGATGCACAAGTTGATGAGATTGATTTGGCTAAGGATGCTGGACTAAAACAGAAGGCAACTTTTGACCTTATGAGTAAGCAAGCAGGTGGACGAGCTAATCTTGGCTTCACTCAAGTTGATATGAAAAATTATTTGAAAGCTAAACGACGAAGAAGCATGAAGAATGGGGAAGTTGGATGGTTGTTGAATTATGTTGAAGAACAAATTACGAGAACCCTTCATTTTATCATTCATACCAACTTGACATGGAAAATCAAATTACAAATATTTTTTGGGCCGATGCTCGTATGCTTGTAGATTATGCTTATTTTGGGGATGTAATTTCACTGGATACCACATACTGCACAAATAGTAACCATAGGCCTCTTGCCATATTTTCAGGACTCAATCATCATAGAGGAATTGTAATTTTTGGTGCAGCTTTATTATATGATGAAACTACAGAATCATTCAAGTGGTTGTTAGAAACTTTCTTGAAAGCAAACAAGTAAAAGAGACCTACAACAGTTTTTACTGACCAAGATCAAGCAATGGCAAGAGCACTGCGTGAGGTTATTCCAGAAGTGAAGCATGCATTATGCACATGGCATATTGAGCAAAATGGAATAAAACATCTAGGGAATAAGATGAAGGGTGGTTCACATTTTTTTGCGTGATTTCAACAAGTGTATGTTTGCTATTGAAGACAAATCACAATTTGAAGAAGCATGGGCATCTCTAATATCATCATTCAATTTGGAGGACAACTCATGGTTGAAGTCCATATATGAAATCAAGGAGAAATGGACATGGTGTTATATGAAGTACTATATTACTCTTGGTATACGTAGCACACAAATAAGTGAAAGTGTTAATGCAGAGATTAAGCGTATTACAAACCCGAGTATTAATATTGATGAATTCTTCAAAAGTCTTGAGCGGGTTGTTGCAGATAAGAGGGATAATGAGATGAAATGTGAATATGGGGCAAGGGAGAAAAAACCACGATTGATAGTCCAAAGTTCACCCATACTACGACAAGTTGCTAAGATTTACACTGCTTCAGTGTTAGAATTGTTCCAAGAGTAATTGGATCTCTTTTTGGCCACCTGTATTTCCTCTCAAGATGAGAAAGGTCCATTGTTCACTTATACTGGAACTATGGTTAATGAAGACAAAAAGTGGACATTGACATTTGATCCGAAAGATGATTCTGTATGGCGCAGTTGCAGGCATTTTGAATCTATCGGGATATTATGTTGTCATACTTTAAAAATATATGAGTTGAACGAAGTGAGGAAACTACCAGAAAAATATATTTTGAAAAGATGGACTAAAGATGCTAGAAACGGTGTGATACATGATATTAGAGGAAATGAAATACAAGTGGATCCTAAGCTTTAGAGCACTCAAACATACCGACAATTATGTCTTTTGATGATACCATTAGCAGCTGAAATGTCTGACTGTCCAGAGACTTATGATTTTATCCGCAACTCTATAATAGAACTTCATAAAGAAGCAAGAGACTTCCGTTCAAGGCTAAGAAATTCAAAAGATGAAGACAAAAATAAAGAAAATGGAATTAAGGGAAAATGGAGCACTCAAGAAAAAAAGATGGAATCAAAGGATAAACAACCCAAGGGTATTAAAAAGAGAGATGGAACTAAGAGACAAAAAAGATTTAAGGGTTGGCAAGAGTGTCTAGGAAAGGTAAGTAGGTCCATGGCTAAAGTAAGAAATGTGGAATCATATGCTTCAATTTCTTGTTCTGCACCTGCACCCTCAACATTGCAAGCATTACCTCAAGTACAATCATTTACTAGTATGTTGATGGTGAGTTCAAAAAAAAAATTTATATGTCCTTTGTGTCTTGTTCTATTAGTGCGGTATCGATAAGAGAAATTTTTGCATAATTCCTTTTCATGTTAATAATATTCATACTTTTTCTTTGTGATGATTTATAGGCTCCCTTGGATTGTTCAACACCATCATTGGAAGTAATGGAAGAAGAGTTTTTGTTATCAGGTACAAAAAAGCAAAGATAGCAATAACCACAAGTTGAGAGAGAATGTCAACTTTATTCAAATCAATGTGTATATTACATCATGATGCTAAATACAATTGCCATGATATAATAAACTCTCTAGTATATGAAAAATATTACATCACAGCCTTTTATGACCCTATACTAACATCAACATTGCTTTTTTTTTCTTCTTATTAGGTGAAGGTCCATCTTCTGCAGCAGCTTCAACAATGTCCGGTCAAGTCCTAGCAGGCGAACATCCTTGTTCTGTAGCTTCAATAGTGTTCAATAAGCATGATGGATAAATCAGCTACTACATGCAATGGCAATTCAATATCCAATAATTTAGTCATTCAGTCCAGGTGGATTTTCTTTTGATAATCTGCTCAAACAGAATACACTTTGGATTTTCTTTTTGCATAGTAAAACTGACCATTGTTCCATATGATAACAAATCGTATTTTGTTCAATGTGATAGAAAAATGTATTTTCTTCAATATGGCTGCAAATTCAATTTTGCTCAGCCTCCATCTAATTGTCCATGTATGAGTAAACGCCAAAAGCCACATACTCATATATGTCCCTTCCAAGAAAAGGAGCAAAAAAAGCATAATATGCAACAGAAAGCAAGAAAAAAATTGTTATAGCCACAACCTGTTCACAATCAGAAAAATGAATTTTCTGAGTTATTAATGCCATTTGCTTATAATCCAACTCTCTGGGGCTTAGGAGGGGTTGAACAACAAAAACATCACTGACACAATGCACTTAAAAAGGACAAGGATTATCTTTTAATGACTCAAAAAGTAACGAGAACATAATTTAGCCAAGCAAGTTCAAGAGCTATGTCTGCCCAGATTAGATTATAACAAACAAAGAGGCATGAGGCGAAGCATTCCTTCTTTCCCTGCATGGGCATAGGAAAAGAACAGTTATAATATATTGATGTCAACCATAATTGAAAGTGTATAACTAGGTAAGAAAAATAAGTCATTCTATCTCATAAGAACTGAGAATGGGACCCTTGAATGAAAAATGTCACCAGATGCTTGACAATGACAAAATAACATCAGCCATTAAGTGAATTGTGTTCCACTGAAGTATCTATGATAAAGCCATAACCTTAAATAAAGTAAAGCTCAGGTTTTATATTTGGGTTTCCTCTAGGCCTAGATTCAAAGTGAATGTAAAATTATGATGTTTAGAATTAATTATGGTACCTGTTCAATGAAATATACAAGCAACACCTCAGCAAGTTCACGGTCACCGGATTGTGAGGCTGTCTCCATGGCATCTTTGTAAAGGTTATCCTTCTTTGACAAGGTAATGGACTGCTTCCACATGCCCGCCTTCTTGTAAATATAAAGAGCAACACATCTCATCTTAAGAAGCTCATGCTTCTCAAACAAATCTGGTTGGGGAAAAGAATCCTTTGTAACAGTAGCAAAAATCCGCGATCCCTGATCCTCTTTCTCCTATGGGTGTTTCCGAACTTGGTGCCAGTGAGATAACAAGATGAAGAAGTAATCTCAATAAGGGAACAATAGAATCAGAGAAGGAAGAACATACATTACTTTTCCAAGCAAAAAAAATCCTGATCAGATTAAAAAAAATTTAAAATTCATTACAGGCAAATAAAGGAGAAGCACGGCGGCCATGAACTGTCTGGTCCGAACGTGGTGGCCTGCACGGTTCATAAACACGGACAAACCAAAAGAATCAGGAGGAGAAGGAGGATGACAACGAACCTGACCGAATATGGCGATCTGGAAAATGATGGCGGAAAGCACGGCAACTATGAAGTGCCTAATCAGAAGTGTGGCGATTTGCACGGCAATCTTCGTGATGATGAGCTGTTCGAAAAAGATGATGAGGATGCGAAGGTGAGAGAGGGAATTGCAGAAAAAGTAATGCCAGTGTTTATCAGCTCTGTTTTTTTCCCTCATTTCCTTGCTGTTTTTTCCGTCACAGAAGTGATTTGCGACATTTGCTAGGAGATAAATTGAGATGAGAAAAAAGTGTGTGGACTGTGCCCAGAAGCGTTCTTCGATTCACGGAAAGAAGACATCGTCAAATGTAGCCTCTTCCTTCTTCAAGGTCATGATTGGCAGCGATTTTTCTAACGTTTTGGTGCGATAACGTCTTCCACCAAGATTCCCTTGATTTGAAATTCTGTGCAAATTAATTTTTCGTTTCATGCTGCTGTGGATAACGTTCTTCTATAAACTTCTCTGACATGTTTTATTCAAAATTATTTCCTCATATACTAGACGTTATGATTTAGTCACCAAACTATGCACTTGAACTTTTGGGTTGGTTACCTTGTCCTCTTGGTGCTATCACAATGGCATTGTCTGTAACTAGTATTTCTTTTTTAAAAAAATTGGTTTTCATTTTGTTGTCACCTTTGTACGCACAATCATTGCTTTGATCTTTAGTTTATACTTTAAAACTGCATTATAAAAAACCTCATTTTGTATTTCGTATGCCTTTTCTGCTTTTCCAACACATTCAAGTAAAGTATTGCTTACGGTGAAGTTAGGAACCTTCATTAAAATTACGGTTTTTCTTCTGCTTTTGTGATTTTTGAGGATATAGTTCTGACTTCTGAAATGCATGTATTTGCTTTCAGAAAATACTCGCAGTGTCGCCTCCTAAGTTTGGTCCTACAGTGTCAACCTTGATTGACAAAGAAGCCATTATTGAGGATTCAAGTGGAAAGCAATGGACGGTACAAATATCAATTGTCGATAAGTCTGATGCTTTTCAGGACGGATGGAAAGCTTTTTCGTTGGAACATGGGCTTGAAGTTGGAAATTTTTTGGTGTTCCGTTACATGGGAAGATCTCACTTTGTTGTGAACGTTTTTGATAAATCTGGTTGTGAAAAAACTGATTTTCCCAATCAGAGAAAGCAGAAGAAGAGAAAAACGATCACAGTTGACCTTGATGATAGCGATGAATTGTTAAATAGACAAGGTTTATTATCCTCGGAGTAAGACACGGGGAAGACGCAAAGCCAGGATGAGGTTGTTGGAGTGAAAGACAATGCAGAAATTAACGAAGAGAAAACCTCAGAAAATAGTATTAGTAACAGAAGGATCCAATCTATGAACGAAGACAAAAACTATGAAGATCCTTGTTACTTGGAAGACCGAGACTTTGGAGACAAAGAGAGAGAGGACAGGGATAGTCTTATGTTTGATGCGTTCAGGTGTGAAATATTGAAAAATTCAGGTGTTCACAGGACCGGCAAATTTACAAGCAGCAATGAAATAGTTGTACAAGTATCTGTACCAAAGATCCTTTGCTTGAAGAGATGTTTGGGTAATGGAGCAACTCAAGATCTGTTTGATATTGAATTGACCAAAAGAAGTCATTTTCTTGAAGAGTTAGACAAGAGTACATTCTCCTGTGAGAGACATTCCCTTGAAAACAAGATTCCTGAGCATCTTTTGATCCCATGTACCATGCAACATGAAGAAATAAAAGAAAACTCAGGTACCACAGTCATTGTGGTAGCTTCGTTCTATCTTCCTCAAGCTTTGTGTTACTAAGATATCAAATAATGTACAGCTAAGTTTGCTTTATGCAAATTGCGGGATGTCAAGTCCCCCCCCTTTTTCTTGGCATTTTTTCAATACATATCTTACATTCTGCATATTGATTTTCTATTTTTGGCTCTTTATCAGAGACCCAGCCATTATTGGCATTAAAAGAGGGATTTCCTTTGCACGCTGGCAATTGTGAAAATACCAAAGAGATGTTTGTTGGGTTAAATGTGTCCCTGGACGTTCCTATGTTCCATGGCATGTGTTTCTTCCCCTTGCTTTATAAGTCTAAATATTTGGATTGCAGACAATGTCATTTAAATGCCTTGATTAATTAGTATTTGTGACTGTAGTTACAGGGCAAATGGAGAGAATGCTTCAAAAAGAGCTTCTGGACAAGACTCAAGATGTATGCATATACAATGATCAACTCCAGACACCTCTTGGAGATCAAAGCATTGATCTAAATTCAGTGAAAGCTGTATCAAGTAAAGTATTCAGCGATCTATTGAAGAAGTGTAATTCTTTTTTGTGCATAACTAAACTGTTAAGACCCCAGTGGAAGACGGTGACGTGGCTAATGAGAATAGGGCTGGACAACAAGAAGAGTGGGACAAACTGGATAAGGGCGTAATAGTTGCAGGACAAATTGGACAGGTGTTAACAGGTCAGAAAAGGATCATACATGATAATGCGCTCGCTGACAAGGCCGTTAGGCGCAGCAGCAGAATTGGAAAGCCATCATGGAAGCTGAGAGAGAGAATGTGGTAGATAGATGGATAGGGTAGCGAGGAGGAGACAGTTTTGATTATTTTTATTTTTTTTGAATTTCTTCCCCCAGTATCCCACACCCGAAGGTGCAGACTAATCCGGAGTCGCCCCTCGGGATAAAGGGGACTTCCCAGGATTCGAGCCCAAGTGGCGAGAGGAAATCTTTGCTTCCCTTGTCTCAACCACCGGACCAAGCCCCCCTGGGCTAGTTTTGATTATTTCATTGTTCTCTATGTTCTGTATGTTTCTTCCCTCTTCTCAATGAATAGTCTCTTCTGCCTCTGATAGTATTTCTTTTCTTTCCTTAATTCCTAAGTTGTAAAGAGTAGTTCAGCAAAAATACTCTATAGACATTTACTGTTCAACTGCTTATTGTTCTGATTAATCTATTTCTTGGAAATATAACCAATGAGGGGTGTGTTCATTGCATAAACATGTGGAGGAAATGAAGATTCTGAATTAGCTAGTGAACACGAAAATTGCTATAACTTTTTTTTGATGGCAATGAGATATTTGAAAGAGACAGATTAAATGTATTATTAGGGTGGTACTTGCTCATAGGTTATGTTATAGATTATGATTAAAAATAGCAGACAGATCTTTCTTTGCACCACCCGGTTCTGATATGTTAATCTTTCTTTGTCAATTGTAGGTTATGTTAATCTCTCTCTTTATTCCTAATATTTAAGTGCTATTAAGATGTATTTATCAAGTAATTTGAGGTTTAGGGTAGATTAAATGTATTACGAGTTTTGGAAACATACTCATTCGGTCATTAATATAAGACATATTTGAGGAGTTGATATTTCCTAATTATAACACATCGTTTTTATATTTGTTAATCTTTTTCTAATTTACCCCTATTGATGTTCTCTCAACCATAATTAAGAAGGAGTGGGAAGAAGTGAATTAAGGAAAATGATTAGGGAGTTTTAAAAAATACGTCATATAAACTAATTTAACTAACTTCCTTAATCTAATCAAATTAAGTAAAAAATATGATTTAAGGACTAGAGGGGTATAAAATTGAGGAAATACAATAATGGGATATGATTTAAAATTAAAGGTAGTATATATTTATTAATATTGAGTTGAATTTAAGTCTATTTGGTTCAATTGATGGGAGGGGATAAAAGGGATTTTATAGTAATTGGGAATTGCCGAATAATTATTTGAGTATAGAGAATTTACCCAATTGGGTTACATTTTAAGGTCATAATCCCAAAATAGAGTTTTAAAAAAGACCATAATTACATCAAGCTTTTTTTATCCATCATGTCATGTTCTCCATTCACATGTGGTAATGTATTCGTTTTTTTTCTCATCTGGGTTTGTAGTTAAATAATATTATATCAAAAAATAGGATACATGATTGTAATAGATTGAAGATTTAATATAATGGATATAAGAAACTTAACCTAAATATTTTCCTTAATTTTTAGAAAAGAAGGAAAGATGGAATTAAATATTAATAATAATGTGTGTGTAAAGAAATGGTCAAGAGGAAAAAAGGTGAAAGAAATTAAAAAAAACAAATAATAAAAGAAATCACTTAAAATTTGGCTGATGTTGGGGAGTATATCACGTGTTGGCACTCTTCATTAGTTGGTTGCTTGTAGATACTAGTGGATTAATTAAAAAAAATAAGATTTATACCTATTTTTTTTTTTCATTTTTTTGAATTGGTTACTTAGTGTCTAGAATACCTACATGTTATAAAATCGTGGGAAGTAATAGGGTCAGAAAGCAGACAATTTTAAAAGTGAGATGTTGTGGTGTTACAATTGGTATCATTGCGTGGTATGCAAGGGTGTTACAAGTGGTATCAAGGGTGATGCTGGGGGAGTATATCACGCGTTGGCACTCTTCATTAGTTGGTTGCTTGTGGATGCTAGTGGATTAATTAAAAAAATAAGATTTATACATATATTTTTCTGAATATGACCTACTATTTTTTTTTCATTTTTTTGAATTGGTCACTTAGTGTCTGAAATACCTACATGTTATAAAATCTTGGGAAGTAATAGGGTAAAAAAGCAAACAATTTTAAGAATGAGACGTTGTGGTGTTACAATTGGTATCATAGCGTGTTGTAAAAGGTGTTACAAGTGGTATCAGAGGATCTTACAAGTGGTATCAAATATGGTATCGATGCGCCATTCCTCTTTTATCATCCCCTCTTTGTTAGAGGTTCTTTATTATGCTTTCGTCGGTGTTTCTCCCATTCGGTGTTAACCTGAGCAATGTGGCTACTCTTTTTACAAGTTTTGCTGAGAGAGGGAAGTTCTTTCTACATCCGATGTTTCTGTTTTCTTCTTCTGCCATTCGATCCTTTTCATCGTTGAAGGTTCATTCTTCATTCTTCATTTATCATTCCCTCATCGTTGGAGGTTATTTATTCTTCTTTCGTCCTTGTTTTTCTCATTCGGTGTTAACCTGAGTAATGTGTCTACTCTTTTTACAAGTTTTTCTAAGAGAGGGAAGTTCTTTCTTCATCTAGTGTTTTTGCTTTTTTCTGTCATCCAATCCTCTTCATCGTTGTATTGCCTGAAATTTGGAAAACATGGAGCCACCACCAAAATTTTAAAAAAGGATAATTTTGGAAACCTTTTTGAAAAATGAGAACCAGATAAGGTTTAGGAGTCGATTGTGCATGGGGAAGGTATAAAGCACCCCACAACCCCCTCATAAGAATGGTTACCCGAAGTTAATTATTTAAAAATAAATATGGGCCCTTTAAATTTTATCATAATCACCCAAAAATAAAATATTTACAAAATAAGAGAGAAAAAGTTAATTATTTACATAGTCCATGTAGTTTGTTAGGATTAGAAAGGCATACAATTTTGAGAGTGAGGCGTTGTGGTGTTACAATTGGTAGCATAGCGTGGTATAATAGGGTGTTACAAGTGGTATTATAGCATGGTATCATAGGGTGTTTCAAATGGTATCAGAATGGTATCAAAGGGTATTACAATTGGTATCAAATATGGTATCAGATGCGCCATTCTTCTTTTATCATCCCCTCTTCATTAGAGGTTCTTTGTTCTGTTTTCATCAGCGTTTCTCCCATTGGGTGTTAACCCTAAGCAATGTGGGAGCTTAGGTAGATGAGAAAAAAATTGTGAAATGATAAAAGTTGAAGAATCCCACACTTGCAAAAATAAAAAAAATATCAAAACTAGAACAAATATTTTTTGAAACTGATAGAGCCGTTGGAGGTTCTTTGTTCTGCTTTTGTTCGTGCTTCTCCCATTCGGTGTTAACCTGATCAATGTGGTATGTTTTTCTTTGTTTTTTCCCCTGCTTTTGAAGCTATTGGGTCTACGTTGGTCCCATTTTTACATGATGTCGACTGAGAAAATATGACTGTGAACGAGGATATAGCATTAGCCCGAAGGGCACTTATTCAGGCCTGTATCCATGATTGGCAAACTAGGGGAGAAGCTTCCGGTGAGTAATAAAGAGGATTAGCTTTGTTTTATTGAGGATAGATATTTCATTCTTACTTATAGTGTTTGTGGCGTTTTATGCAGTGTATTATTTATATGAAATTGGAAAAGTACATGTGGAGTCCTACGAAACTGAAATGAACCTTGAATTGGAGGAGGCCGAGGCAGCCCGCAGTGACTTTGAGAGAAGGTGGAGAGAAAGGGAATTTGATGTTAGCAGCCTTGTGCAATATGTTGCAGGAAATGGCGATTAAACCTTACTCTGTTAGTGCTGTATAAGAGGGTGTTACAAGTGGTATCATAGGGTGTTACAAGTGAATTATAGCATGGTATCATAGGGTGTTTCAAGTGGTATCAGATGTTGTATCAGAGGGTGTTACAAGTGGTATCAAATATGGTATCAGAGGTGCCATTCTTCTTTTATCATCCCCTCTCCGTTGGAGGTTCTTTGTTCTGCTTTTGTTCGTGCTTCTCCCATTCGATGTTAACCTGAACAATGTGGTGTGTTTTTCTTTGTTTTTTCCCCTGCTTTTGAGGCTATTGGGTCTACGTTGGTCCCATTTCTCATCCTTGTATTAGTGTAGTAGCCTTTTTACCGTAACTTTTTATCTTTTGAATAAATTGTCCTTTTAGTAAAAAAAACATAGTTATTCATCGTGATGCTAGAGAGCTGTGGTATATATTGGGATGTATTGACTACGTGAACAGGGATAATCGATCACCTTAGTGCCAACTGTACCCTATAGATGGTTAGCAAGGTTATTGCTGCTGCAGATACTAGGGGCACAATAAGAACCACAACCGACAAATCCAGGGCAATACGGACAAATTCAGCAATAAAGATCAAACACTAATCGCGTCATATTGTAGGGAATGCCATAGACTTCTCGATAATCGATCACCTCTAATCGATCACCTTAGTGCCAACTGTGCCCTATGGTTGCTTAGCAGGTTTCTGGAGGATAAACGTTCCTACTAGTAATGCTTTTGATTTTAGCTACTTAATGTTTTTGTAACATGTCGTCTACGATTTCTTCCTATCTTTATTATTCAAGCCTTGGGTTGCCATTGTAACTTAAAAAAATTCAGGAAAAATTTAAGTGGGGTAGCAAGAATCGCGTCATACTGTAGGGAATGTCAAAGACTTCTTGATAAGAGAGTAATGCATACACTTTACTCTAGGTTGGAAAATTAAATTTTTACCATCATATATATATATATATATATATTACTGATTTCTGATTATAGAGCGACGAACATCTAGCAACGAATGGTTAGCCCATCCCAATATGAGGGCAGCTCAAGAATTCAGACACTTACTCCACGGCCACACTCGTGATAGACCTGCAGAATGCCTAATCTCCTGCTTTGAAGGAGGAACATAATCTGCAGATAATTCTACATTTTATTTAGGTTGGAAAAACTTATCAAGTGAATTATGCAGGGAACATTTCAACCTCCACAGATAAAATAGCCATTGGATCACAGGCAAACAATTTGCTCTTACGACACTCGAAGACTGAGTAAGTAAAATTTTATGCAAAAAATGTATTGAATTTGAACTTATTAATTTAAAAAATTTCTTTACATGATGTAGGGTAAGAAAGCATTAGCCCGAAGGGCAATTATTTGGGCTTGTATCAATGATTGGCAAACTGGGGGAGAAGCTATCGATGAGTAATAAAGAGAATTAGCTTTATTTTATTGAGGATAGAGATTTCATTCTTACTTGTGGTGTTTGTGGTGTTTTATGCAGTGTATTATTTAAAAGAAAATGGAGAAGTACATATAGAGTCCTACAAAACTGAAATGAACCTTGAATTGGAGGACGCCGAGGCAACCCGAGGAAAGAAAGGGAATTTGATGTTAGCAACCTTGTGCAATATGTTGCATGAAATAGCGATTAAACCTCACTCTGTTAGTGCTGTATAAGATAAATATTGTTATATAAGTGATGGAGAACAGAGTGGGAGTGAGGGTAGAGAGGTCAAAATGACTTTTAGAGTGAAGGGTTGAGGGCGTACCTTATAGAATATGATGTGTGGATTTCTGGTGGAAGCTTGCAGGACATGCCGAGATGGTAAGATGAGACGCTGATGGAGGCTAGGCTAGTTTTGTTCTACATTTGTGCTTTGGCAAGTCTCAGCAAGCGTTAACTGAGATAGATCTAATTTTGAGGGTTTCATAGTCAGAACTCTTTAGTCCTTCTTTTTCTTTAGTGAAGTGTTGTGGTGTTACAATTAGCACGTAGCATAACGTGGTATAAAAGGGTGTTATAAGTGGTATCAAAGGGTGTTGCAAGTGATATTATAGTGTGGTATCAGAGGGTGTTTCAAGTGGTATCAGATGTAGTATCAAAGAGTGTTACAAGTGGTATCAAATACGGTATTAGATATGCCTTTTCTCTTTTATCATCCTCTCTTTGTTGGAGATTCTTTGTTCTGCTTTCGTCGGTTTTCTCCCATTCAATGTTTATATGAGCAACGTGGCTACTCTTTTTACAAGTTTTACTAAGAAGATATCCTCCTCACTTCTTCTTCTCCCTCCTTCCACCACCTTCTTCTTCCATTAGACCAGTTCTTGTTCATCTTCCTTGACTCAAACAATCTCATAGTCTTGATTTCCTTTAGATTGATATACAGCTCCAGGCTACAGCATACATTGTTGAACAAACAATGTGAAATGACAAAAGTTGAAAAATCCCACACATGCAAAAAAAAATCAAAACTAGTACAAATATTCTTTGAAACTGATAGAGTCCTGTATTAGGTAGTAGGAACTTAGGGAATGAACAAGAACAATAGATGAAGGAGTGGCAAAGCAGTAAATTCAAAAGACAAGGAGGGTTATCTAAGAAAATCATGGTTTCGACTGAAGAATGAACTTGTTTGTAAAGTAAGGTCTTAGCCAGCGAGACCTAGACTGAAGGTATTTTGGTAATTTTAGTTGGCGCGTTTCAGACCAGAGCAAAATGTTAGATACCAATCTACTTAGATTCAGTATCATCTGACATTCTGACACTCCTAAAGTGATACAAGTTCCTAATTATCTCTCTAATCCTTTCCTTTTATCATCATCATCATCTCTACCTACCCTCTCTGCCTAGATTTCAATTAATTACCTCCTCATTTTTTGCATGTGATGTACCCTCCCCCTCTCATTTCCAAGTTCAATAGTCAATTCACTTTTGTTATCATTTTACCTCCCCTTTTTGTGATAAAACAAAGATTACCTCTCTTCTCTTTTAACACTCTAATTTAATGCTACGTCTGACATTTTTTCTCACTATATAAAACTGACTTTTTTAAACTCAAAATACCTATTTCGGCCCCAATAACGTTTCTCCTGATTTTTGTGGCAAATGACTTTTTGCCTATAACACATTAAAATAAAAGCAAATTTTTCCCTTTTAAATTTCTACTCATGGTTTTTTTTAAAACAAAAGAATTTAAAACTTTCAAAATTGATTTTTCAATAGTCAAATAAGCCTATGTGAATATGATTTTTTATAAGTATTTATCTAAATATAAATCTATTTGGTCTTGAAGTATAATTCGGATTAAAGTAATTTTTACAAACATTAATTCAAACAATTATTGCTCTAAAGTATCTTTTAGAGTGATCAAAGTCCATGTAGTTCGTTAGGGGTAGAAAGGCAGATAACTTTGAGAGTGAGGCGTTATGGTGTTACAATTGATATCATAGCCTGGTATAAAAGGGTGTTAGAAGGGATATTATAGCGTGGCATTATAGGGTGTTTCAAGTGGTATCAGATGTGGTATCAGAGGATGTTACAAGTGGTATCAAATATGGTATCAGATGTGTCATTCTTCTTTTATCATCCCCTTTTCGTTGGAGGTTCTTTGTTCTGTTGTTGTCGGTATTTCTCCTATTTGGTCTTAACCTGATCAATGTAGGAGCTTAGGGAAATGTAGTGTGCTTTTATAAATAGTGCCTTTGATTGTCCCACCTGTCATATATTTGATTATCGTATTTATTGTTGGGTTAACTGTGCAGGGAAGAACATACTACAATACAACCAATCTCACTTTGTCTCTGACAAGGGGTTATTCTACAAATGGTAAGCCCATCCCAATCATGAGGGAAGCTCAAGAATTCAGACACTTATTCCACAGCCACACTCTTGATAGACCTGCAGAATGCCTAATCTTTGGCTTTGAAGGAGGAACATAATCCACAGATAATTCTACATTTTATTTAGATTGGAAAAATTAGTTTTTTTTCATACAAATTACCTAATTCTGCATTTGATTTAGGTTGGAAAAATTTATTTTGTGAATTATGCCTAGAACATTTCAACCTCCACAAATAAAATAGCCATCAGAACAGGCAAACAGTTTGCTCTTAAAATTTTATACGAAAAATATATTGAATTTGAACTTATTCATTTAAAAAATTTCTTTACATGATGTAGGCTAAGAAAATATGACTGTGAATGAAACTATAGCATTAGCCCGAAGGGCAATTATTTAGGCTTGTATCCATTATTGGTAAACTGGGGGAAGCTACCGATGAGTAATAAAGAGGATTAGCTTTATTTTATTGAGGATAGATATTTCATTCTTACTTGTGGTGTTTTATGCAGTGTATTATTTAAATGAAATTGGAGAAGTACATACGTTTTTTATCTGTGGTATCTTTCCTTTTTCGGTTCTAATCTAGCTCCCTCTCTTTTTTTGAGTGGAAAATGAATATATTGCATCTAAAATATGTACAAAGCTACATTATCAGAAAACTAAGAAGGATGTGATTAATTATTGAGCTCGTATATATAGATTGTGGGTTGTTAAGCGATCAGTCATTCATGCAAGTTAGCATAATACAGTTTTGAGTGGTTGCGAGATCAAATGTGAATTGACCTAACCTAAAACTCCTCCAAAAAAAACTATTTTTTGTTATATATACACACATACACCTCATTTCAATATCTGTAGTTCTTCTTTCCTAAATGTGTTGCTTGTGTCTCTTGCTCCCCCTGTGGTGTGCTTTTCTTTGTGCTTTTCCCCCTATTTTTAAGGCTATTGGGTCTGTGTTGGTCCCATTTCTCATCCTTGTACTAGTGCAGTAGCCTTTTTACGGTAACTTTTTATCTTTTTGAATAAATTGTTCTTTTATAAAAAAAACATGGTTATCCATAGTGCTAGAGAGTTGTGGTTTATATTGGATGTACAGGGACAATCGATCACCTTAGTGCCAACTGTGCCCTATGGATGCTTAGCAAGGTTTCTAGAGGATAAACGTTCTTGCCAGTAATGCTTTTGATTTTAGCTGCTTAATATTTTTGTAACAGGTCGTCTATGATTTCTTCCTAGTTTTATTATTCAAGCCTTGGGTTGCCATTGTAATTCAAAAAATGAGTTGTGAGATATCAGCCAGGTCTAGGATTTTCTTACTGCCAACAGAAAGTAAAGGACTCATCGAAGAGAATGTTAGAATACTGAAAATTTCAGCATTTTAAAAAGGAGTGACAATTTCACTTCCTTTGGTTGATAAGTTAGAATCATCTGGATGACTATTCAAAAGGGATTCTTTTAGAATCCCCTTTTCACCCTTAGTTTTGGAATAAATCCCTATGAAACAGAAAAAATAAACCTGAAAGAACCAAGGTGTGCAATCAGAAATTAGGTTTCGAATTGGTGAAGAAATATACACAAAATGCCCCCTAAGCAATTCCACAAATATTCAAATCCAAAATGGTTACTAGCTCTTCATCAGTCCATTAATTCCTACTCCATTCCAAGTAATTAAACGTGCATAGGTATGATTGAACCCAGAAACACTCAGAGGATGAAATAAAGTTTTTCTATATAGAGTTTTGTTGAACTTCTCTTCTGAACTATCTCTATTTCTTAGAGTGGTTTTATAGCGCCTTTGATTGTCCCACATGTCATCAATTGTTCTAGAAAAAAAAAAATGGTAAAACAGTGAGTTATTCAATAATTTAGTTAAACATAGTTATACTTAGTATGCTTAAGAGATGCTTTTAGTTATGGATTATCCATACACACACACCAATAGCTGCTCATTGCAAAATTAAATAGATCTCCATTTTCACATATTTGATTATTGTATTTATTGTTGGGTGAACTGTGCAAGGAATAACATACTACAATACAACCAATCTCACTTTCTCTTTGACAAGAGGGTTATTGCTGCTGTAGATACTAGGGACACCATTAGAGCCACAACCGACAAATACAGGGCAATACAAACAAATTCAGCAATGAAGATCAAACAATTCAAAAAAAATTTAAGTGGGTAGCAGGAATCGCGTCATACTGTAGGAAATGCTAAAGACTTCTTGATAAGAGAGTAATGCATACACTTTATATATATATATATATTACTGATTTTTGATTGTAGAGTGACAAACATCTAGCAATGAATGGTCAGCCCATCCCAAATCAAAGTCCACATAGTTCGTTAGGGGTAAAAAGGCAAATAATTTTGAGAGTGAGGCGTTGTGGTGTTACAATTGTCACGTAGCATAACGTGGTATAAAAGGGTGTTACAAGTGGTATCAGAGGGTGTTACAAGTGATATTATAACGTGGTATCAGAGGGTGTTTCAAGTGGTATCAGATGTGGTATTAGAGGGTGTTACAAGTGGTATCAAATATGGTATTAGATGTGCCACTCCTCTTTTATCATCCTCTCTTCGTTAGAGGTTCTTTGTTCTGCTTTCATCGGTTTTCTCCTATTCGGTGTTAACCTGCACAATGTGGATACTCTTTTTACAAGTTTTACTAAGAAGACATCCTCCCCACTTCTTCTTCTCCCTCCTCCCACCACCTTCTTCTTCCATTAAACTTGTTCTTGTTCTTCTTCCTCAACTCAAACAATCTCATACTCTTGTTTTCCTTTAGATTGATATACAGCTCCAGGCTGCAGCATATATTGCTGAAAGTTGAAACTTTCCTTGTGCAAAAATTGAATCTCTCCTTCTTTTTTCTCATCCACGTACGGTGTTCAAACTCAGATGGACGAGGTATGTTCTTATATGCCGTTTTTATCTGTGGTGTGTTTCCTTTTTCGGTTCTAATCTAGCTCCCTCTCTTTTTTTGAGCGGAAAATGAATATATTGCATCTAAAATATGAAGAAAGGCAGATTATCCAATTTGAGAGAATTAGCGGGACAAAAAAAAATAGAGAACATAGTGGAAGTAAAATATTGCTTACCATTGATTCTGATCTTGATCTTGCTACCCATAATTCTAGCTTTCTTAGTCTCTTGCATAACTGGATGGTCGGTGCTGTTGCACGGTGTAGCGCTCTTGGTCTCCTGCATAACTGGATGGTGGCTGCTTGTGCACGGTTTGGGAAACGGGTTGAATGGCGAAGGCACCTACGTTGAGACCGAGATTGAGGTTTGAGGGGTGGGGGCTTGTGGGTTGCACCTAGGGTGAAAAAATGAATATCCTTTATATAAGACATATGCCTTAGACCAAATTTTTATGGACCGAACCGCTATAAATATTAAGGGCGGGAGGGAGTAGTTAATATGTAATATCATATAAAATATTATTAATATTAGTAAAATATAAAGAAATAAATTGATAAAAATTCATTTAGATCCCAAACAAGAAAAAAATATAAAAAAATGATCCCTTAAAATATCAAACTTGCATTTAAGTCTGGTGAAACTTTTTTGTAATAAATTTCAATCATGAACTTGCCAATGGATGCCCTTAAACTTGTCAATAACACGCCCATGGACTTGTCAGCAGAATTAAAATGTATTGTAAAAAAGTCCCACGGGACTTAAATATAATTTTGAGATTTTAAGAGACCATTTTTTTCATATTTTCTCTTATATGTGAGCTAAATATAATTTTCCCACATAAATTTGAGTTATCAATAATAGCTTTATATTCTATTACTACATTTGAACCATTGATTTCTTTATCCAAGGGTGGATAAAGAGTTCTGGGAGGAGTAAGGGAAAGAGGAGTCTGAGAGAATCTAAATCCATGAGGTAAGCGAATGAGAGGGATTCTGAGAGGACGAGAAGAAAGAGGATTATAACTTATGGGAGAATTTAGATCCATGACGTGAGCGAAAGTGCTTAGGTTTGCTAGGTTAAGGAAGAAACGAAACAGAATAAATTTAAAAAAAAAAAAAAAAAAACTCATTGATAAGAGAATGAATCTCAATTCATCTCAATCAAACCCAGATTCGTGGAAAACTAAAAAAAACTAATCCCATTTTCACATGGCGAAATATTTCCATGCTATGAAAGAAAAATATCGGGATGTCACTACTAAATCCAGTTATTCCAATATTTGACTTAAAGACTACAAATTTCTACCTGACCATAATAACTCCACCTAAAGCAATTCTCAATCTTTCATCAACGAAGAGTTCGCTTGACGTACCAAATGCTTTGTCCCCATCACTGTACTTCAACTGCAAGATGTCATGAGAGGGAAAGGACACACTTGTTTGGACGAGCTTTTGAAAAGCTTACTAATGTTTATGTACGTAAGTCAAGACAATGCTTTTATCACATACTTACTTCGTATACAATAATTCACGATTGAAAAACTGATTTTGAAGATTCTAATCGTTATTTCAAATGAACACTAAGAAGTTATGAAAAGACAATTCCAACAAAAGGTCAAGAAAATGCTTTGGTCCCCAACTTGTAGATTGTCTTTTTCAAAGGGAAACAAAACCATTGGACAAGGACTCTTCAATTTCGCAAGTGTGAAATGCCAAGCATCTCTTCATTCTTAATAACCTGGCGTGTAAGTAAATCACGTCAGCTTCTTCAAATGTTTGATTATTCATACGACATACAATGTCAATATAATCATTATATGTCATTAGTTTCTTATCAACAAACAAGAGCATCAGATAAGACTCACAACAATGTGTGGAATGCCAGTTGACTTTCCAAGTAATTCATGCTCCTTCAGGAACAAGAGCTCTCCATGTATGGGAAGAAAGGGTTGAGGTTTCACTATTATAAGTACTCCCTGCTGCAGAATATATAAGACTGTACTCATTGACAAACCATATCAAAGAAAAGCAATTTAAAGTTAAAATTAACCCAAATGTGAGCATCAGACATATGTTTGCAAGTTAAAATTAACCGGATCAAACGGTGCCTTTCCATCCTTCCCAGCTGCATCTAGATATGTCTGTAAAGACATGCCAACAAACACCTGATATAATTGCGATAAATATCATTAAAACCCAATCATTTTAAACAGGAAAATCATTGCAAGCAGAAATATGCCTTAACAGTGCATCTGCCACCATAGATTTTTCAAAGTTGAATCAGGTTCACTAACATAATCCAAAAAAACAACAATTGATACATAGTATGTTATAGAATGTCATAAAATATAAGGTAATTTTTTTTTTTTGCCAACAATAAAAAAATGGTAAATATTCCGTGATAATGGGGGTAGTGGGATATCTACAAGATAAAAATGATACAGTATGTTATAGAATGTCATAAAATATAAGTAGTTTATTATATTTTTTTTAAAAAAAACTGATTTTTCATACCACGTTAACATGATAACACACGCATAAGTTTACGTGATCATCATATTACATTTTTAATGCTCCGTTCATGTTGTTGCAAATAGTTAACGGGCAATTTTGCTTTGAAGCTATTTTTAGCGGTAATTTTGTTTGAATGTGTTAAAAAGAGAGTAATTTTACCTTGATTGTCATCCCAATTAATTTTGACTATTATTTAATCAAATATGTTGAATTGACAGTTCATATATCATCTACGTTATTTTTATTAAGATGTAAATTTTCCCTAAAAGTTTATGTGCCATGTACTTTATTTATTTTCAAAGTTAAATTTAAAACTTCAGCCTTCTGTCATATGGATTTATTGTTAAATAATAATAATCAAACATAGGACACATAGTCTCACGTGTTGTATATCATTATAGTATATATTAGTTTATACATCAGATAAATTATTTTCGAGAAAAAATAATAAAAATAAATACTTTAAAATAATTTATTTAGTTTCTTAGATCTCTTCAAAAAAGTTTATTAGATATTATATTTAAGACCGAAGGTAGTAAGGGACCTCATCCCATAAGGAGGATAATAAAAATTCAAATACTGAAAAACACACTTGTTAGGAGAGATGACAAACTTTTACCCCCTAAACTTTAAGGGAAACCTTTAATAAAAAAAAAAGGAAGAAAAAAATTTAGCAGTCTATCTTTTTAATTTGAATTATACAAAATAAAATAACAATAAAATAAATAACATGTATACCATTTATTAATTTAAATGAACTAAGTCCAATGATTACATATCTCAAACCACGCAAAAACCAGAAACCGCGCTCGCTGGTCAGGGAAAGCAAATAGCCGAAGACATGAAAAAGGGAAAAGAAAATGACAAAAGAGTAAAGACTGAAATGAAAGATAGCCTACTAAGAAGAGATTTTGTAATTATTACAGTATTCAATTGCTACCAACTTTTGTCGTGGTTGAATAACACCCCCCACGTCCTTGTTGTTGAAGTAAAAGATCAGTCCAGATCCTGTTGGCAAAAAAAAAAAAAAGATCAGTCCAGATCCACTACTAAGCCCAACAATATTACCTCATACTTACGTAATTGATTGTTTTTCTTATCCTTCCTTCCTCTAGAATATTGGAGATCATCTAGGGCTAAGTGAATACATTTCATTTTCACTGGTAGCACCGTACAGAGCTCCTGCACCCTATTTATTGCTATTGCAAGCTCGCATCTGCTAATCCCTTCTTCTTTTTTTTTATTCCATAGAAAATTATATGCTGTATTAAATTATTAATAACCCAAGTTCTTCCCCATTTCCAAGCCTGTATTAATAGCTTGGATTTCTGCTTCCGTGACTCCACGGGTTCCTAGTGCTCTATGAAAACCCATCTGCCATTCCCCGCTAGCTTTTCTTGTTGGCTAGCTAGAAGGCAACATTCCAGAAGGAAGTGTGTCGGTCAATGTACCCTAAACCCTCTCTTCTTCATGACTCCATCAAGAGCTTGAACTTAGACAAAAACCCACCCATATAGATTATCGGAAAAGATCCTCTTCTTCGTCTATCCTCCTCCTCATCATTTTTCCTCCATTGAAGCAGCTGCTATGGACGAGGTATGCTCTTATATCCTTTTTTTCCCAACAAGCAATAAACACAAAAAATTAATCTGTTGTATGTTTCCTTTCCCTCTCTTGCCCTACACAGCACTGTATGCTTTCTGTGTGTGTTTTGAACAGCCCATATGTAAATTCTCTCACGTGTTATATTATTCCCTCTCCCCTAACCTCCTCTCTATAATCTAATCTCAGATCATTAACTTTTAGTTAATAGAAGTGAACTGGTGGTGGTGTCTTTTGGGCACTGTGCTCCATTGTTATAGGCATGTATGGCCCCTATCTCTATCACAGACCCTTTTTTTGACCTTTGTCACTTCGTTAATCTAAGAAGCATCAGTTTGAGAAAGAGAGTAATAGTCCTTTACAAGTGGGTGCTCGATCAGCTAGAATACCAAGAATGTACGTTGTTAAGCGGTTAATCATTCATATAAGTTAGCATAGTTCATGTAAGATTGTGGGTGGTTGCTGGAGGATAAACGTTCATGTCAGTAATATTTTTTATTTTAGCTACTTAATGTTTTTGTGACAGGTCATCTATGATTCCTTCCTAGCTTTATTATTCAAGCCTTAGGTTGCCATTGTAACTAAAAAAACAGAGTTGTAGGATATCATCAAGTCTAGCATTTTCTTATTGCAACAAAATATCTAAATCCTAAATGGTTACTAACTCTTTATCAGTCCATTAATTCCTACTCCATTTCAAGTAATTAAACATGCGCAGGCATAATTGAACCCAGAAACACTCAAAATGAAATAAAGTTATCCTATACAGAGTTCTGTTGAACTTCTCTTCTGAACTATCTCTGTTTCTCAGAGTGGTTTTACAACGCCTTTGATTGTCCCACCTGCCATCAATAGTTCTGGCAAAAAAAATGAAGAAGGTAAAATAGTTAGTTATTCACTAATTTAGTTAAACATAGTTGTACAAAGAATGCCAAAGAGATGCTTTTGCTTATGGATTATTTATATATATACATACCAATAACAGATCATGACAAAATTAAATAGATCTCCATTTTCATATATTTGATTGTCGTTATTTATTGTTGGGTTAACTGTGCAGGGAAGGAACATACTACAGTACGCCCAATATTGCTTTTGTGTTTAACAAGGGGATTATTGCTGCTGCTGATTCTAGGAGCAAACCCGGCAAACCTGACAAAATAATAACAAATACAGCAACAAAGATCAAATACTTCAAACATTTTTCAAGGGGGATAGCAAGAAACGCGCCATACTGTGTTGAATGCCAAGAACTTCTCCCAAAGAGAGTAATGCATGCATTTTACCCTAACCTTCCTTTTTTTACTTTTTTACCATCATATGTTTTTTAATTAATTTCTGATTGTAGAGGAAGAAATATGTAGCAATGAATGGTTAACACGTTCCAATCATGAGTACAGCTTAAGATGTAGGAAACTTATTCCATGGGCACAATGATGATAAAGCTGCAAAATTAAATAGATCTCCATTTTCACATATTTGATTACCGTATTTATTTGTTGGGTTAATTGTATTTATTGTTGGGTTAATCGTGCAGGGAACACATATTACAGTACAACCAATCTCACTTTTATCTTTACCAAGGGGGTTATTGTTGCTGCAGATACTAGGGGTACCATAAAAGCCCCAACCGACAGATCCGAAAAGAGAGTGCCATAGACTTCTCTATTTCTTAAGAGCAAACTATTTGCTTGTTCCAATGGCTATTTTTATCTGTGGAGGTTGAAATGTTCTCGGCATAATTCACATGATAAATTTTTTCAACCTAAATCAAATAAAGAAGTAGGTAATTTACATTAAAAAAACTATTTTTTTAACCTAAGTAAAATGTTAAATTATTTGTGGATTATAATCTTTCAAAGTTGGAGATTAGGCATTCAGCAGCTTTTTCACTAGTGTGGCCGTGGAATAAGTGTTAGACATCTTGAGATGCACTCATGATGTGGTTGGGCTGAGCATTTGTTGTTAGATATTCGTCGCACTACAATCAGAAATTAGTAAAAAGAAAAAAGAAAAAATATGATCGTAAAAAAGTAAAAAAAGAAGTTTAGAGTAAAGTGTATGCATTGCTCTCTTTTTAAGAAGTCTTTGGCATTCACTATACAGTATGACACGATTCCTTCAAAAAAAAAATTTAAGTGGGGTAGTATGAATCACGTCATATAGTAGAGAATGTCAAAAACTTCTGAAAAGAGAATAATGCATATATTTCATCTTAAACTTCTCCTTTTACTTTTTTACCACAATATTTTTTCTTGTTTTACTAATTTCTGATTGTAGAACGACAAATATCTGGTGACGAATTATCAGCTCATCCCAATCATGAGTGCAGCTCAAGATGTCGGACACTTATTCAATGGCCACACTCATGATAAACCTACAGAATGCCTAATCTTCGGCTTTGAAGGAGTATAATTCATAGATAATTTTAAAGGTTACTTAAGTTGAAAAAATTAGTTTTTTTTTAATACAAATTACCTAATTCTATATTTAATTTAGGTTGTAAAAATTTATCATGTCAATTATGTCGAGACATTTCAACTTCCACAGATAAAATAGCATTGGAACAAACAAATAATTTACTCTTAAGATGCTCGAAGACGAGTATGTAAAATTTTATTCAAAAAAATGTATTGGAATTGAACTTATTTATTTAAAACAATTCTTTACATGATGTCGGCAAAGAGAAAAAATGATTGTGAATGAGGATGTTGCATTAGCCCAAAGGGTAGTTATTTGGGCTTGTATGATTGGCAAACTGGGGGAGAAGCTACCAGTGGGTAATAAAGAGGATTAACTTTATTTTATTGAGGATAAGGATTTCATTCTAATTCCTGGGGTTTGTGGTTTTTTTGTATTGTTTTATTTAGATAAAAATGAAAAAGTACATAAAGAGTCCTACGAAACTGAAAGCCCGCAATGACTTGAGGAGAAGGTTTAAACAAGGGGAATTTGAAATTGACAACCTTGTGCAATATGTTATATTTGTTGGAGGAAATGATTATACCTGATTCTTTTAGTGTTGAAAAAGATGAAGTTTAGTTCCTATTTGATTTAACAGTAGGAGCTGTTTTTCTAATGTAATTTATAATATATGAGATAAGTTTATGAGAGGAGTTTTATCTCAATATGCGTTAATGTGTTTTTTCAATGCCAATTCAAAGAGGCTTTTTAGACATCTTATTAACAATATTGCTATATTTTTAATTTTCGCACCTTAACCTTTTCTTATAATTAGTTAATTTTTTAAAAATATATATTTCTCTGATTTAAAAATTGGAGTAAGGATACCTTCTTGATTCAATTGGTGAAGCAATTATCGTGTTCACTAGGAGATGAAATTATATTTATATGATCCAAATCTTTCTTGGCAACAATGAGCATTGTCATGCTTGAAACGTAAACAAGGAAAAATACGATTATCCGATGAAAAAAGGATGCCACCGAAACAAATGAGGATTAGTAAACGGTTGAAATGTTGAGTGGGATCTAACAATCAACAGCTTATTCACTATTTGGGAAAAAAAGGCTTTATCCCCTGATTGGGAAAGCCTACATGCTGTGGAAAATATCCTTTTTATAAGGAACTTATGTAGAGTCCTATATTTCAGATGGATTCCAAGAGAAGCAAATGGAGTTGCGGATTGGGTGGCTTGTGCTTCGCTGCAAGGTCTATGTCCTGATAATTGGATTTGGAGACCTCCTGCACAACTGCCACTACTACAGAATTGAGATATAACCACCCCCAAAGACGTCCCAAATTGAGAATTGGGTGGTTAAAAAGGGAGGCGGTGGCATTTTCGTAATTATTTATGTGTAGGGGAACCTTTAGGCGTCCCAAATTTGAATTTGGGACGCCTAAAGTGCTTCCTGGCGCGAAATATAAATTTTATAAATTTTTTTTAGCGCCAGGAGCCCACTTTAGGCGTCCCAAATGAATTTGGGACGCCTAAAGTCCCACTTTAGGCGTCCCAAATGATTTGGGACGCCTAAAGTGGGACTTTAGGCGTCCCAAATATCATTTGGGACGCCTAAAGTGGGACTTTAGGCGTCCCAAATATCATTTGGGACGCCTAAAGTCACCTTTAGGCGTCCCAAATACCATTTGGGACGCCTAAAGGCGTCCCTGCATGTCAGACACTTGTCTGACATGCGGTCTTCTCATCACCATCACACCCTCACCTCACATACTTTACTCTTCTTCCTCCTCTCCCACCCACACCGTCGGCCCTCCTCCTCAGTATTTTTTTTCTTCAACTCCTCCCTCCTCCCTTGTTCAAGCTCCCACCCCCACCATCGGCCCTAGCTTTGTTGAACTCTTCCCTCCTCCCTTCTTCTTCTTCCTCTTGAACGGCTGCAACCTCACCTCCTCCACGGCTACAACCTCACCTCCTCCACAGTGGGTTTTGCTCTCTCCTCCATTGTTGTGCGTGGGTGGAGCTCCAACATCTTCTCAACCTCTCAAACATAGTAGCTAGGGGGCGCCCTCAGGTTGGTTTATTTTCTTCAATTTTTTTTGTAACAGAACATGGTTTATTTTGATTTTGAAAAATATTTCCGAATGGTTGACATAGTGCTTATTATATATATATTGCTTATATTGAGATATCAAAGATTAGCCTGATGTGTTTGGTGTGGTTATATTGTTTAAATTGCATTGATTTGGGAATGGTTTATTTTCTTGTTTAAATATAAATTTACTTGTGTATAATAGAAACAAGTCTTCTTAGTTCTCACCCGTTCCATTGTGTTAAATATGAGTAAAGTTTAAAAGTTACTCCCTGTTTCAATTTGCCTCTCGTTAATTATTGAGTAAACTTTGTTCTTATAAGATAAAATGTTATATTAAATAGGGATGTAGTTAGAAAGGTTTTAAATTTAAAGGTAGAGTTAATGAGATTTAAAGATTTCTTTCACTATTGTGATCATGTTAAAAGTGACTTATAAGAACGATTAGAAGTAGAGTATTAAATTTTAAGACAAAGTTTTTAAACTTTTATTTATTTATTTGTTCAAGTGTAACATAATGAAAGTGGCTCATAAAAGTTTCTTTCAATCATTGATTAGTGTATGCCACATGAAACCAATACAATTCATAGTTGTATTAAAATCCTGCACCATTAATTAGTATATATAATAAAATAAAATATGATTTATTTAAATTAAAGAAATTCTTGTATTAATTACACACAATTGTTTTGTTAATTCCAAATTCTTGAATTATGAAGAATAATTCAAGCCAAAACTTAAAAAGAAAACGATAACCCCAATATTCATTAAATGATTTTTATCTAAATATTTTCAATAAAACAATTTTATTTTTGGAAGAACTCAACTTAAAATTGTTTTGTTAATATGAAACTCGTTTTGTTTTTAATTCTTCCAAACCTCAAAAAAATTCTTTAATTTAATCTTATTGTATTTATTTTATTATACATTAATTTTATATACATATACTTATTAAAAAAATAAGTTACATAGCACTGAAACCCTTTTAATAGGAGAGATGAGGCTAGGAGGGGGCAATAAAGTTATTAAGCCCATATTTTAAAATCCTAAATTGGGTTGATAACTTAATTAGGCAATCCCATCATATGTCCTTGAGAATTGTACTAAACGTGTGAATGTTATTGGTAATGCCTTAGGTGGTAACAAAATGGATCATAGTTGGATGAATGCTTTGAGAACTAGTGAGGAATATGAGAAAGGGGTGGACGAATTTATTGAATTCGCTAAAAAGAATGCTCCTGCAAGAAATGGGAAGTATTTTTGTCCTTGTGTCAATTGTTTGAATGAGAGTAGACGGGATGTTGATGTCATAAAGGATCACCTACTTTGTGATGGAATAAATCTGCGATACACAAGGTGGATATGGCATGGTGAGGAAATAACTGATTGTCCGTCACACAAGAAGGGAGCTGTGGATGTCATAGATGAAGATAGAATGGAGAGAATGATTAACGATGTTGAGGCAGAATCCTTTGCGCAGTCGCAGGAGTATGATAGCCTGCGGAGTGATGCAGAGACACCATTGTACAGTGGTAGTAAGTACACGCGGCTGACAGGAACATTACATTTGGTTAACTTAAAGGCAACTTGTGGGTGGACCGATAGTAGTTTCACATTGCTGCTTGAACTATTGTGTGATATGTTTCCGGAAGATAATGTACTTCCAAATCGTATGTATGAGGCCAAGAAAATCCTGTCTACAATGGGTATGGAGTATAAGAAGATACATGCTTGCCCTAATGACTGCGTACTGTACAGAAATGAGTACGGAGGTCTTAGTGAGTGTCCTAAGTGTAAAACTGCACGATACAAAGTGAAAAAAGATGGTGGTTGTGGTGATGTGACAAGTAAAAGGCAACCTTTAAAGGTTATGTGGTATCTTCCAATAATACCACGTTTTAAACGTTTGTTTGCGAGTGCAACAAAAGCGAAGAAGTTGAGATGGCACTCTGATGAGAGAACATCTGATGGGAAATATCTTCGGCACCCAGCTGACTCTCCACAATGGAAAAAAATAGATGAAATCTTCCCTCAATTTGGCAGCGAGCCGAGAAACCTACGGCTTGGGCTTTGTACAGACGGCATCAATCCGTATAGAACTCTTACTAGCACACATAGTGCGTGGCCGGTTCTCCTTGTAATATACAACTTGTCTCCCTGGCTATGTATGAAACGTAAGTATATGATGCTATCTATGATGATTTCTGGACCAAAACAGCCAGGGAACGATATTGATGTCTATTTGGCGCCTTTGATTGAGGACTTGAAGAAGTTATGGGAGGAAGGCATAGATGTGTTTGATGCTTATAAGAAGGAGTCTTTCAAGCTACGTGCACTGATTTTCACAACGATAAACGACTTCCCTGCGTACGGAAACTTGTCAGGGTACAGCGTGAAGGGTCACAAAGCATGCCCAATATGTGAAGCAGACACACACTTCCAACAACTAAAGCATGGAAGAAAAACTGTCTACCTTGGCCACAGGAGGTTTCTTCATCGGTTCCACCCGTATCGTAGGCTAAGAAAGCGGTTTAACGGCTTACCGGAGCATGGAATGGCTCCAAAGTCACTAACCGGAGAGGAAGTCCACAGTCGAGTGGAACGTATCCATGTCACTTTTGGTAAAAATCAGAGGGTCGCGGGTGAGAAGAACATATGGAAGAAGAGATCCATTTTCTTTGATCTTCCATATTGGCGTTCGCTAGACGTGAGACACAGTATTGATGTGATGCATGTGGAGAAGAATGTTTGTGATAGCCTTATCAGTACGCTTTTGCACATACCAGGGAAGACTAAGGATGGGATTAATGCGAGATTAGACCTTGTCGATATGGGAATAAGAGAACGGTTACATCCACAACTAAGAGATGATGGTAGGAGGGCATACATGGAGCCAGCAGCGCATACACTATCAAAAGCAGAGAAAAGAAGTTTGTGTGGGTGTTTGCATGAAATGAAGGTGCCGCAAGGGTATTCCTCGAATGTGAGAAGATGTGTCTCAATGGACGATTTGAAGTTAGTGGGAATGAAGTCCCATGATTATCATGTGTTGATGCAACAACTATTACCAGTAGCTATTAGAGGCATAATGAAAGATGAAGTACGAAACACAGTGACAAGATTGTGCGTTTTCTTCAATGCTATCTGTAACAAAGTCATTGACACTGAAAAGTTGGATGAACTAGAAAATGAGGGTTACATTATTTTGTCACAACTAGAGATGCACTTTCCGCCTTCATTTTTTGATATAATGGTGCATTTGGTAGGTCATTTGGTGAGGGAGGTAAGGCTATGCGGTCCAGTTTACCTGAGGTGGATGTACCCTTTCGAGCGATACATGAAGATCTTAAAAGGGTATTCTAAAAATCCTTATCGACCAGAAGCCTCAATAGTAGAAAGATATGTAGTTGAGGAGGCTATGGAGTTTTGCAAAGATTATATGTCAGGGAAGAAGGAACAATCTCGGCATGAAGAAGGGAGAAGCAAGGGAACACGAGGACTGAAAGTGAAGAATGTTCCTCGTGAAGAGGTGTTGCAAGCCCACTTGTATATCCTGAATAATATGGAAGAAGTTCAACCTTACATAAATGAACACAGAAACACTTTGAAGAACAAGAATCCAAGGAAGAATGATATGCAGATTGCTATTGAGCAAAACAAGACATTCATGCAGTGGTTCGAGGAAAAGGTTTTGCACGAGATCGGTGTGTCTGAGACAATCGAGTGGCTAGCTTGGGGGCCTTCGTTTCAGGTCATTACTTGGACCGGTTATGATATAAATGGCTATTCTTTCTATACCAAAGCGCAAGATGACAAAAGTACCATGCAAAATAGTGGGGTTATGGTAGAAGCTGAATCTATGCACTTTTCCAGTTCGAGAGACAAAAACCCCATATTAGCGTCTATGGCCTATTATGGAGTTATAGAAGAAATATGGGAGATGACGTACAACAAGTTCAAAGTTGCTTTATTTAAATGTAAGTGGGTTAGCAACAATGCCGTGGTAATAGATAAACAATATGGATTTGTCTCAGTCGATCTTCGAAGAGTTGGCTATAGAGAAGAGCCCTTCATTTTAGCAAGCCAGGCGAAGCAAGTGTTTTATGTCACCGATCCTGCCAGCAAAAATATGTCCATTGTCCTTAAAAGTAAAAAACAGAAGTATGGTGATCCGACCTTCAACCTTGATGACACACCACCTTTCACAACAACTACACCTCGAACAAATGAAGTAGAATTGGTAGATGATGACGAATATGCTGTAAGAAATGACCATGGTGAAGGACTATGGGAAACAATATAGAGTAAGACCTTAATTTATAAACGAGAACTGTGTTTTACTTCCCGCTTACTATATACATGTGTTTTCATTGCAATTTACTTACGTTTCTGATGATGCTTTTTGTGTTAACAGGAATATGGACAACGTTAGTGATGACGAGAGGGGTGGAGATGACGAAAGCTCTAGCAATGACGAAATTCCTAGAGTTGAACCCCCTGCAAGAAGGAGGGTTAGAGGCTGTACAAAGATGGGAGCATTGGTTGCACGTCATGAACATCAACAGGAGAGGCTGCATATAGACTTCGATCATAATCTGAATCCAATTGGTCCTGAGGAAGACCACTTCATTAGCTACATAGGGCTTTTGGCTCGAAGCAAAGTGCGCATTACCTACGATAATTGGAGATTGGTTCCCCCAAAAACGAAAGACATGATTTGGCAGCAACTTTTGGTATGTAAGTTTTGATGCATTGTAGCTTTGTTCTTATTGTTTCAAACATAATAATCTTATGTTTTACCTTGCAGCAAACATACGATGTCCCCGACACCACAGAGATGCATAGGCACTGGATGGATGAGGTTCGTGTACGATGGAAAGGTTTCAAGAACAAGCTAACAAAGCATTACATTCGAGGGGCCCTTAGGGGTAATGATCCATGTGCACAGTATACATATTTATCTCCAGAGGACTGGAGGTTGTTTGCGGCATCACGAGCAGATCCTGAGTTTTTGGTAAGATTTCTGTCATGATTTAGAACTACTTATATCGTTGATTTCATATACTTTATATCGTTGATTCATTTTTTGTCGTTTTTCATTCATAGAAATTAAGTGCAGCAAATGCCCAGAGGCAAGCAGAAAATAAATATCAACATTTCATGTCTCGCGGTGGATATCGCAAGCTTGAGCGGCAAATGATGGCAGAAGAGTTACAAAAAATGAAGGAAGCAGCGGAATCTGATCCTAGCGTTGTTATCCAGCCACCGGCACCTCCTCCACGTCACAAAAAATGGAAAGCAGGGAGGATTAAGGCTGGGAAGTACATCAATCCGACTGTTGCTGAGGTTGCTGCGAGGATTGTAAGTAGTTATACCATAAGTACCTAATTTTTTACATGTCGCGAGTGGTTTCGATACATTTACGATAAACTGCATGCTACAGGATGACCTGGACGAGCAGAGTAGCCAAGGTTCATTCAATCCAAGTACACGGATGGACATCTTGTCAACGGCTATTGGGAAGGCAGATGACCTTGGTCGTGTTCGAGGAGAGACACGGGGAGTTAGTGTCGCGAGGTATTTTGGACGAGAGCCACGTTATTCCTCACAAGCTGGACCTAGTAAGGACGTTGTGGCCAAGATTCGAGAGGAGCTCGAACGAGAGATCGAGGCCAACCTTCGTGACAAGCTCCGACAAGACATGTTGCCAGAGCTTCAACTAGAAATGGCAAAGATGTTTGAAGCACAAAGGGCAAGGGACGAGGCTCGAACTCAGGAATCCCCGGCCTTCAATAGCACCAGAGGAAGTTACAACCCTCTGGAGCAACCACTTGGCCACCCTTCTCCCACTCCAGTATCGGGACCACTTGGCGACCCTTCTCCCAATCCAGTGTCGGGAGACCCTTGCACCCTCTATTTGGATGATCCATTATTGCGTGTTGTTGCTGATGCTCTCGTTCACACATATGCTACCACCCACCATAATCAGCAAATTCCGGAGGATTATCGTAGGGTGAATGTGACGAGTGTTAGAAAGGGGGAAGAAGGTACAGCCATCCCTGTTCCTGATCCAGAGGTTGGCACGTTAGGTCAAGCGATAGGATCTTTCATCCTTTGGCCTCGCAATCTTATTGGTTCAGACGCAACACCTCCAATGGTAGGAATTACCTTACTGTTACTGAAAATCTATTGGCATCCTAATAACAATTTGTTTTTTGATGTTCTAAAAGGATGACGAAGCTGCGAGCAAATGGCCCTACTTAGCACGGCTGCAACAGATCTACAAGGGCATTAAACAGATTGACTTGAAGATGCCTCCAGGGATTGTGGGCCAAGTGGAGTATCCCTACACGATTGACAATAAAGATCTCAAGCAGTTTATCAGGTTGGAGGAGATAGATGCAGGCTGGGTCAAATTTGCAGTCCGGTAAGTTTTTTTTCAATTTTCCCATAGAATTCATTTAGTGGTTTTTTGTTTTCATACATTCAAGAATTGATTCCTTATTTTAATTCTATTATAGCACCTTCCACGATCTCTGCGCAAACATGGAAAGAAGTAATTGGTATGGATTCTTATGTCCTGCGAATACGACGGCGGATACTTGTACTGTGGCGCATAGGACTCACTATGTCGGCTCCCAAATGGCACAAACCAAACTTCGTTGTTATCTAGCACCCATTGTCCAACGGTTCGTATTTACATTTTGTCAATTTCAGAAGTTTACTAAATAATTGTCTTCTCACTCATCTAACTTCATTTTAATGTGTACATGTTGTTAAAGAAACCACTGGACTTTGTGTGTTATATGTCCCCGCCGCAACGTAGTCTATTGGTTTGATCCCTTGAGCAACAGGCCAGACAGAGAGACAAAATCCGTCTTCGACACGTAAGTTATTCTGTTTGTATTTCATTAACAACAAAAATAAATGAATGGTTCTAATTTCTGTTCATTTTGCTTTTCATGATAGTGCTTGTCAAACATATAGAATCCTAGGTGGGTCACGCGAGGGTGCAGTTGTTAAAAAGCCAAAGTGGTTTTATCCCATAGTAAGTACATTCGATCCTACCTAATTGTTTCATTGACGGTCCTTTTAGACATACCTTTATTGATTTTAACAACTAATTGCATCCCTTTGATTAAAAGTGCCCTCGGCAACCTGGCAACACTGAATGCGGATATTATGTTATACTTTATATGTATAACATAACTCAAGGTGGAATTACTAGCGATTTTGAAAAGGTAATCGCTTCTTCATTCTCAAATGATAATATTTTTGGTGTTCTAATCGAAATGTTAATTAATTCATTTGCTTGAGATTCATTTCATCAAAGCTTATTACTTTCTAATTTTCAGATTTTTGATAATGATGATGCCTACCTACGTGAAGACCTTGATTTGATCAGAGATCTATTGGCTGGACATCTTCTTCAACATATAGATCAGTAAACTTGTTATTTTATATCAGTTTGTACTTGTGTGATGACAGCGTTTTGACACTTTCTGGTTGTTTTTTGTTGATATATATAGTAGTAGGTTGCATGAAAGGTTATTGTATGTATATATAGTAAAGATTGTAGTGCTGGATGTCCTTACTAGTTTGTAACGGACAGTGTGGTTTATGAATCCATCTTTTATTCTGTTTCTGCAGTTTCAATTCGTTGGGTAATACAGAATGTAAATTATGGTATAAAAAAAAAACCTAACTTTTAGACGTCCCAAATTAAGATTTGGGAGGCCAAAAGTCCCCCAGGTGGGACTTTAGGCGTCCCAAATTAAGATTTGGGAGGCCAAAAGTCCCCCACCGTGGGACTTTAGGCGTCCCAAATTAAGATTTGGGAGGCCTAAAGTCCCCCAGGGTGGGACTTTAGGCGTCCCAAATTAAGATTTGGGAGGCCAAAAGTCCCCCAGGGTGGGACTTTAGGCGTCCCAAATCTTAATTTGGGACGCCTAAAGTCCCATCATGGGGGGACTTTAGGCGTCCCAAATATTAATTTGGGACGCCTAAAGTCCCACTTTAGGCGTCCCTACCATTTGGGACGTCTTTTGTCTCAACTTACTACGCCCCCAGCATATACGTCCCCCCGTTTTGGGACGTTAAAAGTGCCAAATTTGGGAGGTTAAAGCCCCTTTTTGTAGTAGTGTGCATGCTTTGTTGGAAAAGGACTTGGAGTTTCAACCTGTGAATGCTGGCATAGGATAGCTTTTTTTTGTTTGGTTTATTAGTTTATTTGAGTTTAGGATACCTTCTTGATTCAATTGGTGAAGCAATTATCGTGTTTATTAGGAGATGAAATTATATTTATATGATCCAAATCTTTTATGGCAACAATGAGCATTGTCATGCTTGAAACGTAAACAAGGAAAAATACGATTATCCGATGAAAAAAGGATGCCACCGAAACAAATGAGGATTAGTAAACGGTTGAAATGTTGAATGCTATTTTCTCATTCCTGGGGTCTAACAACGTTGGAAAACGCATTTCATTTTGACGCTTCGACAACGTCACAGCTTTTAGCACTAATTAGATCAGAAATTTTTCTAGGCCATATAAATACCACATGCCAGTAAATAAGGGATGAAACATCATTATTTGGGCCGAAACAGTAATAGCAATTGACACACATGCACAATCATTGGGGAAATGTGGCTATTAGCCCCTCGACAATGCCAAATCTATCATGAATAACTTACAATTGACACAAAAAGATTAACATAACAGAACAATACGGCATTGATACAAGAACAATATAAGCATAAAAAAGGCATTAAACACACCGTAAAATGAGCTAATTATATAAATTAACTTTTTTAAAAAAATATTTTTATATTTTTTTTATACAAATTAGCTAATTCTATATTCATTTAAAGATTAGTTATGAGTAACAAAAAGGCATTAGCTTTATTTTATTGTGGATTTAGGGATTTCTTAGGTTTTTTTTTTTTTTTGCACTTTTGTATGTGGATCGCAACGAACAAGCACATGAACAGTCCTTCAAAACTGAAATGTCCTTTCACTTGAAGACGGCGGAAGAAGCCCGCTAGGAATTGCGAAGAAGTTGGGATAACAGTGAATTCGAAATTCACCGCCTTGTGCAATCAGCGTTTAAACCTCACTCTGTTTTAGGTTTTAAATTTGGAAAAAATGCAACTTTATCCTATAAGTTGGATTGTTCTTGGGAAAGTAGCGAGGATGTGCTGTATAAGATGCTCCCTTTGGTCCATAACATAAGACGTATTTTTTTAATTTGATTAAATAAAGAAAGTTAGTTATATTAGTTAATACGGTATGTATCTTCTAAAATATCCTAATCATCTTTTTTAATTCTCTCATTCCTTCTCCGCCTTATTATTGTTAAGAGAGCAATACTAGAAGTAAATTAAAAAAAAACTGATAAATATGAAAACTATATCTTATATTTAGCATCAAAATCAACTCTTCAAATATATCTTATAATAAGAACCGGAGTAAAGTTTAGACATCTCATGGGCAACATTGCTATATTTCTATTTCTCATTCTGCGGTTGTTCATATAAAAAACTTATATTTCATATCATTATCATCATCAATTTATTCCAAATAAAAATATAAATAAAGGCGAAGGTGCAAATCTAACTACAAAGTTTTAGGAAAAGAGCATATAATACCATAATATTTTTTTAGGTGCAAAAATATATATTAAGTATTGAAAAAGGTGCAAAAAATACCACTTCAGTTAATTTCTTATAAACGTCCGTCACTTTTTTTTTTCCTGGGTCCCACTTTCTGCCACCTCATCCTCATCTTTCTCACCCAAACCTTCTCTCTCTTCAACATCAACCTTCAACTCCCGCTCCTCTCCCTCACCCATCCTTCACTGTCGACGAGATCACTCATCCCTCATTCGGCAAATGCAATCGTTTAGAACTTCAACAGAGAACACAAAGGGTTGGTACGACGAAGGTGATAGGCTGCTGACGCTGTTGTTACTGAAATCACATATTTCTGAGAAATTCGAGTTCAAAAGGTTCAACAAACAGATCTCTCCCACGTTGAATTTCGTAGTCGAGGACGGCTCCTAATAATGATGATCGTTTCCTGCGACGAGCTGTTATCATTAGCGTTGAGTAGTTTCGTTGTCTGGTCACATTCGGCAGCCGCCGCCGCAGCAACATCTGCGAGTTGGTGAAATGGCTCTGCTTTAGAGTTGGTCATCTGCAAGAGTGGCTTAGAAGAAGAAGGAGGACGTGGGGTGATGATACCATAAGGCTTTTCAAGGAGATGCTAAGCTCTTAGATTGAACCTCATGGCTTCACAATTGTTTCAATGATCATCGGGTGTGTACGCCTAAGTGTTCCCAGTTATGCTAAATGGGTTCATAATTTGATGGTTGAGAAGAGAATAAAACTAAATTGATATGCCTCTGGATGCTCCCACAGTGGGGGATGGATGAGGGAGAGGAGAGAGGGAGTTGAAGGGTAATGTTGAAGAATGAAGAGAGAGAAGGTTTGGCTATGAAAGATACGGATGAGAGGTGGTAGCAAGTAGGACCCATGGAAAAGAAAGTGACGGACGTTTATGAGAAGTTAACTTTTTACACCATTTTTAAGATTTTATGTATATTTTTGCACATAAAAAAATATTATGGTACCAGATATCCTTTTATTAAGACTTCGTTGTCAGATTTTCACCTTCACCCTATAAACAATAATAAGTCTAAAAAAATAAATTGTAAAAGATAAAATCAGGATAAGTGAGGGTAGAGATGGCAAAGGGATTTTTAGAGAGAAGGATTGGGGCGTACCTCATAGAGTATGATGGGTGGATCTCTGGTAGAAGTTAACCGGAAATGGCGAGTTGGCGTTAGATAAAGAACAGAGATGGATCGATATGGGGCATGTTTGTTTTAGCGATTCGATTGCTTATAAGTTACTTTTTAATAGTGATTTACGGTATACAAAGTAAGTATGTGAGAGGAGTTGTGTCTCGATTTACGTAAAAAGCAACTTATAAGCAATCGTAACGCCCAAACAAACATACCCATGATCTTTTGAGCCGAGATTGGGAGTAAGTCAATTGCCCAATCGAGTGTCACAGTCGCTCCTCTTTCCAAAATATGGATCCAAACCTAGGATTTTCTTTACGCTGGCAACAAACAATTATATCCACTCCTAAAGGTTATACAAGCAGGTCCCATAAGGCAGATTTTGGTTTAAAAGCACTAAGGAACATACCATGTCCAATTCATTCTAAGCTTAATGAGTAAACGAGTGGAACCAAGTTTTATTAGTGCTCGTTTGGAATAGCTTATTTTTGAACAATAAGTGCTTATAAATCGTGATTCACAGTATACGAGGCAAATATGTGAGAGGAGTTTTATCTCGACTTGCGTAATAAGGACTTATTTTTTAAGAAATCGTAATCCCAAACATGTCTTAAGTTCTCTAAGTTGCAACCGATGAAAGTTCTTCTCACAAAAGCATGAACTCAACTATAGGCCTGGTTTAGTACTTGAGGGGTAATATATCCCTATTTTGTTATGGTATTTAATGTTTTAATTAGGGATCTTATCATTAATATTGGGCTAAATTGTATTTGTTATGATTAATTTAAATTAATGGTGACTATGTGAAAGGAGAGCTTAAAAGATACTCCCTCCGGTCCTAATTATAAGATAAAGTTGACTTTTTTGGAGAAATTAAGGAAGACAATTAAATTACTTTAGAGTATTTTTATTTTTATTTTTTTCTTCAAACTAATTAATTTGACTAATAAACTAATATATAATCTAAGGATACTAAAAATATAAACACTCTAAAGTAATTTAATTGGCTTCCTCAATTTCTCCAAAAAAGTCAACTTTGTCTTATAATTAGGACCGGAGGGAGTAATATTTTCATAAATACTGCAATTGCTATTTATAACATCCTTTATTTTTAGCACTTAAAGTGAGATGCAGCTTAGATTTTTTTTAGTCAATAATTATAAATAAATTAATAATTTAAAAGAAGTATCAAGTTCAAAGAATTTAGTCAAAAATAAAAAAATAATAATACAAATGAAATACTTCCTTAAAATAATTACTTTGAAGTAGAGAGATGTATCTTATTATTAAAACAAGTAATATAAAAAAAAAACACTTCTAACATTATGAATATTACTTTTATTATTATTAGTTTCAAAAAAAAATTACTCCTTCTGATTTACAATATAAGGCACTTTTACAAAAAAGGCACGGTCCACATAAGTCACTTCTTATTTAATTAAAATTAATAACCACTTTTTAACTTTACCTTACTCATTATATCCCCCTCCCTATAAAAAAAAACACTCTCAATATAATTAAATACATTTATCAATAAAGGTAAAAATGAAAAAATGTTATATTTTGAAACATATTAAATACTTAACTATTCTTTCTTATTTTCTGTTATATTTAGATCGAATGGAGTATTTTAACAGGCGAAGACCAATCTTAACCTTACTCCTATGAAGCCTCCTTTTTACTCTCACCTTATAGACACCCTGCTCCGCTTCACTCACTCTCAGATTCATGGGTTCAATTTTTTCTCCCATTTTCAATGCTTCTCTTCGTGCTCCCTACCTTCATTTCAGTCAAAAAATATCTTGCCATTGCCTTTTGCATTCCCTCTCCACTATTCTATTATATTTTGTCAACTTCATCATCTCTTTCTCTATTGATATGTGTGCGTCTGTATTTCAAGGAACGAAAAATCGGACCGGGTAATGAACCGGTCACAGTACAGGTTCAAGGGTTAATGGGTCAACCGGGGTCTAACCGGTAGTTGAACCGGTCATAACCGGTCATATTAAAATATTATAATTTATTAGTGATAATATATATTAATATATTTTTAAACTTCTATAGATAAAAATAAAGATTTTTAGAAAAAAAATGTTTAAAATCTATTAGTATTAGTTATAATATCTATACTTATGCAAAGATATATCATTTCCTATAATTATTATATCTTTTTAAATAATTTTTTTCATTATTTTCTTCATTTTTTTAGATTTGTTCTTTCTTTATCTATTTTTCTCTTCATTTTAGTCTTCAACTTTCCATTTTGCCTTCAAAAAACACAAAATAGAAATTTGGAAAATTTAAAAAAAAAGAAAGAAAGAAACCGGGTCAACCGGTTTCAACCGGTCTGACCGGTTTACTGATCACCCGGACTGGACCAGGGACCGGTTCCCGGTTGAACCAGTTGAACTGGCCAGTCCGATCCGGTTTTTTATACTCTGATTTTATTGTTATTCTTCACACTAACTCCCATTTCTTTTGACTATCGCTTGTGTGTGGGTTTATATATATACACACACACTCCTAAATATATATGTCTGTGTAAACATTAAATTAGTCTTAGAATAGGCTTATTATATCTTAAAGTAACTTTAAAATAGTTTGAGTTATATATTAATAAGTATTTGTATTGGTGACTTTTTAGTCTCTCATTGAGAGTTTTAGAGTAACTCTTATATACTTATATATGAGTTAGGGAGTAGAAATACCTCTAAATATTCTTTTATATACTTGTAAATTACCTAAGATTGTGAACGACTATCTTTTATTAAAAAAATGGGTTGAATTATATGTATAGATGTATGTATTGTAAATTTTCAAGTAACTAATGTTACAAGTAAATTTTTTATAACTCACTTTACTTACATATTTAATAATTTAATTATAACTAATATATTGTTGGATTATTGTTTCCTTTTAATCATGTTTGAATATGTGATGATATTTTATATGAATAACATTATGATTTATTGTACCTTGTCTTTTAATAATATTATTTATTGGTGATTGGATATAAATATCATGACAGTTGCATTTGTGATGAGTTAAAGTGAGGAGGAATTTGTATGGTGATATCCTTTCAAGTGATATGTCATCACTCGGTGCACAGTGGATAACACTTATTACAACCCCTTCTTTCATGTTTTCCTTTGGTCGAGATTGCATTGGAGCTGTGAGACATGTGACTCCTCCTTAGTTTTGTTTTTTTTAAGGAGAGGAGTCATATCTAAACTTAAGCTCTACACTTTTAACCGGGTGTATCTTAAGAACAGGTGAACTTGGGACAATCCAATCAAATGAATGAGTCTCTGTTGAACTATGTGTTAGCATATAGCTCTAGTTAGCAGAATAAGGATGGACGGTGATATAAGGGAGGTTGCATATTGCATAATTGCAGAGTATAAAAAACCGGACCGAACCGCCTGTTCGACCGGTTCAACCGGGAACCGGTCCATGGTCCGATCCGGGTGATCAGTAAACCGATCAGACCGGTTAGACCGGTCAGAACCGGTGGTCCAACCAGTTGACCCGGTTTCTTTCTTTCTTTTTTTTTTAAATTTTTCAAATTTCTATTTTGTGTTTTTTGAGGGCAAAATGGAAAGTTGAAGACTAAAATAAAGAGAAAAATAGATAAAGAAAGAACAAATCTAAAAAAATGAAGAAAATAATGAAAAAAATTATTTAAAAAGATATAATAATTATAGGAAATGACATATCTTTGCATAAGTATAGGTATTATAACTAATACTAATAGATTTTAAACATTTTTTTTCTAAAAATATTTATTTTTATCTATAGAAATTTAAAAATATATTAATATATATTATCACTAATAAATTATAATATTTTAATATGACCGGTTCAACTACCGGTTAGACTCTGGTTGACCCATTAACCCTTGAACCTGTGCTGTGACCGGTTCATTGCCCGGTCTGGTTTTTTGTTCCTTGCATAATTGTATATTACATGTTATGATAAAAATAGAGATTGAGGCAATGGTGATTAATTTGAAATCATTTTATATGAGGATTGTGATATATGCAAAAATACATGTAATTAGTTCCCTCTTTTAAATCATATATGGTTTGTTTGTGTATGGTAAAAACTGTACTTACTGAAACATGGAATTTCATCCTGTATATTAACATTTTTCAGATGATTGTTCTAGTAAGGAGCTAAGGCAGTAAGGCGCCGGTGCCAGTCAGGGTTCTTTCTTTTTTTAAAAAAAAAACTTGAGTGACATTTTGATAAAAACACAACATTTCAAAATTTTTGAATAATCCCTTGAGATTTATTTGTTATTTCCATGTGTTATCAGATTTTTAGAGTTTTTCAAGTTTAAATGATATTCATTTAGAATTTTTTTCAAAAAATAACAGCAGTGATCTCAGTAAAAAAAAAACTGGTTTTTTTTTTGCCAACGATAAAAGACTGGTAAATATTCCGTGATAATGGGGTATTGGGATATCTACAAGATAAAAATGATACAGTTTGTTATAAAACGTCATAAAATATAAGTAGTTTATTATATTTAAAAAAAAAAACTAATTTTTCATACTACATTAACATGAAAACACAGGCATAAGTTTACGTGATCATCATATTACATTTTAAACGCTTCATTCTTGTTGTTGTAAAGGGTTACTGGGCAATTTTGTTCTGGATGTTTTTTAAGGTTAATTTTGTTATGAAAGTGTCAAAAAGAGAGTAATTTTACGTTAACCGTTATCTCAGTTAACTTTGACTGTTAATTGACCAAATATGGTAAGTTGGTAATTCACACGTCATCCATATCATTTTTATTAAATAATAATTGTTAAGGAAATATTATATATTAAGGAAATATTCTATTATTATTGTTAGATCAATTAGCATAATTAGCGGGATTGATTGACCGTTACGATCCCCTCATTTAGGAGCAATTAATACCCAGGCTCCTCACTCTTTGTATATATATTGTATCTTCCTGTGAATAGAATTACACAATTGAGAGTTACACAATTCATATACTTCTCTTACATGGTATCAGAGAGTAGGGTTTTCTGAATTTTTTTTTTGGCGCGACACTGTTCATCGGCGGCGGTACTGTTCATCGGAGTACTGTAGCGGCGCTGTTCATCGGAATACTGTAGCGCGTCACTGTTCATCGATCCTGTAGCGGTACTGTTCGTCACTGTTCATCGACCCTATAGCGGCACTGTTCGTCCCTGTAGCGTGTCACTGTTCATCGTCTTGTAGCGGTACTGTTCGTTACTGTTCATCGATCCTGTAGCGGTACTGTTCGTCACTGTAGCGCGTCACTGTTCGTCACTGTAGCGCGTCACTGTTTCGGTACTGTTACACTGTTTCGTTACTGTTTTGCACTGTTTGGACGTTTATACTGTTACGCACTGTTTTGTGGTACTGTTTCGCACTGTTTGGCCTATTTGGTACTATTTTTGGGTACTGTTTGGTATTGTTTGTGTCCGAATTTGGAGATTTTCTCATTTGTTGGACTTTTTTATTCGTTTCTGGATTCCATGGCTGACCCTAAGGCTCCTGAAATGTTACCCATGTCGGCTAAGATTACTTTCTCACAATTGAACTAGACTAATTATAGTGATTGGAGCACTACTATTAAGATCTATATTATGGGTATTGAGAAGGAAGAACATTTAACTGATGAACCCCTAGTGACAAAGAAAAACTGGTTGCTTGGAAAAGAGCTGATGCTAGAATCTTGTTTCAGATTAGAAATTCTATTGAACCCCGGATCTTGTCTTCAGTGAGTCATTGTACTACGGTTAAGGAAATAATGGGTTATCTAGAATTTATGTTCTCTGGTAAAGGGAGCCTTACTCGGATTCACGAAGTTTGTAAAGGTTTTTATCGCTCTCAGCAGCAGGGTCGTCCATTGAAGGACTTCTTTTTGGATTATAAATGATTGTATGAGGAAATGAAAGTTCTCATGTCGCCACAAGCAGATCTTGAGACTCGCATTAAAAATCTAGAACTACAGGCCATCATTGGTTTTCTCGAAGCCCTTGATTCATCTTATGAGACCATCCGCTCTCAAATTCTGTCTAGTCAGGAGCTCCCATCCCTTGAAGATGTGTTCGCTCGCGTCCTTCGCGCTGATGGTGTGACCCGCCCTTCTGTGGATCCCAATGCAAGTGCTTTGGCCGGTCGGGGCCCCTTTGACAACAGGAATTCTGGCTCCAAACAGGGTTCCAGTGCCTCGAGTATGACTTCTGGCGGTATTATCTGTCATTATTGTAAGGAACCTGGCCATATCAAGAAAAATTGTCGAAAATTGCAAAATAAACAGTAGCGTGATCAGCAGCGTGGCTTTGCTCATGTTGTCCAGACCTCTAATCAGCCTGATCCTGGTTCGCCCTCTGCCGCGGCCTTATCTACAGGTACTCTGCCCTCTGGTCTTGCTACCACTTCCTCGAAGTGGGTTATTGATTCTGGTGCTACCGACCACATGACAGGTAACCATCATTTATTTTCGTCGTATGCCGCCTATGCTAACCCATCTTCCATCTACGTTGCCAATGGTTCCCCCGTCCGTGTAGTTGGATCAGGCACTATTAACCCCACCCCCTCTATTTCACTATCTTCTGTTCTTGATATTCCTGATCTTACCTTTAATCTTCTATCTCCCAGTAAACTAACTCGTCATTTGAACTGCTTTATTTCACTATTTCCTGACCATTGTTTGATCCAAGATCTGTCGACGAAGCGTATTATTGGTAGAGGTTATGAATCTAGTGGACACTACATTCTGGATGATCAGGTGCCGCGTTCCGTTGCCTGTTCTGGTGGGTCATCTCCCTTTGAAGTTCATTGTCGTCTTGGTCATGTGTCAATTTCGTCTCTAAAGAGGTTATATCCTCAGTTTTCTTCTGTATCTGCTTTGGATTGTGAGTCGTGTCAGTTTGCCAAACACCATCGTGTTCATTTGGCACCTCGAGTCAATAAACGGGCTGCGTCCCCCTTTGAGTTAGTACATTCTGATGTTTGGGGTCCTTGTTCAGTTTTATCTCAGACTGGTTATCATTATTTTGTCACTTTTGTTGATGATTTTTCCCGAACAACTTGGCTCTATTTAATGAAACAGCGCTCTGAATTGTTTACTCATTTTCAAAACTTCTGTGCTGAAATTCAAACTCAGTTCAATACTTCTGTCAAAATCCTTCGAAGTGATAATGCGAAAGAATATTTTTCCGCCACTTTTTCTGATTACATGCATAGCCATGGTATTCTTCACCAATCCTCATGTGTCGATACCCCTGCTCAAAATGGTGTTGCCGAAAGAAAGAATCGACACCTTTTAGAAACTGCTCGAGCTCTTATGTTTCATTCTAGTGTTCCGACACCGTTTTAGGCTGATGCCGTGTCTACCGCATGTTTTCTTATCAATCGCATGCCTTCGGCTGTTCTTAATGGTGACATTCCCTATTCTGTTTTGTTCCCCACTACTAAACATTATAGCATCAAATTCTGTGTTCCATGAGCGGACGAAGCACATTGAGATCGATTGTCACTTCATTCGGGACAAAATCAAAGAAAATGTTATATCTACAGGACATGTGCGATCGGACGACCAACTAGCAGACCTTCTAACAAAAGCGTTGACTGGGATACGGGTTGAGTATCTTTGTAACAAGTTGGGCATGATTAACATATATGCTCCAACTTGAGGGGGAGTGTTAAGGAAATATTATATATTAAGGAAATATTCTATTATTATTGTTAGATCAATTAGCATAATTAGCGGGATTGATTGACCGTTACGATCCCCTCATTTAGGAGCAATTAATACCCAGGCTCCTCACTCTTTGTATATATATTGTATCTTCCTGTGAATAGAATTACACAATTGAGAGTTACACAATTCATATACTTCTCTTACAATAATAATCAAACATGGGACACATAGTCACATGTGTTGTATATCATTATAGTATATATTAGTTTATAAGTCAAATAAATTAATTTGGAGAAAAAATAATAAAAATAAATACCTTAAAATAATTTATTTAGCTTCCCATATTTCTTCAAAAAAAGCTTACTGAATCTTATATTTAAGATTAGAGGTAATAAGAGATCTCACCCTATAAAAAAAGAATATAAATTTACATCTAAAAAATAAGCACTTATTATTGGAGATGAGAAACTTTTACCCCTCAGCTTTGTGGGGAACCTTTAATCAAATAAAAGAAGAAAAAAAATTTAACAGTCTATCTTTTTATTTTGAATTATATAAAATAAAATGACAATAAAACAAAACATGTGTATAACATTCCAACGGATACATAACTCAAAGCATGCAAAAACCAGAAGCTGTGCTCGCAGTACAGGGAAAGCAAATGGCCGAATACACAAAAAAGCGCTCTGAAAATGACAGATAGCCAACTACTAACTTTTGTCCTGGGTTAGTAACACCTCCCACGTCCTTTGTGTTGAAGTGAAAGATCAGTCCACATCCACAACTACAAAGCCCAATAATGTTACCTCTTTTGTTTTTAATGTTACTATCTCCAATCCTAAATTCCTAATTATAAGAAAAAATTAATTTTTTAGTAGAAATTAAGGAAGTTAAATAAGTTATTTAATTATATCATATGTTATGTATTCTTATATTATATATTAATTTATTAATCAAACTAATTAGTTTAAAGAAAAAATAAAAATATTCTAAAATAATTTAATTAAATTTCTTAATTTTTCTAAAAAATTAATTTTACCTTAATTGACAGAAAAAAGTACCTCATGCTCATGCTAGGGTATTTGATTGTTGTTCTTATCCTTACTTACTCTAGAATATTGATATCATCTAAGGCTAGGTGAATACAATTCATTTTCACCGGTAGCACCGTACACTCTACTGCACACTATTTAGGGTACGTTTGGAATAGCTTATTTTTGGATAATAAGTGCTTATAAATCATGATTCACGATATACGAGGTAAGTATGTGAGAGGAATTCTATTTCAGCTTGCGTAATAAGCACTTATATCCAAAAAATAATTATTCCCAATCATACACTTATTGCTGTTGCAGGCTCGCAGCTCGCCCCCTCCATGGTTTTTTTTTTTTTTTGCCAAAGAAAATTATATGTTTTCATTACTTAAATAATCAACCATACAGATCCGAACGTCCATAAATTAACATAACAAGTAAACTTTAAAAGTAAGTAGTCAGAAAAAAAGATTTTTCAACTATGATCCACATTTGACAGAGGGGTATCCTTCATCAAAAGATTCTGCAGCTGCACAAGAGGTCGATTAACCCAATCAAAAGGCAAGACCTTTTCAATGAAGTCTTAACAACCCAATCAACTTCTGAGTTAGGCATAAATGGTTCTTAACTTCCTTTCTAAGAGTAAGGATTTATTCCACTAACGCGTTGCATCTCCACTTTGGGGTCACTTCCCAGTCTGTTAAGCCAGGTTATCAAGGACTTGTTATCTAATTCGAAAATAACATCGTTCAATTCATTCTCCTTTGCATACTTGAAGGCCTCTAGCATCGCCCAACATTCCGCTATTAAAGCTGACTGAGCTTGTATTGTGTAGGAAATACCATCTAACAACCATCCATTCGTATTTCTGATGACAACTGAGATAGCAGCCCTTCCATCTTCCTCTCTAAAAGCACAATCACTATTAACTTTTAGCACATTACCAATGGAAACTTCCCACCTCTGCTTTTTTGAAACATTCTGCACATTAGCTGCTTATCCATTTATTGCTCAATGGAATACGCAATGTTTCATGGAATAGGCCATATTTCAGTATTGATCTGGACTGATCTTTTAATTCAACACTTGTTATGGCTCCACCAACAACCAAGTTCTGCTCCCACAACAACTATAACTTCTCCCATCCTCACCATTTCTACAAGCCCTTCCATTTTTTTGGGGGGGGGGGGGGATAACAGTCTCTTATATTTGTGATTTATCAACTTTTTTATTAGATCACGTACATTTTATACATTAATATTTTATTTATTTATTTATGAATTAATATCTTTTTATTTAAATATTTACAGAGTTATATATTAACATTTTTTTAATATTTTATTAGTATTATTTTAAATAACTGGTTTGACCCCAAGGTGATCCCAATTTGAACCACTATAACTAATCTAATCCTTAAAACTATGTTTGATGACATGAATCCTATTTTTGATGCGTTCAAGTATGAAATATTGAACCATTCAGGTGTTCACAGGACTAACAAATTTACAAGCAGCAATGAAATAGTTGTTACAAGCATCTATACCAAAGATCCTTTGCTTGAAGAGATGTTGGGTAAGGGAGCAACTCAAGATCCATTTGAAGTTGAATTGACCAAAACAAGTCATTTTTTTATCCCCGAGCATCCTCATGGAAATAATATTCCTGAACAAAGAGAACGATTTCATTATGGCCAATGTTGCATGCAACATGAAGAAATCAAAGGGAACAATTTCATTATGCCCAACTGGGAAGACCAAACGTACCAATTTGCTGAGAACTCAGGTGACACAGTCACTCTAGTAGCTTAACTCTGTCTTCCTCAAACCCTGTGTTACTTATATATCAAATAATGTACAGCTGAGTATGCTTTATACAAATAGTGGGCTTAGGGAGTGTTTGGTTTAGCTCAAGGCAAAAGCAATTTTGTACTTTATTAGAAAAAATTCCTCACATGTTTATCTCATAAGACGCAAAATCAACTTTCAAGAAGTCCTTGTGTCTTTATCAGAGCTGTAGAGATGGGGGTGTTATCTTTTGGGGCAATATAGCATCTTGTGATATTAGTGTTACAGTATATGAATAGCCTTTTGTTAGATCTCTGCACATGCCATGCCTTCTAAAACAGCACAAACCGTTCTGACAAAATGCTTGCTTCTCTTCTCATCCAGCTGCTTCCCCTCTTGTTCTTCCCCTCCTCTTGTAGAAAAATCTGAATATTTATGACTAAACTATCATAGACAATCAACATGCCAAATTGTGAATTAATGGCCATTTTCATTTTGCATAAAAATCAAACCCCAAATGGCGTTTATAAGAATTTCGAGCATACCTGAAATTCGACTAGCTTGCTAAAGTACTCACATGAAAGAGAAACACCAATACGGATTCTGGTTATGTTATACAGGAAATTCACCATAGAGAGGAATAAAAGACAGTACAACCTTTTTAAGAAGGAGGAGAACATTATTTTGTGGGTGATATATTCAGACTCTTTACTTCATTAATCCCACATCATATATATGGCGCATGTACAAAGACATAGGAATAGATAGATATAACTCTTACAGCCTGTTTGGTAGAAGGAAAATTTGAGGAAAAGAAACTCAGTGAAGGGGAGGGAAGTGAAGATTGTGAGGAGTGAAGGAAGATGTGTTGTTTTGTATGAATAAAATTGAGAGACAGTAGCTGGAAAAAAAGAGAAATACTCATTTTACTCTGAAAATGAATGAATGAATGATTATCTATTAATCAAATTTATATTTTAATACATAAATTCAATAATTAGTAGTACAGTAATTTTAAAATAAAATTTCTCGTATATCTCCAACTTTAATATAAATTGCAAATTTTCTACTGTAAATACTTGTGGAATAGATACATATTTATGATTGTAAATTGCAAATTACAACCCTAACTATATATCACTGATGAAAGTCAAGCAATTAATACTGGTTGCAATTAGCAAAATCATTTGGGGGTGGGAGGGAGGAGTACAATTTTTTTGTGCATAGTGGTGGTGGATTTGAGCAACCAGGTGATATTATATAATATATCTAAATGGCATCAAAATCTATCATTAATCTAAACTAACAAGGATTATTTTCCATCAAAATTTTAAATTAAATAAAACTACATTTGCATTGTCATAATCAAGGCTCTTCAAAGTGAATGTTGCCAACCGGTGCAAGGCTGTCCACATGATTGAAAACATTAACATAGCTTCCACGGAGAGCAAACATCTTACCCTCATCAGTAACGACATTGATAGAGAATAGACAATATCCGTTTTTATCATTCTCCATTCGCCATCACTTTCTTTTCTAAAAGAACCATAGACATTATCATTCCTCCAAATGGTATGAGGAAAATGGAATGTGGATGGGCAGGTATATTTTTTAGTCCATCTCAATCCTCTAACACCCACAAATCGATCAAAGAATATAAATATTTTGGAAAGTGACCAATTTTAGAGTGAGAAAGTATAGCTAGCTTATCGTCATGCAGAGATAAAGTAAAGTCATCAGAGCTTGAATTATGCAATCGGGGAGGCCCTTGTATTAATGTAAACACTTCTTTGGCTATGTAAAATGAAACTATCAAATAACTAGCTATAATCTTCGACCTGTTCTTCCTCCTCTGAGTTTAGACCCTCCCAAAAGATACATCCATTGGCAGTGAAAGAATCACCATAAGGCTTTACACCCTTTAAGCTTCCAAATTCTGTCAACACCCATTTCCATTTCGATATTCAAAGAGTAATAAAGACGGAATTCCATGGGCATACAAAAAAATATGATTATATCGATAAAAATATTCATTTACAATCCCAACGTAGTTCGTCAACGAAAAACAGAAAATACAGTGGAAGTTTTAATATATACAAGATAACCCAAAATAGGCATAAACTAATTATAACTACTATCTTGTCCTCGCCTCGAGACATGAGCCAATTACTTGTCAGCGTCTATGCCTTTGCCTTTCGATCCGCTGGCACCCGCTGAGATGTTTATTTAAAAATAAGGTAAGATTCCAAAGAATCTCAGTAGAGAAATGATATCATTCATAGAAAATGCAAAAAATAAATATGATATGCGCCATGTATGCACCAATTAATAAACAATATAAACATATCATCTGCATGTATACATGAGTAGGGCCTAGCCCAACTAATCTGCACTGATTGGGTTCTTACCAACTCCAGTGTTAGGGCCTCTGGCACTACTGGCCCCTCTCTGAGCAAAACATATTGATTAATAAAGTACATTTATAACAATGACATCCATACAATCATATAACTATGGCAGGATGTTTGAAGGATAATGTCCCTACCTCAAAGCTTTATAAATATCTGTTTAAGTGTCTCTCGTAAAACGTGTCGTGTCCGGCCTCAGACTCGATCCTAAAATATTAAATGTACAAGAAATAGGTCATAACCTATCCAAGTATCATTTTAGACTCTTCCATAGTGTTTCTTGTGATTATATTAGTTTATGGTGAAAATTTACCAAAATGCCCACGGGACCCCGGCTCAGCCGTACCCGGCCTGATGACACGTTTCCCCAAAATTTTGACTAGGGCTATCTTGACTTATTTTCGCCCAAGGAATCCATTTCTGGGCTCAAAATTACCAAATTCACTATCAAATTATGAAAATACCCTTGACATCTCATATTTCAAGTTTTAATGACATTTTCGTAATTATGCTTTCAGCATCTACCGAAAAAGTGACCAACTGTAACCCCACCTATTTTTGCCCACTAAATCCAATGGAACTATTTATTTCATGAAAATCCAGCTCCTAACCCCTGTTCTGGTTCTGGCCAAAAGTTTCACAAAAATAGGAAAATAGAGTTTTGTATTTTAGTTTCCAAAACTTGTACTTTTCCACTTCTAATCCTTTGTTAATTCATTTAAACACTTCTTAACCATGATTCAAGGAAATTTGGGCAGCATAACCCCTTAGGGTTATGGCTTTTCAAACTCACAAACCAACCATGAAACTTGAAAAGATTTCAAGAAACAACACAACAACCACAAAAGAACAAGTTCATGAAGTTACCCTCTTGCTTTCAATCTTGGCACCTTAACTCCTTCTCTTTCTTAGAGACTTGACTTGCTAAACACATGTATTCATGAAGAAAAGAACATTAGAGGAAGTGTTACACAAGAATAGGAAGTCAAATCACTAAATCACAACTACTATACCTTAATCTTCTTCCTCATTTTCTCTAAATCTTCAAGGTTTCTTCAAGTTCTCTCTCTTCCTCTCTTTCTTTGGTTTGGCCGAATGAGCATATGGAAAGGGAGAGGTTGTGTTTTATTAATCTAAGTCTTCTTGCCTCTTGACCATTGATCTCATCAAGGGTTGACATGGTAACACATGTCTTCCACCATGCTTCCCTCCATACTTTCTTCATACCTCTTCACTTTATGCCATACTTCTTTCATCATTTGACTTACTTGCTCCCTTACCATCATTCATCATGATCTTCATGTTCATACTTCATGTTATACCCACCTTACCGTTGTCATCATTATTCTTTTCTTTGTACCATTTTGGACATGTGCTCATGAAATTAATTTATTCCCCTTAATTTTATGTGTTTACTACAAAAAAAAAGGTATTTTGTAGCGGTGCATTTGTAGCGGTTTAATATAACCGCTACAAATTATAGAATTTGTAGCAGTTTTTACCTAAACCGCTACAAATTTGTAGCGGCAAGATATTTTGTAGCGGTTTCCTACAAAAAACCGCTACAAATTTGGCGCGAAATTCCCGCCAAAACTTGTAGCGGTTATTTTGTAGCGGTTAATGCACATAAACCGCTACAGAATTTCAAGAGACTCCAAATTTGTAGCGGTTCTGGGCAATAACCGCTACAGAATTTCAAACGTTGTGAAGATTTGCAGCGGTTATTGTAGAACCGCTACAAATTTTGATATTTGTAGCGGTTAGAATAGCGGTTATTTTAATAACCGCTACTAATTACTGGCCTATTTAAACCCCCCACCTCCTTCATTTCTCCGTTTGCTCATTTTGTTTCCTGAGGTTTCTCTGAGTGATTTCTTCGAGATTTGAGCGTTCAGACGTCTCTATAGGAGTTTTTGGTCAGTATTCCGCAGTATTTACACTTGAGGTATGTATATAACACGTATTTTTATTTATATTTGTTTTTTTATTATATTTTTGTATAATAATAGACTAATTTTTTTTTTTAATTTGTACAGTTGATATGGCTTCAGGACAGGATAAGGGGAAGGCCCCTGTGCTCCCCAGACCGACTTTACGGGGTGGCAGCAGCCGGGCAGGGGGCAGAGGGAGGGGGCAGCGCGCAGGCAGGGCTACCGAGGCATCTCAGCCCATCCCCCCACAGGAACCGCAGACGATCCCACAGGCGACGACCGCAGCAGAGGTGCCTGAGGTGGAGGGGCCAGAGATTAGCGTTGAGGACTTTCTCAACGAGGAGGAGTTCGAGATGCCGATGGGGTTCAAGGAGATAGAGCGGTTCCTCGATGAGGAGGACGCTCGGGAGCAGAACAACCCACGAGGGTCGTCTTCGCGGTCTACTGGGTTTGAGGTGCAGGTCGAAGGTAAATTAATTTTTTAATTTAGTAAATTATTTATTTAAATTAGAAATGTTAACTTTGAATTATAATTTATCTAACGTGCGGTCAACTGTGCAGATGAGCAGGGGAACGTGTCGACGAGGAGGCTGGATGTGGCCGGTCTGAACAGCATGGACCGGTCCCTGCGAGTTATAGTGCCGTGGAACGAGGGCACTGACCAGCCGATCCACAATGGGGGTCACCTGCTCAACCGCTTCCTGAGCGACCTGGGAGCGAATTGGATGCGGTTCCCCCTTCACTTCCCGACGTGGAGGCACGTTCCGAGGGGACCGAAGGACCAGGCTTGGGAGGAGGTGATTCAGGTAATTAAAATTATTTAATTAATATTTTTTTAATTAATTATATTTAATTATTTTATTTAAATTATGGTTTTTATAATTATTGATATTTAAATGTATTTTTTTCAGCTGCGGTTTGCCCTCCGGGCCAACCGGAAGAGGTACACCCTCGTGAAGATGGGCGACGCCTGGAGGAACAGGAGGAACCGTCTCTTCCACAGGGTGGACGGGGACGGGACAATGCCTCTGGAGCAGCTGCAGGAGAGCGTCCCGGACGGCGTGCCACCGAACGACTGGGAGCGTTTCGTCCAGTTCAGGAGGAGCCCTCCGGCGCAGGTAACGTATTTATTATATTTTTTATATATAATTTTGTAATTATTAAATATTAAATTATAATTTCAATTTAATTTGTATTTAATTTTAAATTATAATACATTTAATTATTTGTTTTTCCAGGAGCTTTCTCAGAGGAACACTGAGATCCGGGCGCAGCAGACGATCCACCACACAGCAGGATCGAAGACCTTCGCTGTGACCTACAGCGAGCTGGTAAGTTTTCAAAATATCACTTACTTTTAGCTGATTAATTCATAACACTAATTATTGTTTTGTAATTGTTTCAGGAGACGAAGGCACAGCAGGAGAACCGTCAGACGGACTATGCGGAGCTGTACGCCATCACACACAGACACCGTGACGGGACTGCGACCTCTCAGCAGGCAGAGGCGGCCATTGTAAGTTATTTTATTATTATAGTTTTTATAAAACCAAGTTAATAATGAAAAATGGTAATTATTAATTGTTTCATAAAATGGCAGGAGCGGATGCAGCAGTCGCAGGCTGAGCTGCGACAGACACAGCCTGAGGAGTTACAGGGGTCAGTGGACCCGACGGCTCCTTTGAAGGCGGGTCTGGCTCAGCCTGAGCACCCTGGACGCGTGCAGGGGATGGGGATAGGCGCCAAACCCAGCATGATCTACGGCAGGAGCGCCGCCTCTGAGGCTGGCAGCTCTAGAGGGGTCAGACGTCGGAGGGACGAGTCTATTGACCAGCTGTGGTCAGATTTGGAGCAGACGCAGCAGCAGATGGCGCAGCAGCAGCAGCAGATGCAGCAGATGCAGGTGCAGCAGCAGCAGCAGCAGCAGCTGCAGATCCACGCAGACGCTATGTACGCGCAGCAGACGTAGTGGCGTGAGATCGCGAACACTATGCTCGAGGGAGCATGGAGTCGGCTGTTCCCGAACGAGCAGCATCCAGCGGTCCCCCCTGTCCCTCGCTACGTCGTCCCGAGCACTACTCCTCCTGCTACAGCTCCTCCTCCTGCTGATGAGGATGGTGCGGTTCAGTCTGCGCAGCGGCCCGATCCAGCGGCATCTGAGGGAGCCCCACCTGAGGGAGCACCAGAGGATCAGCCCCCAGCTCCTTAGTTTAGGACATTTTCTTTTCTTTTAACATTTGTAAATATTTATGAGATTTTATTTCAGAATTTTCTTATTGTGTTTTATATAATTATATTTATATTATTAGGTCGCATTGAAATAATTTATAAATGATTTATATCTAAATTAAAAAAAAATAAATTATATATATATTTGTAGCGGTTTTAAGTTAAAACCGCTACAAATGTATATCTTTGTAGCGGTTATTAGTGCATAACCGCTACAAAGATATATATTTGTAGCGGTTATGAACTCATAACCGCTACAAATTTACTTATATATTTGTAGCGGTTTCCCTTCAGAAACCGCTACAAATATATATGTTTGTAGCGGTTATACACTAATAACCGCTACAAACACTCAAATCATTTGAATTTTGAAATTTGCCGCCTTTGTGCACATTTGTAGCGGTTATCTTATGTATAACCGCTACAAATTAGAAAATTATTTTTATATTTAATGTCCAACGGCTTTAATATTAGTAGCGGTTTAATATATGTAACCGCTACTAATACGTTGAACATTAGTAGCGGTTATATATATAAAACCGCTACTAATACTCAACAAGTACATTTTGAATTTCCCACCAATTAACGGCTTGAATATTAGTAGCGGTTTTGTATATGTAACCGCTACAAAATTATAAACGTTGGAATTTCTGTAGCGGTTGGTGTAGCGGTTTAATAACCGCTACAAAGTTATAAACGTTGGATTTTCAGAATATAAGGTTCTAGGCATTCGTCATTATCTTCTCACTCATCTTCTTCTCTATACTTTCTTCTCTCTCACTTGTAGCTATGGATAAATCATGGATAAGGTTGCCGCGCAATTCTCCTGAATATTTGTACGGATTAAACAGTTTCTTAGATTTCGCATTCACTCACGCCAGCTGTAACGGCAAGATCGTCTGTCCTTGTCGGAAATGCAAGTTCAAGAAGTGGCATCCACGAAATGTTGTGAAGGAACATTTGCTTGTGAAGCCTTTCCCTGAGGACTATACGTTCTGGGCAGTTCATGGTGAGAAGGCCGGCATTAGATATGACGAGGCTCTTTCTCGAAGTTCTCAAGTAGGCGTTCAATTAGATGAAGATGATCCTGTGAATGATGCTGTGCGTGATGCGTTTGGATTTCAAGGCGACAACTTCAACGAAGAAGTGCACGGCTCTGAGCCGGCTTTTATGGGGAATGAAGCAGCTCGGGATTTTTTCAGCTTGATGGATGAAGCAGATTGTCCTTTATATCAAGGTTGTCGCAAATATTCTAAATTATCTTTCTTGATCAAATTGTATCATATCAAGTGCTTGTGTGGGATCACGGATAAGGGAATGTCGATGTTGCTCGACTTATTACAAGATGCATTCCCCGACGCCGAGATTCCTACAACCTTCTACGAGGCCAAGAAGATCATCAACAGGTTGGGGTTGAATTATCAAAAGATTGATGCGTGCCCAAATGATTGTATGCTGTATTGGGGAGACGATTCCAGCAGGGAGACGTGCAAGAGATGTCACACATCGAGGTACAAGACAATTTGGAAGGGGAAAAAGCAGAAGAAGAAACCTGCAAAAATTCTCAGGTATTTCCCTTTGAAACCTCGTCTACAAAGATTATTTATGTCGTGTAAAACTGCTGAGCACATGAGGTGGCATGCCGTTGATAAAAACGAAGACGGTAAATTAAGACACCCGCGGGATGCAGCTGCTTGGAAAACGTTTGACAACGACTTTCCAGATTTTGCGACTGACCCCAGAAATGTCCGACTTGCGTTGGCGACCGACGGTTTCAATCCTTTCGGGAATCTTAGCACAAGTTACAGCATTTGGCCGGTAGTCTTAGTTCCCTACAACTTACCCCCCTGGATGTGTATGAAACAAAGCTCTTTCATTATGTCTATGATCATTCCAGGCAAAAAGGCACCGGGCAATGACATCGATGTGTATCTCCAACCGCTTATTGCGGAATTGCTTGACCTGTGGAATGTCGGCTTGGAGATGTACGACGCTCACAGCAAGACTTTGTTCAACATGCGTGCAGCCTTGATGTGGACGATCAGTGACTTTCCTGGCCTTGGCACATTATCTGGTTGGAATGTGCACACTGGGTCGGCGTGTCCGGCTTGCAATTTCGACTCTGACGCATTGCGCCTTCCCCACAGCCGAAAGTGGTGCTTTATGGGGCATCAGAGGTTTCTCGATGGAACGCATAAGTTCATATTGCAATGGAATCGCTTCAATGGGAAACCAGAGAAAAGAGGACCACCTCAGACTTTGTCCGGTACAGATATCTTACAGCAGCTTGAGCATGTTGACTTCGAGTTTGGAAAAAGCGACGATTCAGCACAAACTCGCCAAAAGACGCGCAGGACTTCGGCGCCTCAGCAGTGGAAGAAGATAAGTATCTTCTTCACGCTTCCGTATTGGAGATCTAATTTACTTCGCCACAGTCTTGATGTAATGCACATTGAAAAGAATGTTTGCGACAATGTGCTGTATACGTTGCTTAACGAACCCGGCAAGACAAAAGATCACCTTCAAGCTAGGAAAGATTTACGCGACATGGGAGTTCGTGAAGACGCTTGGCCAGATGAGCATGACAGATTTACACCGGCAAAGTTTACCCTCACAAAACCGAACAAGGATGTGTTCCTCGCGACGTTGAAGAAATTAAAAGTTCCTGATGGGTATTCAAGCAACATTTCTCGATGTGTCGACTTGCAGGCTCCAAAGGTTGCTGGCCTGAAGAGTCACGACTCACATGTTCTTATGCAGCAGTTACTCCCTCTGGCTATAAAGAATACACTTCCTCCCGATGTTTCCATCGTTTTGGTGGAACTTTGTTCTTTCTTTCGGAAGTTGTGTTCTAAGGTTTTGATCGTTGAGGAGCTCGATCAGCTGCAGTCGAAAATCATTCTTACGCTTTGTCACTTGGAGATGATCTTTCCTCCGTCCTTTTTTACTGTGATGGTTCACCTCACAGTCCACCTCGTTCATGAAACAAAGCTCGCTGGACCAGTACAATATCGTTGGATGTATCCGATTGAGAGGTACTCATTTTAAATATGTGCTTTCATTTATTGTCCGTATTTAATGTTTGCTCATCGTCCTTTTCATCATTTTATATCAATTTTCTCTTATGTACTTCGTAGGTTCCTTGGGAAATTAAAATCTTACGTGAGGAATAAGGCGTGGCCAGAAGGTTCTATAGCTGAAGGCTATATAGGGGATGAGGTGCTATATTTTTGCTCAAGGTACTTTAATGATCTTGAGACGGCTTTCAACCGCCCGCCTCGTGTTGACGATTGTCCTAAACCTGCGCCGACATCAGGAGAATTTATCCCTCGTGTTGGTAAACCAGTTGGAGCAACTGAGAACTTCAAACTAACGGCAACTGAGAAGTTCCAAGCACATAGACATGTCTTGATTAATTGCACTCAAGTTGAGCCTTTCATACGGTAAGAATTGTACACTCACATGTATGTTATTCGATCTATATCTTTCGTAACATTTCTCACTTTCATTTCACTAACGCCTTTCCATTATTAATTGCAGGGAATTCAGAAGTCATGTCAAACGTCAGCTCAGGATCCGTACACAGACATCCTCGGAAGTTGATAGGAGGGTGCACAGAGAATTCCCGGGTTGGTTTGCTCGCAGAATACTAAATGACCACAACCCACACTCACCAGATTTCAGAGCTCTCGCAATCGGCCCTCTTGATCATGCAAAACGGTTTACAGCATACAATGTCAATGGTTTTAAATTTTGCACGGTTTCACGGGATCAGGGATTGCAAACACAGAATTCGGGTGTTTATGGCACATTTGGAACAAGGAGTTATGCGAGCAGCAGTGACGCCAACATGCAGTTCGGAGGCGTCCCTTACTATGGCAAGCTTCTTGATGTGGTTGAGCTTAATTATCAAGGCCGTTTCACCGTGACGCTGTTCAAGTGTTTGTGGGCAAATACCACTACTTCTCGGGGACTGACAACTGACGACCTAGGGATCACATCAGTCAATTTCTCACGCCCGATTCATACTGGTATTTCTCAAGATGATGAGCCGTATATTCTAGCTTCAGAGGCACATCAGGTTTATTATGTCGAGGACGAGCGGCATAGGGATTGGCACATGGTCGTTCATTTAAAGCCAAGAGACCTTTACGACATGGGTGAAGGCGATAACATCGCCTACGAGAGTGAGCCATTTCAGCCAGCTGATTTTGAAAACTACTTCCCTGAAGGCGATGACAATTTACCTCTACTGCGGTGAGTTTTTTTAAGTCCACGTCATTTCAATTAAATTTTTTAAATTTAATAATACATCAATAACAATAATTTTTCTACAAAATTTCTGTAGGGATGGCGACGATGAGTGATCAAATTCAATTGTAAAAAATTTGTCTTTACAAAAAATGCAAAAAATTTGTGTTAAAATAAAATGTAAAAAAAAATTAAAATAATATTTGTAGAATTCAAGTGTAAAAAATTTTTCTTTACAAAAAATGCAAAAAATTTGTGTTAAAATAAAATGTAAAAAAAAATTTTAAAAAAAAAATTAATATAATATTTGTAGCGGTTATTAAACCGCTACAAAAAAATAAATAACCGCTACTAAATAATAACCGCTACATTAACCGCTACAAAAATATAAATAACCGCTACTAATTAGTAACCGCTACATTAACCGCTACAAATAATACGTGAATCCCTATAAATACCCTTATCACAACTCATTTCAAACACTCCCCAATTTCTTTTCACCTTACCCTTCTTTCATTTCCTCTCATTTACAACTTCTTTCGTATGAGTAGAGGAGCTGAATAATACGATCAAATATGGTAACAAGATTTTCAATTTCTTTTAGAATACTTCTTTCCTTTCTATAAAATTTATTCTAAACATCTTTTTTTCTAGATATATCATAACTCTATCTCATTTTCATCTATTTTTCATATACAATTACATTATATTATAAAACATAATAATTCTTTTTTACCTAACTATCCTTAATAATATTATTAATATAAATTTTATACTAATCATATTCAATTACATTTTTTCTTTTTAATTTATTAATAAGTTAAACTATTAAATAATAAACTAATTGAAATAGATAAAATAATAACAAATTAAACTATTTAATATAATATTGAAAAAAAAGAAAAAAATCAATGTATATTTTTAAAAAAAATTTTAAATATTTGTAGCGGTTATTAAACCGCTACTAAATAACGCGCCTTTTTAAAGCTAAATTTAAATTTTTTGGCGCCAAATTTGAATTTCATGAAATTAGTAGCGGTTTTTAAAACCGCTACTAATTTCATGAAATTCAAAATTAGTAGCGGTTTCTTAACTGCTACAAATAAAAAATGTCATTTTTAACAAATTTTCATTTTTATATATTTGTAGCGGTTTTTAAACCGCTACAAAAAAAAAATTTTTTAAAGCTCTCAATAAAATTTTTTATATTTGTAACGGTTATATAACCGCTACAAATATCTCTTAATTTTGTAGCGGTTACTATAAACCGCTACAAAGGTTGTAGCGGTTATTTTTGATTGAGTAGCGGTTTTATAAAACGGCTACAAAACCGCTTACAACGTACGATTTAGTAGCGGTTTTCGTAACCGCTACTAATCTAGTTTGTAGCGGTTAGAACCGCTACGAATACCCATTTTTAACCGCTACTAAATCACGTTTTTTTTGTAGTGGTTGGCCGAAATTTCAAAAGGAAAGGGGAAAAAATGATTTCAAAAATTCCATAATTTGTATAAATGAATTATGTATAATTTCTCTAATTTCACAATTCTTGATTTATTCCATCAAGAATACTCCAATTGTACATTTTTCTTTATTTTTCTTGATTAATTGAAACTAACTTCAATTAATTGGAAAATAATTAATCTGGGGCTAAATTAGCAAAATTATGATTTTGCTATCACTTTTATCATTTAACTCCTTTCTCGAATTAAATTTACTCATTTTCTCATGAATATGAATCTTTCAAAATTCATAAGATCCAATTTCATACATATTCACCATTTTTATTGAATTTCTCAATTAATTACAATATATTTTTTATGAATAAAAATTTGGGATGTTACAAATTCTACTTCCTTGCATGAACCAATACTTAACGAATATACTTCAATCGTACCAATCATCGCTTATTTAATTTAGGATCATCAGAAGCTTGCACTATATTATAAATTTATAATCATTAACGATTGCGCTGAAACCAAATCCGGTTGGATCCCACTCAAAAAGTTTTTTACTTTTGGTTCTATGGATGTTTGTCTGACCTCTCCAGTAGCAAGATTCCACGATAAAAAGTCAGATATGTCATCCTCCTTGATTCCAACACAGACCAAGCCGTTGCAGGATCCGACGATCCAAGCTTCCGACAAGGAAGCGAGTAAGGCTTAACGGACATTCATCTCACAATCGATCAAACTTAATTGGAAAGGACCATGTCTTCCATTCTCTACGTCCTTTTTGCATGCAAATAAGAAGTGAAGGGTTTTGATCAGTGGAGTGACGGAGGTTTTCAGCGATGGAAGATGGAGGTGGGGACTTGATGAGATTTTTCTAATTTTTGCAGACACATTGAAATCTGATTAGGGATCTCACCGGAAGTCGTTTGAGAATGTTTAGGACGAGTTCTTCGGGAAGATGTGGCGTGTCGCGACCCATTAACATCTACTTCTTCATAATGTTCGATTGAAATCTATCAAAGAAAGTAAAAGAAATTATCAGAGACTGAAAGTCAAAAGCTATATAACTACGCTTTTAGTTTTCGACAGAGAAGAAGAGACCTCGCAGAGGAAAGATCGACGAGTTTTCAGAAGACTTGCAGAATAAGGACGGCGCGAGCCAAGTTTATATTTCCATTCCGTGAAGAGTGAACGTATTTTTGACGATAAATCAGTATTTTCCGGGCCAATATCTTAACGAAGTTTTAAAAGGTTAAGTAGTAAATTTATCCTGAAAGTATACGCTCAGGAGTAATATTACCTCAAAAATTTCAAAACATAGTAATTTCATCCTATACCTAACTATTAATTTTTTAACAATCAACGTTTATTTTTTAACAGTGTAGAGCGAAATTGTTACGTTTTAAAATTTTCAGGGCAATATTAAACCTGAAAAAACTTTTAGGACAATATTGCTCCTGGGCATATACTTCCAGAACGGATTTGCCATTTAACCCAGTTTTAAATGCTCTTTATCTCTATAAAAACTTAAATACTTAATGTTTTCCTTTCCCTTATAAAGATATCAAAGTTTTACTTTTTCGCTAGTTTTTGAGCACTAATCTATCTTTTATTAACGTTTGCAAAAAAAAAAAAAAAAAACGGATCTTCCATTATTACGATCATACGAGTTCAGTATCCCTCAAGTATTGTAATCATGTGATCTTTTAAATATTATATCTATTTTATCAAAAATAATATATATAAAAAATTAATATAATATTATTCAAAATTTTAAATATAATAAGATTAAAATATTCTAATCACCCTTCTATTTTACCTTAATTATACAGACTTTCCCTCTATTTTAAAACCATACACTTAAATTTTAACTGTTAACTCCATCAAGAATATTCTAAAAAGATTCTAAAAATATATTTTTTAATTAAAATTTATATAATAATAAAATTTATTTATTAATTTACCCTTAATACTAAATCCCAAATTTTAACTCATAGTTTGTAAATATCAAACACTTTTAAAAATTTGAGCAAGTTTTTTTTATAATGTTTGTAGGAAAAAAACATGAAATTATAAATTTAAATCACTTATACAATGTCTCAAACGTATATAGTTTATTGTATTTGATAAAGAAAAAATGTGTTTGATATATATTTTTAGTCATTTAAGAAACTAAAAATAAATAAATTTCAATAAATATGGTGAAAAACTAAAATTATAGATTTTATAATCTCAAATTTAATAAATTTTTACATATTTAAATTTTAAAATATATTAGAATTAAAATTTGATGGTATAAATTTTTTACCCATATATATATATACACACATGTTTAAATAATTCTAATGTTAAAAAAAGGTATTTTGATAAAGCAAAAATCTAAAATCAAAATTAACGGTCAACTAATGATTTGGGTGAATGGAAACAGAATCTTAAAATATAAGGAGGTTTGTGTGACATACATTTTAAGTTTAAAAGAAGTCTATATGTATTTTCAAAATAAATGAGAGATCTGTATAATTAAGATAAAATATAAGAGTGGTCAGATCATTTTACTCACATAATAACTATAAATACAAACATACATGCATATATGATATACAATTGTGATTTCCTATCATTATTAATATTTTCTTTTCTCAAATTTGATTTTAATTCTAATTTTATAAGGGAGATTCTATATAGAAGGACATTACGGTTATAATTCTATACTTTTGGGTTTCATTCCTATGATTCTGAGTTTGGGAAATTAATTTTATCAGCTATTTATCAACGGTAAAATAATTTCAAGTATATATTGATTGACCATTTATATTAATTGGTATTTTATTGCAATCATATATCAATTGATATTGATTATATTTATATCCATACTCTATATTAGGGGTGTTCAAATCCGGGACCGGGACCAGGATCAACTACTCTCGGTCCCGGTCCCGGCATGAGGCCGGGATTGAGAATTTGTTACCGGTCCCGGTCCCGGACCCGGAACGGCCAAGACCAGGAATTCCCGGTTTGACATGTGATCTGACTCCATCGTTTTTTTTTTTTTGAATAGTCCAATATTGTACAAATTTCTATTGGAACCTTCATTTTGATGAGATCTAAGTGAAGGGATAGGTCCAAAACAATGAAATGCATCAGATTCAAGAAGCAAAATAAATTAGAGATTTGAGGGATTTAGAAATACCTCTCAGCCATGACCGAGAAGGAGAACCGGAGACCGAGAAGGAGAAGCCGAGAGTGAGAATGCGACTTGCGAGAGATTGAGAACGCCGAGGCCGAGAGTGAGAACGGAGAAGCTCCCGATGCCGCCAGCGAGAACGGAGAAGCCGCCAGCGAGAACGGAAATGCCGACAGCGAGAATGGAGAAGCTGCCCGAGACTGAGAATCGGAGAGGCCGAGAGCGAGATAACGAAGAAACACGAAACACGAGAGGGAGAGAGTGAGACTCGAGACTGAGACCGTGAGAGTGAGAGTGTGAGACCGTGGTGACTGGTGAGTGGTGGCGGACGAAACACGAAAGTGATAGACTTAAGCTGACAAGCTCAACTCACTGAAGGTTCATTGTTTTTTTTGTCACAACCGTTCTGGGCTTCTGGCATTCTCAATCATGGGTTCTGTTTTTTTTTTGTTTTAGTTATTTTTATTAGTTTTGGGCCAAGTTTAACCCATTAGAACAAGAACCCATTAAACATTAACATAACCCAAAAAAAAACTGTATGCATAAGATACCAGGGCCGGGACCGGGAATCCCGAAGCCTTGACCGGATCCCGTCCCGGTCCCGGCTACTCCCGGTCCCGGTCCCGGTAAGGCCGGGATTTTTTAGTCCTTGTCTTGCCGGGACCGGGCCGGGACTGCAGGGACCGGGAAAATATGGACACCCCTACTCTATATTAATTGATATTGAGGATTTTATAATTTCAATTATACTCCTTTATGTCCTTAATATAAGTGTAAATTGACTTTTTTTGAAACGATTAGGGAAGGTAAATAAGTAATTTATTTATAACCTATGTTGTATATTATTAGATTATATATTAACATATAAGCTAGACAAGTTAGTTTGGTATAAAAATAATTAATATAAATATTTTAAAATAATTCATTCAGCTTTCTTAGACATTGTTTGGTTTGAGTTTTTTTTAGGGAAGGGGTGTGGTAGGGATTAGCGTGTTTGGTTGGGAAAAATGGGGGGGGATGTTGTCTTTTAGTGCTCCCTTTCCCTCCTTTTGCGCCCCTCTAAAATTGGGTTTTTTGAAGAGATGAGAAATATTATGTCCTATCCTGACTAAAATGCCCATACTAATTTTTTATTATCCCAAGTTTACCCATATGCTTATAAAATCTATCTAATTGTTACTAGGATCAGCCAAATAAATAAGAAAATATATCTAATAAAATCTATCTAATAAAATCCTATCTTACTAAAATACTACAAATTAAATCTATCTAATCAAATCTTATCTAACTTTAAACTCTATCAAAACAAGAAAAAAAAATTGCGACGATGGCTCTCCTTATTAGTTCTAACATCAAGTTGTTTCTCAATCTCCAGAGTGACCAAGGTATATTCTATTGTTCTTAACTCTTTGGTCAAATGTTAAATTCCATTTGAACTAGTATGTTGTTATTTGGCTCCTTAAGTAAATGAATTATGCTATTTAACTCCTCTGTCAAATTCTTGTTGTGCTTACTATTTCCTTTTATTTTCACCTTTCAGTGTTTGCAATTTTTTGACCATTATTGTTCATAGATGTTTGTATGTTTTTAACTTAATCATAAGTATCTCAATAATAAAGGGTATCCAAATTATATCATAATTATCTCCATTATCTTAGGATTATAATTTGATTTAGGATTTATATTTAAATTTAAATTTAAAAAGCATATTAAATTTGATGAGTTAACATATTAAAATTAATAAAATCATCATTTCAAATATATATAAGGTTTTTTATCATATATAACTGAGGTGCAGGTTTTTTTGTGATTTATAACTTAGGAAATAATAACTTTGATATCTAAATAATGTACTAATGTCATATTTGTGAACATTTAATTATCTTACCTCCCTTCCCCTCCTGAACCAAACAAGAAACTTTTCTTCCCTTTCCCTCCCATCCAACCAAACAAAGCTCATAACCTCCCCCTATCTCCTCCCACCTCCCCTCATTTAACCTCCCCTCCCCTCCCCTCTATTGAACCAAACAAGGCCTTAATCTCTCTAAAAAATATCAAGTGGATCTTATATTAAAAGTTTAAAGGTAGTAATAGGATTTGCTTTGGTTCGAAATATATACAAAAGCTCATTCACTTTATATTTTAAATTTAGCTAAAGTATACTTTTAGTCATTTAAATTATATGAGGTATATTTTTAGTCCCTTAACTTTATAAAGTATACTTTTTATCATATGATTCTAACACCATTAATGTTTCTACTAGAAAACACTAATGCAATAAACTCAAGCTACGTTGTGTAAATATTATTAATCTTAAATTTAAAATATGTGTAAATTAAAAAATATTTAAAAGCCTAATGAAATGGTTAATATCAAAACCTCAATTGTATTAAAAATTTTTATTTTTAATATTCTAAATATATTATTTTATTAATATAAATATCAAAACCTCGATTTCATTTGCAGTGATTTGTTAGTTTATTTTAGTTTAATAATCTAAATATATTATATTAAAAAGTTAAAACCTAAATATGCATGGATAGCTACACAATCATTATTTGAATTTGTTACGTCAACATTTTTTATTAGCAACATTAACAGTGTTGGAAATATATGACCAATGAACTAAAAATATACTTTAGCCAGCCTTTAAATTTATAATTTTTTCCCTAATCCTAATCCTTCCTTATTAATGGCATGTATTACGTGAATTTTCATCAAGAAAGTACTTTTTAATGCAAATGGATAAAGTTGAATCAACCCCATATTTTATCTTCACCATCACCTGATGAAACACAATGATGCTTCTGCAAGAGGAGATAAAAATGTGTTTGAGATAACGGTGTGGAGAAGTGGTTTTTTTTTATAATCTGATTTATGTAAATTTAAGATTGGGTAAAAGTTAAATTGTGTAATATGATTTATATTTGGATTGGCGGTAGTATAAGTGGCTTTTCTGAAAGTGAAACTTGTTTAGATAATATTTTTGAAAAGCAAGTTTGGACGGAAAATAATTTATTTTACTTTCTCAATTTGCTCAAATTAGTAATAATACTCATTCGATCCTAAATATAAGATAAAGTTGATCTTTTTGAGAGATTAAGAAAGTTAAATAAATTACTTAATCATATCATATATAGTGTATCATTAGATTATATGTCAGTTTATAAATTAGGTAAAATAGTTCGGGAAAAATGATAAAAATAAATAATTTAAAATAATTTAATTAACTCTCTTAATATCTCTAAAAAGTTAACTCTGTTTTGTATTTAAGACCGGAATTAGTATAAATTAGTGATACATATAAATATTTTTCCTATCTTCTTCTCACATCATTCTTCCCTTTTCCCTCTCTCCCTTCTCTTTCTCACGTCACCCTTCCTTTTTCCTCTCTCTTTCTCTCTCTCTCCCAAATACCACATGCCTCCTTTTACATATCTCTCTTTCTCTCTCCTAGTAAAAGTTGAAATCCACCGGAAGCCCTTTTTACAAGCTATATTGTATGTGTTTGGGGGGAGCGTTTGAACCCCCCAAACGTTAAATCGAGCTCATAAGCTCAATACCTAATTTGAAAAAAAAAAAATTGAGTGTTTGTTTCTCAAGGTGAGCAATTGAGTTTAACTCTATCTTAACAGCTTTTGCCATAAGCTTCATTTCTCAACTTTTACTGATTTAGCTTTTGGGGAGAGTGAAAATGGTTAAAATATTTTTTCAGTTGTGTTCAATGTACTATCAGACTTATTGCAATTTTACCCTTAATGTATTTTTTTTTACTACAAAAATTAATTTCAACTATTATTTGGTGCTTTTAACCCTTAAAATATTTTTTCAACTGTACCCAATGTGTTATCAGACTTATTGCAATTTTATCTTTAATATACTTTTTCAGTTCCAAAAATTATTTTAAACAATTTTTTGGTGTTTTTAACCCTTTAAAATATTTTTTCACCCACTCTCTCTTACTATTATCACAAAAGTCACTTGTGCTTAAGCCAATCCAAACAAGTTTTACTTTTACAAAAGTCATTTATACAATCGCTATTCCAAACATAAATCACATTACACAATCAAACTTTTACCAAAATTAAAATTACCAAACGCTAAATTGAGAAACTCCATTTTTTCTATCACTGTTCCAAACACACTCATTAGCGTGTGTTTGGGGGGGCGTTTGAGCCCCCAAATGTTGGTTTGGCCAGCAAACACCTAATGGACAACTTTAAAAAAAATGAATGTTTGGCAAGCACAATGAGCAATTGAGCTTAAGATTGGAATAATTGTGTGTGTTTGGGAGGCCAATAAGCCCAATTGGAGGAGGCAAAAGCCCAATTGGCAGCCAATAATTTTTTTTTTAGTGTTTGGAGAGGCCTGTTGACAATTGAGCTTTTGCCAAAGCTCAATTGGGAGAAGTTAGAGAATGGAGCTTTTGTTAAAAGCTAATGACATTTTATACTAGATTGGGTTGTCTGAAAATTAGTTATATGATATTGATTTTTCCCATAAAATATTTTTTAAATAGTATGTAGTATCAAAAAATATTTGTTAAGTATTTTTAACCCCTTAAAATATTTTTCTAGTTGTACCCACTACCTAGTTTACTATCAGATTGATTACAATTTTACCACTTTCTAGTTGCAACCACTCAAAAAATATTTTTTGAGTGTTTTTAACCCCTTAAAATATTTTTTCAGCTGTATCCCATGTGTTATCAAACTAATTACAATTTTATCTTTAATGTACTTTTTCAGCTCCAAAATTTACTTTAAAATATTTTTTGGTGCTTTTAACTCTTTAAAATAATTTTTCAGTTGTACCCAGTCTTAGGAGACTGATTACAATTTTACCTTTAATGTATTTTTTTTTTGTAGTAAAGAGCACCCAAAACTTATAATACTGATTTATTGATTTCCACCCACTAAAATATTTTTCCAATAGCACCTAATATTTTAATGTAATTTTTAAATATTTACTTGATTTTTTAAATATTTTTCCACCCACTCTCTTTTACTATTATCACAAAAAGCCCTTATACTTAAGCCAATCCAAACAAGTTTTTATTTTTGCAAAAGCTCAATTGACAATCGCCAATCCAAACATAAATCACATTACACAATTTGGCTTTTACCAAAAGTAATATTACAACAAGTCCAATTGAAACAAGCTCAATTATCTATCGCTGTTCCAAACATACCAATAGCTTTGGCATAAGCTCAACTTTGGAGCTTTTGGTGATTTAGCTTTTGGGGAGAGTGAGAATGATTAAAATATTTTTTCAGTTGTGTCCAGTGTGATATCAGACTGATTACAATTTTACCCTTAATGTACTTTTTCGGCTACCAAAATTAATTTCAACTATTTTTTGGTGCTTGTAACCCTTAAAATATTTTTTCAAATGTACCCAGTGTGTTATCAGACTGATTGCAATTTTATCCTTAATGTACTTTTTCAGTTCCAAAAATTATTTTAAAATATTTTTTGGTATTTTTAACCCTTTAAAATATTTTTCCACCCATACTCTCTTACTATTATCACAAAAATCACTTGTGTTTAAGTCAATCCAAACAAGTTTTATTTTTACAAAAGTCATTTATACAATCGATGTTCCAAACATAAATCACATTACACAATCAAGCTTTTACCAAAATTGAAATTACCAAACGCTAAATTGAGAAACTCTATTTTTCTCATCGCTCTTCCAAACACATCTTAAGCCACACCTAGGGTGTGTTCTTATTAGCTTTTGGAGAATAGATTATGGAGAGAATAGCTTTTGGAGAATAGATTATAGGAAAATAGATTATGGGAAAAAGTGATTTTGATAAAATGAAAGTGTTTGGATGATTTTATCAGAATAGCTTTTTTCATGGTCAAATGACTAAAAAGGACATTAAGTTTTATGATAATTACATATAAAGGATAGGATTATATTTTAAGTATTATTTGACATTAAATTGCATAATAATTACAATAAATGAAATAAATTTGTCCAAAAATTTTTAAATTATAACATTTTTCAATTATGTAATATAAAAAAATAGATGCAAAAATTATAAAATTATAACATTAGTCAATTATGTAGTAAATTATAAAATTAGATCAAACGTACATATTGAATAAAATTAACTTTTGTGATAATTATATATAAAGAATAAAATTATATTTTATGTATTATTTAAGGGTTAAGGTATAAATTTAACAGCCAAATTTTTTCCGAGGGATGTCTAGTGCAAATAAATTTTGAAAGATGGAAAATAATAATGAAAAATTAAAAAATATATAAATTTAACAAAATAGTTAAATTTTACCTATTGACATTAAATTATAAAAGAAGAAAACCCCTAACAATATTAAAAATGATGCATCTAAATCCATTATTTAACATAAAATTTCATAATTAATATCAAAAATGAAATAAATTTGTCTTTATGTAATGTTAATTAATTTAATTATTTTTTATAATATAATTAAATTAGATAAATAAATCTTATATTAAATATAAGTGAGAGTATTAAAATTTTAAAATCTTTAAAAAAAAAAGTGACCAAGGAGAATGAGAGAAAAACCGTGAAATGGAAAGGAAAAAAAAAAAAAGAAGAGAGAGAGTGTTTGTGGGACCCACATGAAAAAGAGCCAATAACAAAGAGGCAGTGGGGCCCACATAAGCAAGAAAAGAAAAAAAAAGGTAGACAGTGTCTGTGCGCGTGGGACCCACAGAGAAAAAGAGCCAATAAGAAAGAAGCAGTGGGGCCCACATAGGAAAAAAATCAGATTGAAGTGTGTAGAAATAGCTTATGAGAAACGGGATTTTTTTGGATAAAAAACGGGATTGAATGAAAAACGGGATTATTTGATTTAATGGGATGTTCGGCTGGTACCACCCTGAAACCATGGTTTGACCCTATAATCACTTTTTTTTTGTTATGCCGAACACACGCCTAGTAGCTTTTAGAATAAGTAGCTTATAAACCATAAGCCCTTTTCACAAAACGGTCAACAAAATACAGAAAACACACCCATTCTTCCAATCGGGCTTATAGGCTCCCAATTACAATGCCAAACACATGCAAAGACAATGATGGTGGGAAGTGAGAGAATTTGAAGAGAAAGGGAGGGGGGAGAGATAATTGATAGTGTTCCCACGTGGAGACTGAGTGGAGGAACGAGAGAAAGAGAAACTGAGGGAGGACGAAGATGGTTGCTTACTTAGATTTGATTCAGTGCCACCTCACCGCTAGTCAACTTAAATTGCCGGCACATGCAAATTTGACTAACAAAAGGACTAACACCAATAACTGAGCAACCAATAAGGATTGAAAAAAAAAAATTATAAGAACTTGATTCAAAATTGAGTGAAGCTATATATAAGAACTAACATATTAATTTTTCCTTTTCCAAATAACTAATTTAACATTTTTTAAATATCTATGTTGGAATATGCAAAGTTCACCCTTGGTGGATTAAGGTCCAACCCCATTTGCATTGGGATTGGGCCCTAATCCATCAAAGGTGAACTAAGCATATCCCAACATCTCACACTCACATTTAGTATATTAGAGCCCAAACCCAATGCAAATGGGGTTGAGCCCTAATTGATCAATGGTAGACTAAGTATATTCCAACAATCAACAAATTAGTTATCTATTGATAAAAACTGAATTAATTATCAAACTTTTATATTTAATATTCGATGAAATAGCTAGCTTACATTGCTTCAATTTTTTATTAATTGGGGGTTTTTTCACATTGTCAATAATTTGCAAAAAATTCTGTGCATCACATACGTCACCGTTAATGAGCACAATTTTTCAGAAACTGTTTGTAAATTGCAACTCCGAAAATATGTAGAACATCGAATTAAATTGATAAAAATTCCAAAACCGTGTCCACATCATCACGTGTTTCTTGAATAATTTTAAATTTAGAGCCCGCAAGCTATTTCATATAGTATTTCTTTTTGTAGCTAGGATATCAGTATACACAATAAAATGAATCAATGCCCTTTTATGCTAACATTTCTTCTAGTAGTCTGTGAAAGTTGCATACCATTAAGATGAAGCTAATAGATAAAAAAATACTCTACAAAATCATGAGTCAAACTTTTCCAAAACTATGTGTCAATAGTATGTACAAGGGATCTTCATTATGAATTCTTGGTCCCAATAATAAAACAGATATAAGCACTTTGCAATAAGAAACTTAAGCTTCATACATTACTATCAATAAACTTATACCTCACTTGCTTTAAGACCTAGCAGATCTTAGGTTATAATTTTTAATTCTTGTCTCATGTTAGTTTCCTCTATTATAAAAGAATACATCACCTACTAGACAAATTTATGTGGACAAGTGTTGCAATTAATGTCAGCAGTTGTTTTATCCCTTCTTTCTGTGTGTTCTTTCATTATAAGTGACAACAAAAAGTTTAGTGTAATTTTAAAAGTTAAAAAACATGGATCACAAATATTCCTGGAATCACCGAACAATCTTCTAGCAACAACAGTTACATTTATGATTGTAATTTGCAAATTACAACCCTAACTATATATCACTGATGATAATCAAGAAGTTAATACTGGTTGCAATTAGCAAAGTCATTTTGGGGTGGGATGGAGGGATACAATATAACTTTCTTGTGCATGGTGGTAGATGTGAGCAACCTGATATATATTACATAATATATCTAAATGGCATCAAAATCTATCATTAATCTAAATTGACAAGGATTATTTTCCATCAAAATGTTTAAATAAAGTACATTTGCATTGTAATAATTAACCTTGGGAATCAAGGTTCTTCCAAGTGAATGTTTGTGAATGTTGCCAATCGGTGTAAGGCTGTCCACATGATTGAAAGCATTAACCTAGTCTCCATGAGTAGAAAACATCTTACCCTCATTAGTAACGACATCAATGAAAAACTGACATCTTATTATAGTTTATTTAAAAAAATTTATTCACTTGCAGACTTAGGCTGAGCATTTCATTTGAAGAAAATAAGGTTGAAGCCTAGATTTTCAAAATGGAGTAGACATGAGAAAATTCAAGCTAGAAAGACTTACATTGATGTTTGGAAGACTCAACCCAAAAGCCGAAATGGACTGATGGTGATGATATTTACATACATGAACAACCAGCAGAATGAAAAATAATATTGTCGGTTATTGGAGAGTTATTCAGCAGGAGCACTCGTGAATCAGCTACAGATTGCCTACTTTTTTAAATATATTGTAAGTTTTAAAAATAAAACCAGAAATGGGGGTTCTAGGAATAAGTGATGGAGAGCAAAAAGGTTGAGTGGTAGTGAGGACAGAGATGGCAAATGGATTTTCAGAGAGAATAATTAGGGGCGATATTCTCAAAACTGCATCTGGATGGTCTTGACTTCATGGTATCATTTTTTGATTAAACCGTGAAGGTGTTTGAGTTAATTACAAATCTCACTAGGTCATACTACCCTATTTGCTTATACAAGTTAGGGGAAAATAGCAATTTATGAAATATGTATACAAACTTTGATGAGTGAAAATTGGAACATCTGCATACTAAATAATTGGGTAAAACAACAAATAGTTCATTTTTATAATCAAGTTTGTGTTTGAGGATAAGATAGATTTTATCAAAGCATCAGTGATGGATGGAGAAGAGGTATGTCAACCACAAGTTGAAAAGTTCAAAACCAAAGCACTTCTGAAAAACTAAAGCAAACAGACTATATGTTAGTTTTGAAAGCTAGAGCCAGCAATTTTCTCCTTTGACGCGGGTATGCCACGTTAATTTTTAGCTGCTGACCATCTTAAGCAAGGAAAAAAAAATTACTAGTGGCTAATGTTGACGTCAATACCGCACACTATACTGATTGTTAGAAGTAGCACCTATTGAAATATAATAAATAAATAGTTTGAGTCGCGTCAGTGGGCACTGTCCTTAAGAGATATTCCGCAACCCCCTAGTAGATTAGGAAGCGGCACTCCCCAGGATAAAACGAACCCTTCCTGCTGAATGCAGGGTGAAAGAACTACAGAAAGATATCAATGTAACTCAGTAAAAAAGAGAGAGAGAGAAGATCTCAGGGACCTCGGTGCTCTTACCTCGATACTACTGAACTTACTCCATATAGTACCTTATTTTATTGGTGGAAATTATGTGACCATTGAATAGCAATAATAGCTATTAAAGATAATTTAATGACAATTAAAATGACAGTTATAAAACTATTATTAGTGACAATTTAATATAATAAAACCTTTTAAATATCCTTAAAATTGTTCAATTAAAATTTCAACGGTCATTTCCAACGGTTAGTTCAAAAACTTCTCTTATCAGCTTTTTTTACTAACTCAAGCTCATATTTAATTATATAATAGAGCATTCTCAATCTTGAGTTATATGAGACTTCTTCTTTTGACACACTCATACACAATATTTATAATAATATCCCACATGTGTCAAAGGGAGTTCATAGCCTCATTAACTTAGTTACACATATGAATATAACTATTGTATCTGGTGGTCTTTTGGACTATGAACCAGACCTAGACTAATAACACTTAGTATACAGAGATGACAGTGGTCCTATGGACTATGAATTAACAGTTAAATTATACCCCCACATTTCCCGTTGTTAACACATTTTTTGCACGTTAAAATGGTCATGCGCGTGTCCTAGTATTTAACGAATGCTCTAGAGATTTTGCCATGATCTCATAGGAGTGGCCCCACTCCTCATTCCTTATTTATATAGGTGATTTCATGAAATGTACTTGTAATGAACACATCATCCTGTAGGATTATTAAATCATTAGGAACTTTCACTCAGCCCCACCAAAATGCATTCTAGTACTTTATCTTGCCATAAGGGACTGGTCATTTATTTTAGTGCTAACAAAACTAACAAATAATTTGTTCTTACCCATTAAACCTCCTTCATGGGATCACCAATTACAAAGGTTGGGTTGCCATCGCTGTTAATTTTATATTGGCTTTAGTTCCATTCCCATTCGGCTAATATAATTCTTCTCGGGGTTTGTTAACAGATCTGCAGGTCAACTTTTGACGTCACAAAATCAATTGAGTAACTCCACAATATTTAAGCTAGCTTATTCAGATAATATCTCAATTGATTTTCACTTGCATCATTGTTCCTCCACAATGGCTATCGATATTTAGCAATCATAACTCATCAACATAAAATATCGATTTTACACCCAAAATTTAACTAAGAGGTCTTCAACAACTTAGCCTTCAATTGTGGCTAACTTCAGAGTAATAAACTCTAACTCGCACGATATTTTAATTGTTACTACTAGTGAATTTTCTTACATAAAACTGAAATTCAATTAACATTCGTGTATCTCATACAACGGGAATCCACTGTACTTGATACCAACATTTATGATGCCTCTCAAATATTTTATTTCCACATATCTATATATACGCCCAATCTCCATATAGCATAAGTTATATCACAAGGATTAATGGCTATCAATTAATGTAACAAATTCTCAAAAAATGTGTGCATATCTAGATTGAGCTGCAAAACCACTTCAAACCGTGTTGGAATCATAATTCACACATATTCTTAAACCAAGATAATTATATAGCCTCAAATTATGAAAATCTCACATTCAACTACTATAGATGAATGTTTAAATTTTCATACCACATAATACTTGTTTCAAGCAAAATATTTGATAATCCACAAAATTTGCTCGTATTCCACTCAATCAATTATTTGCAGTACACATCTTGTATTTATAAAATGAGACAGCAATATATAATTTTGTAAGACATATTATAACATATATGTCATCTACATTAAAAAATTCAATATTCACAGTAATCATGTATATTTATACCACTATAAATATATGCTCGTGAATCATAAAATTTAAACACATTTATCTCTACACTAGATAAATGATTAAATTTTCACACCACACAAATAATTCACAAATTTGCTCTTTGCAGCAAATAACAAAACCTCCATATAATTAATTTTAAACCACAACTTGGCTTTATCAAATAAAGCTAGAAACAATTTGCAATTTTAAAAATTTATAAGATATCCTCACATGTTTGGCACCCCCTGTAACATCCCATTTATAGTCACCAATGTTCCCTGTATTTAATGGATACATTTAATGGAATAAAAATGGTGAATTGTGATGTACATGAATTTTTACAATATATATATATATATATATATATATATATATAATGGCAAAATGGTAATTTTCTAGCAAAGCAAGAAGTAATATTTTGATAAATAATTAAGGGCCATTTTCAGCTAAATAGAGGAAATGAGGGGGAAAATAAATATTGGGGATAAATATCCCAATTTTAAAACATTCTTCGCCAAGTAAAATCAAGTTGAGAAAGTCAAAAGGCACATGTAATAGATTAATTGATTGATGAAAGAGATTAGAGGAAATGCATGAAACAAATATTATTTTCTTTTTCTCTTATCAATTTCGGTCAAAAAGTGAAATTAGGGGGAGTAATAAATACTTGGCAGCTAAATGTGCCAAGTGTCATATTTTTGACCAAGTAAAAGATAAAGCAAAAACACATGTTGGAATTAGCCTTAAAATATAATTTCTTGGCAATTGAATGAAGTAATGAAAGGGACCAAATTGGTTCATTTGGAACCCATGATTGGCGTCTTTTTGGGCTTAGGAGGAGGAAAGACCTAGTCCAATTAACTAGTGATAAGGCAAGTAAGAGCACATGTTCATAAACCAAATAAAATATTATATTTCTAAGAGAGATGAAGCGAGATATTTTAAGAGTTTCTCATTCATTTCTTTGGCTTCATTTATGTCACAAACCAAGAGGGAAAGAGAGAAAAAGAGCTTGAAGACCATTAGAAGAGGAGGGAGCTCAAGAAAGCAAAAATCTAAGGTAAGTTAGTGAAATCTTTATGTTTGAGCCTCCTAATCAATGTAGAACCTCTCCTAAGCTCTTTTCCTTCTTGAAAATCATATTTAGCAAGCAAAATCTTAATGGGAAGAGGGTGAGCAGTAACTTTTTAGAGAGAGAAAGCTAAAAATTAAGAGATAATCTCCAAACTTTGATCCTCTTATATTATATAATGTTGTTGTGGTAGTTGTTGTTGAATTTGGTATGGTTTTGCTTGATTTGTAAATTTGGAAATATGAACCCCTAGAGGAAAATGCTACCAAAATTTCCCCTAATCATGTGAAATTGGTGTTTAATGGGTTAAACATGTGATTAGAGGTGTAAAAAAAGTGGTTTAGGGGTTAAAATCAAGAAACTCTAACTTTCCCTTTTTATTGTGAAATTCGTCCAGCTATTCTTCACTCAAGGTATAGTTGGAATTTTTTAATCCTGATGGTTCCATTGGATTTCGAAGGGAAAATTTTGTGGGGATATATGTGTTCATGATTTTTGAAAATTTGTATACAAATTTGGAATTTATTGAAGTTGCTTGTTTGATTTGCCTCCTGTGAAGCAGTGTTGTTGTGCACCGGATTTCATCTGTCAAACCTGATCCAAAAATTATGAAATTTTGCAGGATTAAAGTAGACATATAGAGCTTTAATTTGATAGGTATTTTTTAATTTTTGGTTAGTGCATTAAAAGATATGAATTTTCAAAGTTGTGCCTTATTTTCGAAAGGAAATCTGAAACAATGCAGGTTTGGCGAATTTCTGGGAATAATATGAGCACAATAGTCAGACTTAGATATTTTTTCATGAAAATAAATTTAAAGAGATTCATTTAAACTTTGGAATCAGTTAAATTGTATTTTATAGAATTAATTATGAATTTCCAAAGTTGATTGAAAAATCTGCCAGTTTCTGGCAAACAATAGAACTGCACTATGCAGAACTGTACTATACAGAAACTATTATAACTGCATTAGATAACCAACATAATGAATTTAAAAGAGTTTAGAATAGTACATGAATGAGTTTTGACTCAATTCTTGTACGTTTGGAATTTTAGAACTAGAGAGTTAGCCCAAGCCGGAACAAAGTTCAAGAGCGGTTTGTGAAAAAACCGGAGAAACTTAATATAGTAATTCTATCCTTCATATACTATGCAAACTTATATGTGCTTTGTGTATGCCATTTTCTGTGATATGTATAATGTACTCTCTAATTGGTGCGGGAAAATCATAAGTACCGTCCAGGGGAAAACCACACCAATACCCAAACAACCCTAACAAGGGATCAAGTTATGAGAATTCAATACCAAGAGGGTACACTACCCAGTCTGTGGTCAAAAGCCCAGCTGAGATACGGAAGTTGGGAACTAATAGTAGTTGGTCTTGAGTTAGGGTCTACCAGTAGTTGGCCCTGAAATGTGCTCATTCCGAAAAACATTATTACAGTGTATTTATTCTATTGCATTACATGTGGTACCTGGCATAGTTATTTGTTGCATTTTATATAATCGATTGTCTGTTACTACTGAGATTCGTTTGAATCTCACCCTTTTTCAAATTTAAAAATATTCCAGCAGATGCTAGCGGCTTTAGGGGCAAAACGGTAAATACCGGCAACTAAGGTGTGCGGGTCAAGAGGATGGAGTTGTTGGTTATAATTAGTTTATTTTGATATTTTTGGACAAAATTGTATATATATTTTCAAACCCTACGGGAAGACTCCTGTATGTAAACAAGTACCTCTTATCAATATATTTGTGCTGTTTCTATATGCCTATGGAACTGTGCTTTATCACTCTGGCAAATGTCGAAATGTTAAAGGGTTTGACGCCCCCACACTTTTAAATATCTCAAAAATATTTTCACACCTCATAAATCATAATTCTAATTTAATTAGAATCTCGCTATATAATCTCCTTCCATTCTAATTAAATTAGAATCTCATCAAATTTATCATTCTAATCTAATCAGAATCTCACACCACAATCTCCTATTAAGTGGGAATTAGTCCAACAGATAGTAAGTCCACTGAATAGACTATATATTAAATTGTATTGCCAATCACAATTTACAAAGACAATAAATTGTTATTATAACAAATAGATAGGCAATTAGAGAAAATACGTGCTCATTCTGATTCCAAACCTCATCAAGTCCTTGACCTAGTGAACAATAATCTCACGATCAGCAAGACTTAATTTCCAGAACCAAAACTCAACTTTGGTTCCTTAAAAGTATATACTAAACCAATTTAATTTCATTCATTTATTCACAAATCAAAACCAATAAATTATAGTGAGACTGAGACCACACCACCATGATCATACAATTGTGCCGTTAAACAGTTACGAATAATTAATGGCCAATAACAAGTCCAGTATAATGGTAATCATTATTTTACTTCTATAATATACTAAAGTAATTATCTCTTCCACTATTTCACGCAATATATGAACTGTCATACAATATCCAAAATATTATATTGTTGCAAAACTGAATTAAAAGCCTGGATAGAACCAAGATTAAATATGAATCCCATACATACAATGCCACATGAAACTAGCAAATTAATGCATTTAATATTAAAACTCAAACTCAAGGGATATTACTGTTGACACACTAACAAAAATGATGCTTCAAGAGTAGGGAATGTTTATAGCAAGAAAGGTAATAAAACTAATTTAATGTACCCATTAACCTGCAGGCACAATAACCTTCCCCAAAAACCAATTTCTGACTTGTATATTCAAAAAGACATTGGATCCACCAACGGAAAGAAATTGAATTACTAATACAAGGATCTATTAAAACATTTTACAACAAAGCATGGAAAATCAACACAATATATAACGGCACAACTGATTTGAATTCTCACGTTAACATCGTTGGCAATGTGTCTACTCAAATAATGGCATTTTCAACTTATAATATCAGTAATGAAGAGATAATTATATTACTACACTCTAATCGAAAATCATGTTCCTGTTTAAGATCTAGATTTGGCATCTACGTACCTGAAAGGGATTACCAAGACGCTTATTAAAATGACCTCTGCACATTCATAATCTCTTAGTTCCCAATTCATGGTAATGATGATGCCGCCACTTCTCATTTAGACATTGTGCATGTTTGGATTATCGTCACGATAGTTTATAAGCTGTTTTTCACGTAAATTGAAACAAAACTACTCTCACAAACTTACCTCGTATACTGTAAATCACAATTGAAAAGCTATTTTTAAGCATTCATATTGCTGTTCCAAACACACACATATATTATTGCAAAGCGAGAACTCAATTTTTTTACTTCTTAATGCGTAATCTATAAGTAATATATTACAATTCTATACGCCTTACTGAATTTTCCAAATGCAAATAACTATGGTGATGAACCAAATTCAACATAAGGAAATATTCAATATATGAACTTATCTCATTTTCTTTATGATCAACCAAATAAGTAGGAGAACGCCCATTAGGATGCACTCCTAAAACCAACAAGTAATATCTTCTAAGATTGTTGGCGGCAGCACCTCACACCATACTGATTGTTAGCAGCAGCACATGTTAAAACACAATAAACAAATAGTTTGAGTCGTGTTAGTGGGCACTGTTCTTAGGAGATATTCTGCAACCCCCTAGTAGATTAGGAAACGGCACTCTCCGGGATAAAACGAACCCTTCCTATTAAAAGCAGGGTGATAGAATTACAAAAAGATATTAGTGTAACTCAGAAAAAGAGAGAGAGGGGAGAGGATCGAGCTCGGGTACCTCAGTGCTCTTACCTCGATACTACTGAACTTACTCCGTATAGTACCTTATTTTATAGGCAGAAATTATGTGACCGTTGAGCAACAATAATAGCCATTAAAGACAGTTTAACGACAATTAAAATGACAGTTACAAACTAGTATTAACGACAATTTAATGTAATAAAACTTTTTAAATTTCATTAAAACCGTTCAATTAAAATTCCAATGGTCATCTCCAACGATTAGTTCAAAAATTCCTCTTATTAGCTTTTTTTATTAACTCAAGCTCATATTTAATTATATATTAGGGGATTTTCAATCTTAAGTTATATGAGACTTCTTTCTTTGACATATACTCACACATAATATTTACAACAATAATAGAAAGGCCACAAATTTAATATTCTTGGTATCACATATCACTAATCTTTAGTTTCTTTTCTTTTCATTTTTCCTTATTCACACTACTATTAGACAGAGTATGATTCAGATCGCTTATTCATTCTTAAACTATCTACTAAATTTCAATTTTTGACTACATAACTTGAACAAACTAAAATACATTTTCCCTCTTCGCATGAACTATAATTTCTTTTCCTAATATCTACACTTCCGAGTTGTTGGATGTGAATGTGTTTTAGGTAAGAAAAAATATGCATTTATGTTAATGGAGGGTATTCGAATAAAACGAATTTTAAATTGGGCGGGAGTATAGCAGAAATTTTGGTTTCAAGAAAAGGGAGCCAGAAGCCTTAGTTGAAAAGATTATAAGAACGAATCAAGGAAGGAAGAGAAGAAAGAAACTGAAACTGAGTAAGAGTGAAGAAGGCACAAAAGCTGAATAAAAATGAACGAGGACCAAAGGCATGGAGCCATAGGCGAATATAAAACTCTGCTGCGCCTTTGGAAAAGAGATTATTGAGATTTCTAATTGCTTGGCAATGGAGCTCAGAATATGAAATCATAAATTGCAACTGCTTCATTCTACTTTTACCTCCCTAACCCCCATTTGAGGTGCCAAAACATGAATCCAAATATGCTCTTTGCAAGTTTAATTTAGCTTTTTGAGTTCAATTGAACTCATGTTTAGCCATCCTAACGAGGATCCAAATTTGGGCAAATGAGAGAGAGTTAAGAGAAGTACGTTCACGCAAGCCGAGATAAAACTCTTCCAACATTATTACTTATTACAATGTAAATCATATGACAAGGAGAAGACTTTTGCTGTCTATGGAAGAAGGAAGGAAGATACGGGAGGAAGACGATTTGAGCTTTTGGAATCTTGAGAGCAAAAGTTTTAGAGGGTATTTTAGTATTCTTAAAAATATATTTTGATATTTGGTCCTCTGAAATAATTATGATTTTTATGGTTTTTTACAATAAATATTAATTTTTTTTAGGTCCTTCATCTTAATTTTCTCAAATTTTAAATCAGGGAATTTTTTTAAAAATAATTTGTGAATTGTTTATCACATTTCGTCATTCCCTTATCAACTGTTGATAACAAATCTGATATGAAATTTTACAATTTTAAAGTTTATTTTCTATCTTTTCCCCTAAATATAATCCCTATGTCCCCGGATGACATATAAAAAGTAGCCAAAAAAACAGATAAATGATATTGTCTAAAAAAATAACAGATAAATTATGGGGGAAAACAGATAAATAAATAGTGAGATAAGTCAATCCATGCAAAAAGTTATTCATATTTATATGTGTGAGTCGGGTTTGAATTTTCTCAGAATCATTTTTCTTATTTTCTTCTCAGAATCTTATTTCCATCATCAGATTTAAAAAAATATATGGTCCAAATTTAATATTTTATAAAACTATCATTTTAAACATAAATAAATTTAAACTATGAAAATCTGATCTACATCATTTATAGTTGTAATACTAATAAAATTAATTTATAAAACACTATAATAATAGTTTCATAAAATATTAAATCTAAATTATCTATTTTTTAATCTAAAGATGAAAATAAAATTCTAAAAGAAAATGAGGAAAAAAAAATTACGAGGAAATCTACTCCCCTATAAGTCCATATTGTAGTATGGCCCATGTTGTAGATTTGCATTTCAAGTTCTGACATATGAATTCAGCCTTACTGACCTATGGCGTCCATATGATTCTAGGTTATTATGCGAGACCTCATGGATGGAAGTTAATGATGGCCTATGATCGTGCTGGGAGTCCTGGGCCCTACTACCCTATCACTATGATCTCAGTGGATCAAGAAATGGCGGGGTTACCTAGAGCTTATTGAATGGCACAGAGCAATAGATCAAACCCTACTTCGTATTTGCGAGTCATAGCTCATATCTATCGGTATTTACTGTATCTGTTGGATTAACAATAAAAGTTGTTTTTTTAATATAATTTATGATAAACGAGATAAATATATAAGAAGAGTTTTATCTCTATTTATGTGAACGTATTTTTTAAACGTCAATTCAAACATGCCTTTAATAGATACGCAATACTGACTCCAGTAGCGTTTTTTTTTCTATTTTTCATCTTGGTCAACATTATGTGTATTCCGAATTACCTAATATTCAATTTCTCTTCATCTCTTTTTATTACTGTATTTCAAATAGAAAAATCTAAATCCAGACACACACTTTTAATAAATTTCTATTCAAGTTATAAGGTTTTATTAGATATCTATGAATGTTGTTAAAAGACTAGAATTGCCTCTATTGTTAAAAAAGTTGAAGGTGGGTGTAGGTGTTTCGGTTTTGGTTATTTCACCTAGTTTACTTGCGATTTTCCCTTTGTTTTGACTTTGTTTGTTTTTCTTTAGTTGTTTTTGGTTTTTTTGGTTTTGTTTTTTCATAGAACAATATTTATTTCCACATATATCCTAATCACAAAAAATCTTTCTTCCTTTTTAATTTTTGCATCTTGTGAATTCCTTCTCCATTAATCACAATAGAGAGTGATGAACTAGTTGAAACATTAAAGTCACATCCTGGTGCAAAAATTCCTGTAAGATTCTAATCGTTACGCCCTTGCCTATAAGCCTCACCAAGTCTCATCATCTTATCACTATATATACTTTAAGTTGAGCTTCGTGGCATTTCATAGCTATGTTTGGACATTATATAGATTAAAGTTGGAAGATGCAAATTTGACAGTTAACTTTTAACGGAGGTGTATCTAACACCATAATATTTATTTAGACACAAAATATTATCATTTTTGATCCCTAACTTTTAGTGGAGGTGAATCTGAGGATGGAAGGAAAGGGACAAAGTGGGATGTACGACCGGGTACATTTTTGCTGTTTGATTCCAACGTGTTAGTTTGACGTCACAATTGTAAAAATTCAGACACTTACAAAAGTAAAATGAAACAGTGTTTAGGCACGGGAAGGGAAAGTCTCATTATAGGAACGCTGAGCGCTGAGGGATAATATTTTCATTAAGGGCCTGTGTGTTAGGGTGGAATTGATTTTGATGGAAATAGAAATGGATATGGATATGGAAGTGGAGATGGAATTTAAAAGAATGTTTGGTATGTTATGAAAATGAGTACTAATTTTTAAATAAAAATACCAAAATGCCCTTCTTTTTTTCCAAAAATAATCTCTCATCACCGCACGGCCACACCAACAATGGACTCAGTCATTTCACAACACCAGAAATCGCAGTCCATGTTGAATAACCAAGAAGACATCCAATAATTAGATCTTGACAAATCCAGTGGAAAGATAGCGACTGTGGACTACTGATTATTGAGAATCATGACTTTTCTTTTGCTTCTGAAACAGATCCTGTCTTTTGCTGGGTGTTGGGAGATATGAACCTTGCAAACCCGTTTTGGTTAGGTCTTTTCAGTGCTTCCGTTTCCTTACTGGGTATTGGAGATCCGAACCTTGCAATCCTTCCTTTAGCTAACAAGAAAAAGAATCCAGATTCCAAAACCAAAAAATTGTGAAGCAAAAGGAAAAGGAAATCGAAGGACTATTGCTGTACATGTTCTTTAGCTTGCTGCAACTAATCGCGGGAGAAGATGACGATGAGTGGGTGGCCACTCCGACAAGGTCCGTTTGCCATAGTAGCCGTCGTTCATCTGGATTTGGTGGAGGCACTGTCTTTGTCGGGATGATTGTCGACGGTGGGGTGGGAGGAGATGGTGGTAAGGCGAGGATAAAAGGAGAGAGGGTAAGGTGGGAAATGTGGGGTTGGAATTGTAAATCTAAGATTTTTTGATGGAATTATTTTGGTGGAATTGGCTGAGGTGGCTTCCACCTAAAATTCCAATTCTAAGATCAATTCTGTGTACCAAACATGCAACTAGCATGGAATTCAATTTCAATTTCAATTCCAATTCCATGTCTCTAATTCCATTGTACCAAACAGGCTCTAAAGGATTAAATGGATCTGAAATGTCTATGCAGGCATTAGAAACTAAAATGAAATTAATTTTTTATGAATTTACCCCATTAGCCTTTTAACTGATAAATGTCACTTTTTCAGTTTTATATAATCTGTATTATTATTGGGTATAAAAAAAATAATATGTATTATTTCTATTGTTGCGTGGCATGCCTAGTAAAATTAATAATTAATTATTAATATTTTAGATTCCATACAATAAATAAGAGAAGGTATTATTATAGGAATATACTTACATCAATTTTCTTATATTCTTTATGTTAAGTTCTCTAATCACATATAACCATGTGTCCTATCTTTTTCATGAGTTTATAGTTAAATGATAATATTTTCAAAAATATGGCACATAGCTACTTGTGATGAGTGAACTTAACGTAAGATATATAAGAAATTTGACCTAAGTATGCTCCTTATTTGTAATAGGCTGCAATATTATTATCGTTTGTGGTCTTTCTTTTTAGGTGTGTTGGATACAAGTAAATACTTAATAGCGCTGAATCAACTACTCAAATTTACATTATCCCATAATAGCACACCTGTATCAAATAGGAATTTGCAAACCTTAGCATGTTTGGATTGACGATAAAAGCTACTTTTTCAAACAATCATAGCCTGTTAATATCTCGTGGATCACTCCTCTTTAGCAGAACTATGCATTTGTGGAATAAACGTAACTCCCACAAAACTCCCTTCCATAAATCATTAAATTGCATATTCCACCCCACTACTTTTGTTTTGACCTATTTGGACAATTCCTCTTTCTAATTGCCGAGAATTCAGAGATTGCTGGAAAAGGATGTCATGCTTTTCTCATTATAAAATACGATTTCCTTCTCTCTCTCAAACATCCATATACGGCTTCAAAAATTAAGAAGCAAAAGGAAGAAGGTCAGAAAATGGTTAAAGAGAGAGAAGGATTAGTTGAAGATGACAAAAAAGGGCAGGGCCCTTCTTCCTTCTAAAATTTTTCATGCGAGACTATCATTTTTGTTTTGCAGCCTACCTCTTCGAAAACAAGGATGGCTTTTGCTAACTCTGACCACTGGTATTTCACCCTGCTCAGGAGAAAACCTTTATAGATAGAAACAAAGGCTTTTTTAGGGCTAATTTGGAAATCAGCTTCCTTCCTTGTTGTATGTGAAAATGGTGAAAATGGCGAAAATGGCATCGAAGAAGGAGGAAGATGGTAGAGCCAATTTGGAAAGGAGGCGTTGAGTTTTTATGGCAATGCCAGATATTTTTGGGATAATTTAGTACTTTTAAATTTATGTTTAAGCATTTGATCCTTCTTAATAATTATATTTTTTATAATCCTTTTTAATAAATATTATTTTTTTAGCTCCTGTGTTTTAATTTTCTCTTAAAATTTTATAATTTTAAAATTCTTGTTCCGTCTTTTCACCTTATATCTATGTGCTATGTGTGAACTATTAGGGCTCGTTTGGTTAGATTGCATTGCACACCTGCGATGGTAATCTTGATTGCATTACCATTGGTTGCTTATTTGGTTGGGCTTATTAATGGTAATGTAGATTACAATTGTAAAATAGATTACATATTTTATGGTAATCTCCATTCATAGGGGGACCCCTATGAAAACTCATTGCAGGCTTGTAATCATTGATGAAATCTCAAATTTAACCCCATTAATATAATAAAATGACAAGATATATCCTCACCAAACAAATAAAAAGTAAAAACATGCTATCATCGTTTTTCTCTTCTGAAAAGCCCTAACAGAGAGCAGAACAACGTTGAGAGAGTGCAGACGGTCAAAAGCAGCAGAGAGCGCGGTGGTTCACGACGGAGGACGGCGGAAACAAACACCGAATTTACTGTAGCCGACGAGGTAAGTGTTGGTTTTATTGTTTCGAATCTGTTTTGCCTTGCTAAGGGAATATGTTAGCCTATCTTCTCAATTTCCCTCTTTTTCTTTCTTGAACTTCAATTCATACTGTTTAGAAATTGTTTTTGTTTGCCAAAATCTTCATCGTCTTCTTCTTCTTATGGGATTAGATGATTTAATCGGTAGGTGATTGTTGTGATTCAATATTCCACTCGTTCCAATCGTCTTCGTGTGCCTGTGTTTCTCATTTTTTTCCCCCAGGTTTCTGCTTTTTACCTCCTTTTAATAGATTGTTGGCTGTAGAAATCTGAGATTGTTGCTATTTGTCCAGAGTTTATTCCAAACTCAGAGCATCGAATTTGCAGACAAATATTTGAGAGAGAAAAAACAGAGTAAAAAACAATATGTCAAAATAATGAGAAAACATGAACTATAGGAAGAAAAATAATAATTGAGGAATGGGCAAAAGGAGATGACGAACCAGAAAGATTGAGAACCAGAAATAAGGCAATGACGAACCAGAAATAAGATTGATTACTGCGAAACTGTTGCTTCTTTACTTTTTTTTTAGCCTGACTTAATTGTTGCTTCTACCTTATTAACAATGTGGATAATTGTTTCCAATGTATGCTCATTTTTCAAACTAATTTACGTTAGCAAGCTCTCTCATTGCATTTTAGATTGATCTATTCTGATTCTCCCTGTAACTACATATTTCATTACCATCGTTGAAGATCTTTTCAAAAGAACTTGGGGGTACCGCCCTCCTTCTTTGATAAAGGATGCACAGTTGTTTCATATGAGAACCATAAAATTTAGCTGGAATGCAATAGACATTACGGAGTATTTTTTTAATTATTAAATAATAAGGGAGGTGATTTAGCTGGAGAGTTATAAAGGGACAAAACATGAAGTCCAAATAATAGGGATAAGCTCAGGACACTGCAAGCGTAATGTTTTTCTTTTTTCTTTTTTAACAATATATATATATATATATATGCAGATGAACATATACATAACATATCCACGTTCCATTGATATATGATTTATCATGCCAATTAATGGTCTCCTATTTCTTCATTTATATATATATATATATATATATATATATATATATATATATATATATATATATATATATATATATATATGTAACCTTCTTTTTCTCAACTCCAAATTTTATTTGAAAACCAGCCGAATAATTGAATATATGAGGCAGAGAGAAACAGAGCAGAGAGTGAGAAATGAGATGCTATGTTTTTTGCTGTTGAAATTCAACCTGGTGGCTCTGTTCATGGAATAATTATACAAATTTTTTTGGTTGCAAGTCATACTTACAATATTAAGCATAACTGACACCAGTCTCCCCTGTAGCTTTATTATATGAAATTGTCACATAGCTAAAGAAGTGTAGAAGAGATTAGTTAAATTCTTTGTTTTGCTTTCATTGTGAATGATAAATGGAATGATTTGGAGGGGAAGATTGAGAAGAAACTAAAAAATAAACTTTGATTTATATGTTTAATTATATTTATGTTCACATGTGTTTGACTATTGTTGTTTTATATATGTTGTTTGATTGATTGCAACCTCCATCTTTATTGTTTAATTTAAATGTAGATGGTTATCGGAAGCCAAAAAATATGGATCAAGTTTGTAAGGCAGCAGTTCTCCATCTAATGCTTGGATGGTTAATGCTTATCCATGCTTTTCAAACAATGTTAACGAATATGATGTGCGCCGTAACTATTTTGAACAGTAGGACCATACAAGACCGTTCCTATACTCTTGATTTTCATACTAAGAGAAAGCATCTTAGGGAGTTGATTTATGGCAGTGACAATACTTGTTACAACCAAATTAGGATGTATAGGTCAACATTTGATAAACTTTGTGGCATATTGGATACAATAGGTGGCCTAAAACCAACTAAACACATGTTAGTAGATGAGCAAGTAGCTATGTTCTTGCATATACTTGCTCATCATATGAAAAATAGGGTAATCCAATTTGAGTTTGGGCGGTCTGGGGAGACCATTAGTCGTTATTTCACCATAGTGCTAAGAGCCATGATGCCCATCCAAGGAGAGCTTTTCAAAACTCCTGAGCCAATTCCTGAAGATTCAAACGACGAGAGGTGGAGATGGTTTAAGGTACTAATGATTCTTGTGCTTTTAAATTAGCTTAGGAGGTAATACATGGTAACTTATGATGACTTTTGGATGTAGGGTTGCTTAGGCGCATTGGATGGCACACACATAAGGGTTCAAGTGCCACTTTCCATAAAGGCTAGGTACCAAAATAGAAAAGGAGATGTAACCACTAATGTACTTGATGTGTGCTCCCCAGTATTTTTCTTCTTCATTTTTTTGAATTGGTCACTTAGTGTCTGGAATACCTACATGTTATAAAATTATGGGAAGTAATAGGGTCAGAAAGCAGATAATTTTAAGAGTGGGGCATGTGGTGTTACAATAGATATCATAGCGTGATATAAAAGGGTGTTACAAGTAGTATCAAAGGTGATGTTGGTAGAGTATATCACGTGTTGGCACTCTTCATTAGTTGGTTGCTTGTAGATACTAGTGGATTAATTAAAAAAAAGATTTATACCTATATTTTTCTGAATATGACCTACTATTTTTCTTTTTCATTTTTTTGAATTGGTCACTTAGTGTCTAGAATACCTACATGTTATAAAATCTTGGGAAGTAATAGGGTCAGAAAGTAGACAATTTTAAGAATGAGGCGTTGTGGTGTTATTATTGGTATCATAGCGTGGTATAAAAGGGTGTTACAAGTGGTATCACATATGGTATCGATGCGCCATTCCTCTTTTATCATCCCCTCATCGTTGGGGGTTCTTTGTTCTACTTTCGTCGATGTTTCTCCCATTCGGTGTTAACTTGAGTAATGTGGCTATCTTTTTATAAATTTTTCTAAGAGAATGAAGTTCTTTCTTCATCTAGTGTTTTTGCTTTTTTTTCTGTCATCCGATCCTCTTCATCGTTGTATCGCCCAAAATTTGGAAAATATGGAGCTGTGACCAAAGTTTTGAAAAAGGATAATTTTGGAAACCGTTTTGAAAAATGAAAACTAGATAGGGTTCAGGAGTCGATTGTGCAAAGGGAAGGTATCAGGCACCCCACAGCCCCCTCATAAGAATGGTTACACTAAGTTAATTATTTAAAAATAAATATAGGCCCTTTAAATTTTATCATAATTACCCAAAAATAAAATATTTACAAAATGAGAGAAAAAAGTTAATTATTTACATTGTTAGACTTAACCTAGGAAGAGAGCTTAGAGCCTACATACCCTTTAGAAAGATCAAAGTAAACGTAATTCCTTAGGATTAGAAAGGCAGACAATTTAGAGAGTGAGGCGTTGTGGTGTTACAATTGGTAGCATAGCGTGGTATATAAAGGTGTTACAAGTAGTGTAAGAGGGTGTTACAAGTGGTATTATAGCGTGGTATTAGAGGGTGTTTCAAGTGGTATCAGATGTGGTATCAGAAAGTGTTACAAGTGGTATCAAATATGGTTTCAGATGCACCATTCTTCTTTTATCATCCCCTCTTCATTAGAGGTTCTTTGTTCTACTTTCATCGGTGTTTCTCCCATTGGGTGTTAACCTTGAGCAATGTGGGAGCTTAGGGAGATGAGAACAAACAATGTGAAATGACAAAAGTTGAAAAATCCCACACATGCAAAAATAAAAAAAATCAAAACTAGTACAAATATTCTTTGAAATTGATAGAGCCCTATATTAGGTAGTAGGAACTTAGGGAATGAACAACAACAGATGAAGGAGTGGCAAAGCAGTAAATTTAAGAGACAAGGAGGGTTATCTAAGAAAATCATGGTTTCGATTGAAGAATGAACTTGTTTGTAAAGTAAGGTCTTAGCCAGCGAGACCTAGGCTGAGGGTATTTTGGTAATTTTAGTTGGCGCGTTTCAGAACCAAGCAAAATCTTAGATACCGATCTAGTTAGATTTAGTATCATCTGACATTCTGACACCCCCTAAAGTGATGCAAATTCTTTCTTATACTACAAGGGAGCTATTTCTCTTCATAATCACCTTATCATTACTTTAAGCCTTCACTCATCATTCCTAATTATCTCTCTAATCCTTTCCTTTTATCATCATCATCATCTCTACCTACCCTCTCTGTCTAGATTTCAATTAATTACCTCCTCCTTTTTTGTTGCTGCGCTTTTGCACGTGAAGTACCCTCCTCCTCTCCTTTCCAAGTTCAATGGTCAATTCACTTTTGTTATCATTTTACCTCCCCTTACTTGTGGTGTTTATGGCATTTTATGCAGTGTATTATTTAAATGAAATTGGAGAAGTACATATGGAGTCCTACGAAACTGAAATGAACTTTAAATTGCAGGAGGCCGAGGCAGCCCGCAGTGACTTGGAGAGAAGGCGGAAAGAAAGGGAACTTGATGTTAGCAACCTTGTGCAATATGTTGCAGGAAATGGCGATTAAACTTCACTCTGTTAATGTTATATAAGAGGGTGTTACAAGTGGTATCAGAGGGTGTTATAAGTGAATTATAGCATTGTATTAGAGGGTGTTTCAAGTGGTATCAGAGGGTATTACAAGTAGTATCAGATATGGTATCAGATGCGTCATTCCTCTTTTATCATAGTTTGTTAGGGGTAGAAAGGTGGACAATTTTGAGAGTGAAGTGTTGTGGTGTTACAATTGGCATGTAGCATAACGTGGTATAAAAGGGTGTTACAAGTGGTATCAGAGGGGGTTGCAAGTGATATTATAGCGTGGTATCAGAGGGTGTTTCAAGTGGTATCAGATTTGGTATCAAAGGGTGTTACAAGTGGTATCACTCATGGTATTAGATGTGCCTTTCCTCTTTTATCATCCTCTCTTTGTTGGAGATGCTTTGTTCTGCTTTCGTCAGTTTTCTCCCATTTGGTGTTAATCTGAGCAACGTGGCTACTCTTTTTACAAGTTTTACTAAGAAGAAATCCTCCTCACTTCTTATTCTCCCTCCTCCCACCACCTTCTTCTTCCATTAGACCAGTTCCTGTTCTTCTTCCTTGACTCAAACAATTTCATAGTCTTGATTTCCTTTATATTGATATACAACTCCAGGCTGCAACATACAACTCCAGGTATGCTCTTATATGCCATTTTTTATCTATGGTATGTTTCCTTTTTCAGTTCTAATCTAGCTCCCTCTCTTTTGTTGAGTGGAAAATGAATATATTGCATCTAAAATATATACAAAGCTACATTATCAAAAAAAATAAGACGGATGTGATTAATTATTGAGCTCGTATATATAGATTGTGGGTTGTTAAGCGGTCAATCATTCATGCAAGTTAGCATAATACAGTTTTGAGCGGTTACGAGATCAAATGTGAATTGACCTAACCTGAAACTCCTCCAAAAAAAACTATTTTTTGTTATACACACACACCTCATTTCAATATCTGTAGTTCTTCTTTCCTAAACGTGTTGCTTGTGTCTCTTGCTCCCCCTGTGGTGTGCTTTTCTTAGTGTTTTCCCCCCTATTTTTAATGCTATTGGGTCTGCACTGGTCCCATTTCTCATCCTTGTACTAGTGCAGTAGCCTTTTTACGGTAACTTTTTATCTTTTTGAATAAATTGTTCTTTTATAAAAAAAACATAGTTATTCATAGTGCTGTTAGAGAGTTGTGGTTTATATTGGGATGTACAGGGACAATCGATCACCTTAGTGCCAACTGTGCCTTATGGATGCTTAGCAAGGTTTCAGGAGGATAAACGTTCCTGCCAGTAATGCTTTTGATTTTAGCTGCTTAATGTTTTTGTAACAGGTCGTCCATGATTTCTTCCTAGCTTTATTATTCAAGCCTTGGGTTGCCATTGTAATTTAAAAAAAAAAAGAGTTGTGGGATATCATCCAGGTCTAGGATTTTCTTATTGCCAACAGAAAGTAAAAGACTCATCCAAGAGAATGTAAGAATACTGACAATTTCAGCATTTTAATAAGGAGTGACAATTTCACTTCCTTTGGTTGATAAGTTAGAATCATCTGGATGACTATTCAAAAGGGATTTTGTTCACCCTTAGTTTTGGAATAAATCCCAATGAAACAAAATATAAATCCGAAAGAACCAAGGTGTGCAATCAGAAATTAGGTATCGAATTGGTGAAGAAATATACACAAAATGCCCCCTAAGCAATTCCACAAATATCCAAATCCAAAATGGTTACTAGCTCTTCATCAGTCCATTAATTCCTACTCCATTCTAAGTAATTAAACGTGCATAGGCATTTTATTTTATTTTATTGAGGGTGAAGTTATCGGTAGGTAAAAAAGAGGATTAACTTTATTTTATTGAGGATAAGGATTTCTTTCTAACTCCTGGTGTTTGTGGTTTTTTTGTATTGTTTTATTTAGATAAAAATGAAAAAGTACATAAAGAGTCTTACGAAACTAAAAGCCCGCAATGACTTGAGGAGAAGGTTTAAACAAGGGGAATTTGACATTGACAACCTTGTGCAATATGTTATATATGTTGGAGGAAATGATTATACCTGATTCTGTTAGTGTTGTAAAAGATAAAGTTTAGTTCCTATTTGATTTAACGGTAGAAACTATATTTCTAACGTGATTTATGATATATGAGGTAAGTTTATGAGAGGAGTTTTATCTCGATTTGCGTTAACATGTTTTTTCAATGTCAATTCAAAGAGGCTTTTTAGACATCTTATTAACAATATTGATATATTTTTAATTTTCACACCTTAACCTTTTCTTATAATTAGTTAATTTTTTAAAAATATATATTTCTCTGATTTAAAAATTGGAGTAAGGATACCTTCTTGATTCAATGAAGCAATTATCGTGTTCACTAGGAGATGAAATTATATTTATATGATCCAAATCTTTCATGGCAACAATGAGCATTGTCATGCTTGAAACGTAAACAAGGAAAAATACGATTATCTGATGAAAAAAGGATGCCACCGAAACAAATGAGGATTAGTAAACGGTTGAAATGTTGAATGCTATTTTCTCATCCCTGGGGTCTAACAACGCTGGGAAACGCATTTCATTTTGACGCTTCGATAACGTCACAGCTTTTAGCACTAATTAGATGTGGTGTTACAATTGTCACGTAGCATAACGTAGTATACAAGGGTGTTACAAGTGGTATCAGAGGGTGTTACAAGTGATATTATAGCATGGTGTCAGAGGGTGTTTCAAGTGGTATTAGATGTGGTATCAGAGGATGTTACAAGTGATATCAAATATGGTATTAGATATGCCACTCCTATTTTATCATCCTCTCTTCGTTAGAGATTCTTTGTTCTGCTTTCATCGGTTTTCTCCTATTCGGTGTTAACATGCGCAATGTGGCTACTCTTTTTACAAGTTTTACTAAGAAGACATCCTCCTCACTTCTTCTTCTCCCTCCTCCCACGACCTTCTTCTTCCATTAAACATGTTCTTGTTCTTCTTCCTCAACTTAAACAATCTCATACTCTTGTTTTCCTTTAGATTGATATACAGCTCCAGGCTGCAGCATCCATTGCTGAAAGTTGCATCAATTGAAACTTTCCTTGTGCAAAAATTGAATCTCTCCTCCTTTTTTCTCATCTACATACGGTGTTCAAACTCAGATGGACAAGGTATGTTCTTATATGACGTTTTTATTTGTGGTGTGTTTCCTTTTTCGGTTCTAATCTGACTCCCTCTCTTTTTGTGAGCGGAAAATGAATATATTGCATCTAACATAGATGGAAGTAAAATATTGCTTACCATTGATTCTGATCTTGATCTTGCTACCCATAATTCTAGCCTTCTTAGTCTCTTGCATAGCTGGATGGTCGGTGCTTGTGCACGGTGTAGCGTTCTTGGTTTCCTGCATAACTGGATGGTGGTTGTTTGTGCACGGTGTGGGAAACGGGTTGAATGGCGAAGGCACCTACGTCGAGACCGAGATTGAGGTCTGAGAGGTGGGGGCTTGTGGGTTACACCTAGGGCGAAAAAATGAATATCCTTTATATAAGACATATGCCTTAAACCGAATTTTTATGGACTGAACCGCTATAAATATTAAGGGCGGGAGGGACTAGTTAATATGTAATAAGGGATCAAAGTCCATGTAGTTTGTTAGGGGTAAAATGGCAGATAACTTTGAGAGTGAGGCGTTATGGTGTTACAATTGATATCATAGCCTAGTATGGCATCAGAGGGTGTTTCAAGTGGCATCAGATGTGGTATCAGAGGCTGTTACAAGTGGTATCAAATATGGTATCAGATGCGCCATTCTTCTTTTATCATCCCTTTTCCGTTGGAGGTTCTTTGTTATGTGTTGTTGGTGTTTCTTTAATTCGGTATTAACCTGATCAATATTGGGAGCTTAGTCTACGCTAGTCCCATTTCTCATCCTTCTACTAGTGTAGTAGCCTTTTTACCGTAACTTTTTATCTTTTGAATAAATTATCCTTTTATGAAAAAAAAACACAGTTATTCATGCTGCTGCTAGAAAGTTGTGGTATATATTGCGATGTATTGACTACGTGAAGGACAATCGATCACCTTAGTGTCAACTGTGCCCTATGAATGCTTAGCAAGGTTTCTAGAGGATAAACGTTTCTGCTAGTAATGTTTTTGATTTTATCTGCTTAATGTTTTTGTAATAGGTCGTCTACGATTTCTTCCTAGCTTCATTATTCAAGCCTTGGATTGCCATTGTAACTTCATGACTATTTCATCCTTAGTTTTGGAATAAATCCCAATGAAACAAAAAAAAATAAACCCAAAAGAACCAAGGTATGGTATCAGATGCGTCATTCCTCTTTTATCAATTCCACAAATATACACAAAATGCCCGTAAGCAATTCCACAAATATCCAAATCCAAAATGGTTAGTAGCTCATCATCAGTCTATTAATTTCTACTCCATTCCAAGTAATTAAACATGCATAGGCATGATTGAACCCAGAAACACTCAGAGAACGAAATAAAGTATTCCTGTACAAAGTTTTGTCGAATTCTGAACTATCTCTACTTCTTATAGTGGTTTTATAGATAGTGCCTTTGATTGTCCCACCTGTCATATATTTGATTATCGTATTTATTGTTGGGTTAACTGTGTAGGGAAGAACATACTACAATACAACCAATCTCACTTTGTTTTTGACAAGGGGTTATTCCACGAATGGTCAGCCCATCCCAATCATGATGGCAGCTCAAGAATTCAGACACTTATTCTACGACCACAGTCTTGATAGACCTGCAGAATGCCTAATCTCTGGCTTTAAAGGAGGAACATAATCCACAGATAATTCTACATTTTATTTAGGTTGGAAAAATTAGTTTTTTTCATACAAATTACCTAATTCTACATTTGATGTAGGTTGGAAAAATGTATTATGTGAATTATGCCTGGAACATTTCAACCTCCACAGATAAAATAGCCATCAGAACAGGCAAACGGTTTGCTCTTAAGATACTCGAAGACTAAGTAAGTAAAATTTTATACGAAAAATGTATTGAATTTAAAGTTATTCATTTAAAAAACTTCTTTACATGATGTAGGCTAAGAAAATATGACTGTGAATGAGGCTATAGCATTAGCCCGAAGGGCAATTATTCAGGCATGTATCCATGATTAATAAACTGTGGGGAAGCTACCGATGTGTAATAAAGAAGATTAGTTTTATTTTATTGAGGATAGATATTTCATTCTTACTTGTGGTGTTTATGGCATTTTATGCAGTGTATTATTTAAATGAAATTGGAGAAGTACATATAGAGTCCTGTGAAACTGAAATGAACCTTAAATTGCAGGAGGCCGAGGCAGCTCGCAGTGACTTGGAGAGAAGGCGGAAAGAAAGGGAACTTGATGTTAGCAACCTTGTGCAATATGTTGCAGGAAATGGCGATTAAACCTCACTCTGTTAATGCTGTATAAGAGGGTGTTACAAGTGGTATCAGAGGGTGTTATAAGTGAATTATAGCGTTGTATTAGAGGGTGTTTCAAGTGGTATCAGAGGGTATTACAAGTAGTATCAGATATGGTATCAGATGCGTCATTCCTCTTTTATCATAGTTTGTTAGCGGTAGAAAGGTGGACAATTTTGAGAGTGAAGTGTTGTGGTGTTACAATTGGCATGTAGAATAACGTGGTATAAAAGGGTGTTACAAGTGGTATCAGAGGGGGTTGCAAGTGATATTATAGCGTGGTATCAGAGGGTGTTTCAAGTGGTATCAGATGTGGTATCAAAGAGTGTTACAAGTGGTATCACACATGGTATTAGATGTGCCTTTCCTCTTTTATCATCCTCTCTTTGTTGGAGATGTTTTGTTCTGCTTTCGTCGGTTTTCTCCCATTCGGTGTTAACCTGAGCAACGTGGCTACTCTTTTTACAAGTTTTACTAAGAAGACATCATCCTCACTTCTTGTTCTCCCTCCTCCCACCACCTTCTTCTTCCATTAGACCAGTTCTTGTTCTTCTTCCTTGACTCAAACAATCTCATAGTCTTGATTTCCTTTATACGGTGTAACAAAAAGGCATTAACTTTATTTTATTGAGGATTTAGGCATTTCTTTGGTTTTTTTTTGCACTTTTTTATGTGGATCACAACGAACAGGCACATGAACAGTTCTTCAAAACTGAAATGTCCTTACTAATGGGAGTTGGTCCAAATGGTAAGCGGTTTGATTTTACTTAAGTAAGGTCTCGGGTTCGAGCCTTGTATATGCAGAAAACTTCCATTGGGAGACTCTCCCCCCATAGCCTGGTGCGCGACGCGGGTCGGATCTGAATGTGGTCAAGGTAAAACACTGATGAACCGGGTGGGCAATAAAAAAAACTGAAATGGCCTTTCACTTGAAGACGGCGGAAGAAGCCTACCAGGAATTGCGAAGAAGGTGGAATAACAGTGAATTCGAAATTCACCGCCTTGTGCAATCAGCATTTAAAAAGTCTCACTTTGTTTTAGGTTTTAAATTTGGAAAAAATGCGACTTTATCCTATAAGTTGGATTGTTCTTGGAAAAGTAGCGAGGATGTGCTGTATAAGATGCTCCCATTGGTCCTTAACATAAGACGTATTTTTTTAATTTGATTAGATGAAGGAAGCTAGGTATATTAGTTAATACGATATGTATCTTCTACAGTATCCTAATCATCTTTTTTAATTGTCTCATTCCTTCTCCGCCTTATTATTGTTAAGAGAGCATTACTAGAAGTAAATTAGAAAAAGACTGACAAATATGAAAACTATATCTTATATTTAGTATCCAAATCAACTGCTCAAATATATTTTATATTAAAAAACGGAGTAAAGTTTAGACATCTCACCGACAATATTGCTATGTTTCTATTTCTCATTCTGCGGGTTGTTCATGTGAAAAACTTCGATTTCATATCATTATCATCATCAATTTATTCCAAATAAAAATATAAACAATAATAAGTCTAAAAAAATAAATTGTAAAAGATAAAACCAGGATAAGCGAGGGTAGAGATGGCAAAAGGATTTTTAGAGAGAAGGATTGGGGCGTACCTCAGAATATGATGGGTGGATCTCTGATAGAAGCTGGCAGGAAATGGCGAGGTGGTGTTAGATAAAGAACGGAGATGGATCGATATGATCTTTTGAGCTGAGATTGGGGGTAAGCCAATTGCCAAAGCGAGTGTCACAGTCACACCTCTTTTCAAGATATGGATCCAAACCTAGGGTTTTCTTTACACTAGCAACATAAACAATTCTATTCAGTCCTAAAGGTTATACAAGCCGGTCCCATAAGGCAGATTTTGGTTTAAAAGCATTAAGGAACATACCATATCTAATTCATTCTAAGCTTAATGAGTTTTCTGAAAAGTCCCTCGAGCAATACCAATGAGTAAAGCAAGTGGAACCAAGTTTTATTAAGTTCTCTAATTTGTAACCGATGGAAGTTCTTCTCACAAAAGCATGAACTCAACTATAGGCCCGGTTTAGTACTTGAGGGGTAATATATCCCTATTTTGTTATGGTATTTAATGTTTTAATTAGGGATCTTATCATTAATATTGGGCTAAATTGTATTTGCTATGATTAATTTAAATTAATAGTGACTATGTGAAAAAAGAGCTTAAAAGATAATATTTTCATAAATACTGCAATTGCTATTTATAACATCCTTTATTTTTAGCACTTAAAGTGAGATGTAGCTTAGATTTTTTTTAGTCAAGAATTATAAATAAATTAATAATTTGAAAGAAGTATCAAGTTCAAAGAATTTAGTCAAAAATAAAAAAAAATAATACAAATGAAATACTTCCTTAAAATAATTACTTTGAAGTAGAGAGATGTATCTTGTTATTAAAACAAGTAATATAAAAAAAAACACTTCTAACATTATGAATATTAATTTTATTATTATTAGTTTCAAAAAAAATACTCCATCTGGTTCACAATATAAGGCATTTCTATAAAAAAGGCACGGTCCACATAAGTCACTTATTGCTTAATTAATGCTTTTTTTAATGTTTTGTCCCTGTAATTAATAACCACTTTCTAACTTTACCTCACTCATTATATCTCCCTCTCTCTAAAAAACCACTCTCAATATAATTAAATACATTTATCAATAAGAATAAAAATAAAAAAAAAGTTATATTTTGAAACATATTAAATACTTAACTATTCTTTCTTATTTTCTGTTATATATAGATCGAATGGAGTATTTTAACAGGGGAAGACCAATCTTAACCTTACTCCTATGAAGCCTCTCACCTTATAGACACCCTGCTCCGCTTCACTCACTCTCAGATTCATGGGTTCAATTTTTTCTCCCATTTTCAATGCTTCTCTTCGTGCTCCCTACCTTCATTTCAGTCAAAAAATATCTTGCCATTGCCTTTTGCATTCCCTCTCCACTATTCTATTATATTTTGTCAAATTCATCATCTCTTGCTCCATTGATATGTGTGCATCTGTATATTTTATTGTTATTCTTCACACCAACTCCCATTTCTTTTGACTATGACTTGGCTGTGGGTTTATACACACACACACACACTCCTAAATATTTATGTCTGTGTAAACATTAAATTAGTCCTAGAATAGGCTTATTATATCCTTAAAGTAACTTTAAAATAGTTTGAGTTATATATTAATAAATATTTATATTGGTGACTTTTTAGTCTCTGATTGAGAGTTTTAGAGTAACTCTTATATACTTATATATGAGTTAAGGAGTAGAAATAACTCTAAATATTTTTTCATATACTTGTAAATTGCCTAAGATTGTGAACGATTATTTTTTATTAAAAAAAATGGGCTGAATTATATGTATAGATGTATGTATTGTAAATTTTCAAGTAACTAATGTTACAAGTAAATTTTTTTATAACTCACTTTACTTACATATTTAATAATTTAATTATAATTAATGTATTATTGGATTATTGTTTCCTTTTAGACATGTTTGAATATGTGATGATATTTTATATGAATGACATCATGATTTATTATACCTTATCTTTTAATAATATTATTTATTGGTGATTGGATATAAATATCATGACAGTTGCATTTGTGATGGGTTGAAATGAGGAAGAATTTGTATGGTGATATCTTTTCAAGTGATATGTCATCACTCGGTGCACAGTGGATGACACTTATTACAACCCCTTCTTTCATGTTTTACTTTAGTCGAGATTGCATTTGAACTGTGAGACATATGACTCCTCCTTAGTTTTGTTCTTTTAAGAAGGGGAACCATAGTCCAGACTTAAGCTCTACACGTTTGGCCGAGTGTATCTTAAGAATTGGCGAACTTGGGACAATCCAATCAAATGAATGAGTCTTTGTTGAACTATTTGTTAGCCCATAACTCCAGTTAGCGAAATAAGGATGGACGGTAATATAAGGGAGGTTGCATATTGCATAATTGTATATTACATATTGTAATAAAAATAGAGATTGAGACAATGATGATTAATTTGAAATCATTTTATATGAGGATTGTGATATATGCAAATATACATGTAATTAGTTCCCTCTTTTAAATCATATATAGTTTGTTTGTGTATGATAAAAACTTTTAGTACTTACTAAGACATGAAATTTCATCCTGTATATTAACATTTTTCAAATGATTGTTCTAATAGGGAGCTAAGGCAGTAAGGCGCCGGTGCCAGTCAGGGTTCTTTCTTTTTTTTAAAAAAAAAACTTCAGTGACATTTTGGTAAAAACACAACATTTCAAAATTTTAGAATAATCCCTTGAGATTTATTTGTTATTTCCATGTATTATCAAATTTTTAGAGTTTTTTAAGTTCAAATGATATTCATTTAGAATTTTTCTCAAAAAATAACAGCAGTACTCTCAGTAAAAAAACTAGTTTTTTTTTTTTTGCCAACAATAAAAGACTGGTAAATGTTCCGTGATAATGGGGTATTGGGATATCTACAACATAAAAATGATACAGTTTGTTATAAAAAGTCATAAAATATAAGTAGTTTATTCTATATATATTTTTTTTAAAATAACTAATTTTTCATACTACATTAACATAATAACACAGGCATAAGTTTACGTGATCATCATATTACATTTTAAACGCTTCATTCTTGTTGCTGTAAAGGGTTAAGGGGCAATTTTGTCCTGAAGGTTTTTTAAGGATAATTATATTATGAAAGTGTTAAAAAGAGAGTAATTTTACGTTAGCCGTTATCTCAATTAATTTTGACTGTTAGTTGACCAAATATGCTAAGTTGATAGTTCACTCGTCATCCATATCATTTTTATTTAATAATAATAATCAAACATGGGACACATAGTCACATGTGTTGTATATCATTATAGTATATATTAGTTTATAAGTCAGATAAATTAATTTAGAGAAAAAATAATAAAAATAAGTATCTTAAAATAATTTATTTAGCTTCCCATATTTCTTCAAAAAAAAGTTTACTGGATCTTATATTTAAGATTAGAGGTGATAAGAGGTCTCACCATGTAAAAAAAGAATATAAATTTAAATCTAAAAAATACGCACTTATTATTGGAGATGAGAAACTTTTACCCCTCAGCTTTGGGGGGAACCTTTAATCAAATAAAAAGAAGAAGAAAAATTTTACACTCTATCTTTTTATTTTGAATTATATAAAATAAAATGACAATAAAACAAAATATGTGTATAACATTCCAACGTATACATAACTCAAAGCATGCAAAAACCAGAAGCTGTGCTCGCAGTACAGGGAAAGCAAATGGCCGAATACACAAAAAAGCGCTCTGAAAATGATAGATAGCCCACTACTAACTTTTGTCCTGGGTTAGTAACACCTCCCACGTCCTTTGTGTTGAAGTGAAAGATCAGTCCAGATCCACAACTACAAAGCCCAATAATGTAACCTCTTTTGTTTTTGATGTTACTATCTCCAATCCTAATTATAAGAAAAAATTAATTTTTTAATAGAAATTAAGGAAGTTAAATAAGTTCTTTAATCATATCATATGTTATGTATTCTTATATTATATATTAATTTATTATTCAAACTAATTAGTTTGAAGAAAAAATAAAAGTAAAAACATTATAAAATAATTTAATTAAATTTCTTAATTTCTCTAAAAAATTAATTTTACATATAATTAAGACAGAAAAAAATACCTCATGCTCATGCTTTTTTTTTTTTTTGGTGCCAACACCTCATGCTCATGCTAGGGTATTTGATTGTTGTTCTTATCCTCACTTACCCTAGAATATTCATATCATCTAAGGCTAGGTGAATGCAATTCATTTTCCCCGGTAGCACCGTACACTCTACTGCACACTATTTATTGCTGTTGCAGGCTCGCAGGCCCCCCCCATGGTTTTTTTTATGCCAAAGAAAATTATATGTTTTCATTACTTAAATAATCAACCATGCAGATCCGAACATCCATAAATTAACATAACAAGCAAAACTTTAAAAGTAAGTAGTCAGAAAACAGATTTTTCAACTATGATCCACATTTGATAGAGGGGTATCCTTCATCAAAAGATTATGCAGCTGCACAGGAGGTCGATTAACCCAATCAAAAGGCAAGACCTTTTCAACGAAGTCTTAACAACCCAATCAACTTCTGAGTTGGCCATAAATGGTTCCTAACTTCCTTTCTAAGAGTAAGGATTTGTTCCACTAACACGTCGCATCTCCACTTTGGAGTCACTTCCCAGTCTGTTAAGCTAGGTTACCAAGGACTTGTTATCTGATTCAAAAACAACATCGTTCAATTCATTCTCCTTTGCATACTTGAAGGCCTCTAGCATCGCCCAACATTCCGCTATTAAAGCTGACTGAGCTTGTATTGTGTAGGAAATACATCTAACAACCATCCATTTGTATTTCTGATGACAATTGAGATAGCAGCCCTTCCATCTTCCTCTCTAAAAACACAATCACTATTAACTTTTAGCACATTACCAATGGAAGCTTCCCACCTCTGCTTTTTTGAAACATTCTGCACATTAGCTGCTTATCCCTTTACTACTCAATGGAATACGCAATGTTTCAAGGAATAGGCCATATTTCAGTATTGATCTGGACTGATCTTTTAATTCAACACTTGTTATGGCTCCACCAACAACCAAGTTCTGCTCCCACAACAATTATAACTTCTCCCATCCTCACCATTTCTACAAGCCCTTTCATTTTTTTTTTTTGGTTTTTTTGGGGGGGGGGGCAGATAACAGTCTCTTATATTTGTGATTTATCTACTTTTTTATTAGATCACTTACATTTTATACATTAATATTTTATTTATTTATTTATGAATTAATATCTTTTTATTTAAATATTTACAGAGTTATACATTAACATTTTTTTTATATTTTATTACTATTATTTTAAATAACTGGTTTGACCCCAAGGTGATCCCAATTTGAACCACTATAACTAATCTAATCCTTAAAACTATGTTTGATGACATGAAAGAGAGGAGATGAATCCTATTTTTGATGCGTTCAAGTATGAAATATTGAACAATTCAGGTGTTCACGGGACTCACAAATTTACAAGCAGCAATGAAATAGTTGTTACAAGCATCTATACCAAAATCCTTTGCTTGAAGGGATGTTGGGTAATGGAGCAACTCAAGATCCGTTTGAAGTTGAATTGACGAAAACAAGTCATTTTTTTATCCCTGAGCATCCTCGTGGAAACAATATTCCTGAACAAAGAGAACGATTTCATTATGCCCAATGTTGCATGCAACAAGAAGAAATCAAAGGGAACAATTTCATTATGCCCAACTGGGAAGACCAAAAGTACCAATTTGCTGAGAACTCAGGTAACACAGTCACTGTAGTAGCTTACCTCTGTCTTCCTCAAACCCTGTGTTACTTATATATCAAATAATGTACAGCTAAGTATGCTTTATACAAATAGTGTGCTTAGGGGGTGTTTGGTTTAGCTCAAGGAAAAAACAATTTTGTACTTTATTAGAAAAAATTCCTCACATATTTATCTCATAAGGCGCAAAATCAACTTACAAGGAGTCCTTGTGTATCTTTGTCAGAGCTGTAGAGATGGGGGTGTTATGCCATGCCTTTGGTTGATCTCTGCACATGCCATGCCTTCAAAAACAGCACAAACCTTTCTGACAAAATGCTTGCTTCTCTTCCCATCAACTTTGTGGAATTATCGAGTCCTGTTCCTGGATTCCCTTAGTTTGTTCCTTCTATTTTTGGCTTTACATTTTATAAAGATTTTTGTTTCCTAGGAAAAATTTCAAAAAGATAAAAAAATAAAAATTGAGAGCAGGGAATGCAGCACGTTATGGGTGTTAATGCTAAATATAGGATTAAACTATAAAGATTACAAATATGCCTCAATGGCAGCTTTTTCCCTATTGTCACTACACCATTTGTATTTCACACAGGTTAAACACTGAGATCATAACTAAATAAACCAACATCATATGATTTCAACTGCTGAATCTACATGAGTTGTTGCAGACACCTGATTATGTTCCTCCGCCAACATTCTTTTCATCTTCACAAGCCAACTTATGCAGTATGAAGAAGCTGTTAAAACCGTAGCTCAAACTGGAAAAGCATATGTCCACGACTTTCCTGACGCCGATGGCAGACCTGTGCCTGTGGTGGTGGGATCAAAGCACGTTCCCTTGGTAAGTCTGGAAGTTGAAGTAGTTACTGTCAATTGCATTTTATTCTCGTTGAAAAGCTTGGTTAATAATAGGAGAAACTATAGATATGGTACATGCCTATCAATGAATTTTGTCTCAATATTCTTGTCCACCAAGGAAAATTGTTTGTAATGAGAAAAAAATAAATAATTATATCACAGGAATATGATCCTGTATTTTCATCATTCAATATATGGCTATGATCCATGCGCTGGCCTTTCTATGCCTACCGAAAGCATTGTGGCTGGCTTCATTTCATGTAAAACAGAAAGAGTTATTCAATATGCATAGTATGCCTAAGATTTGCTTATCAATATGCCGTCAATATTGTGTTTATAAATTTTAATGATGGTGATTAATTATTTATCATTCATGGAATTAGTCTCTGACAAAAGATCCTTAAGCTTCCTAGACTGTTAATTAGCTATCTATATATTATATACGAACTCTTTTCAATGCTACTTTTTCCTCCTATACCAATGAGGCCAACATTCTCTCTTAAATTATGGAATATCAATAACTTAATACTACCTCCGGTCCTAATTATAAGGTAAAGTTGACTTTTTTTTTGGAGAAATTAAGGAAACTAAATAGGTTGCTTAATTAAATCATATGTTATATATCCTTAGATTATATATTAATTTATTAGTCAAATTAATTACTTTAACGAAAAAAATAAAAATAAAAATACTCTAAAGTAATTTAATTAGCTTCCTTAATTTCTCCAAAAAAATCAATTTTATCTTATAATTAGAACCGGAGGGAGTATAACATAGTTATTCATTTGGGTGGCCCATCTATATTATCTTAGTGCATTTATAACCCCTCTTTTCCCCTCCTTGCAGAACACCTTTGCATCTTGATTAAGTTAATCAGAGGAATCTTATACGCGTTCCTTGCAGAGGAATCAGCTACAGAATGCCTCATTTTGGGTCTGATGAAGGAGTAAATGGTCTTATTTACTAAATTAGTTTTGTTTCTAATTTAACTAATTCTACATTCCATTTAAGTTGCAAAAAGTTATCGAGTGCATTATAATGGCGAAATATCAATATCCACAACTAAAAAAGCCATCGAATCAGGGTCCTCATTTAGTCTTGCAATACTCAATCAAGGGTTAAAAGTCCACAAGTGTTGGGGATGGTAATTGAAGTAGTTCTAGGTTTGAGGATTTCATTCGGAGAAAAGAAGGTTGAAGCCCTAGATTTCAAAACCTTCAAAATGGAGTAGAAATGAGAAAATCATCATCATCTTTATACATAAAATCTTATAATACCCGCTTAAAAACCCATTTAACTAAAAATGCGTCAGAAAATCAACAATTACAATTACAAAAATCTTATTAAAAAATATTAATTAAATACTATTAATTACATGCACCACCTCCTCCTAAGCTAGGTCCTTCGGCTCCTTCGGAACGTGCCTCCACGTCCTGAAGTGAAGGGGAAACCACATCCAATTTGAGCCCAGGTCATTCAGAAAGCGGTTGAACATGTGACCCCCATTATCAATCGGCTGGTCCGTTTCCTCATTCCACGACACTACAACTTGTAGTGTCTGGTCTATGCTGATCAGACCGGCCACGTCCAGCTTCCTCATGAATACGTCCCCCTGCTCATCTGCACAATTTACTGCATGTTAGATAAATTGTAAATCAAATTTAACATTTCGAATTTAAATAAATAATTTATTAAATAAAAAAATTTATTTACCTTAGACCTGCACCTAAAACCCAGTAAACTATGAAGACAACCCTCGTGGGTTGTTTTGCTCCCGCGCCTCCTCCTCATCGAAGAACTGCTCCATCTCTTTGATCCCAATCGGGACTTCGAAGTCCTCATTCGCGTCATAGTCCTCGTCGCTGATATCTGCCTCCCCAATATCAGGCACCTCTGGTACGGTCGTCTCCTGTGGGATCGTCTACGGTGTTTGTGGTAGGGCCGACTCCTATGGGGGGATGGGCTGAAATGCCACGGTCGCCTCCCTCTGCCCGCTGCTCTACTATTGCCACCCCACAAAATTGGTCTGGGGACCTTGGGCTCCTTCCCCCTATCCTGTCTTGAAGCCATATCAACTACAAAAATTAAAAAAAAAATATTTTAGTCACATTATTATGCAAAAATATAATAAAAATAAAAATATAAATAAAATACGTTTTGTCTCCGTACCTCAAATACAAATAATGAGAAATATTGCAATAGAAACTTTTCCACATACATCTGAACGCTCAAATTTAAAAAAAAAACACTCAGAGAAATTTCAAGAAACGAAATGGCCAAACGGAGGAGTAATGGGGGGCGGCTGCCTTTTATAGGCGCCGAATTTGTAGCGGTTCTTCATATAACCTCTACAAATAAGCTAGGGCTTCTAAATTTTGTAGCGGTTTTATAATAACCGCTACAAATTACAAAAACGTTTGAAGTTTTGTAGCGGTTATGGTATAAAACCGCTACAAATTTTGGGACTTCTGAAATTCTGTAGCGGTTATAACTTTATAACCGTTACAAATAGGCGACCTTTCGCATTTTGTAGTGGTTTAACCAATTAAACCACTATAAATAACCGCTACATTGTTGGCGTGTTTTGGTCGCGCCAAGTAGCGGCAACTTTGTGTTTGTTATTATTGATTAACCGCTACAATTTTACCGCTATAAGTTTTGGCGGGAATTGCGTGCCATATCTATAGTGATTTTTTATACTTAACCGCTACAAAAAACGTTGTTAATCTGTCGTCCCACTTGGCGCATAGCTTACCGCTACAAATTTATAGCGATTTAGGTTTTAACCGCTACAAGTGTTAATATTTGTAGCGGTTAATTATAACAGCTACAATTTCACCACTACAAAATACCATTTTTTTTGTAATGTGTTATTCCTGTTTGATTTCAAGTTTATATCATTAGGGTTTAAAGATAAGGTAATAAAATAAATTGAATTTGAAAATAGATATTAAATCTTAAATTCAATTTGAAAATAGGCATCAAATCATAAATTATAATAATCTAATAGACATTTGGAGACTGTAAAAACATTATGCGCATAAATAGTTTTTCCTTCATAAAACAATTTCAAACATATGATAATCTAAATAATTCCATTTAACTTTTAGCATCAATGTCACATGATTGTTACCATATCAACATATTTTGATAATCATATTACCTAATATTATATCTCTACATATACTACTATCACAATTAACAATTTCAGGTACAATACTCCCTTAACATATATAGTTTGTTGTGTTAAAAAACAATAGTAATATCTCCTGGTTGAATTTCATTTGGCATATGTGGATTAAATAAATATGAGAAAACGATAAATAAATATCACTTAAACTTTAAAATTTTAAATAAATGATTTATCATAAATAAGTGATTTATCAAAAACTTAAATTATCAATTACTATACTCTTTTTATCAATCTCATTTATTCTTATTATCAACAAAATCAATTTAAAATTTTAAAATTCAAATGATATTTAATTATATTTTTCACACTAAATATTCAGTGTAAAAGAAGACTGGGGGGCTAAATATTATATATTGATGAGTTATGGATTTATTTATTCAGTGAAGTACAGCTAGCTAAGGCTGCAGGGGGATGATTTAAAATATATCCATAACCGCGCATGTATGCATTAATAAGAACAGAGGCAACAAGCAAATGTTGTCTCAGGGAATGGAGCGACGAACGACACTAAACCCTCCGTCGACGACCAGGTCATGTCCACTGATATAAACAGATTCATCAGAAGCAAGAAAGAGGGCAGCTTCGGCAATATGGATAGGCTTCAATGAAATACCCTTCAGGTTAGCGAAAGAATTGGCAATGGCTTCAGCTTCATCTGCCTCCTTACTGAGCACTTCGCAGGTAAGAGGTGTGGCAATAGTATATGGCGACACACAGTTCACTCTGATCCCATAAGCTCCGAGCTCGCTGCAAGTGGAGCGGACGAGGCCTACTAGAGCATGCTTGGATGTGGTATAACCTTGGGGCACATTTGCCCCCACAGAAGCAGCCACGCTGGCCGTGCAAATAATGGATCCACGGATGTTACCGGCCACCATGGCTCGAGCCGCGTGTTTGATTGTCGCAGCCACCCCGTGAACGTTGACGGCCATGATGTTGTCAAATGCGCTCAGGTCAAGGTCCATTATGCTGGCCAGGGAGCCTGCGATGCCGGCGTTGCTGAACATGACGTCGAGGCGGCCGTATTTGTCGACGGCGAAAGCTATAGTTTGCTCGACCTGTTTCTCGTCTCTGACATCACAGTGATGGTAACTCACTTGATGTGGGGCTAATGAAGCGGCAAGTTGGTGACCCGGTTCATCTTGAATGTCTGCTATGACCACCGATGCTCCATTTTGGGCGAATAATTTCACTGACTCTGCTCCGATCCCACTGGCTCCTCCGGTGACTATGGCAACCTTACCCTCCAACCTGCAAAAGCCACGCGAAAATATTGTCAACGTTATGGGCAATAATTTGGGCAAGGGGTGGTGCACGAAAAAGAAACGGTATAATTTGAAAGTATTAAACATTTGAAAAATCTATAAAAACCTGAAACCAACATGATTTTTCTCACAAAGTATCAAAAATGTTTCTCATTTGATTTGACGTATAATATAATCATCAAAACTCAAAAGAAACACAATATATATATATATATATGTATATTTGGAAGGGAGGATTGTTTGAAGGGCAGCAACTGGCACCCGTGCCTCCAAAAATTTCAAGTTCATTAGAAGTTGAGTGTGGGATTTCAAGACCCATGCCTTTGCGTGGTCGTCATTGATTAGGGCTACTGGTCCCTCGATGTGTTTGCCTTGCAACTCTGGAAATGTGAGATTTTATTTTGGGCGCCGAGCGTTATTTAAATTTTCCAAGTTCCATCCGTCGTTGGCCAACCTTGCGTGGTCGTTTTCGTTTTCCCTTTTGAAGGAGACAGTGAAATTGAATTCAATGGATCTCCGTACCATTCCCGCTACAGAAGCAATAAATCATCAATCATATCATCAGTCATCAATATCCATCTGTCATAGTCCTTTCTTCTTTCATTTTTCACACCGGCAACGTGTTTTTTTTTATGTGTTGTGGTATCACATTATTGCATCATCAGTCATCTCGTCAGTCATCAATATCTATCTGTAATAGTCCTTGCTTCTTTCATTTTTCACACCGTCAACGTGTTTTTTTTTAGAAAGACTTGTTAAAAAAGATCTTAATGATTTATTTATTAAATAGGATTTGGGAAGATATCTATATATGGAGAGAAACTTTCTATACATGTAGGTTAGGTAAGATTTTTATACATATACAGGGAAGAATTTTTCACACAAAGAATATCATCTACATACCAGGAAAGATATTCTGTACACGAGGAAGATAATCTACACATAAAGGTCTCATTTGATAAATAAGTTGTTAATGAGGAATTTTTTTCATAATTTTTCCTTTTTTTATGTGTAGTTGTATCACATTCCTGGGATCTGATGAAACTGGAGGAGGAATTGAGACAGTATTTTTTAAGTATATAATTATCTTAAATATATTAATTATTTTTTTTTATTTTCTGATCTCCTTGCAAGAATAGAAGAAATATTTTATTGTTAAATTTACGAGTTGATTCTTTGAATTTATCTGTTTTATGTTTCTAGCTTATAAAATTGTATCAGCTTATACTCAAATTCGTGCTGGCCATAAATTCAGTTAAACTCATAAGTTTACATTTTGAATTTACAATTTTTAGTGTGTGTTTGGAATGGCTTATTTTTGTCCAAAACGTGCTTATAATTCGTGATTCACAGTATACGAGGTAAGTATGTGAGAGGAGTTTTTTCTCGGCTTGCGTGATTCGGGCTTATTTTTTAAATAAGCCCTTATTTAAGCTTTCCCAAACACCCACTTACTTTATAAAGTTGTATTAATTCAGCTCTTGTTAGCTTATTCATGTTGATCATGTTTAATGGTTGTACATATGAATTTCATAGAAATTTCTCAATTGGACAGAACAAATTATAAATATTGATAGATTAAATTTCCTTTTCCGGTCAACATATTAAATTTCGATTATTTATATTTAAAATATCTTTAAATTAAATATTGTCATTTTTTTATTATATTATTATATATTTTTAACACCAATTATTGATAAAAATAAATTTTTATGGATTTATTATTCGAGATTACAGCCCAAATTTACATTATTCTCACGGGCTTAAATAAACCCGTGAGTTTCGTGACCTTATTCCTCGGGCTGATTTCGTAACTATCTCTCGTACGTCACAGCGTTCTTTAAACCCGTGAGTTTCGTGACCTTATTCCTCGGGCTGATTTCGTCACTATCTCTCGTACGTCACATCGTTCTCTACTTTGCTCTTTCAAATTTAAAATTTCAAACATTTCAAAATTAATTTCAATTTAATTATTGGATTTAGGTCAATTTCAAACCTGTAGCTGGGCGGTCATTCACTCATTCCTAATGGATGATTTTTTTTTTTTTCAATTTCTCATACTTCATGATTTTTTTAAATTTAAATTTTATATACTATCCATTATATACATCATATTAAAAATGTGGTAAACCATAAAAAGCGCAGATTTTGATTTGGTTAGAAAATTTTAGTGGCCTCTTAGCTTTCAAACTCGTTGTTTATTATGTTACTAATTTTATTATATTTATTATTTAATTAACTATTTCCAAAATTGTACTGTCGTTAATATAAATTTAATATATTTGGAAGTATCAGGTTAATTAGGGAAATGCATATATTTCTTTATTTGCTAATCTTTTTCCATTCAGCGGCGGCTTTTGTTTAATTCTTTACTTTTCGTAATAAATTCCATACATAAAATGTTGGGAAATTTCCTTAAAAAGAACATTTAAATCATGAAAATACAGAAAAGTACTCTGAATTTACATAATTTTATAGAGGTGTTAGTAACTAAACTGAAATTTACAAATTCAAAAAAAAAAGGACCAATTTGCCCTTATTTTTTTTAATTTAAAAATTTAAGTATCCCCACCGGCCGCCCCAAGGAGCTCTACTGGCTGACCAGCACCCCGGCGACCCGCCCACTGGATGCTGGAACTCTGGTGGGAATATTCCTAAAATATTCACTTAATATTCCCCAAAGTGGTGGACCCACCACTTTTATGTATAAAAAGTACATGACTATTGAACTACCAATATCCTTTAATATATATATATATATATAATGCAAAAAATATATATAGTAACCGTCAATCTTTAGCCAAACCCACCAACAAGTTCAGATTAGCCATTAGCAAATAGATATAATAAATTAATGAGTTTATATAAAGATTTTGTAACTTTCATTTTTTAAATAAAAAATCCACGTACTCTCTCAAATCATTCACAGATAAGGAATTCCCATACTTAAATAAGGAATTAAAAAGTTGAGATAAGCAATTAGCGTGTTCATATCAGGAATTCGCAACTTTTATTTTTAAAGTAAAAAATGCACTTACTCTCTTAGACCATTTACAAGTTTAGATAAGGAATTTCTAAGTTTAGATGAGGTATTAACAAGTTTAGATAAAGAATTCACAAGTTCGAATTAGGAATTTGCAACTTTCGTTTTTTAAGTACAGATTAACTGTCTCTCTCATACCATTCACAAGTTTAGATAACGAATTCTCAAGCTTAAATAAGGAATTGACAAGTTTAGATAAGAAACTTGTGAAGATTAAGAATTCGTAACTTTCATTTAAGTAAACATTTCAGTTAGGCTCTTAGACCATTCACAAATCTATATAAAGAATTCACAAGTTCATATAAGAAATTAACAACTTGAGATATGGAATTCCCAAGTTCACAATTCCTTACTTGAACTTGTCAATTCCTCATCTCAAGTTATCAATTCCTTATCTAAAATTAGGAATTATTCATCTAAAATTGTGAATGACCTGAGAGCGAAAGTGAATTTTTTACTTAAACAAAAGTTACGAATTTTTTATTTGAATTTGTCCATTCCTCATCTAGACTTAAGAATTCGTTATCTAAACTAATGAATGGTCTGAGAAAGTAGGTGAATTTTTTTTACTTAAAACACAAAAATTGCTAAATCCTTATACGAACTTTTGAATTTATCATCTCAATTTGCCAATGCTTTATCTCAATTTGTTAGTGGGCTTAGTTAAAGATGAAAAATTACTATATATATTTTTGTTGCATCACTTATATTAGAGGATATAAGTGGCCTAATGGTTATACATTTTTTGGTGCATAAAAGTGATGGGGATTCAAACCCCCACCCTTACCACTTGGGAAGAATATTCCCTGGCTATTAAAAAAAGTAAGGGCAAATTGATATTCTTCCTCTGAATTTATAAATTTCAGTTCAGTTACTAACACCTTTATAGGATTATGTAAATCAATAGCATCTTTCTATGTTTTCATGATTTAAAAGTTCTTAGGGATTTTCCCTAAAATGTTCCTTTAGTTTACTTTTCCAGATATCAGATTGAATTTAATCACAAATAGAATCTCAGCACCTTTCCTTTATTGTACATCTTTTTTTTTTTCTTTTTTTACACAAACTTCATTTTTTTCTTCCTCAATTTGGGTGGATAAAAATGAAAAGAGAGACATGCAATTAATCAAAGATAAGAATAAAAAAGTTCCTTAAATTTTAGATAAAGCAATATTGTTGCTTATATATAACTAACGCTTTTTCTTCAGTTTTATCCATTTAATTAATGTCCATTTCTAATTTATCCACTCATCCAATTTTTGAACAAAATTTTCAATAAAGGTAAAAATGGACAAATTGTGTGCAGATGGAACTCATGACACGCGGAGGGAGGATAAGCTCCAAATTTTGTATATGGAAATATATTATTAGGTCACTGGTGATGATTGGTTGGTTACAACTTACAACAACCCATATAGGACTAGTACATGCGCAACCTGTCTTGGATTTAAGCACGTTTATTTTTTAATTTGTAAAAGAAATACATGGAGATAGAGCACAAAAAAAACACGTCTTCATTTATGCGAAGGGGAAACCATGGAGACATCAGACATGACTAACGTTAGTTTAAAGTGTTTTGCAAAATGTAAAAAATAAATTGCATAATTTATAATTTGTGAATAATATGAGCTTATTGAATTGAAATTTTTACGTCATACACTAGATAGTAGAAGATTTTGATATAAATTCTTTTGATAAAGCTTAAACTTTATTTTGCTGTCAAGCTTTAATATTTATATTGTAAATAAAATATAAGGTAAGTTTAATATTTTAACTATTTGCTTAAATAAAAATAATGATTTACCTTTAAAATCATAAAAACTATAAAATTTAAACCGTTTCATTATTTAACCCAAATTTCAAGAGTCCGTGCCCAGCCCACACCATTCTAAGGGAAAAGAAGGTATCAACTGACCACTCTATTAATTTTCTCTCCACTTAATTTCTCTATTATTGGATTAGTTTTTAATGGTTGAGATTTATTCTATAAAAATATTATTATCATTTAATAATTAATATTACAATAATATTTTTGATATAGGATAACCAGCATTAAAAGCCAATCCAATGTTGGAGAAATTAAGTGAAGACACAACTACAGAAGGAATTTTTAAAATCTGTTTTTATGCCCTTTAAATGATCGTTTTTAGGGAAACATGTATATGAGTATCGTTGAATGTTTTGAAATAGGTAACATTTTTAAAACAATCGTTATAAGTGACTTATAATGACTGATTTCTTAAACCACCATTTCTCAGAAAATTATATTTTGAACTTTGAACTTTTGATTTTTTTTTTTGTTAAAAAAAACCATAGGTAAAAATCACTATATTAAAATTTGAATATTTCAAATTCAATAATCACATATCACACAAAAGAACTTAAATTTAGACACATACCATCATAAAGATTATTTTAATGTTCAAACTTCAACTTTCAAACTAAATCATGACAATTATAAACCCAAAGATTTATGAGATGATATGCTTCCAGTAGATGTTCATACTTCATCATCATTTTCCAAAGTCTTCTTTATAAATCATTATGCCTCTAATAAAACTAATCCATAAAGCCAATGAACAATTATCCTGAAACTCTAACTCTGGTCCTCGTTAATTCATTATGCAACCAACAGTAATGAATTACTTCCTTTGCTAATTTTTTCTTCTACAAAACTGCACATGAAAATCTATCGATAAATAAAAAGGAGATAAATACTTAAGACAATGTTATGAAAAAATACTTAAGACAAATATTAAAGGCTATGGTCTTAATCAAAGTCCCACTTTGGAGTCTAGTTATCATAATAAAAATCAGAAACAGACAAGATCGAGTTCGAAAACCAAAAATCATAAAATTCATAATACTCATATAAACAAAAAATTAAGAATCTAACATGAGGCATTCAAGCATACAAACAAAATATACCATTGCACTAAACCACTGCATTATATAAAAGAAATTAAATCTCTACACATCATCATCTATCTATTGTAGAAAACACATAGGCATATACATCTTAGTTTTATGCAGAGACTAATCCAACCACTCTCCAAAAGATCCACTGCATTTTCTGGGCTGTTCATAATCACATTATCATGCATTTCAAGCTGAATCGCACCCCAGATTGGGTAAATTCTTTTGGCTAATCTTCAAGCTCCCAAATTCTTTGCCTCATGCAGTCTGCAAGTAACTTGCTAAGTTATTATCTTCTTATGCCTTCTAGTCTTATTGTCATTTATGAATATAGATAAGTATTTGTATGGGAGAATAACAGAAAAATACTACTACCTTCGGTCCTAAATATAGGACAAAGTTTGTAGTGCAATTTGCACTACAAACTTTGTCCTATATTTAGGACCGGAGGGAGTATTTGAATTTCAAAATTTCAAATTAGTCATTTGACAAAAATTTGTGTTGTTAATCTCATTACTATTCTTGTCAGCGGGATTTTAAGTTCGAATGTTAGCTTTCTATCATTCTCCCTATCTGTATCGGGCAGTTTTTAATTTTATGACAAGTAATGTCCTGAGGAATGAGTGACAACGATGTGGATTTTGACAAATTTGGTATAAGATTTTGTCTAGGTCAGCAAGTCATTTGCTTTAGGAGACTCAAATAGCATAGTTTCTCTAAACTTCATTGGTGTATTTACCTGTTACGTCTCAATGTAAAATGCTGATTATTGGTGCTATTTAATATTATTTCTATTATGTTATTATAAACTAATTGTTGTGAACGTGAAGGGCAATTCATTTTGGAGGAATACACATACTATTATCCATCTTCTTTGAAACAGCACGTAAAGGAAAGTCACCTGAGGCATGTGCCATGCTCCTGAGAATTCAATTTAGAAGGCACAAAAACCTGAAATAAGTGATTGGATGTCACAATAAAAAGACTTTGATATGTGGAGCAAAAGTTGTAATTTTGCCTCAGATATAAGCATGTCTTCACAGCTTTCTGGACAGGTTGCTAGTTAAAAATGTAAATCATTGATTGCGAATAACAAGTTGACATTACAATGAAATTTTCACAAATACAAATAATGTTTTTGAAAAATAGTAATAGTATATGAAACTCAGACTACCATAAAATAGAAGAGAGAATCAATAAAATCAATATTTAACAACGATTATGAAACAAAGTAGAACTTAGGATCTCAGCCAGAGAGGAACAGAACAGAAACAAAATTTGTAAAATCCTTGCAGTTATTCGCATCTCCAGTTACTTGAGCTTTCAAAGCACTGGTATAATTTTCTAAATCTAGATAAGTCCAAAACGCTGAAACACAAATCATGAAACTATAGATTTGATTTTATTATTGCATACATAACTTACAGAGGAATTGTTTACCCCGAAATAAGAAACAATAAATCAAAAGTAGAGCGTAAGCCATCAATTTAATAGAACAGAAAGAGAAGATTCCCGAAACCTAGGGGAAAAAATTGGTGTAGGTAGAGAATGGAGGAGGAGGAGAAACCTGATCATCGGAGTGAGGCCGAGGAGTAGAGGGGTCGCAATAACTCTAGTGGAGAGGAGGGCGAAGGTTGCAATTGGGGTCAGAGAATAAGTTAGAGGTTGCAATTGGGGTCAGAGAATAAGTTAGAGGTCGTGTTTGGGGTCGAAGAGGCGGCCAAATGATGTGATTAGATTAGGTCTGACTAAGGCTTGGAGGTGGATCAGCGAGGGAGAAAGAGGCGGAGGCGCAACTGGAAGAGGAGATATAATTGGAATTGAAACAGACATGGGTTGGGAATATTAGTGTATAATTTTCAATGTCTATTTTTTCTAAACAGTCGTGAAAAGGCACTTTCAACGACTGTTTTTAAAAATAATAGTTAAAACACAAATCAAAATTTTAAAAATACCACCGACTCCTTTTTAACCTTTTTTTTTTAAAAAAACAAACGTTAATTAACGAAGTTAAAAATATTTTTTTGTGATAGTGAGAGAATAGTCACTAGAGACACATCCTGGATACCAAATTCAAACTTCTCTGAATCCACATGTTTTTTAGATAAAAGTCAAATAAAAAATTAGCATATTAAGCTTAAGGGCAACAAAATATGAAAATATTACATATCAAACTAGTTCAAAGTAGAAAGACATAGATTGATGTTTGGAAGATACAATGCCAACGTAATTAAACTCAGATCGGTCACTAAATCGGTTAGGATATTGAGTCAATAGTGGGTCAGACCGAAACTAACCCAGAATCAAAACGGTGAAAAAGTAAAGATTTCAGAGTTATTAGTAAAAAATTATAAAGTAAATTGAAGAAAAAAATTGAACCGGTTTAACTCCCTGATTCAATTTACCGACCGATTCATCAGTTTCTAGGGTGAACTGGTAAGTCCGATTCCAATTTTTTAACCTGGCTTAATGCACCCAAATGGGCAAAAGCCGAAATGGACAAGCCCTATCAGAACAAAACACTTCAACCCTTCCAATTGATACACCACCTTTTGAATTCGAAACCTTTACGTTAACTTTGAACTACTCTAATAGAAGACACCTAATATCAAACTCGCTCGCATCTTATCTTTTCATCAAACTTCTTGCGAGCTTTTTCCCCATCTTTAAATCTTTGTTCAATTTAATATCGTATCCTGAAATTGTACACTTCCATCTTCATCCATACAGAAAACTGGAACAACCATAACGCCACAAGATAGTATAAAATCTACCCTCAATAGATCTAATACGTCTTTATTACCAACCGTTAAATGTACGGATCCTGTTTGCATCCTTTCCCTTCCCGTCCTTTTCCATCGTTTTCTCAATCTAGATTATTGGATTAAGATCTCAACAATTTATATTTAATATATTATAAAAATATTATTATTAATAATAAGAAAAAGTTTGAACTATTGAGATTTTATTCCAATGATTTAGATTAAGAAAAGGATGGGCAGAAAAAGGATGAAAGCTAAATCTTAAATGGATCAGGTTCGCCAATCATTAATTGCAGCCCAAATAATTATTCCTCGGGCAAATGTCTTGGCCTCCTTCACCAGCATTCCTCATGCAACGGAAAAGGGAGTTTTTAGAGGAATAGGTTAACTTCAATATTTTTCAGAATAAAACTTGACTAAACCTTGAACGAATATTTTTAAAACAAATCTGAACCTTGTTCCGAGGGCTTCACAACCTAGGGGTCTCACTAATTTCCCTCTAAAGTCCATATTTGCTATTGAAATATTTTTGAGCTATTTAAATTTTATCCCGAATATATTGAATTTTAACCTAAAACTTTTTTTAAAAAAAATTGCATTACGAATGCTCATGTATGACAAGCAATGTAGAAGGGTCACGATTGGGGATCTCAAAAGTACTTATATATGTAAATCAAAACAATACTCTTCTCATATACTTATCTTGTATATTATAAATCATGATTGAAAATATGTTTTTAAAAACTCCCATTGCTATTCTAAATAAGCACATATAACATTTGCCTGGAGAATAATTATTTGGGTTGCAATTCATGATTGGCGAACCGAGATCAAATCAACGATAAGTTATAGAGATTTCATAAAGGCTTGTGACGTCATGATTATTGATGATGGAAGCGTACAATCTTAGGGGTATAATATGAAAAAGAACAAAGATCTGAAGAAGGCCGAAGAAGCGAGCAGTTGAGAAGATAGAATGTGGGCGAATTTGATATTAGCCACCGTTTGTTTTTGTTTTTGCCAACATTAAAGTAGGTTAAAGTATGAAACAGTTTCGAATTTGAATGTGTATGAATTGGGAAGTTGTTGAATAATTGGTGAAGTTTGCCATTAATGCAAAATTTGTTGATTTGCATTCATTTTCAGTAGTCCTAAATATATTTATTAAAGTTAGTACAGCCAATTGTCGTCATCAAAGAAAATAAAAGAAATATTACAAAAAACAAAAGAAAAGAAAATGAAAGAAGACATCATGCATTTGGAATTTTGCTGAAGCTACAGTTTTGTCGGCATGGCTCAACAAGGCCGAAGCTACTGCAGTTTTGTGGATTTGGCCCCACCGACTTAGTTTCCTCAAATTTATGCGGCACTATTTAATTACATGAGGCTTCTTTCCTGTTTTTCTTTTTTTTTTTTGGCCCCCTAATTATTCTTGATACATAGTCATGTTGCTAATTAAATAAAAAATTGTGAAAAATAATTAGAGTTCTTAAGAAGTTTGGAGGGTGGCAATGATTAGGGATAAGCATAATGCTCAAGAGCACGGTCTAAATTACTTTGCCCAGTCTGAAAAAAACGGCCCAAAAAAATTTGGGCATCTTTAGACCAAGCATCGAGGAGGGGTAGCGCCCTGCCCGAAAAATTTTATATCATTTATTTAAAATATATATTATTTTCTATAAAAAATAGTTTTTTATACGTATTATTATATATATATATTATTTCATTTTTGTGAAACGATTTATATTGTTATTTGATATCCATCCACCACAGTTTACATATAAGTTAGAGTTCTAGAGGTGAGCACCACCCAGCTAGTGGGACTCTGGAGGCTAGCTGCCGGAGCTCAGGTGACAATTTGAGTAATGAGATTGATTACTTGAATATGGGGATTGATTACTTAAGCTCCTCAAGTCCTATCATATTACATTTTTAATGCTCCATTCTTGTTGTTGCATAGAGTCCATAGGCAATTTTGCTCTAGACTTTTTTTAGGGGTAATCTTGCTCCAAAAGTGTAAAAAAGAGAGTAATTTTACCTTAACTATTATCCCAATTAATTTTGATTGTTAGTTAATCAAATATATTGAGCTGACAATCCACATGTCATCCACATCATTTTTATTAAGGTGTAATTTTACCTCAGAAGTTCATGTATCATCTACTTCTTCTTGTTTTTTTTTTTGAAATTAGATTTAAAACTTCAGCTTTCTATCAAATGAGTTTATTGTTAAATGATAATAATCAAACATGGGACACATAGTCACTCCTGTTGTATTTCATTATAGTATATATATTAGTTTATAAGTTTGATAAATTAGTTTGGAGAAAAAATAATAAAAATAAACTTTAAAATAACTTAGTTAGGTTCCTAGATGTCTTCAAAAAAACTTACTGAATCATATATTTGAGACTGGAGGTGGTAAGGGGCCTCACCCGATAAAAAGAAAAATATAAGTTCAAATCCCAAAAAGTACAATTGTTAGAAGAGAAATGAGAAACTTTTGTCCTTAAGCTTTAAGGGAAAAACCTTTAATCAAATAAAAAGAGGAACAAAAATTAACAGTCTATCTTTTTAATTTGAATTATATAAAATAAAATAACAATAAAAAGAAATATGTGTATATTACTTTTTAACTTAAATGAACAAAGTCCAACGGTTACATAACTCAAAGCATGCAAAAACCAGAAGCTGCGCTCGCCTTACAGGGAAAGCAAATAGCCGAATACACAAAAAGAGGAAATGAAAACGACAGAAGACTGAAATCCAAGATAGCCTACTAAGAAGAGATTTTGTATTTATTTATTTATTTATTTATTTTTTGCCAAGAAGAAGAGATTTTGTAATTATTAAGAGTATTATCTCAACTTTTGTCCTGGTTGAATAACACCTGAGAGCTGACGAAGCTGCATCATTTGACCGATGGGCAATTCGTCGGGCAGCATTTCAAGATGGGGTTGCAAACGGAGTTGCCACGGGTATTTTATCTTACCCTTCATTGTTCTTCATACACAAACTTCCCTAACATTCCCCCTATTCAAAAGCCCCAGCAAAAACATGGGATGTATACTTGCATATGCATTGGGCTTATGTTTCCTTTTCTTCATTCTTATAAACTAGCTAGTGACTGAAATTGGTGGTCTTTGAAATCAGTAGGGCACAAGCTACCTGTTTTTATTCCAGTTTACATAATACTAGTGGTATGGTTCATATTGTAGTTTTGCATTTCAAGTTATGACATATGGATTCAGCCTTACTGACCTATGGCGTCCATATGATTCTAGTTTATTATGTGGGACCTCATGGAATATGGGGGCTTATGAGCTATGACGATGCTGGGAATCCTGGGCCCTACTGCCCTGTCACTATGAACTCAGTGGATCAAGAAATGACAGATGATCAAGAACTGACAGAGGAAGACAATAAATGCCGATCGAACCCTACTTCGTATTTGCAAGTCATAGATTAGATGTAACGTTATTTCCAGTCCTTAATGGACTTAGATACTCACTACGTGATAATGGTTTCCTGCTTCAATGCTGCATCTCTTGGTGTTGCTATGTGAAGCGTTAGTTTCTTGTGCCTTTTATCATTTTGAATTCTTATTCCTGTATTTATGTCTTGACTTTCTAAAATGATATCATTAGATATTTATGAATATTGGTAAAAGACTAGAATACCCTTTAGTTAAAAACATTGAAAGATGGGTGTATGCCTGATTTCGGTTTTGGTTATTTCGGTTAGTTTAATTGACAATTCCCCTTTGTTTTTAATTTTTTTATTTGTTATTTGTTTTTGTTTTGCTTTTTTTATAGAACAATATTTATATACACATATCCTTATTCGATGTGTAATGATGATGTTCGTCACAATTGACTTTCTTATTTGAATCTGTAATCCGAACATTAATTTCCTGTTTCACACTTGAAATATATATTAGTTAACGTTTATGTACAGTAACAAGTACAAAAATAATGAATAAATAATATTTAATCATATTCGGATTGTTTTCTATTACTCTGTAATTCATTTTGTTTCTGTAATTGATAGACTCGAGTTCTTGCTGCCAACTCGAGTTCTCTCCAATATTTGCAAAACTATATAGAGCTAACTTTCAAGTGCTTCTCAATAGTGTTTGGAGAATTTTTGGTCAAACTCGAGTACCTTGTATGAATTTTCCAAGTTCCAGCTTCCATTTCACTAAACTTGTGAGTTACCTTGAAGTTTTTAAGCCCCAACTTGAGTTCTCCTCACAAACTCGACTTTCAAAGCTGTCAACACCACTTCATTTTGTCTGCCAAAAACTTGCAAGAGTTAACTTGAAGTGCTACAGTACCAACTTGAGTTCTTCTGACAAAACTCAAGGTGATCAGTGCTTAAGAATGTTTCTGCCAAAACCTTGCAAGAGTTAACTTGAAGTGTTACAGGCACAACTCTAGTTCTTTACCAAAACTCAAGTTTATTGGACTGTTATGATTTTTGGCTTTGCTTCTGGATAAAATTTGCAAGAGTTAACTTCTTAACTCAAGTTCTCTTTAGACCATAACTTGAGTTTTGCTCCATAGCTCGAGTTATTTAGATAGTTCCAGTTTCTGAATTAGCTTCCGGAAAAAACTTGCAAAAGTTAACTTTCAAAACTTGAGTTCTTCAACATACACAACTAGAGTTTGTCTCCAAAACTCAAGTGCATCAAATATATTCAGCAGCATGTTTCTGTCAACTTGTGAAATGCATTTGATAATCAATTTGATTCAATTAAACTTGACATTTCTTTGCAAAACAATTTATTAACATTTTATTATCATCAAAACATGGATTCTAATAAATACACCCTAAGAAGTAATCAAGGCTGTAAGAATCCAAATTATTGCTTAAGATTTAGGATTACTGTTATCCTTAGCTTATTTATATTTGCTTTTTTTTTCTTTTTTTAAGTTAGCTTTTATTTCTATCTTTGATTCTAATTGTGTTAACTCAACTTAAGGAAAAATGTAAAGTCATTACTCAACCGCATTGTTAGTACTAAGTTTTCATGGGAACGAAATTTTACTCACTCTTTGTTATTTGATCCTGTACACTTGTGGACTCTTAGATTATAAATTTTCTCTTATTAAGCAAATTCACATTAACCGTTAAAAAATTAACATTGACTGTTAAGAATTGATGTTGATTGTTAACATTTTCAAAGCAAATTGGATCCATCGTTTAAATAAATTTTCCCTGCAAAAAAAATGTAAATTTTCATTTTAGTTTCTGCCTCCTTTTAAATTGGGTGCCTTTTCTTTGCTGTGAATTTGAATTGTAATGAGAAGTTTCATCCAAGAACTGAAGCTTGTGTTCTTCTATGGTACCCACCCACCCACCCACCCAAAAGGGATACATTTTGTATAACTAGAGGCTTCTCCCAATGCAATGCATGGTTTGTGTATTATATAATGTAAATTTTAAAATATATCATGAAGAACTATCTCAATTGTTTCAAAATTTTTGGTTGATTGCACTTGTACATAGTTTTTTCTTTTAGTTTAATTTTTTTAAGTGGTGTAAGTTATCAAGCAGAGACCAATTAGTAGTTTATTAATTGGTACAGAATTATATTATTTGTTAATGAAGTAAAATTACATAAAATTTCTCACTTTATTTTTTCGCTCATGGAATGAGTGAGGAGTTTATTTTTATTTTTTCTCGTGGACATTATGGATTATCACGAAAATCATGGGGACCAAGAAGGTTATTAGTTGGAGCCTTACTTGCTGGATGGGATGTGCATGTAAGTTACATATTCTAGGTGCTAAACAGGTTTTTCCTTGCTAATCTGATGTTCTGACTAGGGAATATCTTTTTTCAGGGTCCTGTTCTTTTCTGTGTTGACGAGGAAATGGGATGTACGAGTGGATACAGGTTTGCTGTTGGATCCGAGTCATCATATGCATACGATACATTGGGGGCTGGGTTAGTTAAGCTTTTCTCATGAATTATCCATTAGTTATAGTTCTAGCATTGAATTTGTTAACGTTTTCCTTGCATTGCTAGGTTCCGCTGCGACATGATAGCTGATGAAGCTGCATCATTTGCCCGATGGGCAATTCGTCAGGCGGCGTTTCAAGAGGGAGTTCAAGACGGAGTTGCCATGGGTATTTTATCTTACTCTTCGTGCTGTTTATTTTATCTTTTTAGAAGCATTTCTATGATTTACAATTTATGAAGTAATTATATGAGAGATGTTTTATCTCGATTTAAAAAAATAGCTTGTGAAACTATGGTTTGCTTGTTTCACAAACATACATTTCATTTGGTCTTGGCATACAAACTTCCCTAACATTCCACATGCAAGTTGAGATAAAAAATCTTGTCATAAAACCACACTGAACTTTAAACAGTTATAGATAACCCCCCTGAACTTTTATGAGGTTTAGAGAACACTCTCCAACTTTGATCAGTTACAAATAACCCCCTGATATTTCAAAATTTTAGGGGAGTCAAATATAAATTTTGAAATGTCAGAGGGTTACTTGTAACTGATCAAAGTTGGGAGTGTTCTCTGCAACTGTTTAAAGTTCAAGGGGGTTTTATAAAATGGGCAAAGGAGCAAAAATGCCCATGATCATTTGCAAAAGGAGCAACAGGCATCATGTAAAAAATTTTGGTTCAGAAATGCCTATGTACATAACAAAATGGATCATAAATGCCCATGATAAAAAATTGAGGTGTCGATTCTGGATGAACAGACCGATTCGGAGTGATTTCTGGATTTTGAGGTGATTTTTGGCCCTTAGAGTAAAATCAGACTGAAACACTACTTTATTTTGATTGTGAAAGTGAGCTTATGGATATTTTTCTTCATACCTCGCAACTTGAAAGAAGCCTCTCATTCCATGGGTAACATAGGAAGTAGCAGCGCTAACGGCCGTCAGAGAAGCAAGAGCAGACAGAGTCATCCACCGCCACTGCCGGCGGTTAGGCCGCAGCCAGAAATCACTCCGAATCGGTCTGTTCATCCAGCATCGACACCTCAATTTTTGATCATGGGCATTTATGATCCATTTTGTTATGTACATAGGCATTTCTGAACCAAAATTTTTTACATGGTGCCTGTTGCTCCTTTTGCAAATGATCATGGGCATTTTTGCTCCTTTGCCCTTATAAAATTAATAATTTACATAAGATGTCATGTGTTATTTCATAATCTGATGTGACATTTTCCGTTAGAAAGATAACGGTCAGTCACTTAACGGTAGGGGGTTAATAGTTAAAAAATGAAAAGTTATTGGGGTTAAATTTAAACTTTGAAATGCCATAGAAGTTATGTGTAATTGACCCAACATTCAAGGGGGATAGGGTACTACGAAAGGATCAAAAATAGATTTACTTAGGGTCTATTTGGGATAGGGACCGACAATAAAAACGTGTGGTGCATCCATGAAAAGTATGGTGATGGTACTTCGGGGTATTTGGGTAAGTGTTGGACCCAACTGTGCTTCTAATTTAAAAGTGGCTTTTTCAAGCAGCCCAACACAAAGCTGCTTTTTTTTTCCTTCCTCACGCAGTGAGGCAGTGTCATGGTGAGAGAGGAAGTACAAGACGCAACCATGAAAATTCAATAACGAAAGAGGAGGAGAAAATGCAAAAAAAAAAAGGTTCTGAGAACAGCAAAAGATCAATCATTAAAGGACTTCAACACAATAGAAAAGTAAAGCAGAGATATTCCACAAACAGTGAAGCAATTAATTCAGCTATCAAAAAACTCACCCAAGCAGGAAAAAAAAATCAACTAACGCTAATCGATTCCGACCACCATCAATAGCGATAAACAATCTCAGCTACTTTCTTTTTTTCCTTTTCCTCACCTTGGTTTTGGTTTGGTCAGATCTCCAGGTTCACTATGCCGAGTATTTCTCTCTCCCCTATAATCTTCTCTGTTTTTAATGCTGGATGGAGGTTGGTACTATTCAACAAGAAAATAGAACAAAAACCAAAAACAAAAGTGGACATCGAAAAATAAAACCATCAAGAGCTAAACATGGTAGGGTAAAGTTAAATTAAGAGAAAATTAAATCATGTTTTTTATTGTGTTTCTGAATTTTTTTTGGTCGAAAAAGATGCGTTTATATATGTATTAATAATTAATTAAATCAGTAACGATTTTCAAATCCCAAAATAGTTTTGAAGTCTGGAAAAATAAGTTTCAACTCTTTGGAGAAATGAAGCCATATAGTTTTAAAATACAAGTCCGCATAGTTTATGCAATGACTATACAAAATCTTATCCGGAGAAATTTCCAAACAGATTGGGATTTTGTAGAAGATGAACGAGGAATAATACATGGTGAAGGTAATAATGATCCAGTTGATGTAACATCCACATCAACTATCCATAGATTATCTTCAACACAAATGAATCATGTTCGTGACAAAATCAAAGACCAACTTGTTAAGGATAGGTGATCCAATCATGATCCGCTTCATGTATGATTTTTAATTTAAATACAACTTTATCCATTTTTAATTAAGTACTTTAGTGTGTTTCTCTTTTTTTTCAATAATAATTGAAATTTTTGTATTTTATCAAATTTTAATATCAATTTTTCACTTCAATTATCATAATATATATGTGTGTGTGTGTGTGTGTGTAATATTCAATAAGATTCATGCCATTTTCAGTTATTTTCCATCTAAACTGACTTTTCAAAAAACAATCCAAACATGTTTTAAGGTTAAAAAAAAGTCATTCCTACCACCTCCAATCTAAACACAAACCACATTTATAATCTAACTTTTATAAAAAATCAAATTATAAAAAATTTACTTCTATCATCGCTAATCCAAACATACACTTAAAATACTAGGATTATTGGGTGTGTGCGTTTTGGATTGTACCATACAATTGTTTTTTGTTTTGAATTTGGATGGAAAGCAAGGCATTTTTGAGAAGTTCAATTCACAGTTGTAATTAATTAGATGCAATGTTTTTGAGGGGGGAAAAAAATAGATGCATTGACTTCATTCTCATCCTATTGAATTTGACTGACCAATTTCTAGCCTGTTTGAGATACCGTTCTACCATCCTAAACGTGACTTTTTCTTTAAAAAAGCATAATCGTGTTTGGTTTTTTAAAAATTAGGGTGTTTGAATTATCGTTTTGGCAACTGACTTTTTTTTTGTTCAAAAGTAACTTTTAAGGAAAAGCTTAAAAGTCTAGTTTTTTTTTTTTTAAAAAAAACTTACCTCTGCAACCGTCAATCTAAATACAAATCACATTTATAATCTGGCTTTTATCCTATTTTAAGAGTGTATTTGGATTAACTTTTGGAGAATAGCTTCTGAAGAAAATATGGAGAATAACTTTTAGAGAATAGATTATGAGCACAATAAATTATGAAAAAAAGTGATTTTGATAAAATGAGAATGTTTGGGTATTGTGATCAGAATAACTTTTTTCTCAGTCAAATTACTAAAAAACACATTAACTTTTGTGATAATTAAAAATAAAGAATAAGGTATAAATAAGTTTTGGAAGATGCAAAAATAATAATGAACAATTAAAAATGATACAAATTTAACAAAACCGTTAAATTTGATCTAACGGCTTTAAATTATAAAAGAAGAAAACCCCTAACGACATTAAAAATGATGTATCTTAACCCATTATTTAACATTAAATTTCATAATTAATACCAAAAATGAAATAAATTTGTGTATATGTAATGTTAATTAATTTAACTAATTTTTCTAATATATCAAATTAAATAAATAGGTCTTATATTAAGAAAAGGAGGGAGTATTGAAATTTTAAAATTTTAAAAAATAAAAGAAAAAAGGGATAGAGAGAGAACATCAAAATTCTTTAAAAAAAAAAAAAGAGTAGCGTGAGGCCCACAGATATGAAAAAGATTATTGAGAGATAAGATGGGGCCCATAACGTGAAAAAAATTAAAATAATAGATTATAGGAAACCATGGTTTTGACAAGAAAATGGATTATGGGAAAATATGTAGTGTTTGGGTATTTTTTGACAAAATCATGAGTTTACACCAAAATCAATTTTTTTCCTATATCCAAACACACACTAAGGGTGTGTTCTTATTAGCTTTTGGAGAATAGATTCTGGAGAGAATAGCTTTTGGAGAATAGATTATAAGAAAATAGATTATGGGAAAAAGTGATTTTGATAAAATGAGAGTGTTTGGATGATTTTATCATAATAGCTTTTTTCATGGTCAAATGACTAAAAATGACATTAACTTTTATGATAATTACATATAAAGGATAAGATTATATTTTAAGTATTATTTGATATTAAATTGCATAATAATTACAATAAATGAAATAAATTTGTCCAAAATTTTTTTAATTATAACATTTGTCAATTATGTAATATAAAAAAATAGATGCAAAAATTATAAAATGATAATATTAGTCAATTATGTAGTAAATTAAAAAATCAGATCAAACGTACATATTGAAGGCGTACACTATATTAATTTTCATCTCCTTTCACAACCTGGGTTATCTCTTGCCAAACCCACTGTATTATTTTTCATTAAATTGTTTGGAATGGTTTTGATTTTTGCAAGTGTGTCCGTGTCTTTAATTTCTGTTTTTTTTTTACCACTCCTGCCTAGTCTCTAAAGATATATATATATTATTCTTCATTAAATTGTTTGGAATGGTTTTGATTTTTGCAAGTGTGTCCGTGTCTTTAATTTCTGTTTTTTTTACCACTCCTGCCTAGTCTCTAAAAATATATATATTATTCTTCATTAAATTGTTTGGAATGGTTTTGATTTTTGCAAGTGTGTCCGTGTCTTTAATTTCTGTTTTTTTACCACTCCTGCCTAGTCTCTAAAGATATATATATATATATATAAGTATATTAAAAATTTGCTAAAATCAGAAATCTTTTCTACATAACACCAAAGTACAAATTCCGAGTAAATGTCAATAACAGAGTAAGTGAAAATATGGATAAAATACCATTTAACATATTGTCAAAAAGAGAGTACGAACAAATACGAAAACATTCACATGACTAATGCTCTTGCGTATAATAAATGATCTGATCTCTTATCGAATCACGAAGAGAAGCCATGTCAGATGAAGATGCAAGTAATGAAGGCATTGTTGAAGAGTCTATAGCGTCAGGGCCATCGACCTCAAACAAACTATCCTCTCGTTCATGGTGGCGGAAGTCAGGATCAGAAATAGAAGTTCTTCTGATGAAATTGTGTATGGCCATTGTCGCACAAACAATTTTAACCTGTGTGGGAAAACTATAGCTACGCATTGTCTGTAAGATTTGGAACTTGTTCTTCCAAACCCCAAATGTTCTTTCTATTGTGCACCTGAGGCTTGAATGCAAGTAATTGAACCTTTCATTGTCATTTTCAAGCCTAGATGACCTCCGAAAGTCAGGGAGATGGTAACGCTCGCGTCTGTATGGACCCAGATATCCAGTTGGGGTAGGGTAGCCGGCATCCACCAAATAATATTTATCTGCATGAAAGAATAAGTTTAATACCAATACATTCTGTGTCGGAGTTGTCAGGGGATGATGAAATATGAGAGAATCATGTGCGAGAATACCTGTATAAAAATAATTACATTGTTAAAAAATATAAGAATACCTGTAGGCGGATGTGGAAAATTCATTGACGGAGTTGTAAGGGCATGATGAAATATGCGAGAATCATGTGCCGTACCTTCCCATCCAGCCAGTACAAAGATAAAACACATGTCCCAATCACAAACCGCCATCACATTTTGCGATGGAAATCCTTTTCTTCCAATATATTTTGTTTTGTCCCTTGCTCTGACCTTACATGGAATGTGTGTGCCATCAATTGCACCAATCGCATTTTTAAAAAAAGGCCAGTATCTATTACTTTGGCTTATCTTACTGTGAACGCTCTGAAATGTAGGATCCAGCGGTTTGATGTTAGACATTGCTAGACTACAACATGCCTGTAAGACGGCATGCATCGCCCTATGAATTGTATCTCCAGAGCGCATAAATCTTTCTTATACCAGTCTACTCGATGCCGTATGTCCAACTGTGTGCAAAAAAATCGCCACCATTTCATGTATACCCACATTTCGAGTTTCCCTCAGACCATTTCGTTGCATTTCAGCACAGAATTCATGAAATACATTCAGTTCCATTCTAAACATATCATAACAACGGGTAGAATTGCCGCGTAACACATCACGCACCCATACGGCACCTGTAAACTCACTGGTGTGCTGCGGTTGTTTACATAAAAATTGCTGAGCATATGCTCCAACATATGCGGCCACTTTTCGGATTCTCCGTAATCGCCGTTTTCTATTCTTTGCAATAAATTTCATAGTATTCTCCATATCTGCCTTTACCTGTACACACATACATCAACTTATATAAAACAAAAACGACCACAACTATACATTAATAAGATGCACACACATGTCATTGATGAATAAATAACATTACATTACGTATAAAGTGACTTGATCCATAGAAACGTAAATATAACAGTCATTAAGCACATAGCAACAACGTTCTTAATACACATCAATAGTGTCCATAGCATTCATTCCTAAGAAACTTAACAAGTGTATCCTTCATTTCCTTCATTGCCACGTACATTTCCCTTGCACAAGGATCCCTCATAAGGAGGTGTGCACAGCGCATATAGAAGTCTTCATCATTGGTTATTTCAGTGACTTGATTCAGATGATTCATGACTCCTGATATTGAAAACTCGTTCGCCCGGGCTTCTGCAGCCATCCTTGCTGCACGGGCCTCTGCTTCCATCCTTCCTGCAAGTTCCACATCAATGTCAGTGGCATCAGCTATCCTAGTCAGGGCGTTGGCAATTTTACTCGATGCAGGCCCTTTCTTTTTCATTGGGGCACCCCTCTTCCTCACCCCCAGTGAGCTTGTCGGTCTGCTACCACTACTTGTTTTCTCTCCACCACTTATTCCCTTTCCTCTGTCATTATTCCCTCCGCTGCCTCCACTGGTGTTATTGAAATTGATTGCATTGAACTCCCCACTCAATCCAGTCGCTGTCCCTAACACCTCATCACTGTCTCCTGACCCTTCTTCCATTTCGACATCAGGGGTGGTCTCGGTAGGGTTTGGGAGAGACATTGAGGAAGGTGCCCAATTATTTGTTCCCGTGGCCGCCACAGATGAAAACAGGCGGGTTAATTCCTCTTGGAATTGGAGGCCAATATTTCTGAATTTATCGTAACCGGGAACTTCCTGTACGTGAATCACCAAATTCATTACACAAATTCATAAAAGCACGATATTATGGAAATAAAAATGGCCGTTCGCATAAGTGAATCACTAACCAATAGCTTCTTCTCCCACCAATCATCGTCAGCCACAATAGTCTTCTTCTGATCGTCCCATCCAACTCTTGTTTCATTTAACAACTGATCCCACAGTTGCCACTCCTTTCGAAGGGCATCGTATTTGTTTTTGAACTGCCCCTTGTCGTATAATCTGCCTGTCCTTGCAATAAAGCCTTCAGATATCTCTTTCCACCCCTTCTTTTCGAAGCTAGTGTTTTTTCTTGTTCCTTTCTCAACTTGTTCTATGCACAAGTCAATGAATATTTTCGTGCTCTTTACATCCCACGATGCTTTCACCTTACTCATTATGCTGCTAAGTTGACACCAAATACATGAAATGGACAACGAAGCAGAAATGGACAAGGAAAAAACAATTTCATACCCACATTAAAAAATATCTCAATGGAATTAAGCAAGGTGTAATGTTGAGGGTCTTATTTATCAAAATTACTGCATTATTTGACTAACTAGACGATCAAATAATTCCTAATTCTCTCCTCTCTACAAGCAATCATGTAACATTAATACAAATATGAACTTTACCCGCATCATTTGCTTACAGAAACTATAAGTTTGTAAAGTAAAACCTATAATAAGTAAAAACAGCAGCATTATTGAAATGATATACTTCAAAGTTACCGATAATGTCAAACCATGACCACCAAATTAAGCACCGTCAAATGATAGACCAACAAAGCTATATTAGATGTCAAAAACAACATAACAAATATCAAATTTCTCAATGTTATAGGAAAATAAGAACAAAAGAATAACACTTTGACTTCACAGGGTTCACGAAGAATGAAAGAAATAGGCATAATCAACACAGCAAACAATACCTGCAGCAAGAACACAAATAATTACACGCAGATACAAGCACCATGAACTTGTTCTACCAGTCCTAGCATTGAAATCAGAGCAATAATAGATATGCTGATTGTTTTTTTCTTTGCTACTTAGAATACAACGTAGCAGCTACAGCAAAGGGGAAGTGTGAAGTACAACTTCAAATTTGGACGATTTTTTGTTGTTTTCCAATACAGTTTACGCCCAAAATTTTCAAGTAGACCAAGTAATAACAGCAATTATTAAGATACTAGTGTACCCACAAGCTTAGTTCAAGCTAACCTCTTGCAATTAAAAACAAACACTAAATTATCCTGGTAGCTCAAAGATCAACCGGGCACTCCAAGAAAAGGAAAAACATTTCAACATTTGTCAAATTTAGTTGTGCAATGGTAGGAAATTTCACATGAACCCATGAGAAAATGAGACTAAACAATGATATTATGCTCACAATAATACAGAACTTCCCAAATGTTCAGTTTCCAAGCAAGATACCTGGAGTCGAAACTCAGAACCACCACAGACAGAGGAATCTGCACCGAAGTCGCCGGCTAGATTTGGATCGCCGAACCTCACGAAGTCGCAGGCAAGATTTCTCAAGCGATTTTCCTTCGATTTTGCAAGCGATTTTCCGTCACCGCTTTCCGTTCACCGCGAGAGAAGGGAATGTGTTTCAGATCGAAGCTTTTCCGATCTGAAAGATAATGGGAACCACAAGGATATGCCGATCGAGAAACCGGAGAAGACGAGAATGAAGGTCGACGCGAAACGGAAAGAGAATGGGAACGCCAAGGTGCAGCTGCGATCGACACGAAACGGGAAGAGAAAACGGAGAAGACAAGAACGCCGACCGGTCAGTGAGAAGGAAACGGAGGAGAATGAAGTACTCAGAAAATGGAGAAGACGATCTTTGTTGGACCACGCATGCGAAAAGGAAAAGAGGGAAGAGAAAAGTACAGGTCACTGTGTATAATTATTATCCCAACGGTAATAATCAGACTTCAAAAGTGTGTAGAAATAGCTTATGAGAAACGGGATTTTTTTGGATGAAAAACGGGATTGAATGAAAAACGGGATTATTTGATTTAATGGGGTGTTCGGCTGGTACCAGGCTGAAACCATGGTTTGACCCTATAATCACTTTTTTTTTATTATGCCGAACACACACTAAGTTTATAACAGTTAGATTGAAAAAAAATCACTTATTCCACCGCTAACCAAACGGTTATTTCTTTTGTTGTAGCCCCCGCACAGCCATTAATGATTTAATGTGATCACTGATCATATATCCTCGAAGAGAAACAATTCTGATAACTATATTGAAGCCTTATCACTAAATATAGTAAATAATATTATTTTTAAATTGCTTTTATCTTTTTTTATACAAATTAGCTGATCATATATTTATTTATGTGGAAAAATTTACCATGTATACTTTAAAGGCAATGTAACAACAGCCCCAAATATAAGAATTTACTATTTGGGTTAACGGTAAAGGAAATAACTGACTACAATACCACAAACAATGCCTTTAAATTGATGGCGGTATAATTGCATGATGCTGCAGATGTTAGAACTTCAAGAAAAGCAAACAAATCGGCCTGCATACCAGACCGAATAAGAAAAAACAATAAAGATGAGATCGCCCTTATAAATACCTACTTCCGCGGGATTGCAGGAAAAGTAGTGAAAAGCGATCTAAGCAATTTAGAAAGACATTGTAATTTATATATTTATAGATTAGCCCACCTTCTCATTTTACTTTTTTTTTTATTGTACATCAGTTTTAACCTCTATTTTTTTACTAATTTGTTATTGTAAAACAACAAATATTGAGATAAAAATAACAAATCAATCTCAATAAAAACAATGGCTGATAATGTTGAAAAACAGACATTCAAGAAAAATAATCCTAATGACTGTGTCGAAGTCCTCATCACTAGATTCGAGGAAGGGGTAAATGATATTATTTTGTAAATTACTTTTATTTTTATATAAATTACTAAATTATATATTCATTTATGTGGCAAAAATAATTTTTGCCACATAAATGAATATATAATTTGATAATTTAAATCAAAAAACATAAAAGTAATTTCCCCTTCCTCGTATCTAGAAATGAGCACTTCGGTATAGTCACTAAGATTGCTATCCTTGAATGTCTGTTTTCCAATATTATCAGCTACTATTGTCAATGAGATTAGTTTATTATTTTTATGTCACTATCTGTTTCTGCACAATCACAGATTAATAAAAAAAGGAATACGAGGTTAAAATAGATCTACAATCATCCCGATAAAAGTAAAGAGAGAAGGTTGGGTAAAATAAAAGTACAAGTATTACAATTTCTTAGTGAACTTGTCGACCTAGTTCGCTTCACATTACTTTTGAGAACTAAGAATTAATGAATGCGATATTATCTTTATAGTTTGCCCTTATTCGGCCTAGTATGCCAGCTAATTCATCTACTTTTCTCATAATCCTACCATCTGTCGCTGCAATTATATCGCCATCAAATATGAAAGTGATATTTATGGCATTTGAATCATTATTTCCTACACAGTTAATCCAAATTAATAAAATATATATTTGGGGCTGTTGTTATATTACAATTAAAGTGCACATGATAAAGTTTTGCCATTTAAATGAATATATGATTAACTAATTTGTATAAAAAAACAGAAAAATAATTTATAAAATAATATTATTTACCCGAGATGAGGACTTCGGTATAATCACTAGGATTACTTCCCTTAAATACATGTTTTTCAAGATTCTCATCGACCCAAGGTTTATAGCTTCGTCAATTTTAATTTTCATAACCATGTAATTTTATCCCAAGGTTTATAGCTTCCCTTGAGATAGTTATCATGAACCAAGTAATTGCGTTTTGGGCTAATGCCGATGCCTCGTCAACTAAAATGTTATCTTTCAACCTCGTAGTGCAAGTAAAATTTTAAGAGGAAAATGTTTAAAATCAATATTAATCGGGATAAAACTTAATTAACTAGCTTTCCATTATTAATGAGCATGTGCAGATCCTAATCCCATGGACCGTCTTAGTGTTAACATGGTACTCTTTCTGATCCTAATTATAAGACAAAGTTGACTTTTTTAGAGAAATTAAGGAAGTCAATTAAATTATTTTAGAGTATTTTTATTTTTATTTTTTTTCTCTAAACTAATTAATTTGATTAATAAACTAATATATAATTTAAGAATAACATAAATCTAAACACTCTAAAGTAAGTTAATTGGCTTCCTTAATTTCTCCAAAAAAGTCAACTTTATCTTATAATTAAGATTGGAGGGAGTAAATGATAAGATCCTGAATGAAATGTGGCTTTAACTAAATTAAAAATGCAAAACTAATTTATTTAATAAATAAAATGATCTAATAATTTACCCCTTCCCATTGGGAGGGTACAACGTTGCCTTTCCACATGGGTCGGTTGCGGTAAATACCTTTTCACTCGTTTGGCCTGCCTGTTCAAATAGAATTTTTTGTAATGTTTCTTTTAAAAATTTGGACTCCAACTTCAGATGACTGAATTGACTAAAAAACTCTCAAATCAGAAAAAAGATAATGGCAAAATAGAAGGGAGACCGAGAGATAACGCAATAAAATGGATGTTACACTCAACTTCTATATTCCGTTTTCTTTTTGCCATATTTGTTGGGGAGAATTGTGAAAAAAAGATTTTATTGGTAAATTAATTGTCAAATCGGATCTAAGAAGATCATCTGCACATGGAGGAAAATATTACGCACATGAAAGAAGATCTTTTGCACACAGGGAAAAATGTTTCATACATACATATGAAAGAATATTACACAAGAAGATCGTCTGCGCATAAGGGAAGATATTCTGCACACCTCGAAGATTGTTTACATACCATGGTCCCATTTGGTAATTAAATTTTCAGTGAGGTATTGTTTTACAATTCTCCCAATTTTCTTTTAGTTTGAGATTGACTCAGTCTATCTTACTGTGGGGCCAGAATTATGAAAGGAAACATTACACAAAAATTCCATTAAAAGCAGCACACTTTGTTAAAAGTCTATTCTAGAGCAACTGGCTAGAGAGGGCAGGTGAAGCTGAAACAGTCATAGCTGGTTACAGGGAAGAGGTAAACAATTTATTTACTAAATAAATCAGATTTGCATGTTAAATTAATTTAGCCATTTCCACAATTCATTTAGGTTCTATTATCTATCATGTACACTTTCAAGGACAAGGCTCTACCTGAGAACTGTACCAAGACATGCACTCCTAATGAGTAATAATACAAACATGGTTAGTTAAGTTTTATCCCAAAAAATATTAAATTGAAACATTTCCATTCAAAAATTTGAATTCAAAGAAGAAAGATGAAAATATTAATAATTAATTACCGTTTTTATAATTTCACCTTCGAATGAAGTGAGTGAGATTGAAATTATAATCATGGAAAGTTATTCCATCCCTGAATCAGTAATTTTTTGGTAGAACTCTACGTTGACATTTATTATTTCAAGTTATAATCATGGAAAGTTATTCCATCCTTGAAGCAGCCATTTTTTTGGTAGAGCTATACATGTGTAGATTTGTTGACTCATTTATCTCATTTACCCTGCTATTTACAAATCTTCAGGACCCTGCAGAAGCTGACAAGTTGTTGAAAATCCAGCGGGAATTGGATGAAACAAAAAAACATCCTGTTAAGTGTTAAGATAAGTGTCTAACTCTTTTTATTTTATTTTTTATACTGATATTAACTTCCTGTGGAAAAAACTTCCAGAAGTGTTTGGGGAGAGGTTGGGCAATAAAAATCTTCTTATTTGTATTTTACAATTTTTCATTTCCACTGTTCATACAACAGTATAGGATTATTGATAGTGTTCTTGCATGTGGGGAGAGGCTGAACCCTTTAGTTGATAGGAGTTGTGAAATAGGCTACTTCTTTTGCACTTTAACTTCTTTTGCCAAATTGTCATTTCTATGATAACATGTAATATATGGAGGACACAATGTTGTTTGGAGGACACAGACATGCTCAAGTCATGGGATCAGATGAAGGAGATTTAGATTGGTAAGAGAAGCAGCTTTGGTGCTATTCGAATTTTAGATTCCTTGGTAAATGTTATTTTAAATTATTAGCATTTGGACAAGAGTTTTAAGTTTGCAACCATTGTGACCAATGCATAATATTTTCTGAATCTTATTCCTTGTATGTTTCCAATGATTGTGAACAAGGGTATTCCATAATCTTTAGTTAATTCCATATAATAACATTGTTTCTGAACTTCCGTGCTCTCAAATTTATCTCTTGCTGGCTATCTGAGACATGAACGGTCCCTGCTTTGTCATAGCTCCTCTGTTCCTTATTCTTTTTCTTTTTTTTTTGCCCCCTCTTTGATTGCAATGCAACCTTATATAGTTCCTATGTTATTGGTGTTATCTTGTACTTATTCATTTAAAACATTTTTTATAAATGAAAGTCTGCGAAACAAGTGTTTGATTAACGGAGCTGTGCATCGCACGGAGTAATCTGTCTAATTATAATGATAATAAAATAAGGGAGATGAGAACAAACAATGCAAAATGACAAAAATTGAAAATTTCCACACCTACAAAAATAGAAAACTGAAGAATTTAAGAGGGGAAAGGCAAATCCCTTGGCAGCGAGCCTGTCAGAGAAAGGAAAGACGGGTATTTTGGTAATTTAAGTGTGTGTTTGGTTCCACGTTTTGTCCAATATAAGCCCGATTTCAACCCAAAAAAGCCCAAAACAAAACTTGATGATAATATCTGTGTTTGGTTCATCATTTTTAAAATGTGATCCGATTTAAATAAGGAACTTATTTTAAAAGTGGGCCGGTGGAGCTTATTTTAAGACAAATATCACGTTTTGACCGTTAGATATTAATTGTTGGCTCAGGTTTTTTTTATTTCTTTCTCTTTCTTCTCTTCTCTCTTCCTCCGAAACTCATCTTCGCTGTTCTCATTCTTCTCTGCCAGCGGCTTGTTCATTGAGTTCAGAGTTCAGAAACTCCATTCTCGTCCAAATCTTCCCTCCGTCGGCGCCCAGCTAAACCCGTGGAAGCTGGATCGTTGCTCTGCTTGTGTTTCGATGGTGTTGTTGTGCAGTGTGGTCGGCGGTTTTTGGTGATCGGCGGGAAGGTGGTCCTCATCTTCAACTCCGACTGATTCTATGAAGGCCGGCGGGAAGGTTCTCGGTCTGCATGTGGCAGATCTGTCCTTGGTGAGCAGTTTTGGTGATCTTGTGCGTCGACACTGTGACTTCTCTTCCGAGTTCGAAGGTTGCAGATTTACTGTGACTTGTTGCCGGCTGGACATTGTGTGTCCACACTCTGATCTCCTGTGTTTGTTGGTGCGTGTGAGGTCCGGTGGAGTCTTCTTGTGCGTGTTAAGGTTTGTTTCTCATTGTTTCTTCATATACTCTGTACTCCTGTCTCTGTTCGTGCCTCTGTCCGGTTGGGAAATGAATTTTTGGCTGTAGTTTTGAAATGATGTATGTCTCTACTAGCGTCTGTGTTGCTGCTTCTTAACTTAGAACTTGGGTTAGCTTTGAACTTGGGTCTCAGTGGAAATGTCTCTGCATTGTCTTTGTTGTTGCGTGTTATCAGTTTCGATTCTCGGCAGGATTTACAGTTTAGAGCTTCGATTCTATGTATATGTCTCTGCTAGTGTCTTTCGCATTATTTCTTCAGTTTAGTGTCTTTGCTAGTGTCTCGGCAGGATTTACAGTTTAGTGTCTTTCGTAGTAAAATATTAGAATCAGGACAATATAAAAATTTTTAAGATGTTACCAAGGCTAACCCAAGAGCATATAGACTTTCCCTCCTCGGCAATGTGTACTTTTCTATTGGCGAGTTTTAAGTAGGATATAGTGGTTACTTGTTTAATATTATCATCATTTGCTAGTCAATTGTTATTACTCTTATATTGTCATAGTTGTTCACGATTAAACTTGTGATTGAGCCAACGAGTATAGTCATTTGTTGATCAATTGCTGTTATTTACCATGTTGTAGTCATTTATAAATAATCTTGTGGTCGAACCTACAAGTATTTGCGAAAATAGTGGTCACTCGTTTGCTATGTATGAACTTTCTGTTTTTTTTTCCTTAGTAGTAATGATGTTGTAATTGTTGCTTAGTGTTTAATGAATCATTCAGTTCTATTAAAAAAGACAATATTCGCATTTTGTAATATGTCATGTTTACCTTTGCATCTACTTGAATTTCATCAACATGTTTTAATGCTAGTGTCGCCGGATTAGTAGTGCGTGTAGTGGAATATAGGGTTTGTGTTGTTAATTTGGGGAATTTGTTGATAAATGCTATGTCAAACTTTTCCATAGAAAGATGAATGACAGAGCACTTTGGGATGATGCGTCCACTGAAATTTTTGTGCACGCAATGGTTAAGCAAATATTAAAAAAAGAACGGCGAGGGCTGTCTTTTTCGAAAGATGGTTGGAACGCTATTGTCATTACGTTCAATGAGAAGACTGGGAAAGCGTATGAGAAAAAACAGTTAAAGAATAAGTTTGACATGTTGCAAAAGGACTTACGGACATGGGATGCGTTAACAAAAGAGACAGGTGTGGGTCGAGACCCTGTAACTGGAAATGTCACTGCCGACCCCGAGTGGTGGCGGCGAAAATGTCAGGTTAGTAATGCCTACAAATAGTTATAACGTTGCATAATAGTAATTCACTTGCCTCAAGAAATTGTTACACCTCTGTATGCAAGATTTTGTTACACCTCTTTTGTAATATATCGATTGATTTTGTTACACCCTGTATGCAGGAGAAGTCGGTGTATAGAAAGTTTCACCGTTCAAGTCTCCAGAATGAAAGAGAAGGCTTCTATTCAAGGATGTCGTGGCAACAGGCGAGGATGGTTTGAATCCAGCTTACACAGGGACACAGGCAGAGGATGCAGAGGAAGAAGATGTGTACTGACCTACTATGGACGAGGAGGAAGGTTCAGGGGACAGCGAGGACGAAAATTTTGGAGTTAACCCAGTAGTTAGCACAGGAGTGACAGATGAGCTAGCGAGCGTTGGGTTATCAACTCAAACCCCTCCCTCTGATCCAGGTGCATCCTCTGTTCGTACTAATTCTGGAAGTCAGGAAAGCGGAAGCGATTTGATCCCTCCGGGAAGAAAAAGAAGCAGAAGATGCCAGCGGCAAAGCAAATTGCGAATGCAGTCAGTGTCATAGCAGAACCATCAAAGAATAGAGCTACAACCATTAGTGAAATTCAAGCAAGGAGTGTTGATGCTGCTCTTGCAGACCTGTTTGAGCTGGAAGAAGTGCAAGCAGATGAGGACTTTCAAATCCGATGTATTAGGCTGCTTATGGACAAGACTAGTCGGGACATGTTTTGCTCACTTGTTAAGCAGAAAAAGGATTCCGTGATTGCGTGACTGCGTTATATGAATTATGTATCAGATTGCGTGACCCTTGATTGAGTCGCTATGAATTATGTTCTTGACTATTACGACCCTGATTTGAACTTTATGACAAAATAGTTTAGTGTTTATTGTATGCATGCTAGTTCTTTTGGGATATGTGTTTACTAACAATGCAAATTTCAGATATATATATATATATATATATATTATGTATGTTTTAATCCAACATTCCTTTTATGATATATATTATAACTTCAACTAAATTACCTTTATGTTATATATGTTTGAATCCAATGCACAGGTGACATCTACAATGGCAAATTGGATGGAGGAAGAAGACAATGACTCTCGGATACTAGCTCTTATCGATGAAGAGATAACAGAGTATGAACAATTGACTGCGTTGGTGTGTCAATATTGGATTCCGTTCATGTGCAAAGAACCTCGTAAAACAAGTAAACGATTCGGTCATTTTTTTGTCCAAGAAATATTCGCAAAGCATGAAACACAATGTCATGACATGTTTAGAGTTGAAAAACATGTCTTCTACTAGCTGTGCGGTAAATTGGTCGAACATGGGTTACGAGATTCTAGGAATGTCGGAGTGGAAGAGATGGTAGCGATGTTTTTGCTCACGGTTGGCCACGGTGTCGGGAACAGGATGGTCCAAGAGTTGTTTCAGCATTCAGGGGAAACTGTCAGTCGGCTATTGCACATGGTACTACAGGCTTGTTTTAGCTTAGCTCGAGAAAATATCAAACCCTCAGATCCTGAATTCAAAGGATGCCACCCAAAAATACTCGACGATCCTCGCTATTATCCTTACTTTAAGAATGCCATTCGAGCAATAGATGGAACTCACATCAAGTGTGTCATCACTGGTCCCAACCGGGAAAGATATATCAGGAGAAAAGGATATACAACACAGAATGTAATGGTTGAATGCGATTGGGATATGTGTTTTACGTTCGTGTTGGCGGGTTGGGAAGGATCTGCACATGACGCTCGTATGTTTAAAGCTGCTGTCTCAAATCCAGATCAGAATTTCCCTCATCCACCTGCAGGTATATTTTTATCTCATTCAATTTAATTACTTTCAGTGCGCGTTTTGCTTAATCTCACACCTTCAAAATGATTTGAGACATTTATTAGGCAAATATTACTTAGTCGACGCTGGTTATCCCACACCAGTTGGGTATCTTGGTCCCTACAGATATGAGCGTTATCACCTGCCTGAATTTCAGCGTCGACCTGGTTTGGCAAATGCTAAAGAGACCTTCAATTACTATCATTCCAGTTTGAGGTCAACTATTGAAAGGACCTTTAGAGTGTGAAAGAATAGATTCGAATTATTACAAAAAATGCGCAAATACAGCTACCAAACGCAAGTCCGCTTAGTTGTCGCAACTATGGCCATTCATAACTTTATTAGGAGAAATTCTCAAAGTGATGTTAATTTTGAGGCAGCAGAAACTGCCAATGTAGCTGATGAAGATAATGATACTGTAGCCGATGCGGCTTCCTTGTCCAATGTTACTGCGACATCTTCAACCAGAATGAATCGTGTTCGTGACATGATTAGAGATCAACTTGTACGAAATTTATGATCACAATTAGTTATGTAATATTTTTATATGAAATTATGTAATTTGCCAAGTTATTTGCTTTTTTGAGCTCAACGTGACCTCGTGCCACAATTATGGCCACCGAAATTCTACTTTGGGAGTTATTTACTCTAGTGGCATAATAGAGTGAATCACAATGTGTTTATGCTGTTATAATTTCTGAAGTTTCATTCTTAGTTTGGGTTTCATCTCTGGAGTTACAAGTTTGCATTTTCATATATCTTCCTGGGCCAGATGATATGTTACTGTTGGATATCGCATATATGATCTATCTAAAATTTGAAGAATATACAAATGCCCTTCAAGTTTTTACTTAAAACGCACTTATCAAATCGCTAATCTAAACACGTTTTAACTTATGAAAAATCACTTATTCAACCGCTCATCCAAACATAAATCATATTACAAAAACTGACTTATTTAATAAGTCATTTTTAATAAGTCAGAATTATAATAAATCATTTTTCCTACCGCTATCCCAAACACACCCACTTAGGGTGTGTTTCAGGGATTTGGCTGTGGTCCGCTGCAAATCCTTTTCTCCCAAACACACCCTAAGTTTTTAACCCTTTAAAATATTTTTTTTTGCTTATAACTCTTTAAAATACATTAAAAGTTAAATTACAATCAGTCTGCTAACACATTGGATACAATTGAAAAAATATTTTAAAGGATTAAAGTTCTAAAAATTTTTTTAGGATACTATATGTTACTTAAAAAATATTTTAAGATACTAGATACTTCCAAAAAAATATTTTAAAATACTACATTCTATTTTTTTTTAAAAAAAAACCCAACCCCTTTACCCCCAAACCACACCAAAACGATATAGTTTGGGAGAAAAGGACTGACAGCGGACCGCAGCCAGATCCGTGTTTCAGTTAGTTTAGTTTAGCCTGGAGCGGTTAGGCAATTGGCAGGGGGCATTGGAGAATTTTTTTAAAAAAAATTATTATTTATCTTTTATAAATTATAAATATTAAAGGGAGGGCACGTCCGTACATTGCTAGCAGTATGGGTCTCCCTCGACGACACATCTTGCAATTTTGGAGGGACAGTTGTTGGCTTGTGAAAAAGCTGGTTTTGTTGTTTCATTAAAGGATTAAAAATTGATTTACTTAAAATACTGGGATTAATGGGTGTGTGCGTTTTAGATTGTACCATGCAATTGTTTTTGTTTTGAATTTGGATGGAAAGAAAGACATTTTTTAGAAGTTCAATTCACAGTTGTAATTAATTAGATGCAATGTTTTCGAAATCGTCTCCCTTCCTTACTTTTTCAATTCTCGCTTCCTCCATCCTATGTCTCAAACCCTCTCCCTCCGTCCTCCAACATCGTCCAAGGTAGTGGTTTCACCGCCATCTAAGCTCGAAGATCGCCACCTTAGTCCGGAATGGGTCGCCCATTATAGAGCTTGAAGGTCGCCGTCCGAATGTTACCGTCCTAGTTCCCGAACTCAAGTATAGCTCAGTTAGTTTGTGCATTTTATTGTTTCATTCTGCCGTTGCCATCTAGTTTTCTTTTTTCCGATTTTGCCGTCAGTTTGTTGAGACTTGAGACCACTCAAAGCTTCACCCTATTAAGAGATTATTGCTCTATAGATTTTGATTGCTGCTGATGCTCTGTTTTACAAGGTTATTTTTTATTGCTCTACGTAAAATTGTTAGTAAGTGTGTTTAAATTAAAGTTTGATTGCTGGTGCTCTTTTACAATATTCTGAAATAACATAAATGGTCAGAAACCATGGTGCTCTATTGGTTGAAGTTTCTTATTTTCTTCAATCTTTTGTTATGCGATTATTGCTCTATGGTTTTGGATTGCTAGTGCTCTCTTCTTTTTACAATTAGATGTCATTGTTTTGTTTTTTTCCTTGTAGCTAAAAGGGTGTTCTTGGTTTGGTTTTTGTTTGTTAATGGAGGGATATATAAATATACTTGTTTTTGATATTTTGCTAAGATGAATATTGTGTAATTACTTATTGGTGATTATACATTTAGATATCATTGGCTAGTAATTCAAGGTATATAGTATTTGAAAATTCAAATAATGTGATAAGAAATTAAATTATTTTTCAATTTTGTATACCTCACCAGTTTAAGCCCGAGTTGACTCCGGTCTAACCCACTAAACTTTGACCTAGTACCTCGATCGGTTCAGTGACCGGTCCGGGTTTTAAAACCTTGGTTTGGATTAGCTTTTGGATCCATGTGTGTTTGGATTAGCTTTTTTTAATAACTTTTACGACTTACGAGGTAAATGTGTGAGAGAAGTTTTGTCTCGGGTTGCGCAAACCATGGTTTGAAACCATGGTTTTGGTGCTTGCCTTTAAAGTGGAGAATAGCTTTTAGAGAATAAATTCTAAACAAAATAGATTATGAAAAAAAAAATAATTTTGATAAAATGAGAATGTTTGGGTATTATGATCAGAATAGCTTTTTCCATTGTCAAATTACTAAAAAGCACATTAACTTTTGTGATAATTACATATAAAGAATAAGGCACAAATAAGTTATGGAAAATACAAAAATAACAATGAACAATTAAAAACGATACAAATTTAACAAAAATGTTAAATTTGATTTAACGGCGTTAAATTATAAAAGAAGAAAATCCCTAACGATATTAAAAAGAATACATCTTAACCCATTATTTAACATTAAATTTCATAATTGATACCAAAAATGAAATAAATTTGTGTATATGTAATGTTAATTAAATTAACTAATTTTTTTAATATATCAAATTAGATAAATAGGTCTTATATTAAAGATCGGATGGAGTATTAAAACTTAAAAAAGGAAAAAGAAAAAAAAGGGACTGAGAGAAAGAACATCAAAATTTTAAAAAAAAACAGATGAGAGAGAGAGTGACATGAGACCCATAAATATGAAAGTGACTATTAAGAGAGAGGATGGGGCCCACAACATGAAAAAAGCTAAAAAGAAATAGATTATGGGAAATCATGATTTTGGAAACCAAAACCATGGTTTTGGCAAGAAAATGGATTATGGGAAAAAATGTAGTGTTTCGGTATTTTTTAATAAAACCATGGTTTTATCCCTAAATCACTTTTTTTTCTTCTGTCCAAACATACACTAAGTTTATAGAAGTCATATTGAAAAAGTCACTTATGCCACCATTAACCCAAACGGATATTTCTTCTATTGTAGTCCCCGCACAGCCATTAATGATTTAATTTGATCAGTGATCATATATCCTCAAGAGAAACAATCCTGAAAACTATTTTGAAGCCTTGTCTCTAAATATAGTAAATAATATTATTTTTAAATTATTTTTATATTCTTTTTATACAAATTAACTAATTATATATTCATTTATGTGGTAAGAATTTACCATGGACACTTTAAAGGCAATGTAACAACAGCTCTAAATATAAGAATTTACCATTTGGGTTAACGATGCAGGAAATAAATAACTAAAATACCACAAACATTGCCTTAAAATTAATGACAGTATAATTGCAGCTGCAGATGGGAGAACTTCAAGAAAAGCAGACAAATCGGTTGGCATACCAGACCAGATAAAGGGAAACAATAAAGATAATATCGCACTCATAAATACCTACTTCGGCCGGATTGCAAGAATAGTGATGAAAAGCGATCTAAGCTAACAAGTTTAGAATGACATTATAATTTATATACTTATAGATTAGTCAACCTTCTCATTTTACTTTTTTTTTTTTGGATTGTAATCCGATTTTAACCTCATATTCTTTTTTATTAATTTGTTATTGTAAAGCAACATATATTGAGATAAAAATGACAAATCAATCTCAATGGAAAATAGTGACTAATAATGTTGAAAAACAAGTATTCAAGAAAAATAATCCTGATGGCTATGTCGAAGCCCTCATCCCTGACTACGACGAAGGGGTAAATGATATTATTTTGTAAATTACTTTTATTTTTTTATATAAATTACCAAATTATATATTTATTTAGGTGGCAAAAATTTGACCCAAATATACTTGTATCAAAAATTGCCACTTAAATGAAGATATAATTAGCTAATTTATATCAAAAAACATAAACGTAATTTAGAAAATAATATTAATTTCTCCTTCCTCATATCCAGAAAATAATATTATCAGCTACTATTTTTAGTGAGATTAATTTATTATTTTTGTGTCGATATCTATTACTCTACAATCACAAATTAATAAAAAAGGAATATGAGGTTAAAATATATCTACAATCATCTTGATGAAAGTAAAGGGAGAAGGCGAGGTAAAATATAAGTACATGTATTACAATTTCTTAGTGAACTTGTCGTCCTAAATCGCTTCACATTACTTTTCAAAACTAAATATTAATGAACGTGATCTTGTCCTTATAGTTTGCCTTTATTCGGCCTGGTATGTCGGCTAATTCATATATTTTCCTCGTAGTCCTACCATCTGTTGCTGCAATTATATCGCCATCAAATATGAAAGTGATATTTGTGATATTTGAATAAGTTATTTCCTACACAGTTAATCCACACTAATGAAATATATATTTGAGAATGTTGTTATGTTTCAATTAAAGTACACATGGTAAAGTTTTGTCATTTAAATGAATATATAATTAATTAATTTGAATAAAAAAACATAAAAATAATTTAAAAAATAATATTATTTACCCCTCTCTCATATCTAGAGATGAGGGCTTCGGCATAATCACCGGGATTACTTCCCTTAAATGCATGTTTTCCAACATTCTCATCGACCCAAGGTTTATAGCTTCCCTTGAGATAGTTATCATGAACGTTTTGGGCTAACGCCGATGCCTCGTCAACTAAAATGTTATCTTTCAACCTCGTTGTGCAAAGAAAATTTTAAGAGGAAAATGTTTAAAATCAATATTAATCGGGATAAAACTTAATTAACTAGCTTTCCATTATTAATGAGCATGTGCAGATCCTAATCCCTCTTAGTGTTAACATGGTAAATGGTAAGATCCTGAATGAAATGTGGCTTTAACTAAATTAAAAATGCAAAAATAATTTATTTAATAAATAAAATGATCTAATAATTTACCCCTTCCCACTGTGAGGGTACAACGTTGCGCGTCTAGCTTTTCTCCATTGATGTTCCGGTTCCTTGCCTCTCCATTATTCAAGCTGACATTGTTTTACGTGAAAAATTGATAAGGCTGACACTCTTTCATTTAATTGCCTCTCGCCCAAAAAAAAAGCAAAATTTCACCCACCCTCCTCTCCTTAGACACGTCATTAGAGAAATGATGATAGAAATATATTTAAAAAATATTCATTGTATTAGAATTAAAATTATATTCTAAATGTTATACTTCTACTTTTTAAATCATTTTGTGGTGAATGGCAGAATAATAAAAAGAATAAAAAATACATCATTATATTTTATCCTAAAATAAAGAAAAATGGGAAAAAATTCTTCATTAAAATTTTTAATTTTTATTTCGTTTTGGCAGACTCAAAGTATCCACCGCCGATAGTAGTGACTGATTCCTTTGTAGCTTAAACTTCATGAAGGGGCTTTAGTGATGGCTACGAGACCCTCTTCATACACACTGCCAAGGATTGAACCTCCAACTAGATATTTAAGGAACCTAGCTAAATGCCAACTATGCTAGGCTTCATGGTTCCATTGAAAATTTTACTAGTGAGAGTAACCAAATAAACTTTTAGGCTAAAATATATATTCAGTCTTTTAAATTTAGATGAAGTTCTATTTTAATTCTTTAACTTTAAATAACATTGTTAACTTCACTAACGAAAAATAGAACATCAACAGTATTTAACTAGAATTTTGACTAGTCAAACACTTTTTAAAGTTAAAAGGCTAAAATTGAACTTCATCTAAATTTAAAGGATTGTAAGTATATTTTAACCTAAAAATTTATCACGTTATTCTCACTAATAAAAATCGCAATGAAGATTTTTTTTCCCAATTTTTCTTATTTTTGGATAAAATATAATGATGTATTTTTTATTCTTTTTATCATTCTCCCATTCACCACAAAATGATTTAAAAAACAGGAGTATGACATTTACGATATATTTTCAATTCTAAATTTAATTTTAATACAATACATATTTTTTAAATATATTTCTATCATCATTACTCCAATGTCGTGTTTAAGGAGAGGAGAGTGGGTGAATTTTTTTTTTTTTATAGGCAAGAGGCAATTAGATGAAAGAACATCAGCCTTATCAATTTTTGATTTTTCACGTAAAACCACGTCGGCTTAAGTAATGGAAAGGCAAGGGATCGAAACATCAATGGAGAGAAGCCAAGAGCACAATGTTGCCTTTCCACATGGGTCAGTAGGGGTGTTCAAATCTGGGACCGGGATGCAAATTGCATCCCGGTCCCGGTAATCCCGGGCGGGACCGGGATCAAACCGGGAATTCCCGGTTTTTTTAAAAAAAAATTAAATTTAAAAAATATTATTATTTTAGTTAAATTTTCTATAATCTAGTGTTTAAAGTAATTATTTAACATCTAATAAGGCCATAATAATCACACAAATTGATCTAGAATTGAAGAATAGCATTTTATTATTATTATTATTATCACCTTCATCATTTTTGTTATTATTTTTATACATTATATAGTAGGATTAGTATCACGATATATATAGTTTAACTCCAACTAAGCATCTGATACACATTTTATCAAATGTTAACTTAAATTATGGGATAAAAAATACAAAAATAAAACAATAATTTAATTTTTAAGAAAAAATTTTTTTAAAAAAATGAAAAAACCGGGATCGGGACCGGGATCACAACATGTGTGACCGGTCCCAAGTCCTATAGATCCCGGTTTTCCCAGTCCCAAACGGGACAGGAAATTCCCGGAATCAAAATGTCCGGAACCGGGACTGGATAACCGGGATTGGGACATTTTGAACACCCCTATGGGTCAGTTGCGGTAAATAGGGGTGTTCAAAACCGGGACCGGGACCGGGATCCACCACTCCCGGTCTCGGTCCCGATTTTTGGCCGGGATGCAAATTGCATCCCGGTCCCGGTTTGGTCCCGGTCCTGGTAATCCCGGGCGGGACCGGGATCAAACCGGGAATTCCCGGTTTTTTTAAAAAAAAATTAAATTTAAAAAATATTATTATTTTAGTTAAATTTTCTATAATCTAGTGTTTAAAGTAATTATTTAACATCTAATAAGACCATAATAATCACACAAATTGATCTAGAATTTAAAAATAACATCTTATTATTATTATTATGATCACCTTCATCATTTTTGTTATTATTTTTATACATTATATAGTAGGATTAGTATCACAATATATATAGTTTAACTCCAACTAAATATGTGATACACATTTTATCAAATGATAACTTAAATTATGGGATAAAAAATGCAAAAATAAAACAATAACTTAATTTCTAAAATAAAAATTAAAAAAAAAAAAAAACCGGGACCGGGACCAGGACCGGGATCACAAGGTATGTGACCGGTCCCGGTCCCGGTCCCAGGTCCCTTAGGTCCCGGTCCCGGTCCCGGCCGGGACGGGAAATTTCCGGAATCAAAATTTCGGGACTGGGACCGGACAACCGGGATAGGGATACTTTGGACACCCCTAACGGTAAATACCTTTTCACAGGTTTGAACTGCCTGTTCAAACAGGATTTTTTGTAATGTTTCTTTTAAGAATTGGGACTCCAACTTCAGATGACTGAATTGAATAAAAAAATCTCAAATCAGAAAAAAGATAATGGCAAAAGAGAAGGGAGACCGAGAGATAACGCAATAAAATGCGTGTTACACTCAACTTCTATATTCCTTTTTCTTTTTGCCATATTTTCTTTTAGTTTGAGATTTACTCATCAGTCTATGTCTATCTTACTGTGGGGCACAAAAATTCTACAAACATTCCATTAAAAGCAGCACACTTTGTTAAAAGTCTAATCAAGAGCAACTGGCTACAGGGAAAAGGTAAACCATTTTTTTACTAAATAAATCAGATTTGCATGTTAAATTAATTTAGCCATTTCCACAGTTCATTTAGGTTTGTTATCTATCATGTACACTTTCAAGGACAACTATTAATGCCCACAAGGCACTACATGAGAACTGTACCAAGACATGCACTCCTAATAATACAAACTTGGTTAGTTAAGTTTTATCCCAAAAAATATTAAATTGAAACATTTTCATTCAAAAATATTAATAATTAATTACTGTTTTATTAATTTCTTTAAATCTGAATGCTTTTTTGTTAAAAAAAAGTGAAGACAAATCCGTTTTGACCTTTTGGACAGCATAGACTTCTGAAAAGTCTTCTCAGAGGTGCAGTTCTCAAAAACGAATGGAGGAATCACAACCATTCTTCAAAAATTAAAGCAATTGAATTATGAAAGACTCAACCAGTGAAATAAGGAAGACATGGACAGTTCATAAATAAACACAAAAAAACCTTTTACAAATGGTTGTTTGTCCCAGATGAAAGCAAACATTAGCCCCAAGACACAAGCATTAGTCACAAGAAACCATTTCAACAGCAAAGGTTTTGTAATGATGCAGGATCCATACCTCATGTCCCAACTATTTCTTGAGAGAATCATAGCAGCAACACGTCGAGGTTGAGTACCCACGTAATCTGTTAAAAAGTTTAACAGGTTTTTTTTAGAAAAACAAGCACAACTCCATTTATCTCTACAAATATCTAAAAAGGTTTTCATAAGCCCGGCAGGAGAACATAATTCGAAGAAGAAAGGAGAGAATATAGAAAAGGAGAACAATCGGTCCCAGAAAATAAAAAAATCCACCTCAACGTTAACCTCATCCCCTCTCTTTCCTCTTTCCTCCACACTGAACAGAACAATCGGTCCCAGAAAACAAACCAAGGGGAAAAAAACAACGAAAAGCAATCAAGTCTAGATCCCATTAAAACAACAATCCAACATTAACCATTAAAACCGTTAAGAAAATGCAAATAATCAATACCTTTGTCCCTCTCCATCTTAGACGGCCAGGAGCGAGTAAAAGCTCAAAAAGCAGAGGACTCACAAATGACACATGGGAAAGAATTGCCACTACAATGAAAAGACGAGGAGATTAGAGATCTATGGCATAACAGTAAGGTAGCGGACAGAATAATAATAAGAACCTTCATGTATGTCTGTGCTGTGATGAGAGCGTTGATATTTGCTAGTGATTGCATGGGAAGACATTCCTTGTGCCAACAACCAGAACACCTCAAGACCTACACACACATAACCTAGGAGTCGCGAGAATCATTGAATTGATTGAAGGTGGAGACTTCATACAAGTCCAGGAAAAAGCTGACTGAGATGTGAAGGAGGAGGATAGCGTGAGTAATTTGGAAGGGAAGAAACAAATAGAATGAAATTACTTAACTTGAACGAAAGGAATTCAAATTTGAAAAGATACGTTTGGACCAATGACGTTTGGATGGCATTGAATGAGAGCCACAGTTTGTGGGTACGGTTGCAACTACCCTCTTAAATAGAGTTAAATTAATCAATTAATTAATTAAAATAGAATTTAATGAAACAGAATTTCGTTTTTCAAATTTTGGGTTTTAACCATTGGTAAAAAAAAAGCGGAATCTTGGGTTTTAATGCTCACAGTGCTTGGACAAATAGAGGGGCAAGTTTGAAGTTTGAATTGTGAACAATGGATATGTAACTAATGAAATTAATGCAACAATTGAAAAACGCAGCCACCTAATAAAGGAAAGGAAAATTGGATGATGTGGCTGATATGGGCAAGTGGCATCAATAAGTGAGATTAAAACTGCTGATCTCATATATTAAGCGGCTCAATTAACACTAAGCTAGCACTTACAGGACAAATATATCTGTTGTGATTATATAAGATATATATAAATTTGAATAATTTTATTTTGATAAATAGAACAGTTTTGTTTTAAAGAAATTTATATTGTATATATAGATATATATTTGTTTGTTTTAAAAAAAATCATAAAACAAACTAAACAATAAATGACATATTGAGAGTTTCTCATGATTAACACACGTAACCTCTCATATTGAGAGTTTCTTATTGAGAGTTTCTTATGATTAACACACGTAACCTCTCATTGTAATATATTTCACAATTTTATAGATTAATTTTTTTGTATAACTCTTAAAATGTAATTGAAGGATCTGTAGCCTATAAATAATATAGATGTGCCAAATGATTATAAGCTTAAGATAACTGAGAGTTAGTCACCCGGCCCTATTTCTCATCATATTTTCTCTTATCCTCTCCATCTCTCTCACCTTCAAGCGCCTAAATTTTTTTCATAATAGACCTCCTTGAATTACCCTTCATGAGTTATTAATCTGTACCATTTTATTTTAGTTTTGTATTTTTATCTCGCCTTAAATGGGGACTTGGGAGACAAGCTGAATCCTCGATGGATGAGAGCAAAGCGCAATTCAATGCCATTAATATTTCTTCTGACAATCACAGCAGTCTATCCTTTTTCCATTGCACCTAGCGTAGAACTAAATGCAAGACAGAGAGCCTGAGGGGGAGAGAGGAGGAGAGGATGGAATTCAAATTATAATGACACGACAACAAGGGAGATGAGAACAAACAATGCGACACGACAATGAAAAAACCCACAGTTGTAAAAATAGGAAAAAAATATCAAAACTACCATTAAGGGATTAAAAATTGATGTTATTAAAATATTGGGATTATTGGGTGTGTGTGTTTTGGATTGTATGTAATTGATTTTTGTTTTGAATTTTAGGATGGGAAGCAAGACATTTTTGAGAAGTTCAATTCAAAGTTGTAATTAATTATGACTGACGAATTTCTTCTGCTGGAGCCATCGCACATGAGTGAGGGGAGAGAGTGTCTGTAACGTACGATCAAAAGCAGATAGAAAACACAATAATATAAATATACACATATATTAGATTCAAATGAGCAATAATGCAGCCACAGAGCTTATAAAAATAAGGGGAAATCATTTTAGGTATCAAACAAATAAGATATTATTAGAAAGATCCTTGATTACAACCCTAAAAGCTTATTTTCACAACTTGTTATGTATGTTTTACAATCTTCAGGGACCTTTTTGATATTATCTTATTTATTTGGGATCTAGGAGTGAGTTTCCCTAAAAATAAGAAAATTAGAGTAGGGTTATAGTATAAAATAGGAATATAGCTGAAAAGGTGAAGAGAAAGTGACAGATCATCCAAAGAAATAGAGAGAGTCTGCAGAAGGAAAAAGCCGAACTGATTCCCCGCACCCCCATCCATTGTTGCTTTCTCTTGCTACTCCCTCCTCTTCTTAATTATAGGGAAAATTTTTGAAAAAGAATTTTAAAATAGTGAAAAGACAAAAAGGTGATATGAATTTGCATATTCCCATAAGGTGTGAGAGCCTGAACTGAAATATTACAATTTGAAATCAAATTACGTTGGCAACCCTGACAATTTTTAAAATGAAAAGTGTTGAGGGAGGCGTTATAAGCCGGTATTCCACGAAAACACAACCGGGACTCTTCATCTCCTTATGCTGTCATGAGGTGTCGGTCGGTCGACCTTAGTTCCGTGGTCATGAGAAATGATAGTGGCAGCGAAGTCAGTGTGGTCGATTTTGAGGATGAGGGACAGTCCGAATACTCCAGCACTCAAATTGTCTGAGTCTTGACCCAATCACTCTTTAGGCACCCGCCAGTGATGCAGAGCACTCGAGTTCTTCATGGCTAACTGGAGTGGAGCAATGAAAATAGATCACTAACTCACTCGAGTGTCTTCCTTGAGCACTCGAGTTATGTGAGGCTTCACCCAATCACTTTCTGGTTACCCTCCAGTGATGCGAAGCACTCGAGTGCTTCATAGTTAACTTGAGTGGAGTTTGTCATTTTTCTACACTCGGCCTTTGGACAATGAGGGCAGTTACTCAAGTTTTGAAGAGTTCAACTCGAGTGATATTCCTCACTCACTCATTCAACTTGAGTGATGAGTTGTTTGGGGTGATGACGTCGGACTTGTTGCCACCGATTGGCTTCTTACTTCTGTTCATCACATCTCTTTCCTCCAATGTCGACACCGAAATCACTAACTCTCTACTCCATTCACGTATGTTCATCGTTTATTCCTCACTAGAAATACTAATCTCTATTTCGAACAAAGAAAACAAGGGAGAATAGGGACCTCAAACATGCATGTCCAAGTACATGAAGGAAGGCTTGCGTTCGTCATCCTCGTCTTCTTCTTCTTCTTTACCATTGCCACCAACAACTCCAACGCCATCACCCCTAACAACTCGTCATCTTCTTCTTCATCGTTATCACCGACATGTGCTTCATCATCAAGATGAGTCTTAATTTTCATCATTGACATGAGTCCCATATTGAGATTAAGCTTTATCAAGACAGCGTTACATTTTCTCAATGTCATAGGATATTGAGAAAACATAGTGTCAGCGTTACATTTGTCATATTTAACGTGAGAAAACATAGTGTCAGCGAAAATCGTGTGGGACATTGTAAAACGAACTCCAAATGTTGTTAATACACGCTTTACGAGTTGTAAATACACGGTTTATGCGTTGTAAAACGGATATGAGGTGATCTCGGTTTTGTTTCGTTGTGGCGTACTGAAAGCGAACACGGTTAGAAGAGGCCATTTTTTACATCATTTTGCTTTTGTTTCGCTATGGCAAAGCAAAAGCAACTGGACACACCGACAATTTTTAAATCGAACGCAACAAGTTGTTAATACACGCTTTCAACATTGTAAACACAACATTTTCCATAGGTAACGTTACAAAACTTCGTTCCAATCAGAAATGTGTGGCCGGTTGTCAAACGCATTCAACATAGTATTAATAAACGCTTTACGACTTGTCAAACATACCACTTCCTCTGTTTCCTTTCCCAAAAACAAAGCACCATGACACCCAAACTCATTTTCCTTATTAACAACTACTACTGAGCGAATTAACAACAATTTTTTTTTTTCCATATCAGCATTTTCATGGCACCCCACCACTTCCTTTGTTTCCTTTCCCAAAAACAGAGCATCATGACACTTAACCTCATTTTCCTTATTAACAACTACTACTGTTATATTAACAACTACTGCTGCGCGAATTAACAACAATTTATTTTTTTTTCATATCATCATTTTCATAGCACCCCACCACTTCAAACACACCACTTCCTCTATTTCCTTTCCCAAAAACAGAGCACCATGGCACCCAACCTCATTTTCCTTATTAACATTATTACTGTTATATTAACAACTACTACTGCGCAAATTAACAACAATTTATTTTTTTCCATATCAGCATTTTCATAGCACTACACCACTTCAAACATACCACTTCCTTTGTTTCCTTTCCCAAAAATAGACCACCATGTCATCCAACTTCATTTCCGTATTAACAACAACTACTGTTATATTAACAACTACTACTGCGTGAATTAACAATAATTTATTTTTTTTTCATATTAGCATTTTCACAGCACAATGAGGTTGGAAAAGGGGGATGGGTCGAACTATTCATCATCATCATCACCTTCATCCCTTCTTTTTTTAAAAATGGCGGAAGCTTGAGATCAAAAAAATCTCACCACCTTCCTTCCATCGTCTTCTTTCTTTTATCTTACATCCCATCCCATAAATCTTTCACCACCTCAAAGCTTTAGCCTTCACCATCACCACCATTTCCGCAGAGAGAGAACGCAGGGAGCTGAAAAAAATATATCACATCTGAGAGCGAAAACGCAGAACAAATGAGAGAGAGAAATAATAGAAGAGGGGTATGTGGGTCATTTGACTTTGGGAAATAATATCAGAAAAGTTCCTAAAAACTTTTCTGATATTTGAAATTTTTTAGGAACTTTTTTATGAATATCTCTGTTGTTTGGGACCTGAGAATGATTTTTTCTAATTTTTATACCCCGCGTACGAAAGTTTCCTTTTTTACGTTATTTCTCTGTGCACCTTGTTGAGGCAGTTTGAATTTGGTTCAGCTAGCATGATATATATATTATATATATATATATATATATATATATATATATATATATATATATATATATATATATATATATATGCATGCATGCTTCCTTTATTATATTAACAAGGTTGGAGTTAGAGCCGGTAATTCAGGCCCAACCTGCGGGCTCAACTCGCGAGCCCGCGGGTTTTGACGGGTTTTTCCCAACCCACAAAAATGTGGGCCGCACAGGCCTGCACCACATAGCTCGTGGGTTGATGCAGGCTAATCCATGGGTTGGTGGGTTGACCCACAAATTTTATTTTTTTTGCATATAATAATTTTACAAAACTTATAATTTTTTCGCTCTTATCTTAGTACCTCCCAATCCAAAGAGAAAAATCTTAGCCTCTTCCCTTCTTCTTTAAACAAAATTATTATATCTTGATTGCTTAAGGATGAGTTTGTGTTTTATTTATAAACTTTGACAAATTTGATAACTTTATCTCTTAAATTATGGATTGTGTTTTTAAATTTTTATAAGAGAAATGATTGATGCTAGGAAAGTAAATTTAATGAATCATATATATATATATATCATATTTTCGATCTTCTTTAAAAAATAAGAATTTTTTTTTAAAAAATACGGGCCCATGGGTTGGCCCGCAACCCAAACACTGCAGATGCCAACCCTCAGAAAATGCGGGCCACATAGGCCCGCACCGCATGACCCACAGATTGGTACGGCCCAACCCGCAACCCACAGGTTGGCCCACATTCCCAGCTCTAGTTGGAGTGTTCTCATTTCCCCTATAAAGTTTGATTGGAGGCAAAAAAAATGCAAAATTTAAAATGGTTAGAAAAAACTTGCTGCAACCGTTGATTTTGTTAGGGGCTTACACTGTTGCCTAATAATGACTGCGACATTTTAGCAGGTGTAAAAAGTAACTACTTTGACTGGCAAAAAAAAAAAAAAAAAGTAACTACTTTGGGGACTTTTATTGAGAATAATTTTAAGAACTTATAAGAAATAATTAATTTTTTAATTAACTGGAACAAACTAATTATGTAGAACTTTTAAAAAATAATTAGATGGATGAACCAGCATGTAAATTGTAAGGAAGTGTGGCACGAAAGCTTTCTTACGAGAGGTGATGAGTTCAATTTCACTTGTGCTTGTAACTATAAGGTTGTTAATGCCTAACTCTCCAATTTTTTTTTTAAAAACAATATCCCCATTCCTTAATTAAAAAAAGTTAGTCACTTCGTTGGCTTTTGAATAGATTAATATGTTGGTTTTTCTAAAATATTATATATTCTATAATGACTATCCTCTTAAAACCTCTTATTATGTGCATTCAATATAAATGTTTTGGGGAAAAATTGTAAATTTGAGAGATAAAATTAATTAGATCTTATATTTAAAATAAAACTGAAAAATCAAATACTCTCCCAGTACTTTTTATAAGTAATTTTTTTCTTGATTTCATAAAACGAACTGATGGTTAAAATTAGTTAAAAATAATAAATGTGTCAAAAATATATTTTATTTTTTTTCCAAATATGTCCTTATATATGAAATGAGTATGGAAGAGAGAATAAGTATAAATTATGAGAGTGAATGAATAATAAACAATTAAATGAAAGAGAATTAATAACAAGTTAGAGATAACTAAGAATTATCAACATTTAGTTAGAGAAATATCCTTCATAAAAGATTCTGCAACTACACGAGGTTGACTAACCCAATCAAAAGTGTAAGACCTTTTGAATAAAGCCTTAACAACTCAATCAACTACCGAGTAGAACATGAATGGTTCCTGACTTCCTTTCAAAGAGTGCAGATTTGTTCCACTAACATCGTTCAATTTGTTAAGATAGGTTATCAAAAACTTGTTATTTGATTCGAAAACAACATCGTTTAATTCATTTTCCTTTGCATACTTGAAGGCCTCCAGCTTGACCCAACATTCCGCCATTAAAACTCATTTAGTGCGTGTTTGGATTAGCTTTTACAAATAGCTTTTACGATTTACGAGATAAGTGTGTGAGAAAAGTTTTGTCTTGGGTTACGCAAACTTAGATTTGGGATCTTCCCAAACACTCACTTAACCTATATTGTGTAGGCAATACCATCTAACAACCATCCATTTGTATCTCTGATGACAACTGAGATAGCAGCCCATCCATGAAAGCACAATCACTATTAATTTTTAATACATTACCCATGGAAACTTCCCACCTCTGCTTTTTTGAAGCATTCTGCACATTAGCTGCTGGTCCCTTTATTATTCAATGGAATACGCAATGTTTCATGGAATAGGCGATATTTCAGTATGACTGAATTTGATACTTTTTTATTATATTTGTGATTTATCGACTTTTCTATTAGAGTATGTATATTTTATACAATAATATTTTATTTATTTATTTATGAATTAACATCTTTTTATTTAAATATTTACAAGGTTATATATTAACATTTTTGTATATTTTATTTAAACTATACTTTCTCCAATCCTAAATATAAAACAAAGTTGATTTTTATAGAGATATTAAGAAAGCTAATTAAATTACTTTAAAATATTTATATTTGTCATTTTTTCTCCAAACTATTTTACCTAACTTATAAACTGATATATAATCTAATGATACATAACATATAATATGATTAAATTACTTATTTAGCTACATTAATCTATCAAAAAAAAATAATTATATCTTATATTTAGGACCGCAGGGAGGGGGTATTATTTTAGATAACTGGTTTGACCTCAAGGTGATGCCAATTTGAACCACTATAACTAATCTAATCCTTAAAGCTATGTTGGATGACATGAAAGTGAGGACATGAATCCTATGTTTGATGCGTTCAAGTATGAAATATTGAACAATTCAGGTGTGTTCATAGGACTAACAAATTTACAAGCAGCAATGAAATAGTTGTTACAAGCATCTATACCAAAGATCCTTTGCTTGAAGAGATGTTGGGTAATGGAGCAACTCAAGATCCGTTTGAAGTTGAATTGACCAAAACAAGTCATTTTTAAATCCCTGAGCATCCTCGTGGAATCGATATTCCTGAGCAAAGAGAACGATTTCATTATGCCCAATGTAGCATGCAACATGAGGAAATTGAAGAGAACAATTTCATTATGCCCAACTGGGAAGACCAAAAGTACCAATTTGCTGAGAACTCAGGTAACACAGTCACTGTAATAGCTTAACTCTGTCTTCCTCAAACCCTGCGTTACTAAGATATCAAATCATGTACAGCCAAGCATGCTTTATACAATTAGTGGGTTTTCAAGTTTTTCCTCCTTTCTCATTGAATATGTTCAATACACATCTTACATTCTGTGTATTGAGGTTTTTTTTTTCCCTTGGCTCTTATTATTGATATCGAAAGAGGGATATTCTTTGCAGGCCGGCAATCGTGGAGATGCCAAAGAGATTGTTAGTGTTTGTTTTAACGTTTGGAGGTAGTAATCGGATTTAAACAGTGACAAATTGAGATTGAACAGTGATTTGGATTCATATGGGTGTTTGTTTCAGCGATTGGATTTAAGGTGAAAAAAGTCATAAGTTGAAAAAAGTCATAAGTTTCAAAATGAAACTTATTGGAGCTTATGTGCATGTATGTATAAAAAAATATTGATAAGAGTATTTTCATGTTTTTGGATATCAATGAGGTATTCAAAATCACTTCTAATCACAAAACTTCTTTTATGTAAAATGTTCTAAATAATTTTTTATTTCTTTAGATAGTAATCTTCTGCTATTTAGATAATACTTTGGGATAAGAGTTTAGGTAAATTTTGAGTTTTGTTAATATATGACTGTAGAAATGTAGAGAATAATTAATAATTAATTTTAATCATTTTATATTTATTATTTAGTTGTTTTATGATTTTATAATCAATTTTTTTTATAAACATGTCATAAATTAATTTCTATATAGTGTTTTTACCCATTAAATTTAGTTTAAGTAATTTATTTGAATTATTGGAGGTATTATTGAGGTTTTAATTGGTTTATTTTGTTAGATTTTGAGTTATGTGAAAATATGAGTTAGGATTTAATATTTAAATTAGAGTTTTTGATATAATTTTATTTAAAATTGTACATTGCCAAATTTTCAAATTTAATTTTTGAGAAAATTGTGAAAAAATCCCTTCGTGTGTAGATATCTTCCTAGGTCCCATTTGACAATTAAATTGCCAATAAGGGCTTTTTTCACAATTATCCCTTCATTTTTTCATTTTTCATAATATTTTCAATTTTTTTTCTCTTAATTAATATAAAAGTTACTTATGCAAAAGTCAAACCAAGCATCATTCACTTTTATATAAGTTACTTTAAGTTACTTATCCAATCGCTAATCCAAACACTCATCATTTTACCCAATCTGACTTTTTTTCAATCTTAAGATTTCATAAGTTTAAGTAAAAATAAGTTACTTATCCAATACTAAAACAAACACACCCATTATTGTTGGGTTCCATTTGTGCCTGGAAGCTTCTATGAGCCATGGCATGTTTTTCTTCTCATCGCATGGGTCTTAATAGTTGGATTGGAGAAAAAATGCCATTTATATGCTTTATTAATTAATCTTGGTAACTATAGTTACAGGGGAAATGGAGAGAATGATTCAAAAAGAGCTTCTGGACATAACTCCAGATTTGGGCAGTTACAAGTCAATTATTGGAGATAAAGAAGGCAGCAATCTCAATTCACTGAAAGCTGAACGTTTTGATTATGGTACTCACTCTCAAACTTCAGCAATCCCAAGCGGTCTAGGGAATGTTTGGTTTAGCTTAAGAAAAACAAATTTGTACTCTGCGATATAAAAGTACTCACATATTTATCTCATAAAACGCAAAATCAATTTACAAGAAGTCATCCTTGTGTATCTTTGTTGTAGCTGTAGAGATGGGGGTGTTGTCTTTTGGGGCAAAATACAATCTTGTGATATTAGTGTTAGAGTATATGAATAGCCTTTTGTTAGATCTCTGCACACGCCATGCCTTCAAAAACACAAACCTTTCTGACAAAATGCATGCTTCTCTTCCCATTAGCTTTCTGGGAATTATTGAGTCCTGTTCCTGGATTCCCTTAGGTTGTTCCTTCTATTTTTGGCTTTACATTTTATAAAGATTTTCGTTTCCTAGGCCAAATTTCAAAAATAAAAAATAAAAAAGAGCAGGGAATGCAGCACGTTTTGGGTGTTAATGCTAAATATAGGATTAAAACTATAAAGATTACATAAATGCCTCAATGGCGGCTTGTTCCCTATTGTCACTACACCATTTGTATTTCACACAGGTTATAGACTGAGATCATATAACTAAATAAACCAACATCATATGACTTCAACTGCTGAGTCTACATGAGTAGTTGAAGACACCTGATTATGTTCCTCCACCACCATTTTTCTCATCTTCAAGAGCCACCTTATTGCAGTAGCAGCATAATCATATAGACTAAGAGCAATATAAAGCCCAATCCCAGCAATTATCCCATTAGCTATAGAATAAGTAATTGGCATCAAAAGCATCGTGGCAAAAGCAGGCACTGCCTCCTTTATATTGCTCCAATCTATATCCTTCACCATCTTCATCATCATCACACCTACCATCACCAGTGAAGGCCCTATAGCCCAAGGAGGAACACTGGACAACAGAGGTGTAAAAAACAGTGAAATGAAGAAAAACAACCCTATGATCACCGCCGTTAATCCCGTCCGGCCTCCTTCTCTCATTCCGGCCGACGATTCCACGAATGTCGCCATCGTTGTAACGCCTAATGCGGAATTCACAATGGTTCCGGCCCCATCAACCAAGTAAGCAAAGTATTCACCTTCAAAGTTTCCATCTTCATCTACAAAACCACCAAGTTCAGCCATGGTGTATATGGTTCCTGTGCTGGCAAGTATGTCCACGTAGAAGAGTGTTACTATTGCCACCCAAACTTCACTCCTCTGAAAATCAGTGAAGCTGAGAATTCCTAATGTGGATTCAATCTTGTGAAAATCAAGCACTTTCTTGAAATAGTTAAAATTCTCATCACCAAGTGGAGTATCAGGGAAAAATGTCACTTTTGTCCCCCTAAACCATGAAACAAAAGTCACAAACAAAATACCATAAATCATACTACCCTTCACATTTTTCATTAATCCATAACTTGTAATAAGAAACCCAACAAGTGCAAGCCAGAATTTTGGGTTTTCCATTTTCCCTCCCATGCATTCCCCTGTATCTGGGTTTGTACTGGCACATGCAGTGATGGTAACCAAAGTAGATGGATCAGGCCCAACAAGCCCAACACCCTGGTTGGCCTGGAGGCCCACGAAGGCGATAAAAAGCCCAATACCAGCACCGCAAGCGAGCCGAATAGAATGTGGTATGAGCTTAGCCAGCTTCCCGCGTAAGCCGAGAGCCGAGGCTAACAGGAACAAACATCCCTCAATACAAACCACGGCCAACGCAGTTTTGTAAGACATCGGTCCGGTTCCGTGAAAGCCGACCAAGTTAAAAGCAAGATAAGCGTTGGGTCCCATACCTGGAGCCAAGCCGAATGGCAAGTTGGCTAAGACTCCCATGGCCATGGACCCAATCATGGCTGATAAAATAGTAGCCACAACGAGATCGTTTTTGGTCTTGGAAAGGCAGGTTTGGTAGCCGGCGTCGTTTGGGCGGAGGACGCAAGCTGAGGTGGCCGGAGGGGAGCAGTCTGCAGCGGAGCAGGTGCCGCCGGAAGCGGTGAGGATGGTGGCGTTGACGGAGATTATGTAGGCCATGGTAACGAAGGTGGCTGTTGCCGCACGAAGTTCTCGTGTGAGGCTGGTCTTTCTCGCTTCCAGCTTAAAGTACCTTCCGATGAAGCTTTTTGAAACGGCGTCGTTGAAGCGTTTCTCCGTCTTGCTCCATGAGCCACCACCACCTCTTATTCCTGCACACAAATCTCCTCCCATGTTGTCTTTCCCAGTCTCTCTGTTTGGAATGAGAGGCGAAATGACTATATAGTAGGCGTGTGCGTTATATATAGTTTAATAATTAATATTATATTCCATAATAGAAGAGAACTTTGGGAACAAATGGAAGCTGTGCGGGTGAGAACGGATTTTTTTTTTTTTTTTTTTTTTTGTATCGATCAACGAAAACGAAATTAAACAGATAAAAAGTTTCCGGCTTCCGGTATACTTTACCACGTATGGATGGGAATTAAATTCTTGTTTTTTACTCTGTTTGGGTTTCAAAAACATAGAAACTAATTAATGATTTTCGTCCTAAACATAGAAACTAGTTAATGGTTTTGTTTGGTTTTAGATGTAATATTTAAGATCTTATCCTACTTTATTTTTTGTCATTTCTTTTGAAACTGCTCCATTCGGTTCTAAATATAAGATAAATTTGATTTTTTTAGAGATATTAAGAAAGCTAATTAAATTAATTTAAAATATCTATATTTATCGTTTTTTCTCTAAACTATTTTGCTTAACACATAAACTAATATATAATCTAATGATACACAACATATGATATAATTAAGTAACTTACGTGGTTAAAAAAAAGATTAAATAACTTATTTAAATTCTTTAATCTTTCTAACAAAAGTCAAGGTTGTCTTATATTTAGGATCAGGGGAAGTATCTTACGAAAAGCTGTCAAACTCACGAGTTTAAGCAAACTCATGATAGTGACACCAACTCATATAGTGAACTTGAATAGTAAACTATAAGAGTTTATTTTTATCAATAAATAAATGTTAATAGTGTATAACTAATTAAATAAGATATAAAAAATGACAACACAACTTGATTTATATATATTTTAGATTCAAATAATTAAATATAAATATATCAACATTCATAACTTATTATACTTAACAGAAAAAATTCTATAAAGTTCATATATAAAGTCACTGAGTATGAAATAATAAAAAAAAATGCAGCATGAGTTTTAAGAGTAAGCTAACACCCTTTTGTAAGATAAAAATGAAAAAAAAAATGGTAAACTTAAATATATGAACTTAATTGAGTTTACAACTAACATGAGCTTAACAGTAACTTAACACAATTTTATAAATTAAAAACGTAAAAATGATTCACGAGTTTAACAACATTGATCTTATGTATTAAATGATTTTATATGAATGGAAGTAATTTCCAATAAAAATGACTGTAGGGATATTAATATCACACCATTTTTATAAATAACTGGCTTGAATAATTTCATCCATATTTATAAATTAAATTATCTAACACCTACCCTTTTGTTTGCCAGAAAATTATCCAACCCTTGCGATGTATATTCATGAAATAACTAAGTAAGTATTGTGTCGGTTAATTTCTAAGCAAATCTGATTAATTTAATCAACAGTTCGAAAAATTATTATATAATATCGTATTATAAAATTATTATTATTGATCCTCTCTTTAATTGAAAAAGACACAATATCATACCAAAACTAATTAATAATTCTATTTGCTAGAGTGTGGGCTCGCTTGCTCTGTATCTAGTTTGAGTTGATCAGTACAGTCACATTCATTGTTGCAAACTTACAAGGACTTATGAAGAGTCCGCTTTTTTTATAAGTTTTATATTATAATTCAACCTTCTAAAAATGCTTTTGTAATGAATAAACGTGAGGTCCATTAGCAACTAAAAAATGTTTGAACCAAAAAAAAAAAGAGGATAATAATCAATTACTAAAATTTTAATCAAATATTAGTGAGAAACGTGGACCTCATCTAATGTGCGATTTAATATTATTTATTATATATCATTTATCATAAATACAACAACAACAAAGCCTTTTTCCCATTAAGTGGAGTCGGCTATATGGATCACACGACGTCATTGTGCTCTGTCGAAAACCATATTTTTTGGTATACTATTAATCAAAAGGTCTCTCTTTATCACTTCATTAAGCATACGATTCAGCCTTCCGCGACCTTGTTTTACAGGACTCCATACGGCTTGATCCACCCTTCTCACCGGTGCATTCAACGGCCTTCGTTGAACATGTCCAAACCATCTCAAACGACTTTCTACCATTTTTCCTTTAATAGAGGCCACTCCAACTTGTTCACATATATGATTATTATGAATCTTGTCTTTTCTTGTATAACCACACATCCATCTCAACATTCTCATCTCCGCCACCCCCACTTTATGCTCATGTAATCCCTTTAAAGCCCAACACTCACTACCATAAAGCATTGCTAGTCTTATAGCAGTGCGGTAGAACTTCCCTTTTACCTTATTAGGTATTTTCCGATCACAAATAACTCCAATAGCTTCTCTCCATTTACACCATCCAGCTTGAATTCTATGATTGACATCACCATCAATTTCATCATTTTGTTATATAATTGATCCCACGATTCAGGGCTGCGATTTTTTTATTATTTAACATAAATAAAAATAATAAAAAAATCTCAATCCTTATAAAAAGTATTATATATAAAAAGCCATCCTCATCAAATTGTTTGATATCTTTTTTTTCCAAATTGTATTTAATCCGATACATAACATAAAGAATATCTAATATAAAATTGGAATGATTTCTCTTTTGTATATTTATATATGCAGTAGTCATCAGGTGGTGACATATGCACATACTCAATACAATCTTGCTATGAGGAAAGTTCTAAAAGAAATTAAATACAGTGAGACCCACAAAATTAGATGCACACATAAAATAAAATGCTCCAGCTTGATTGTTCGTTGGATTTGTTGGGCATCTATTAACAACCATAAATAGATAACCTGAAACATCCAAAATCAAAATCTTTGAATGATCTAAATATCTAATACAATTTTTGAAGTCCATAACTCCATATATATAGGAATCTTATGAAGTTTGTACTTAGCACAATTTGTATTAGTTTATAATTAAACTACATACTGGGTCCTTCCTCTAAAATATATATTATTATTGATCATCCAATATTAATAACAAATATTTATTTTGGTCCTTATTATAAAACTGATGTAATTAAAAGCCAATAGCCTCTTGGTCGGTTGGCCAAAAAAAAAAAAAAAAGCCTCTTGGTCGAGCCGCACTAGAATGCAGGTTATCCCACCCTCAAGTATTAGCTTGTACTAAAAAAATTGATGTAAAATAAGAAGGGAAAGGAAAAGAGACATAAAGAGAAGAGCGAGAGAGAAAATCGAGAGAAGAAAACTGTATTTTAAGTCAATAAAGTCTGTGCTAATCATAGAAATAATAATAATAAAATCAATAATAATAATCTTAAAAAATAATGATAAATTTGAATAACCTAAAAATAATACTCCCTCCGGTCCATGAGACATATTTACCTAATATAATGAAATTAAGGAAGTTAGTTAAATTAGTTAATATGATATGTATTTTTTAAAATACTCTAATTATTTTACTTAATTTCCTTATTCTATCACCTCCTTGGGGGAATAACAATAAGGGTAAACTACAAAGAAATTGATAAATATAAAAAAATATATTTTATGTTTAGGACCTAAATTAATTTTTTAAATATATCTTATATTAAAAATGGAGAAAATAATATCTAATTATTCCTCCTTGTGGTATGTCCCCCAACAACCTTTTTCATGGTCCATGACACGGACTTTCTTATAACAAGTAGAAGCAAATTTAAGTGTAATTAATCTTAATTTAAAATAGATATCTAGCTCCCTCTTGAGTACGTTCAAAAGCTGGCATCCTTTATTGTTACTTGTGAGATTCCACCATAGCAGGTGACATTCCGAGAATGTGCACGCTTTTGTGTGTGTGTGTGTGTAAATTTTTTTTATATCTATGATATTTGGAAATTGATAAAAAAAATAAGAAATAAAAAGATGAAGTATGAAATATGAATAGTGGTTGTGCTGAATGAAAGATATTCTTTTAAAATATGGTCAGTAATTTGAATTTTTAAAATTAAGAAAAATCATACCAAAAAAAAATACTCTGATTAAATTTGATAATATTTAATTTAAAGTTAATACAATCTTTAGTTCCTTAAATTTACTCTTATTTTAGTTTTGGTTCCTCAAATTTCAAACGAGAGGTTTTGGTCAGTCAAATTTCATTCACTCTCCATCATTCAATAAAAATCTGAATAATTTTGTCTCTTGAGGGATCAAAACCTATAATTTAAAATTTGAAGGATAAAAAGTAAAATGAGGGCAAACTTGATGGACCAAAGGTTAAATAAACCCTTTAATTTAACTTGATACTCCCTCCGGTCCTAATTATAGGACATATTTACCTAACTTTGGAGAAATTAAGAATAGTATTTAAATTAGTTAATCTTATTTATTTTCCAAAAATGTCCTATTTAATAAGGGTGATTTAGGAATACTACATAAGTCTACCATGGTCCTGTGAGTATTTTCTTTGATCCAGTGAGCTAGCATCCAGCTATACGAACTTTAGCGTAATAGAAAAGTGCATCCCATTGACGATGAACAGTCACGTGATGCTTTTTTTTTTTTTTGCCGAACAATCACGTGATGCTTGCTGCTTTATTTTTCTCAAAAGTCAAAATATGAATACATTACCTTTTTTTTTATATATTATACTCAAAGAAAAATAAAAGAAACAGTAGAATTGAGGTGTATGTGAAATTAATGAGTTACAAGTATTATTCACTTTATAGAATACATAAGTGTATTATAAAATTATTATTGTGTTTCATTATTATTGAGAAAGTATCAATAGGAGGTATTTTGGGAATAAATTGATAAAAATTAAAACTTTGTCATATAATTAGGACCAAGATCAACTTCCAAATGTTGTCCTATGATTAGGACCAGAGGGAGTAATATTGATTATATATATAACCTAAAAGTGTGATTACTGTTCTCTCTTTTATAGCAACATCTCTTCGAATCAATCGGGCAAAAAAAAAAAAAAAAAATCTCTTCAAATCAAATTAAGATTTAATTTGTTTTAACTTGGTGGTGACCCTTAGAAAGTGGCTATCAGTAGGGACCCAAGGCAGCTGCGCATGCTGCTGATGGCCAAAATTATATTGTTTATGAACCTAAAAAACTTGTTTATATATTATTGTATTAGAATTTGTTAATACAAGGCAGCTTTATTTGAAAAATTAAGTATAAGCAATGCATGCGAGAAAGGAATATATAAATTATTATTATATTTTGTTAATAGTTAGGCTTTAAGGGATGGTGACTTGCCTCTTGAGAATGTTGAAAGTTGAATTGAAACTGCGGTGGGTTCTTCTTTTGAGAGACAGTGTCTGCGAAAGAGGGTGTCTTGCCACGCTACTTTGAATTTTGGCATTTCTTTTTGAGTGTTTAATTATATAATCTATGATCAAAGCATATCTATATTTTCAGTTGTCATATCTGCAATTTTGATTTGATTGTAATTCCGTGACAAAAAGCAAGAGAGTTTGATCCATGCTCTTCTTTTTATGTGCCTTTACCATTGTTTTGCTTCTATGCCATCCAAGCCTCTTCTTAAATAAACATGAAAAGCTCTTATTATGCTCCATAGGTTATGATTGCCACGAGTTTGCATTGGGAAAATTATCTTAAATAATGTGGCCACTGAGTCCTTAATGCAAGATCTAATTGATTAATTTCATAATTTGAGACTTTGAGTATATTAAGTATGTTGGTTAAATTAGTTAATATGATATTTTTTTTCTACAACACTATAATCATATTCATTAATTCCTTCACTGCCTTCCTACTTGATTATTGTTGATAGATTATTAGTAGTGTTATTGATACAAAACTTTCCTACTTAATTAGTGTTAAAAGATTATTAGTATAGTTGTTGATAAAAAACTATCAATAGGATTAATTTAAGAAAAAATTGATAACCATAAGAAATAAATATTACATTTAGAATCAATATCAACTCAAGAATTAGACTATACATTAAGGACTAAAGGAGTACCTTATCTTACTATTAGCTTTTGAAGTGTGATTTTTTCAAGAATTTGTGCTCGTTATATTGACTCTTTTAGAGCTGGCTAACCGAAAAGAACTTCCTGCATATGGTTCCCTCCAAAAGAGGTTTTTAATTCCAGCCGCTAGTTTTTGAAGTATGATTGTTATAAGGACTTGGCTCAATAAAAGCACTACCATACCCCTAACTAAATTAAACGGCTTCCAATTTTAAATGTAAGAGCTACTTGAATGATTTGCCAAGTGTTAAATGTAAATTTGTAAAAGAGGCGGAAAGCAACAATAATAAGGAGAAAATGTGAACTTCATTTGTGTCTTTTTGTAAATCAGTAATATACGAGTGCGATGCATAGAATATTCTTTCAATATTTTCACATTACATATTAACAATAAAATTGGGTACCAGCATAAAGTTATAGAGGTGTAAAGGCCCGTTAGTTCCCTCCATGTCTTAACTTCAAATCTTAGAGAAAATACTTGTATTATGCGGGGCAGCCACGAAACCCCCCAACAATAGGGTGTAGTATGCCGCTAAACAAAATGTATAAAATAACTTTATTTTTCTTATTTGTAGAAATATTTTTAATTTTCTGATATATTTAATTATATTAAAACAATTTCATAAGTTAAAAATATTCTGTTATAATTCATAATTTTTTTGAACTATTAATGAAAATAATATTTTATTCTATAATTGAAAATATAACATGGTAATGCAGTCAGTCTTTAGACACCCCATTCCCAAACGTGGGTAGCGGTAGCTTGGGAATTGTTAGATTCCCTTTTTTTTTGGATCTCTCCTCCGGTATCCCAAGACAGACAATCTTTCAAGAACTACAACGACCCCAGACTAAATTCAGATCGCTAATTGATAATCACCTCAATTGGTGGAATAGCTGGCCAATGGCATTTTTCCATATCCATTAGGGATCGAACCCTCAACGTAGTTAAAGGAGTGAGGAGTACTTACTACTCCACCCCATGCCCCTGGTTTGTTAGATTCCCTTTCTCATAGTGTTGATTCCAACCAACCTAAAGCACCATTTCCTGCAGTATCACTCATATATAGTTTCATCACTTCTTCAGTTATATTCTTCCTATCAGTTTATGTGGAGAATTGATCTCATGTGAATTGAGGTGAGTAAATGAAGATCTCCCTTATATATCACAAGTTAATGCTCAACATTAATGTCAAAATTGAAAAATATCATAAAATACTTCCCAAAAAAACATTAATATACACGTTGTAAAATTATTCAACAGATAAAAGGTCAGTCACTCAAGCAGCCTCTTGGAGTGGAGAACAAAAGTCATAAGAATCCATGACCTCAAAAGCAAGAGATATCAGTTCATTTGATAAGAGAAAACCTTCTGGGTCAGTCAAACGTATATAAGCCACATTTCTTTCTTTATTATTCTCATCTTGCAACAAACAAGTGTTAAGGTCTTCTTCTCCAATGGCTCTTCTTTTCTCGTCCAAGCAAACCACGTGTCCAGTCTCAACATAAGGTTTATAAGTCCCCAAAAGAGACGAAACAATGAAACTACCAAATGATTCTTCAAAACTCTTCAAGTCTAAACCCAATGAAGTTCTCAGTGACAGCATCACAACATCCATGGCCGTGTCCTTGATATGAATCTGATCATTGCCAGAGCAATTTAACAGTCCATTTTCCAGATCCTGCACGAATTTCATGTACTCGTTTACTTTCTTGGGTCTTGAAAACCTTAATCCGCCTACGAAACTCGCAGAGCCGAGGCCGAATCCATAGAATGGTTTGTTCTTCCAATAGGTAGAGTTGTGTTTGCATTCATACCCACTCTTGCAATAGCTGCTGATTTCATAGTGGTTGTAATTTGCATCAGAAAGCATTCTTGAAGCCATTTTATAGAACTCAGCTGATTGTGTTTCAGAAGGAAGAGGGAATTCCCCTGGAGTGTACCTGCACACATTTTAATCATAATCTTCATTTTCATATTGATAATAGATGTAACAGCACACCTGTTTGGTTAAGATGCTGTTACAGTGTAGCCAAAGTCATGTACACGTGTCAGCTAATGAGAGTACCCAAACTCTCTTTAAAATGTAATCTCTGATCAAAGTAATAGATGAGATATTTGAGCTTTGATTCTGTATGTTAATCTCTAAAATCCCATTCTCTGGCAATTGATTATAACGCTATCACTAAATATTTGATATTTGAATAATCTTACCCATTCAGTCGTAGATTCAAAAGATCAATAGATTTATACACAAGTGTTTAGAGTAAACACACATTTTGGCCTGAATTATTAGACTTATTTCGCTTTAGTTCCCCAAAATTAGTAAGTCCACGAGTTAATCTATAAAAATAATAATCTAGCTTGTTGTAGTGTGTATTAATACTTCTCTTACGTAACTCAAAAATGCTAAAAAGACTTGCTTTTAAGTTGTAACAAGTACGTTATTGTCAAAAATTGACTTGAGTATTCATTAATTTTGGAACTAAAGGGAAGTAAACCAGACAATTTAAGAATAAAATTAGTTTATTCTAGTTCTTTAGCTCAACAACTCACAGTTTCTGCAAGAACTAGGTTCTTCCTAATTTTACTCCTTCCAGTCCTTAACATAAAATATATTTGGAGAGTTGTTCTTGATTCTAAAAAAAAGACATATTTTTTAAATTTGTCACTTTTTTCCTAATTTACCCCTATTGATGGTTCTTCCACAATAATTAAGGAGGAGGAGGAGGAGGAAATTAAGGAAGATGATTAGGGTGTTTTTAGAAAATACATATTATACTAACTAATTTAACTAACTTCCTTAATCTCATCAAATTAAGTAAATACGTCTTATATTAAAAACATGAGGGAGTATTATATTCAGAGACTGGGTCATCCATTCACTAATTTTCAGATAACTACAGCCAGTAAGAGGAATACTTACAGTGTTCCAAATTTTGTGCCCTGTTCAATTTGCAAATCATACACAGAAACATGAGTGGGCTGTGCATCAATGGCAAGCCTCAGAGTTTCCTCCCACATATCAGTTGTCTGATGAGGCAGTGAAGATATAAGATCAATACTCCAATTCTCAACCCCACATGACTTAACAATACCAATAGATTCATTAACCTCTTCCACGCCATGTGCCCTCCCACAAGCTCTCAACAACTTCTCCTGAAATGCTTGAACTCCCAAAGACACTCTATTCACTCCTAACTTCATCATCTCTTCCATCTTCCTAGCATCAAACGTCCCAGGATCCATCTCCATTGAAATCTCAACATCCTCACACACGCCAAATTTCCCACTCAACGCCTCCAAAACCAACAAAACTAACCGTGAAGGCACAAGAGACGGAGTCCCTCCCCCAAAGAACACAGTCTCAAGAGGCATTTTGTCATTGATGTTCACTTTCATTGCATTGATTTCTCTGCAGAGCAGTTGTATGTAGTTAATCACTCGCGGGTCATCATCAATTTCGGTTGAAGCAGAGCCAAGAGCGACAATCGGGAAGTCACAGTAGTGGCAACGCTTGCGGCAGAAAGGAAGGTGAATATAAGCAGAAGTAGGAGCCATGTCGATTGTGTGTTTCGTAGAGACATTTTGTCGAACATGTGGTGTGCAGGTGGTAAATGCGTTGGTGATTACGTGCGGTGTCAATCTGGGAGATTTGGATTTGCGGAAAAGCTCACAGAAAAGAGGATTGAAGGTAGATTTGAGCATGGTGGCTCTAGAATAACGAAGGCAGTTAAAGTTCATGTGCGAGAAAATGGGAGGGACTCGTACCGGTACAAAAATGTATACGCGCGCACGAATAATGGAGGGCAAGGTCGTTATGCATTTTATGTCATTGCTCGGGCACTGAATCTACGTCGTTTCGGAAAGATTATAATTTTTGTGTGCGCGTAGAGATATCCATTTAAGCAATTTTATTAGACTCGACAAAAAAAAATTCTGAAACTTCGTTTGTTCAAAATGAAATTAGTTTTGTTGTTGAAAAAATAATGATTCCTTTATGTTATTTTTTGAATCTTGTTATTTATAGGGAAATTGTGAAAAAATCCCTCATTGATAACTTGTTTGTCGGATGGGACCTTCGCATGCAGATTATTTTCCGCATGTGTAAAATATCTTCCCTGGTGTGCAGATCATCTTCCCTGTGTGTAAAATTCTTCCCTATACGTGTGCAAAAATATTCTCTACATGTGCAGAAATCTTCCCTTCGTGTGCAGATATTTTCTCAGGTTCCATTTGACAAATAAGTTGCCAATGAAATCTTTTTTAGCAATTCTCCCTTAATTATATTATGAAACCTTTATTTATCACATGAATTCTCTTATTTATTTTATTATTGATTAAAATATTTTTAATTCAATAGGTTCTTTTAAATCCTTTTATTTATCTTATAAATATTTTTATTTATCTGATGAATTTCATTATTTATTTTGTGAATGACTAAGAAATTCCTGTTAACTTCTGACTTCTTTTAAATTTATTTATTTATCTTATAAATATTTTTATTTATTTTATAAATACATTTATAAAAAAAATTAAGTAAAGACATCTTTTTACTCACAAAATTTATTTTAATTTTCGTACAAGGATACAGTAAAATTTCAAATTTGTTTAGGTTGACTCTAATAAAATTGCTTGCATTGGTTGAACATTACTGTAATTTTCCGATTAATATTATATATATATATATATATATATATAGATTTTAAGTTAAACCGGGCGAAGCGAACAACGGGGGCGTATTTCGGATTTTTGGGGTTGCTCCTTCTTCGCCGAGCAAAAGAGGACTCAGAAGCGTGCCGCAGTGAACAAAGAACAAAGCGGCCATGGAAGGAGAAGAGGGGACTCAGCAGCCACAGCTGGTGCTAGCTCACAAGCTCTTCCTTCTCAGACAAGTTGATGTGGAAGACATTGAGAAGGTCCGGCTTAAAGATGAGGTGTTTACGTTTGTCAAAGAAAATGGTAACTCCGCAACTTCTTAATTCTCATTCTCCATTTCATTCACTCAAATTTCAACTCCTCATTGTTCTTCTTTTTGATGTGAAGATATGCTCCCTCTATACGAAACCCTAGTAGCTGATTCAGTTTTGGACATGGATCAAACCGTTATCGATGTGATGCGTGCTAAGATAGATGAGGAGCTCAAGAAGCTTGATGAGAAGTAAGTTAATTACTTTTTAATGACTGAATTTTGAGTATATTTTAAAAGAAAAAGAAAAAGATCTAGTTAGGCGTCTTGATCAGAGCTTTAGGTTATTGAATTTCACACAGCTTTTTTGGCCCCTTCTCCGAGATCGACGGGGATTGTTATCGCACTTTTGTTTTACATTACCCACATCCCTGCAGGAATTCTTGCTGTTTTAAATGGTTGCATATTTCAAGTACTGTATTTGCTACTTTTGTTGTTATTTCAAAGATGTCAGGAGTATTTGTGGAAATGTGGGGGTCAAACTTGGATGTTTCGGCCGCTTGGTGATGCTTTATCCTAATGGGACGATGACAACTCATAATATCCTTCATTATTAAATGGAATGTAAGATATGTGTGGTCGGTACCTCACATAATCCTAGCTAGCAGATGATACAGATCCTACAAATTAGGGAGAGGACTAGATTTGCTTTCTTCTTCTTTATCTATTGACACCATTGCCAGTGTGAAGTGAGAAAGCCCATTGCAATGTATGCACATCTTTGCATGTGGGAGAAGTGCTAATTATTACTGCAAGTTTTTTTCAATGTTTTAGTTTTTAGAGGCTCAGATCTACTAACTACTTATTCTACGGGGAATTTACATGGCAATGAGTGAAAGCAAAGGAGATTTATATCATTTAGGATGCTGATACATCCATGGCAACATCATGCCATCTCGTTCAAGTTTGTTTTTCAATTAACCATTTTTTGTAGATTCACTTTTTAAATTTTAATTGCACTTGTAGCTTTTGTCGTTCATAAATATTTATATTCAGTGCCATGGCTAAACACCCTGCTGATTCTTGTTCTGTTGTTACTACTGTTATTACATGTCAATAGAGGGTTGTTAGTGTTAATACAGATACAAGTGGCTCTATCCACTTTAGTTAGATAACAAGTTAGCGGTTAGAAAGGGGATTAGCATATAAATACCCCTGGTTGTAATATCTAAGAGTGATTAGTGATTTCAATATACTTGCTACTTTTTTCTTCTTAACAACTGTTATATGATAATGAGATATTTATTCTTGTGTCGAACTATTCAGAGCTGCATAGAATAGGCTTAATGCTAGTTTTTCGTTATGTGGTTCAGTAAGAAAGAAGACAAGCCAAATTAAAAGAGGACATGTAATGCCTGGCTCTTCAGGGTGTTTGAATCCGTGAATTATTTTTCCTCTACTTAGGAGTCTATAGAATTATGATAAGCCCTATGCTCATTCTTATGATCTATGTGATTGGAATTTCTCTAATGTTTTGTTAAAGCTGAAGTTGTTCTTGCTCCTTTTAAGTGCTTATATTGAATGCAATATAAAAGTGATGGGCTTAATGATATCGAAGTTGCATCTAACCTTGGGACTGATTTGGATTATATAAGACTATAAGCAATGATTTATTTGGTTTATAGGTCTATAGCAATAATGACTTGCCCAAAACTATGGACATTGAACATATAGTAAGTAAAAAAATTATAACACTGTGTAAAAGCATTGTTGCTTTATAAGACCACGAGAACAGTAATATATTGTAATGCACAGTGCCAAACTTCTTCCTTATATGTGTGTATTCATTGAAAAGAGAGTGTAAAAAACCAAATATAATTTCTCGACATTATAGATTGACAAGACATTGGAAATAGTTATGAATAGTAACAAGTAGTGCATTGTGGAAATCTTTAACGGTTGAACCTGCTGTCTAATTAGTTATTCACATTTGCACCTATTTGCTGATGCCTAATTACCTTTTATAATGAATACTCTATATCTAGAGGTTTTGTGTCAAACTAAAGTGGTGTTTGCACTCAGCACTGGGTGAGATGGATCATACATCACTGCATTCTCCTGTTTTGATTTCTTGAGATTCAAAGTTCAAAACTGTTATGTAGAAAGTGTCAAATTTTGTAGCCCTCATACTTATGATATTCTGTATGGTTGCTTAATCTTAGAATTGCTGATGCTGAAGAAAACTTGGGTGAGAGTGAAGTTCGAGAGGCTCACTTGGCAAAATCCTTGTTCTTCATCAAGATCGGTGACAAGGTGAATCCCTATTATAGCTTATAGTTTCATTCCAGACAGATGGTGTTGTAATGATTTTTTAATGGTATTTCTCCTCATAAACCAGGTGAAAGCCTTGGAACTTCTCAAGTTAACAGAAGGCAAGACAGTTGCAGTTGGCCAGAAGATGGACCTGGTGTTTCATACTTTGCAGCTTGGGTTTTTTGACATGGATTTCGAACTCATTTACAAAAGCATCGACAAAGCTAAAAAGTAATTAATTGTAAACATCTCTGCAGTTCCTTTATTTTTCATTTCAGTCATGGATTTCCAACTTTTTACACTATGATGGCAGCTTGTTTGAGGAAGGTGGTGATTGGGAAAGAAAGAATCGGCTGAAAGTGTATGAAGGCCTCTACTGCATGTCCACACGAAATTTCAAGAAGGCTGCCAACTTGTTTTTGGATTCTATCTCAACTTTCACAACTTACGAACTTTTCCCCTATGACACTTTTATATTTTACACAGTTTTGACCAGCATTATATCATTGGATAGAGTTTCATTGAAGCAGAAGGTGATTGATTTTTTACAGGGACCATTTATTTTCTGCTGTTTCGTTCTACTGTCGAATTTCTTTCCTGGCAAATGTTCTGCATGTCTCCCTTGTTTGTTAACTTTAGTTAATCTGAATCAGGTAGTGGATGCTCCTGAGATCTTGACTGTGATTGGCAAAGTTCCCTATCTTTCTGAATTCTTGAACTCCCTATATGAGTGTCGGTACAAGTCATTTTTCTCTGCATTTGGTGAGTAGATGCCTGTCAAATGCCTTTCCTCTTAATAGTTTCTGACAGTAGCACGCAGCGAGGGTTGCGTCGCTAACTGCTAGATTGTTGTTGATTTCTAATTTTCTATCTACTATTGGAATTCATTGTTCTTATTTTGTTTCGTTTGAAATTTGTTTCAGCTGGGATAACTGAGCAAATCAAGTTGGATCGCTATTTGCATCCACACTTCCGATATTACATGAGGGAGGTCAGAACTGTTGTGTATTCACAGTTTTTGGAGTCGTACAAGAGTGTTACAATTGAGGCGATGGCAAGAGCATTTGGAGTAACTGTGGATTTCATTGATCTGTAAGTTGATTAATTGTGACAGATTAAAATGTCAGCTTAATTTGATTTTTTTAGAAAGATTTAAAAATCTTTTGTAATGTACATTCTGTTGATCTTTTTAACTCGCTTAATTTATTTGCTTCCAGGGAGCTTTCACGTTTTATTGCAGCTGGGAAACTTCATTGTAAGATTGATAAGGTTGCCGGAGTTCTTGAAACTAACCGCCCCGATGCTAAGAATGCTCTTTACCAAGCAACTATCAAGCAAGGGGACTTCCTATTGAACCGGATTCAAAAGTTGTCCCGTGTGATTGATCTTTAAAGTTAAGTCATCTTTTGCAATTCAGTGTTATAGCCAAAAAAAATTGTGGAAAAGGAAGAGAGATTCAAATAGATTCAAGGATTTTCTGTCGAATTCGTTTTACTAAGGGACATGACTTGCTGGATTCTATTTGATTTGCTAACTAGTGAACAATTTAGCTTGCTGGATTTCAGCTGTCTCAATCCAGTTTCCAACTATCTTTGCGAACTAAATTTTTTATTATGAACTTGTGTTTAAATGCCAAGGGTTAGAACATTTTATGCTATTTTGTGACCGCAATTATGCCTTTGTCTTGGTGGTTTTTGTTTCATCATTTTTACGTCCTTGATGGCTTCTCACCTGAGTACCTCCAGGCTCCATGGTGGAGCCGAGGTCTTGTCACTTTCTATGATAGTTGCTTTTTTTTTTTTGGTATCACAATCTTGGTCCTTTAAATTTATCCTCATTTTATTTTTGGTCATTGAAGTTTCAAATCAAAAGTTTTAATCTTTCAATTTTCATTCCTTTAAACATTACTCCCTATCATTGAATAAAAATTTGGACAATTTCCTTCCTTGAGGGATCAATATCTATTTTTAAAATTTGAAAGATCAAATCCAAAATGAGGGCAAATTTATGGGACCAAAGATTATATTAACTCTCTTTTTGAAAAACTAAGAAAAAGTTCTTATTGAAAATATTATTGATAAGAATGATATGATAAATTTTTATACACAAAGTATGGGTGCTTTGCAACTTTTGTACATACAAGATAAAATGGTTAAAATATACGTTTAGTCCTTTAAGTTTATATCAAATATCATTTTAGTTCCTTAATATTAATACTGTTAACTTTTACTAACGGGAAATGTTGACATGGCGAATTTAATGCTAACTCAATAATATGATGCTGACAACACATATTAAAAATTTAATTATTAAATATAATAATTTTATACTTCAAAATAAAAAATAAAAACTAAAACTAAGGAGGTCTTCTCTCTCCCATAAAGGTTCGACCCTGGCTTCTTCCTCTCCAAAGCTAGTCGCTTCTTTTTGTTTTTGGCGTTGGTAGGAGGCAGCAACCATCCTTCTCCAAACACCTCCCATTGTATTCCACACGCCATGGGACCCTCCCCTCATCTTCTTCGTTGTCGACTTCCTCTTCTCCTCCATCGACCTTCCTTCACCTTTTGCTTTGCCTTCGACTATCTAGTCACCTCCGATTTCGAATCACCGGCGCACTCCCTCCGAGTTTTTTTATTTCTCCGCTGAATTTTCTCTTGCAGAACTATTTCTGATTTCTGAACCTAAATCCTTTTTTTATTTACGATTTAGATCATAGAAAGCAAAACAAGGGCATGGGAGATTGGGAATGTGATGCTAGGTCGTCGTCGTCATCTCTAGACAACTTGTGTGGATCCCTGTACTCTCTGTCAATGGAGTCTTATGATCAAACCATCTTTCGAATTGCCAGAGCTGAAGTGAGGTTGATTGCATAAGCTGAGATTTGGGCCTTCTAAATTTTAGGTGGGAGTTGTTGCCTCCGTCGTCACCAAAATTGAAAAGAAAGGACCAGCTGCTATAAAGAGATGCCATCGGTTGTAGGTTAAGAGAGTTGCATTTGTGGTTTGAAGAGGGAGACACTGTGAACACCTTTTTCAGTTTTTTTTATTTTAATTTTAAGATATAAAAATTATTATATTGTATGTATGTTTATATTTTTGCCAAATATTTTTTATAATATTATGCATATATGTTTTGCCAGCATTGTATTGCTGAGTCAGTGTTGAGTTTGCCATGTCAGCATTTCCCATTAGTGAGAGTTAACTGCGTTAACATTTAGGGATTGAAAGTACACTTTATAAACTTAAGGGACTAAAATGATATTTGATGTAAACATAAAAGGCCAAATATATACTTTAGCCAAATATAATTGGTACTCTGATTTAGGTCTTTCTAACTAATAAAATTTTGCGAGAATTATAGCTAGATCCCAAGTAAGAAAAAAAATGAAGAAATGGTCCCTTGAAATCTCAAAATGAAAAAATGGTCCTAAGAAGTTGTCAATAGAGGCTCCTGGAACTGTCAATGACCTGCACCTAGGTTGTTAATAGGACCATGTTTTCATTTTGAGATTTCAAGAGACAATTTCTTCATTTTTCTTCTTATTTGGAACCTGGCTGTAATTCTCCCTAAAATTTTTAAATGAAAATTTTCCTCTTTTATTTTTTAATTTAAAATTGAAGTATATGATTTCATGATAATGGATTTCTCGTCCAAAGTTTCCATATTGGACCAATGTTATTGACAAATGGGTCGGGCATGGTCCATGTCAAATACTAAAATAAATGGAAACTGGATTTAAAGGCTTTAAAGGAAAAAGAATAATCAGATAATCTTAAAGTAAATAAATGGCTACGGTGGAGTATAAGGCGATACCATTTGTTGCTTTCCTTCAAAGAAAAGCATGAAATAAGTCGCCATCTCATTTATTGCTACGATATACGCATGGCCGTTAAAATGAATCTCTGGGTGACGAGTATGATCTTGAAGAAAAAGCTCCAAACAGGACAAATCTGCCATTAGAAGCAAAGAAATAAAAAGGAGGATTAATTGACTCCCGTCCCCAAACAAGGATTTTTTCATGGGAAGGAGTTAATTGAAATACTCCCTCCGGTTTCTTAGTATAAATCATATTTATCTAATTTGAATAGATTAAAGAAGTTAGTTGAGTTAGTTAATATGATATATATTTTATAAAATATCCTAATTATCTTTCTTAATTCCCTTATTCCATCTCCTCATTGATTATTGTTAAGAAAGCATCAATAGAGGATAAATTAGAAAAAAGATTAACATATATGAAAAGTATGTCTTATATTTAGAATTAAAATTAACTTCCAAAACATGTCTTATATTAAGAACCGGAGGAGTAACTTGTACGTGAATGTTGGCCAATGTGCCAATGTATTGATTAGATTTTGGTACTCCCTCCGATCCTAAATATAAGATAAAATTGATTTTTTTGGGAAGATTAATGAATCTGATTAAATTACTTTAGAGTATTTATATTTTAATTTTTTCTCCAAACTAATTAGTTTGACTAATAAACTAATATATAATATAAAGATATACAACATATGATGTGATCAAGTAACTTATTTAGCTTCCTCAATCTCTTCAAAAAAAGTCAACTTTGACTTATATTTAATACCGGAGGGAATATTCTAGAAGGAGTTAATCCCTTACAACATGACTAATCAAGACTCAGAACAATTATTGTGTTAGGTGCTCACACCCTATATTTGGATAAAGAGAAAATTTAATGGGAAAAGCTCGGAGAGAAAACTTCAAAAAATATTAATTTTGTGTACAATTTATAGAAGTTTTCAAACCTAGTATTCTTTTTCCTACTTTCCTCTTATTTTTTCTCCATCCAAATATAGCATCAATGTCTTAGTGTCTTGAATATAATAAAATAATATTTATACTTGACAAGGAAAAAAACAAGTAAATGGATAGATGTAAGGCTAATTGTACGGGAATATTAAATCCAAGTAAAGCCTAAATATAATCTAAATCTAAATTTAGATAAAATCTATGAATTAGTAATCATAGTCCTCCAGAAAGGTGGTCAGAAAGGGGATCCGGCTCCCCTTCCTCCCTGGCGCCTCCCAGCCATTGCCTCTCCTAGAGCCGGGAATTCGGGCCGAGCCCGTCGGGCCGGCCCGTTTAGGCCCGAGCCCGTCAAGGGGCCGGGCCTATGATTTAGAGGCTGAAAATGGAAGCGGGCCTAAAAGGGCCGGCCTTTTTAGGCCCGTTTAATATTTTTTTAAAATAAATTAATAAATATAATATCATTATATCAAATTATCAATATGAGAGACACCTAAGTTCCTAATAGATTATTAATAACAGGTAAACACTTATTAATTGATTTGATTTATTTTATTTTCTACAATGTTTTATTCATTTAAACTTAAAAAAAGGCTAATTTGAACATTAGATGATTATTTTAACTAAAAATTTATGAGTTTTAAAAATAATGTATACCAATTTAAAGTAAAATAATAAATAAATTTTAAAATTTAAAAAAAAAATGAATTAAAATGAGTTTAAGCCCGTTTAGGCCCGAGCCCGTGAAGGGTCAGCCCTGTAGGGCTGCGGGCTTCAAAAATATGGTACTTTTTAGGAAACGGGCCTAAACGGGTCGGCCCGTTTAGGCCCGAGCCTTGAAGGGCCGGCCCGTTTTCCCAACTCTAGCCTCTCCCATACTCCAAAACTACACCGTTTTAGGGTAAATGGGAAGGGGCTTCACTATATTTTTTTCCTGGTAAAATAAGATTCAGGATTTTGAAGCTTTTTTTTTTAGTAACAGCCAATATTATAAAATAATTTTTTATGCACTATATATTATAAAATAATTTTTCAGTGGCATCCAGTATCTGACAGGTTGTATCCTAAACTATTTTAGCTGCAACGAGTAGCTTGTAAATTGTATTAAGCACCCTAAATTATTTTTCTAGTAGTAACAAACAATCTAAAATGTTTTTCTAATTGCAAAGAGCATTTTAACTTTAGGATACTAAGGGCCCGTTTGGTTCGATCACATTACACCTTGCAGTGCAGTGTAATATTAATATGATGCAATATTAATTATAGGGGTAATGTTTGGTTTGATTTTTAAGTAAGTTGCAATGAGTTAATATTTTAACAATTATTTAAAATTAATATATTGCATAAAGTATATTTTACCCTTAATATTATCTTTGTAGAAAAAATAGTTAAGAGCTGGCGGTGGCAGGGATGGAGGAGGAGGTGGTGGTGGCGGCGGCGGCGGCAGGCAGGCAGTGGTGAAGGTGGTGGTGGCGGTGGCCGGTGGGCCGCAACGGAGGAGGAGGTAGTGGTGGTGGCGGGGGTGGAGGAGGAGGTAGTGGCGGCGATGGCAACGATGGGGGGTGGCGGCAGCAGGGGATGGAGGAGGAGGAGATAGTGGCAGGGGGCAGGGGATGGAGGTGACTGCTGTGGAGGAGGTAGTGGTGGCGGCAGCGAGTAGAGGTGACGGCAGTGGAGGAGGAGGAGGATGAGGCAGTGGCAGTTGTGGCGTAATGTGACAAATGAAATGAGATAGGTGAAACAAAGACACAAGAAACTAAAGGGTAAATTAAACTTTTTTAACTTTGCAATGGGATGGTAATGAGGATTCATAGGGGGGAGGTATGAATGAGGATTATCAATTTTTTGGTAATCATCATTACCATGGTAAACTTTATTACCATGTTAAAGAGCAACCAAACACTCTTCTCTTGATAATGCAACCATGATTATCATTATAGACATGCAATGGGGTTAAACCAAACAGGCTTTAAGTGTTGGATGCTCTCAAATTTAGTTTATAATATGGAATGTTACTGAAAAAATACTTTAGGATGCAGCTTGTCAGATACTGTGTGCTACTTAAAAATTATTTTATGCTACATTGTGTACAAAAAATTATTTTGCTACCAAAAAAAAATACTTCAGGGCTCCAAATCTTATTTTACAGAAAAAAAAAAAAAGTAAAGTCCCCCTCCCATTTACCCCAAAACGGTGTAGTTTTGGGGTATGGGGAAGGCAAAAGATGAGAGGCGCCAACCGCCAAGGGAGGGGAGCCGGACTCGTCAGAAAGGTGGGTCCGTGGGTGGATGCCCTCCCGGATTTGGAATAGTAATAGATGGTGTGTGATACACTAATTATAGTCATTGTCACTTTGCTTTAACCAACAAGAATCCACACAAGCACGTAACAGCGAACAATAAATAAAAGAAGAAATTGGAAAAAGAGGCACCACAACTATTTTCCCCCAAACATACAATAAAACAAAGAAGCACCAGCATTAATTTTTTTGTCAGCAACCTCATCTTCAGTCTTCACATGGGAGGTAATTATATTTGAGATATTATTTGATAAAAAATATAAACACCTTTCTTAATAGGAAATCAAATTTTGGTTTGCCACACCGTAAAGAATTAGTATGTGTTTGGTTTAGCGTTTTGGAGCATATAAGCCCCTTTTTCATTAAAAATGACTTATTGAGTTGGGTTTTTTCTATTTTTTTGTTTGGTTCAGCTTTTTCTAATTGTATTACGGGTAGAATAAGCTACTTATTAAATAAGCTCATCACTACGGGAGAGTTTGGTTCGGCGTTTTGGGGGCAATAAGCCCGTTTTTCATTGAAAAAAGCCCGAATGAGTTGGGTTTTTTTTTTTAATGTTTGGTTTAGCTTTTTAAAATCGCATCACGGGTATAATAAGTTATTTATTAAATAAACCCCTCACTGCAGCTTTTCTATTAAGTTACTTGTTACGTAAGTCGAGATAAAACCCCTCTCACATACTTACCTCATATACCGTAAATCACGATTTATAAGCACTTATTATCCAAAAATAAGTTATCCCAAAATCACTCATCCAAACATAAATCACATTACAAAAACTGATTTTTCTATTAAGTTATTTTTAATAAGTCAGAATCATAATAAGTCATTTTTCTTACCGTTATCTCAAACACACATTTAATTTCTTAAAAAAAATAACAGCATTGCTCAACCGTTGCCCACCATAATGGCCCATTATTTCACTGGCCTTCCCGTCTACGCCTCTCTCTCCTCTGCGACTTTCCTCTTTTGATTTGAAAACCACTAGTCCACTATATACATACTTTTCTAATCATTCTATTCAAATTAATGCATCCCCCCCAAAAAAAGATTCCGTCAAATGAATCACGGAGTCCTATTTATTGTATTCATTGCATGATAAAAAAGTCTGCATGATTGATTAATATATGAGACTGTGAAATATATGATCAGTTGTTAAAGGCATATATAAGCTCTGTATATATTTTGTGTCGACAACAAAGAAAAAGGGAGCAAACCGTTACAAATTACTCCTTCATTCTTTAATGTAAGATATATTTATCTAATTTTATTAAATTAAAAAGTTAGTTAGGTTAGTTAATATGACATACTCTCTCCGGTCTTAATTATAGGACAACATTTGGGAGTTGATCTTGGTCCTAATTATAGGACAAAGTTCTAATTTTTGTTAACTTCTTCCCAAAATACCCCCTATTGATACTTTTTCAATAATAATTAAACAGAATAATAGTTTAAGAATACACTTATGTATTCTATAAAGTGAGTAATGCTTACAACTCATTAATGCCAGATACACCTCAATTTTACTGTTTTTTTAAATTCTAAATTTTAAATAAGGGCATTTTAGGAAAATAAATATGATTAACTAATTTAACTACTATTCTTAATTTCTCCAAAGTTAGGTAAATATGTCCTATAATTAGGACCGGAGGGAGTATATTTTTTAAACCATCCTAATCATCTTCCTTAATTTCCTCTTTCTCTCTCTTCTTTAATTATTAGTGCGAAAGTGTCAATATAGGTAGATTAAGAAAAAAATTGACACATAACAAATATATCTTATATTTAAACCTAAAATTGACCAGCCCCCAAAATAAGTCCTTACATTTAGAACAAGAACGAATACATACTAATTAAAGGTGATGATAAAGATCTCAGAACATATCCAGGAGTTATATCAACTAAGAAGTATACACTTTTCTTAGCAATAATATTAAGCCATATTAGATCTTTTGGTAGAATATTGAATATGAAGATTTGAACATATTGGTCACTTTTTTTAATAATACACACCTCAAGCTATGAAGAACACATACTTTGACGTCAAAGAAGGAAACCTCATGATTTGAAGTTGATCTAATAATAATTATAATAATAAAGAATTAGAGGGAAATCAGAAGTGGAGGCGAGACTGGTTGCCGATCATAGTCAAAGATAAAAAATAATCTTCAAATTCAAACTCAGCATTCTTTATTTCGTTGGTCAATAGTCAACGCATCACATACATCTCACTAAGCTGACTGTTTTAGATCAATTAACAAGAGGCGGCCACAAATACTAAGATATAGGAGTAAGGATGGACTTCATCTATATAATAATCATACATTACAGTTTCTTCAATTAAACCTTTTTTTAAAAAAAAAAGAAGAAGCAAATGCTACCTAAAGCATGGAATTAAAAAAAGTCATACCTTTTTGCAATTTGAGAATAAATTTTTTTAGTAAAGTTTGTACTACCTTCTATTCTTAATATAAAACTCATTTTAATAAAGAAATTAAATTATAAAATGTGTCTTATTAAGAACAGAAAGAAGTACTATAGGGCCCGTTTGGTTCGATCACATTACACCCTGCGGTGCAGTGCAATGCAATGCAATGGTAATGCAATGCGATATTAATTACAAGGGTAGTGTTTGGTTTGATTTTTAAGCAATGTGCAATGAGTTAATATTTTAACAATTATTTAAAATTAATATATTACACAAAGTCTATTTTACCCATTAATATAATCTTTGTAGAAAAAATAGTTACAAGACGGCGACGGCGGGGATGGAGGAGTAGGAGGTAGTGGTGGTGGCAATGATAGGGGTGGCGGTGGGCAGCGGGGTGGAGGAGGAGGTGGTGGCGGTGGGCGGTGGGCGGTGGGCCGAGGGTGGCAGCAGTGGAGGTGGTGGTGGCGGCGGCGGCAGCGGGGGGTGGAGGAGGAGGTGGTGGCGGTAGGCGAGGGTGGCGGCGGAGGAGGAGGTGGTGGTGGGCGATAGGCGGTGGGTCGGTGGGGGCGACAGGGGTGAGGGTGGCGGTGGAGGAGGAGGAGGTGGTGGTGGCAATGGGTGGTGGGGGTGGAGGAGGTGGTGGTAGGCGGTGGGCGGTGGGGGCAACGGGGGTGAGGGTGGCGGTGGGAAGAGGAGGTGGTAGTGGCGGCGGCGATGGAGAAGGAGGTGGTGGCGGTGGCGGTGGCGGTGGGCGGCGGTGGGTGGAGAAGCACACTGTTTTAGAGAATAAATATCATTGTTGACATATTTTTGGTTGGTGAGGGTAAATCTTGTGTTTTTATTAAATTAGTAGGGTCAAAATTGAGATTTCATCAATGATTACAAGCCTGCAATGAGTTTTCATAGGGGTCCCCCTATGAATGTTGATTACCAAAAAATATGCAATCTATTTTGCAATTGTAATCTACATTACCATTAATAAGCCCAACCAAACAAGCCACCAATGGTAATGCAATCAAGATTACCATCGCATGTGTGCAATGTAATCTAACCAAACGGGCCCATAGTTCAACATAAAATATTAACTCATGGTAAGTTGAATAGTTCATAGCTTGAAATAATGCAATTTGTTCATCAACTTTTCGCGCATATAAAATTAAGATTTTAAGGTTTCTTTCGTACGGATCTGCTGTCCCCCCCGCCCCCCAAAATTACAGGTCAAGTATTAATAACATGAGGGTACAAACAGAATCCGCAGCTTCTCACTTAAAAAATGTTTTCTTCGGTTGTAATTATAAGATAAAATTAATTTTTTGGAGAGATTAATGAAACTAATTAAATTATTTTAGAATATTTATAATTTTTTTTCAAACTAATTAGTTTGACTAATAAATTAATATATAATTTAAGGATACATAATATGTGTGTTTGGAATAGCGGTAGGAAAAATGACTTATTATGATTCTGACTTATTAAAAATGACTTAATAGAAAAGTCAGTTTTTGTAATGTGATTTATGTTTGGATGAACGATTTATTTTCGGACAATAAGTGTTTATAAATAGTGATTTATGGTATACGAGGTAAATATGTGAGGGGAGTTTTATCTCGACTTACGTAATAAATGATTTAATAGAAAAGCTGTAGAAGTGAGGAGCTTATATAAGTAGCTTATTCTACCCGTGATATAATTAAAATAAACTGAACTAAACACTATAAAAACGCAACATGTTTTTATTTAGGCTTATTGTTCAAAAACGGACTTATTTTTACCCAATAAGCTGAACCAAACACACCCAATATATGATATGATTAAGTAAATTATTTAATTCCCTTAATTTCTAAAAAAAATTAAATGTCCTGTAGCTAAGATAGGAGGTAATAGCTCTTGTACCGAAGGCAAAAAAAAAAAAAAAAACTCTTATACCATTGGTGGCAAAGCCTTCCGTACGGATCTGTCTTTAAAAGTTAAAGAGAAGAGAATGAAAAAACATCCAAATCCTTCAGGAGCCACAATTTCTCAGTATGACATGCCATATCCTTTGACATAGCTGAAATTTCGTCACTCTCAAGCAAGTCCGAGCAGTGGCCACTAGTCGCTATGTTGCCTCTGCCTCGTCTCGATGTCAACGACATTAAGGAGAAGCTCTCGGCGCATTTCAGACCTTGGAATCGCTCCTATCAGTTCTGGGTCCGGGCCATTGATATTTACACTGGATATAAGGTTTCTGATCAATCAATTTCGTCTCTGGACGTATTGTCTTCTACTTGAAAATTTCGTATTCATTCGGAATTTCTTGCAGCTGTTCCAACTTAAAGTGAGCTTTGAGAAGGATGTGCAGAAGCAGGAAGCATTGTGGGAAAAACAGCATGAGCTTGCGGCGGATAAGATATATGCTATGTGCTCCGACCTTGGAGGTTTCTTTCTCAAGGTATTCGATTTTTTTCCCATGAATTTTCGTTCTTTTGCTCCTGAATGTAGATTCTGAGTGAGCTAGAGGTATAATTAGAACGGGGTTTGCTTGCCTCAATTCAATTCTTGACATGGTTGCTTTGATTATCTTTAGTCCTCTACCAAATCGAGTGCGGATTTCTTTCCCCACGTGTTTTACTTTTGTTATGATGCTTATAAAATAGTTATATTAGATTATTACTTTTTAGAACAAGAGGATGAAAGTGGACTGACTTCTGTGTCTTGTGATCTTTCTACTTTATATAGAAAACTACACTGACTTTGAATTTTAGGGCACTTTTGTGGCCGTTTGATTTTTATTTATTTCACTGCTGCCCATTTTACTCTTGGTTTTGTTCTCTTTTCTTATCGATGATATGATATGTGGGCTGTCATATGAATTATAAAACAGATGGCCCAAATTCTAGGGAAGCCTGACTTGGCCCCAGCGGCATGGGTGAGAAGACTTGTTACCCTGTGTGATCAGGCTCCTGCAACCCCGTTTGACACGGTTAAACTAGTGCTGGAGAAGGAACTGGGTCGGAATATTGATGATGTGTTTGAAATGTTTGACGTGGAACCCCTTGGATCTGCTTCAATTGCTCAGGTACTTCCATCTGAGTGAAATTGACCTGCTATTTCATCTCTTCCATAAAGGATGCTCATCATTTAAGTTGCAGCAACTATGTTCTCTCTTCACAACACATGTTTATGCTTTTTTTTTCCTTCATTTACAACACAATATAGATCATTTGTCTATACATTTGTGATTAAGTATAAAAGGTAAAAAGGTCTCATTGAAGTATAACTGACTCAAGGATTATGTTTTTGTTTTTTTTGGCTCATCAGGGTGCATCTACTTTAAGTGTGTATTTCATGTAATCACAAGTTACTTGTGGGTTCTACTGCACTTTATATTCTGTTTATTATTCTTATGTAATTCAATCAGGCGACAGAACGATTTAGTCTTCAAATTTTTAACCCCATTAGAATTGTAGTTTTATTAAAAAATTGCATATGTAAATCACTTTTAATGCAGTTCATATTGATGTTCTTGTCACGTTTAAATCTCCACGAGTTCAATTTATAACAGCCATATTGTGATTATCAGAACCTTGTTCCAAGTGGTTGACATATGCCACATGCTTGCATTAGGTACATAGAGCAAAACTAAAAGGTGATAAGGATGATGTTGTTGTCAAGGTAAGTGTTTCTGACGAGCACTTTGAAAGCACAACATCTGTAAGCTTCTGACTTTTGTTTGCATTAATAGGTTCAACATCCTGGAGTTCAGGATCTAATGATGACTGATATCCATAATTTGCAAGCTTTTGCTTTTTATATGCAAAAGACCGATATCAAATTTGACCTATTTTCAGTGACAAAGGAAATGGAAACACAAGTAAGCAGTATTTCTGTGCTAGATTTCTTCTTGAGTTCTAGTATTCTGTGTCTTATCTAATCTCCTTTTGCTTTCCTGTATAGTGGCTCTTTTTATTAAGCTTTTCCCTGATTGCAGTGCCCTAAGCAAAGATTGACAAATATATGGGATAATTGCTCATTCTGTTTTTTAATTACCGATTTATGTCCTATTGTCAATAATGAAGTATACCTTGATTATATACAGAGCATATGACGGATGATGGGATTGGAATGCAATTCTTGATAGAAATGTTATTATATCTTTTACTTTGTTGCCTTTCAATTTTTGCAAATTACCATGGCTACTTTTGAGCTTCCAGTTTATAGTATTCTATCATTGTGACATTCTAGATTGGATATGAATTTGACTTCACGAGGGAGGCAAGTGCTATGGAAAGAATTAGGAAGTTCCTGTATGAAAACAATAAAAGGACTCCTGTTCTGGTGCCACGAGTAGTACAAAACTTGGTTACCAGGTATGTTACAATAGTGCATCCTTACTTTGTCTGGATGATAATTTTGGACTAGAGTACTAAAATTAACCATCGTATTTTTGTAGTGTTATGAGCTCCAGGTATTTGTTTGTTGCACCTGGATTGCATAGTTATTTTACAATTGACTTGAATTTTGTCTCCGAAAACCAAATATTAAATGCTTCTTAGAGGTAGCTTTACTAATTTTTTTATGGCTAACTTGTAATTTTTTTTAATTCTTTTGATTTTTTCTGAGAAATATTTTTGTGACAATAGTTTTGTAAATTCAATAGTTTGGATAATATTTATTCAAACAAAATAACAGACAGTGGAATGCTCTAGGAGTTAGAATGGTGAGCATCGACTTTGGGCATATAGTTACGGTCTATGCCTAAACTTCTGTACTGTAAAAATTTAGGATCATGTTAAGTTCAATTTTTTTCACATGTTATAACAACCTTAAAATGTGATGGGAAGCACTATAATTGACAATAACAAGTAAAACCCTTTATAATTTTTTTTTAAAAAATGTCTAACATGTAGTTTGTCTAGTAAATAGTTTATTTGCTATATTGAAATATTCATAAAAGATAAATACATTTATCATATGTATTTCATTTTTGATAAAGTGATTAGTATGCATGTACTTTTTTATAACAGGAGAGCCCTAGTTATGGAATTTATTGACGGGATTCCAATTATGAATCTTGGTGATGAAATAGCAAAAAGAGGCATTAATCCTCGTGGTAAGCTAGCAACAGCAGCAAAGCGGTAAGTTCCTGAACCGTTTTGATATTTTTTAGTCCTCCATGTCCAACCTTGCATTTTTGGTTTTAAAGAAGTGTCAGACCTGGGAATTTGGTAGAAGTAATGATGGTATGTTGGACTTTTAGTGTTATGCATACTGAATTCTTGGACCAGAAGTGTTGCTGCTAGATGCACGTCACTGGTATCTCTCTTTTAAATGTAATAAATGACAACAAAATTATGATTTTCAACGTATTATTTTACTCTTTGGTTCATTATCTCAATGCAATCTTGTGCTTATTCAGTGTCTTCTTTAAGAGTATTTTTTACTTTTACTTCCATATTTTTCATTCTTTATCTCACTTTGCTTCCTAATTATTTTTTAGGCCAAAATGCAAAAAAAAAAAAAAAAAAAAAATCCCCCTCAAACCAGGGTGGTGTTGTTAACTGTAGAATTCTGAAATTTCCAGTTTTGAACAACTCCAATTTCAGATTTTTGTTTCATATAACAAATTAGAACAGCATAACTAAGAAGTTTGATCCATGATTATGTGATCTCAAGTCCCTCAATACAAGCATGGTAGCGTCAACTAATAAGAACTTGTAAATGACAGTAGATAACCAAAAATTTGAGATCTAAAACAGAAGGAAATAATACAAAATAGAACACTATCACCTTAGAAATCATATTGTTCTTTCCCAACTTGTCTTTACGTATTCAAAATTCTCTCTAGATATAGCCTTGTTCAAATTTCAGTCGCCTGAAACCAAGTGGGGGTATAGACAAGATATTAAGACCGATGATTTCAGTGTCTAACTTCTCCTTGATAAAGTTCTAGTGAAGCTCCACATGTTTGGCCCAAATGCCCAATCATGATGAATAGGATTCTTTACAGTGTCTATAGTAGCCATATTATCGCATAACACTCTATAGGACCCTTCATTTAAAATTTAAGTTCAACAAGAAAATTTCAGCCTGCTTTTTGCTTCTCCATGCTACCAGGTTTCCCCACATATAAATGCAATACCCTGCTGTTGATACCCTATCAATTATCAAGTGTATCTCGATACCTCTCTCTCTTGAAATTTATAGCTTTACCATGAGTCATCTCAAGGTACTTGAAAATTTTGTACAAAATAAGAATCTTCTTCAATGTCCAGTTGTATATAAGCTTGTGAAAATTACTGTATTAATTTTCTATTAAAGTGCAGGAAAATTCTTGAAAGCTTGACTCAAGCATATGGTCAAATGATTTTGAAGAGTGGATACTTTCATGCAGATCCTCACCCAGGAAACATCATGATTTGTAAAGGCTCAGAGGCAAGTCTTTTACTTGGATCATTTCTTTTATTCTATGAATATACTCTTTGTAAATATTAAAACATTTTAATCACCAGGAAATGCGGTTGGAACTTAACTTTAGCTGTTTGATTCACTAGTCATGAATAAACAATTCTGAGGCAGAATATTGAAAATTAACTTTTGCTCTTGATGCTTAATATATTATTTTCACCACTCTAATCTTGGTATCTTACCTCTAGTCAGGTTGCCTTGCTAGACTATGGCCAGGTGAAGGATCTCCCAGAAAAGTTGAAGCTTGGTTATGCTAATCTTGTTCTTGCTATGGCTGATGGTGACCCTATAAGAGCATCAGAAAGCTATAGGTTATGAAGTCTGCATTACATTCTTATATATTTAAAACTTTTTTGCTTATATGTTGAGACTCAGAAGTGAAGTACAAAGCTAAGGTTGAGTGGCTGAGCAACTAAGTACATATGGAGCACTTCTGGATATGGGTAATGAAAACAATTAATAGCAGTTAAGGAGTTCTGGCAATGGAGTAGATAGAAAGCGACATAGACAAGATATAAGAGGGGGAAAGTTATAAAGGGAAGGGTGTAAGGAGTGGAAATAATCTCAACCATTTAATTTCTTTTCATAGACCTCTAGTCCAAGGGTACCAAATACCTTTCAACAAATGAATCCTAATTTTCCATAAACCTGGAAGCTGAAACCCTGGTTTGAATTTCAATACATTTTCAATAAAATGAAAGACTTAGACATGAATTGATATAAAAGCTTTATGCACCAGAATATTGAAAACTACAGTAAGCATCGGACATAAAATCTGATTCTCTTGGTATATTTCTTGATCCACATGTTGCCATATTAAAAAAAATTATCCTGAAGTTACTGTAACCAATGGCTGGCCAGAATGATTTATTTTGCATCGTAACTGCAAATTGAAGATCCTCATTCTATTGATGACTGTTTTTAAATCTGAATATTCAATTGTTTCACTCCCATGTTATAGGGAGCTTGGAATAGACACCTTGAGCAACTGTGAAAATGAGCTACAAGAAATGTTAAAATTGGCACAGACCATGTTTGATACAAAACTTCCTCCTGGGGTGACGACGCTGCAACCTTTCTCAGAGGACTCTGCAATAAAAAAAATTGCTGTTCAGGTATGTTTAAAAATCTGAGTGGGCATTCAGTATTTGTTCATTTTCAGACCACACATTCCTGATCTGGCATGCTATTAGTGGTGTGGTGATAATGTTGACTCTGAGGAAATTTGTTATCAAACAGTGGATATTTATGTTTATGGAGTTAAGCAGCATGTGGCTTGTTCACACTTGACACTGTTACTTTTTGTTCCCTGACTTTGTACTGTTCTTGTGCTGGTCTGTCGTAGACTTTTCCCGAAGAACTCTTTTCTGTACTTAGGACAGTGCATCTACTGAGGGGACTTAGCGTTGGTCTCGAAATCAATTATTCATGTGCAGAACAGTGGAGACCAATTGCTGAGGAAGTTTTGTATCAAGCTGGCAGACTTGAAGGTATAACTCTAGGCTTACTAAAATAGATGGCATATATATAAGCCTTCAGATGGATTATGATTTCTAACATCATCTGTGTTGCCTAATAGCCCTCCTTGCATACATATTTTCTTCACCCTTACATTACAGACCACTTCTGATCTTCATACTCATCATGATATGCAACCTTTTTTGTGTCTGATCCTCCTATATATCTAGCTCACTCGCCCTTTTTATGTGCTATCCTTTTACAGGTAAGGATGCTAGGCCCAGAAGACGCAGACGAGGTTTTGTAAAAAGATTATTTAGGAGAGAGTGATGACTTCTGACATGAAAAGGGGGGAGGCATCAATCTACCTGTTCAGTGTATTAACCCTCTTTATATTATGAGGACAATTACATATATAGTCTGAAAGTAAGTGAACATACACGAGAGACAGATGCCCTGTTTCCTTATAACTCTACCTCTTCAAAAGAGAAGCTTAGAGAGAAAAAGGGAAGGAGTCATTATGCATTATTGAATACAGACCAAAAGCTATATACATTATTGAATTTCAATTGTTTCTTATTTCTAAGTACAATAAGAATTGGCTAAATTTACAGTTAGTTTTGTGTAAACAATCTTAAAATAAAAAATCTTAGAATCTTCCTATAAGGTTATAGCCCATATGTATATGCACACCAAACCAACAGAAATCCCCTTTATTTGATCTGATTGATACTGAACAACCAGCCAAACATGGAAAATTATAGATGCTTATTCTCAATACCCCATGTTTCAATTTCTCTGAATTCACTAAACAAGGGTATCATCATACTAGAAGTAGAATCAAACACAAACAAGAAACACATGCATCAAACTTCCCATATTTTTTTGAAGCTGGCCTTATTATTTTAACACCAAATATCAAGCAAATGAGGCACCAAAAAAAAAAAAGATTCAGCATTTCCAGCAAGAAGTGGCCACAATAGGCTTTGATTTCCACCCAAGGACCAAACACCCTTTTTCCTCCACAACAGCATAGCCATCACAAACCTCATTCTTCTGAAGCCACTGCTTGGCTTGAGTCACCATCTTCATCGGTGCACCCTGAAACCCGGCCCTACTCATCCTCCGCCGCCACTGGTCCACCCTCTCGTGCCTCTCCACCCTCGCCGGTCCCTCATAGCTCACAATGTTCTTTATCTCTTCTGCAAAATAGAACTGTTCAATTTTTGCTCTCTTAGTGTCATACTTTGGTAACATGGCATCCAAAGAGTCAAAAATTGCAGAGTAATAATGAAGTGCCTCCATGAACCTCCCAAGGAAAAAGGGTCCATTATGACTTGAATCCTGCTCAACCATAACCAAAACTTTTGGTGAGAGTTTATGAATTGTCTGAAGGATTGAGTTTAAAGCCCCACGACTCTCTTTTACCACACAGTGCAACTGAAGAATGCTATTAACCACCAAAACCTCATCTTCATTCACCTTAATGTCATTAGTATGCAAATTTTCTAAGTTCTTTCCCACCACTGAGAACTCCAGGTTAATCCCCAAGTTATGAGCATAAAGTTCAAGTTCTTTACCAATCAACTTAAGTTTCCCAACATAAAGGCCAACCCCTGTAATTCTAAGGCGGCGAATCGGCTGGCCGGGGCGGTTAGCCAGGCTCTGAATCAGTCCCCTCCACTGGTGGCCATGGGGAAGACCAAGAGTCATCCCAAGGTCCACCACGTGAACAAAACTGTGGTTTTCAAAGGCTTCCAATATTGTGACATTAGCTACAAAGTGACCAAACTTAATGTGTGGGCAAATCTCATAAACCAACTTAAACGCTTCTTCCATTTTTTCTGAGGCTATGTCCATAATATTCATCATTGGTTCCATATTCCCCACAGCCCCAACCGGTTGAACCATTGCGAGCCGATCAGATAGCCCTTGCGCAAAACAAGAAGCCACTCGCTGAAATGGAGAGCCAAAGACCAAAGCATTTGATCTCAGTTCAGATAGTAAAATTGAAGAATGTGATTTATCACGACAAGCAACACCTTCAGCACAATGAACAAGAAGCTGAACAAGTCTCATCCCATCTGCACAATACCGATCTTCTTGTTCTTCAGCTTCACTTACCTCAGAATTGGTTACATCTTTCTGTGCAGCCTCTTCAGAAGCAAGATATCTCTGTGCAATAGTCCATATGTGATCTCTGAAATGGAGCTTTGGAAGACTATTCACACTGTTGCTTCTGCTGAGACTGCCATAGAAATTTTCACCTCCACTGTTTGAAGAAAAGCTTCTATAATCTCCAAGCACTTCTGGGATACCTGGAGATCTCATCAACCTCTTATTATTATTGTTATTTCCTTTGGTTGCATCAGAAAAAGGAAGGGTCCAACAAGGAGAAGAAGAAAGAGAAGCTCTAGTTTCAAAAACTGGAAGCAAATGAGAATAAGTAACGTACCCAACAGAGGAATTATGAAGACCAAGGCCTATCATAGGACATTGATCATCATTATCTTCACTTAAATCTCTCTTGAGGGCTCTATAAAGAGGAATCATTTTTCTTTAGACACTAATCTTGATCTTAGGATTTTCAACAAGGCTCTGAAAGACTGTTATTACTAGGGATGGTTTTTTTATAGTTGAAGTGTTCGGGGATTACAATGCTTTTTAAGATGAGCAACGAAATTTGATTCCGACGAATAACTTTATGCTTAGTTGGTTACATAGTTGTCTCTCTGTACTGGAGCATGCATTAATTGGTTGATACAACATTAAAGTAAGAAAAATGTCAAGATTCTGAAACTCGGACCGGTCACTGAACTGGCCAGGGGTATTGAATCAAGGGTCAGTGAGTTAGATTGGAGCCAAACCAGAGTTAACCCGGGGCAAAATCGATGAGAAATTGAATATTTCAAAATTATTAATATGAAATTCTAAAGAAAATAAAAAAAATCGATTTAAAAAATATGACGAACCTAGTCAATGCTTGGACCGGACCAGTTTAGCAGCCGGTTCGCAGATTTCCGGGCCGAACCGGCCAGTCCAGTCTAGGTTTCAAAATTAGGAAAAATGTTTTTTTATTAATGGAATAGAATATAACCTTGTGAATTTGTTTGTTTCTCATTGTCTGGTTGCTCTTAGATTTTTATTCTTAGCCCTTTTTTATGATCAACTGGATTGCTGGAAATTATCAAGAACCACCCCAACAATCAATTTTGAATCATTCATAGGACTTACAAAAAGATGGGAACTGTAATAGCAGTAATAAAATGAAAGGGCTGGGGCGTCTCATAGATTTTTAATGTGGAATTTAAATCAGTTTTCCATAATTCACACTTTTAATTTATTTACATAATATTGTTGGCAAAAAAAAACTTAATATTGGTCTATATTAAAGAAAACAACGGTTACATGATATGGATATTTTGAAACATGATTCTCCTTTATGGCATGCTTAAGAGTTTGAGTGGGCCTTTTTTTTTTTTTTTGTGGGGGAGGGATTGAACCTAATAAAAAGGATGGAAGAAAGTAAATGGAAAATGGTTGTTTTGCATACTTTTGAAAATATGAGCCAAAGAGTTCAGAGAAATGAAAACTTGTACATCATTATCTTTATATATGTGCCGGCACAGAAAAATAACTCTTGAGAAAGTACAAACACAACACAACGGTAATTCAATTTGATATGAAATCCTCTGTTTCACTTTCATGCATACTCCACTCACTCCCAACACCAAAGCCCCTTCACCCATCCCTACCCTTCTCTTCATGAGAAACCCTCAACGATCACACAGTTTCGACCAAACCTTGGTGAAAAACCTAGACCATTCATGTTTGCTTGCATTCAAAAGGCCTTGTAGCCACCAACAAAGGTTGGTCGAGTTGGTAGGTATCTTGATTCTTTGAGCAGAGGTATCGGGTTTGATTATTGGATATGGGAAAAAACCCTCACTTGGAGACTTTTACCTCTTTAAGAGACCTCAGAAGGGTCAGGCTAGGTTAGTCATGTTCTTAGTAATAAAATTTAGATACTCATTGTTCCATCATAACAAGGGTTTAATATAGATGAGAAGTCAAGGATTCAATCTCATCCTTAACTTTATGCTTTGTTTGGTTGGAGGTTATATTAAGTTAGGTTAGGTTGGGGAAGGGTTGGAGATTAAAAATAGGTGTTTGGTTGGAATGAAGTTAGGTTAGGTGAGGTTTGTTTTTTTGTCATTTAGTGGAAACCTCACCCACTTTAATAAACCTCCAAAATTGGGGTTTTTCTTAGGTTAGAGAATTTTTGTGTGCAATTGTGATTAAATTGCCCATGTCAATTTTTTAAAATTCCAAAACTACCCTTCCTCCCAAAAATCTCATGTCCATCCCGCGCTATGCGTATTCTTTCATTCCAGAACTGCGTATTCTTTTATATTACCGCACATTCTCACCTCCCTGCCTTTTCCTTCCTTACCACCTCATTTATTCCCTTTTATTCATATCTTTCTAAAATACATAACATACAAAACACACACACACACTCTTACCTATATATACAGTCGAAGAATTGTTATTATTTTGTTCCCTCAAAAAAATGAATTTTCTAGTATTTCTATTGATATTGCTGAAAGTAGAAGGAAAATCCAATGTTTTTATTATAACTCATTTTTTTATGTATTATAAAAAGAGAAGAATATGTAAAGAAGTGTATATCATTGTTAGAATAATTATTTTATAAATAATTATTATTAATAAATATATTGTGAAAGAAGTGTATATAATTGTTAGAATAATTATTTTAAAAATATTAATTTTACAAATAACTATTATTACTAAATACATTATAAAAAAAGAAGGAAAATATGTATAAGGGCATTTTTGTCCACTTATAATTAACTCACCTAACCTAACCTCCTGAACCAAACAAGATACCAAACCTAACCTAACCTAACCTAACCTAACATCTGTTTTAACCAAACAACATTATAACCTCCTCTAACCTAACTTAAATAAACCTCACCTAACCTAACCTCCGTTGAACCAAATACACCCTTAGTAATTTGCTTATATTTAGCTATTGGATAGTGATTGGTTCAATATTGCCTTTATCTTCAGCAATGCCTACCAAATTTGCCAATATTTGACTATTAGACAATGACTTTGGCCTCCCAATATTATTATTAGAAGTCATTTTTTAAAAAAACAATGAGTTCTTCTTATTATTCCCTCCGGTCCTAATTATAAGACAAAGTTGATTTTTTTGGAGAAATTAAGGAAGCCAATTAAATTACTTTAAAGTGTTTATATTTTTAGTATCCTTATATTATATATTAGTTTATTAGTCAAATTAATTAGTTTAGAGAAAAAAATAAAAATATAAATGATCTAAAGCAATTTAATTAGCTTCCTTAATTTCTCCAAAAAAATCAACTTTATCTTATAATTAGGACCGGAGAGAGTATAAATTATCAGGTGAGATATTGATTACATTTTTTTAATGTTATCCCTGTCTAAAGTTTGATGCAATTTCTTTTTTCACTTTTCAAGATGTAATTCATAGTTTTCTATATAAGTAAATGTAGAAATTTATTTCATTGTCAAATAAAACCAATGACTTAATCATCTTTCATTTATTTCAATGAGATAGTTAGAGATGCCTTATAATAAGAATGAAAAAAAAAATAGATGTGTGTGTGTGTACGTACATGCTGCATGCATGAGCATATGTCTATTTGTTTATGTGTAGGCACACTGCACACATACATATTACTTCCTCCTGTCATTAATATAAAATCTATTCCCTCCGGTCCTAATTATAAGATAAAGTTGACTTTTTTGGAGAAATTAAGGAAGCCAATTAAATCACTTTAGAATATTTATATTTTTAGTATCTTTGGATTATATATTAGTTTATTAATCAAATTACTTAATTTGAAGAAAAAAATATAAATATAAATATTCTAAAGTGATTTAATTAGCTTCCTTAATTTCTCCAAAAAAATCAACTTTATCTTATAATTAAGACCGGAGGGAATATTTTATAAATAGCAGAGGTAGTATCAAAATTCTCAATCATGGTGCCTTGTTTATCGGCCTAGAGCCAGAGTCTCATGAAAATAGCTAGCTGTGTTGTTTTCACTTTTCACATAATAATATATAAAATATAATGCTAATATTTAATAAAACAATAAGTTTTTGCTGGATAGGACATCTTGGAACAAAAATATGATTGTAACATAATTGTGACAGAGCAACATAACTAACGAGAAAACAAAATTACCTTTAACCATTAAAACAAAAACAAAAAACAAAATTACCTTTGAACAGAAAATTATTATATTTGTCATTGTAAGGAACGAAATGACAGAATTGGGATCGACTTTGTCAATTCCAAGAATGTTCCTTAGATTCGTTGGATCTTACCTTGTCTATGAGAGTTCAAATAATTACATAATAATGAAAAGAACCAATTAATAATGCATCTGGGTCAGCCTGATATGTCATTACATTCCACGAATTTTGGATCTTCATAGGTTTGAGAATCCTCCAATTCGGAATTCGTAAGGTAGAAGTAATTAAGTGTTTGTTTAGGATAATTTATTTTTTACTTATAAATATTTATAAATTAAGATTTACAGTATACGAAATAAGTATGTGAGAGGAATTTTATCTCTATTTACGTAATAAACATTTATATCTTAAAAATAAGTGATGTCAAATATAACTTAAGTTGGCCTCCCTCCTATTATATTTGTCATGAAGAAAAAAAAAAAAGTTCTTGTTTTGGTGTTTTGAATCATTGGGGCAGCCAAACAGATGAAGACGCTTAATAATATAATGCCCTATATTGTGGTATGAAAAATGAAGAAATGGCGTTATTTGTTAGTATAAATATATTACAATTATTAATGTAATCATAATTTATATTAAAATTTAAATGTATGTTATATTAAAAGATAAATTTAAAGCAACATAACAACATAATATATCTGCATGAAGATCAATTTTTTTCCCTCTGGATGTTACCATATCTATCAATGGGCATGTGTATATGATCTGAATTATACTATATAAAAGTTACAAATACTATGATTTATTCTTCAAACTTTAAGTGGTGTGCGGGACTCACATTTTATTTACAAATATGCTTGTATTGTTTAAATTATATTTGATAAGTACATAGTTATTAAATTAAATCAAATTGACTATTGATTAATTTAGTTCTTGAAGGATATTGAAATTATTAATTATTAATAATTTAATCTTTCAGAATTTGTTTAAGAAAGAATGAAAAATATGAGAATACCCTTGCAATTATTTTTAAAAGGTGTACTACTTGCTCATGTCCTAGTGTTAGATTTTTAACTTTGTGGCTGTGGTTTATTGTTACTATTAACAGTGATGGTTTCATTACTTATATAATCTGATTGTTGGTTAGAATGGTTATAGTAATTGTGTTTGAGGTAGGGGTGTTCATGAGGTTCAAATGCCCGCAATGCCCAGCCCAATCCTAAAAAATAAGCCCATAAATCATTTAGGCATCTTTGGGCTGGGTCAAATATCGGACAGGGCTGGACACCGGGTAAGATATGCCGCCTTGTCCAAAATATGTATATAATTGCATTTAAAAATATATATAATGTATATATAATTGAACAAGTATTTACTTACCATTTAATTAGAATTTAATGAATAAACATATTTTGTATTTATTTAGCACATATGCATATTTTTATCATACACATATTTAATTAAGAAGTCGGTAAATGGAGTTTTTGAAAAGTAAATAATAAGAAAATAATCTCAATTGATTTAATTTGTTTTATTGGCCGATGAATTGAATCTAAATAATAAAATCTTAACAGGACTATGGCATAGAATATATTTTTGAAATATCAAACTATACATTTTTTTTTGTAGTATTATTTAATACTTCATTATTTTTTTAAGGAGATTTTAGGGCAAACAAGCCCGCCCTGTCTAGCCCCGGAGAAATTACTCTAACTTTTATCGAGCAAAACCAGGCAGCTGGCTACAAAATGCCGCTGTTCATCTTTCAGACTGGAAATCGGGCATGATTCATGCCCTGCCTAACTTGCCCACCAACACCCCTAGTTTGAGGTTATGATGTTTTATATTATGAACTGTTTTATAAGTTAGTGTTTGGAATGTAGTGTTCTCTTTTATTTATATATACATATGAATCTCCACATATCCTTCTCCGTTTTTTTCATATAATTTTACTTTTTTTTTTTTACCCATTGCAATTAGTTGAAAATATAGTGCAGGATACTATGTTGACAAAAAGAGTTAGAAAATTAGTTAAAAATCAAGGGTCAACTTGACGAGGGAATTTCTATTTTACGATGGATTTTAGCATATATGCTAAGGAGGGGAATTTTCTTTGATTCTTAGTACATAGTAACAAGCTATACATAGAAGGAATAATATCAAAATAATTACCTCTTTTTCTTGTACTGTGATTACTTAAAAAATTGTTTAATGACATGATTTTCTTAGTTAAGACTCTCAATTACTCACAAAGCATCCCCTAAAAGCCTGCAGGCTAATAAATTATGGTAGTTCATTTATCTTTATGCAATTGGTTAAGAAGCCTAGTTAAAGAGTCTAAACTATGATTATACAAGATTGAAAATGATATCTATTTTTATTCCATAAACAAATTTATCCACAGAGCATAGAAAAATCCAAAGTTTGATGTAATTATCCAAAATATACTATTAATTTCCCTTCCTTAATCCGCGCGCTTTATTTTTAAACTCCACACAAAATTTAAGTTCCGTAGTTTAACTTTGTAAAATGGCTTTTTAGTCATAATCCTAATACCACTAGTTTTATTAACAAAGACTGCGGACTTTGAAATTTTAAATGTTGACAAAGCATTCACAAATGTTAACATATTAATTTTAATTTTATAAAATAACAATGGCTGGCTGGCACAAAAATAAAATAAAATTAATGATGTTAGGATTATAGGATTGAAAAGGTGCTTTATAAAATTAAATTGTGAGGGCGTTGGGATTAGAAGGATTATCCCAATGATTATAAAATTCTATGATTAAAAGGACAATTTATAAGATTAAAATTTTGTTGATACAATATAAGATTAAGGGTATGTTTGGTTGAGCGATTCGATTGCTTATAAGTTGCTTTTTAATAGTGATTTATGGTATACGAAGTAAGTATGTGAAAGGAGTTGTGTCTCGATTTACGTAAAAAGCAACTTATAAGTTTTTATAAGTTGAAACAAACATGCTTTAAATTTATGTGGACATAACTCCCCACTCTCTTCCCCCTATTTTGGGCCCAATAGGCTTAGTATGCTTCCCTAACCCAATCCTAAACGCTCCCAGGTTTCTAATACATCTTTTTTCCCCCAAAATCATTTATATCCATTTAACTATCAAATACTCCATCCACTTCGTAATATAAAATATATTTATTAAATTTAATGAGATCAAATAAATTAATTAAATTAATTGATATAATATGTATTTTTTAAAATATCATAACTATCCTCCTTAATTCTTACTTTCTCTCTTTTTCTTAATTATTATTGATGAAGCATTAATAGAAGTAAATTAATAAAGGTTAAAGTGCAAATTCGTAGTGGAAGTACTTGTGAAATCTCAATGTCACCCTGAAATTTTTTTTCCCTGTCTCAAAGTGACCCTAAAAGTTAAAAAACGTAGTAATATTGCCCCACCGTTAACATAGTTAATTTTGACAGTTAAATTTTCCATTTTTCCTACCCATGCTGATGTGTCAGCTTACCAGTCTGTACTTGATTTATATTTTATTTTAAAAAATAAAATATAAATCCTGTAATTTTGGCTACAAAATGTACTGCCTGCAAGTCGTCAAGCCACGATGCACTCCCACCTGCTTCTTCCCTTGCGTCTGAGAAATTTTCTGCAAAAGTGCAAATGCATGAAAAATGCTTCAAAAAGGCTGCCACTGAGGCTTTGCGATGAGTTGGAAGGTGGTCGGAGGGGGGTTGACGAAGAACTTGTTGGAAGAGGAGGCCTGGACCTTCAAAGCTGGCGTGAGTGAGAGTGCCACGTGGCTTTAAATTGCCATGCTAGAGTGCCTTGTGTATTCTAACAATCAAAATTATTTTTATTAATGTTTTTAAACTTCTAAGGAGAACAAAAACTTTCAGGCCACATTAAGATTTTGCAAATATTTTTTTGGGTGAATTTGCATCTTAACCCATTAATAAAGGATTGACAAATTTAAAAAATCGATCTTATATTTCAACTCCCCATATATTTTCCAAATATTAAGTAATGGACGGAGTAATATAACAATACATATATGATACATATTTCAAAACTTTTTTTTTTTTTTTTTGCTTTTGGATGAAGCTATAGTTTGGTGGCCTTTTTTGTTTTCTTACAAAATCTGGGCCTATGCTCAAATTCAGTCCATGGATCATAAAATAAGAGTGATTTAAGCCTAAACCTAGGAAATTCCTTGAAACCCAATCAAGTTGACTTCAGCGATAAGAGTTTCAACTTACTGTCACGGATTTGTAAATACTTCTTTAAACGTTTTTAATTTAGAGGTATGATTTCACCCTGATGAGCTCTCAGGACAAAACTCACTTAAACACTTCCGTACAAAAAAACTTGTACTGCCATGAACACATAAACACCAAAAAATAAACTGGTTCACAAAAAAGTTCCGTTAGATTTATTAGAAAATCCAACACTATTTAGACTTGCGTCTTTTGATATCGAGTAGCTGGGAATGTAATGAGAAACGAAGAACAGGTCAGTTATTACTCACGGGTATCTCTCTGTTTTTTTTTTTTTTCAGTTTAAATTTTTCAGATGCAGACAAGAAGCCAATTTGCCGGAATTCGGTGGTGGATCATTTAGATTTCTTCCAATCTTTAGGCTTTCTAATTCGTAAGAGAGAGATAAACATCCACACTTGCGTTTTCTAAGAATATGCTTCTGGAGCTTAATCATGGAAGAATCAAAATTCAGAAAACTGGGTTCTGGATTTAGATTTATTCGCTTTTGTTCTACTGCTTCACGAGCAATATAATTTTCGACAACAGCTTTACTTAAGGCTTCATAAGCATAATGCTTAAGTTGCATAAAATCTCTTAGACTAAAAAGCTTGAAGTTATTAACTATATAACTATCAACTCTATCGAATGTATTAGCGAATTCTTCTATAAAACAGATTATAGCATCATTCAACCTTAACTCGTCTATAGCATTGAATATCTTGGGATATTTTTGGCTAATTATATAACACTCATCTGTGTGATTATACAGATTAGTTTTATCTTCCTTGGCTAAAAAGATAAGCTCGAGTATTAGATCTTTAATCATGGGTAAAGATTAAGGTTTCCTTATCATTATTCTATCATGCTTCGAGTTTATTAATATTCAGGATTATAACAAGGTGAGTAATTAGATCTTACCAGGCCCAACTCGTCTTCCGCTATTTTTCTCCTCTTTCTCACTTCGCTGCCTCGGCAACCTTTCGGTCGGTGAAACACCCTTAATACGGCCTCTTGCCTTCAACGGGTACACCTATCACAGCCGGCAAACCTTCGAGAATTTGGATATTCTTTGCGAAAACTAATTTGGCTGGGTTAATCGGAAAATACACTCACCTTCTCTCCTCTCGAGATATTAATATAGAAGCATATTGATAGAAATAAGGGATAAGGATCCCTTAAATTTTATTACTCACACATGAGATAAATTTCAGGGAAAAACAGAGTACATAGCTTGGTGTGTGCTTATCGTGCTCTGTGGAAAAAACCCTGCTTGGTTTATATAGACATTCGACTAGGAGGTAACCATGGTTTTATAACTTAACCATAGTTCCTTTACACAACCCTAGTTACTGAAAGTAATTCACGGGTCTTCTTCTTTTTCTCTGTGGCAGACAACTTCTTGTCCTTTGGATAACTCTTCAGAAAAAGTATTCAACACGTTTTTCTTTACTTTTTCTTTTCTCTTGTCTCTTCTGCCGACGATGGTTGGCAACATGAACAGCTGTGCTGCTTTTCCTCCTTTCTACGCATTATTGTACAAAGGTTCTCCTTTACTTGATTGCTGGCACTAATCTGATTCAGCTTTATTTTCCTTTGGAAAGCTTTTAACTGGCTTACGACACCTGTCTTCATTGGATTCTTTTTCTTGCAATATACTATTGCAGATTCTATAACATGGTAAGTCCAGGCTCCACCATCTTCTAACATTTCTTCAATCTCAAGGAGATAAGGAATAAATCCTGCTGCTCGCCTAAGATGGGAGTAATTCTCATCAAATTCCCATTTGATATCTGGGATTGTCTTCTTTATCTTTAAATTTATTTGTTGATTCACACCAACTGTTCCGACTTGACAAATATATGGACCTGTAAATGAGAACTCTGGTGGAACAATAATAAATTTTAAGAACTTGATCTTGGCTGGCCCTATTTTATCCAACTCTTTAATGGCTGACACAATAGGCTTGGGTAGAATTCCATCAATTTGTTGATGATTTTCTATGTAGGCTAATGAGAGATAACCATAATTAAACGCAAGTTTAACTATGTCTTTTGGGGCCTCACACAAAGTTAAAACTTTTGGATAATAACTCTCATACTCGATGGCAAAGGTTTTTCTAGACTCTTGGTTATTTCCTGAATTCATAATGGTATTCACTCTGTTGTATTCCATTAAAAACTCATTTTTGGATTTATGGTTCTCGGGTAATTCTGGAAACTGTTTAGGATGAGGGGGTAACTGTTTAGCTTTTTCTACAAAGGTAAACCCTACCTGAACAGCTCTCTTTTTAGGGACTTGGATGAAATTTTGTCCAAGTAACTCTTGGGTTAACTTTTCCAATTCAGGGCTAACGACTTCCTTAACTTCACAGACTTTAGTCTCAACTATCGTCTCTGTCTTGGAACCTAAATTGTTGAGTTTTAAGGCTTTTTGCCTTTGTTCTTTGGATAAATCACTGGATTCCACTAATGGATTCTCCTCATTATCCTCTTTCTTGGAATCACCAGAATCTTTATAATTTATAGATTCTTCATCCGTTTCGGCTTTTGTTGCAGAAACTATTGCCTCCGACTTTTTCGCTTCCAATATTCTACCAGGAAGACTTTTCTCGCTTAAACCAGAAGAACTGGCTAAGGCTTTTTCAGATTCTTCGCTCAAAGGACTGGAATTCCTTATGAACTGTTTTAAATTAGTTCTGAGTCGAAGTAATATACTTCTTTGAAGTATAACTCAGCTATGAAGCTTCATAAGCTCCTCATATTTTTCTTTTTGGAGATCTAGAAGAGATTCCATCTCGGCTTCTTCCTCTTGGATCTTTTGGATTTGATCCAATAGGTTAATCATGGAATTGGTTTCCATATCGGCTAAGGAAATCTGCAAAAATATTATGGATTCCTTTAATACTTACAACTTTAAAAGAATACATACTGAACCATGCAGATAATTTAGCTCTTCTTTGACTCGCAATTGTATCTGGGCATTTATTATTGATAAAAGCCTTTACTTGGGTATTATCTGTTTCGACAACAAATTCTTTACTGACAATCCAGATTTCAAACTTCTTTATACCATATTTTACTGCCAGAAGCTCCTTCTCATTTATATCATAATTTACCTCTGCTCCTTTGAATGTACCTGAAGCATACGATAAAATTGGATTTATGGGTTCTTCCCGCTTTCACAGTATTGCTCCCCAATAATGATTAGATGCATCTGTTTGTAAAAATAAATCATCTTCATCTTTTGGTAAAGGTAAAGGTTTAACCTCTTTCTTTACAAATTCTTTGATTTTTATTACTTCTTGGGTTTCTTCGTCTCCCCAATTAAAGGGTTTATCCTTCTTAAGCATTTTCTGAAGTTTTCCGTTTACTAATGCTCCATAAGGGATAAAATTCATGGCATAATTCAGATGTCCTAAAAATGACATAAGTTGCTTCTTGTCTTTGATCTTATCCGGAAATGTTAATATAGTCCGAATAATATTGGGTTGTAATTCTACAACACCTTTGGGCTTTATTATTAACCCTAAATATTCAATTTGGGCCTTGCCTATTTCGGCTTTCTTTCTTGATAATACTAGTCCATTTTCAAAAGATTTACAAGCAAAAACATATAAATGTTTTCTATGCTCTTCTGGATCTTTAGAAAATACTAATATATCATCTATATAGACCAAGATAAATGATCTATATGGATTAAAGATTTTATCCATTATTTCTTGGAAAATAGCTGGACTTGTCTTTAATCCCATAGGGAGTACATTCCATTCATAGTGTCCATTAGGAACACTAAATGCTGTACATTCTCTTGACTTTTCTTCGAGTTCTATTTGAAAAAATCCAGATTTACAATCGAATTTTGAAAATATATTTGAATCTTTGATTTTGTCAAATAAAACATCTTTTCTTGGAAGAGGATAAGTATTAGACTTTACTACCTTGTTTAGAGGTTTGTAGTCTATTACAAATCTTGGTTCTCCCCTTTTCTGCTCTGAATAATTTCTTACTAAGAATCCAGGACAATTCCATGGGCTCTTAGATTCTCTAATTAAATCTTGTCTTAAAAGTTTTTCCATAATTTTAGGAAAATCTTATAAATCCAACTTTGTATATCTTCTCGGTTTTTCATAAACTGGTTTATCAGTTTTTAATTCTATTTTTGCAATATAGTTTTTTCTATTTGCAAAAGCTCTTGGATTTTCTTCAAAACATTTTTCCAATGTTTCTTTTAGGCTTTTAGATAGTTCAAATTCTTTATACTCACCACGCTGAGCTGTCAACTGTTGAGTATAATAATGAATCTTTGGTCTTAATAATAATGGAACTTTAAAACTCGTGTGACAATGAGTAATAAAGTGTGCATTATTCTTTGTGAAACCTATGAATCGAAATGCTTGATTCATAGCTCATCTTCCCAGAATGAAATCACTTCCTAAGTTCTTATAAACATAGAAAGTATCTATTCTGAACTCTATTTGTCCGATTTGCAGATAAAGGTTTTTGTAACCTTTTTCATACCTGGTTTCATTCTGATGAATATCATAGGCATTTATTGGTCTTAAACCTATTAATTCTTCTTGTTTTAATTCGTGTTTTACCATGTTAATGGTACAACCTGTATCTAAAAGACAGTTATATCTTTTAGCTCTGTAATGTATTGTTATATAGGGTGTTTCCCTATCTACTTCTCGGGATTCTTTGTTCATTTATGATTAAATGATCTTGACTTATTATAACTTTATTTCTTATAATGAAGTCTTCTCCTAATAATATAGGAACTTGAGGATTACTCATTAATTCAAAGTTTTGAATTATAACTAACTCCTCATTTTTGTCTGTATATAGAGTTATTGCTAACTCTACTTCTTTTTCAACAATCTCTAAAGGATTATACATCCTTGAGTTTTCTAGTCTTGTTGGAACAGCTTGCCATATTAAAGATTCTTTAATATGAGAATACTGTATTTATTTATTTATTTCACAATTTTGTGCAATCCTTTCATTCTTTATTACCATAGGTATTGAGCACGTCTGATTAAGACTGCTTTCTCCTATTTCTTCTTTTCTTTGAAGATTTTCTTCTTCTATTCTTGAGGGAATAGTTATCGACTGTCTTCTAACTAATTGATAGTTAGGATTTCTTATTGTTATTGTATTATTATCAAAAGATAGTCTCGGCATACTTATTGCTCTTGTTACTAGGGGTCTACTCCTAGTAGCTTCTAATATTATTTCTTCTGGAATGAGTCTATCATCCGTAGGAATTGGTTCATTTCTTAGAAATGTACTGAAGATAGAGGGTATTATAACTCTATCGTTAACCTTTCGACTTATTTTATGATTTTCTGTAAATGCATACAGAATCCTTGTTTCAATAGTCATTATATCACTATCTGTGATCATGTCTATTCCTGATAATTTATAACAAAGTTTCAAAGCTCTTTGTTTATTTGGTTCTCGTCTTGTTAAACTGAAATTTGGTTGAACTACAAATTTTAGTTTTTGATAGATTAAATCTCCTAATACAGCACCAATAGTTGCATGTTTTAGGCTTGAAGTTATTCTATCATCTAACAGATAGACTTGAATAGGAGTACTAATTCCTGACCTGAAACAGGCTTTTACCATAATTTGTACTGCTGCAATGTATATATTTTGAATTTTCGGATTATTAATTTTCTCGAGTTCTTCTTCTGCAATTTCATTTGTTAATAAGGGTATATCAGCTTGTCCTGAGGTAGCTTGATCTACTCTTATTGGTTCTTGAATTTTTCTTATCACAAAATACTGTGATTTTTGTTTCTTAAAAACTTCTTTCAAAATCTTTGTTTTGAAAATATTCTCGGGTTTCAAATCAAACTCTTCTCTTTCAATCTTGGATGCGATCTGATTATTAAAGATATGGGTTTCACTAGTCATGATCAGTTTCGCTATCGGATTCTTGTTGGCTTTCTACTTCATAGACTGACAAATCTTCATCTGAAGTATTATACTCAGATTCTTCACAGGGATTAAACCCTTGTTCTTCTAAAATTTCAAAAATTTTAGTTTCTTTCTTCCTTTTTTCTTTATTAGGGCATTCATTTGCATAATGTCCTTTCTCTTGACAAATGTAACAAGTACATTGTTTCTTTGGCTTATAACTTGTATTTTTCTTTCTCCAATATCCATATTTTGGATATCTCTTTTTATTCTTATATTTTCTAAATATCTTTTTAGGCTTCCATTTCTTCTTGTATCTCTTTTTCTTTTCATAGAATTGTGGCTTACAGCCCCATCGGTTAGGAAGTAATTGCTCACAACATAACCCTTTGGTTAATTTCCACTTTTCTATTTTCTTATTCATTAAATGCTGTACGCAAATGTTTCTAAACCATTCACGACAGAATTTTATCTTTTGTCCTAAGGTATCATTAGCTGTTGACTCATACTTACTGTTGTAATATTGATAATATTCTTTTTCAATCTGAGATCCCCAAGGCTCAGATATCTTCTGGAATATCAATTTTGAATATATATCATATTCTTGAATTCCAGGATCTCCAAATCTTCCTTTATAGAAGATGTCTTGGAAATTACAAATGTATTGCTCCAAATAACAAGGAGAACACATACTTAATTGGTTTAATTGTCTTATAGCTTCTTGTGCCTTTCTTTTCTGCCATTCTTCTAAGGTTTCGGTTTTTGAATCTCCTACCCATTCCCATAGCAGAATATTTTCGACTTTTATAGCTAATTCTTGAATACTTTCAGAATTTCTGAGATTATTTTTAACCTCTTCATTTAATCCTTGAAAATATTCATTTGTTTGTCCTCTGACTGTTAACATTAGAAAATCTAATGTTTGAGAAACATTAAAACTTCTATTTATGGCTAAAACCATATTTTCTTTTATCCATCCATTAATTTTGGATTCTGGATCTATCTCGCAATCTAGATTTAAAATTACCCCATTAGTACTGACGTACTCAGTTGGATTACTGCTCGGCTCATATCTATATCTTCTATAATCTTTTTTAGGAGTATATCTATGATATCCATATCCACTTGGTTCTTCAGGATAGGGATTTCTGTGAGTGTCTGAAGTTTGTCCTTCTTCTACTTTTATTTCAGAAGGTTTTATTTCTTCTTCTACTAATCGGTTTATTAATTCTTGACTTATCTCTTCTTCTTTTAAACTATAAGAAGATTCAGCTTCTAAATATTCTTCTAAAGCTAAGTCCAAGGCTTTAGTTTCTAGTTGTTGACTTGATTTTGAAGACACAGATTTTGAAGATTCAGAATCATCGCTATCTTCTTTTAACTTCTCTTTCAGTTGTTCTAAAAGTTCTTGCTTTTTCTTCTCATTTTCTACTTGTTTTCTTTTTTCTTCTCAACTTCTTTTTCTTTCAATTTTCCTTTTTTCTTTTTCCCTTAATTGGGCTTTTAATTCTTCTATCTCTTTATCTATAGCAGATGGAATAGCTAAAGAAAAAGGAACTATATCTGTTATTGGTTTAACAGTTCTTGGATAAGAACTACTAGAAGGAGCAAGAACTAGTTAAGTTGAGAAAAATGGAAATAGTAAACCAAGGTATTCCTAGTAATCTAGAGCCTATAAAAAATCAATTACAAGTTCTTAAAAAAGAATTAGATGAGACAGAGCGATGGTGGATGGCTATGCGGATACATGGGCAAACTTATATGAGTCCCACCGGTCATAACAGAGATTATCGCAATCATTCAGGGTCTGCAAATTTGCTGGCATAGGAATTTAACAAATGTCATTCTTTCCACGGATTGTATTGAAGCGGTTCATTTCCTTATTAGGGGATGTGATGAGAGTAACCATTTTAAGGAGATCATTAACGAGGCTAGAGAATGGTTATCTAGAGATTGGTGTATCCTTGTAAACCATATCTCTAGAGATCAAAATTCCTAAGCGGATTGTTTAGCTAAGCTTGCTCAGAGTAATATTGAGTATTTTGTCATCTTTGATCAACCACCACCTGTTCTTTCAGCAGGCATTGGTTGACGAAGGATTGATTGTTTTTGTCTCTCTTGAGATGTCATTGTATTAATCTTATGATAAATTAATGAATTCCAATTTTTAATAAAAAACAAAAGAGGAGAGATAGAGCCTCCTGGTGGGCGAAGCACTATATCCACCTTTCTACTTGTTTCTTGCACAATATTCATTCACGGACCGCGCGGCCACTACCTTTTTTTTATATATAATATTAAACGACATCTTGATTGGGATTTATGGCTGCCCCTTTTAGAATAAATATTTTTTCTAAGCCTTTAATTTAAAATTTAAAAGAGTTAACGGGATATTACACTGCTACCTCAGCATTACGTTATTCCTCTCAACCACTATTAGTTTCAACTTTTTAAAAGTAAACTACCTTTCGAGACTCACATGGTATTCGCATATCTATCAATTAACTACAGCCATGTAAAGTTTCTTTACAAGTAGATTGCTCTATAAAGGTAAGGGACAAGCTTCCTTGCTTATTTAGGGGAGCTCCTCCCATCTGAACAATCCACATAGAATCTAGATGGTTATTTTTTGCTTTTTTTTTAAAAAAAATTATTTTAATAGGTATAAAATATAAAATTAAGATAATTTTTTAACTAATATTTTTTAAAAAATAATTTTTTAAATTCAAAAATAAAAAATTTAAATAAATTAAATCTGAACGATTTATATGGGACGAGCCCTAGGTGCCTATCCGAATTGGGTTCCATAAAAGTAACCATCATGCTTATTTATTCCCTCTAGGTGATCCTAGGAGAAAGGTTTCCTATCACTAAAATTATAGTACAACAAACTTCCCGTCTTAAACATAAGATCTAATTAATTTGTTTTGAGGGATTGATAAAATTAAATAAATTAGTTAATTATATCATATATTATCTATAATTAAATTATATATTATTTTATAAATCAAACAAATTACTTTGAAACAAATTATACAAATAAATACTTTAAAATAATTTAATTATTTTTTTAATCTTTCAAAAAATCAACTTAGTCTTATATTTAAAATCAAAGGTAGTATTTTTAATATAACTCACACATTCGTCATATCATTTACAGCGGGATCGAACTTTGAACTCATAAACTTATACTTGATAAAAAGTCTCAAAGGAGATATTCAGTGTCATTGGGGCTAGAAATGCCCAACCATTCAGATCTATAAATGCAAGATGAAATTAATGATGCACTCCCTTTTAGTCTTTAACGTAGAACCTAATTGTAAAGTAAATCTTGGTGCTAATTGTAAAATTTATTTATTATATTTATTTTTTTAAATTTATCTTTATTAATGCTATCTCAAACATAATCATTCAAAAAAGATATGGATAAAATTAAAGAAAATAATTAAAATATTTTATAAAAAAACGTGTCAGATTAATTATATTAATTAATTTTTTTTAATTTAATTAAATTAGATAAATACATATTATATTAATAAGATGGGATTATATAAATATATCAACTATCAAGAATGGAGGGTAGGCCCCACGTTATTCCGTTTTTTGCGACTTGGTGGGTTTGGTTTGGTTGTTGATCAACCAAAGGGCTGATAACGTCATTTGCTGCGAATTCGAACCCCCCAAATGCGATAAAAAGCTGAAAGCAACGTGTCGTCCAATCGGAGCCTCCAGTTTTCCACTATGTGACCTGTCCACCGAATCCCTCCCTCTTTCTCTCTCTTCCTCAACCACATCATCATTTTATTATATTCTCCAGATCCTTCTCACCCTTCCCTCTCTTCGTTTTTTTATCAATTAAAAAAAAATACACAATTATCACCAAAGATAAAAATACCAATTCCATTGATTCTACTTCTCTATTAAACTCATATTAATTCTTCCTTTACGTACTATCATTTATAACTATTTTTCTGACATGCAATACATTTCAAGAAGAATAATTATTTAGATGGTTTAATTATCAACAATAATATAACAGTACATTCAAAAAATAACATATATATGAGACTATGTAAAGAATTTATTTTAGAGTTAAGAGGTAAAAATGTTCTGAAAGTTTTCATCACCAATTATTATTAGGTGTCTGAAAGTTTTTAAAGGAGTAATATTGATCTGAAAGTTTTTAAAATGGGACAATGTGTTGTCCTCCGTTAATGTTGACTGTTAAATTTAACAAATATGTACACATGGCACTCAAAACGTGCCACCTCATCATATATGTCAACAACTCGTTACCAGCTCACTTATCTCCACCGACCTTCCTTCGTTTTTCTCTCCCTCTTCCGTTCCCGATAGTGGCCGATAATGGCAAGAGAAGCCAGCTCCTTCCTTCTCATCTCAAAGCTCATGTCTTTGGTGGTTGCTTCAATTTGTCAAAGATGCAAAGAAGACGAACCTGTAAATCTGAAGCAACGTTGAAGATGGAGCAGATAAAGTGACAGAAGAAGCAAAAATGAAACAGATCGAAGAAGACGAAGCAAAAATTGCGAACCTGTAGGTATGAAGGTTGACATTGCTCAGCTTGAAGAAGCTCACACCACTGGAGATTGAAGGAGCTAGAACCAAAACAAGAGAAGCAAAAAACAAAATCTATGCTCGAAATCATGAACGAAGACGAGAGCCTCTGTCGCTTTCTTGAGTATGGCGGAGTCACCGAGAACGAGACCAATGATACATTGACCAAGAAAGACGAGAGCCTCCACGTCATTTTCTTGTGTGGTTGCTCCACCGCAATTTGCCGATCTTAAATCTCTTCCTTTCCTTCGTTTGAATTTGTAGGGATCAATTCCAAGGTGGGATCGCTGGTTGTGAGCTTCACGGTGTACATAACCTTAGCTCTCGCTCATATCTTCACCTTCCGATCTCTCGCCTCCTGTCAAGCAAAGCTCCTCTCATCTTTCTTGATCTGTAGCATGCGGTGGAGAAGCCACCCAAGGAAACGACACGGAGAGTGACGCAACGGTAGTGATCGTGGAAGGATTAGTTGTGGGTTTTCTGGATCAATGATTTTTGGGGCTTTTGTCTTGGACATTCTAGCTCTGATTAGGGAGATGAAGAATTAATCAGAAGGATTGAAAGCGGCGGCGGACGGTGGGGATGGGTTTAGAAGAGAGGGAAGGCTGACTGGGTTTAGGAGAGAGAGAGGAAATGGAGGGTGAGGTGGCATGTATAAGGTGCCCATGTGGATAAATTAGTCAATTTTAATAGTCAAAAACTCAAAATTAATTTATTAGACGGAATGAGCAATATCGCACTATTTTTTAAATTTTTGAAACAAGATTATCCTCTCGAAAACTTTCATTAGAAATTTTTTTAAATATTTTTGCCCTTTAACCCTTTATTTTATTTACCAACAAACTATTGATTGATTTGATTAAAAAAAAATTATTGGTTGAGGTGGTAAAAAACATCACCCTTACAAGGAGAAAAACATAAACTCAAATATCATGAAGTGCATTAGAAGGGAAACCCTTGATTATATAAAAAAAAAGAAGAATTTATTTTATTTTTTAGAAGATAAAAAAGAGACCATAAATTATTCTACACTTTCCTATCGTCAACAAACTCACCATAACAGAGAATCAAGCGGCCAGGAGTCATACGCCGGTTTTGCAGTGTAACATAAGCACATAACTACGTGAGCGTGACCCTCTCTTGACCTCTTAGGCTCTTAAGATCCTTCTCTTCGTTTTCTTTTAATAAAAAAGAAAATATCTTTTTTTTTTGGAATCAAAGAAACTAATTATATTAATATCAACAGAAATTACAATGTCTTATAAGAGAAAACATAACCAACAAATTGAAAATATTAAATAAACTCCACACATAGTAATTAGAGATAGAAACCCGAGCCAATAAAAAGTCTTCAGTGTAGTAAGAATATAACACATTATCAAAAGAAACATCTTGAATGCCTAACGCCAACGAGGCTTATAGCTGTGGAGGTTGAGAAACCCAATCCAGAGGGTAAGACCATCTAATGAATCCATGGCAATCCATCCGGCTACCAAATCTACTTCTATGGAAATCCATGTGAAAGAACGGTTCCTGATTAAATTCCTTGAGACAAGAGAATTCTCAAGGAGGGTAATAAACATATTAAACACAAATAAAACACTATCAATGTGACAATCAGATAGAGAATCACAACTCCAGCCTAATGATGAATAATGTTGCCATACCCACTGATTAGGCACATGTCTAACTCGAAAATGAACAGTATTAACAATTACACTGAACAAGCATATCTAACCAATAAATAACAGAGTGCATAGATTCACTGAACAAACTTAAGTTGATGATTCTAAAATAATCATCTAATAACCATGCATTACAATTCAAACCAACACAGTAACAAGCCTCCCTCCCACATACATCAAATCAATCATCACTATTTTTAGAAAGGAACCCAACATCCCAATTTTGAATACTGTGATCATTCATTCCTACTCTCCTCCATCTACTAGCCTTTTACACCAATTCAATCAAGACAATGGCAACTTTGTTGAAATTTATTGGCTTATAATTTGTTCTGTCTAGAAGATAAATACAAATAGCCTCGCAATATTGCCAGATTAACCAAGCCCCAACTTGCATCAAACATTCTAGACAATCATCAATACTCAACATATCAAAGCCAACAACAACACAAGCCATGCTATCATTCTCAGAGCACAATCCCAAGACAACATCATTATAGAACCTTTGAAATTTGAATAAACCACTAACTTCAGAATCCATGGATCTTAGAATAGCAAAAAATTTAGCATAAATCCCAATGACACTTGTAGCCCTTTTGAGATGGATACATGAATGTTTGAAATTGCACTTCTTAAACTTTGAATAAGGGATATGCCTATGGTTCAGAAAACTAATAATAAAGGGTATAGACAAATTCGATGGGTAAACCTTCGGTTTCCTTGCATCAACTGGAAAACCCAAAATCTCACCCATCAACTTACCTGGTGATGTCTTCCATTCCATTGTGAGTTTGCATAACCCCCACCTCTAACCATGTGGCACCGCCGAGAGCCTTAGAGGCACCCATTGAAGATCAAAGTCGGAGATCACCATACAAGAATCTCTTACCACACCATAACCCACTTTGAAACTTGTAAGGACTGTTCCAATCAATTAACGATCCTCCTCCTCTCCATCAGCTTTCTATTTCCATTGAAGTTGGATGTCGAATCCATTCCTCCCAGCTTCTCATGTGATTCTCCATTACCTCAGCACATTGGCCAACACCACCACCACATAGGTGAAAGAAAAGGGATGAAACCCTAACAAACTAAAGAACCCGTACCCTACAAAAACTTATTAGTCACTATCCAATAAAAAAAAATCAACTAGTTATTTTCTAGTTCTTCACTGTACCAAGCTTGCACTCTTATTGTCTCTTTTTTAATCTTTTTATATGTATCGTTCATAACTATTTTTTTTGGAATAAATTCATAACTATTTTTCCAACCATATGAAATTTTAATCAATGAGTTTTATGCATTTGGATGAGAATAATTATTTAAATAAATTTAATTATAAGAAATAATACAACTATACATTGAATAAAACAACAAATGAATTTATCTTATTTTTTTAAAAAAGATAAATACAATTATTTTATTGAAAAATACTACACATAATTACATATTATCGAAGAACTTGATGAGATGCATATAAGAAAACTGGCTGAAGTATTTTCCAATAAAAAATAGTGAGAGATTTCGAACCCTACAATAATCACCCAGTTCCCTGTGATCAAAACAATAGAGAATCGTGTGGCCAAAAAGTCATGAGCAGGATGGTGGGGGATCGGGGATGTAGCGTAATTCTTACTGTTGACATGAGTGAGACTATTGGGCTCTTGGCCTTTCTAGCCCTTACGAACCACCAGCCGGCCCCAGCAGCCGGTCCTTTCGGTCCTTAAATTAATCAAACCCTATCACTATTTTTCTCCGCTGTCTTCCGCTGTCTTCTCATTTCTACCCTACTCTCTCTATCTGCTCTGCATTGTGCTTCATCCACCCTCTGCAGCTATGGGTAATACCAACTATTTCTCGGATTTTACTTCACTTTCATTCATAATTCTACTTTATCTCCTTTGATCTGACTTTATTTCGTTTTTGTTTTTTGTTCGCATGAAATCAGGCAAGATCAAGATCGGAATTAATGGTGAGTGATCTTCTACTACGATTTGCATCCTATGGTTCCTTTTGCTGCTCGTTCTCTCGTATCGGGTCGTTTTATGGGTTTTTTTTTTTTAAAAAAATTTTGTTAGATCTAGGTTACCAACTACTTTCAGAAGTGATTCGAGTTCTTTGTCTTTGTTTGTGTTTTTGCTTCCAGGATTTGGAAGGATTGGTCGTTTGGTGGCGAGAGTGGCTCTGCAGGCCGATGATATCGAGCTCGTCGCTATCAATGACCCTTTCATTAATACTGACTACATGGTATGCACTATCGTTATCTATATTCATGCCCCATCACCGTATGTGTGGAATTTTAGTGACTCAATTGGGGTTAGCCCTCTGATCGGATTTTAGTTCTGTTTCTTTCAGCTTTGTTATATATGTGATGCGTGTTCAGTTTAAGTTGGTAGTCTCTAGTAGTCGACTTGTTCAACAAGTTTTCCGCTGTACGAATACAATTATGAATTTGGCCTACCACTATTTTATTATGTTCTTCTGAGTGACCGTCACTCGTTCCTGGCAGACCTATATGTTCAAGTACGACAGTGTTCACGGGCAGTGGAAACATCATGAAGTCACGGTCAAGGATTCTAAAACCCTTCTTTTCGGTGACAAGCCCGTCACTGTGTTTGCTCACAGGTATTGCTCCTGAAATTTTCTTCTTCTTGTGCTTGTAAATGTTTATACTTTGTCTTGAAGGCGAAGGTATTATCCACTGACCTTGTAACTGCGTGCATCAGGAACCCAGAAGAGATCCCATGGGGTGAGACTGGAGCTGAGTATGTTGTTGAGTCCACCGGTGTCTTCACAGACAAGGAGAAGGCTGCTGCCCATTTGAAGGTTTGCTTTTGTGCGCTACCTCTTCGAATTTCTTAGTCTTTGTCGTTTGCTTTTCTTGCTGATCTCGTGTAAGCTTATTTAAAACATAATAATATTTCTTTCACTGTCATCTTTCCATACTGAACATCTGGTGGGATTGATTGGCGCTGTGTCATGTAGCTTAGCCATTAGCTTGTCATAAATGTCGTGTTACATACACTGTGCTTAGTATTTCTACTTCGATGGTACTTTGTCATTGTTTAGTTTTTTGAGGATTGTGTGAATTGATAACATGTCTGTTTTGTTTTGCTTGAACCAGGGTGGTGCAAAGAAGGTTGTGATATCTGCCCCCAGCAAAGATGCCCCCATGTTTGTTGTAGGTGTTAATGAGCATGAATACAAGCCAGAGATTGATATTGTTTCCAATGCTAGCTGCACGACCAACTGCCTTGCTCCCCTTGCTAAGGTTATCAGGCCTTCTGATATTTGTACTGTCCCTGGGAAGCTGCATTGTTCTGGTTTGTTAATCTTGTCTTGTAAATTGTAGGTTATTCACGATAGATTTGGCATTGTTGAGGGCCTAATGACCACCGTTCACTCCATCACTGGTTGGTATATTAACTGTATCATCTAGCCTTTCTCATTTCTGAGTGCTAAGGGTAATTATGACCCGCTTTCTTGCTGCTCAGCTACCCAGAAGACTGTTGATGGGCCATCCAGCAAAGACTGGAGGGGCGGAAGAGCTGCATCATTTAACATTATTCCCAGCAGCACCGGAGCTGCAAAGGTGAATAAGTGGCATTTATATATTTACTGTTACCCTTAACCAGTTTCCTTCACTAATATGCTCTTTGCGTCTAGGCTGTTGGGAAAGTGCTTCCTTCTTTGAATGGAAAATTGACTGGAATGGCATTTCGTGTCCCTACTGTGGATGTCTCTGTTGTTGATCTCACTGTGAGGCTGGAAAAGGCTGCGACCTATGAGCAAATTAAAACGGCAATCAAGTAAGATTTTATCTCCAAGCAATTCTTATATTTAACTTTTATTTGATAGTTGAGGTTGGGAGGACTTGGATGCACTGAACCCTTTGATATTAAGCCGGAAGGCTTTTGGGATTGCTATGCTTCTGGCTTGTCTTATTTAGTAGTACTGTCTTTTCAGGGAGGAGTCTGAAGGCAAGTTGAAGGGAATCCTTGGTTACACTGAAGAAGATTTGGTCTCCAGTGACTTCGTTGGGGACAGCAGGTGCGAATTATCTTCTGATTGGAAATTGTTGAATGCATCAACTTCCCTGCCTTGTCTTCTTTAGATCCATATGTTTCCCTATTTTTGTCCTTGGATTTTTTTTCCCCTGCTGCATCCATATATCCCCCTAATTCTTCATTTCCTTTTTTCCTCTGATGTTCCATATTGCAGGTCAAGTATTTTTGATGCCAAGGCAGGTATTGCTTTGAATGATTACTTTGCTAAGCTTGTTGCTTGGTATGACAACGAGACGGGATACAGGTAATTCGTCTTGTTTGTTCCCCCTTGCGTATGATTTCTTACTATTGTGTGGTGGTGGCATCTTAAGAGGTGCACAGGGTTTAAGGGTGCTGTCTCAGGAAAATTACCAATCCATTGATACCTAATTACAAGAGGTGCATAGCTAATGCTTGCTTTGTCTTTATGCTGCAGCACACGTGTTGTTGACCTGATTAGGCACATGGCTAAAACTCGTTAAGTCGATACTGCAAGTAGCCCACTGAGTGCGTGCCTTGCCTTATATATTTTGCCTGGTTGCAGTCTACCTTCCTGTCGTCATGGAAATTGAGTTCCGAATAAATGGTTTCCTGCTGCATCCCTGGTGGTGCTGTGTGAAGCGTTAGTTTATTAGGCCTTTATCGTTTTGATTGCCTCTTTTGTGGAGGAAATTGAGATTCTGAAGTTTTATATGCATGTCTTCTTAACTTATGATGATATCGGACGGCTTACGTCTTTCCCTTTCCGTTTCTGATTATTGTTTCTTTCAAATTATGGTTGTTTGGCCTATGGAAAGAATTTCAAAAATTTGAGGTTGTGCGGTATCTCGAACATAGTGAATCTATAAACCTTGGTTGATACCGAAAAAGCCCCAAATTCCTAATACGGGCAACAAAAAAGCTACAATTATTTAACTATCGATATAGGGTTTTTAGTTAATGGTGGTACCGTGTGGTAACGACCTCAGTGATGATCATGCCTTGCAAACCATATTCTCTTCTTTTTCATTTCCACCTTTAATGGTGGCCTATCCCGTATGTTAAACTGCTGCAGTGGCCGCCACCATTTTGGACACGGTAAGGGATTAAAATCCGGACTGGATACTGAACCGGTCGGGGTACTGGGTTAAGGATTAGTGGATTAGATTAGGGCCAAACCGTAACTAAACCGGTGAAAATTTATTGTTATGAAATTCTTAAGGAAATATAAAAATATTTTTTTTTTATAAAAAAATTGAAATCTGGACTGGACCGGTCTACCGGCTGGTTCATCATTTTCGGGGCCGGACCAGCCGGTCCAATCCGGATTCCATAAGCCTGGTATACGGACGTTTTATGTCAAAAAAAATGCTAATCCTAATCCAAAAATGGTTACACTTACCAAGCGGATGAGGTAACCTGGTTTGTGGTGCTAACGGATTTGGTGAACGATTATCTCGTGTTCCATCCCTTACTGGAAAGTATAGACTTCAGAATTGTTTATTGCTAATGCTTGCATGTGCTTGAATTACGTTGAGCACCAAAACGGTATCCGGAACAGCACATACGGCACAATGCAGCGGCAATAAAGCCTACATAAGACTCTTTCATCCTCTAATGTTCATTGAGGCAATGTCAGGTTGTATGAGTTTAACTAAGTATGACAAAACAACACAGCCAAAATGACATCCGCCGATAACCCAAGCTAAATTGATACTCATCGCCTAATGAGAACCGAAACTGCTTCTCACTGTTTCTGCTACTCGTAAACTATTTACTTCCTCCAATTCTTAATGTAATTTGAGTAGATTAAGGAAGTTTGTTAAGTTAGTTAATGTGACTTGTATTTTTTAAAACACTCTAGTCATTTTCATTAATTCTCTCATTCGCTCTCCTTATTAATTATTGTTGAGAGAACATTAATAGGGGTAAATTAAGAAAAGATTGACAAATATGAAAACTTTGTTTTATATTTAGGGTTAAGATCAACTCCCCAAATATGTTTTGCTTTCAAGGGTTATCAGATGAATGAAACAAAGGTTATTGTACTAAAGAAAGAATCTTTACTACAGTTACTAAACAAGAAAAATTTTATTTTCAATAAATTAACTAATTCAAGTTAACTGCACAAAGATTTATCTGAAATGAGCCCCTTTTTGGTCTGTAATAAAATTGAGAGAATCCAGACTCAAGAAAAAGGACCCCTGAAGGCTTTAAATGACAAGCAAAATTTTCCCAAACTATACATGTTGTGGATTTATTTATCCCAAAAATTCAAGTATTTCAATCACATTCTTGTATACATATATAACCGGATAGATTATATTCTTTGTTGTGCATGAAAAAAAAAATAGAGGATCTAGAGAGAACATATAAAAAATTGGGATAATTTTATACAATTATTAAATAATTACTTAATGATATCAGTTATATTTTATGTCAAAGAGTATTTACTGTATATTTTTATTTTCTTTATATACTTTTAATTTAACGTATTTAGAGTTGAGAGAAATCTTGGTCCTTAAACAGGAAGCAGAGTCCTTTGTGTTTTGTCCCTAAAATGATTGTTACCAAGGGAGTAGGGTGGTTTTGCAGCATGTGAAGAGTGGCCCCTTTCTCTTCCCTTATTAGTATTATTACATTTTGTCTTATAGTTCCATGTAGTACTACTCTCTCACATGATTTTTCATTATATATTTCCCCTTTAATATATAGCTCACATGATTGTGATTTGTGTCATTGGACTTGTCACGGTTTTGCCTCCCCTGAAATAAATAATGCCATGCATGTTGAGGAAATATTGATATGAAACTTAAAAAAGAGGGGGAAAAACTCAATTATAGAGTACCACCCTATACCTTTTTATAAATCACTTGTACTAAAAAAAGTTGTATTCAACATTTAAGTTAGGGTTATAAATGAGATTTTGTTAATTTTACCTCTATTTACTTTTGGTTCGACATATGAGAAAGAGAGGGGATAGAGAGATGTAAATGTATAGAAATAAAAAGATGTGAGAAAAAATGTCCACCTTTTCATAAATAAGGGTAAATATGAAAAAATTCATTTATTTAATGCTTTTCTTAGTTTACAAGAACGGGATACAAGTGGTTTATAAAAAGATACAGAGATATACATAATAAGATACATTGCACAAATTAAAAGAGGGCATTGATAGCCTTATAATCTAGTGACTCACATGAAAGCTTTCCTGTAGGTAGGAAATCATGAATTCAATTCTTATTACACCCTCTGGCTTTTTTTTATAAGGAACATCCTCTTTCATAAGGGTGATCCTTAATATAAAGAACAAATCCTATTTATCTGAAATTCTTAACTAATTTTTATGGTCATTAAATATATGTTACTTAGTATCTTTTTGCTATAAATTTTCACCCATTATCTCTCATGAACATGGTATAATTGAAAAGAAATGTACATAAGTTACACATTTATTACTGTTAACTAATATTTTGAACTGCACGATTTTATTAATTATTCCTTATAAAAACACAGGAGGGAATAATAGATAATTTGTGAGTATCTTCCTCACTTATAAACTTTAGAACAATAAAAATTGAGAAAATTAAAAAGAGGGGAGGTTATACATGAACTGATGAAAGTCATGAAGGAGTCCCAGAAGGTTAGGTTATTGAACCATGATAGGTGAGACATGAGAGAGGAGGAATAAGAATAAGAAATAATGAGAAAACTAATAATAAAGCCATCTCTCTCTCTCTCTCTCTCTATATATATATATATCTCAATTCTAGGCATAAGAATTTGGAGCACAGACAATGCAAGCAAGGAAGAGAATTGCAGAGGAGGCTCCATCTTCTTCAAGGTTGGAACTGCTTCTCTTGAACTTGCCACTTTTCCCTTTGTTGTTTTGTATCATCATCATCCTAATCTGATGCTTGTTCTTCTTCATTGCTTCCTCTGCTTTTGACACCATTTTCTCTCAGATCTCTCTCTAAAAAATTCAAACTGTTATAATATGTATCACAGAGAGAGAGAGAGAGATGAGAGAGAGAGAGAGAGAGGTGCATGGTAAATTCATACATGCACCTTCTGCTTTTATAGAGATCAATTGGTACAGAAATGCCCTTTGCCTTTTTAAAATATTTCAAAAATAAGCAGTGACCATGTGTTAGATTCTAAAATGTTCAGTCCTTCCTGCCACGTAGCACTCCTTGCTCATCTGGTGCCTCCATTCACGACAAGGTTTGTTTTGTGTGGAAAATCAGTTAAAATATTTGTGAGAATGATTAAGTTTAAAAATTATTTATTTATAAGAATCTCCAATGTTAACTGCTTGAACGAATGCTTGTAAATTTTCCTAGTTTGAGCGTTAAATGCTTGAACTTACAAGAGTATTTAAAAATACCTAGCAAGGTTACTAATTAGTCTAATGATGGTGGATTAATTGAGTTTAAATCCCAATTCTTTAAAAAAGATAAGTTGTTCAAATACATGATAAATGATAATTGTATTTAGAAACTAACAGCCTCCGTTACTGGGTAGTGAGATGGTCTAAAGGGTTATTAAATAAAATTAAAAAAAGGGACAATTACATTTAAGTCTCAACAAAAAAAGAAATGAAACTATTCTTGAAGTTGTCAATGAACGCCCCTCGATTTGTCATTAACAACTTCAGGGATCATTTTTTCTCTTATGTGGGACTTGAATGTAATTATCCGTTTAAAACAACCCTCATCATTAACAATATAATTTCTTAACTAGTTTTTGTCCTTGATCATAGTGATTATTATCATTGAAGGTGCCCAATCATATGGAATCAAATCTTAAGAACAATATTCGTGATCTATTAAATAGATAATGATAATGCAGCAAATAATTAATACTCCCTTTGGCATATTTAGGCAACAACTAACCAAATTATGTACATCAAAATCTAAGTTAAAAGCAAATAATGTATAAAATGAAGTATTTTACTCCAAGTATATATGCCTTTATTTATGAAGATGCATAATAAGGGTGAGAGAAAATGAATGGGTAAAGAGATGAGGGAAACCTGTAATTAATTAGAATAAAAATAGAAAAAGTACATTAAATTTTTAGACAAACGCAAATTGTTGTTTATATATATAACCGAAGGAAGTATTCTATTACAACGGATGATGAACAAGATTAGAATAATATATACCGTTGAAGAACCAGTATTACATGACAAAAAAAATAGAATAGTTAGATTCAAAATAGAAATTGTGTGTGTGTGTGTGTGAGAGAGAAGGAATAAAATGTCAAAACCTAATGAGTACATGTAAGTCTAAGCCTCCCACATATGTTTGCATTCATGTGCCAACCCATGTGACCATGTGAACTTCTTCTTGTCTTCTTCTGCTCGATCATCACCCCTGCGCCAACGGTTCTCTGAATTGAATTTTCAAATGTGTAACTAATCAGGATTAAGGTATAAATTTGTTTCGGAAGCTTTTATTGAGGAACAATGTTGTTTCGGAAGCTTTTTTGGATTCGATGTTACCCTGAAAGTTTTAAAATGTAGTAACGTTACCCTATACCGTTAAAAAACAAGCATTAATTACTAAAAAATTGACATTAACCATTATGTGTGTGTGTGTGTGTGTGTGTTTAGATATTTAGATCAGATTGAGATGAGCTCAGGATATTAGATTATATTTAAGCTACTACTCCTCTGGTGCTATTTTCAAAAGCAGATAGAAAGAGAAGGGTAATTTTATGAATAGAAAAAAAATCATAAGTCATATCATTGACGTTTTTATACAAATATGCAATATCACCCTTCATATTCTTATCAAGACTTTGTTTTTATAAGGTACTTCCTCCCATCCTTAATATAAAACCCAATTGATTTTTTTAGAGATTAAGGATGCTAAATAAATTATTTAATCATATTATATGTTATGTATCATTAGATAATATATCAGTTTATAAGTCAGAGAAATTAGTCTGGAGAAAACTAAAAAATTTAAGTTGTCTTATAGTTCCATGTAGTACTACTCTCTCACATGATTTTTCATTATATATTTCCCCTTTTAATATATAGCTCACATGCTTGTGATTTGTGTCATTGGACTTGTCACGGTTTTGGCTCCCCTGAAATAAGTAATGCCCTGCATGATGAGGAAATATTGATATGAAACTTAAAAGGGCAAGAAAACCTCAATTATAGACTACCACTCTGTACTTTTTTTTAAGTCACCTATACTAAAAAAAATTTGGCTTAAAATATAAATCATTTATAGGGTAAGAAATGAGATTTTGTCAATTTTACCCCTATTTACTATTGGTTGGGCGCACTTGAAAGAGAGAAAAGAGAGAGGTGTAAATGCATAAAGATAAAAAAATGTGAGAAAAAATGTGCACCATTTCATAAATAAGAACAAATATAAAAAATTTTATTTATTTAATGTTTTTCTTGATTTACAAGAACGGGATACAAATGACTTATAAAAAAGTATAAAGTGATAAAGAACAAAATACATAGCATAAATTAAAAGAGGGCATTGATAGCTTCATAACCTAGTGACTCACATGAAAGATTCCCTGCAGGTGGGAAATCATGAATTCAATCCTCATTACACCTTCTGGCTCTTTTTATAAAGAACATCCTCTTTTATAGGGGTGATCTTTAATATAAAGAACAAATCTTATTTATCTGAAAATTTTAACTAATTTTTATGGTCATTAAATATATGTTACTCAGTATTTCTTTGCTATATTTTCACCCATTATCTCTCATGAATATGGTATAATTGGAAAGAAATGTACATAAGTTATACATTTATTACTGTTAGCTAACATTTTGAACTACGCGATTTTGATAATTGTTCTTTATAAAAACATCGGAGGGAATAATAGATAATTTGTGAGGATCTTAGTCACTTATAAACTTTAGAACAATAAAAATTGAGAAAATTAAAAAGAGGGGAGGTTATACATGAACTGATGAAAGTCATGAAGGAGTCCCAGAAGGTTAGGTTATTGAACCATGATAGGTGAGACATGAGAGAGGAGGAATAAGAATAAGAAATAATGAGAAAACTAATAATAAAGCCATATCTCTCTCTCTCTCTATATATATATATATATCTCAATTCTAGGCATAAGAATTTGGAGCACAGGCAATGCAAGCAAGGAAGAGAATTGCAGAGGAGGCTCCATCTTCTTCAAGGTTAGAACTGCTTCTCTTGAACTTGCCACTTTTCCCTTTGTTGTTTTGTATCATCATCATCCTTATCTGCTGCTTGTTCTTCTTCATTGCTTCCTCTGCTTTTGATACCATTTTCTCTCAGATCTCTCTCCCAAAAATTCAAACTGTTATAATATGTATCAGAGAGAGAGAGAGAGAGAGAGGTGCATGGGAAATTCATACATGCACCTTCTGCGTTTATAGAGTTCAATTGGTACAGAAATGCCCTTTGCCTTTTTAAAATATTTCAAAAATAAGCAGTGACCATGTGTTAGATTCTAAAATGTTCAGTCCTTCCTGCCACGTGGCACTCCTTGCCTATCTGGTGCGTCCATTCACGACCAGGTTTGTAGTGTGTGGGGAATCACTTAAAATATTTGTAAGAATGATTAAGTTTAAAAAATATTTAATTTATTTATAAGAATCTCCAATGTTAACTGCTTGAACGAATGCTTGTAAATTTTCCTAGTTTGAGCGTTAAATGCTTTAACTTACAAGAGTATTTAAAAATACCTAGCCAAGGTTACTAATTAGTCTAATGATGGTGGACTAAATGAGTTTAAATCCCAATTCTTTAAAAAAAAATCAGTTGTTCAAATATATGGTAAATGATAATTGGATTTAGTGTGTGTTTGGTAAACTTCAAAACCATGGTTTCAAACCATGGTTTGCGCAACCCGAGACAAAACTCCTCTCACACACTTACCTCGTAAGTTGTAAAAGCTATTAAAAAAAGCTAATCCAAAGGGTTATTAAACAAAAGTAAAAAAAGAGACAATTACATTTAAATCCCACAAAAAAAAAAAAAAAGAAACGAAGAAATTGTTTCTGAAGTTGTCAATGGACGCTTCTCAATTTGTCATTAACAACTTCATTTCTTTACATTTTCTCTTATGTGAGATTTGAATGTAATTGTCCCTTAAAAAAACCCTCATCATTAATAATATAATTTCTTAACTAGTTTTTGTCCTTGGTCATAGTGATTATTATCATTGAAGGTGCCCAATCATATGGAATCAAATCTTAAGAACAATATTTGAGATCTATTAAATACATAATGATAATGCAGTAAATAATTAATACTCCATTTGGTATATTTGGGCAACAACTAACCAAATTATGTACATCAAAATATAAGTTAAAAGCAAATAATGTATAAAATGAAGTATTTTACTCTAAACATATATGCCTTTATTTATGAAGATGCATAATAAGGGTGAGAGAGAATGAGTGGATAAAGAGATGAGGGAGACATGTAATTAATTAGAATAAAAATAGAAAAAGTACATTAAATTTTTAAACAAGCACAAATTGTTGTTTATATATATAACCGAAGAAAGTATTCTATTACATCAGATGATGAACAAGATTAGAATAATATATACAGCTGAAGAACCAGCATTACATGACAAAAAAATAGAATAGTTAGATTCAAAATAGAAATGATATATGTATATGTATATGTATATGTATATGTATATGTATATGTATATAAGAGAAGGAATAAAATGTCAAAACCTAATGAGTACATGTAAGTCTAAGCCTCCCACATATGTTTGCATTCATGTGCCAACCCATGTGACCATGTGAACTTCTTGTCTTCTGCTTGATCATCACCCACTGCGCCAACGGTTCTCTGAATTGAATTTTCAAATGTGTAACTAATCAAGGTTAAGGTACAAATTTGATTCCAAAGTTTTTGTTGAAGAATAATGTTATCCTGGAAGCTTTTTTAGATTCGATGTTACCCTAAAAGTTTTAAAATGTAGTAACGTTACCTCATACCGTTAAAAAACATGCGTTAACAGCTAAAAAATTGACGTTGGTTGTTAAATTTTTAACGGTAAGAGGAACATTGCTTCTTTTTAATACTTTCGAGTACCATTGAACTTAATAATATTAAACCTAAAAAAAATTTTGGAATAACATTGCTCCTGAATAAAAACTTACAGAGAAAATTTGCATATAAACCTAATTAATTAAGTTGATGAGAATGTCATACTCTCTCTCTCTCTCTCTCTCTCTCTCATAATGTAATATTGTAAATAAGCGCTCTCTCTCTCTCATAATGTAATATTGTAAATAAGTGTTCCTCGGATGTTCCCTTTTCCCTTTGTGAGGAATGAATTTGAATATTATTCAAAAATAATTGTAAATAGTAAAATGTTGAGATGTAAATTTTTGGAGTGCCCATGTAGACTTAATTAGTCCTTACCTAGTTGCATTTATAATATATATATGTTTAGATATTTAGATCAGATTGAGATGAGCTTAGGATATTAGATTATATTTAAGCTACTACTCCTCTGGTGCTATTTTCAAAAGCAGATACAAAGAGAAGGGTAATTTTATGAATAGAAAAAAAAAAATCATAAGTCATATCATTAACGTTTTTATACAAATATGCAATATCACCCTTCATATTATTATCAAGACTGTTTTTATAAGGTACTATGGTCCTTAATATAAGACCCAATTGACACTTTTTTAGAGATTAAATATGTTAAATAAGTTACTTAATCATATTATATGTTGTATATCATTAGATAATATATCAGTTTATAAGTTAGAGAAATTAGTCTGGAGAAAAACAATGAATATAAATATTTTAAAATAACTTATTTAGCTTCATTAACCTCTTCAGAAAAAAAAAGTTAACTTGATTTTATATTTAGAACCAAAGGTAGTATAATTTATTATGTTCAAAGTTTTCCACCATTCTGGTGAAACATGTTGAAAATGATTTATAAATAGAACCATATGAATATTATGGTATTTAGGTGTTTATCATTTTAGATTGTGTACTCAACTATATATATATATATATACATATATTATACTATCAATGGATAACTCAACCCTTCAGCCTATAATCCAAACCTTCGTCTTAATTTAGTGTCTTTTTTTCATAGGCACATTTATCCTTCAACTAAAGATTATACTATTTGAGATGGTACTATTTAGTGTCAACAAGTTTAGTAATGCCAATTCTAGTACAATGTTCGAAATTTATTAATTAAATGTTGTGATAAAAATACTTGTAACCAACAATGGGCTCCATGGATCATGTGCCACATGTGAAATTTGAAGTCAGTATAATATAATGCATCATTCTTCATATATATATATATATTTGTGTGCGTGTGTGTTAGCTGGTAATTTCTTCGGAAGTATCTGAATAATTATTAAATGAAAGTTAGCTTTATATTCATATGAATTATTCACAATATTGTTTTATACATACTATGAGCATAATGAATGAACCAATGCAATTTTGTATAATCCAGCTTTGCTGGATAGAATCTCGTTATATGCCTTTATTTACATTTTATACACATTGAACACTCAACTATATGTCATTAAAAAAAAACACTTTACAGTTAGAACCCTCCTAAATAAATGCTCCTTCCGGTTCTAAATATGTATTTAATATTTGTCACCTCTCTCCCTTCCTGCAAAGAGCAAAAATGAAAAATAATTATTGATTATCCTGTCAATGTCTTATATTTTGAATTAAAATTTTATTTTAAAAAACTTCTTATATTTTCAACCGGGAGAGATGGAGCAGATTTTCTCATAATTCTCTCTCCTTTTATTCTCATAATTTCATTTACACCTTTAGATCAAAAAGTAGATGGTTTATATTTAATATTTTTTAAAACTATTATTATAATGTTTTATCAATTAGTTTTTTATTACTTTTGTTTGTATTGCCGTTATAAATCGTGTAAATCAGATTTTAATAACTTACATCTATTTATTTATATTTAAAAAAATAATTTTATAAAATATTCAATCTAAACTATTTATTTTTTTAATTTGATAGTAAAGATGAGATTCTTTAAAAAAAAAAGAAAATAAAGGATTATGAGATAACTCAGAATCGAGAGAGTAAATGACTTCGGAAAAATGAAGACTTGGCAGAAGATTCTTCATGCCGCTGACTGGGACCTGGGCCATCTTGATCTGGCTGACTGGCACTTGGGCCTCCACTCGTTCTTTTTTTGGATCTAATAGTTTCCCGCTAGGCACAAATATTCATTCACCAGAGATAATTCTGTTTGAGGTGGTATCATATATTTTTTTTGGGTTTTAAATATAAGATAAAATTAAATTTTTTAGAGAGATTAAGGAAGTTAATTAAATTACTTTAAAGTATTTTTATTTTTATTTTTTTATCCAAACTAATTAGTTTGACTAATAAACTGATATATAATCTAATGATACACAATATTTGATATAACTAAGTAATTTATTTAGCTTCCTTAATCTCTCTAAAAAAATTAATTTTATCTTATATTTAGGATCAGATGGAATACTAAATATGGGCACATCTCCCGAAAGGGATGTATACATTTTATTTTTTATTTTTGGTTGCCCACCTGGTTCACCGGTACTACATCTGGATCAGACCCACGTCGTGCACCTGGTTATGGTGGGAGAGTCTTCCAATGGGAATTTTCTGCATACACAATTCTCGAACCCGAGACCTTACTTAAACGAAACCAAACCGCTTATCACTTAGACCAACTTTTTTTTTTATTTATAAGAGGGCTAAAAGCCCAAATTACATCAACAGAATTAAACAATAGGGGAAATTAATCCCAAGCACTCGTGATCTACCCAGGTCCTTAAAAAATTAGGACATACATCCAATAAACCAGATTTAGTAATCCCCATCTTTGCTAGACCATCAGCAACTCTATTTACTTCCCTTGGAATATGGTGTGATATAACCTGCCAATCCCTGCCCAGTAGTTCCTTGATCTGTACTAACATTAGACTTCCAGACGTGAAGCTCTCATCCAACATCATGTTAATTAGATCGTTGGCATCCGACTCCAAAATTATCTTTTTTGCGCCCAGATCCCATGCCATTTTTAGCCCCTCAAATACCGCCCATTCCTCTGCTGTAGCCGCATTGAATAGTCCAATTTCTCTTGTAAATCTAGCTATCCACACTCCTCTACTATCCCTCAGAACTCCCCCACAACCCGCCTTAGATGTACGTACGGTGACTGCTCCATCAACATTTAGCTTGATCCATCCATTGGGTGGCTTTTGCCATGACAGCATACCCATGTGTTGGTGCAAATTCTCCAAACAGTTCACATCTGATTCAATATCCTGAAAAACAGCAAAGTTTTTCCAGATGTTCGATATGATATCTGCAGGGTTAATGGGCTTCACAAAACTACTTTAAAAAATGGAGAGATTCCTCCACTCCCACAACTTCCAAATAGCCACCCCAAAAATGATACTCCAGTATATATCACCGTTTCTTCCAAGTTTACCCTTTAAGTTCATAGTCACCCAATCACGAAGTCCCGACGCAAAGAAAGAGGTAATATACCTTGGGTGAATCAGTTTAGTCCACATTCGCTTAGCATAAGGACAGTCCCTCAGAATATGCAGCGTATCCTCTACTCCAGACCTGCAACAATCACAAAGAGCCGATGTTTGGGACCAAGTGCTTCTCCACAAATTTGTTGGCAGTTTATTCAAAAATACCTGCCATATAAAAACTTTAATTCTTTCCACCCCTCTCCATGTTCAAATCAACTTGTACAGTTTATGATGCAAATGATGTGGGTTTTCTTCAATTAGGAAGTATGTACTTCTAATAGAAAACGTACCATCACTTGTTGCTCCCCAGACCATCATGTCATGCCCTACATCTGATCTAGGTGTCAAATATGAAGAAAGACGTTGTATCACCACAGGTTTTACAATACTTGCTAATTTCTCAAAATCCCAAGATCCATTCCTCACCCAATCTGCAACCGAGGATTGTTCCTCCTCCACTGTTAATGGTCTAATACACATTTCTTTGAGCTTAGTGCCCACTTCAAGCCAGTGATCAGTAAAGAAATTAACCGTTTGCCCATTTCTTACTTGCCACCTTGTTCCCCTTTCGATGATATCCTTTTGGGAGGTAATAAATCTCCACAACTTTGAATCACCTGTGCGGTATGTCAGAAGGGATTCCTCTTCTCGCATCATATATCGTTGACTGAGGAGCTCGGCCCATAAGCTTTTTGTACCCACAATCAGTTGCCAGGCAAGTTTGGCTCCACAAGCCCGATTGACTGATGTAATTCTTTTAAAACCCAGACCACCATACTCCTTCGGTAGTGTTATCTGTTCCCATCCAATTGGATGGAAGCGGGATGAGGTTTCATCATGACCCCATATAAAATTCCTCTGTAATCTTTCTATTTCTTGACAAGCACTTCTTAGGAGTCTTGCTACCTGCATTGGGTATAGAGGGATGCTACTCAAAACTGACTTAGCTAATGTAATTCTTCCCACAGTGGATAGACAATTAACCTTCCAAGCCGCTAATTTTGAACGAACTCGCTCAATAACATAATGAAAGGTCTCTTTCATCTTCCTATTTCTCGTGAGTGGAAAGCCAAGATATCTACCAATTTCACCAAAAACTTGCATTTGAGTCATATCCTTAATTTTTTGTCTAGTTTGTGTCGGCACCCTTGGAGAGAAGAATATTGAGGATTTCGACTTATTAACTTTCCCCCCCGATGCTTTTGCAAAACTCTCCAGACAGCTCCACATGCAATCTGTTTGTACCTCAGAAGCCACACCAAACAGCAGTAGGTCATTCGCAAACATTAGGTGTGACACAGCTGGACCTGTTCTAGTAGCATATATAGGTTTCCACCTACCATCTTCCACCGCATCACAAATTAGATGTGAAAGCTTATCCATACACAGTACAAACAATAACGGTGAAATCGGATCCCCTTGACGGAGACTTCTCCGAGGGAAGAAATACTCAGTTTGCCTCCCATTCCAAATAACATTATATGATACCGAGGAAACACAAGAGATAATGAGATTAACAAAATTATTCTCAAAACCAACATCAATAAGCACCTGTTTTAGAAACTCCCACCGGATTCTATCATAGGCTTTTTCAAGATCAATTTTCATTGTCATAAACCCCTTCTTGCTTCTATTCTTACTCATGATGTGAAGTAACTCCTGTCCTACTATGATGTTATCTTGTATGTGCCTCCCTTTGATGAAGCTTGCCTGAAATGGAGAGACTAACTCATTCATTACCTGTGTCAGCCGTATTGGTGATGTATACATTTTATGTTCTACGGAACATCTTACTAACTTGTATTGGGCCTTCGCCAACGGTCCATATTGGCAGAAGGCCTTTTTAATATATAAAAAAAGCCTTGGAGTTTAATTTTCTAACTATAAAAAAAATAAAAAGCCCCGTGTCTCTCTCCAGTTTTACACAATTTGTTAAAGTGGACAGAGAAATCTTGCTTTTGATCTTTTCTTTTTGGTCGAAATCTTGCTTTTGATTTTGATAATCATAAATGAATTTGATGTCAAAGGAACTATTTTAAAAAATCAATCACATCAACATCAAATAAACGTTCAGTTTTGACCAAGCAGATATTTTAAATTGTTCTCCAGAAAGTATGGCGTTGGATCATGTGGCCATTTGGCCATTAAAATTATAATAAGCCAAATTAGGGACGGCTATCAAAAGAAAGACAACATTATAATGGGGTTAATATTATTTTTTTGTTCTTAAGGTTTCGATCAAATTTTAATTTAGTTTATATTGTTTTAAATTGTTGGTTTTAATCACTATAGCATCATAAAGATTTAGTCTGAAGTTAAATATAAAGATCAAAATTAAAATTCATTAAAAAGTATATGGATAGTCCATTATACTCGGGATAAATTTTTATAAAACTATAAATATTAAAATCAATGATTTAAAACTACATAAATCAAAAATAAAACTTGATTGAACTACAATGACTAATTAGGATAATTATCCCATTATAACACGTTGAAGTTGCTTGTCAGTCTCAATTTAGGGTTTGGTTTCTTTCATTGTCCCTTTTCTCATCATCTCTCATAATCTTTGAATCGTGTTTGTCAAATCGATCTGAAAGGTAAAAAATGAGCCATGTCATCAAGTTATCATTCCTTCTACTTTTCTCTCATCTTCCCAATCAACGGTCCAGATGGACTCCTCTTCCCAATCAACGATTCAAATAGGCTCATGAGGGATGATGAGAAAATGAGATGATGAAAGGATCTGCTTCCCTCGATTTAGGACACTGCTCAGTTCTTTTCTATTTGATGACTGTCAATCTATTGAAGCTTTTTTAGCTGAAAAGAGGAAATCTCTGCTTTGCGTTTTTTTTTGTTAACTGCTTTGCGTTTAATATATCCTAATGTCTTTTTTTTTTTTTTGCCATTAATAAACCCTAATATATTGTTTATTCTTCTTATTTATTCGGTTAAAGTGTACATTTAATCCTTTATGTTTGCTTCAGGTATCATTTTAATCCTTGAAGTTTGTAAAGTGCACGTTTGGTCCCTTAATGCTAACACCGTTAGTCTGACCTAACGGAAAATATTGACTCAATAATTTTAAGCGATGACTGTATAATTAAATACTGATAAAGCATGCTTACATATTAATTCTTTAATTGAATATGTTTATATTTAAAATAAAAATAAATTTAGTACAAAGAAAAAGCAATTGAGAAAGTGTCTTCTCTTTTTCAACAAATATATGCTTGTCCGAATCCAGCGCTTCACCTTTACTTCCATTCCTCATATACCTATAAATAGATGCAGCTTACTTCCACTTCGGCGATTAAATCCATTTCAATTCACAGGTTTTAAAATATTAATTTATTATAATATTAACATGTAAGCATGCTTTATCAACGTTTAATTGCACAGTCATCGCTTAAGATTGCTGAGTCAGTATTTTCCGTTAAGTCAGACTAACGGTGTTAATATTCAGGGATCAAATGTGCACTTTACAAACTTAAGGAACTAAAATGATACATGAAGCAAACATAAAGGACCAAATGTATACTTTAGCCTATTTATTCATATCATTTGGCTTAATTTGACCGTTGGGCATTTATGCTGCTGCCGTTTGAAACGTACCATAAAGGCTGATTTTATTACCATTTTCTTAATGACGGGTTAATATTTTGAGCGTTAATTAGACCGTATCATTTGTTTTGAAGATCTAAATTCTAATACGAAGGTTCAGAACCCAGAAAAAAAAAAAAAAAATCTAATACCAATGTCCCAAGGGCAAAGACCAAAATATAAAAAAAATCTTTTTGTCCGGGCTCGTTTGGTACGAGCTGAGAGGAGGGAAAGTGAACGATCGAAAAAAATTTAAGTTGGATTAAAAAAAAAATGAGAGAAGTGGGCTATAAAATTTATGATTAATTTTTTTTTTATTTTTTTATCTTTAAGTATTTTCTATATTAAAATTTTGTAACCTCATTCTCCAATTTTCTTAAATCCAACTTATAAAATTTTTTCCTTCCCTCCGAATCCCTCTTATCAAACAGGCCTTAATGATCTCATGTGGCATCCTATATAGCATGCTATATAAGACTAATCTAATGATGCAGATAAAGGAGTGAAGGAAAGTGGCCAATAAGATATGGGAAATTCTTGTGTGAATCTGGTTTGTTATGGGTTGTTATATTTTAATTGGTTATGCTATAAATGATGTGTCAAATCAAGTTCACACAAAAATTTATCCCAAGGTAAATTAAGAGGTTATCTCTTTGTTCAAGGGGCCAATTGAGACAATATTTGGTGATTAATGCTAATGTTAATTTATTAATATTAATAATGTCACCATGAGTGATTTCAAATTAAATCAAGTTGCTCACTTTGCAGTTTTTGGCAGGCTAATACTCTTAACTGTGGCGAATGGGGGTTGGGGCTTGCGTAAAGTGTTAGTTTCTCACAACGTAGTGAATCAATATTCGAATATCCGTTGGTAGAAGTGCCTATATGCAATGTCTAACAATGTCTCAAATAAAATTGTTGGGAATATCTATGCTTGGGGGGAAAAACTCTTAAATTGGTAGCTTTGGACAAATATGATATAATTAACATAGACCACAATACATGTCACCTTAAATTCTATGTAAAACATAAGCCCTTTGTGTATCAATAATTTTATTCAATTTGGTAGAAGTGGGAATAGAAGTTTTGCTTTTGAGTTCGATAATTATTAATGAATTCGATGTCAAGTATGAATTATTTATATAAGCAATTGCATCAACATCAAATAAACATTCTGTTTCGACCAAGCAAACCATTGTCAATTGGTCTCCAGGAAGTATCACGTTGGATCATATATGGCCATTAAAATTATAATAAGCCAAATTAGAGAAGGCTATCAAAAGAAAGAAAGAGTTGTAAATTAGTATATCTATATATATTTAACTAAATCATACAAAACCCACAAACTTTGAGTTAGCCGCAGATAACTTCCTAAATTTTCTTCCCCCCAGGAAAGTGGGTGAAGGGAAAATTTTTTTGAGTTGAATTTAAAAAAATTAGAGAAGTAGGATTAAAAATTTTAATTAATTTTTCTTACTCTTTTATCTTATATGTTCTCTTTATTAAAATTTTATCACCCTACTTCTTCAATTTTTTAAAATTCAACTCATAAAAATTTTTTCTCCCCTCCCTTCTTCTCCAAATCACTCACACCAAACAGACCCTAAACTTTTAAAGTTTAAATTTAACTCCATAATTTTTTTATTCTATTATCATAAACCCTCTACTTTTAACTTACCATTGTCTTCTAAATGAAATTGTCATGTCAAACTAATTGAAGACATATGACATCCTTCATAATATTCTATATAAATTATTAATTTTAATTCTATAAAACCCCTTTAAACTTTGACAGTTGGGTCACCCATTGAAAATTAATTCATCACCTTCTTTCTCACATTTCATTCTCATTTTATTGTTTTGTTTCATTTTTTGTTATGTGATATCAATAATTAATACTCCCTCAACCGAAAACTTTGTGCTCATGTTTTGTTCCAAACTTAAAATTTGCTGTTCAGTATTTCATTACGAGTGATACTCATACATGTTCACTTTATAAAATGTATATATGTATCCATATATAGATAAATGGATATACAATCAATATTTCAAAAAAAAAAAAAAGGAAAAAAGAAAAAGCCATCAGCCAGATATTTTAATAGGAAGAATAAAGAAATGAGAAGGGTATGCATAGCTGTTTATACTTACTTTTTATATGCAATTAAACTGCGACTTTTGCTGCCGTTTGAAACGTATCATGAATGCTGATTTTATTATCATGTTCTTAATGATGAACAAGTATTTTGAATTTTTAATTCGACCGTGTCATTTGTTTTGAAGGTCTAACACGAAGGTCCCATTACCAAAATAAATGGGGGTTTTTTTTTTGGTATTGAAAGAAAATGTGGTCTTTTTATTTTAATGCATCGTATTCACCCGTTAATGATGAAAACGTAGACATAATGACAATTATTTGCACGGTAAGTCAAATACGAGGAAGGCACAATGAAAGCAGCGATGTGTTACTGTTGAGGTCTACGCTGGTCATTATTTTCAAATATTTTATCATAATTATTATATTTAATATTATAGGTAAGATTGTTAAACTCGTGAGTTTAAAAATGTAAATTTATATTGTGAACTTAAAATTGTAAATTTATAAGGGTTTACTTGTATAATTAAATATGTATTAATAATGTATAATTAAATCATTAAAATATAAAAAATGACAACAGTTTGATTTAAATATATTTTTAAATCTTAATAATTAAAATTAAATACATTAACATTCATAAGTTATCATATTTAACAAATAAATTTCTATTAAATTCATATATAAAGTTGCTGAAAAGAACAAATAAAAAAAGTTAATCCGAATTTAAGAGTGAGTTAATATATTTAATAAATTGGAAATGTAAACTCAATGTATAAACTCATGAGTTTATCCTAATTTATAATTGGCAAGATTTTACTAGTAACTCAACTTAATTTTGTAAGTTATAAATGTAAAAACGGTGAACTCGGAACGATTACGAATATGTATGTTTTATTTTTAATAAGATATAAAATTATTTTATTTCATTATATGCATTAAAGGATCCAATAATTGTAATGAGGTGACTATGTTTTAATATTTTAAGGGCTTGTTTGGTCTGAGGGGAGGGGAGGGAAAACGAGCGGAGAGAAAAATTTTTTGAGTTGATTTTAAAAAAATTAGAGAAGTGGGGTTAAAAATTTTTAATTAATTTTTTTTACTCTTTTCTCTTATATATTCTCTTTATTAAAATTTTATTACCCCACTTTTTCAATCTTTTAAAATTCAACTCATAAAAATTTTCCCTCCTCTCTCTTTCCTTCCAAATCCCTTACACCAAACAGACCCTAAATGTTTTTTTCTTAAAAAGTTTGTTTTACTATTTTTCGGTTACTGAGTAGGGTGTTTTTTTTCACATTTATACAATTTCTAAAGAACATTTACTATTGTTACTATCATTTTCATTCAAAAGGGGTTTTGGAAAGTTGTTAGGAATTAGGAAAGGAATCATGTTTAAAAAAAAAGGAACCGGGAAAGGAAAAAGAGAAATCTTCCTAGAACTTCACCCTAAAGAGGATACATCACACTTTATAATGTGATGTAATAACAAGATAATTAAATCTTTTGTGAAAAAAGGATTGGAAAATAACATTCACTAATCTTTTTTGCCAAGGGAAAATAACATTCACTAATCACTACCATATACAATATACACACTTTAATTTTAAAAACACAAAGAACAAATCTAATTTTCCGGCAAAAAAAAAAAATCTAATTCAGAAAAAAGAAAAACGAATTAATAATTGGGATTCCCTCTTGGATCAACAGATGCATCATTTAAATCTTGTCCCTTTTTTGCACACTCCGCCAATCCGACGCTGTAAATAATCAAAAATCAAAATATGGAACAGTCAACAGTGTCTTCCTCCTTCCTCCTCAACGCTCTCTTACCCAGCTGCACCTAACATTGCTTCACGAGAATTTGTTGTGGTTTTATCATCTTTCTCTGCTTCGAACGATGTTGTTGTAGCTCTTCTTTGTTGAATGTACAAACCCTAAATTATTTCAATCTTTTCCAATTTTTTCTTTCCGTAAATCGTTTATTTCCTACAATGGCGACGGCGGCATTCAAATCTAAGACTAAGAGAACTCCTATGGGAGCTTCATCGGCTTCTCCCACCGACGATTCCAGTTCCTCTAATCGCAACTACTCCGCTCACCGTCGTGCTCGAAGTCTTAGCCGAGCGCCCCACCGGGTTCCTTCTTCTCATGACTCGTTCAATGACGCTGATGAATTCCCTGTGCCAAGAGGGAAATTCGTTAATACTGTTAGGGGTTCTGGGTTTCCTGAGATCAGTCTTGATGATCTTGCCGTTGAGTTCTTCGAATCTGCTAATCGAGGTCGCTTGGCTTCGAGACACTCTGAGCTCAGTCCTGCGAATGGAGCCATTGCGTCACAGAGGCGAGGGAGGTCTGTTTCGAGGAAGAGCTCTGGAGTGAGCAATGATGGAAGGGTCAATGCTGATCATAGTGCTAACAGAGGTCGAGGGTTGGATGCTCTTACGAGAAGGAGGAGATCGCTTTCGGTGGTGCGGTACCAGGTTAGTGATTCTGAGGTGAGAGTCATTTCCCTCGTCTTAATTATCTGCGTGCATATTTCAAAGGGATGCACATATCGTATCGCATATAAAAAATTCATCGAATATATTCCGTGTTCTCTTACCGATTCTGACTAGGATTTTCTCTTGTTTAGAATGATTCTAAGTATGTAATGCGGGTATACGACTTAGGCCATTTAGAGCATTATGGACAATATCAAATCTAACGAGGAAGCGCTCTCTTTTGAGTTGTGTCATTCAAATATGTACGTTCCTACAGAGCAACATGGACCGATTTCAGTTTAGGGTACTGGAAAGTTCGTTCTTCGCTTGAACAACTTGTTCTACAATTGCTTATTGGCAAAAAAAAAAAAAAAACTTGTTCTACAATTGCTTGTTTAGAATTTACTGTTCATGTACATTTTTCTTAGAAGGAAATTCAGAAGTAGATAGTTAGAAAATATTAGCTGTATTTTCCTCGCGCTTATTGTATGGCTTTGCCTAATTCTAACACGATCATATATTGCCAAATGCCAAGTGCACCACAGGACTTTGATTTTCCTCCCGTATTTAACTTCATTTATCCATGTAGTAATTTTTGTTCAGTCAATAAATCTTTGTAGTAAGTTGATCATATGTTGATTATGTTTGTTTATTCACATCTTACTTAATGATGTTTCTAGCATACTTCTTCCATTTGTCTTGTTTAATTTAATGCAGTTTGTTATTTCCTTATAAAAATTTTAAATGAAGTGGGAGCATTGAAGATTTTCATATATTTGTTCAATAAAGGAAATCTCTTGTTCATACATTTTTCTATGATTTCCCCCTCTGCCTATGTTCATCTTGGGAGAATTTTTGAGCAATTTGATAGTTAATACCATCTCTTCAATTTGATCCTCATTCTCATGACTTGAGCAGTAATTAATTTGTAACATGCGGAACTTGTTTTTTTGAAACCATTGCCTTTATTGATCCATGCGTCGTGAGTTTTGGGTAGTCTATATTTGGTATTGGCACTTTATCGCACATTATTAGACACTTGTACTTGATATATTTATGCATATTCATATCTTCCATGGCACAGAGTGACCTGGATCATTCTCAGAATTCTAAAAGTCGTGTGAATCTCAGAAGTACTGATGTTGCAAACAAGCCAATACATAAGACGATTGCATCTGATCAAAGACCAGTGCTGAGAAGGTCCCTTAGCCAAAAAGATATGAAGTCATATGATGGTTATTCTGTAAGTGAGATTAATTCCTGAATTCTTTTTCTTGAGATGCTTATTCACCACTTTGTTTTGAAAGCCTTTGGGTAATTTTCACGCCAAAAAGGCTTGATAATAGGTTAATTATCCCAAATTTCTGACCTGTTGGTTGAAGCAATCTATCTTTCAGAAGACAGTACCGATATCTTTCATATCTCATGTTCTTGCCTGGTATTCCAAACCTTGTTGGCTGAATCTGAAAGATAGTTTCTGGCTTTTCAGAGTCATTCTTCAGTTCTTACTGATGAGGAAGGGGCTGGTGCTCAACTGAACAAAAATGCAACTGAGAATATCCAGACTATTTATGCACAGAAGGAGGTTCATATACTTATTATAAAGTTACAGTTGTGAAAGGAGTGCTGCTTCAGTTTGAAACTTCTAATATTCATCCTCTTATAATTCTTCAGGCAGGGAATTCTGGCGTGGACGGTGGATTCCACAAAGCTACGCAGAAGGAATTAAGACATCCTGCAGATGGCATCAAAACAAAAAATGAAAAAGTTAGTGAAATGTGAATGTTTTTCTCTAAATCTGCTTGTTAGTCTCAATATTCTTTCTTATGCATGTGCAGATTCGCTGCATTGACTTATCTCGGCTGAAAATTTTTCTGTTTTGTTGTGCACCTTCCAAATCAGGTTGGGGTGAAACCAAGGACCTCCCCTCTAGCTACTGTTGATCGCTTGCTGTCAAACAATGCTGATGTGCTTCATACAGTGTCTTGTATCAGGAGGAACTATGAAACAGAACTGGAACAGGTATTGGAATTTAGAAGTGAAAAAAATTAAATGGAATAATCATGGCTTCTTGGTTAGCATTCTGATGAGTATTAATTGGTGACTTATCATGTAATGCAACTGTACCAACTCATCTTTTTAGTCTTCCTGTTATTTTATTTTATATTAGTATTGTTGCTCCATGTCTTAGAAGCAACAATGCTAATATCCAAAGATTTGGTTTGTTGATAGAGCACAATAATGCATTCAATCCATGTAGCTGACCTAACCTAATGAAATAAGACTTTTTGTTGTTTTATACGTGTATTGTTGCATGTATTTGACAATGTTGCATACTAGTCAAGGGAAACTGATTATTTTTTTGTTCTATCATATGTATTGTTACACTGCAATTGTTTGAACAATGCTATTGGTAAAATCGTCCTAAAACATTCTAAACTTGAAAGCTGCAAAATTGTTTCTTCTTGATGGATGGAGAAAATGCCTTGTCAAACTTGTGTTATTTTATTTCTTTGCTTAGTATTGGCTTTTCAGATGCTTTTGATTGATGAACATTTTCTAATTGACAAAGGTAATTACCGTGTTTCTTTATTTTGCTGACAGTCAGAGAAGCGTAAACAAGATTTATTGGCTGAAATAGTGCTGGAGGAACAGCGAGGCAGAGAGCTTTCTAAAATTGTCAAAGAATTGCTCCCAGATAAAAAGAACGATATTATACAAAAACCATCAAGAGCCAGGAAGGTGTGTATCTATTTTTGTCCTCTGCAGGAGCACAAGTTTTCTATAACATACTGGACATATGAACTAAATCCATCACACTGTTCCTTTATGAAATATAAGCTGTTGAGATATTTGGTTGATCATTCAAACAATATTTGTGTTTTACTTTCCAGAGAAGTAATGATAGGAACCGGATGTCTAAGTGCTTGACCGAGGAAGCTGAGAGGTATATTGAGGATTTTATTTCTAATGTCGAAGATACTGATATTTCATCACTTGATGGAGAAAGAAGTGATACTAGCTCATCCGTTGGAGGACTAATAAAACCAGAATCATTTAATAGCCCGTCAATTCCAAGATCTCTTCCTGTTGAAATGGATGGGGTCATGTTTCCATGGTTGCAGTGGGAGACTAGTAATGATGCTTCCCCTACAACAAACCTCAACAAGACAGAGTTGCCAGTAACTCCAAAAATTGCCAGTTTCATTCAGGTTATCATCGCTTGTCAGTTGTTGTCTTTTTCCTAAAATCGGATTTTGCTGATTAAATTCTTTAGCTTACGCACATGATAACATGACCAAGCTAACAATCATATGAATACCTTTTTCATGTTGAGTTTGTTCAATGTAGTTATCAAGTACATTTTCATTTATTGCCCAAGAAACATAAGCCATGAACACAATCTTATGCATGCATGTTAATGTGTTAACATAGTTACAAGGTGGCCTGCACACCCATCTCGTAAAATCTGTACATTCTTTGATGCATATATGTTGCGTTTTTTTATTAACGTTTTATGCTTGTTTGAATAAGAACAAAATCTGAATAATGGTATGCATGTGCAATATCTTCCACACCCTTTTTGGACTAAATGACACAGATTCCTAGTGTTGTTTAACATTAAATCTAACTGTTCAAGGTATCAAATACATTTAACATCCTGTTTTGGATGTTGGGGGAAAAATCAACTGTGTGCCAAAGATTGGTGTCCTTTTTTTTCTCCTTTTGGGCGACACTTATGTGTTCTATGTGTATCTGTTGAAATTGATGTTCTAGGAAATCACCAAAGCACAAGATCAAAGCAATCATTCTGTCAGCAGCCATGGAAGCTGGAGCCCTAATGTTTTTACAGAGTACTCGGGCAAGAATTTAAGCAGTAAGTTTGGCGAATCCTATGAGAGCCAGACATTGTCTACTGCATCATCTAAAGGACTGAATTATGATATGGATGAGTACCTTGAACTCAAAAAAAGCGAAGATCTTCTGATTGAGAGATGGAGCCAGCGGCAAAGAATTGATTCTGGCAGTCTTCTGTTATGTAACCTAAGATTGTTTTAGTAGCCTGTTTCTGATGTACAGATTGTCTTAATTCGCTGTTAGTGGTAATATATAAATATATAGTACTCCTTCAGTCTTAAATGTAAGACCTAATTAGTAATGCAATTAGGATCTATATTTAGGATTGGAGGTAGTATTAGGAAGTTATCTCGCCGATATACGAAATCTGGTTTCATATGTTTACTTACTGTTCATCAATTCAAGAATAAACAGTATCATCCTAAATCGGTTTATCAATCTTTTAGGAACTAGAATTTTACACCCATGTGGTGATTGGGAATAATAACTCTAATGTATGGTTCCAGGAGAATGGAGAGAAGGGAATGATATATTTTTATGAATTCAATTTTATAAAAGTGAGAATTGTAATTATATAATTTTAATAAAGATATGAGAAGGAATAAGAAACTGCATTTCTCCATCTTTCTCAAATTAAATTTATTAAAATCCCTCCTCCCTTTCGATCCTTTTAACCAAACAAATCATAAAATTAAATAGGAGTTAAATATTGAATAAATATGAATTTGATTTTTTACAAAAAGTAAGTGTCTAAAAGACAAACGGTGTGAAATATAATTTCATTTTAGTATAGAAATTGTTGTACCCATAAAAATAAAAAATATAAAACAAATATTTTTTAAAATTTTTTTTCATATTTTATGAACAACTTGTTTTATTTTAAATTTTATTACCTCATACATGTGAAGGGTATAAATAGTAATATGTTTTATTTCTGTATAAATGATCTTAAAATATGCTATCTATGAATATTAAGAATATAATTTGATTGAATAATTTTACTTATTTCTGGTGAAAATTTTAATTATCTATTTTTTAAAAGTTTCACATTGTTGTTGACTATACAATTAATTAATTAATGTGAATACATTTGGATTTTGAAGAATACAGTTTATCCGGTGAGGGAAGCTTTCCAGGAGGGGCTCGTTACTCTCAAGCTTCACTCTCTGCTTGCTGGTGGGTGGCACTTTCCACTTGCAGCAATGCAAACTCTCCAAACCTCTCATCTCTTCTGTTTCCCTAAAACCCTAAACCCTTCCTCTCACCATTTCCACTCTCAACGTCGTTCTCTACTCGTCGGAAACCAACCACTTTCCATCAACTTCGTAGCCAAGTCCTTCAGCTCCGATGAATTCCCCGTCGACGAGACCTTCCTGGAGAAATTCGCTCCCAAAGACAAAGAAACTGAAGATGAAGCTCGAAGGCGCAACTGGATCGAGCGTGGCTGGGCTCCATGGGAGGAGGTACTCACTCCGGAAGCCCATTTTGCTCGCAAGAGCTTGAATGAAGGCGAAGAGGTTCCTCTTCAATCTCCCGAAGCTATCGAGGCATTCAAAATGCTAAGCCCCAAGTATAGGAAGAAGAAGATGGAGGATATGGGGTTGACTGAAGACGACTATTACCGTCAGCAATTTGAGATGAAGGGAGAGATACCGCCACCTCTGGAGACGTATTGGGCTGGTCCAATGGTTATGCGACTTGTGCCGCCGAGGGATTGGCCACCTAGAGGGTGGGAGGTTGATAGGAAGGAATTGGCGTTTATACGCGAGGCACACAAGTTGCAGGGAGAGAGAATCACTCTGGAGGAGTTGGAAGCCGGGGTTAGCACGGAAACGGATGATTTGTGCTTGCACAGGTATAAGATGTTTGTCAAGCAATACACCGAGTGGGTGGAAGCTAACAGGGACCAATTGGAGGAGGAATCTTACAAGGTTTCGGACGAAGACCCCCATTTATGTCCTTTTTCTTGCTAATTCAGACTACTAATATGTCCATGTATTGTCATTCTAACAGTATGATCAAGATTACCATCCTGGTAGGAGGAAAAGGGGCAAGGACTACAAGGAAGGCATGGTAAGACAAGTTGCATTTATCCTTTTATTTATCATTCATGGGCTCATGAATTCAATGTTGCAATGTCCTCATTAAATGTGCTCTTCATTGTTTTATGCAGTATGAGCTTCCGTTCTATTATCCTGGCCAAGTAAGTCAATGATCTCATGTTACTCTCTTTATGGGGCATTCTTTTGTTGCCTATAAACTGCACTTGTTCAAATTGCACGAATGCCTCCATTGTTCGCATTATGCATGCTTGCTTAAATATACTGCTCCCCACAAACAAGGAATTAATTTTATTTGGCGGGCTGCTACTTGTCAGCTTTATGCCCCCGCGCCCCCCCCCCCCCCCCCAAAAAAAAAACCTTTTCCTTGATGCCAGCAGTGTAACTTTTCAAAGATAATCTTGCTGATGCAATTTTTTATCGTTAATAGCATATGAACTAGTTAAAAATTATTTTGTGCAGATTTGTGAAGGGAAGGTGACCACTTTGCACCTCTATCAAGGGGCATTTGTTGACATTGGCGGGGTATATGATGGGTAAATGTCCATTTCTCAAATTTTTTTTTTGTTCCTGAAACTCATTCTTTATTAGGTGTTACTTTCCTTGGTTGATATTCTTTGATGAAGGATTATTGATACAAGTAATAATGTGTTGCTTCCCTTGTGTTGCTAGGTAGGCAAAATCCTTTATAAATTATAATTATAAGTATCTTTAAATCTGAAACAGCTATGCATTCTGCCTGCCCCGTTTTAGAGGAAAGCAGTATTAATAGTTCATTTGTAAAAAAGAAGGCGACTGTCTTGTCTCCTCAGTTTCACTTGGATGACTACATCTGTGAAAACTTGGCAACACTACTTACTGAAGCAAGAAAAAATAGTTTTGCTCTGTACATGAAACTATTTATTATTTTTTTGATTTCTTTAGCTGTTTTAGTGATAAATTTATTATGCCATCAGCATTAATTAGGACTCATTACTTGGAGGCTTTAGCTTCTGTGATTTGGTTTAGCTTATTCAATAAATACTGGCTTTGTTCTTCTAATTTATCTTCAAGTGTTCTCCCTCATGACTATAATGCCTTCATGTGTTTTAGGTTGGTTCCTATAAAGAATAACGATTGGTATTGGATCCGCCATCATATAAAAGTGGGTATGCATGTCATGGTTGAAATCACGGTGAGTGTTTTGCACGGTTTTCCTTGTCACACAATATTGTCTTAATATCAGTTATGAGATTCTCATGGGTATTCAAAGATATTGTTACTGGAGATCAAACATTTAGTCTTTATTACCATTCACTGGAGTGAATTGGAAAATTTTAGCTGAACATGGAGGAGAGTGCAAGATCTTTCATGGAGCTCTACTACATCATCCCATGTTCTTAGACCCGAACACCGGAAACCATCCAACCTGTCGGTCCGGTTTTGGAAAAAAAAAAAAATCAATTTTTTAAAATTTTTATTTAGAATTTTATATTAATAATTCTAAAATCTTCAATTTCTCACCGGTTTAGCCTCGGGGTAGCTCCGGTCTGACCCATTGACCCAATACCTGGCTGGTTCAGTAGCCGGTCTAAGTTTAATTATCTTGGCATCATCAACACACATATATACATTAAAAAATTAGATTGCTGCACCTGTCACCCCAATGTGTGTATAAGGGTTTTTGTGCCTTTTTTCCTTTTAATTTGTCTGCCTCCTTTATCATTTCAATAAAAAACTTCGAAATCCCCTTGCAATTGTAAAGGGGTGATTCTTGTTCATGATTAAAGTTAAACCATGTGCCTGGTTGTATGTTATCTTGTGTTTTGCAGGCATATATTCATTTTGCGCTGCTCTGTTCATATCTTAACTTGTGTTTGTATGATTATTAAGTGACCAAATCTGAATGGTCACGCATTGAATTTTGCTATTTTACTGTATATTGCAAAATTCAGCCAATGCCTGTATTCTGTTCCTAAAGTTTCAGTTCATCTTGAAATTTGCTTATGCTTATTTTGTTTATTAATTCTTTTACCTTTTTACATTTCAGGCAAAGCGTGATCCTTACCGCTTCCGATTCCCTATTGAACTTCGTTTTGTCCATCCAAATATAGATCATCTGATGTATGACCTTTTGTGTTTCTGATGTTACACTTTAACTTTCTTTTATAACTAGGCCAATCTTCATTTGCTTGTTGCATTCATATTAACGTCATTTTCTTATTTCAGCTTCAATAAATTTGACTTCCCACCAATATTTCACCGTGATGATGATGATAACCCAGATGAAATACGGGTTTGTACATTCCCTCTTAATACTTCAAATCATCCCATCCTTGATGTGAATATACACAGAGACACACTACTTTTATAAGGCTCTTGATATTGATATTGACTATGGCCTCAGTGGGTGATTATTGAATCTAGTGTAACTGTTAAATTTCATCTGTAGCAAAGTTTATTTCATTAATATATTCTCAAATCTCCCCAAGATTAGACTTATGTAGATGATTGTTTCGATAATGCTGCCACAGATGTTTTAACGCTATGTCTATAATCAGATACTGATGCTCTTATATCATAATATCAAATCTCTGGACTGTTATTCAGTTTCTTATGCAAAGCATTTATTCTCTATACTTTCTGAATACTGACTTGATAGATTATGACCTGGTTCATAACTACAATATATATATATATAATATGAGAATGTTTACTATTTAATTTGTTATGGAGCTATGATTTCTTTTATTATGGAATGTTGTTTATTTCAAGTAAAACTAAAAAATTGTCAAACATAGCATGTTTTTAAAGTTAAGAGTTATCACATGGTTGTCGATTTATTCTTTTCATAGGAGGTTTCTTTTTTGGAATTTGCAGCGTGATGCTGGACGACCTCCCATTCCTAGAAAAGATCCAGGAGACAAACCAGAGGAAGAACCTCTCTTGTCAAATCACCCATATGTTGATAAGGTGAATTCTGGTGACATTTATTCTTCATAACTTTGTTGCAAGATACAATTTTGGTTGATTGATTAATTTATGCAAGGGATGCTCCTCAGTTTAACTTTTAAATTTCTTTTGTCTAAAAATGTGTCAGTCCGTGTTCATCTATTATATTATAGGACTAGGTAGGTGATATCAACATTCTTATTTAAAGTCTCTATTAGTCTTTGGGTGTGTATCCGCAATCTGTATTGACATCCCACGTGTGCTTTAAGTATGGTTAATTCATGACTGTCAAAACAGTAATGGTTTCTATACTTTAAAAACAGCCGGAGGTCCTTCCTTTTGGATGTGAGTTTTTAATCTATAAGATGCTGTTACCCTGTGGGCTTCCTCATAAATATATACATTTGTGTAATTGATCAGCCACTTATATTCATCTTAATTTCTTATGAGTATTAGCTTAGGCCTCTAGATATCTAATGACGGTGTAGTTTCAGCCATAATGTCTCAATCTTATTACTCTATTAATCTGTTTTCTGAGATGAGCCTCTCAGTAAAATCCTATGCATGTTCCAAGTGGAAACTTTGATTAATTTCCCCCTATATAATTCAAACAAATTCGTCACAGATGAAGATGAATTTGTATTCTCGACGGCTAATCAAGTTGCCTGGTATTTTTTATTTTGTTTTAACTGATGGTTCAGAAACACGTGACCTAAATCTGTTATCAGTTATCAACAGCATTCATCATTCAGCATCCATTAAATGTTGCATGCATTGTCATTTCTTGCTATCATCATTAGCTGCACCTTCATTTTTTTCCAGTTGTGGCAAATCAATGTTGCCGAGCAAACGATTTTGGATGATATGGAGATTAACCCTGGAAAATACGAAGGCAGAAAGCTGTCAGACTTGACTGATAGTGAAGACTTTGATGAAGAAAACTCTGTAGAGTATACAGAAGCTTATTATAAGAAAACATTACTGCCTAAAGTGATTCTGGTGCGTACTACTATTACACTTAAATTGCACTCATCTGCTTGTTGTTTTGTTCACATGATGTTTGAATATTCGGCAGAAAACAAGTGTCAAAGAGCTTGACCTGGAGGCAGCACTTGCTGAGCGTGAGGTCAGCCCTTTCTTTAGTTGTCTTTTCTTTAATTCAATATTAACTGATGATTAGTGATCAATAGCACTTTCCGCCAAAATATCAACATCCAGATCCTTTTTGATCCATCAACATTCTGAATGTTGATATTTTCTTTAATTCAATCTTACGTTGTGAACAGTAGAGATTTTTTATTAAGTGATATTTTACAATTCGAACGAGTCTATGACTGTTCAAGTTGGCATGTTAAGTATTCTGTGTTGGGATGCAGTATCATAATAAACTGAGGAAGGAAGCAATGGAGAGAGGAGAAAAATACAAAGTTGCAAAACTGAGGCGAAACATTGAGATGGATGAGTATGACTTAATGCACTGGCGTAGATCATTTGAAGAGAGAGAAGCGTTACTTAGAGACATCAGCTGGTACGGTTATTTCAACATTGTCAGTTTAAACTATTTTATCAAGTCATCGCATTATATTTTCTCTTGTTACCACTTTGTACAGTCGTAAATCTCTTGGTCTGCCATTGGAAGAACCTGGAAGATATGTGGATCCTAGCTTTTTTGGCAAAGACCAATATGATCCTTCAAGTCCCCTTTATCGATACGATTATTGGGGAGAACCCAAGAACTCAGAGAAGAGTAAGAGAGAGAGGATGACAGATACTCATAACAAATCAATAGTGGGAAAGGGTACTGTGTGGTATGAAATGTCATATGATGATTGCATCAAGCAACAGATGAAAAGAGAAGCCCAGGTCCAAGAACAAGAGGAGAAAGCTGAGGATGAAGATAAAACACAACATAGTGATGAAGATGATGACAGTGATGACGACGACCTTGACTTTAGTGTTCTAAGCAATCTCGGTATTAATCTATCGGATCAGCTCCATGTTAATGGAACTGAATCTTCTAGAATATCTGCTGACGGTATTTTTGAGGACTGATGCTCTATACTTTGCGTATCCGAAGTAAATTTTGCTTGTTGTATAGTTGGGTTGAAAAATGAGAATGTGGTACCAATGCGCTTTTTTTTTTTTTTTTGCTTTTATTTTTTTATTTGAAGGTAAAAAATTTAATAAGATTACAAAACATTACATTACAATGACGAGAAAACGAAGGGGTTAAATAGTTAGCAGGGACGAACAATATCCTGTTTGAGCTATCAGTTCAGGGTGGCTCATTGTACAAGACTTCTATCAGGTAGAGTTTATCATGGATAGATATATACAGCTTTACTCTTACAAGCTAAGTGGTTGTTTTTATAATTTAAACTTGTGATTTTCAAGTCATATGCAACCCAGCAACCTACATATGACAGTATACGAAGGAAGTGCAATTAGAATAAGCATGCTACCTAACTACTCCTTAATGCCTAATTGAGGCTTGTTCACCTTTTTAGGGCTTAACAGTGACGCCCTCGCACGAGGACAGAAAGCGAGCATATGATCCAAGAAAGTATTCGGGACGTTGGGAACATGGGGCATAGTTTTCAGCCGAATTCAAAACATCAAATAATGCCTTCTTCAACGCCTCATTATAGAGTTCAAAACATCAAATGATGTCTTCTTCAGCCCCTAATCATAGGTAGTGGTCCTTTTGTAATCTTTCTAACTAGTTGACTAGTTTCAAAGTGTTTGCATGACCATATACGTCTTGAAAAGTAGACAAGTTGAGACATTATGATTTGTATACAAATATTGAGTTAAGTGAGTACAGAGAGCGAGTGTTTGAAACCGACCTCCCTCATGTAGAACATCAAGTCATCGGCTCATGATTTAAACCATATGCAATATACTTGGGCCAAAAAAAAAAACAGAAGCCGTATGCAATATATATAAATCGCCTAGTTATAAACTTTTTTATAGAATCCGAAGCATAACATCAATAAACTTAGTACCCAAAAAGAGTAATGTGAGCAACGGTGATGTCAAAGTTGGTAGGATTTCTAGAAATGAAAAAAAAAATTAGAAGAAGCTCAGTGAGATGTGTGTGGAGAAAAATTAAAATAAAAGTGCAGATATTATAAAATAAACACGTATATAAAATTGTTTTCCACTTATTTGATGTTTTATATTGACATTGATATTGATGATTACAAGATAGTGATTTTTAAATTGGAGGAGAATAAATATCACTGCGCAAATTGACCTCAAATTCTCCAAGCTAATAAGCTTACCTTTTTTTTTTTTTTTTGCCGTCAGCTAATAAGCTTACTTAAAATTGCTTTTGAGTGGGTGATTGAAGCACCAAAAAATGTAGGCTGCGGGGAATAAAGCTAAAGCTGATGTAGTCCTAAGCATCAGCACCCACTTATGGATTTGGATGGAAGAAAGAGAGATTTTGTTTGATTTTCTCAAGCGAACCTAGAAATACCGTTCTGACGCTAAGTTTACGTGTTTTATTTTGCACGCTGCGACGTGGAACGATCAATCCTCAGTCCATAGGCTTTAGCTTATGAGTGAATCTCTGCTTTTAGAAATCATATGAACAGCATAAAGTTGTATCCCACAAAATAATAATATCATCCAACAAATCATTGGGTTCATTCATCATAACCACAAACATTATGTCATTGTTTAGTATCATGAGGGAGAATGCTGAGGCTTAAAAAGCTACTTCTGCATCATAATTGATCCGGCTTCAATAGTAATTGAATTGGTGAGTGTGTAGTGTTTGGATTAGCTTTTTTTAATAGCTTTTACGACTTACGAGGTAAGTGTGTGAGAGGAGTTTTGTCTCGGGTTGCGCAAACCATGGTTTTGATTCTTTCCAAACACACACATCCTAAAATCATGGTTTCAGAAACCCTTTTTTCATAAGTCAAGATAAAACATTTCTCATATATTTACCACAAAAATTATAAAATCATTTTAAAATTGAAGCATCTTTTTCTAACTTCCTGTTTATTTCATATTTAAACTTTATTATTAAACTGACTTTTCAATATTCATTCAAACAAGTTTTTTGCCGAACTGTTTTTTCATGAAGTTATACTAAAAAATAAATCACATCATACCAATTTACTAATATTGAAATCACGTTTGCTTTCATCCTCACCCAACACCACACAAAAGTAAACCATGCGTGGACGGCAAAAGGCTAATGCGTAAGTAATTAAATAGATTTTTACTAATAATTTTAACACGTGATTATCACCATTTTTAAGTAGACAACCATTCAAAAAGTCAACAAATATATTATAGTGCTTACAAAGAGAGGAACAACGACTTATACAACATTACGGGATCCTAACAACTAGTAGTTGGTAATTACAAACAAAGGCACTGGTTAGAACTGAAAAGTTCAAACCCAAAGGAGACAACTCCGAAGTCAGAAACACACGCAAAACCATAATATGTCAATTATCAGGATATATTCAAATGCTTCATGAGGTAATTAATCCAAAGGGTAAAAGACTAAGAACCAACAAGTTTCAAGGCAGATGAAACGTTTCGTTTTCGTTCCCTGATATAGTGAGTTAGGTCAGGTACGGCATCTACCTTACAGGCTAAGTGCAGCCTCAACATCTAATCTCCATGCAAATCCACCACTGTCCATCCTCCACACATCACATGGCATCGTCAGCGAACCCTTCTGCTTCCCACGCGTGTACTTCACCTTCACCCGGCACGTGAACGACCGGTACGACGCCGTTTCCCCCACCTCCTTCGTCACCAACCACACCAGTCCAACAGCCTCCTCCTCCTCCTCCCTCTCACACACCATTCTCCTGTACGAATCATTCGTCCACGTTACTCTCCCGTGACCGTCAGATATCATCCCCGGACACGTGTCCTTGCTCAGATTCACCCTCCTCTCTTCGTCCGTACGCCCCAATCCTTCGCCCTCCACCCGCGTGTCCGTCACACACTCCACCGTCACGTATGATCCAGCAACTGCCGGCGGCAGATACGTAGTCGTACCACCGCAGGAATAAATCTCCGGAGAACCTAACCTTAAGGCGGCGAAATTCTCGAAACTCGGACGCATCGGCTTACTTATCTTCGCCTTGCACCGCACTGCATTTGATGCCGAAACAGTGAGATCGGCGGCCCGAAGATCCTTTGTATCGGGAGTTAATGGAAGGAGAGGCAAAGTAACCGTCGCCGGCGGACCTTTTTTAGGCGAATGTTTTCTCTTCCTGTTGCACCGCTGGTTCCTACTGCAGTTCATATTCGAACTATAGTGAACTGTGGAGGACTTTCTTTTACCTCCGCCGTATCTAGAGAAGGCATCGACGCTGCTCTCGGACAAAGAACCGCCGTAAGCCGTACTTCCGATGACTGGTTTAGGAGCGATAGGGCGGAACCTAAGCATTATTTTGTCCACCTTGGACGTATCGTGAGCACCGGTGGCGTATTTCCCGATACAACAACCTCCTTCACCGTCCATGGTCGTATTTTCTCTCAGTCAAAACAACGCGGTTCGCTCCTTTTGACTGAAGCGTTTCAGTTCAGTCAGTGGAGGAGGAAATGGTGAACAGAAGGAACTGAGGACTGCTTTATACCAACTGTTGGAAACACGTGTGGAGGATGAACGCGTGTGGAGAATGTGAAACACTGCGGAGAGAGGATTGGTGGAGATGGTACACGTGGCAAGAAGATGGTCGGTCCACGCGAGAAAGAGGAATAGGAAAGGGCAGGAGGGAAAAGCCAATGGGACGTAGAGGAGTGTCCACAATCCACGCAAAAGCGAGGAATGTACATTGCCAAATTGCCAAAAGACTGTAGGATTCTGATTCTGTTGAGCGCACAAACATCGAAATTAACTAGTCCGGAAAAAAAATATCTTTTTATCAAGAAAATTTACCGCGTCAAAAACCGTGCAACCCAGATTAGATCAGATCAGATCAAGTGAGTGTTTGACAGCTGCTTAAACCTATATTTATGTAATTTGAGATAAAATTTCTCTCACTTTATCTCATAAATCGTAAAAATTATTTTCAAAAACTAATTTAAATTAATTTAAACATGAAATAGAAAAATATAATGGACAATGGTACTAAATGGAGTCAAAGTTTTTAGTCATACGATATTAATTTGGCATCCACCTTACCCCACAGTCAGCACTTGTTATGCTCGAGGTTTAAATAAGTATAGGCAGAGGTGCTCGTTGTTCTATGTGTTGGAAGTCAAAAGCATATCCCCACTGTTAGGCATATCTTACAATATCAGGAAAGTCATAATATTAGGAAATGAATGTCGGTTTCAAATTGAATTTTTCAAATGTGTTTACTTATATATAAACTTATATGTAATATTACATAAATGTGAACTTATATTTATTTTGCTTTCATGGTATCAGAGCGAGAGTGTTCAAATCGGTCTTCGTAAGTTTTCCGGTTAAGCTTCCATATTTTCCAATGAAACCTTCATTTTCCGTTGAACCTTCAAATCTCCATCCCTAGTGTGCATATTAACCACACGCACCCTCCCATCATCTCCATCACTATCAGATCGGCCTGTCATTGAAATCCGGTCCCCGTCCGACCTCCGGTGACTCCACACGTGCCACTATCAGCACCGCCACCCAGATCCACTCGTGGTGCGTGATGGCTGCTCCGACCTCCATTTGTGACGGCGCTGGTTGCGTCCTAATTGACTTTCCACGCTCTTTATAACCCTGAAGTTATGTAGTCATCTGACTACGTTTGAATTTTAAGCCTTGTTCTTTGCCTTTGCTTCAAATTTCTCCAAGTTGCAATTTGCTACTGATCTTGCTGTTTTTTAGTTAGTATTTCTACCTCTGTGGGTCCCTTGTTCCTTTTTGTGACACCACATATTTTTTGTTGATTGGTTTAGTTGTTCAGTTGTTCGAGAATTTGTGATATTTTTTGATATTTTGAGAAACTTTGTCCTTTGTTGATTGGTTCATGATACTTTGCCACTCCCGATTGTTTGGAAATCTGTAAACACTTTTCTATTATCTGTCTGACTGTCGTTTACTGCTTAACTTGTATCGTGATTGATTATCCTTTAAGCATTATCAATGGCAAACTTAAAGAACTCCGATATGTTACCTATGTTTGCTAAGATTACTGCTTCACAGTTAAACTAGACAAATTATAGTGATTGGAACAAAAATGTTAGAGTATAAATTTTGGGCATAGAAATGGAAACTCATTTAACTGAAGATCCTCCTTCTAGTGACGAAACAAAACTTTTGGCCTGGAAATGAGCAGATGCTTGACTTCTGTTTCAAATTCGAAATTTTATTGAACCACGAATTCTATCTTCTGTCAGCCATTACAATATTGTCAAAGAAATAATGAGTTATCTTGAATTTTTGTTTTTTGGAAAAGGTAATATTACTTAGGTTCATGAAGTTTGTAAAGGTTTTTATCGTTCCCAACAGCAAGGCTGTTCATTGAAAGATTTCTTCTTGGATTCAAGAGGTTGTATGAAGAAATGAAGGTACTCATATCTCTGCAAGTAGATCTCTCAACTCGAATCAAGAACCTAGAACTTCAGGCTATCATAAGTTTCCTTGAAATTCTCGATCCATCTTATGAGACTATTTGTTCTCAGATTCTGTCTAGTCAAGAGCTTCCTTCTCTTGAAGATGTTTTCTCCCGGGTTCTGCATGCTGATAGCTTGATTCACTCTTCTGTTGATCCAACTGCAAATGCTCTAGCTGGATGTGGCCCCTTTAAGAACAGGAATTATGGGTATCAATCATATAACAATCCTCCGACAATGACTTCTGACAGTATTATTTGCAATTATTGCAAGAAACCTGGACACATTAAGAAAAATTGTGAAAAATTGCAAAATAAACAACAACGTGATCAGCAACGTATCCTTGCTCATATTACCCAGACACCTGGTCCCCTGATTCTTGATCTGGATCTTATTCTGCAGGGGCCCTAGCCACAAGTACTCAATCTTCTGGTCTTATTACTGCTTCATCTAAGTGGGTCATTGATTCTGGTGCCACCGACCACATGGCAAGTAATAATCACTTATTTTCTTCATATGCCCCCTATTCCAACCCGTCATGCATATTTATCGCCAATGGTTCTCCTATCTGTATTACTGGCTCAAGCACTGTTAAACCAACTACATCCCTCTCATTATCCTCTGTTCTTAATGTTCCTGATCTCACATTTAACCTTTTATCTCTAAGTAAACTCACTCGTCATTTAAACTGCTTTTTATTTCACTCTTCCTTAACTATTATTTAATTCAAGATCATCGACGAAACAGATTATTGGTAGAGGCTATGAATCTGGTGGGCATTACATCCTTGATGATCAGGTGCCACGTTCTGCTGCTTGTTCTGGTGGGTCGTCTCTTTTTGAAGTTCATTGTCGTCTAAGTCATTTGTCGCTGTCATTTTTCTGAAAATTGTATCCTCAGTTTTCTTCTGTGTCTACTTTAGATTTTGAGTCATGTCAGTTTTCCAAACACCATCGTGTTCATTTGGCACCTCGCGTCAATAAACGAGCTGCGTCCCCTTTTGAGTTAGTGCATTCTGATGTTTATGGTCCTTGTTCAGTTCTATCTTAGACTGGTTATCGTTATCTTATCACTTTTGTTGATGATTTTTTCCAAACCACTTAGTTTTACTTAATGAAACAACGTTATGAATTGTTTACTCATTTTCATAATTTCTTTGTTGAAATTCAAACCCAGTTTAACACTTCTGTAAAAATCTTACGAAGTGATAATGTAAAAGAATATTTTTCCGCCCCATTCACCGATTACATGCACGGTTATGGTATTCTTCACCAATCTTCTTGTGTTGATACCCCTGCTCAAAACGGTGTTGCTGAAAGAAAGAACTGACATCTCTTAGAAATTGCCCAAGCTCTCATGTTTCATTCCTCCGCCCTTAAAAGTTTTTGGGCTAATGCTGTATCTACTTCCTGTTTTCTCATCAACTGCATGCCTTTGGCTATTTTTAGTAGGGATATTCCGTATTTCATTCTATTTCCCACCTCTAAGCTATTTTCTATTGAACCTAAAATCTTTGGTTGTGTCTGTTTTGTTTGGAATGTCCGTCCTAGTGTTAGTAAACTTGATCCCAATTCCCTAAGTTGTGTTTTTCTTGGCTATTCTCGAGTTCAGAAAGGTTATCGGTGTTACTTTCCTGATCTCCGACGTTACCTTGTATCTACTGATATGACCTTTCATGAGTCTTCTCCTATCTTCGCATCTTCGACCTCCTCTGAGTCTCCATCTGTCATTGTTGAGTTTGATGATGTCCTAGTTTATCATGCCCCTCCGTCACTAGTACAAGCTGTTGTTCCAGAACTTGATATCATCAATGATGCTGATATTACCAATGTTTTGCCGTCATAGTCATTACTTCTTCGACAGATTCTGGTCATAACTCCTTGGTTTTTGTTCCTAATTCCCCAGATCCTCCTATTGCAATCCCTGACCCAGTTACCTCTAATTCTACTGTTGATCCCTCTCCTGACCTACCTCATGCATTCTGGAAAGGTTCCCGTCCTCATTGTCCTCCCAGATGATATGTTGACTGTACCGATCCTATATCTTCATTTGTGTCTTACCAGAACTTGTCCCTTACTTCCTATTCGCTTGTAGCCACACTTGATTCCATCTCCATTCCTACTACCCTTCACCAAGCCTTAACTCATCCTAGTTAGAGTACAACAATGGAAGAGGAACTTATTGCCCTTGAAAAAGCTGGTACCTGGACTCTTGTTGATCTACCTCTTAGGTAGAAAGCCATTGGATATAAATGGGTGTTTGTTGTTAAAACTAAGGCTGATGGTTCTTTAGAACGGTTAAAAGCTCGGCTTGTTGCAAAAGAGTATGCACAAACTTACGGTATTGATGATTTTGAGACTTTCTCTTCTGTGGCTAAGCTAACCTCCATTTGTCTTCTTATCTCATTGGCTGTCACATATCATTGGGATTTGCATCAGTTGGATGTTAAGAATGCATTTTTGAATGGTGATCTTCTTGAAGAAGTTTATATGGAGCAACCACCTGGGTTCGTTGCTCGGAGGGAGAATACGAAAGTATGCTGCCTCCAGAAGTCATTGTATGGTTTAAAGCAAAGCCCTCATGCTTGGTTTGATAGATTCTGTGATGTAGTCGAGAAGTTTGGATTAAGTCAAAGCAAGTGTGATCACTCTGTATTCTACCAATAATCTAATGCAGGCATGATTCTTCTAGTAGCATATGTTGATAATATTGTGATTACAGGGAGTAACATTTCCATAATCTTAGAACTTAAAGTCTTCTTTAATTCTGATTTTCAGATAAAAGATTTGGGGTGATTAAAGTACTTTCTTGGTATTGAACTTTTGAGAAGCAAGAAAAGTATTCTTTTAACTCAAAGGAAGTATGTTCTCAATCTCTTAAAAGAGACTGGAAAGCTTGGAGCTGCACTAAGCAACATTCCCATGATTTTGAATCCCTTCCTAGATCTTGATGCTAGTATGTTTGATAAGCTTCCTGATGATTTGAAGAAGAAGATTGATCCAAAGAAATTGAAGCCGTTTCCATTTCCTAAGAGATATAGAAAACTTATTGGGAAGTTGAATTATCTAACAGTAACTCGTCCTGATATAACCCTCTCAGTCAGTAGGCTCAGCCAATTCATGGTATCACCAACGGTGGCACAATGAGAAGTTTTAGAGCATATATTGTATTATTTGAAAGGTTCTTCAAATCTTAGTATTCTTTATATAGATTATGTGTACATTAAAGTCAAGTATTTTTGTGATGCGGATCATGCAGGATCTAAGGCCATAAGACGATCCACTACGGGTTACTGTGTGTTTGTTGGTGGAAATTTGATATCTTGGAGAAGTAAGAAGCAAGGAGTTGTGTCAAAATCAAGTGCAGAAGCGGAATACAGAGCTACGTCACAGTCAATACAAGAAATTGTGTGGATATTTCAACTCTTGAAGGAGATTGGTATCATCACGACATTGCCTGCAAAACTATGATATGACAATAAAGCAGCATTTCATATAGTATCGAACTGTATATGTTATATGAATGGACAAAACATATTGAGATTGACTGTCATTTTATTCGCAATAAGATCAAAGAAAATATTGTATCTACAGGGCACATACGATCCGACTACCAACTGGCAGATCTTCTAACAAAAGCCTTACATAGGACATGGGTTAAATATCTTTGTAACAAGTTAGGCATGATCAATATATATGCTCCAACTTGAGGGGGAGTGTTGGAAGTCAAAAGCATATCCCCCACTGTCAGGTATATCTTCCACCGAAAGTCATAATATTAGGAAACGAATGTCGGTTTCAAATTGAATTTTTCAAATGTATTTACTTGTATATAAACCTATACGTAACATTACATAAATGTGAACTTACATTTATTTTGCCTTCACTGTGTACTGTATCAATAAAAAAGGGTGATCTTTGTTGTCCATCCACTTTTAAACTCACCCGTTCATTTAATTTTTTTCATTGCCTTTAATATTATCTCTTTCAGTCTTCAGACATGATTGGGCTGAACCCATAAGCACTGTGAACCTCGTCGAGCTGTGGATGTCCTTGGATAGCACATGGAGGTAAGGCCTAGCGCTTCAACACACAGAGATAGAAGGCGATGCATGGTTAGCAGCGTATAGTGAATATAGTTTGAATTTGGTTTGCCGATGCTTAGAAGCATTGTGTATATCCCATTTCACGGTGTAAGGATTTAATCTTCAACAAATAGTTAGGCTCAGGCCAATGTGCTAGCGAGGGCTCAAAGCTTAAAGTTAGATGGATTGTGAAGTTTCACATCAAGTGGGAGAAGAGAACGAATGATACCTTATAAGGTTTCGGATACCTCATTGGTATCAGAGTCAATCTCCGACAGATGTGCTAGTAGATTGGGTCAACTTGGAGAAATTGTCATAATAGTAAGCAAGCGTTCATACTGAGTTTGTAGGTAATCCTGCCTTATTTATGAAATTCAGCCAATCAATTCGTAGGTGAAGGTTTATGCCATTGTGATGCAATTCATGACCAAGCACGAGATTATGAGGTACAACGAGTAGTTTTAGATAACGATTTTTTCCTTTGTGGCCTTAAACAAACAAAAAGTTAGTCATTCTTTCATCTCCATATTAGTTCTTTCACCGAGAATAAAGCATCATCCCATTAAATAGGGTCATTATTATAATTAGTTCTTTCAGTCTTTGAATTTTAATTTTTTTGAATATATAAAGAAAGTGACGGTCTTGTGAGTTTGATTAAGTAAATGACATCATAAAATGTGTATACCTATACTCTTTTGTACAATTTTTAGAAAGTCATAGCATGTTAGTACGTGAACATGTGCAACTTTTTTTCCCCCAGTTTATTATTAAAAATGAGACTAATTAAAATAGATTTCATGTAAGACCCAAGTCAAATAAAGCACCATTTAAATCGTATTATAAAATATCCAATAGTTGTGAATATATATAATCAGACATGGGAGTATTACATAAAACAGTTGTTCATGAATGAAGGATATGTAATCAATACCAATGATCAATAATAAAATACAGAAAAATACTTAAAAAGAAGAAAAAAGGGGAAGATAGAAGGCGGGGAGGGTGGGGAATGATGAAATGGGGAAATTGGTATCATAGTCAATCTTCGACACATGTGCTAATAGATTGGGTCAATTTGTATCAGAGTTAAGTTCGAGTCAATATACAACAAATAAATTGTGTGAAGCCATAGAACGGCTGGGGAGGGAGAACATATGATGCTTTATAAGAATTCGTATACCTCCTCGTCTTGATGTGTTTTTAAATCGTAAGAGGTGAAGTGAAGTCAATATCATAGACAACCAGTAACATACCTACAAGTCAAGGTTTACAATTGTTTAATATCTTCGGCCACAAATGTAGCCTTTATTAATTGAGTTTAAAAGAATTTAGACTTAAAACAAGGATTAATAATCTACTTTTTTAACCTTAGATCAATAATCCATTTTATCCTGACAAATCTGAAAAAGATAACTATTAAATCAAATTAAACTAACATCACATGCTATATTAATTTTTTTTACACCGAGGATACATTAGTTTGTTTCTATTTGTAATAGTTTATACCATGTCAGTGTTAAACTAATTATTAGTTCATATTAAAAAATAATCCAACTGAGTTTAAAGAAATTTAAACTTAAAATGAGGATTAATAATTTAATGTCTTTTTTACCTTGACCAATAATCCACTTTATCCTAAAAAATCTAAAAAAGATAACCATTAAATTAAATTAAATTTTATCCTAAATAAAGATGAATATATTTGGTTAGAGATTATTATTTAGTTTTTAGAATATTTTCTTTTTATAAGCAATTTTCATTTTCGGAAGTTTAGTTTTTTTTATAAGCAACTTTCTCATTAGGTTTCATAATTTAACTATTTTTTTACCCCTATTAAATACATATATTTATATTAATTATCTCTCATTTACCACTAATTCTCTTTCATTTGCTCATTTATTACATATTTTTTCTTATATTTGTCACTCATTCTCTCTCCTATGCTATTTTAAAAAATGGGGGTATATTTAGAAGAAACATAATATTTTTTATATATTTATTATTTTTAATTTCAATCTTAATTTCAGTTGGTTTTGTGTAATTAAGATAAAAAATTATTATAAGAAAAAACTGGGAGGAGGGATAATTTTGAGGGCGGTTTCAGCCAAACAACAAATTGGAGGGCATCGCAACACGATAGGGTAGTACTTAAATTGAAAAGATCCCCTGACGAGTTCGCAAAGAAAGAAGGGAACTGTGAGGCGGCGGATTCCTATTTTTCCCGATCGCGTTCTTCTTGAGATTCTTGACGCTGCTGTGCTTCTTCCTTTCGTTCTTCTTCGATTTCCGTGCCTCCGGTAAGGCTACTCGATACCTGTGAAAATTATCGAGGTGCCGCGGCCATCTAGGGTTTTGTTCCTGATCTGATTGATTGCTTTTCCCCGCTTTTCTTTTGTTTCTTTTTCAATACTTTGATCGTTTCTCAAAACTGATACGAGCCTGCGTTAATTGTGTATGTATTCTGCTGATTCGTAGAAAGTGTTACGGCTTTTTGCTAGCAATTTAGTTTTCAAAGATATTTTTTGAATTTCAGTTTGAGTCTTCTGGAGTTTGTTAAGGTTTGTATTAATTGAACCAACGAAAAATTCTATTGG